>JAUIMM010000040.1:25147500-26495000 GCA_031769625.1 Taudactylus pleione | reverse complement strand
TGCTGTAGCTGTGACAGACTGTGAAGTGCTGTGGGGTACAGCACTATGAGGCACTGTGTTCAGTGCAGGCACTGTGTTAAAAAACTAAAATAAAACTATCAAATAATAATTTTCAGTAGGTGCTGTGCCACAATTAATATATGCACTGTGCGTAACAGTGTGAACCATTGTCATTTGTTATAGAAAAAAACTTTTTGTTCTAAAACATCTGTGTTCAGGCAGTGGCACTGTTTTAAAAAATTACATTCAGTAGGTGCCATGCCACTGTGATTCACAGTGTGAAGTTGTCATTTGTTGAAAAAAATATATTTTTTCTTCTAAAACTTGTGTGTTTCATTGTCAGGCAGTTGCATTGTGTTAAAAAAATTAAATTCTGTAGGTGCCATGCCAGCATTAACATTAGTTCTGTGAGTCAATATGGATCACAATCAGTGGATAGAATAGTAGCAACCAAGTAATAGTGATGCAGATGCTGCCAGTCATGATGATAGTTCTTCAATATTTACTAAAGCTGGTGCTCAAACAATATTTCACAATGTTAAAGAAAAACATCACCTCTAATAATAAAGGGAAAGTTTACTGCCAAAATATATTAAATTGGCAACATGCCATACGCCACACGCAGTGACAAAGAATGGCTCAGGCTTTGGCCTATATTTGTGAGTGGTGGTCTTCTGTAACCTCACATGATGATGCCCCACCTTCTCAATGAGAAGATTTGTCAAAGGTAAAACAGGTGAATTAGTGCAGAAAAAACCTATTAAGGCTGAAGAACAAAATATGTGTTCAGAAACATGCAAATCCCTGAGGAGAGTCTAAGGGTGAATCTGACATTTCTGATACTGTACTCATAGAGAAGACACCTTCCACCATTTCTACACCTTCTGAAAATGTGGGAATAAGCAGTACAAGTAAAGATGGTGACACATTAGAAATTAAAGATGTCAGTGTGGAAGTGCAACAGGAGGATGAGACGGATAGTTGTGTGCTATCTGATACTAATGAGGATGTTGATGATGAGGATGAAAGGATGATTTGTGTAAGTCAACCAGCAGTGGCAGCAGATCTTGCCCATGTTAAAAAAAAAGCCATTGTCATGCCTTGGCATAAGACCATAAATGCCACCTCTTGGGTGTGGAATAATTTTTTTTCTAAATCCTGACAACATTTTGAAGGCATATGTAACATTTGTGAAGCCAAAGATAGTAGAAGTAGGGACATTAACCATCTAGGCACCTCCTTCCTGTTATGTCATTTGCAGCGAGTTCATGTATCTTATTTAACAAAATTATAATTTATAAAATAATGAGTAGTGTAGTATCAGCTTCCAGCAGTTTTGACCAGCACTTTCAATATTCACTGCCAACACCCTCATCATCAACCTCCTCATCAATGATTGGAAGTAGTCCTTTCAAACAAATTGTTTTGTGGGGGCCCAAACAAACCAAGTACTTTCGCCACAAATATGTTAGCCATTATCACTGAAGTACTTGGTTTGTTAAACTGTGCATGTCCTTTTTAATATCCAACAAAAGAGTGGGACAATGCCATCTTGACCCACTTTTCTTTTCATAATGAGCTGTATTTTTGAGGGGCATTGGGGATGGTCTTTTTGAATAGACAAACATTTTTTTTGGTTATTGCTCTAATACATTACTACACATTTTTAAAAAGAAAGTAATAATAATAATACAATGTTAATAGCCATGGATAAATAAATGATGTCTTCTTTTACCTGGCTTCCATTACATACATAATTCACCTCCATTTCCCTTGGGCCTCTGATCTAGTTTTCGATTAATGAAAACATTATTGGTTTCTATGAGGTCATATAGTTTATGAAACTGCCATCCTGTCTGCCACTGCTGTGTGGCAATGTTTCATAGATGTGCTATAGTTTTTTAAACTGTCGTGTGTTTGTACTGCTGCTCTGTTGCTTAGTTTAGCCAGCCAGCCTTTGGAAAATATTGGTGAACAATATTGTGAACTCTGAGGTGGTCAAAATTGACTTGAAATGACTGAAATTAATGTTTTTGAACTTAATAATACTATAGAAAAAAACAGGTCCATATTACATGTTTTTAGCTGTTGTTATACATTTTTAAAGAAATCCAGATCCAAAAACAAAACACTTGAAGGTGGATTTGGAAACACTAAAACCTTTGAGGAGGGTTTGGAAAAACCAAAACCAAAATACATGGGTCTGCGCACAACTCTTCTTTTAATTGATCAGGCTCATACATTATGTCAACCATTAAGGATTTAGCATTTTACACATCCAAAGGATTTATGAAATGTTGGGTTGTAAAACCCAGTGCTTCTGACCTTGTTTATGCCCAATTTTTAAAAAGGGCAATGCTTTTATGATTTATTTTTTAAATATCATGAACACGATCAGATGCGTCAGATTTACAACCTGATGATTCATAAATAAACTCCCAAGTCTCAGAATCAGATCCAAAAACAAAACACAAAGATGAATCCAGATCCAAAACCAAAACACAGGGGGTCAGCAAACATCTATAACATAAATACATACTTAGCTCAGTAAATTCTCTATTTACTGAAAGCATCACAAAAACTGGAAAACAGGAAGCTACAAAATAACCTTAGTAAATGGTTTAAAATAAGATCATTTGGATAACAAGCATGTTACAACCCAGAAGCATACTGCCTATGTATGGCTGCAGTATTGTGCCAAGACTCATAAAAGGGGTTAGTTTTGCTATATTTATAGAAGCATGAGATTTAGCATTTATGAATACACAATAGCTGTATTTTAATGTATTTCTATATACTCCTTTATTGTGTCTTTTCACTCAAATTATTAATAACTTTTCACTCAAATTATTAATAACTAATGCACAGAATACTAAATATACTGATGTAATTGATATTAAACATTGCTTTCATTTAAAATGGCTGGAAACTTCAATTCCATGTAAAACAAATAGTCCCTATACTGTGATTAATGGAGTACTTTTGATTATTTATAGAATTAATTTCCTAAACGTCATGGTGAATTAAAGGTTTGTTGACAATTATTTCTTAACATTTTCTGACTCATGGAAGTTTTAAAATCCCTTTATTGCTTACCATCTGCTCATTATTGTTTGTATAAACTGATTATTTTTTGTGCATCTGCACCTCATTGTTTGTGAAAGCCTGGAGTACTTTCATGCACTCCTGAAATAACCTAGCTGCAATACATATGTTTGGACATTCTGTAATTTATTAAAATGTATCTGCATTATCCATGTGAGTTTTTCTGCTGCTTGCTACATACTGTATACCTACTTTGGTCTGATATAGTGTATCGCCACTGTATCACAGTAAATTCCCATTTTGGTTCCTCTGCATCACAGGCGAGGTGTCACTTCAGGCTGCTGCTCATGCACAGGTGGGTTAAGGTGAGCATATTGATGAAATCGTAGGTGAAACAGATCAGATGAGAGGACAATAAAAGTAATACACACTTATGGAGAGATAGGGATGGAAAAGCGCACATGGGTAAACAGAGAGACAGGTATATACACTAATGTGGAGTTAGAGAAACTAACATAAAGGGGATAACAGATACAGATATATACTGGAAGGGGGCAAAACACAGAAAGATAATGTGATTTGATTTGAGGCTGGATGGACTATTCACTGCACCCCTGATATTTGGGGAATTTAAGAACTATTGCATTTGTAATAACTTGTTTTATGCCATGTTTCTGGGGCTGTTTACATAATGTGATGTTGCCCCACCTGCGGGTGACCCTGTTATTAACTTTACTAGTATGCAGCTTTGTTAGGTATATGTGTCTAACTACCAGATTATGCATTTATCGCCAAGGGGCACTTGCTGTCCCATTGCCAGCTGCACCATGAGTGCTGGTTCATCAGCAATGTTGGAGTGAAGCAGGGGATGCTATGAGTCAGACAATGCATGCTGGCAAGGCTCACTTCTCCTTTAGCAGCCACATTGCCAGCCCCTGACTGCTAAACTGGGTATGCACTATAAAATCTATATGCAATATATATGTTATATACAATATACAGTAACATTCTGACACAGATCAGAATAATATTTAGTACACATCGTATAGTGTCTATGCCCAATCTGTCAGTCACTGCCGTTGTTCTTTGCAACGTCCCATCTGATGTGCTGCATGTCAGATGGGATGCTGCAATGAAGTATGTGGTGCACATCATGTAGTGTCTATGCACAACCGCACACAGGACCTGATTAAGACCCACTCACAAAGGCGCGATCGCTCGCTGTGAGCAATTTTTGCCCATCTGCACATACGTATAATTTGCAGTGCGCATGCACAAGCCATTCATGGCGATCTGATTTTGGTAGCTCGTAAGCCACTATCAGGTCGCTGCTTTGAATGACAGATAGTGCCGTTTGTGGGTGGTAACAGGAAGGTGAAGGTGCTTTTTGTGAAAGGGGGAGTGGTGTTGCGAACGCAGGTGTGTCAGTCCCCCAAAACGCTGCTTAAAGGGCGTGCATAATTAGCAAAGTAGCATCATTGTACACGTCACCTGCATATATTTCAGCCCGCACTGATCGCAGTGCTTGCGGCAGGTAAAGGCAACCCCAAGGGCTGTGAGCAGCTCAGATGGCTAACGATGGTCCTGATTAATCATACATTTCCCGGAGATGACGAGTGTTGCAAGAGGCACCTTGCCATAGCTCGCTAACACACAGTGGTCATCCTTACGCGATGCAGTGCGAGCAATTAATTACATATCCGGACCCTTTTGCCAGGGAGCGATCGCATCTTGCGAGCGGGTCTGAATGAGCTCCACATGTACAGGAGAAATTATTCATTAGATACAATCCCCTGACATGATATAGCGTGCCATCGTCAAGAAGACTGAATAGTGTGTACACTGTATATCATATGTTGTGGAACTTAATGAAATTGGGATTATCATCGCACCGATTGTTACATTGTATAGTGTTTTATTTTGCAGTATATATATATATATATATATATATATACAAAATCCAGCACTCATTAATTTAGATGTACTAACTTCACCCTGTGGCCAGCACACACATGTCCAGTCTAGACCCACCGCAGTAGAAATAGCAACAAATGCGGCACTCAGAGTATTCAATATACACGATGTATTAACTCCTATGGTCAACTTTTCAATGAATCAACATTTTCATCGGGGGCCTGATGTATATACAGTATATCTTGCTTTATTGTAAATATTAGCAGATTGTATACATCTATCTCTCCTCCTTCCTCTCCCCACATTCCCGCCTAGACGAGTCAAAATCTAGTTTTTATTATGTTACACATCTTGAATGTTATCCTCATTGAATCTCATTGTGCATTTAATTCCATTGATCACCCCTTCTCCTTTTCTTCTTCAAATACTCGGCTCCATCAGCCTCAAAGAAACTGCACTCTCAAGGTTCACCTCCTACTTGTCCAACAGCTCCATTTCTGTCTCTATACCAGCATCCATCTTTCCCCAACTTCTCTTTCTATCAGTGCAGTATCTTTAACTATTTTCCGTTCATGACCACCTATATGCTAAGTACATTAAATTAACTCCTCTTACCCTGATCTCTCCCCCTGTGCAATCTCTCATATCATCAATTGTCTTTCGACAATATCTTCATGGAAAACCTAGCACTTCCTTATACTCACCAAAAATGAACTCACCTATTCAGGCACTAATGCACACAAGATACAGTAAATACAGTAGGTGAAAAACAAAATCAATTGCAAAAAAGCTGCAGACATTCAGTTGTGTCTGTGACCACGCACCTAATTAAGGAAATAGATTATCCAATTATGAACAACTATTCTTCTAGTATAAATAAACAAACTGACAGGTTGGTACTGCACTTAATAATTTGAGTAATACAGCATGGCAATATGAACAAGACGTACACAAATTATATATATATATATATATATATATAATCACAATTGTAATTTATGACTGTCATCAACAAGTAAAATCTATATTTGGCAAGCAATTATCATTACATAAAAATGGTATTAAAAATCTGTTCATAAACAGTGTCAAAAAGTTCTCAAAATGTCTTCCAAGTGACACCTGTGACCTTAAATTTGTCCAAAAATATTGTATCCAATAAAAATGTTATTGTTTCAAGTCTATGAGCTCATATTTATATATCCAAAAATAAAAAAATTGGATCCAATAGGTCTTATTCACCTTACATATCATACTTCGAAACCAGTCAGTGATAATCTAATATTGGATCTTTCTTGTAGCTCCAATCACCTTCTACATGCTATAGGGTAATTGATATGAAGGGGCAAAGGAGGGTCTGCAACTTCACTGATGTTATGCTCCTACAACCTGTCGCTGTAATCAGCTATAATACAGACTTGCAACAATATCAAATAGATAACCAACACTCTCGGGCGCAAATCCCTAAAAAGTAGCAATAACGGTCAGAGTCACCTAACTCATACAAAAGTGAGTATAAAAAACTGACACAAACATGCGCTAAATGGTAAGTTAAAAAAATAGAGTTCACATCAACACTTAACATTCGACGTCCACTTAGTTCTCAATGTTCAATGTACACCTCCAAACATGTAATAAAACATAAAAACACAAAATAATGTTGAAATACTCTCTTTGAGAAACACCATACAGTGTTTACAGGAGGAGTTATGTGTTGCTAAAGTCCAGCCTTTAATCACCAATCGTGTTCCCCACTAGGTCACGTAAACAGCACCACGTGTATAGATGATATCAAATCAATGCTTACATGTAAGCCTGCTGTATAAAGCATATAAAAGTTTCTTTCTCCTGTCACAAAATTGTATGGGACACCCACACATCGGGTAAAAAAAACCAGATAATTTATTCTTGAAAAGATATGTATATAAAATGGAAAACAGGGAAGGTACACAATACATATAAGTACAGTGAGGTGGTGATAGCACAACTGGTATTGGATGTTTATAATTAGAGAATCGTGAGTGACAATAATCCAGAGATACTGTATATGACAAGGCAGATTATTTTATAATAAACACAAATTTATTACATATACTATATAATATTTATAATAGAAACAAACATGATAAAAACATATGCAATTGATATGTGCAATACTGGTGTGTAAAAAATAAATAAGAATTATATGATTTCAGTTTGAAAGAATAAGGTGTAAAAATGGGAATGGAAGAAAAAGTAAAAAATAAAAATGTTATAGTGAATTTAAAAATAAAAAGGTTCATAAAAATGAGAATGAACAAAAAAATGTTTATGAAAAAATAAATAATAAGTAAAGTCAGATTGATAAATTATAAAAAGTCCCTGATGGTAAACAGGTCTTTGTGGATGTAATAAACGTTGCTGAAGGATTGATAAAAAATTGCCTAACCTGCAGGTTGGTTTGTATTAAGGTCTGTGTCTCTCCAAGAGTCTGATGCTTTATCCAATAAAATTACCAGTTGGTACTCAGCAATATATAGCTGGATATAGTAATCCAATGGAAAGCTAACGATCCTTTATGGTAGTAACATGAAATATCCATGTGTCACAGAGGATCAAGGTGCTTGTACAAGTATTAGGGCCTCCAAACGTGCTGACAACAGTGAGCTGGTCGGCTGAGGCAATGGTGAATTCTGGCCCCTTGTGAAGTAAGTGCCGGGATCCAGCCCAGGATGAAGGAGAGATGAATCACAATGGCATCTGGTGGGAACGGACAAAGGCTCATCCAAGCAGTGTGTGTGATCTGACTAACGCATTTCTCTGTATCAATAGCTTCGTCACTAAGCCTCTGACGAAGCTCCAAGGGAGGACAGGGGAGGGGGTCTGGGGTAAGGGATCACTTTAGAGAACTATTGATGATGCAAAGTAAATGCCATAAAGACCATCACAGCAAAGTCAACTAAAGTAAGGGTATCAGGGTGTCAGACAGACTAGGGTCTTTAACCAGATGGGGACATGGCAGACATGTAATCTCTATAAACTCCTAAGTCCTTATACTCCATCCAAGGGAACTAGGTCCCATTAAACTCTGAAGATTTATTTGCTGAAGAGAGTAAAATATCCTCCATTGACATAAAATAGTCTAATCTTAAGAACCATTCTTCTGCATGTTTTTTTGGGAAGAATTTCCAATGTACAGCAATAACTGATCTAGCAGCATTGCTAAGGTGGTGGAGGAAGAATTTTTGTGTGTCCACTGGTATCGATAAGTGGGCTAAAAGCCAGAAATCTGGGTTTGTAGGAACAATTACCCAGAATTTGTTGAGAAACTGTGACAACATCTGACCAAAAGGGTGAGATAAGTGGACAGTCCCACCAAATTTGGATTAGCATTCCCAAGGAGCCAGAGCATCTCAAACAAGTACCAGGAGTGACTGAGGGCAGTGGTGGTGAGTGAGTGGAAATACAGTGTGTAAAGGGGGTTATTTGGTAATATATATTAATTTAAAAAATTTAAATTATTGTACTATATACAGAGCTGTATCTTAGGCATTGTTATATCTAACACCACAATTAGTGACTACTGAAATGGAAGGGGGCACCATAGCATGCACTTGATCTGGGTGCCATGGCTCCATGCTACACCTCTGCTGGGGTGCAATAGGGATGTGATCACATCTATAAATAAAACAATACAAGCTATGCACTCATCAGTTACAATGCTTACACTCCAAGCTGTACTGTGTATTGGGAACAGGGAATGTTAGATCCACATATTGCATTACATGCTAAGCTAACCAACTCAAGCCGAAATTATCTCTTGGTCAGTCTTAAATAAAAATCACTCAGAAAGTTAAACATGATACTGTGCTTGCTATGTGTTTTCCTGCAGTAGTTATCATTCAGATTTGAAATATGATAATTGATATGTTTATTGTGTGGGCTGAGGCTGACCTGAAAACAAAAACCTAGGGAAATACATGACAGGAGATTACAACAAATTATACAATCTCTCCAACAATACTCAAGCAGTCAAATTGATTACCCTATCCTCTACTGTCTACAGGTTAAATAAGTAGGACCCCCAGAACTGGGTACTGGGTTAAAGGCTCCATCTCCAAGCAGTTTACCTAGACTGGGTAGCACACAATAGCATATCTTGGTTATTATCATGTTTATTTAAGTGAGTGCTCCGGGAGGTTTACAGCAATTATATTGCTGGTTAGTAAGAGGCTCAGATCCACTGGGTTTCTAAAAACAACCGACTTTGTTTTTAAAAGCAAGTGCTTCTACACATTTGTGGCTTATCTGTTAATTAAGCAAATAATCTTGCATGGTCAGAGTCACATATAAACTGCAGATCTGTACTAGTTACCTGCATTTATTTTTTTCGGAATCAAATTTCAGCACTTCTCCAACCTTTGCTCTCAAGATGTTTGGGTTATTTTACCAAAATAAGAGGAAAACCTATAGTGTACACTGTGTGAGTCCAAAAACATACACTCATATTATATACTGTCAGGTGCATAAATATTGGGACATTGACAGAATTTTCATATTTTGGCCTCTATTCACCACCACAATGGTTTTGAAATGAAACAAACAAGATGTGCTTTAACTGCAGACTTTCAGATTTAATTTGAGGGTAATTACATCCAAATCGGGTGAACGGTGTAGGAATTACAACGGTTTCAATATTTGCCTCTCACTTTTTAAGGGGCCAAAAGTAATGGGACTATCAACTCAAAAGCTATGTCATGGACAGGTGTGGGCTATTCCCTCGTTATTTCATTATCAATTAAGAAGGTAAAAGGTCTGGAGTTGATCCTAGGTGTGACATTTGCATTTGGAATCAGTTGATGTCGACTCTCAATATGAGATCCAAAGAGCTGTCACTATCAGTGAAGCAAGCCATCATTAGGCTGAAAAATCAAAACAAACCCATCAGAGAGATAGCAAAAACATTAGGTGTGGCAAATCAACTGTTTGGAACATTCTTAAAAAGAAAGAATGCACCGGAGAGCTCATCCACAACAGTTGTTTTCCGTGGTCTTCCGGGTTTTTTGGTGTTGCTGAGCTCTCCGGTGCATTCTTTCTTTTTAAGAATGTTCCAAACGGTCATAGCGGGTCTCACGCATGCGCACAATGGCGCCGGGTGCACTGCATTAAATTTGATTGCATGTCTGCAGTTTTTACCATGAAACATGCAAGTAATCAGCTGCAAGTATAAAGGTACCTGGAATTGCTGTAACAGGATTTACATGTTTGATCTTGTAATCCTGAGCCATCACACTTGACATGAACAGCAATTTATTTGTATTAAATTCCACTGAAAGGTCAGCATGTGGCATTCTGCCAAATAGATATAAAAAGTGCTAATACCCTTAATTTTCAAGGACTTTGTTTTTAGAGGTTGATTCAAACTTTACCAATTGTGACTGGTCTTAGAGAATATTCTCATATATTATTCATTTGATATATATATACATATATATATATATATATATATTTATATATATATATATATATATATATATATTTATATTATTTTTTTACACATTATTTTTAAAGGGCAATTAATATGTTGTAAAGCTCAATAACTTATTTAAGCAGTAGTTGCACATATTATACTTTGCTTATTCGAAGTTGTTGCAATTTTAGAAAATACCATTAGTATTTTTCTTAAAGTAACATGTCTAATGTAATTTAACCAACAAATGTAAATATAATGAACTAAGAGCAAATGTTATTTTTTTTCATAAACACTGTAAATAAATAATTTGGTGTTTGTTGCATGAGCAGTAAACTACCTTTCCAGAATTGCAAAAATAAAATAAAAAAAACAGGATTCTACTTATAGGTTTTCATAAAATTTTCTACACTTGAAACTGATAATAGATTTTTTATTTTCTGCTAATTGTCACTGTTTTGATTTAATGTTTATAATATAATATATGAATAACATATGAATATGAGAGATATGTGTATGTGTATATATACTATCCATGTGAATACCTATATATGTAATGAAGTTATATACTTATTTGCTGGCTATTTTATGTATGTCCTTTTATCTATCTTTTAGTATATGTATTTATTTACTTGATAAAACTGTATTTATGATAGTTGGCACATATATGTATATTTTTTATATACTTTTTGAATATTTTATACACTCATATCTATATTTTATGTATAATGATTGTATTTTAGTAAGAAGGCTTCTCTAAGCTTAGACATATATTTTATTGTTTCTAACATACTCCATATGAAGCTTGGTGACTAATTAATTAAACCCAACTATTGAATAACAATAAATTAACCAAGCTGTAAATGAGGAGGAATGAGACAGGTAACCCTAGTCTTGAAAAAGCTCTGAGTGAGCAGTGAAACTAGTCAACCAAAGGGTTGATTGCAGTTGAAGTTGCGTTCTGAGCTCTATTTTCATCCCAGCCTGCCAAGCTTTTAACGTTTGTTTCTTTCTTATTGAAGAAAGAGATTTGATTTAAACAGCACCAATCTTCAAAGGATCAAAGGATCCAGTTGGCACATTACAGGTCGAAAAGGCTGCTGTCCCTGTGTGCACTGGGGTCAATCACCCTACTGGTGCTGTGACATCACCGCTGTTGATTTATACAGTACTCCGCTGGCATCCACACCATTTATACCCCTTTCAGACATACAGCAAAAACCTGACTTTTTGGTCGTGAACGTACATCAACCCGGGTTTTTTGCTATGTGTGAACAGAAACAACCCGGGTCGAAGTCCTGGGTCCATGACCCAGCTTTATACCAGGGTTTTTCCCGGGTGCGACCCAGGTAGCCTCTAGTGTGAATGCATCCAACCCAGGTTTTTAGACCTGGGTTTTTAGAAAACCTTCTCAATGGCTGTTCCATGCACCTGCTGAATGACATCAACTGCAGTCACCCAGACCACATGGCTGGGGAGCAAACAAATGTAAGTGTGTACTATTTTTTGCTTAACTTTTCTATGTGAAAATTTTGTATTTGTATAGACCGCAACTTTCTAGAGGCTATATACATAATTTTCTTATATTGTATTGTAAACATTTGTTGGTTTTCAATAATAAAAACATTGGAAATAAACAAACTTTTTGTTTTTTACTCATTATTTTTTATGTCATTACTGTGAATGACAATACAATGGATCTAGATACCTCCACTGGGCAAACCTCTAACAACAGCACCCTTCAACAGGTCCCTGGGTGTCACCCAACACCCGAAAACACAGTAAATATAACCTAAAAATGGAACCCGGAGGGGTGCGCTGCAGGATATATCAAGATGAACAATAGGACAATGAAATTGAACAATAATAATATGTACCACTTATGTCCTCTGAGTGGGCATTTGATCTTGGGGTCCTGATTCCCTCTGATAATTTGTCAAATTCACTCCATAGTGGTAAACATAAAAGAAAAAACAAACAAACAAAAAATCCCAATGGGTATATCTCTATATACAATGAAATGGGTGAGATAGATCTGTATATCCCCCACTATAAGTTCATAACAAGGTAACAAAAGTTCTTCAAATTGATGGACAGTGTATATATGTAAAAATATATCTCTTCAAATCTCCCACCAACGATATCAATAAGTTGTAGGGGACGTACCCCACTCACTTAGCAATAAGGATGTAAGGATATACCTAGGTATCTTTGATCTTCATGCGTACCGTACTCACGTGTGTTTCAAATCAAATCCATGGTAAAAAAATTATAAAAATGTATATCAATCTAAAAAACACTACTCAATTTCTTATATATAGGTGTAAATGGTAGCGACAATAAATATATACCCTAAATATGAAACCCATTGTAAGGGAAATAACTAAATTAATAACAATAAAAAGGTTCCTATTTGGGATATAAGAATGAATCAGCCATCCACGTTAATCGGGGGACTAATGGAACCTCGATTGGAGAGACAGTACACCTACCTTCAGAATGACCTATAGGGTCAAAACGTATCGGTGTGTGCTGCTTTTTTGATACATTTTATGTTTTGGTGGGCAAGCTGTTATCCAGCTTGAGCAGGTACATATTGTATCACTCATCCGGAGAGTTGATTTCACACATGCAACATCTGTATACCTGCTTCTGTCTGGACTCAATGGCCTGCCTTTTGGGTAAATAAACGCTTTTGGATTTTTAACCATTTATTCGGGTGGACATCCATTCTTCCTCAAAATAAAGCACAGAGGATATGCTGGCTCCCACTAAAGATACCTAGATAAGAGGACAACACTTGAAACACACGTGAGTACGGTACGCATGATGATCAAAGATACCTAGATAGATATATCCTTACATCCTTATTGCTAAGTGAGTGGGGTACGTCCCCTACAACTTATTGATATCATTGGTGGGAGATTTGAAGAGATATATTTTTACATATATACACTGTCCATCAATTTGAAGAACTTTTGTTACCTTGTTATGAACTTTTAGTGGGGGATATGCAGATCTATCTCACCCATTTCATTGTATATACAGATATACCCATTGGGATTTTTTGTTTGTTTGTTTTTTCTTTTATGTTTACCACTACGGAGTGAATTTGACAAATTATCAGAGGGAACCAGGACCACAAGATCAAATGCCCACTCAGAGGACATAAGTGATACATATTATTATTGTTAAATTTCATTGTCCTATTGTTCATCTTGATATATCCTGCAGCGCACCCCTCCGGGTTCCATTTTTAGGTTATATTACTGTGAATGAAACAAAATGTGTATCCCCTTTAAATCCACACCAAATTCCAAGGCAGACCCAGGTTTAGTGTGAACGTATCTGACCCTGGAATTTCCCGGGTCTCAGGTGTAGTGTGAAGCAAGAACCCGGGTATTTGCTGAGGTGAAAAACCCAGGACTGAGCAGGGAAATTACTGGGCCGTATGTCTGAAAGTGATATTTGCTGCAAACGAACTATAAGGAGACTTACCATTGCAGTCTCTCTCTGAGCATTTGTTTCAGCCAAGTAACAGCACAGTTAATAGAGGAACATTGTGCTGAATTGGAGGACATATTTCCTGATACCACTTTGAACTGGAAATTGGGTACAATATACAGGCTGGAAATCTTAGCTTGTTTATATTTTATTACAGCTCAACTAATTGGATACATTCTTAACTAAATGTTGTGGTACAGTGTATATCTATCCACTGCAGATCTGGAGATTTGTTGCAATAAATGTTGTTTAAGTAAGAGAAGCCTATCTTTTTTATATCAATCAAGCCAGGGGTTCCCAACCACGGTCCTAAAGGCACACCAACAATCCAGGTTTTAAGGATAGCCACACTTGAGCACAGGTGAATGAATTAGTTCCTCAGTTATTTTGATTTAACCATCTGTGCTCAAGCATGGATATCACTAAAACCAGGACTGTGATACTGCTTTTATACCTAAATTCCAGGTCTGACCCGGAGGTTGGAACAGGGTTCCAATCTGGATCAGAATCAGAATTTCCCCAGTGCTGACCCAGGACATTCCTGAGTTGGCGCCGTTCACACCGGAGCCAGGTCTGCAGTGACCCGGCTTTTCTGGCATTGAAGTAGACACTTGGAGATGATGTCATCTCCAAGTGCCACTGAAGCCGGCCAATCAGCAGGCATGCGGCATGATCCAGGTCATCGTGACCCAGATCGCACCGTTTACACTGCAGTGTTTCACAGGTGATTACCATGTTAAACCCTGCAAGTTACCTGGGTTGAATTGCCGGGTCACTCTGCCCAGGAATTGAACCCTGTCCCCTTTTACACCAAGGAGCTACCTGGGTTAATCCTGCAATAACTCAGGTTTTAGCTTTGGTGTAAAAGGGGTATGAGTATGCCTTGAGGACCGAGTTTGGAAATCACTGAATCAAGCATAATATTAATTATTGACATCTACCAATTGACTGCAGCTGTATGCTAAGTGGCTGTGACCTCATCATCGAGGTGGAGGACTGGGAAGAGGGAAGAGGAGAGCCACACCCACACTTCTGCCACCCCTACTGGACGTCCTGACCTAGTGCTATAGACTCCTGTTACAGCAGCCTGCCTGGGGCTTCCGAGGCCATGCCCCCAAATCACAGGCCCCGCCCCCTCCCACGTCCTGCAATTTCACACTACCCCCACAGAGAGATTATGAGAAGTTAGGAGCCTAGGGTGAAGGTCCCCCTCTCACATGCTTGTTCCTCCTCTCTGGCCCCTCCGGATAAGCTTCCGTGTTCTTATCTCTGTCTCTACAACTGCCAGCTCTCCTCTCCTGCTCCCAGTGGCCAGGCATAGTGTGCATGCACTGCACAGAAAATTGCAATTTGAGACAGCAGTGCCATACACAGAGGTGCCCCAGCCCTTCCTCCTATACAGTCTTTTCCACCATCCTCTTTACATTCCTGCCTCTTCCCCCCTCCCCATATCTGTGCCTCTGCCGCCTCCTTATATCTGTGCCTCTGCCTCCTCCTTTTATGTTGCTCTGCTTTTTACCATCTTTCTTCCGCCCCCTCCCCATATATGTGCCTTTGCTGCCTCCTAATATCTGGGCCTTCCTCAGACTACTCATCTAACTTGTTCTGTCCATCCCTATCCACCTCCCTTGTATCTGTGCCTCTGCCCTTCCATATCTGTGCCTCTGTCCCACCTTTATTTCTGTGCCTCTGCCCCCTTTCTATCTATGCCCTTGTCCCCTTTTCCACTGTGTGCTTCTTCGCATTTGTGCTTCTTTCCCTTCACCCAATAGCTGCTGGCTGCCGATCAGAAGAGACATGTCTGATGGAGGCCCAACCACGTTCAGCACCACATGATTGAACCTAAGGATGCCAGGTAAGCATGATTTTCAGTTATTAAGCCATGTATATGTGTGATATTTATTTGTTGTGTGCATATGTGTATATGCTTATGTGATGGGCGTCTGTGCCTCTGTGATGTGTATTGTGGTGTATGATGGTGTGTATGTGTGGTGTGATGTGTATGTGTGATGTGGTGTATGTGTGATGTGGTGTTTGTATTTGTATGTTGAGTGTGTATGATATGTGTCTGTAATGTGTGGTGTGGTGAGGGATACAGTCAAAATCCTGGCACATGGGATGCCAGTGCTTAGGATACCGGCACCAGATCCCATCACCTGTCAGAATCCCAGCACTGTCATCCCAAAGGTAAGTAGCAGGGTTAGGGAGAAGGTTACAGGGTATGGTTAGGCATTTAGGGGGAGGGTTAGGTTTAGGCATTGGGGAGGAAGACTTAGAGTTAGGGTGCGGGGAGGGGGAGGTTAGGTTTAGGCACCGGAGAGGGAGTGCTAGAGTTAGGGTAGGCAGAGGGGGATGGTGGAGTCACTGCTCATGGGCTGGAGCTGTGTGCTTGCCCCCCAGGCTAAAATTTGCCAGCCAGCCCCTGCCAAAATCCCACTTATCTGTCAATTTAACATAAATTCAGAACAAACATTGTACAAGACAGACTTTTTAGAATCCTTGTCTCCTTCCCGTCATTTACTGTATGAAGAAGAGAACAATTAAATTTCATGAAAACATGTTTTTTTTAAGCAGCAAGTTTCGTACTTTTGTAACATGTACTTGAGTACCATGTTCTCATATATTTCAGTTGTCCATTTGCAAAAATTGTTCTGTGTGGCAGATTAAAATGGCTGCCAGTGCAAAAAAAAAAATCATATTTGGAAGCAATGCTTTTCACTTCTTCTCTGGAGAGTGTAACCTAGGGGTATATATACTAAAGTGCGGGGTTTTAGAAGTGGAGATGTTGCCCATAACAACCAATCAGATTATAGCTATTATCTTTTAGAATGTGGTAGATAAATGTTAAGTAGAATCTGGTTGCTATGGGCAACAACTCCACTTCTAAAAACCTGAACTTTAGTAAATATACCCCTATGTTTCTGAATGAGAGTCAGTCAGTCACAGATCTCCTTGGTGATCCCATGATAGCAGAGGAAAGAAAAAGGTGTGTCTTTTGAGAATTGGGGTAATCCATAAACTTTCTGCTCACTACATCATATGTCATGTGGCTATGCTTACCATGGTAATTAGGACAGTGAGCAAATTGTAAATTGTTAATGTCACTTGAATCACAACTCAAAGGAAAAAAAATAAAATAAGGTTACAGTTATCCACATTTAAGTTATAATAACACACTTTTTTTTCAGGAGTTTGCAGTTTCAAAGAAAATATATTATTGGAAGTTAAGAGAAAGTCATAATAATTCATACTTGCCTACTTTATTTAAGCTTCCCAGAGGAGCAATATGCATAGTGCAATGTTCTACAATGGTGGGGTGTCAACACGTTAGTCATTGCAACCACACCCCTGCTGTTTAAAGCTGCAATTCCATGCATTTTACAGTGGGGACAGGGCTGTCACAACTAGTGAATCTCCTGTACTCAGAGCAGGACTGGTAGGTTGGTTTGAGCTGAGGCTTAGTGTAGGAAACTAGGAGGCTTGATAGGGTTTCTCCTCATATAGGAAAGGTAGATGCAATGGAGCTGGCAGTACCAGGGATATTGCCAAAGCTACAACTAGGGTTACGTATTGGCAGAAACCCACTAGAAGGTGCACAGCACTAGGATTACTGAAGCTGCCAGAGGAATATTGCAGATGCTGGTTACTGTGGAGCAGAACTCTGCAGAGAGCTCCCAGTACTATGCTCACTGGTACTGGAGATTGCCGCAGATACTTAATAGTTTAAAAGCAGGATACGGTGATGAGCGCCCAGCACAATGGTTGCTGGCACTGAGAGAGAATGCTGTAGATACTGGATACTTGTAGAGCAGTAACTACCAAATGCAGGGACAGGAGAGCTTTAATAGGGCACCCAGGATTTGGATACATTGCTGCAATCAGGTGGAACAGAACCATTCCTGCTTGGGTGAATGAGGATCAGTTGACTGGGCCTAAGATGGTAGCACACATGTACCAGCAGCACCAAAATCACCAGGGGCATAATGTGAGTACTGGTAGTGGCCTCAAAGTAACAAGTAGTGCTTGGTCAAATACCAAGATTGGGCAGCCCAACAATTGACAAGGGCTACACTTCATTATGCACCCTCCAGCTGTTTAAATTCTCAATTTGCAGTGTTTTACAGCAGAGGGTGGGGCTAGGTAAACACAATTCAATGTTGATTGCATCATTTAACCTCCTGGCTTCTCACTTCAGTCAGGAAGTGTGCAGAAATAGGAGACCAACCCTGTTAGGAGACCAAAATTTGAGACTCTCCTAGACATTCCAGTGATTAGGTTTGGTAATGGAGGGATGAAGCACTAGTAGTGGGTTTGAGGGACTAAGCTAAAGCCTTTTGCAAAATAGCAATCACAAATTTCAGCTCTGTTTGCTATAGTCAACAAAACATGATCCTTAACTTGTGCAAAATGTTCAAAGGTGTAACTTATATAATTTTCTATAGATCTCAATTTAAGACATCCAAAAATATTGATGCCCTCTGTTTTGAGAAAACAATGGTCTACTAACATGTCACAAGTCAAGAGCAGATGGTGGATCAGTCATTCTAAGGAAAAATGCCCTTAAAATATCCTCATTTATTTGCTTATAGGTGTGACTGATCTTGACTACTTGACTTTAAATTGGTATATGCAATAAAGATAGGGTTCCTGCAGAAGTTATAAATCAAAGTGCATATAATGACAGATTCAAGATAAAAACAAGTATTTACAACGTAGTTGAGCAGAGTACACACCCACACGAACAGTGTTTGCAATTACAGCTGAAAGATTAAGATTTCCATTAAGATTCCACCACTTTTCAAAATCTGGAAACCAAGCTCACAGACAAGAAAAAATCACTGACAACTATTTTAATTCCTGCCAGTCCCAATCTGTACTATTCACTGCTGGGTCTCTCATTCATCTACCAATAGCTATTAAGGTTCCTCTTTCTGACTGCAATGTGGTAACATAGCTGTTGTGTACTGCAAAGCACTGTGGGATAAATTTACTAGACAAAATTCTTAGAAATTGAGTTTCGGGAAAGATTTTAAATATCCCAAATGGAATCTGTATAAATAGAAATAGAGACACATGGGTATATTTATTAAGTGGTGGCTTTTGCAAGTCGTCTCTTCTAGACAGGATTGACACTAAAATTTAAGATGATAATGACATTAAAACAAAACACAAAGTTATTACTTATTTTACCACTATGCAGTCTATCTCTGTTTTTCTTATTAGGGGAATGGTATGGCCAAGCAAAATGAAATAAAGAATTATAAAATAAATTCTAATAGAACATAAAAGTGTTTATAAATTAGGAAAAATCACTCTCCTTCAAAGTTTGTAGTTGTAATAATAAATAAGTTCATCTGTAACTATTTAAAGTGATTGCAGGAATACTTTCCAACTAAACATGTGGTTCCTGATCAAAATCAAAATTGATGCTGGTGCTGAGTGTAACATGATGTCCAGAGATACTGTATCCTGTATTCCACCAACCCAAATGCTGTGGTTGATGCCTCCAGTTCAGTGGACCTTATAGTCTATGGTGGCCAGGTCATCAAGACCCGAGGTGTGGCTACAATCAATCCGACCACCTGTACATTAACCTTTGGTATTGTGATGGTGACGTCAAATGATTACTATGCCTGCTGGACAACATTATGTACATGTGGTTCATGTGGATGTCCCTGAGCTCAAAGACTGATGTTTTTTTACTTTCCTATTGGCAAGCTATATGTGAGATATATGCATTTAATCTGTAGTCCCCACAGTCTTTTCCCCAAGGTGTATACAACTTGCAATGAAGGGCAAAGTCATCACTGAGCTCAACCACATGACTGTTAGAGGTGTTATCACACCTATGGAGGAAACTATTCCATGGGTTTCTGCAATGGCAGCAGCTGTAAAAAAAGAATGTGTCAGTCTGAATCTGCATTGACACTGCATAACTCAATAAAACCCTTATGCATCAACATCATTCTTTGAAAATGGCTGAAAGGCTGAAAAAATTATTGCTGACATGCCCCATGCTAAAGCTTTTACCTCTTGGGATGCCAAATGTGGGTTTTGGCAGCTCACATTGTGTAAGAAGTCATGCATGCTAACCACTTTCAATATGCCAGTAGGGAGATATGATTTCCTACACATGCCTAATGGGATTCGCACCAGCAGTGAGGTCTTCTAGGGTTGCATGGTGCATTTATTTGAGGGCTTCTCCTGCAATATAATTGTCGGTAAGATTTTGGTTTGGAGTTTATCTATGGAGGAACATGACCAACACCTTATTCATTTCCTCAACAGAATCAGGCCCCTCTACATGAAACAGAACCATGATAAGTGCCATTTTTGTGTGCCCAAAGTCCCTTATGTGGGCCACCTTCTCAATCTGTCAAGCTGGACACTGCAAAGATCCATTTGATGCCCACCCTGTCTGACAAGTTGGGTGGGAAAGTTTCAGAATTTCTGCCTCACTATAGTGAAGTTGCTGCTGGTATGGCCCATCTGAAGTCAATTTTATGAGCAGTCCCAAGCTGCATTTCTTTGATGTTCATTTCCCTGTGTTGATATCTGCAGATTCTTCTCAGCATGCACTTGGGACAGTGTGCATGCAGAGGGACAAACCTGTTTCTTCTTTCTTCAGTACCCTCACTGACATTTTTGGACAGGTGCGGTGCTATGGCAGAGTTATGTACACACCAGCAAAATGTCTTATCACTACAGACAGCCCAGTTGCTTAACCAGTATGGTTTATTGAAAAAGATGTGATTTACAGCCATACTCTTTATGATACACTGGTTATGATGGAGCAGAACTTGAGCAAAGCAGGGTTTGAAGAAGCTCAACAGCTGATGACTGTACTTATCTTACAGGTAGCAGTGCAGGAATCTGGAACAGCAGTTTTTCAGAATACTACACTGGGTCTCTCAGAGCTTAATTGGAGATGTCCATCTCCCACTCTCACAGTAAAAGCAAGATGGCCTCGCACATGCTCAGTACTAACCTCAGTGGCCATCTTGGAACAGATAATGATGCCTCCCCGGAGGAACAAAATAGAGTATGTGCAATAGCACACTCCCTTATCAACAACATGTCTTGGTATGCACAAATTGAAAAGGTGTTCCTAGCATTGGTGTTTGCTTGTAAGAAATTTCATGACTTTATGTATGGTCATTCTGCTGTTGAAACTGATCACTAGCCTATTATATCCATTCTACGCAAGCCTCTATACACAGCCATGACTGTGTGAAGCATTGTCACTGCTGTCAGTTAGATGTGGTGTACCATAGAGGCTGTGACTTTCATGTGGCTGATGCTCTCTCTCAAGTCTTTATCTCTGTACCTGACCTGCCTGCTGACGATAGCAATCTGTATGTCATGTCCCATCCTCCCGGGAGCTTTATAAGCATTGTGAGGCAACCCTTCATGATGACCTGTGTTGTTGCCTTTTTAAAGTTGTATTGGATGGTTGGTACTCATCCTCCAGGAACTGACCCAGGACCTCTGTCCCTTCTATGCCATGCATGACAAACTGACAGGCTGCTCCTTCATGGTCTCTAGTTGTTATTCCCCTCTTTCTACAAAATGTTTGTGCCACCCAGGTTCATCAGGGTCTTCCTGGTTTGGAAGCCACCAAGACACCAAGAGTGGGGTAAAGGATGCTCTTTACTGACCCACCATGTTTGCTGACATTGAGCATGTAGCTGTTGCCTGTGGGCCTGATTCAGCAAGGAACGCAGTTGCTAATATGCACGCAAGCGGCCGATTTTTTTGCTTACTGTGCATGCATATGCATTGCAGTATGAGTGTGTGAACTAACCACTGCAGACCTATCAGAGAGTGATTGACAGGAAGTGCCATTTGTAGGTGGTAAAGGGGGGTGGTCGGCTGAACGCAGGCATGCCGGTGTGTTTGAACACTGTTGCAGGGGCGTGCATAAATTATCCACTGTGATGCCTTATGCAGCCTGAGGCCTGATAGCATGCGTGAGAGTTAGCAATTTCTAAGTAAGGTCAGGGCTTGTGCAAGTGTGTGTGAGGCAGCGATGGTACTCCATTGTACCAATGTTTTCACAGTCCTGCTAAACATTATGAATGTCTGTAAGGTAAAGTGGTCATCCTTATGTTGTGCTGAGATTACATTGCAATTGCAATGGATTAGCATACTTTCACAGTGAGACTGCGTGCATAATCGCTATTGCATTCGCATCTGCGTTCTATGCTGAATCAGGCCCTGTATCCCTTGCAGTGTATTCCACACCCATCATGCCAAGGAGCCTCTCACTACATGAGATCACTATCTCTCTTGGCTATTGTGGCTGCAGATATCTTTGATTGGGGGGAAGGCACACCTGGTGTTAGTAGGTTCATATTTTGATTGGTTGGACTATCTGTCTAATATCACCAGTACTGCTGTGATTAACAATATAAAAATACATTTTTATTTTCCTCAACAATTTAAGAGGCAAGTGGATGAAGGTGTTATGTAACAATTTTCTGAAACATTACTTGTTTTAATGAATGAAGGTGAAATGATCTAGGGATCATAGTAGCAATGTTAATTTAAATGTTGGTAGTCTATTTACTGATTTATTTTGTGTATAAAAGTGCTATATCCGATTCATGTCAAATTTATCCTTAACTATAAATATATTGGTTTCTTCTAAATGTAACATAACACATTCATCCACTCTCCTCAGTTATTCACTGACAACTATAAGCTATTCATGAGAGCAGAGTTAAGGTGTTTGTGTCTCAATTGGAAGTCACCCATAGGACCAGCAACCCAAGGTACCCTCAATCTAATGGTTTGGATGAGAGGACAGTCAGCAAAGCATCTGTTGGAACAGTGTTCCAGAGAGGGGTCTGATCTTTATTTGACACTTCTCAATCAGCAGAACACTCCCAAACATGGGCTTCCATCATCTGCACATTGTTTGTTGTCCACGCATACCCACATGATTCTTGTGGCTAAATGCAAATTCTGACCATTGGTGGAACAAGATTGTGCATCATGCTCTAACCCGCTACAGAAAGCTAGCCAAATCCAACTGTGACATTTCATCAAACCAAATGAGTCACTTACAACCTTGTCAACCAGTGCCAATGGAAACCCCAGTAGGATTTGACAAGTTTGAAAAGGTTCAAGGACTGGTCAATATGCCCATCAGCTACATGTGATGTGATGTGAATGGCCAAATATGCTCTGTAAAGTGCTGTGGAATATGTTTGCGCTATATAAAATAACTGGTAGTAAAACTAGTAATAAATGTCAATAAAGTTATTGCCACTGCATGCTCATAGTCCCTGCCTATTGCCATGGATGTTACATGGCATTCATTTTGTGAGTCAGTCCAGTATTGGTATTGCTCCAGTAAAGGCGTGTTTCTTACAGCTCTACATCCTGTCATCTCTTGAGTATCCAGCCTCATCTACAGTAATTGTCTGCATTTCCAGAGCCACTTTAAATTCCTGGTACACCCCTGCATAAATGTACTTTGTGGATTGTGCCTGTTCCTCATTGCTTAGGGAACGGAGCACAATTGATGGAACTACTGAAGTGTTCTTCAGAAAAACTATAGTAGCTTTTCATCAAACAAATATAGACTTTACCAGGAATATAACATAATTTATTGCTACAGTACCTAGTATTTAAACACCTTTGTTGACTCTTACTAATTAGTTTACATTGTTTTACAGACTGATTTAATGATATGATTAATACTGTTATAGTTGTTTATATGTGATTTCTTTAGAGATAAAAACTTTGTTATAAACTTGAACTTTTTAAAGATACAAATAAATAATATGATTAAATAACTAAAAGGATGGACAAATACCAGCCAGCTGTCCAAAGCATGTATTAATGAGTCTCATATGTGATTATATTGTATCTTGTAAGGGATTCTGGTTGCGCATATTGTATATGTTAACATATGCCTCCTTTTACATCAGTTAGCCTAAGTAATAAATATATTTATAAATATATACAGTACTATATTATGTGTTTTATTTAGTTAATTTGATTTATTTATTTAAAAATAGACCTTATCATGGTATAATACGTAATAACCTGTTTAAAATTAAGCCCTGTGTATCAGGGTAAACAGGACATACCTCGTAATCCTTTGAAAAAGTAATTTTGGAAAATGACAAAATGCATTATGAATTTAGAAAAGACTTACCAATTATTTTTGGACATTTGCAAATTATCTTCTTGAAGGAACACTGAGATCATCTTGTGAGAGAGCTGGATTACATCTGCAAGCCTGCTCTGCTAACAGTAGACTACTATACAGGTAATATACCGACAGGGACATTAGCTTCTCATTACCTACCTATTCAAATTTCAACCACTCTATCCCCAAGCACTTGTAGATAATTTTGGACATATTATGATCAACTCCACGAATATAGCCATCCAGATATTTCAGTGTAGGGAGGGATTGGTGGTTACTGACAATTCAGTACTGCATAATTTTTATGGACATTCCCACAATGTGATTTTGTGGCAAATTTGCCAACATAAGCCACTATGAAACTCGACTGCCTGACAGGACTCAACATCTCTATGTTAAATGATTTATGTACAGCAGTTGTTCATTGTTACCCTTGGAGAGCAGATTTTTAAACTTGTACAGTATGTCCAGTGTAAGAATTTGTCTTATAGGTAATGATTAAAATTAGGGTTTATATGATCCGGCTATATATGTTATATATATATATATATATATATATATATATATATATATATATATTATTAATGACTTTATTGCCACTATATTATTTGTAATGGTGTCTACAAGTGTGTTTATTTAGAGTTTTTTCTTCTAAAATTGTCTTTTTCTTTATTTACATTTTACTTTGTGAACTGCAGGTCCCAACTGGTCCTTGTGCAAGAGCAAGCAGGCGCTTGTGGTTCTCCAATTGCCTGCTTGCCTTGTCAGCCACATTTGGTTACTGAGCACGGCTGGGAATTGTAATATGTAATATGCCAATGACAATATGTTTAACTAATTTTTTCAGGAGATTCTATTACCCCCATACCCACTAGGCTTCGGGCATGGGAAAGAGCCCTGGTGTCATTGGCACTAGGGCTAGTTATAACTAATAGGTGAGTCTACACACATTTTGCTGGCTTGACTCCCTAGGGAACCCAGTCCTAGTACCAACTGGTCTGGGGTGGCTGGAACAATGATGGGGAGACCCCCCACATGGTGCATACCTCCTCTATGGTTTTACCATCCCAGGCTGGCAAAGCCCAGTGAGGGTTACCCTCAAATCAAGGGGGACATCACATTGGTTTTTCCAGTTCCAAAAATACACATGTACAGTACAGTGTAACATCTGCAGTCTTACTGCTAGTAATAATCTTGTGGAAATACCCACGTGCAGCGCAGTGTTGCAGAAGCATTATCTGCCATCTGAATACCTATATTGCTTTTGTAAAAACATGCAACTATCTCACAAAATGTTGGTGCTAGATGGTTTGGGTAAAAGAGCACACCATCTTGTAACACTGCATGGAATATATCATATATATCATGCATGTTAAGAGCAAAGTAAATTAAAGATACTTATGTGTATATATATGAATATATATATATATATATATATATTCTGTTAGTGCACTTAGAATATGTTGCATCATGTAACTATGGGGCTGATTCAGAGATAGACGCTAAAGGCACAGCCACTGCATCTGTGTACACAGGGGCTGTGCCAAATTTTGCAAAAGCTACAGAAGGCATCTTTAGTAAAAAAGATGCTGACTGCAGGCTTCTGTGATCCGATGCAGCATCTGAGGACGCAACATCGGATCAACTGCGTGACCATCAGACATCTCAGTAACCCTCAGGTTCACACAGGCGAACAAGCTTACCCAGCAAAACACACGTCCTGCTTCTCTCCCCGCTTTCTATGCCTTCCACATGGGGATAACGTTGTTTTGAAGCATTAGGAGATTCTATTTTGCACTCACTCCCAGGTATTTCCTTTTTGTGCAGGCAGTCCTCACATGGTGAATTTGGCTTCTGCAATGTCCTAAGTGATATCAGAGGCCATCTAACTCCTAGCATGTGAGTGATTACCTACAGTTTACTGTTTCTATCAGCACAACAACTGGCCCTTCTCTCATCCACCATCCTTTCTTGGAAGAAGCTGGAAAGCAGAAAGTGTCAGGGCATATGTGTGCTATATATCTATGCTCTAATGCTCAGTCATGCTCAAATGCTCATGAAGATCACAGGGGATGGTTTATATTTATTGCATTTAGAAATTGTGATGAAATGCAGTAAGGAGTTATGATTAAGGTCAATTTACTTACTCATTTACTAATCAACTGGTCATAATAAGTACTGCCTTTATCTGTTTAAAGGACATGTTTTCTCTATGTATTTAAGTAACATGGTCCACAGTTATTGCATTTGAAAATTGTGACTAAATGCAATATGTACTGGATGTATATATCACTGCTTTAGGAGCTATAGGCTATGTCCTATAGGTCTGAATTGAGCTAGATTACAATGAGACCCTGAGATATTGATGTGATTGAGGCACATTTTTTCATTAATGTGCAGCAGTATCACAAGACTTTCTTAGGAATTTGTTCACTCTAATTATATGAAATTATTAAGTGCCTGTGAGATATTTTGACTTTAAGTTATATGAGTTTATTTGAAAGAATTTTTCTCCAATGCTACCAATTGTTAATGCATATTATGCGTATAAATAATGTTGAACTATACTTCACCGATGTGAATTAGAGAACATTTATCTGTTGGAATTATTGTTAATGGAATGTATTTCCAGTGATTAAGATTATATTGATTTTTTTGGGTGGATTCACTACCTTTAAGATCCAATACGCCCTATATTTTAGAAGAAACCATAATATAAGGTACGTTTTAATAGACATCATATTTTCCAAAATGTTGTAATTTTATTATATATATATATTTTTCTTACAAAAGAGTGCTCCCCAAAAAGGAATTTCTTTTTCGCTTTTTAGCTCTTGTTAATCATATTTTTGAGTAACCCTCAGGTTACTCAGGATGCCCAGTGAAATCCAGCTGCCGGAACCAGTAAGTCATGATGAAGCAATGGGCGGAGCCATGGAGAAACATGTTAGTTACCTTCACTTCCTTTTGCATGCTATGATTGCCATTTTATCATCAACTGCTTAATACTGTGCACTTGCCACTGCTCCCCAGCTTCAGTATGGGACACAGCAATTCACAAGCATTCCAGGAGACATATACAACTGTGCAAAGGATCACCTTGCTAATTGGAAATCCCCCTTGCCAAGCCTAGTAATATCCCTTCAATTCATATGCTGGAGTTTGCTTCATGTGGTGTACTTTCAGCCCTAATTCATTAACATTCAGAAGAGTCACCCTGCTCCTTTATTGACTGGTGGACTATTTCATGAACATTTAAACAGATACATAATATGATGGTTTTTTCCTGAAAGCTTAATTTTTTAATATTGTAATATTTAATAATCATTTCTTAACAGAATAATTCCCCTTTTACATTGGTAAAAATAACCCAGGTTATCGCTGTGTCAACCCGGGTCACGGCTCAGTGTAAACGAGTCTCCAAAAAATAACCTGGGTCCAGTGACCAGGCAATCCAACCCAGATAACGAGCAGGGATGGACCCAGGAAGGACCCAGGTTACGTGCAGTGTAAATGGGTGACAAGAGTCATCAGTCCAGGATGCTGTTTACAGCATAGGAACAGCCAGCTCACTGGTGCTTGGAGATGATGTCATCTTCAAGAACCAGCAGAAAAGTTAACACATTATTCATGTGAAGTGTAAAGGAGCTGACCCGGAAATAACCTGGGTCGGAGCTGCAATGTAAATGAGGTCTGTCCCAGGTTGGAACTGTGTTCCAAATTCCGGGTCAGACCTGGGATTTTGATGTAATAGGGATATAAATTGCTTACTATATATACAATTTTTATATCCTATCCCACAAGTACTCTCAATTCTTCATTATTCTATTATTTATATGCAACAATTACACTTTATCCAACAGTGCTGTGTTTCCCTTCTTAATTCCTTACAAGTATATAGATCTACTAATTGGTTCTATGAAGGTGTTCTACACTGTGGTGTAAAATAAAGCAGCTCAGATACAATTAAGACACTATTAAAATGTACGAGCACTATAGAGAAAGCATTATAATAAAACAATTTCATAAAAGACTAAGAGCCTCATTTATCAATAAGTTTTATCATTCACAATGAGTGCTAAAACTTGTTGCGTATGATAAATGGTGCTCAAGCCAACCAGTTCCCAACTGTCATTTCTCAAACAGATGACAGTTGGGAGCTTACTGTCTGGAGCACCATCATACACAATGAGTTTTATCACTTGTTGTGAATGATAAAACTCATTGATAAATAAGGCTCTAAAGAGTCTATGTACTAAGCCTTAGATGAGAATTAAAGTGGATGGAGATACCAACCAATCAGCTCCTGTCACTTTATTGGCTGAGTTTGAAAAATAACAGTTAGGAGCTTACTGGCGTGTACTTTATCACCATCCACTTTCTCGCTCTCCAAGGATTAGTACATTGACCCCTAACAGGTTTAAATGTTTATATTCTTTTATGACTATTGTGTGGGAGTGGACTGGGGCGGTTACCAATCTAGTGTATGGTCCACAATGAGGTCTGCAGAATCAGTGTGCTTTGCCAGTGCTGCCACATCTAACTGTCCCTACCTCTATTACCAGTGGTCCTGTAGCATTTGTCTCTCCGCAGGACAAATATTCGCACTTTCCGGTAGTGATCCAGCGTGTGCAGCAGTGTTCTCTAGTGATGATGTTAGATGTCAATTTTATACATGTCTACATTATGAACATATCAGTGTTAAGGTTAGTTTGTGGTTAGGGATAGACTGTGTTTAGAGTTAGATAGTATTAGCAAAATTCGCACCATCAATATGTATAATATCCACATGTTCAACATGTCGACATTAAGTCAGTGTCGAAATAGTGAATGTCAACATTATACAGTAACTGTCGATTCTGAAACCCTGTTGATATTTATCCCATAATGAATGTCAACATTATGAATGTCAATCTTGTATCCCACACAAATTGGAGGCTGCATGAACACTGGTGTAGAAATACCACTCATTGGGGCAGATGTACTAAGCCATGAAGAGAGATAAAGTAGAGAGAGAAAGTACCAACCAATCAATTCCTAATTGTCACTTTACAGGTGTGTTTGAAAAATGACAGTTGGAAGCTGATTGGTTGGTACTTTAATTCTGTAATAGTAGAACCCTGTGTACTCTATTGGTAGGATTGGCTGAAATATACAGTAACTTGATTAAAAAATGTTTTATATTTTTGTATACAAATTTTGCTCTTGACAGCAATAGTTCTTGTAGAATCCCATCTAGTAAAACTGGGCAGTAAACAAATTCTATGATCTTGAGGAATTGTTGCACTCTGTAATAAAATAGGAGTTTTCCTTTAATCGATCTACTGTAGGTCTTGGTAGTTGAATAAGACATTTTTTTTTCATTATGTTTAGTTCTTGTTCAATGTACAAACTTTGACCCCAACGTTTTTTATTTTGAAGTTGTTTGGAAGTATGGATGGCAAGGATGATTTGTATATAATATAATATATAAAATAAATATGTTAAAGTCAAATATATATTAATCAATTGACATATTGGTGCTTGTCTACCATTCATTTTGGTGAACGGGCTAGATAAACGTGTTGGGTATGGGATGCTGGCATTTGGGATCCTGGCAGTCAGAATCCCGATGCCGGCATCCCGACTAGGTTACAATCCTGATGGCTCAAGGTAAGTATACCTAACCCATAACCCTACCACTAACTCTCCCTCCCCGATGCCTAAACCCAACCTACCCCCTAGTGCCTAAACCTAACCCTTCCTCCCCAGTTCCTAAAACTAACAGTCCCCCTAGTGCCTAACCCTAAACCTCCCCCCAACCCTGCTACTTACCTTTAGGATGCCGGGATTCCGATAAGTGTTGGGATTCTGGTGTCAGCATTCTGACCGCCGAAATCTCCGCTGTCGGGATCATGAACATATCCCAGATAAACACTGCAATAAAGTTATAATGTAAGCCATAAGAAAAGGACATGAGATCCAACATTTCTCTGTAAATAGTGGATAGCACTATGGATAATAAAGGAAGAGTTCCAGTTACGGACTTTGGCCTTCTGGTGATCAACTTATGGTTCCTGGCTAAGTGTACTTTGAATTATTTTTGTAACTTCTCCATGCGGTTACTTGCTTTGCTATCTAGGTGACCCAATTTTAAGGAATTGGAATAAAATGATAACTATAGAATGATTATAATGATTCTGGTCTTCTTCAAATGGTTTAATTTCATACCAGATCTGATGCTCAGAATGCTGGATAGTGGAGGACCAGCACGGTGATCTATAACTGGAGATTCAGCTGGGGAATCGATCAGCTGGGGAAATCCTATTCTTGTACTGTAAACTTTAATCGTAATATATATAAACCAGATAAATAATAAAAAGAAAAACAATGAAAAACAATGAAAATTTACTTTGATGATTGGCCAGTAAAATATATTGCTTTCAGAGACTGCTGTATATTAATAAAAATAAATGATTTATTTTAAGCTTAACTTAAGAAAACAAAGCATGCATGTGGGAATCAGAAGACAGATGTTCTTAACAGTTTCTTTGTAATATGAATTGTGTGTGTTCCAGCAAACATTTATCACAAAATGTGGTAAAAATAATTAAAAGACTGTTTATGTCTGTAGAGAAAGGAATTACAATAAGCTTGCTATTGTAGTTATGCATTAAAATTTACAAAAAATAAATAAAAGAAGCAGCTTTTAGGATAATTCATCAGAAGAAATTTGTCTGTCTCTGAACAAAATAATCTGCCTCAGTAGAACAATACACTTATTACAAAGTGTAGATTTGCTAGAACATCACATGATTAATCAACATTGGGCTATATACGTTCATCATTCAAGGATTCCATTTCAGATTCTAACAAATGTCATTGCAAAAGAAAGGATTTTAAATGTTTTTGTCTCTTTGCTGGATGTCAACATTGATTATCTCTATACCTAATACTGTAATGTATTTTACTCAACATATAACTATGTCTAAAACAAAAAGAAAGCACATCAGGTGCTGGATGGTGATGTTGGATGGGTACGGGATGCCTGCGCTCTGAATCCTGTCAGTCAGAATCCCAACACCGGCATCCCGACAGGGTTAGAACAGCAACACCTATTGGTCTGTATTCTAACCTCCCCTCTCCCTACCCTTATCCTCCCCGATGACTGAACCTAACCTCCTCTCTAGTTCCTAAATCTAACCTCCCCTCCCTGCTCCCTAAACCTAACCCTCCCTCTTAGTGCCTCACCCTAGTGTCTAACCCTAATGCTAACCCTCCCCCCCCCCAATCCTGCCACTTACCTTCAAGATTCCAGTGGTTGGGATTCCGATGCCGGGATTCTGTCAAGTCTCGGGATTCCGACGCCGGCATTCTGAGCACCGGAATCCCTGCAGTCGGGATATTGACCGCATCCCGGTGATGTATGTCCAGAAATCACCTTATCATAGGATTAAAAACACCTACATATAAACAATATATACTGATCAAGTAACAAATGACTATTGTCAGTGGTCTCACCTCTTGTATCTCCTGGAAATGAGTACTCTTCGGCTGCCCATGTACTGCTTCTTCATCACGGTTGCTCCATGAGTAAGGGAACAGTAGATGATAAGCTTGATGCAGAATTTCATGAATTAATGTATTTTATATATTGTATCTAGTAAATATTGGGAATGCTAGTATACTTGGCTCGGTACTATAAAAAAACTTAAACCACCTTAAACACCATTTATGGAAATTTGAAACTTATTAATCATAAAAAAGAATAATATAAAACCTACATAAAAACTATTTATTCATGTGTCTGATAAACAGAAGGCAGATCTAACTTGTGCATGAGAAGATGATAACAAATTCAATATGCATACATAACCATAAAATCTAAAACACCACTTCCTAGTGGAAAGAATAAAAATATATAATTTTATTCAAATCCTCTGTGATCCAAGGTAAAGCTCAACTTAGTTGTAAAATTATTCATATTTTAATGGTATAAAACAAACAGCTCCAACTGAATTATATCCTCATGTACTGTATTTATTTATTTACAATTTCTCTGGACTGCCTAAGGATGCCAGCTGATCAGCTCCCAACTGTCATATTTCAAACACAGCCTGTGAGATGGCACTTAGGAGCTGATTGGCTGGCACCTTATCACTTTTCACTCTGTCTCCTAACACTGCTTAGTAAATAGACCCCTGAAAGAGGCATCACTTTCATTTTTTTGGTAGATTCAGAGGTGCCCTCTAGTCATTGGCATCCTTAGGCAGCTGCTTAAATCTGCCTAATGATAGCGCCAGTCCTGTATACAGATATGTACAGATATGTTTGTTGTGTAATATTGTTTGCACATGCACATTTTATACTAATTGTTTCAGTCTTAGTGGATAAAGGAATAGGAAACCAGAAACCAAAAATGGATGTCATTCCGGTTCTGTTTTTTTTCCATACACGTGGCAAATGTCATTAGATAAGCTATGTAAGGGGCTTTGGTGGCTTAGCTTGATATCCCCCTGATGAAGTCAAGGTAAGTTTAGAAGAATGAAACATATTGGGGCTGTACTCTTGTTGGAGCTTTCCATCATTATGACTGCCATTTGGGAGTTTGAACCTTTATATGGATAAGAGTTATTAAATAGATTTAAATGCAGGCATAGTATTTAGTGTTGTGTGTAATAAATGGATAAAAAATGTATTACACTATAGGCTTTTTTTAATCACATTTGGAGCATAAGAGCTCACTGAAAATTAATGATTGCAGTATATAATTTATGTGTCTAATGGAAGTGCAAAAATGGCTGCTGAAAGCTATGTTTGTTCAGTGCTTTTATAAATGTGTCAGGCATTAGGTGGTACAAAAGAATGTGAAAACGACACATTCTCCAAGGTTTTGTCTTTTAGTATCCATGCATGTGTTAGTTTATTAAAGCTTTCTTTATCAGTATTTAACCAATAGTGTAGTTGGAAACAGATTTATACCCATATTTGAAAGTTGTGTTCAGAGCTCACTAGCAGGCTGGTATAAGAGTTCAAAACAAAGCAAATTCATCATCCTTTCTCTTGATTCTGACCTGCAGACAGTGTGAGATTCCAGCTCTATGATCCTGGAAATTAACCATTTATATTCTAAGCAGTTGAGCTAATGAGCAAGTTAAGTGACTTTTAATAATATACTTTGTTTTATTTTGTAATAAATATCTTCTTAACTGAGATATTTGTTTGTTTGGCTCGATTAACGCCTTTTGTATCCAAGAACCTTATCTTGTTCTACTTATAACACTACTGGTGTCAGAAGTGGGATTCAAAGGGTTCATAGCCATAAATATACTTGAGATGTGTAGTCAATGGTTTTGGGTCTTTTGAAAAGACCAATGTAAATTCCCTTCATGGTTTAGTAGCTTTGGATATTACTGTCCTGAACAGAGTGTTCCTTTGTCTCATTCTAATGAGAGTGGTGCGATCTGATCAATCACAGTGTATATGTTGTATGTCTTACTGTTTGTTTTACTGTTTTTTTGTCTTTTCGACAAAATATGCCATTTTGGTAAGGGAAAAAATTGGAAACTCAGCGGGCTGATTTCCAGAGAAATGTACGTGGGTATGAAAAAACTCAGCATAATGTGAACAAGCAGTATGTTGGTTGTGACTTGAGAGAGAACAATGAAATGTTGATTTCTAAAGGGAAGCCCTCTGTAGATGCTGTGAAGGGATGGAAATTCCAGGTGCAGAATTGATGCAAAGGAATGTAGCCATGATAAGCAAACCTTTCTCAGAGACAGAGATAGAAAACCTGAATCCACATTGTCCAGTGAATTCACAAGGGAAGGGCAGTGAGGGGGTTCATTACCCAGCAGCTGCTGAGAGAGGAAAAGAGAGATTAAAAAACAGATACAACTGCTATTGAGAGAAAAAGTTTGCAGATAGAAACATTGAATGAATTGGAAGATTCTACATTTATTGATATTACAGAATATTTTTATAGTCACACATTGTTAGAACAAGACTATGAAGATGAAATAAATGGAAACTTATGTGTGCATGAGGCAGTATGGCTAGATCAATTAGAAAATGAGGTTTTCAGGAGTGCAGTCAGTCCATATCCCTGACATAGAAGACTGCCCCATGAGGATATTTAATTTATATGGCATGATTCCCAAAGAGTTACTGTGAAGTTTCACAATGAAAAAAAATTAACAAAGTGTTCATGATGAAAATGCATGCATTGCAAATGACATTTATTGTTTATCAGCTATTGATCAGACAGTAGTGGTGGGAAACACACGGATATTGAAAACCAGTGAGCCATCACTTATGGCAATGCACAACAGTTTTGCACCCAAAACAGACAAACTGATTGGGGAAATGCTGTTTGTTAACAAAGAGCAACATAAAAAAAATTGTGATGTAAAAAAAATTGTGATGCAGAAAAGCCGATTGGATTGTGAGTAGTATGAAAGATCAGACTCCAGTGTATTTCCTGACAAAACTTTATCAGTCAATGCTTTTGAAACAGGTGACAGCCGCACAGACACTAAGAGCAATTAACAGAGCTGACATGTCGATTACTGAGTAGTTCAAAGCAGAGCAATGGATTGTGCATAACAGAGGGATGCAAAATCAGACTTTAATACATGGACGATGGTACTTACAAGAAAATATACGCATGAAACAATAAGCCCCCTATGTTCTACCCATTCTGCCACAGCCGTTTGCTGGGCTTGTCAAGTTTAAACCATTGTTGCCAAAGATACTAGGACTGGATTATGGTGCTCAGGGTTGCCATCAGAAATTATGGGGCCCGGGACTGACAAAATAGGCAGGCCTCTGGGCCCCCCTGCTTCCCAAACCCCCCTTGCCTCCCCATCTGCGGGGCCCACCAGCCCCTTCCTCCACTACCTTTTTCCATGGTTTATAAAATATGTGCCAGTGGTCCTCTGCCCAGTTCATTTTACAACTTTGTTTTTTCCTGGCTTAATAAATCTTATGATTTACTTACCTTACTCCAAGTCCTTTCTTCTGCTTCTTCTCCTCCAGCAGACGCTGGCAATGGCACTGCTCCGCGGCTCCTACGACATCTCCCATCCAGACAGAAGCGCGGTGTGATGTCACAGGCGCCGACTCCAGGATACACTTTATTGAACATAGGGGCTGGCAGACCTCAGTGTGGCATGTCCTCCTTTTACTTTATGGGGACCGGGTAGTGTGGTCCGGGTCAGCGGTGGGTGTTAGCAGCAGGCAGACCCACCTTTGTTACTCAAGGGAGCTGCGGTCTGTGCATTGGTAGTAAAAGCGGGCGAGCGAGCGGCCAGGCGAGTGAGCGAGTGGGTAGGTCCCCCCTGTTCTGACAGTGTCCGGGCCCGGTACTACAGTCCCAGCAGTCCCCACCTGATGGAGGCCCTGATAGTGCTGCCTGCACCAGTACAGAACTTTTATGGACTGTTGCTACAGCAATGCAGCCATCTTTTCAGACTGTCAGACAGACAAGTGAAGAAACACCTACTGCAAATAGGTGGGAGATCAGTTCAAGTCGCAGAGTCATATGCCAAATTAAAAGAATACCAGCGGCAACTAGTGAGGTTCACAGATGGATCAGCCACATTGAAATTGCAAGGGCACTGCTGGACAGCAGCAGCATTCCAGCCAGCTACACAAGAACAGTTGCATGAGAGCAGTGAAGGTGGATCAAGCCAATATGCAGAAATGGGAGTCATGGTGCTGTAAGAAACCCAAAGCTCTATTGTCCTCTACACAGATAGCTGGGCCATGTTCCAAGGCCTGATCACTTGGATGCCAACATAGAATCTGAACAACTGGCAAGTCCACGGCAAAGTAATCTGGGGTGACACTGCCCTGTGGAATGAAAGTCAGAATCAATGCAACCATACAGTAGGCCTGTGTTGGTGGGTCATGTCAATACCAACACTGGACTAGATGCAAATTAAGTTGTGGATTCACTGGTTCAAATCAGAACAGTGGTGCTTACTCCTGAAGAGCAAACAGAACTGTACAATCTGGGAGAATGGGCTCATGTGCAGTATGACCATAGAGAAGCAGAAGGCAAATATGTCTGGGCCCAGAGAAAAGGAATTCCCATGACACAATTGAAGACAAGATAGATCGTGGAGAAATGTGAAACAGATCAGCAGTTGAAATACAGGAAAAGGCTAACCGAAGACATGGGCTCGATATACAGAGGAAAACAAGCAGGACAGGTGTGGCAGATAGCTTTCATTGGCCCTATGCCCACTGAATGTGGGGGAGTCAAATTCTGCTGCACTGTGGTGGACACCTACTCTGTGGTGCTTGTCACTCGCCCCTCTGTACATGCTGATACACACCTGTAGCTTGAATGGTGTGCAATTCATCGCAGACACCGCACTGATTGCACAAGGACTTTTGAGCCATGAAAGAGCTGAAGTTCCATTCCAGCAAGCCTTATTACAAACCATGGACAGAGACATTGCAGAATACTGTCACGTTTCCAAACGGCTAATTGGGCCTAGCTTACTTTTTACTGGAGAAGGCCTAATCAACTGTGAGATAATAACTGCAAAAGAATCAGCTGCCATGAGAAACTAACTTGATGAAAAAATTACCTTTGAGGCATCTGAATCAGAATTACCCTTCTTACAATTGAGGAAAGGTCTGGTGAATGTTGCAAAACCATATACCAAGCCGGATGAAGAACAGCAGGCAGATATAAGAGTTCAAGATAAAGTAAATTCATCAGCCTTTCTCTCAGTGCTGACCTGCAGACAGTGCAAGACTCCAGCTCCACAGATGGTGGAGAGGCTCCTGGAAATGAACCATTTATATTCTAAGCAGTTGGCAAACGAAAAAGTTAAGTAATGTCTAATAATATACTTTGTTTTACTTTGTAATAAATATCTTTTTAACTAAGATATTTGTTTGTTTGGCTTGATTAACGTCTTTTGTTTTTTTATTTATATTGGTATATTGGTATATTTTTAGTTACATACAGTACACAATAATATTGTCATTATTACACTATATTGTGCTTTTATTTTTATGTAATTTATCCAGACCTTCAGTATTGAGGAGGATATTCAAGAACCATCTTGAGAATAATAAGAAACATACTTAAAACTGTATGTGTGTACTTGGAAGCTATTCTTTTTTGAAGTCTCACTATAAGTGGAAGTGGAAAAAAGCAGTTTGAGAGCATGCTTGAATGATTGATGGTTGTGACAGAATGTGATGAAGTAGGGTAGGACATTTCATAAGTAGGGAATAGAGCAGGACAAGAGAGTAACTAGCATAGATGCAGATGATATAGGGCCCACAGATGAGAAGAACCTGTCTTCCTTGTCTGCCTCATGTTTCTATGTGAGTTTTTTGCCATTGGGCATTACATGAGGCCCTAACAAATGTTGCTATGGGGAACACAAATTAATAATTATGCCCCTGGAGCAGGATAAATGTTACGCCCCCACACATGGAGCGATATAGCGGCCGATCCAATGGTTTGGAACGATATTGCAGCAATATCATTCCATGTGGGATTGATATCGTCCATTGCGCGCTCCCGTGGGGTTGTTGTCGCTCCTTCAGATCTTTCTGCATGAACAAGAGATCTGAAGAAGTGATGTACTGTCCCATGCTGGTCTATGCGGGAAGGGGGGGCGGCATATCAGGCAGTCATGCAGCGGATCGCTCTGTATGTGGGGTCCATCCGATATGTCAGCCGTGGGGAGGCATAGATTTGATGCAGATCCAAGAAGAAAGGTTGGATAGTATCTTGTGACATGGTCAGAGATGTATAAGAGGGCTTTGAAGGTAAGGCTAAGTACAAATAGATAAACACCTCTGCTATATAGATGAACACTGCTATATACCTCCATTTTGAACCAGCTGCTTACTTGACAAGCGCTGACTGAGTCATCCCCTCCCCTATCCCCTTGATTATTCAGCTTTTTGAAGGTAAGGGTGCTTGAGAAATATTGGAGGACAGAATCTGTTTCCCACCCTACTCACCAAAATCTGCCACAATGGATTAATGATATTTATGTCTGGTGATTTTGTTAGATACTGAACATGCTTCTCAAATTAATATTGAACCCTTCTGGCTGTGATGTATGGAGGCATGCTTATCTTGGGAAGCACTGTCTGCACCTGGTTCCCTAAAATATCCATGTAGTCACTGGCAGTAATTTGCTTTTGAGAGTAATTATAGAACCAACAAACAACCAATATAATGCTGCCTAAACCCTTACAAATCCACCTCCATGTCTCAAAGTTGAATTCAGGATTATAGTCTTCCTTTGAAGTTCACCACTTATAAAGCATGACCATACTATGTGTTTCCAAGCAGACATTCAGGTTCTATAAGCCTGACGCCAATGTTTTTGCATTCCAGCATTGTCAGTAATTAAACAGCTGACAATTACAGCTCTGTCATGGGTGTTGGATTTGTGAAGCTCTCACTGGATTGGTGTTGGCAGAAGCAGGTTTTTCAAGCTGAATATCGAGTTCTGCTATCCATATTTACTGCAGTAGTCCTATCATTTCTAGGCCCAATCTTTGTCAGTGTGTGGCTCTCTTATTCCCTTAGTTTGGGTTTGTGGGCATTATTCTTCTTTGCTGATGATGTTTTCCCATACTCTGCCTCATAACCTTGGAAACTGTTGATCTATTTACACTGACTAAAGTGGACGTTATTGTCATAGTTGTTTCATCTGAGTATGTACCAACAAATTGATCTTGTTGAAAATCTGTTTTCCATTGTACATTACTTCCAAAGGTGTTGCTAGCACAATCTGTAATGCATTGACACAGGAACTACACAGTACAAGCAAACAAAACAAAGATGGATATACACAACGAAGGTTCTTGCATTGTAGACAACACAAGCAGGTTCAATCCTATATTGTCTAGTGTTTACATTTTTTATCCACCTGAGATAGGTAGATAGGTTTGTTTGTTATTTTAAAAATTTTAAAATGACACATTTTCCCAAACACAGTCTTCGTCCATCTTCACATTAACATTCTTTGCAACAATGCTCACAGTGACTGCATTAGGAGGTTTATTCACAGCTTCCTAAATAAAGTATCTTTCACCTGAATTCTGGAAAATTTGATACAAGTTACAATTAGGAAAACAAATACAACCTATGAATGTCTAACAGGTAATAAGTAGCCCCGGCTGATTTAAATAGAAAATATTTTATTTCAGAACACAAATGTAGTAATTAAATTTTCTTCCACTTTAAATAATGAAAAATATAATGTAATGTGAGTTCAGCTGGGATACATTATATCCATTTTTTACATTGTATTCATGGACAAATGTCTCACAGAAAAAATGTCTCACTTTTAACATAATTATGTTACTAAATCAGCAGTTGTGACTGGTAAAGGCCAAGAGCTGGCATGCTAATTTACTGGATTGAGATTTGCTTCATTAGTTTTGTGGACATTGATGAACTGACCCACAGTATACATTTGCACAGTAACCTCCGCTTTGGTATTCTGAATGCAAGAAATGCAACTTTAAAACTTTAAATTGATAATATAATTTATGATACCGTTTGTTCTAGAGATTGCTTGACCTCAATTGGACTTAATTCTCACCCAGTGGGAAGCTAGCAGCAAGTGTCAAAATTAATAAGAAATAGCTGAATAAAATGCATAATGAAATATTGTATTTACATTTCTATGAAGAACGAGATTTCAGATTAGGTAACAACTCGGTTGTCAAAAAAGGGTAATACCTATTTTAGCTATCCACAATCACAACTATATATAGTTTTGCATTACATAAAAATGCTTGTGATTATATGATAATAGCTGCAATATTCATTGATTTTTGACAGAATCACAAATTACACACACAACACAAAAATGATGTAATAACAGTTGGTATGAACTCTGAACCCTTCCATCTGTATCAGTGAGGTACATGGGAGAGTGAGGGGCAGTGATAGAGAGAGTGGGGGAAGGAGAAGAAAGCTTACAGAGAAAGTGTAGGGGTACACAAGATAAATAAAAGGGGGGAGAGTAAGAGGACAGAGAGGAAGAATAAAGTGTTGTGAAGAGAGAAAGAAGGGGGTCACATGAGAGCAAAAGAAAAAAAGCTGGGCATTACAGCTAGTGTATGTGTAACTATGTGTGCATGTGTATTAAACTACTGTATATACATATATATATATATATACTGTATGATGGGGGCAACACTTTCAACACTTACAACTATCCAGATTGAATAACACTTACAACTGTCCAGATTGAATATACTTGGCCTGGTGCATTACAAATGTCACACCAGCATAGAGAGACCACAGTAATCCCTTCCCTTCTATACAAAGTTCACATTATGGGCAGCAGCAACTTGTGAATGGCTGGCCAGGGGATCTGTAGTTGTGCACATGTGCTGGATCGCAATCCCACGCATGCATACAAATTAACAAACCAGGGCGGCTTCTACGGAGCTGCAGCCCCTAGAAGCTGGGTGGGGCTACTGTGATAGGAAGGGAATTGCTTCCCATGGGTAAACGCTCTCCACAATCACAGTACAGACTGGCAGTCCCAGGGGGAGAAAACACCTCCCACTGAGACTGCCTGTCTATCATATGATTAGTAGGAAATGCTTCCAATGGAAAGTACCTGCCACTGCTAGGCAGTCCCTGTGGGTGTCAGATGTTACTGCGGGGGCTGATAGGTAAGGTCTGCTACTGATTATGGGGCTGATTTATAGTTGCGTGCAAAGAAAAAAAATAGAAAGTAACTGCAACTTGGTAAAACCATGCTGCTAGGTAAACTGTGCAGAGAGATTTAGATGTGAAAGGGGTGCGTCCAAACTTAACTCTAAATTGCAGTTTAAAAATAAAGCTGCCCAACATGAAGTAGCCAGTATTTACCTTGCATTCAAAAATAAAAATAAAACTGTATTTGCTCCTCTTGCATTACTACATGATTTGTTCCAGGTGCAAAGTTAGTTTTTTTTTCTTTTATGCTCCCAACTCAGAATCAGTCCCTATAGCACCATTTATCCACATGAGGCTATGAGCATCTGTTAAAGAACATTGATGCAGGAAGCTAATTGATTGTGACATATATAATCACAGGCTAATTTATTTAGTCAACAATTACAGGGAAATATCTCAACTGTCGAGCTTCTTTATATCTCTGTAAGAATAAATAGCATATAGTTCATACAGGCATATAGCTATTTATTTTATTTATAAAATGTCTTTATAGAAGAAAATATATTTACAGTTTCCTCTTATGTTCAGGTATGCCAAGTGTATATCATATACAGTTTTCCTGGTAACAGAAAAAGGAAATAATATATTCTAAATATATTCAGGTTTATAATATGAAATGGCAGGTGTTTTAAAATATATTAGATTAGACTCAAGGGAGATTTAATAGACTCTAGTAGATACCCAATCAACAAATGTAGAGTTACTGGATTGTTTATTGAAATCAGTAAATATTAGCCAGCTACTGGAAGTGGTTCTAATGTGATTAGTGAAATGAGCCACATGGTGAGATATCTTGAAAGATAGCTTGGCAACTTTTCTAAAAACAATTTTTGAAGGTTTGAAAGGCATAGTGAACATTTACCCTGCACTCCAACAATATCCTTCCAATAACAATGCATGTTGTAATGGTAGATACTAGAGATCAGCAGGTCCAGTTCCCCTAAAACCGAACCCACCCAAACTTACCTGTTCTGAGTAGATCCGGGTCCCTGCTCGGATTTTCATGCCAGCTCCGGATCCAAAAATGGGGCAAAACACCAGCCTCGCAGTGTCGTTTCTCCCATATTTTAGATACGGAGTGCAGACTGTCGGATCCAACCACCAACAACTACCATGGTAACAGGCCGCTGATGGGCTGAGAATAGCTGTCTCTCAGAAAATCAATAGAGGGAAGCTCTGGCTGAGTGGCAACAATTCTCAGCCAACCAGTGGCCTGTTACCATGGTAGTGGCAGCTGGTTGGATCAGACAAAAGTGTAAAAAAAAGAAAAAAAAAAGAAAAGAAAAAAAAAAGAAATGACATGGGGTACCCCCAAAGCTCAACCAGCACTGGGATATTTTGAGCTGGTCCTGAATTTGAAAATATGGGGAGGAAAATGTAGGAGTCTCTCATATTTTGCAAAACCAGCACTGAGCCCACAGCTCTCTCAGCCAATGAATGCTCTCCCCATTTTTTTCAATAGGAGATTCTTCCGGTTAGTGTTCATTTGGGTAGCACTACTATGTCCGTGTGCTCTGCAATTTTCTTTTTTCAAAAGTATACCCTGGATGCCTACTTGGACTGAAGAGGACATGACACAAGGGGTAGGTGAGAATGGATTTTTTTTATTACATCGATCGTGGATGTTACTGGGCAAGAGGATAGAATTGCTACAGTGAAGGTAAGTATTGTTGTGACTGTGTGTGAGTGAGTGTGTGTGTGTGAATATTTAGTAAAATAATACAATATTTGGTGTGTCTGTCTTTTTTTGACTCTTTTTTTTACAGGGGGACTCCAGGAACCAGCTCCACATGCTGGTACTTGTGGTTCTCTGATTACTGACAAGCGAGACAATATTATTTTTTCTTTCTTTTATACGATGGACACGGCACCCACCACCACCAATTGTGCCAAGCATAGTCCCAGGCTATTGGCCTGGGGTGTCCTTGGGGTGGGGGTCCACTTTATGGAATCCCTGGCTTTGGCTGACTAGCAAGGGATGCTGAATGCTTTGGCTATGGGGACAAATATAAGCGTGTCCCCTGGCTGTGGCATTACATCCCTCCTAGAAAGAGCCCATTGCTGGTTGTGTAAAATACAGGGGACCCCTGCGTCATTTTCCCCCATATTTTCACAAGCAGGACTGGCTCAGGAGCCCTGTGCTGGTTGTGTAACATACAGGGGACCCCTAAGTTTTTTTCCTCCATATGTTCACACCAGGACTGGGCTCCTCAAAAAAGCCAGTGCTTTGGGGGAGGGGGGGGCATGCATTTTCTTTTTCAATTTTTTACCCTTTATTTATTATTATGTATTATTATTTTTATTATCAGTTATTTATATAGCGCACACATATTCCGCAGCTCTTTACAGCTTACACTCTATATTCCCTATCAGATGCACACACACATACACACTAGGGTTAATTTATTTACTTTTACATACACAGAGGCACTACACAGATCACACTGATCTATGCAGGCTTCTGCAGACATGCTACGAGGTTGTCAAAATTCACTGAAACTGACTGGAAATTAATGTTATTGAGGTTAGTAATACTGTAGGGACAACAACAGACTCAAATTATGCAATTTTAGCTGTTTTATAAATTTTTGAAAAAAATACAGATCCATAACTAAAACCAAAACACAGGGTTTGGCATACATCTCTAGTAGATACTTTTGTCACGTTGCAAAACCCAATGGCATTTTGTAGAGTGTAACTCATTTATCATGGGGCATTCAAAGAGAAGTACTGTAAAATACAACCTTGTTGATAATAGCAAACTTTTTGTGATGTGTTTACACCTTTTAAACATAATGGATTTCAATGTGTCTATATGCAAATTAAGTCAATAGGTGTGGCTCAAATTAAATGCTCTGGATACTTATATTTGCATACTGGTGTAAGATTACATTTGGAGTTTGCTCTAATCTTTATCTCTAGGGAGTGACACTTTTCAAGGTATAAGCCTGTGTCCCAAATAACATGGATGCTGTGTCATTAGTATCAAAAAGATGTCCATTGTTTAACTTTGACAGAAATAAGATTGCAGTACATAATTGTCAGCCAGAATTTTTGTGTGTGCTTATAAGATACTTTCTGATCGGCACACTGTATCTGTGCCTGAAAGCTTTAAAACCTGTTGAAAAGCATTTGATCAAAACAGAAAACAGTACAGAAAATAGTCTCAAAAATTAAGACAAAAGCAAATTCCATAGCTCTCAATATATAGCACATAATAATACAGTTACAAAGTTAGAGTTGTAACCACAACTTTTTAACAAAAGTTTACAACTGCATGAATTACTGTACATCACATTATTCTTCCCACTCAAATATGTTTCTTAACTTCCTATCTCCCCAGTTTGAACCATTGGCTCAACATCATCCAATGTTTCAAAACTCATTAATCCTTTTGTATGGTTTCAGTTTCCTTATTAAATGTCACAATTTTATCAACAAGCAATATTCTTGTTATCACTCTTTTCTAATCTTAAATGGTGATCCAACCAATCAGCTCCTAACTGTCATGGAGCACCATTTAAGATTAGTAATGAGTGATAACAAAAACATCACAGTGCGCCATGCACCATAGTACTCATTTTTCTCTCTAGTCAGGGTGTCTGGCCAGACACTCTGACTCCAAATTACATGGAAATTGACTGTTACATGCCATTTTGGATAGATTTAAGGAAAAAGGATTCACTACAGGCAAGTAGAAACTGTTAAAGGTGACCATCCACTTAGAGACATGAAAACGACTGCATGATTACGACATTGTCTGTCTGTGATGTGCCTTCACTGAACAAGCAGTCGTTCAGTGTAGGCACAATCAATCATCTGCAAACATGCTGGACCTGATGTTATCGACAGGTTGTCCAGCATGTTTGCCCGATGATAGATGTCTAAATGACCAGTGGGAGCACACATCGCTGGTCATTTTAGGCATTTTTCTTAATGATTTGCAAATGATTCATGAAAGATTACGATATTGTTAGCGTTCAAATGCTCAGTTAAATCTTCTATTGGATGGGCACCTTAGAAGTATGTTTATTTAATCAGGACCGTTACAATCTGCAACACTGATACAATGTTATAATTCCTTTGAACTTTAGACAGAGAGATATATACCATCATTTAAACATATCAAACAATCAACAAACCCGGGATCCTAAGAACTGTTTTTATCTAAAGGGATATAATTCTAATTTTATGTACATACACGCTTATGTGATTTTGATTTATGCAGAGGTATAAGGGTGATTTCTCTATTTTTTATTTATATATTTTAAATTTTTTGGTTTTTGGAACCTTCCATGTCAATTTGACTAATAAATATATTTTAATTGATTTCAATCTATCTGCGCTCTCTCTATGTTCTGTTCTAATCAGTAGATATTCTTGCAAGAAGATGTAAAAACCCACTCCTGATATCAGTAAATATACTAAAGTCATTGCTTTACAGACTGAAGAGGTGGTTGCTACTCTCTGGGTAGAAACAGCAGTAGGTAGTGTTGATGTGAGAAATATAAATTATATCACCCCTAAAATATTTGGCACTGTTGTATAGTTCCATGTAAAAAAAGGTTATGGATTATTAAGAGGCATGACAATCAAAGAAATGTATTTGTCCAATGGACTACTATCACAAGAAATCATACAATTTAATCTGGTGGATGGAACTAGGGGAGCACAAGCAGTCAATGTGACCGGCCCTGGAGATCTACCAGCGAAATGGAGTCAGTTTGCTTTAAACCAATAAGGAACATGCAGAAGTTGTCATCAGCCAAATAGAGGAGAGATTGGAGATAAAACATCATATTATCAGAGAACCACCCAACATAAATGACCTGGTCCATTATTCCACAGATATCATCCCAGACCAACTAAGTTCCATGGTTAAGATTTTGCAATGATAGACCAGGGGCAAAATGTAATAGGGTGATAGTTTAGAAAATGTGAGAGTTTAGCAGTAAACTCACACTTTTTAAACTTTGCCAATGTAATAGGGTTTGCATGTTTTTAGTCTAAAAAAACTCTCACAATTTAAACTGTCATTCAGGTGTTTTCCAATTTCGAACATAAAACTCGACCAACGTGAAAATTTACTGCTAAACTCTCACATTTTCTAAACTCTCACCCTATTACATTTGGCCCCAAGAGAATGTGACACCGTCATCTAAAGAAAATCGTTCAAGTGATTATCAAACCAAGGTACATCTTTAATATCCCATTCTGACCATAGAGGAACATAATAGCTCATGTGCAAAAGAACAAGAAGGACCCACTCCACTGGAACAAAGCATAATAGTGTAACAATTGGTGTCTGCGAGTTACCTGTCTCAGGTGGTGATCGGGTTTCAATGGAGGCCGGCATGACTGGAACCATGGGTGATGTAGATAGCTCTATTTACAAGAATTGTGTAGCAGTGAAAATGGCCTTTGATGATAAATGACAGGAACTGGAGGGACCGGACTGGGACCGGCAGGAAGACTTGTTGAATTGAACTGATGAGCTTGGAACTTGACTCTGGACTGGAACAATGTGGACTGAACTGATGAGCTTGGAACTTGACTCTGGACTGGAACAATGTGGACTGAACTGATGAGCTTGGAACTTGACTCTGGACTGGAACAACGTGGATAGAACTGATGAGCTTGGAACTTGACTCTGGACTGGAATAATGTAACAATGGCTGAAGGGAAGTCAGGTAATGCTAAGACGAGGGCTAAACAGGGTAATCTGGAATTTCTAGAACAAAGGCTGGAACTCAGGTGCAGGCTGGATTGGATAATTGGGAATAACAGGTTTCAGAAAGGAGTGGGTAGGTTTGGGAATTTTAGGTTCAGGGAGGGAGTAGGTACGTAAAAGGGACAGGAGTTGATCCACAGCAGGAAGCAAGGCAGGGTGACACGGTGCAGGTTTACAGAGTGCCAGGGATCAACCAGGAGTAGGATTAGCAGCAGAGCACAGGCCAGGTATTGCTGTAACAGGACGTCTGGATGCCAGGTATTACTGTAGCAGGTTTTCCGGATGCACCAGGGGTTGCTGTCAGCAGGCTTACTGGATTGCCAGGTTTGGCTGTAGCAGGTTTTCAGGATGCACCGGGGGTTGCTGCCAGCAAGTTTACTGGATTGCCAGGTATAGCTGTAACAGGTTTTCTGGATAGCACCAGGGATTGCTGTAGCAGGTTTCAGGGATATACTAGAACACAGAAATAGCATGAACCATACACAATGGGAAGACGAGATGTTCAGGCCCAGAATGCTATCAGGGGAGGATATATATAACCTGGGTCTGGCAGCAATTGGTGAATACGGACAGATGGTCTGGCAGCAGCATTCTGAGTGGAGGAAGGCACAACATGCAGAGGAAGTATTCATCTCTGCAGCTCTGAGAATCAGAACCACACCTGCGACTCCAATCAGGGCTAGAAGTGCTCACAGACAGAGGAGAGGCCAGGTGTAGTAATTACTGTGACAGGAATGCATAGAGAAGTCAGAGCTGATCCCCCAGGGGAACTACAAACACAGATCCATGGGACAGCTGACAGGGGTAAGTCTCAAGGCAAAAAGGTGACAACTAGACAGGGTCATGACAAATAGATAGTAAGGAAGAGTCTTGAATATAAAACAAAGAGAAAACCACATAGGGAAGCAAAGAGGGCTCTACTGCCCAATCTCTCCCTATTTGACTTACTGTCCAAATAAATGAGTTGAAGTGGCTGGCAAATACAATGATTGACAGCACGCCCCCTTTGGTGGGCGTGCTGGGGGCGTGCTTTAGGCCCTCATTCAGAGCCGTACGCTCTGAGCAGAGCGCACGCTCTGAATGAGGGCCGCCCTCCATAATTATGGAGCGTCCTCCTGGATGCTCGTATAGCTGTGGGTCACCACCCACAGCCTATACGAGCGTGCAGTTTGATGGCCGCGATGGTCTTGACCATCGCGACCATCGCCACTGCGAGCCGGAGTCTGCGGTTCAGTTTTTCAACCGCAAGGCCCGGAGTGATTTTGGCTCTATCAGAGCCAAAATCACTCCCACTGACATCACTAGTGATGTCAGTGGGCCGGCTTCTGACGGTAGGCGTTCCCTTGGGAACGCCCCCGTCAGGGAGGCACGCCCACCAAAGGGGGCATGCTGTCAATCAACATCGAAAGCACGCCCCCTTTGATCAGACACAACGAGTGAAGGAAAGTCCTTCGCTCATCGCGTCTGGCGCATGCGCAAGACGGAGCTCCCGCCGTCGTGCGCATGCGCAGTGCACAACATCGACCCACTTGCGAGCGGACAGCCGCTTGCGAGTGGGTCTGAATCAGGCCCTTAGTTTTAACCTGACACACAAAAGAGCCATGTAAAGTTGTCTATGAGCAAAACAGTCTCTACTTACAGTACGTCAAAACCAGCTTTATGTATTGTCATACAAAATCAGACTCTAACCAGGAATTGGACTCATTTAAAATGAAAGAATCTGTTTTCATATAAATGAAATAGAAACGGTAATAAAAGGGAAAAACTCACATTTTGTATCAGTAAACAGGGCTTACATCAATTTTTGTGGAGAAACCAGATAATACATATCAATCTCTACATAGTATAAAATAACATCCATTGTGATATATCTTTAACGGTTTAGGCAGCGTAAGCTTCCTCTACAAATGCTCTATAGAATATTGAAAACTGCATCAAAATATGTCCAGTCATTCTTAAGATTAGCCTAAACAAACAGACATACATCTACCATGGACTGTATTTTATACTATGTATAGATATCTATGGGGATGATCATATGAAGAATAGGTTGGGCACACTGTTGTTATATTCAACTATTTTTGTGGTGTGGGCCAGAGCCTGCCAGAAGGTTCTGGCTCTCTAAAAATGGTTAGGGCTAGTGCTGCAGTCTCTGCACACAGGCACTGATAAAAAAATTTGACAGTTGGAGAGAAGGGTCAGTTAGAGCGGAGAGCTCCTGAGGTAAAAGTAAAGAGTGGTACATTGCACTGTATATAGGCACACTTAATGGCAGAGAAATCAGTCCCAGTACATCATAGAGAAAGAAAACAGCCTTACCTGTTCTAAGAGGAGAGTGTCCGTGCTTACCTCAGGAGAAGTCTGGAGCTGCACTGCAGGATGGTGAAGTGCTGATGAGGTCAAAGCAGGCAGCCATAGCAGAACAAGGCAGAGAAGGGTGAGAGGAGTGATGTCAGGAGTGGGGTAACTGGGGAAAACCCTGGATAATGCCATCTCTAGGTGGCATTATTATAACAGGGCTTCCCCCCGGTATTTTTTCACATTTATTTTTAGTAAATCTGGGCAGATCACATTTCCCATCACAATTATAGGAAATGTGATCTGCTTACTAAAAATATGTGATAATTAGGGTTTGGAGTAGAATTTTACAAATTCTACTCCAATTACCTCTTAGTAAATTTATGTGATTCTAAAATAATGTGAAAACATCCTTTTTCATTTTATTTTAGTAAAAAATAATGTTACTAAATAGGCCCCTTTGACTTCACTTTTCTTATCAAAATAATGAATATTCCTGAGATTGAACCAAACTGCTTTGGAGTATTGGAACCTTTAAAAAGTCTCAAAAAAGGATAACCAGCACTTATTAAACCTCTTCTATGGAATCTCCATAGGAAGTAAAAGTGGATGGCATGTTGAACACACCTGGAATGCAAAGTGGAATGCAAATACAGGAAGAGAGGCAGCCATCTTACTTTCGGCCACTGCAATATGTCACTAATGATATCGGGATTGTGCGGACACTGCCAGAAATTACATTGATTAGGGTATTTATATCTACCTTGGCACACAGAACACCACATTTCTGACGATGGTCGAGAGATCTGAAACGTGTAAAGCGGGTGACGCTGTGCCAATATCGGAGACTGCTGAAGGGGTGACCATTACTGTTGTCAGGGATGTTCCTGACTGGTTTCCAGTACCTGAGATATACCTACACCACTTACAGCTCCTGATGAGATGTATGGCTCCTAGAAGCAAGCTGCCCTAAAGTTCACCTGATGATGATTTGTCATGCTTTTTATTTTCTGTGAAATGTGAGTGGTCTGTATTAATAAAACCCTTTATTTTGCATGAAAGGTGTTGCATTACTATTGTTCCTTTTCTATATTACATGTGAGCAATTGGCTAGGAAAGAGGAGAATTATGTTTTTTAGGTGTGAGTTGAAAATTTATATGTACTGCTATGTGTGGTCTTTGGGAATAAGAATTTATCTTACTATATGGTGTATGTTAAATAAGGATTAAGAATTCACTTGTGCGGTCACTGTTTTTCACACCAATTGTACGCTATATGTATTTTGGATAAGTTGGGTTTGGGGTACACATTATGTTTATATTAACAAAAGCTGAAAGAACTTTATCACTCTATTTCGTATAATATTTTTATAACCTTTAATGTCCAAGAAACAAGGTTTTGTAGCCTACATATCAATTGTGTTTATTATGGTTACTTCAATTAGCTTTTCAATCAAATAATCATTGCTACTGTACATTCTGCAAACAGTTCTGTTCTTATCCCAACCCATGTATTAACGCTTTTCTTAACAATTCTGCTTGATGATAATTTCAAACAAATTCTACTTTTTAGCTAATTTAGATATTGTGATATTACTACTCAGCTTTCACCAAGACAATTTCACAGTTTGATTCTTTGGTCTTCAGATTTCTTTCATATTATGGAACATTGCTTTCAGTATAGCAATCATCACAAGAAGAAGTACTCACAGCTCAGAGATGGCAGATTCACAAATGTGAGAGACCTTACAATGAAAAAAATGCTATAGAAAAATATAGAATACATGTCACAATAATGGAAACTATGGGATATTTTTGTTCAAACATATTGTTGCCAATTCTCTATGTTTAAAATTAGAGTTTTTGTATCAGACGTTAACCATAATGTATTTTTCAAATACAATTTTTGAATGATAAAATGAAAGTAATATTTCTATGACTTTTTTATGAGCTAAGCTAAATGATTTCTTGACTATTTATTGTTGTTCCCACTTAAGAATACAAAATATATTACCTATCTCCCGAACACTTAGATACATCCTGTCCCTCACATTTCAGCTTCTCTTTTCAATACTAATATATTTATTTTAGGGTTCTATTGAAGTGTTAAAATATAGATGTTTTTAACTTAGCAAAATATCAAGATTACATACTTTGTAATAGAACAAGAAAATGCAAGCAATATAGTATTGTAGTAAACAAATGTACCTTTTCAAAGCCTTTTATATTAATTATATTGAAAACTATTTAAAAATGTATCTAAATGTTCATAGCTATTTATATCAGAGTTGTTTAAACATAGCTAGACAGTTCATTTTTGTATCTTAATATGTTTAATCTGTAAAAAAAAAACATGTGACAATACATAAAGCACTAACATTTCAATGTTTGCATCTTTGCTATGCAATTTATGAATAATGAGAATGCTTCATGTATCACTCACCCAGGTGAAAAGGTGAATTCTATTATACAAAAAATTCTGCGTGAAATATAACATAACATATTCAAACTGTAGAATAGTATAGAAGAATTTCGTAGTTTGATGATGTCCCATTCAAAAAGTAAGTTTGACAAGTTAGTGACAGTTAAAGATGGACAAATCAATCAGTTGTCCCATTTTTTGTAAGTTTTTTCATGGATGTTTTTGCTGTTTTTGCTTTAGATAGGCAATCTGCCAGAACCAGGCTCATGTAACCGATCTCACCCTTTGCCCTTTTGTTCTTGCTGTAGATTCTCTGCTGGAGAAACTGTTAGTTATTATTCAGTATTCAATAATAATAAGGGATTTGATTTTTTAGAAAGGTACTGAGAAAATAAAAAGATATTTTTATTTAAGACAGAGTATAATATTTATAATATTTGGATTATGTTTCTTTTAAGAAACAAGGTCATATAAGTAACCTTCTTTTACATTAACTTAAAACCTTATTTTTAAATATAAATCAATTATTAAATCCACCAAATAAACTAAAATTCTCTTTTTTTTTATTAAAAAATTATATTATCTTAAGAAGTACACCTGGCAAAAGGATAGGACACACAAAAGCAACTTATTTTACACCCTTTAAGAAGCTTATTAACAAAGCTTTTCAATGTAGAATAATTGCGAAAGATTACTTTAAGAGACTGCTTAATGCAGACCTGTCACAAGGTTCTTTAGCATTATTATTTTTGTCTTACTACAGAGTGCCATGAGCACCTGCACTGCAGTAACACTGCAACTGTTTCAGGAGGCCAGCTTAACAATAAGTATACACGTGAGTTAGGCTAACAATCTAGAATGCCTGTGCATGGACCAGCTTTAACAATTAAAGTAATAGAAATGTAAATATTAAGCTTAAAGATTAAGTTACTTTTTGTATGCTATTTAGACTTCTTCCTTTTGTGGGTCAGAAAAAAACATGATGCCTTTAAAATCTATAAATTTGGATTAAACTTTTATACATTGTTACTGGCAGCAAAATATATTGCACTAACTAGATGTGGTTCTTGTTTGGTATGTGCTTTCATGTAGCTCTATTGTTTACTGTCTGATAAAATAATGTACATTTAGAATATTAATTTTGTCAAGTACAGTTTCACTGTGAACAACCAAGCACCCATCTATGGGGCTGCATTGACCCCTAAGGTGCAATTCGAATGCCACAATTCACGTTACGCTGCAGAGTAGTGCACCTTATTCACATTACAAAGGCCACTGTGGTGTTGCCTGACTGTATACGGCCGACTGGCCCTTGGCGAAGCTCACCCCCACGTTCGCAGCTGGACTATCAGATACAGGCAGTTAGTAAACAGACACTCCCCCTACCCTCCCCTGCCCTCCCTCATCGTCCAGCGCTGATGCTTCTGACTGAGAAAATAACAGCAGAAAAAGCAAGAAAAAAAATTGGGAGTGCTGGACTAAGGTATATTATTTAATAAACAACCATGAAAATACACAATCACATTACATGATAATAATTAAAACAAGAGTGGACCTGTACATATAGTATCCAACAGGACAGATTATACTAATAATCTAAAAACCAAGTGGAAAATATGTAAGAAGTGTTGATGATACTGAGGAAAACATTGTCCAGGGATAACTCAGACAGCAAAGTCAAAGGTATTAATACCCAATATTGAAAACAGCCTGTCAGAGAATGAGACACAACAATTTCTTCAAACATGAAGCTTCCAGCTGGGTAAGTAGGAAGTTGTTACTTAGTAAGTTAGCAAATTGCTGGTTCAAGGACTCGCGTGAGGTTGTTAATGAATGTGGTCAAGTGGGGAGCCAAGCAGAGAGATTAGTCACACACTTACTTGATGGATCGCTTTCTTGCTATTCATTGTGTTCATTAGCATGCTGTACAGTATTGTAAGAGGCAGCCACAAATGCGTTAAGAGAGAATTCTGTAAACTGTAGATCAGTGCTGTAATAAAGTGTGGGGGGCTTGTGTGCAGCGCTCCCCACTCCGTGCAGCAGCTCCCCTTAGCCTTTAGCTGGTGGCACGATTTGCCAGTGATATTCGGGAAGATGGTCCATGTGCAGAAGTTGGCAAATGCTCTGGCAGAGGTGTCCCTCCCCGCGGTGTCACCCAGGGTGGGGAGGGACGCTGTGCACGCGGCTTAGCTGTGCGATGCCGAAAAGGGGGTGTGACCTCACGGGACAGGGCGTGGCCTCGCGGACCGAACCCCGTGGTCCTGTTCTTCTTACCAGTTTCGGAAGTCGGGTGTGCACTGTGCTGAAGGGGAGGTGCGGACTGCCTTGTGGTTGCAGTGCCGCCTCCCTCACAAATGTCAGGAGCCGAATGCTGCACTTAATATTAAAGTGCAACACCCAGCTCCTGTCACTGAGAGGGAGTCTGCACCTTGGTGTCACCCTTCGGCGGGTGACACCCGGGTGCGGCCCACACCCCCCGCAACTCCTTGTGACGCCACTGTGCTCTGGCACAGTGCCAGAGTCTTTACTGTCACTACATGGTGCCATCCTTTTGAAGATATCACCATCAACACATTACATTCGGAGGTGGACTGGCTGCATGGATCTTATGAAGCTTGTTACAGGTGCTAGGTGTGCAGTGTTGGGCCTTCTTGGACCAGGGGGCTCATGTGCAATACACACCCTGCACCCATTATAGATATGTCTGTACTATAGATGAGGGGTACAATCCCATATATCTGGTAGGTACATATACTAGACATGTGCAGATCCCCGTATTTTGGTTTTGGTTCTAAATATTAATTGTGTTTTGGCAAAACCACCCTCAAGTGTTTTGGTTCAGTTTTGGATTTCTTTGAAAATTGATAAAAACAGCTAAAATCATGTAACTTGGACCTGTTAGTATTATAAAAATCATATAATACATATAAATATAAGTATTATAAATAAAATTAATTTCCAGTAATTTCCGACCACCTCACAGCACCTGAAATCTTCAGGGCTCAGAGACTTAAATACAATCCAAAATACACAGTTCCGAACTTGGCGAGAAAACCTGAGTCTATATGGTACATTCATAGGCAGATAAAATACAGTCAGGTGCATAAATATTGGGACATTGACAGAGGCATATATAGAAACCGTTGTAATTCCGACACTGTTCATCTGATTTGGATGTAATTACCTCAAATTAAATCTGAAAGTCTGCAGTTAAAACACATCTTGTTTGTTCCATTCGAAAGCCATTGTGGTGATGAATAGAGGCCAAAATATGAAAATTCTGTCAATGTCTCAATATTTATGCACCTGACTGTATATACTGAACTAACTTGTGTAGAAACAACATTGAAACAAATAGTAAAATCTTGTTCAAAAATATCAGTAAATAGGTAGTAAGTCAATCCTACTCCCCTAATAGTCAACATCCTCAACATGTACCATGACAGACAACATGAAGCTAAATTCCACTATAACAGAGTGCCTAGAAGCATACGGTCTATGTGTTAGAAGAAACTAGCCTAAATAACTTTATGGGGACAACAAAAGAGTACCACTTCCCAAAGACTGCAATACCTGCATAAAAAAGCTCTGGGTGTCTTCATGAAGCCCACTGAGCTGCAGGGCCAGAATAATAAGTTTGGGCCCCTTGAAGTAGCATCTATGCCATTCATTGCCATCAAGGATGTCCCTGTTCATTATACCAACACCAGTTTACAAAATTAGTAAAAATACATAAACACATATATGATTTTAAAGTTTTAATTGAATGAAAGACTCCTGGAACTTTGTTACATCTAACTTAAAATCTCCCTGTACCTCCCTCCACTACTGTACTATTCAATCACAAGTGGTTTTCCATGCAGGCATGGAGACAATCCCAATACTTAATGGCAACTTACAGTACTGTTTGAAGTCCAGAGGAAACAGTAAACACTAGATATCTTCATCTCCTGAATTTCTAAGCCGGGTTGGTGGGTACCATTTACCCAGCTTGAGCTAGCAGGAGGGACCAATCAGAATTCTCCTAGAATTCTCCTAGTCGGCTGGTCAGATTAAAGGCTATCGCCACTATATTGTTCCCTGTGTGGGCATGATAATACCCACTGCGCTCTCCCGTGGGGTTGTCTAGCGCTTCTCCAGATCTTTCTGCATGTTTAATTGATCTGGAGGATCAACAAGTGATCCCACACAGCACTAAGTCGGTGGGGGAGGAGTGGTGCCGGCATATCGGGCGGTGGGTCATAGGATCGCTCCGTGTGTGGGGACCGCCTGATTTGTCAGCCATCGCATCACAAGGTGCATATCACACCATGTATGGGGCCCTTAAGTCATGCCTGTCTTGAAGCCTGCTGCGGCTGGAACACAGACAGTAGAGTTGCTGTCTGGTGGCTCTGTAAATATAAAAGAATAGGAGCTGCAGAGGAGAGTCCTCTGCCTGCTTTCTGGCTGAAAGGCAATAAAGCAAAAAAGATGTTCCATCTTGGGACAGATGTCGTACACACTACCTCTTCCCCCAGTACCGCTGACCTCTCTTGGATAGTTATAGAAGCAGGTTGTAGTCTCCATCCGCTCCAGGAGCCCTAGAATATACTTTTTTAAATCCAATTAGATTGTAATGTTGTAATTCCGGCAACACGCAGGTGCCAGGCCCCCTAGGACCACCAAGCCCTAGGCCCCTGCCTCTACCACCTTGTCAGTAATCCGGCTCTGGCTGCAAAAGTTCACTGGGCTAACTGCAGCCTCTCCTTGTCTCTCCGAGTAAATTCACAGAACACAAATAATGTGTAGAGTCAGCATTATTTTGTGCACTTTGATTTCACTTACTAATCTGGTAAGTACTTTATCATTGAGAGGAACATCAATTGTTAAATACATGGCAATTGTATTGCCATGTATGTAATGCTCCATACAATTCTCAGTCATGTGTATGGGGAAGGGAAGGCTGTTTCTGATGCATCTCTTTCACCTAGAATGGGGCTGGTGCAAGTTCCAATACTAATGATGATGGTTTTGGCAGCTGGCATAAAATCAATGGGCCACATGGGTTTCTGCTTGCAGAAGCATGGACCCCCTACGGATACTCATAAGGTACTGTAGTAAATTAGACTTCTGCAGCTACCCACAAATACAGCCAATATGGGGCATATTTAATTTGGGGCGAGAACAGCACCTGTGAGGTTTCCCGCAGGTGCGAGATTTTTGCTATTCAATTATGTGCAGATTTTTCCTTTTTATTCTTGCACCTCCAGAGCAAGTGTGATTTTTCCTAAAATCGTTAATTTTAGGCAAAATCAGCAGGACTTGCTCTGTCACCCCGGCGGTACCCCCCCTGAGGACTAATTAAGCAATTGGAAGTTTCCAATTAGCTTAATTAGTCCATAATTACTTACCTTCTGCAGCGATGTCTTCTTCATCCAGCGTCGGAAGCTGGGTCTTCTGCAGCAGGGTGAGTATGTCAGTGTGTGTGATTGTTTGGGTGTGGCCCCTAGTGTCTATGTGACCCCCGGAATGGGCGCTGGGAGAACTACATCTTTCAGCAGCACTTGCCCCTCCCAGCAGCTCCCTCTTCAGTGAGAAGAATGAGGGGAGGCCCAGGGGCGCTTCTAGAGAGGAGGGGGCCCGTGTGCAGTCTCTGACACGGGACCCCTCCTCTCCGCCCGGCAGCACACTGAGCTGTGCATGGCCAGTGCCGGAGTTATAGACTCTGGGCACTAGAGTGTGCCCAGAGTCTATAGTGTATGCACAGGTCACCGGGAAAATGGCCACGGCAGCCATTTTCCCTGTACTGCGCATGCGCAAATGACAGGAAAATGGCCACCGCGGCCATTTTCCAGTTGTTTTACAGCACCGGACCATCGTGCCGAAGTGGGACTTCAGAGAGGTAAGTAATATTATGGGTGCAGGGTGTGCGGTGCGGGGTCCCCCTGGACGCAGGGGCCCGTGTTCCCCGCACACCCTCCACCCATTATAGATACGCCCCTGGGGAGGCCACCGGGAGCTGCGGAGACCACTGGAGACCCCCGGGCAGGTAAGTGCAGAATTTATTTATTTTTTTATGCGGTGCGGGGGTGCGGGGTTTTCAGAGTTGAAAACCCCGCAACCACTTTTTTTTAAATTGGATACCACGGGTATCGGGAGCCCGCATACCCGCAGTAATCCAAAATTTGGTGCGAGGGGCGTGAGGTTTTTTCCTCGCTAAACCTCGCGCCCAATTTAATATGTCCCTATGTGTACAACTCGGAATAGGCAATATGCTGGGGAATGCCATGAATAAAACCACTCCACCCATCTCACTGTTTGTTAGAATCTTTGCCAAATGTGAATTCTTATGACTTGATATTTGCCAAGCCATTGTAATGCTGGTTTTTACATAAATAAACTATATGATACAAGTATTACAACCAATATGGTGACCAATGCGAAAGAGAATACTAAATCCACATTTAAACAAAGTTATTTTATTAAATCGATTTTTGCTACAAATAAATTAAAGTAATATAAATATGTTGTGCATGTAACACTAGTTTTTGTTTCTTTTTCAGTTTAATAAGTCTGTACTTGGACACCTTTTACTCAACATAATATACTCAATTACTATAGTTTTATAGATTAATAAATATATAAAACACATTAAAATCTGTCAAACATTGACAGATCCATCAAATCTATAGTATGTTACATCATACATAGAGTAGGCACCTAGGGTGACTCATCATAACATGAATATTGTTCTGCATTCAGCCCTCACTGAATACTGAATAGTGAGTGGCAGATGAATATAATTAGGGATCATTGTGTATATTATTCTAGAAAAAAATAATTGGAAAGACTCTCAAGACTGTTTTCAACTTACAGTACTGTATGTGTCATTATCTATAGAATATTTTAATTTCTAGCCCATTACTATTGCCTATCAAATTCATTAAGATCCTGAGACTTTTCAAAAACATATCATGGTGCACTACGGCACCTTACAAATCAAGAACAATTATAATAACATCAACATTAAAGCAATAATCCCTATTTATAAAACAATGCTATCAGCAGTACATTCATGTTTAATATTATTCTAAATAGAAAAGTGTTGTTGCATACTGTATGTGAGTTTTGTGTTTCTCAGAATTATTTCAGATTTTGTAAATGGAAATTTTCAACTCAGAGTTTAAATATATTTATTCCGCTTGCAGGAACCATATAAAAAAAACAGGAAAAATAATATAGTGTAGTATGTTTTATTTTGCCTAAAGTTCACCATGTGCTTATTAGTGAAACCAGATACAATCTCCAAAGTTAATTAGGATGGGGTTATAGAGTCCCTAAACCAGTCCCTTTTAGTTATGCACTTACAGGAATTAACTATAAATAAGCATTTTAGGGGAGTCTTTGGTGTTCTCTGTCTGTACTGTAGTGATCGTCTTTATGTACACACATAATCTCCTTCAGTCTAAAGATGATGCCAATAAAGCAATCAGTAAATTTTACACCCCATAGAAAAGTGAAGAGTTTGGGATGGCAGACTAGACTGACTGGTACTGTATCTCCAGATAGGAATGGCCTCCTCATGGCCTCCTCAGTATACACCTCCTCATGGACACGTTTGACCAAGTACTACTGTACATACCTATTACGCCTTGAGAAAGTCCTTTTTGGTTAAACCTAGAAATGTGTTTTGGTTTTGGATCCGGATTCATCTTCTTGTCTCTCACATGTTTTAGTTTTGGAGCCATATTTTTTTTGTAAAAAAGCAAAGATAAAAATTACAGATACAATTATGTAATTTTGACCTGTTTACATGCAATCCAAAAGCCAAATTCGGTTTTTAAATCCAATTTCCAAACCGCGGGAAGATCTGAACCGGGACTGGGTTTGACTCAGTACTCCAAAGTGATTCTGAACTCAGACTCTGTTTGACTCAGAGCCCCTAAATTCTGTTTTTGTGGTTTCTCTGGGAACTGAATCTGCACATCTCTGGTTGTTGGTGAGGAGAACAATTATTATGTATTGAATAAGGGATAAAAAACAACATTAAATAATTGCCTTATGGAACCAATATTAGTTAATGAATATATTAGTTGGCCAAATTCATGTAAACATGTATTAAGACATAAATATTATTTACTAATTATATTAAGTTGACAATAATAATTGATTGCTAATGCCATGATAAACAATGTCCACATCATCAAATAACTATTGTTTCTACTGTCATAAATAATTTTTTCATTGGACCCAATAGTAATTATGATCAAATACTATATATATTTGAATGGTAAAGTGTATAAATAATAGAGACTTGCGCAGACCCCCATGTTTGTGTTTTGGTTCAAAATCATCATTGTGTTTTGTTTTATCAAAACCACCCTAGTTTTTTGGAAAGACACAGTTGGGGGTGCTGAACAAACATGGGGGGTGAACAAGAGTGACACGGGAAGCAGAGCTAAAGAGACTCAGGAATGTGAGCTGGAGAGACAGAAGGAGAGCTTGAGAGATGTAGGGGGTGAGCTGGAGCAACTAAGGGGGATGAGCTGGAAAGGAGCAGGGTTGTGAACTGGAGAAACAAATTGGGAGATGGAGCTGGAGAGACACAAGGGGCTGAGCAGGAGAGATGCAGGAGAATGGTGCTTGATAAAAGCATGGGCGATGAAGCTGAAATGATGCAAGGGGCTGAGTTGGAGAGATGCAGTAGGAAGGTGCTGAAGACATGCAGGGTACTGAAGGTAAGCAAAGAGGGAAGGCGTTATAGAGACACCTGGGATGACACTATACAGATGCAAATGGATGGTGCTAGGAGGATGGTGTCTCTCCAGGATGCTTGATTAGGGAAATTCACATTTTGCCCTGCCCCAAAACTTCTATTACTATACAACCTCTGTTGTATAAAGGAAAGACATACTCTCATGCACAGGGAATACACAGGGGTTGCAAAATATAAAAATGTGACCAAAACTTGTTTGAGGGGATCCCATAAAAAACCTCAGAGGGGTGTCAGAAAAATAATTAAGAGTGACACTGAAAAACCAAATAAAAAAGTGTCTGTTAGTAAATGTGTAAATTAGCCCCAGAAGTAGATCGAAATTGATAATTTTTTATCAATTTTAAAAACAAATTAAAATCAAACTTTAGTAAATATACGGTACCCACCCCCAAGACTCTTCTCAGGAATCTGTGAAGTTTGTGAACATGCAATTTGTTCTTCTTGCCTGTTTTAAAGTTGATACATCTAGACTCAGAGCGAGAAGGTGGTGTATGCGAGGATACAGAAGATGCCTGAATGTGTTTGGCTCTGGCTTTTGCAATAGGCATTCTAGTGGATGAATTTGAAAGAGCAGTAGCAGAATCACATCTTGCAAATAAAGGCCACTGCGTGTAGGTTATGGCGGTATGCAGTCGGGAAGCTGGCGGACCTAATCCCAACAGCTGGCTTCCCGACTGCATAATCTCGACGAGGGTTAAATTACAGGAATCTAAATCTAGATGCCTGTCATTTTACCGACTCGAGTATAAGCCTAGGATGGGAAATGCAGCAGCTACTGGTAGTAATCCCTCCCCTGGTATGCCCTCCAGTAGTAATATTCCCCCTCTGGTAGTGCCCCCAGTAGTAATGCCCCCCTGGTAGTGCCCCCAGTAGTAATACCCCCCTGGTAGCGTCCTCAGTAGCAATATCCCCCCCTGGTAGTGCCCCCCATATTAATCCCCCCCTGGTAGTGCCCCCAGTAGTAATCCCCCCCTGGTACTGCCCCCAGTATTAATCCCCCCCTGGTACTGCCCCAGTAGCAATCCCCCCCTGGTACTGCCCCCAGTAGTAATATTCCCCCTCTGGTAGTGCCCCCAGTGGTAATACCCCCCATGGTAGTGCCCCCAGTTGTAATACCCCCCTGGTAGTGCCCCCAGTAGCAATATCCCCCCCTGGTAGTGCCCCCAGTATTAATACCCCCCTGGTAGTGCCCCCAGTAGTAATCCCCCCTGGTACTGCCCCCAGTAGTATCCCCCCCAGTAGAGAGAGATGTAATATAAAAAAAAAGCACTTACCTGAAACCCCGCTCCTGGTCCCGACGCTGCCACTGGCTCCTCCGGCCGCTTTGCATTATGACGACGTATCTCCCATTACCCACTGCGGGAGCCGGAAGATGGCTCCCGCAGTGGGAGCAGCAGCAGCCAATGAGAGTCTGACAAACTCTCATCGGTTGCTGATTACAACAAACACACAGCTGCCAGCTCCGTCCGGTCAGCGCTACACACGTGGTGCAGCTGTGTCACAGAGACACAGTCTGCACCGCGGCCCGCATGGTACGCTACTCAGCTGCGTACCATGCAGGCATGACTCGAGTATAAGCCGACGGGGTGCTTTTTCAGCACAAAAAATGTGCTGAAAAACTCGGCTTATACTCGAGTATATACTGTACTTTGCCAGCACTAGTGCTGGTATGCTCCTGTTGTTCTGTCGACTGATCTGTGATTGATTTACACCAGGACAGGAGAAAAGCTACTTTTTGAATTTGTAACTGCCACCAGACCAAGTGAATGTACAAAGAGATAGGGAATGAAGGACTCTAACCTTTACCATGCAGTTTTATTAAAAAAATACTTTTTTTAAAACCAAAAAAACAAGTCTTCTTTCATATTTTATAATTTTTGGGTGCAACTGACAGGTCCACAACACCCAGTAATTACATTAATATAAACTGCCTCTCAAAAACAAACAATCTTGCCTTTATTTTATATATATAAAACCTATAATAATTAAGGAATGAAGAAACTAGGGAGAATGAATTTCTGGTTATTAAAAAAATTTAGTATATAGAGGAAACTAGGTGATTACATTTGAGTATTGAAGTAATAATAAAACTATAGCTATATCAATTAAATGCCATTGAAGCATTTAAGACCATGTATTGTTAAGATAAGAAAGAACAATGACATACAGTCAGGTCCATAAATATTGGGACATTGACAGAATTCTCGTATTTTGGCCTCTATTCACCACCACAATGACTTTAAAATGAAACAAACAAGATGTGCTTTAACTGCAGACTTTCAGATTTAATTTGAGGGTAATTACATCCAAATCGGGTGAACGGTGTAGGAATTACAACAGTTTCAATATGTGCCTCCCACTTTTTAAGAGGCCAAAAGTAATGGGACTATCAACTCAAAAGCTATTTTATGGACAGGTGTGGGCTATTCCCTTGTTATTTCATTATCAATTAAGCAGGTAAAAGGTCTGGAGTTGATTCTAGGTGTGACATTTGCAATTGGAATCAGCTGCTGTCGACTCCCAATATGAGATCCGAAGAGCTCTCACTATCAGTGAAGCAAGCCATCATTAGGCTGAAAAATCAAAACAAACCCATCAGAGAGATAGCAAAAACATAGGTGTGGCCAAATCAACTGTTTGGAACATTCTAAAAAAGAAAGAATGCAACGGAGAGCTCAGCAACACCAAAAGACCCAGTAGACCATGGAAAACAACTGTGGTGGATGACAGAAGAATTATTTCCCTGGTGAAGAAAAACCTGTTCACAACAGTTGGCCAAATCAAGAACACTCTCCAGGAGGTAGGTGAATATGTGTCAAAGTCAACAATCAAGAGAAGACTTCACAAGAGTGAATATAGAGGGTTCACCACAAGATGCAAACCATTGGTGAGCCACAAAAACAGGAAGACCAGATTAGAGCTTGCCAAACAACATCTAAAAAAGCCATTACAGTTCTGGAACAACATCCTATGGACAGATGAGACAAAGATCAACTTGTACCAGAGTGATGGGAAGAGAAGAGAAGGAAAGGAACTGCTCATGATCCAAAACATACTACCTCATCAGTGAAGCATGGTGGTGGTAGTGTCATGGCGTGGGCATGTATGGCTGCCAATGGAACTGGTTCCTTGTATTTATTGATGATGTGTCTGCTGACAAAAGCAGCAGAATGAATTCTGAAGTGTTTCGGGCAATATTATATGCTCATATTCAGTGAAATACTTCAGAACTCATTGGACGGTGCTTCACAGTGCAGATGGACAATGACCCGAAGCATACTGCAAAAGCAACCAAAGAGTTTTTTAAGGCTAAAAAGTGGAATGTTATGCAATGGCCAAGTCAATCCCCTGACCTGAATCCGATTGAGCATGCATTTCATTTGATGAAGACAAAACTGAAAGGAAAATGCACCAAGAACAAGCAGGAACTGAAGAAATTTGCAGTAGAGGCCTGGCAGAGCATCACCAGGGATGAAACCCAGCGTCTGGTGATGTCTATGCGTTCCAGACTTCAGGCTGTAATTGCCTGCAAAGGATTTGCAACAAAGTATTAAAAAGTGAAAGTTAGATTTAGGATTGTTTAGTTTGTCCCATTACTTTTGGCCCCTTAAAAAGTGGGAGGCACATATAGAAACCGTTGTAATTCCTACACCGTTCACCTGATTTGGATGTAATTACCCTTAAATTAAATCTGAAAGTCTGCAGTTAAATCACATCTTGTTTGTTTAATTTCAAAGCCATTGTGGTGGTGAATAGAGGCCAAAATATGAAAATTCTGTCAATATCCCAATATTTATGGACCTGACTGTATGTATAAAAATATCATTATAAAAATGTTAATAAAAACTGTATGTAAAATAGTGTGATATAAAAAAATATTGTGAATGTTAAAAAGTAAATGCTTAAAAAAAGAACAAAAAATGTAGTGATCTTGCAATTATTATTCAATTCCTGTGGTGCAGTTGTTTTTAATGTAAAAATCCAAAACATTTCTTGAGTATTTTACTGTTAAATCTAAGTACAATTTTCTCTAAAACACTGTATAATTTACCTCCTCCTACAAATGAATGTGGCACTCTTTGTATCTTTTGCTAGTTTCACATTTGCGACTTATCTAAATGCCACTACAATGCCCTTCCCTGGTGTAGAGCCATGCATCAGAACTTGCAATAATGGAGACACCATCTCTTGCACCATCGAAACTAACTTGCAACAGCACTATGGGGGAGATGTACTAAATTCTGAAAAGTGATAAAGTGGAGAGTGATAAACTGCCAGCCACTCAGCTCCCAACTGTCATTTTACAGGCTGTGTTTGAAAAATGACAGTTAGCAGCTGATTGGCTGGTGGTTTATCACTCTCCACTTTATCACTTTTCAGAGCTTAGTACATCTGGCCCTATGTCAGGTACAGATTTTCCATCTGAGTATGGCCTCCTATGTGAACTGTTCAGCATCTGTATATGCAAACATTTCAGTAACACACCCATGACACTCCATAACATGCCCATATGATGGACATCTCCATGCATCTGAATAGCCACCTCCCAGTCACCAATCAACTATGCTCAATATAATTTCAGTGTACTTATTCATGCATGCGTCTGACCTCATAACTGCAACTGTGTACGAACACAATCAGTATGCATACCTGGTGCAACTTAGACACATGTGCAGTATAAAAACAATCTGCTCAACTCCAGTGATGAGCAGCAAGTTAAATGGCTGGGGAGGCACTGGCTAGTATCAGAGCCAGATTTACACATACATATACTGTACATAACACGAGGGTTCATGTGGGCATTATACAAAGGTGCAGCAGTATATACGGCTGGGAATTTGGTGTGTTTTGATCAGGGATGTGTGGAAAGGTAGACAGGGTAGGCAGTGCCTCACCTGCCATACCCTTTTTACTTCAGAGTTTTTGCAATCAAAATTATTAGAATAATAAAAAGAAGATATTTATAATATTTTCTTTAATTCTTTCTTATAATTTTTATAGTCAAAACTCTGGAGTATAACTAAGTATGACAGGAAAGGCTCTGCCTCACCTGCCTCACATCACTGCTCAGCTCTGTGAATATCAACATTGCGTGTGATTACTGTATGTCTTGAAATCCAAAACTAGCAGTATAAGCCACATGAATTTCTTAAAAATGTTTTTCCACATTTGGGGTCCTTCATATTGGAACCCTCCCAGTATAGAACTACTACTGATCTGGACCTTGGCCCATGAGGAAACACAAGTCAGGTGCATAAATATTGGGACATTGACAGAATTTTCATATTTTGGCCTCTATTCACCACCATAATGGCTTTGAAATGAAACAAACAAGATGTGCTTTAACTGCAGACTTTCAGAATTAATTTGAGGGTAATTACATCCAAATCAGGTGAACGGTGTAGGAATTACAACGGTTTCTATATGTGCCTCCCACTCTTTAAGGGGCCAAAGGTAAAGGGACTATCAACTCAAAAGCTATTTCATGGACAGGTGTGGGCTATTCCCTTGTTATTTCATTATCAATTAAGCAGGTAAAAGGTCTGGAGTTGATTCTAGGTGTGACATTTGCATTTGGAATCAGTTGCTGTCGGCTCTCAAAATGAGATCCAAATAGCTGTCACTATCAGTGAAGCAAGCCATCATTAGGCTAAAAAATCAAAACAAACCCATCAGAGAGATAGCAAAAACATTAGGTGTGGCCAAATCAACTGTTTGGAACATTCTTAAAAAGAAAGAATGCACCAGAGAGCTCAGCAACACCAAAAGACCCGGAAGACCACGGACAACAACTGTGGTGGATGACAGAAGAATTATTTCCCTGGTGAAGAAAAACCCGTTCACAACAGTTGGCCAAATCAAGAACACTCTCCAGGAGGTAGGTGAATATGTGTCAAAGTCAGCAATCAAGAGAAGACTTCACAAGAGTGAATATAGAGGGTTCACCACAAGATGCAAACCATTGGTGAGCCACAAAAACAGGAAGACCAGATTAGAGCTTGCCAAACAACATCTAAAAAAGCCATTACAGTTCTGGAACAACATCCTATGGACAGATGAGACAAAGATCAACTTGTACCAGAGTGATGGGAAGAGAAGAGAAGGAAAGGAACTGCTCATGATCCAAAACATACTACCTCATCAGTGAAGCATGGTGGTGGTAGTGTCATGGCGTGGGCATGTATGGCTGCCAATGGAACTGGTTCCTTGTATTTATTGATGATGTGTCTGCTGACAAAAGCAGCAGAATGAATTCTGAAGTGTTTCGGGCAATATTATATGCTCATATTCAGTGAAATACTTCAGAACTCATTGGACGGCGCTTCACAGTGCAGATGGACAATGACCCGAAGCATACTGCAAAAGCAACCAAAGAGTTTTTTAAGGCTAAAAAGTGGAATGTTATGCAATGGCCAAGTCAATCCCCTGACCAGAATCCGATTGAGCATGCATTTCATTTGATGAAGACAAAACTGAAAGGAAAATCCACCAAGAACAAGCAGGAACTGAAGAAATTTGCAGTAGAGGCCTGGCAGAGCATCACCAGGGATGAAACCCAGCGTCTGGTGATGTCTATGCGTTCCAGACTTCAGGCTGTAATTGCCTGCAAAGGATTTGCAACAAAGTATTAAAAAGTGAAAGTTAGATTTAGGATTGTTTAGTTTGTCCCATTACTTTTGGCCCCTTAAAAAGTGGGAGGCACATATAGAAACCGTTGTAATTCCTACACCGTTCACCTGATTTGGATGTAATTACCCTTAAATTAAATCTGAAAGTCTGCAGTTAAATCACATCTTGTTTGTTTAATTTCAAAGCCATTGTGGTGGTGAATAGAGGCCAAAATATGAAAATTCTGTCAATATCCCAATATTTATGGACCTGACTGTATGTATAAAAATATCATTATAAAAATGTTAATAAAAACTGTATGTAAAATAGTGTGATATAAAAAAATATTGTGAATGTTAAAAAGTAAATGCTTAAAAAAAGAACAAAAAATGTAGTGATCTTGCAATTATTATTCAATTCCTGTGGTGCAGTTGTTTTTAATGTAAAAATCCAAAACATTTCTTGAGTATTTTACTGTTAAATCTAAGTACAATTTTCTCTAAAACACTGTATAATTTACCTCCTCCTACAAATGAATGTGGCACTCTTTGTATCTTTTGCTAGTTTCACATTTGCGACTTATCTAAATGCCACTACAATGCCCTTCCCTGGTGTAGAGCCATGCATCAGAACGTGCAATAATGGAGACACCATCTCTTGCACCATCGAAACTAACTTGCAACAGCACTATGGGGGAGATGTACTAAATTCTGAAAAGTGATAAAGTGGAGAGTGATAAACTGCCAGCCACTCAGCTCCCAACTGTCATTTTACAGGCTGTGTTTGAAAAATGACAGTTAGCAGCTGATTGGCTGGTGGTTTATCACTCTCCACTTTATCACTTTTCAGAGCTTAGTACATCTGGCCCTATGTCAGGTACAGATTTTCCATCTGAGTATGGCCTCCTATGTGAACTGTTCAGCATCTGTATATGCAAACATTTCAGTAACACACCCATGACACTCCATAACATGCCCATATGATGGACATCTCCATGCATCTGAATAGCCACCTCCCAGTCACCAATCAACTATGCTCAATATAATTTCAGTGTACTTATTCATGCATGCGTCTGACCTCATAACTGCAACTGTGTACGAACACAATCAGTATGCATACCTGGTGCAACTTAGACACATGTGCAGTATAAAAACAATCTGCTCAACTCCAGTGATGAGCAGCAAGTTAAATGGCTGGGGAGGCACTGGCTAGTATCAGAGCCAGATTTACACATACATATACTGTACATAACACGAGGGTTCATGTGGGCATTATACAAAGGTGCAGCAGTATATACGGCTGGGAATTTGGTGTGTTTTGATCAGGGATGTGTGGAAAGGTAGACAGGGTAGGCAGTGCCTCACCTGCCATACCCTTTTTACTTCAGAGTTTTTGCAATCAAAATTATTAGAATAATAAAAAGAAGATATTTATAATATTTTCTTTAATTCTTTCTTATAATTTTTATAGTCAAAACTCTGGAGTATAACTAAGTATGACAGGAAAGGCTCTGCCTCACCTGCCTCACATCACTGCTCAGCTCTGTGAATATCAACATTGCGTGTGATTACTGTATGTCTTGAAATCCAAAACTAGCAGTATAAGCCACATGAATTTCTTAAAAATGTTTTTCCACATTTGGGGTCCTTCATATTGGAACCCTCCCAGTATAGAACTACTACTGATCTGGACCTTGGCCCATGAGGAAACACAAGTCAGGTGCATAAATATTGGGACATTGACAGAATTTTCATATTTTGGCCTCTATTCACCACCATAATGGCTTTGAAATGAAACAAACAAGATGTGCTTTAACTGCAGACTTTCAGAATTAATTTGAGGGTAATTACATCCAAATCAGGTGAACGGTGTAGGAATTACAACGGTTTCTATATGTGCCTCCCACTCTTTAAGGGGCCAAAGGTAAAGGGACTATCAACTCAAAAGCTATTTCATGGACAGGTGTGGGCTATTCCCTTGTTATTTCATTATCAATTAAGCAGGTAAAAGGTCTGGAGTTGATTCTAGGTGTGACATTTGCATTTGGAATCAGTTGCTGTCGGCTCTCAAAATGAGATCCAAATAGCTGTCACTATCAGTGAAGCAAGCCATCATTAGGCTAAAAAATCAAAACAAACCCATCAGAGAGATAGCAAAAACATTAGGTGTGGCCAAATCAACTGTTTGGAACATTCTTAAAAAGAAAGAATGCACCAGAGAGCTCAGCAACACCAAAAGACCCGGAAGACCACGGACAACAACTGTGGTGGATGACAGAAGAATTATTTCCCTGGTGAAGAAAAACCCGTTCACAACAGTTGGCCAAATCAAGAACACTCTCCAGGAGGTAGGTGAATATGTGTCAAAGTCAGCAATCAAGAGAAGACTTCACAAGAGTGAATATAGAGGGTTCACCACAAGATGCAAACCATTGGTGAGCCACAAAAACAGGAAGACCAGATTAGAGCTTGCCAAACAACATCTAAAAAAGCCATTACAGTTCTGGAACAACATCCTATGGACAGATGAGACAAAGATCAACTTGTACCAGAGTGATGGGAAGAGAAGAGAAGGAAAGGAACTGCTCATGATCCAAAACATACTACCTCATCAGTGAAGCATGGTGGTGGTAGTGTCATGGCGTGGGCATGTATGGCTGCCAATGGAACTGGTTCCTTGTATTTATTGATGATGTGTCTGCTGACAAAAGCAGCAGAATGAATTCTGAAGTGTTTCGGGCAATATTATATGCTCATATTCAGTGAAATACTTCAGAACTCATTGGACGGCGCTTCACAGTGCAGATGGACAATGACCCGAAGCATACTGCAAAAGCAACCAAAGAGTTTTTTAAGGCTAAAAAGTGGAATGTTATGCAATGGCCAAGTCAATCCCCTGACCAGAATCCGATTGAGCATGCATTTCATTTGATGAAGACAAAACTGAAAGGAAAATCCACCAAGAACAAGCAGGAACTGAAGAAATTTGCAGTAGAGGCCTGGCAGAGCATCACCAGGGATGAAACCCAGCGTCTGGTGATGTCTATGCGTTCCAGACTTCAGGCTGTAATTGCCTGCAAAGGATTTGCAACAAAGTATTAAAAAGTGAAAGTTAGATTTAGGATTGTTTAGTTTGTCCCATTACTTTTGGCCCCTTAAAAAGTGGGAGGCACATATAGAAACCGTTGTAATTCCTACACCGTTCACCTGATTTGGATGTAATTACCCTTAAATTAAATCTGAAAGTCTGCAGTTAAATCACATCTTGTTTGTTTAATTTCAAAGCCATTGTGGTGGTGAATAGAGGCCAAAATATGAAAATTCTGTCAATATCCCAATATTTATGGACCTGACTGTATGTATAAAAATATCATTATAAAAATGTTAATAAAAACTGTATGTAAAATAGTGTGATATAAAAAAATATTGTGAATGTTAAAAAGTAAATGCTTAAAAAAAGAACAAAAAATGTAGTGATCTTGCAATTATTATTCAATTCCTGTGGTGCAGTTGTTTTTAATGTAAAAATCCAAAACATTTCTTGAGTATTTTACTGTTAAATCTAAGTACAATTTTCTCTAAAACACTGTATAATTTACCTCCTCCTACAAATGAATGTGGCACTCTTTGTATCTTTTGCTAGTTTCACATTTGCGACTTATCTAAATGCCACTACAATGCCCTTCCCTGGTGTAGAGCCATGCATCAGAACGTGCAATAATGGAGACACCATCTCTTGCACCATCGAAACTAACTTGCAACAGCACTATGGGGGAGATGTACTAAATTCTGAAAAGGGATAAAGTGGAGAGTGATAAACTGCCAGCCACTCAGCTCCCAACTGTCATTTTACAGGCTGTGTTTGAAAAATGACAGTTAGCAGCTGATTGGCTGGTGGTTTATCACTCTCCACTTTATCACTTTTCAGAGCTTAGTACATCTGGCCCTATGTCAGGTACAGATTTTCCATCTGAGTATGGCCTCCTATGTGAACTGTTCAGCATCTGTATATGCAAACATTTCAGTAACACACCCATGACACTCCATAACATGCCCATATGATGGACATCTCCATGCATCTGAATAGCCACCTCCCAGTCACCAATCAACTATGCTCAATATAATTTCAGTGTACTTATTCATGCATGCGTCTGACCTCATAACTGCAACTGTGTACGAACACAATCAGTATGCATACCTGGTGCAACTTAGACACATGTGCAGTATAAAAACAATCTGCTCAACTCCAGTGATGAGCAGCAAGTTAAATGGCTGGGGAGGCACTGGCTAGTATCAGAGCCAGATTTACACATACATATACTGTACATAACACGAGGGTTCATGTGGGCATTATACAAAGGTGCAGCAGTATATACGGCTGGGAATTTGGTGTGTTTTGATCAGGGATGTGTGGAAAGGTAGACAGGGTAGGCAGTGCCTCACCTGCCATACCCTTTTTACTTCAGAGTTTTTGCAATCAAAATTATTAGAATAATAAAAAGAAGATATTTATAATATTTTCTTTAATTCTTTCTTATAATTTTTATAGTCAAAACTCTGGAGTATAACTAAGTATGACAGGAAAGGCTCTGCCTCACCTGCCTCACATCACTGCTCAGCTCTGTGAATATCAACATTGCGTGTGATTACTGTATGTCTTGAAATCCAAAACTAGCAGTATAAGCCACATGAATTTCTTAAAAATGTTTTTCCACATTTGGGGTCCTTCATATTGGAACCCTCCCAGTATAGAACTACTACTGATCTGGACCTTGGCCCATGAGGAAACACAAGTCAGGTGCATAAATATTGGGACATTGACAGAATTTTCATATTTTGGCCTCTATTCACCACCATAATGGCTTTGAAATGAAACAAACAAGATGTGCTTTAACTGCAGACTTTCAGAATTAATTTGAGGGTAATTACATCCAAATCAGGTGAACGGTGTAGGAATTACAACGGTTTCTATATGTGCCTCCCACTCTTTAAGGGGCCAAAGGTAAAGGGACTATCAACTCAAAAGCTATTTCATGGACAGGTGTGGGCTATTCCCTTGTTATTTCATTATCAATTAAGCAGGTAAAAGGTCTGGAGTTGATTCTAGGTGTGACATTTGCATTTGGAATCAGTTGCTGTCGGCTCTCAAAATGAGATCCAAATAGCTGTCACTATCAGTGAAGCAAGCCATCATTAGGCTAAAAAATCAAAACAAACCCATCAGAGAGATAGCAAAAACATTAGGTGTGGCCAAATCAACTGTTTGGAACATTCTTAAAAAGAAAGAATGCACCAGAGAGCTCAGCAACACCAAAAGACCCGGAAGACCACGGACAACAACTGTGGTGGATGACAGAAGAATTATTTCCCTGGTGAAGAAAAACCCGTTCACAACAGTTGGCCAAATCAAGAACACTCTCCAGGAGGTAGGTGAATATGTGTCAAAGTCAGCAATCAAGAGAAGACTTCACAAGAGTGAATATAGAGGGTTCACCACAAGATGCAAACCATTGGTGAGCCACAAAAACAGGAAGACCAGATTAGAGCTTGCCAAACAACATCTAAAAAAGCCATTACAGTTCTGGAACAACATCCTATGGACAGATGAGACAAAGATCAACTTGTACCAGAGTGATGGGAAGAGAAGAGAAGGAAAGGAACTGCTCATGATCCAAAACATACTACCTCATCAGTGAAGCATGGTGGTGGTAGTGTCATGGCGTGGGCATGTATGGCTGCCAATGGAACTGGTTCCTTGTATTTATTGATGATGTGTCTGCTGACAAAAGCAGCAGAATGAATTCTGAAGTGTTTCGGGCAATATTATATGCTCATATTCAGTGAAATACTTCAGAACTCATTGGACGGCGCTTCACAGTGCAGATGGACAATGACCCGAAGCATACTGCAAAAGCAACCAAAGAGTTTTTTAAGGCTAAAAAGTGGAATGTTATGCAATGGCCAAGTCAATCCCCTGACCAGAATCCGATTGAGCATGCATTTCATTTGATGAAGACAAAACTGAAAGGAAAATCCACCAAGAACAAGCAGGAACTGAAGAAATTTGCAGTAGAGGCCTGGCAGAGCATCACCAGGGATGAAACCCAGCGTCTGGTGATGTCTATGCGTTCCAGACTTCAGGCTGTAATTGCCTGCAAAGGATTTGCAACAAAGTATTAAAAAGTGAAAGTTAGATTTAGGATTGTTTAGTTTGTCCCATTACTTTTGGCCCCTTAAAAAGTGGGAGGCACATATAGAAACCGTTGTAATTCCTACACCGTTCACCTGATTTGGATGTAATTACCCTTAAATTAAATCTGAAAGTCTGCAGTTAAATCACATCTTGTTTGTTTAATTTCAAAGCCATTGTGGTGGTGAATAGAGGCCAAAATATGAAAATTCTGTCAATATCCCAATATTTATGGACCTGACTGTATGTATAAAAATATCATTATAAAAATGTTAATAAAAACTGTATGTAAAATAGTGTGATATAAAAAAATATTGTGAATGTTAAAAAGTAAATGCTTAAAAAAAGAACAAAAAATGTAGTGATCTTGCAATTATTATTCAATTCCTGTGGTGCAGTTGTTTTTAATGTAAAAATCCAAAACATTTCTTGAGTATTTTACTGTTAAATCTAAGTACAATTTTCTCTAAAACACTGTATAATTTACCTCCTCCTACAAATGAATGTGGCACTCTTTGTATCTTTTGCTAGTTTCACATTTGCGACTTATCTAAATGCCACTACAATGCCCTTCCCTGGTGTAGAGCCATGCATCAGAACGTGCAATAATGGAGACACCATCTCTTGCACCATCGAAACTAACTTGCAACAGCACTATGGGGGAGATGTACTAAATTCTGAAAAGTGATAAAGTGGAGAGTGATAAACTGCCAGCCACTCAGCTCCCAACTGTCATTTTACAGGCTGTGTTTGAAAAATGACAGTTAGCAGCTGATTGGCTGGTGGTTTATCACTCTCCACTTTATCACTTTTCAGAGCTTAGTACATCTGGCCCTATGTCAGGTACAGATTTTCCATCTGAGTATGGCCTCCTATGTGAACTGTTCAGCATCTGTATATGCAAACATTTCAGTAACACACCCATGACACTCCATAACATGCCCATATGATGGACATCTCCATGCATCTGAATAGCCACCTCCCAGTCACCAATCAACTATGCTCAATATAATTTCAGTGTACTTATTCATGCATGCGTCTGACCTCATAACTGCAACTGTGTACGAACACAATCAGTATGCATACCTGGTGCAACTTAGACACATGTGCAGTATAAAAACAATCTGCTCAACTCCAGTGATGAGCAGCAAGTTAAATGGCTGGGGAGGCACTGGCTAGTATCAGAGCCAGATTTACACATACATATACTGTACATAACACGAGGGTTCATGTGGGCATTATACAAAGGTGCAGCAGTATATACGGCTGGGAATTTGGTGTGTTTTGATCAGGGATGTGTGGAAAGGTAGACAGGGTAGGCAGTGCCTCACCTGCCATACCCTTTTTACTTCAGAGTTTTTGCAATCAAAATTATTAGAATAATAAAAAGAAGATATTTATAATATTTTCTTTAATTCTTTCTTATAATTTTTATAGTCAAAACTCTGGAGTATAACTAAGTATGACAGGAAAGGCTCTGCCTCACCTGCCTCACATCACTGCTCAGCTCTGTGAATATCAACATTGCGTGTGATTACTGTATGTCTTGAAATCCAAAACTAGCAGTATAAGCCACATGAATTTCTTAAAAATGTTTTTCCACATTTGGGGTCCTTCATATTGGAACCCTCCCAGTATAGAACTACTACTGATCTGGACCTTGGCCCATGAGGAAACACAAGTCAGGTGCATAAATATTGGGACATTGACAGAATTTTCATATTTTGGCCTCTATTCACCACCATAATGGCTTTGAAATGAAACAAACAAGATGTGCTTTAACTGCAGACTTTCAGAATTAATTTGAGGGTAATTACATCCAAATCAGGTGAACGGTGTAGGAATTACAACGGTTTCTATATGTGCCTCCCACTCTTTAAGGGGCCAAAGGTAAAGGGACTATCAACTCAAAAGCTATTTCATGGACAGGTGTGGGCTATTCCCTTGTTATTTCATTATCAATTAAGCAGGTAAAAGGTCTGGAGTTGATTCTAGGTGTGACATTTGCATTTGGAATCAGTTGCTGTCGGCTCTCAAAATGAGATCCAAATAGCTGTCACTATCAGTGAAGCAAGCCATCATTAGGCTAAAAAATCAAAACAAACCCATCAGAGAGATAGCAAAAACATTAGGTGTGGCCAAATCAACTGTTTGGAACATTCTTAAAAAGAAAGAATGCACCAGAGAGCTCAGCAACACCAAAAGACCCGGAAGACCACGGACAACAACTGTGGTGGATGACAGAAGAATTATTTCCCTGGTGAAGAAAAACCCGTTCACAACAGTTGGCCAAATCAAGAACACTCTCCAGGAGGTAGGTGAATATGTGTCAAAGTCAGCAATCAAGAGAAGACTTCACAAGAGTGAATATAGAGGGTTCACCACAAGATGCAAACCATTGGTGAGCCACAAAAACAGGAAGACCAGATTAGAGCTTGCCAAACAACATCTAAAAAAGCCATTACAGTTCTGGAACAACATCCTATGGACAGATGAGACAAAGATCAACTTGTACCAGAGTGATGGGAAGAGAAGAGAAGGAAAGGAACTGCTCATGATCCAAAACATACTACCTCATCAGTGAAGCATGGTGGTGGTAGTGTCATGGCGTGGGCATGTATGGCTGCCAATGGAACTGGTTCCTTGTATTTATTGATGATGTGTCTGCTGACAAAAGCAGCAGAATGAATTCTGAAGTGTTTCGGGCAATATTATATGCTCATATTCAGTGAAATACTTCAGAACTCATTGGACGGCGCTTCACAGTGCAGATGGACAATGACCCGAAGCATACTGCAAAAGCAACCAAAGAGTTTTTTAAGGCTAAAAAGTGGAATGTTATGCAATGGCCAAGTCAATCCCCTGACCAGAATCCGATTGAGCATGCATTTCATTTGATGAAGACAAAACTGAAAGGAAAATCCACCAAGAACAAGCAGGAACTGAAGAAATTTGCAGTAGAGGCCTGGCAGAGCATCACCAGGGATGAAACCCAGCGTCTGGTGATGTCTATGCGTTCCAGACTTCAGGCTGTAATTGCCTGCAAAGGATTTGCAACAAAGTATTAAAAAGTGAAAGTTAGATTTAGGATTGTTTAGTTTGTCCCATTACTTTTGGCCCCTTAAAAAGTGGGAGGCACATATAGAAACCGTTGTAATTCCTACACCGTTCACCTGATTTGGATGTAATTACCCTTAAATTAAATCTGAAAGTCTGCAGTTAAATCACATCTTGTTTGTTTAATTTCAAAGCCATTGTGGTGGTGAATAGAGGCCAAAATATGAAAATTCTGTCAATATCCCAATATTTATGGACCTGACTGTATGTATAAAAATATCATTATAAAAATGTTAATAAAAACTGTATGTAAAATAGTGTGATATAAAAAAATATTGTGAATGTTAAAAAGTAAATGCTTAAAAAAAGAACAAAAAATGTAGTGATCTTGCAATTATTATTCAATTCCTGTGGTGCAGTTGTTTTTAATGTAAAAATCCAAAACATTTCTTGAGTATTTTACTGTTAAATCTAAGTACAATTTTCTCTAAAACACTGTATAATTTACCTCCTCCTACAAATGAATGTGGCACTCTTTGTATCTTTTGCTAGTTTCACATTTGCGACTTATCTAAATGCCACTACAATGCCCTTCCCTGGTGTAGAGCCATGCATCAGAACGTGCAATAATGGAGACACCATCTCTTGCACCATCGAAACTAACTTGCAACAGCACTATGGGGGAGATGTACTAAATTCTGAAAAGGGATAAAGTGGAGAGTGATAAACTGCCAGCCACTCAGCTCCCAACTGTCATTTTACAGGCTGTGTTTGAAAAATGACAGTTAGCAGCTGATTGGCTGGTGGTTTATCACTCTCCACTTTATCACTTTTCAGAGCTTAGTACATCTGGCCCTATGTCAGGTACAGATTTTCCATCTGAGTATGGCCTCCTATGTGAACTGTTCAGCATCTGTATATGCAAACATTTCAGTAACACACCCATGACACTCCATAACATGCCCATATGATGGACATCTCCATGCATCTGAATAGCCACCTCCCAGTCACCAATCAACTATGCTCAATATAATTTCAGTGTACTTATTCATGCATGCGTCTGACCTCATAACTGCAACTGTGTACGAACACAATCAGTATGCATACCTGGTGCAACTTAGACACATGTGCAGTATAAAAACAATCTGCTCAACTCCAGTGATGAGCAGCAAGTTAAATGGCTGGGGAGGCACTGGCTAGTATCAGAGCCAGATTTACACATACATATACTGTACATAACACGAGGGTTCATGTGGGCATTATACAAAGGTGCAGCAGTATATACGGCTGGGAATTTGGTGTGTTTTGATCAGGGATGTGTGGAAAGGTAGACAGGGTAGGCAGTGCCTCACCTGCCATACCCTTTTTACTTCAGAGTTTTTGCAATCAAAATTATTAGAATAATAAAAAGAAGATATTTATAATATTTTCTTTAATTCTTTCTTATAATTTTTATAGTCAAAACTCTGGAGTATAACTAAGTATGACAGGAAAGGCTCTGCCTCACCTGCCTCACATCACTGCTCAGCTCTGTGAATATCAACATTGCGTGTGATTACTGTATGTCTTGAAATCCAAAACTAGCAGTATAAGCCACATGAATTTCTTAAAAATGTTTTTCCACATTTGGGGTCCTTCATATTGGAACCCTCCCAGTATAGAACTACTACTGATCTGGACCTTGGCCCATGAGGAAACACAAGTCAGGTGCATAAATATTGGGACATTGACAGAATTTTCATATTTTGGCCTCTATTCACCACCATAATGGCTTTGAAATGAAACAAACAAGATGTGCTTTAACTGCAGACTTTCAGAATTAATTTGAGGGTAATTACATCCAAATCAGGTGAACGGTGTAGGAATTACAACGGTTTCTATATGTGCCTCCCACTCTTTAAGGGGCCAAAGGTAAAGGGACTATCAACTCAAAAGCTATTTCATGGACAGGTGTGGGCTATTCCCTTGTTATTTCATTATCAATTAAGCAGGTAAAAGGTCTGGAGTTGATTCTAGGTGTGACATTTGCATTTGGAATCAGTTGCTGTCGGCTCTCAAAATGAGATCCAAATAGCTGTCACTATCAGTGAAGCAAGCCATCATTAGGCTAAAAAATCAAAACAAACCCATCAGAGAGATAGCAAAAACATTAGGTGTGGCCAAATCAACTGTTTGGAACATTCTTAAAAAGAAAGAATGCACCAGAGAGCTCAGCAACACCAAAAGACCCGGAAGACCACGGACAACAACTGTGGTGGATGACAGAAGAATTATTTCCCTGGTGAAGAAAAACCCGTTCACAACAGTTGGCCAAATCAAGAACACTCTCCAGGAGGTAGGTGAATATGTGTCAAAGTCAGCAATCAAGAGAAGACTTCACAAGAGTGAATATAGAGGGTTCACCACAAGATGCAAACCATTGGTGAGCCACAAAAACAGGAAGACCAGATTAGAGCTTGCCAAACAACATCTAAAAAAGCCATTACAGTTCTGGAACAACATCCTATGGACAGATGAGACAAAGATCAACTTGTACCAGAGTGATGGGAAGAGAAGAGAAGGAAAGGAACTGCTCATGATCCAAAACATACTACCTCATCAGTGAAGCATGGTGGTGGTAGTGTCATGGCGTGGACATGTATGGCTGCCAATGGAACTGGTTCCTTGTATTTATTGATGATGTGTCTGCTGACAAAAGCAGCAGAATTAATTCTGAAGTGTTTCGGGCAATATTATATGCTCATATTCAGTGAAATACTTCAGAACTCATTGGACGGCGCTTCACAGTGCAGATGGACAATGACCCGAAGCATACTGCAAAAGCAACCAAAGAGTTTTTTAAGGCTAAAAAGTGGAATGTTATGCAATGGCCAAGTCAATCCCCTGACCTGAATCCGATTGAGCATGCATTTCATTTGATGAAGACAAAACTGAAAGGAAAATGCACCAAGAACAAGCAGGAACTGAAGAAATTTGCAGTAGAGGCCTGGCAGAGCATCACCAGGGATGAAATCCAGCGTCTGGTGATGTCTATGCGTTCCAGACTTCAGGCTGTAATTGCCTGCAAAGGAATTGCAACAAAGTATTAAAAAGTGAAAGTTAGATTTAGGATTGTTTAGTTTGTCCCATTACTTTTGGCCCCTTAAAAAGTGGGAGGCACATATAGAAACCGTTGTAATTCCTACACCGTTCACCTGATTTGGACGTAATTACCCTTAAATTAAATCTGAAAGTCTGCAGTTAAATCACATCTTGTTTGTTTAATTTCAAAGCCATTGTGGTGGTGAATAGAGGCCAAAATATGAAAATTCTGTCAATATCCCAATATTTATGGACCTGACTGTATGTATAAAAATATCATTATAAAAATGTTAATAAAAACTGTATGTAAAATAGTGTGATATAAAAAAATATTGTGAATGTTAAAAAGTAAATGCTTAAAAAAAGAACAAAAAATGTAGTGATCTTGCAATTATTATTCAATTCCTGTGGTGCAGTTGTTTTTAATGTAAAAATCCAAAACATTTCTTGAGTATTTTACTGTTAAATCTAAGTACAATTTTCTCTAAAACACTGTATAATTTACCTCCTCCTACAAATGAATGTGGCACTCTTTGTATCTTTTGCTAGTTTCACATTTGCGACTTATCTAAATGCCACTACAATGCCCTTCCCTGGTGTAGAGCCATGCATCAGAACGTGCAATAATGGAGACACCATCTCTTGCACCATCGAAACTAACTTGCAACAGCACTATGGGGGAGATGTACTAAATTCTGAAAAGGGATAAAGTGGAGAGTGATAAACTGCCAGCCACTCAGCTCCCAACTGTCATTTTACAGGCTGTGTTTGAAAAATGACAGTTAGCAGCTGATTGGCTGGTGGTTTATCACTCTCCACTTTATCACTTTTCAGAGCTTAGTACATCTGGCCCTATGTCAGGTACAGATTTTCCATCTGAGTATGGCCTCCTATGTGAACTGTTCAGCATCTGTATATGCAAACATTTCAGTAACACACCCATGACACTCCATAACATGCCCATATGATGGACATCTCCATGCATCTGAATAGCCACCTCCCAGTCACCAATCAACTATGCTCAATATAATTTCAGTGTACTTATTCATGCATGCATCTGACCTCATAACTGCAACTGTGTACGAACACAATCAGTATGCATACCTGGTGCAACTTAGACACATGTGCAGTATAAAAACAATCTGCTCAACTCCAGTGATGAGCAGCAAGTTAAATGGCTGGGGAGGCACTGGCTAGTATCAGAGCCAGATTTACACATACATATACTGTACATAACACGAGGGTTCATGTGGGCATTATACAAAGGTGCAGCAGTATATACGGCTGGGAATTTGGTGTGTTTTGATCAGGGATGTGTGGAAAGGTAGACAGGGTAGGCAGTGCCTCACCTGCCATACCCTTTTTACTTCAGAGTTTTTGCAATCAAAATTATTAGAATAATAAAAAGAAGATATTTATAATATTTTCTTTAATTCTTTCTTATAATTTTTATAGTCAAAACTCTGGAGTATAACTAAGTATGACAGGAAAGGCTCTGCCTCACCTGCCTCACATCACTGCTCAACTCTGTGAATATCAACATTGCGTGTGATTACTGTATGTCTTGAAATCCAAAACTAGCAGTATAAGCCACATGAATTTCTTAAAAATGTTTTTCCACATTTGGGGTCCTTCATATTGGAACCCTCCCAGTATAGAACTACTACTGATCTGGACCTTGGCCCATGAGGAAACACAAGTCAGGTGCATAAATATTGGGACATTGACAGAATTTTCATATTTTGGCCTCTATTCACCACCATAATGGCTTTGAAATGAAACAAACAAGATGTGCTTTAACTGCAGACTTTCAGAATTAATTTGAGGGTAATTACATCCAAATCAGGTGAACGGTGTAGGAATTACAACGGTTTCTATATGTGCCTCCCACTTTTTAAGGGGCCAAAGGTAAAGGGACTATCAACTCAAAAGCTATTTCATGGACAGGTGTGGGCTATTCCCTTGTTATTTCATTATCAATTAAGCAGGTAAAAGGTCTGGAGTTGATTCTAGGTGTGACATTTGCATTTGGAATCAGTTGCTGTCGGCTCTCAAAATGAGATCCAAATAGCTGTCACTATCAGTGAAGCAAGCCATCATTAGGCTAAAAAATCAAAACAAACCCATCAGAGAGATAGCAAAAACATTAGGTGTGGCCAAATCAACTGTTTGGAACATTCTTAAAAAGAAAGAATGCACCAGAGAGCTCAGCAACACCAAAAGACCCGGAAGACCACGGACAACAACTGTGGTGGATGACAGAAGAATTATTTCCCTGGTGAAGAAAAACCCGTTCACAACAGTTGGCCAAATCAAGAACACTCTCCAGGAGGTAGGTGAATATGTGTCAAAGTCAGCAATCAAGAGAAGACTTCACAAGAGTGAATATAGAGGGTTCACCACAAGATGCAAACCATTGGTGAGCCACAAAAACAGGAAGACCAGATTAGAGCTTGCCAAACAACATCTAAAAAAGCCATTACAGTTCTGGAACAACATCCTATGGACAGATGAGACAAAGATCAACTTGTACCAGAGTGATGGGAAGAGAAGAGAAGGAAAGGAACTGCTCATGATCCAAAACATACTACCTCATCAGTGAAGCATGGTGGTGGTAGTGTCATGGCGTGGGCATGTATGGCTGCCAATGGAACTGGTTCCTTGTATTTATTGATGATGTGTCTGCTGACAAAAGCAGCAGAATGAATTCTGAAGTGTTTCGGGCAATATTATATGCTCATATTCAGTGAAATACTTCAGAACTCATTGGACGGCGCTTCACAGTGCAGATGGACAATGACCCGAAGCATACTGCAAAAGCAACCAAAGAGTTTTTTAAGGCTAAAAAGTGGAATGTTATGCAATGGCCAAGTCAATCCCCTGACCTGAATCCGATTGAGCATGCATTTCATTTGATGAAGACAAAACTGAAAGGAAAATGCACCAAGAACAAGCAGGAACTGAAGAAATTTGCAGTAGAGGCCTGGCAGAGCATCACCAGGGATGAAACCCAGCGTCTGGTGATGTCTATGCGTTCCAGACTTCAGGCTGTAATTGCCTGCAAAGGATTTGCAACAAAGTATTAAAAAGTGAAAGTTAGATTTAGGATTGTTTAGTTTGTCCCATTACTTTTGGCCCCTTAAAAAGTGGGAGGCACATATAGAAACCGTTGTAATTCCTACACCGTTCACCTGATTTGGATGTAATTACCCTTAAATTAAATCTGAAAGTCTGCAGTTAAATCACATCTTGTTTGTTTAATTTCAAAGCCATTGTGGTGGTGAATAGAGGCCAAAATATGAAAATTCTGTCAATATCCCAATATTTATGGACCTGACTGTATGTATAAAAATATCATTATAAAAATGTTAATAAAAACTGTATGTAAAATAGTGTGATATAAAAAAATATTGTGAATGTTAAAAAGTGAATGCTTAAAAAAAGAACAAAAAATGTAGTGATCTTGCAATTATTATTCAATTCCTGTGGTGCAGTTGTTTTTAATGTAAAAATCCAAAACATTTCTTGAGTATTTTACTGTTAAATCTAAGTACAATTTTCTCTAAAACACTGTATAATTTACCTCCTCCTACAAATGAATGTGGCACTCTTTGTATCTTTTGCTAGTTTCACATTTGCGACTTATCTAAATGCCACTACAATGCCCTTCCCTGGTGTAGAGCCATGCATCAGAACTTGCAATAATGGAGACACCATCTCTTGCACCATCGAAACTAACTTGCAACAGCACTATGGGGGAGATGTACTAAATTCTGAAAAGTGATAAAGTGGAGAGTGATAAACTGCCAGCCACTCAGCTCCCAACTGTCATTTTACAGGCTGTGTTTGAAAAATGACAGTTAGCAGCTGATTGGCTGGTGGTTTATCACTCTCCACTTTATCACTTTTCAGAGCTTAGTACATCTGGCCCTATGTCAGGTACAGATTTTCCATCTGAGTATGGCCTCCTATGTGAACTGTTCAGCATCTGTATATGCAAACATTTCAGTAACACACCCATGACACTCCATAACATGCCCATATGATGGACATCTCCATGCATCTGAATAGCCACCTCCCAGTCACCAATCAACTATGCTCAATATAATTTCAGTGTACTTATTCATGCATGCGTCTGACCTCATAACTGCAACTGTGTACGAACACAATCAGTATGCATACCTGGTGCAACTTAGACACATGTGCAGTATAAAAACAATCTGCTCAACTCCAGTGATGAGCAGCAAGTTAAATAGCTGGGGAGGCACTGGCTAGTATCAGAGCCAGATTTACACATACATATACTGTACATAACACGAGGGTTCATGTGGGCATTATACAAAGGTGCAGCAGTATATACGGCTGGGAATTTGGTGTGTTTTGATCAGGGATGTGTGGAAAGGTAGACAGGGTAGGCAGTGCCTCACCTGCCATACCCTTTTTACTTCAGAGTTTTTGCAATCAAAATTATTAGAATAATAAAAAGAAGATATTTATAATATTTTCTTTAATTCTTTCTTATAATTTTTATAGTCAAAACTCTGGAGTATAACTAAGTATGACAGGAAAGGCTCTGCCTCACCTGCCTCACATCACTGCTCAACTCTGTGAATATCAACATTGCGTGTGATTACTGTATGTCTTGAAATCCAAAACTAGCAGTATAAGCCACATGAATTTCTTAAAAATGTTTTTCCACATTTGGGGTCCTTCATATTGGAACCCTCCCAGTATAGAACTACTACTGATCTGGACCTTGGCCCATGAGGAAACACAAGTCAGGTGCATAAATATTGGGACATTGACAGAATTTTCATATTTTGGCCTCTATTCACCACCATAATGGCTTTGAAATGAAACAAACAAGATGTGCTTTAACTGCAGACTTTCAGAATTAATTTGAGGGTAATTACATCCAAATCAGGTGAACGGTGTAGGAATTACAACGGTTTCTATATGTGCCTCCCACTTTTTAAGGGGCCAAAAGTAAAGGGACTATCAACTCAAAAGCTATTTCATGGACAGGTGTGGGCTATTCCCTTGTTTTTTCATTAACATTTAAGCAGGTAAAAGGTCTGGAGTTGATTCTAGGTGTGACATTTGCATTTGGAATCAGTTGCTGTCGGCTCTCAATATGAGATCCAAATAGCTGTCACTATCAGTGAAGCAAGCCATCATTACGCTAAAAAATCAAAACAAACCCATCAGAGAGATAGCAAAAACATTAGGTGTGGCCAAATCAACTGTTTGGAACATTCTTAAAAAGAAAGAATGCACCAGAGAGCTCAGCAACACCAAAAGACCCGGAAGACCACGGACAACAACTGTGGTGGGTGACAGAAGAATTATTTCCCTGGTGAAGAAAAACCCGTTCACAACAGTTGGCCAAATCAAGAACACTCTCCAGGAGGTAGGTGAATATGTGTCAAAGTCAGCAATCAAGAGAAGACTTCACAAGAGTGAATATAGAGGGTTCACCACAAGATGCAAACCATTGGTGAGCCACAAAAACAGGAAGACCAGATTAGAGCTTGCCAAACAACATCTAAAAAAGCCATTACAGTTCTGGAACAACATCCTATGGACAGATGAGACAAAGATCAACTTGTACCAGAGTGATGGGAAGAGAAGAGAAGGAAAAGAACTGCTCATGATCCAAAACATACTACCTCATCAGTGAAGCATGGTGGTGGTATTGTCATGGCGTGGGCATGTATGGCTGCCAATGGAACTGGTTCCCTTGTATTTATTGATGATGTGACTGCTGACAAAAGCAGCAGAATGAATTCTGAAGTGTTTTGGGCAATATTATATGCTCATATTCAGTCAAATGCTTCAGAACTCATTGGACGGAGCTTCACAGTGCAGATGGACAATGACCCGAGGCATACTGCAAAAGCAACCAAAGAGTTTTTTAAGGCTAAAAAATGAAATGTTATGCAATGGCCAAGTCAATCCCCTGACCTGAATCCAATTGAGCATGCATTTCACTTGATGAAGACAAAACTGAAGGGAAAATGCCCCAAGAACAAGCAGGAACTGAAGAAATTTGCAGTAGAGGCCTGGCAGAGCATCACCAGGGATGAAACCCTGCATCTGGTGATGTCTATGCGTTCCAGACTTCAGGCTGTAATTGCCTGCAAATGATTTACAACAAAGTATTAAAAAGTGAAAGTTTGATTTAGGATTTAGTTTGTCCCATTACTTTTGGCCCTTAAAAAGTGGGAGGCACATATAGAAACAGTTGTAATTCCTACACCGTTCACCTGATTTGTATGTAATTACCCTCAAATTAAATCTGAAAGTCTGCAGTTAAAGCATATCTTGTTTGTTTCATTTCAAAGCCATTCTGGTGGTGAATAGAGGCCAAAATATGAAAATTCTGTCAATGTCCCAATATTTATACACCTGACTGTACATAAGCCCCCTCCCTGTAGAAATTGCAATTATGTACTACTCTGCCTATACCAAGAGTTTCCTGACTTGGAGACCTTCTGACACATAATTCCATTATATAATAAGGGGTGATTACCGTAGCTTATACTGGCAACTATGTATAAAAGAAGATTCTCCCTGTAGCATTTAAGCTGTTTCCAACTATAATTTATTAAATGTGCAATGTAGAAAAAACAAGCAACACCTAATTGCTTGCTGTGGGTCAACCCATCCAGCTGTATAGTTACCTGTGAAAAGTTCACATAAGTAGCTTTACTGGAGTCCATTGGCTAAAAGGAGAGGACCTTGTATATAAGACCTGGGGGGGGGGGAAAGAGTCCAAAAAGAGCTATTTTATAATCTGTTCTAATGTCTTACATTGATTAATAGCATTATATGGAAAAAGTTGCTAGGATTTATAGAAATACCATGAGATTATCATTTCAGAGTTTCCATTCGATTTATTTAAGATAAACAAACACTGACTTTGTGGCACGGAATTAATTCTCACAACAGAACAAATGTAGTTAGTTCATCTCTTTTCAAAGACTGTCTGAGCAATATACAATTTGTGATCAATCCTTGGTGGCAATGGTATAGTGATATATGAAACTGTATCAAACATACAACAATGTTGTAGTAGATAATGCACATCAAAACAATTATGGTTACACCTTTAATGGTTAACAAAAAAACGGCAATTCCAGCTTTCTGGGGGCTGAGGTACATTCTTCAGATGGGTTGTAAAATGAAAGCTGTGTTTGGCAGGTTATATAATGTTCATATATGCTGAATAAGGGAAATAGATAGAAAATATACAAGTTGGGTGGGAAAATGTAAATGAGATTGCTACACATGAAACAACATATTAGAATCTCTCCTGCTACTGGTAAAAAAGAAAGTTTCACTGTCTCTATAGATTTTGAAATTGATATGACCAATTATAAATCTCACTGGTGAATCAGAACATAGGGCATCATGATTGCAATAGTATTTGTAGTATAAAGGCTAAATAAATAAGCCCCTATCTTAAAACATGTTATAGAGAAGGTAAATGGGATCTGAAGTCAGAATAGATAGCTGACAATCTTGTATACAAAATTCATTGGTCTGTTTATTGTATTGATTGTGTGTCTGGTTATGCATTCAGACGCCCCTACACAGATTGGGATGAAACCAATGGAAGGTGGTCCAGTGGATCCTGGCCAAGTTTTAGGGGGATTGAGGTCCTGGTTGGACCTCCCGTTGGTGTATGCTGGGCACAACTTTGACCTGGTAAGCCTGTTATGAGCCTTCCACTGGATGGATTTGGACAAAAACTTCAGAGTGGTAACATTGGATCCCAGGAGACATACTATGTGGTTGAGGTCCCGGTCGGACCTTCCGTTGGTGTAAACTGGGCAACACTGACTCAGGGAGCCTATTCTGGGCCTTCCACTAGATGGATTGGAAAAAAACTTCGCAGAGGGGTGGCAATTGGTCTGGATTGCCTAATAGAATGATAGAATGGTTGGGTCCAAGTTGGACCTCATGGCAGAGTGCCCCGAACAGAACTTTGACCCAGGGAGCCTGTTCTATGTCTTCCACTGGATGGATTTGGGCAACATCACATAATAAAACTTAATAACTTAATAACACCGGGTACTTCAGCTAGTTATTAACATGTGTCAATAACCTGTTCTAGCTACAGACCCATTTAATACCTATATTTTATATATATATATATATATATATACACATGTGCCAATCTGAAGACACCCTTCTCATCAGGAAAGAAATAGTGAACGCTTTATAAATGAAAAGATAAAAAAACAAAATGCTAAAACATGTATGCACATGATCCATCAGTACCATTAAGTAGAGATTAGCATTGACCTGCCTTCTCAGGGACTATATTGCCTTTCCTTGGTAGTCTATTTCCTCTGCTCTTTGCGCTAATGAGCTTGCAATAGTGCATTGTTTTGTGTGATGAGAAATTTTGCACTACAGCACAACTCTTCTATCATTCTCTGTGGAGTTCTCTGTAAGATAATTTTTTATTAAATTGGCTGCTCGTGCAACGGTACATCTTATAATTTTGCTGTCATTTGATCTGCAGTTGCACATCTGTTTTGCCGTGCACCTGTATTACATGGATGTCACAGTCCTGGAGTATGCACTTCAGTCCCATAGTAACCTTTGCTAATTATATCTACTCTTGGAGTTTCATGCTTACATCACATTAGACGCGGTTTCCCAGGAAACATAAGGAAGTTGAGCTATCTTGGTAACTGAAGCTCCTGACAAACGTATCACAAAAGTCACTCTACTGTACTTTCAACATCACTGTGGTCTCCTCTTGCAACTATGCTTGCTATAATTATGCCAATGAGAGTACTTCAGCATTCTTTTACATGAGTGTGACCATGCTGGAACATTATTTCCTTAATTGACAAATTTTCCAAATCAGTGTAGAAGCCCATTCTTGCATCATGCTTGGTACCCAGGCTTTTCTATTTTCTTTGTGCACTTGTATATATTGTTCAAAATTTAATTGTGATATGTGCCAGTGCAGATCACAGTAACAAAAGCACAGGTGTAAACACCAGTTTCACACTGTAGGAGAGATGTATCAAGCCTTGAAAAGAGATAAAGTGGAGTAGTTTCCCAAAGCAGCAAATCAGCATCTAACTGTCATTTCAACGACTGTCTTAGATAAATGCTGTTTGGTTGAGTTGGGCAACTTCTCCACTTTATCACTCTCCAAGGGTTGACACATCTCCCCCTGTCAAATGAGATGGTTTGTTTTTCATATGCAGTGTCACTAGCAAATATTTAGGGTTATTTGGGACTTGTTTTAATAAAAATAGAATGCATAGCCAATGTCAAAACAAAGTAAATTATTTCAAAACCCAGAAGGCAGCGTCAACATTGCTCAGGCTTAAGGGGAGATGTACTAAGCTCTGAAAAATGATAAACTGGAGAGTGATAAATGGCCAGCCACTCAGCTCCCAACTGTCATGTTGCAGGCTGTGTTTGAAAAATGACAGTTAGCAGTTTATCACTTTTCAGAGCTTAGTACATCTGGCCCTATATGTGAAGGAAACTTCTGGAAAGAAAATGCTTGTGTAGGTATTCAGACAATAAAATTATACAAAAGTATCTGCAAAATAAGAAACAATGAAGTAATAATATTGTGGCTAATCTATAAGACCATCGCCAGGGCCTTAAGAACGTAGGTGGCGTGGGCAGTGCTTCCACCCAGGTTGCTTCCCTGAGGCGGTACCATGACTGTATTCTTTTTGCCTTAGGAAAAGCTTCCCAAGTTTGAATGTGGCACTATGAGGCAGCACCAAGCTGGGTTAACTTTTAATAATTTAATGATCTTTTGTACATTTGAACATCAATAATATATGCTGGGGCTACTAACTAGTGAAATCAGTAACCATTATCATATATTATGAGATTTAATGCATAATAGAGTATATGTGCACTAGACAGCCCCTTTTCCTGCTAAGTAAGGGATACAGATATACTGTATAATTGTACTAATATAGTTATGTATCATTTAGGTAAGTAATCCTAAACTCACCATCTATTGGAACACAGCGTATAAAAGTACACAGCTCGAAGATAGGGAGGTGGGAGGGTGGTTGGGAGGTGCCAGTGTTTTTCCGGCTCACAAGCTTTTGTCTCTGTTTTATAAGGAGCCCGTGTCGGCGCCATCTCACTCCAGCTGTGGAGAGTGAACAGGGAGTGTGGGTAGTGTAGGACTGGTGGTGTCTGCTGTGTCCATCTGGGCTGGTGCTGTCTGCTGTGTCCATCTGGGTTGGTGCTGTCTTCTGTGTTCATCTGGGCTGGTGCTGTCTGCTGTGTCCCTCTGGGCTGGTGCTGTCTGCTGTGTCCATCTGGGCTGGTGTTGTCTGCTGTGTCCATCTGGGCAGGTGCTGTCTGCTGTGTCCATCTGGGCTGGTGCTGTCTGCTGGGTCCATCTGGGCTGGTGCTGTTTGCTGGGTCCCTCTGGGCAGGTGCTGTCTGCTGTGTCCATCTGGGCAGTTGCTGTTTGCTGTGTCCATCTGGGCTGGTAGCGTACTGCCTGGGTCGTCAATCGCTGCTGCCTCGGTCAGGGGTGCTCCGGGCCCAAAGTTGTGGGCAAAAAATAATAAAATCTATATAATAAAAGTGTATTTTATTTTTGTGTGTGTGCTTTAGCCGCACTTATTCAGACAGCAACCCAGTATTGCCTGTGTCGTCAATTGCTGCTGCCTCGGTCAGGGATGCTCCGGGCCCCAAGTTCTGGCCAAAAAAATAAATAAATAAATAATAAAAGTGTTTTTGTTTTCTGTGTGTGCGTGTGCGTTAGCTGCACTTATTATCAGACAGCAGCAACCTAGTGCTGCCTGTGTTGTCAATCGCTGCTGCCTTGGTCAGGGGTGCTCCGGGCCCCAAGTTCTGGACCAAAAAATAAATAAATAAATAATAAAAGTGTTTTTGTTTTCTGTGTGTGCGTGTGCGTTAGCTGCACTTATTATCAGACAGCAGCAACCTAGTGCTGCCTGTGTTGTCAATCGCTGCTGCCTTGGTCAGGGGTGCTCCGGGCCCCAAGTTCTGGACCAAAAAATAAATAAAATATAATAAAAGTGTATTTTTTTTTCTGTGTGTGCGTGTGCATTAGCCGCACTTATTATCAGACAGCAGCAACCTAGTGCTGCCTGTGTCATCAATTGCTGCTGCCTCAGTCAGGGCTCCGAGCCCCAAGTTCTGGACAAAAAATGAAAAATAAAAAAGTGTATTTTTTTTACTGTGTATGCGTGTGCGTTAGCCACACTTATTATCAGACAGCAGCAACCTAGTGCTGTCTGTCTTGTCAATCGCCTCGGTTGTATTGTAATGGCCACACTCAGCATCTCCTGTATGCCCCTTTCATTTTTTAAAAATGGCCAGATGTTAGTGCCACCCACTGCTGTTGTTTAGTTTAGTCAGCCAGCTAGCTGGATGCAACATTTTGGCCCTAGGCCTAACCTAGATGAAAAAATCAATAGTGTGAGCTGTGAGGTGGTCAAAATTGACTGCAAATGACTGGTAATAAATGTTATTAAGGTTAATAATAATGTAGGAACAAAAATAGGCCCAGATTATGTGGTTTTACCTGTTTTTATCATTTTTTGAAAAAAGATCCAGATTCAAAACCAAAACCAAAACACGCAAGGGTTGTTTTGCAAAACCAGATCCAGATCCAAAACACGAAGGAGATACAGATCCAAAACCGAAAACAAAACCAAAACACGGGATCGGCGCACATCCCTTCTTAAAATAATAAATTGTAGCTACGGAATACTTGACTAAAAATAAATGAGAAAGAAAGACATTTTAAACTTACGAAAGATAACAAATGTTTGAGGTATTTTTCCAAATTTCATACAAATTGATTCTAAAGTTTACCAAGGAGTGCTTGATTTTAAGTCTCTTTTCAGGCATACAGTGGGCCTGATTCAGAGCCGCTCGTAAGCGGCCGCTCATTCGCTCTGAGCGATGTTCGCACAACTGCACATGCGTATGGATCGTCGTAATGCGCATGCGCAAACCAGTCATTGCGGTCGGAAATCGAGCACTCGCAAAACAGCGAGGGACTGATAATTTGATTTACAGAATGTACCATTTGTGGGTGGTAACAGGGGAAGGTGCTTGAAAACGGGGGAGTGGAGATCCGAACACAGGCGTGCCTAACGGTAAAAAGGGCGTTTAATGGGAGTGCATAATTAGTAAAGGAGCGTCATCGACCACGTTGTCTGGTTGTCTTTTAGCCTGAACTGCTCGCAGTGATTGCGGTAGGAAAAACCTACCACAAGCACTGCGAGCAGTTCAGATGCCTTTCGATGTACCCGATTAATCAAATAAATACCGGAGATGACGTGTGATGCGAACGGCAAAATAGTGAGCGCATTTTTCGTTCGCTCGCTCAGACATAGAGGTGTCAACAAACCGCAATGAGCGAGCGCACAATTTAAATAGCCGGCCCCTTTTTTTGAACGACCGTCCGCAAATAGCGTCCGGCTCTGAATCAGGCCCAGTATTTTCTGTTTGTGGTTTTATTGAAACTACAGTCATTCCTGTGAGACAGAATACAGTGTTGATAGAAAAGAAAAATCTTCTTTTTACAGCTCACTCATTTCTTTATTTTTATATCCATGCTTTACTTTTTTTATAGTTTTAGATTGCTGTGACCTTTTCAATAAAAGCCTAAAATATGACCCATAATATGACATAATATGACCCATAATATGAATCCAGAATTGTATGCAGTGTTTGCAGACAGATATTACATCCCCCTTTCAATATTATGTTATATTCTAGTCTAATGTATTGATGTTTTGTCGATAGTTTTGCTTTACAATTGCTGTAGTATCTTAGTTGCCCGAATAATGTTGAAAAACAACTGGTCTAATAATAAGCACTGATGGGCTTGTAGCAGAGGCTCCCAAACTCGGTCCTCAAGGCACCCTAACAGTCCAGGTTTTAAGGATATCCATGCTCGCGTACTTTAGACAATTTGATTTAACCATCTGTGCTCAACCATGGATATCTCTAAAACCTAAGCTCAGGGCTGGTTCCAGCCTTTGGAGCACCCTGTGCCGGCCCACTCCAACGCGCCCTATCTTCGCGCTCGGCGAAGCTGTGTGCAACTGAAAATGGGGGTGTGGCCTAATTACCTTAGGACACACCCCCTGCATGACGCTATTAGGAGGCTGCATGCGCGCAGCATCCATTCAGAGACTTCGGGGTCCGGCACCGTCGCACAGCTGGTGAACTATGTGTTCAGCAATCCTGGCAGCATTACACTGCTGTGCCACCATATTCATGGCTGTCAGAGAATGCTAGCATTTGTAAAAGACAAATACGCCAGAATGCCCTGGCATCCACTTCCATGGAGAACTATAGATTACCACATAGAAATGCATTAAAAAGGATACACAATATTGTGTGTTTTATTTTGTCTTTAATATCTATTTATTATTTACAAACCTTTTTACTAGGCAGTCATTATCATGAAGTCTATAATTTTGCCTTTGATACAGTCACGTGACAAAACTTGTTAGGTGTTATTACATTATCTTGCAGTAATACTGCTACACAGCTACCACTAAAGGTGCTTACACACGTAAAGATTTTCTGTCCAACCATCCAACTAGTTGATTGGTTGGAATGAAAATCTGGTAACGTATGGGAGTAACTGATGATCAGCAATAAATGCCAGAAAACTGATGAAAATGATCGTTCAGACAAGTTTGTTAAATGTTTGATCTAAACAATTTGTTCAAGCAACAGTTTTTGTCCATTTTCTGGCATTTGGGAGCAAATTGCTGATTGTCATTTGCTTTCATACCTTACCAGATTTTCATTCCAACCATTCAACTAGTTGGATGGATGGACAGATGGACAGAAAATCTTTACGTGTTAAGACCCAATGCACAACAACTGCAAACTGAGCTCCCATCAGATGAAACGGTTTGAGCTCACCCAAGAATAGACATTGTTCCTGTTTCATTATGTTTGAGGTTTTGCATTCTTTTTGCACAAATTGGAGACTTACTGTACTTTGTTTGTAGAGGTAATGTCCTAATTGTCATGAATCAGGGTTTTAGCAATTCTTACAGACTTAGACATTCGTTTATTTCAGTTTCCAAGACATCACAGGGAATCCACCTGTGTGCTCACCTGGCCAGCTAGACTAATGGTTATTGACCACCTCCTATTTAAACCAGTTCCTGTGAGAAACCCGTTGCCTGAACAACGTGTTCCTACCCAGAATAGTTCTAGGCTCCAGGCTTACTCCTGTATCCTCTGATCATGTTCACTGTGACTCTATCTGCTACTTGTGGATTCTCTCTATTTACCATCTGCGCTGAGAATAGTCACCTGTCAGCACAGCAGCTTACACACTGCATACAGGAAATATAACAAGAGGTAGGCGCTGTCAGGTGTCACCCTAAATGTCAACAAATTGAAAAAGGTACCTATACACCATTAAATAAATTAATAAATGAAAAAATAATACAAATATACAAACAAATATTTTGATAATAAAGAACCCCTTATGCAGCCATACAAACCTAGTAGTCACCTAGGTAAACACAAAAAAATTTAGAAAAGTAATTAAAGATGGCGCTCAGGAGTACATATAGATTAAAAATAACCATATGAAATGTTTTTGTACACAATAATGTTTTATCTAAAATAAATAAAAAATATAATAGGCACAAAATTAAACAACTCTCTAAAATACATAAGTATACACATGATACATAGGTAGATTACATGCAAATATATTCACCAGACTTGTGCTGATAGTAGTGTAAAATTACTATTGCCAATAAAAGTCAGTGTTTGTTACTGGACATAATTGCTGGTATCCAGAAAGTCCTAAGGAAATGTGCAGTAATCCACGATAGTGTGAGCAGCAGCAGTAAAGAATTCTGAATACACAGTCAGTGAGGTCATCTGACAAGCCTGACATCTAACTCTAGCCCATTTCTCATGGTACTAGCCGTCGGGTATTGGAAGGGTATATGTTCAGGAAGCCGGCCGATGCAAAGCCGACCGCCGGCTTCCAGACTACTTAATCCCGGCTTGGGTTAAATGACAGGTATCTAAATCTAGACGCCTGTCATTTTACCGATGCTGGGAGACCGGCACCTGGCATCCCGATCGAAGGGATGCCGGGCGCAGACAGCTGCACGGGGGAGGGTTAGGTTTAGGGCTCCGGGGGGGGGACTTGGGGTTAGGCACCCCCCTGGAGGTTAGGGTCAGGCTAGGGGAAGGGGGGGTTAGGGTTAGGCACCCCCCCTGGGGACTTAGGTTTAGGCGGCTGGGAAGGGGGGGTTATGTTTAGGCACTTAGAGGGGGATTAGGGTTAGGCACAGGGGGGAGGTTAGGGTTAGGCACCCTAAAGGAGGGTTAGGGGGTAAAATTAGGTTAGTTGATACTTACCTTTAGGACAATTGGGATTTCCTCCTCTGTCGAGCTGCCGCTGCCGGGTTTTGAACCGCCGGCCATGTGGCTGGTGGTAAATCATACTGAATGCATTGGAAGTATGCTGTTTGGTTAGTAATGAACCAAAAAAGTTCTGAGTAGTATTGTGGGAATTCCACAATGTAGAAGACCACAATCCAGGACACCTGAGCAGTCCGCTCTGTGGAATCCAACTGCTGCAGATAAATACCTCGGTGTCAGTTTCACATACTAGGACATAAAGCATAACATTTGTGCTTATTATTTTTTTCATTTATTTTAGATTAAACATTATTGTGTACAAAAACATTTGATATGGTCATTTTTAATCTATATGTACTCCTGAGCGCCATCTTTATTTATTTCTTTTCTGACATTGCATACAGACCTGCTTTCCATCAGCCACTGTGCTCCGGTACCTGTCAGCACCGCAGCTTCCACACCTCCTCCAACCACTTCATTTCAGCCAGCAGGTATACTACTTTCCATCTGCCGCTGTATACCATTACCTATCAGCACAACAGCTTCTACACTACAGTACATACTTGTTATTGCGCACTGCAGAGCTGGCGAGTTCAGCCACGGTCTTCAATCCATTATACCACTGTGACAGTGCATGCAAGTTACTTATGCTGTTTTACTCTATGCTCACTGGTTGTCCAGGTAATCAGGTTATACTATTGTGCTGACCTTGTATTGGTTTTGATGCACTGTGTGCAATTGTCTTGGGCTGGCACAGAGAAGGGTGCTGGTTCCAGCTCTAGGGTTCAGTGTGGAGTATAAGGTCTGTAGTCTGTGTTGTCCAGTAAGCTGTATTATTTATCCTGACTCGCAGTTTCTGAGTTCCCCACTGGTTCCAGGTCTTGCGTCAGAGCTGTACCAGAGTTATAGCTTCCACAAGTTGCACTCTGACTACATAAGACTTCGATTCCTGGCTTGAGTTCTGAGTTCCTATCTGTACCAGTACCAGGGGCATATTTATAATGGGTGCAGGGTGTGTGGTGCACATGAGCCCCTGGGTCCAAGGGGGCCCACACTACATGCCCAGCACCCATATTTTTTAATACTTACCCCTCCGAAGTCCCGCATCAGCTGTAGTGCTGCAGAAAAAAAGCCACCGAAGCCATTTTCCTAGCGTTTTTCGCATGCGCAGTAGGGAAAATGCTGGGAAAATGGTGGCCATGCCATTTTCCCGGTGACCTGCAAATGCGCAGTAGACTCTGGACACAGACTAGTGCCCAGAGTTTACTGCTGCAGTGACATGGGCCCCCTTCTCTCTTAATACGCCTCGGACCAGTACTATACAGTTCTGAGTTCCGGGGTCACCTTTGTCCCTAGAGTATATAACTTGTCTTACTGGCCTTTACAGATCACTAGACAATGGATTGCCCAGTGGACCAGTGGTCTTTTCACTCTGGTTCCAGTCCAGTATCCTTGCATATCACAAGATAATCTTCCAGCAGCCATAAATCGCAAAGGGACCTCCCAGCCCCTTGCACCTACGGCTTCACCCCCAGTGTGTCCAGTTGACAGATGGCCACAGTGGAATATAGTTAACAGAGTGGCGGACGCAATGCCACCAGTCTAATTCCCGACACGACCTGCCCGACAAGAGAATTAAAATAGGCATCGAAATGCCGATGCCTATCTTAAAATGCCGATGCCTATCTTAATCCCGAAGCCGGAAGACCAACCCTCGCCATCCCGATTGTCTTCTGCCAAGTACGTATAACACTTAGCCCGGGGATGGGGTTTTAGGTTTAGGGTCCCCCGGGGAAAGGGGAAAGAGGGGTCAGGGTTAGGCACTAGGGGGAGGGTAGGGTTAGGCACTAGGAGGGGAGGGTAGGGTTAGGCATCCCTAAGGGAGGGTTAGGGTTAGGGGGGGAGAGGGGAGGGTTAGGGTACTTACTAATGCCCATCGGTATCTTGATCTATCACACTGTCGCAGTCTGGATATGAAGCAGCGGCTGTTCAGCCAAGGCTCACATTAGCTACTTTCCTAGTAAAGGAACCTTAGTCCACCCCACCCCTTCTTTTTGCTGCTCCTCCTCTTGCAATGATGGCTGCCTGCTTGTCCACCCTTGCTCCACTCCATCCTGTCTGCCATCCCCTATCCATCTGGTATGCCACCCCCTGTTTTATCCCCCCCTTCCTTGCCCCATCTCCCATACTTACCCAATTCCTGGTGGCCGACGGAATCCTCATCTTCTGTGGTTCTAGCTCTGTCCCGTAATGCTAGAAGTGGGAGCTGCACCACATGTTGGAGAGTGGACAAACCTTACTACATAGGCATATATGAATATATTCATTGCATTAAAACATTGATAATGATCAGTGATTAGTTCCTTGTATATATATATATATATATATATATCTAATATATGTGTGTAATTATATTAAAGTTAATACAGTTAAGTTTTGTATTTCTTCTTTTTACAATTATCGCATTGTAATCACATGTAAATATGAGTTATTTAAACCTGACTGCATTTGTGTTAAAACATATTATATTGAATCAGGTTCAAATAGCTTTTATTAACATAATTTGATCATTTAAAAAATTTTACAATTTTGGGGACATTTTCTGGAATAAATATTAAGTGGCTAAATTGGTCTTTATGACAGAGACATTCATTACATTAAAGTTACAACAACTTCACTGTTATGCGGTTATACTCTCTTGCTTCACTGCTGCTTTATTTTAGTTCATATCTTATTTATCTGCACTAGTATTGATTTTTAGTGTTACATTGTTATGTTTATAAATTTAAATATATATATATACATTCTGAAGACAGTTGGATTAAGCTGAAACGTTAATCGTCTATTCACTAGCAGTGCTTGGAAGTTATTGTCCATGAGTGCCGCACCTTCATTGACTGTATATATATATATATATATATATATATATATTTTTTTTATTTCTTATTACTTAAATACTACAGTATCAACTGACTAACTGACCCCTATTATTTATATATATTTAGATACTAGCTTTGCCTGGGTTTAAATCTTCGAGTTATTAAGTTTTATTATGTGATGTCATCCAAATCCATCCAGTGGAAGGCCCATAATAGGCTCCCTTGTTCAAAGTTCTGCCTGGTGCACTCAGCCATGAGATCTGCCCGGGAAGCCAACCATTCCATTAGGCATCCCAGACCAATTGCCGCACCTCTGTAAAGTTTTCATCCAAATCTATCCAATGGAAGGCCCAGAACTGCCTCCCTGGGTCAAAGTTCTGCCCAGCATACACCAACAGGAGGTACGACTGGGACCCCCTAATATGTCTTTTGGGATATAATATTACCAATCTGTGAAGTTTTCATCCAAATGATGTGATGTCATACAAATCCATCCAGTGGAAGGCCAAGAACAGGCACCCTGGGTTAAAGTTCGGGCTGACGCACACCACCGTGAGGTCCGACTGGGACCCCAACCACTCCAGTAGGCATTCCAGACAACTTACCACCCCTCTGAAGTTTTCATCCAAATCCATCCAGTGGAGGGCCCAGAAAAGGCTCCCGGGTTAAAGTTCTGTCCAGCGTACAACAACGTCAGGTCCGACCAGGACCCTAACAAACAAACAGACCTATTAATTTTATATATTAAATTATTGAGAATTGTGCACTGTGTATTTTGTACATTACTGAAACTAATAATGATTGTCATCTCCAGGGCCGCCAAGAGGAATCACGGGCCCCGTAACTCTAATTTTCCATCTCCCTTAGAGTGGGTGTAGCTACAGCATTTTGGGGCATTTCTAGCATGCGAGCAGCACCTAAACCTGCTCACCTGCATATGGCTTACTCCACAACAGAATTGCTAGGTATAGTAATACACTGGCATTTATGATTAAATCTTTTGCTGTAGAGGTCTTACAATTTAAAACATTTGTAACTGGCAATATGAATGAACATTTAATATAGTATTACAGTGTATTTTCCTGTAAGATTTTATGTTGAATCATGTATAATCTTGTGTAGATTCCTGCAGTCTTTTTCTTGTTTCGGACTTATTACAAAAATAATACATTGGAATTTGTATAACCTTCTATAGTATGTTCTAGTCTTGCCACCAATAGCTTATTTTATTCCACAGGGAATATTATATATTGGAATTTGAATTTACATACCAGTAGTATCAGTCAATTACACAGTGCTTGCTGTGCCTGTGCTGCTCATCTGCTCAATCCTTCACTCTTCCTTCACTAATACCCCTTTCAGACAGAGAAAAGAACCTGGTAATTTTCCGTCTCTAGCCAGGTTGATCCGGGTTTTTTTTCTGTCTGAAAGGGTAAACACGGGACCTAATTCCTGGTACTTCAACCCAGGTATTTACATGGGTTTTTCCTGGGTCTTACACGGGTTGGCGGCTGTCTGAAAGGTGCCGACCTGGGTTTTTCTACTCTGGGCATAGTAAGCAGCGATTATTGGCTGAGATGGTGGTGCACGTGCTGCACTTTTCATGACCTCATCTCTGTGTGCCATAAAAGCAGTCCATTTATTATGACACACTGTATATTGCAGGGATAATCTGTGATCTGTGTGAAAGGGGTCGACCCGGGAATTTCCAGGGAATTATGTGCTGTGTGAAAGAGGGTTAGGAGCAAATTCCCGGGTCCTTCCTGGGTTGAAAGGTATGGGAAAACCCAGGTTTTAGGGATTTTTCTGTCTGAAAGTGGTATAACATACAGTGCAGCACCTCAGAGTCACTCCCAGTCCCAGCATAATTAGATTTTGATTTTTGTCTCTCCTTGTCTCCCAGAAACAAAGTTTCATGAGATGATGAGATTGGTATCTCATGAGACCAACACCTCTGCAGTCATCATATCCCTGTTAGTGACTGAACAGCTGGGTGGCAGGAAAGTATAGCCATTCATCGTCATGATCAGACCCCTCCCCTGGTCTTTGTGACATTAATGAAAAAAAAATGTATATTGAAAAAAGTAAGAAAAGGAATCTTACCTCGGCTCTGGCCGGAGCACCTTGGCATGAAAAATTACTTAGATCCCATACCCCTTAGTGCCCTGGCCATCTCTCTAATACCTGATATACCTTTAGAGTAGCTCGTAGAGTCTTCATGGTACATTACTTAATGTTGATATTTTTTTCAGATGCAATTTATACATGCGTTCTATGTAAATTGAGTCCATCATACCAAAACAGAGACTATACTATTTATGTTAATGTTGACTCCAATTCACATTTTCTCCTTGTACTCACAAATAAACTGATCACACAATTATTGCGCAGACAACAAACTGTTCTATATTATTATGTGTTCAGAGCTGTGTAAAATGGTTAGTGACATGAAATATTCTAATACAACTGTTATTTATACATGCTATTTAAATATTGATTAGTGGGGTAAGGATACAGTGTAATGATTGCCCAGGTATATAATGATATTTTTGTGCTTGTTACATCTTTAAAGTATATTTTCACCTTGATTTTTTTATGATTCATATAGATTATAAGGGGGGAATTCAATTATCCGCAATAATTTATCACATACAAATTGATCCCCTGGAGCTATTCAATTTGCCGCAAAGGCAGCCTGCAGGCTGCACTTCACAGGATTTTTTTTTTGTGTCTGATCAAAACTGAAAATAAATCTCCGATAACTAGCGTGTTAATGGGTGCCGAAACCCTATTAACGCATAAGTCCTTGAACTTATCACGGATTCTATGTGTTAATGCCCGGTAACATGTTAATTTACTGGGTGTTAAAGAAGGGCTTGGGTGAAAAAGAGGCTGGATTAGAATAGCCCAGACGTTGAAGCCTGAGACTACCACTCTTTTCCACCCCCATAAAATTAACAGGGCAAATTTAAGTCGGACCTATAAGGGAAATTTATGAAGAGGTGGGTTTGCATCCCGCGGATTTACTGAGATAAATACCAGCACAAAACTGCAGAGAAACCACACTTTAGTATACAATTCTAAATAGAATGAAAATCACTATAATTTTACCAATAAAAGTATAGAAACCCCAGATTTACTAAGCAAACAAACCTTCTTTTGTTGTACACTGCTTTAAAAATGTGGCAGGTTTGTTACTGGATAGGAGTTTAGAAACTGACAGGGATCAACAGTAGGTTCTTTTTAGAAGGCCAAACTGACCTTTAGTAAATGCCGTAGTTTAGGATTAGAATGGGTTCTATCGAATTCAAAACCCCAGCAAACCCGCTACTTGGTAAAGCTTGCCCCATTCTTCATTCAGTGAAAATACATTTTTATTAGTTTATAATAAACAAATTAACAAAAACAACAAATTTGGTTGTATATATTACAGTCTACAAACACATTAAAAACAGAGACATCTAAATATATACTGTATATAAAAAGATTAGAAAAAGCATACAGTGTAGTCTCAAAGTAAATCAAAACAAAAACATAGCAAAAAATCCTAATAATACTAAGAGAGCTAGAGAAGAAACAAAAAACTTGGTAAATTAAAAGAAAGAAAGTGGGACAAATAAAGAAAAAAAGAGAGAAAAAAGCAGAAGAGAAAGAAAAATGAAATCCGCCAAGTATAAGAGAATCATATTTGTGCCGAAACCAGGGGCCAAGATCCAGAAGGACCTACAGACCGTAAAGAGGTATTAGGAGGGGTGAGACGCGATAATATCCCTATAGGTCTTTGAGTCTTTGAAATCCATCCAGCGGAACCAAGTATCCCTGAAAACTGCATAGTTCCATTCCGCAGAAGATGCCCCATTCTTCATTTATATCAGTTTATTTCTCAGTGTGCTGTGAGGCAGCAGTGATAATTCTGTACTGCACAAAATGTCCATGCATATATGTTATAGGAGCCTGTGTGTTTTCCTCCCCACCATAATCATGATACCATACCTTTGATTTTATTAATAACTAATCCCGTTAATTATTAATTATTAATGCAATTTGCGACTTTTCAGCTATTTTTGTCACGTCGAATATAACGCAACCATGACAAATCTGATGTACTTAAGAGGCATTGATTTACAGAACATTCCCCTTGTGCCTCGCCAATCATAAACAAGGGATCCCAGTTGTAATACTAAAGCATCCAAACCAGAAATTCGTAAGAGTGACTCACACAATTTCTTTGTTTGATCTGGTTCTATACGGCCAAAGTAATACACATCTATTAACCTCCATGTCAAATAGCCCACCATTATGTGTTTATACATTATAGTTTCAACATATATCTATATTGCTAATAAATAGAAAACAATACCAGGGCTTAACCCTAATAATCAATAAAAGAGTGATGGATGCTTTTCAAACCAAATCGGACATTTATTACCACAATAAAATCCACAATGATGGATACACATGTATCTGACACTGCATTAAAAAGTACTAAAAATATGAATGCTCAGAGACCTATGTATCCAGGGCCGGATTATAGGCAGGGCGACAGGGGCAGTCGTCCTCCCGCCCCCACACATAAGGGGCCCCCACACACTGTCCCCTGCCTCCAGCCATTACTTCTATTGCAAACCGGAGTACAGCATTTAGCTGTCTCCGCTGCGGTACTCCTCGGCAGCTCAGCTGTTTCCTTTCAGCAGCCGCCGAGGAGCTTCATTACAGTCACAGTCTCGAGAGATTATGATGCCAAATCTCGCGAGACTGTGGCTGATCAGACCAGAGCCCAAGCAGCAACCCAGGGACCAGGCTGTGTGACCACAGCGTGAGGCAGAGCAGACTCCAAGGTGTCATGTTACTCTGCTTCTGCATGTCACCCAGCCATGGAGCAGAAGAGGAGAGAGCCTGTGTGCAAGTAGGTAATTGTGTGTGAGTGTATGTATATATAGGTAATTGTGTGTGTATGTAGGTAATTGTGTGTGTGTGTATGTAGGTAATTGTGTGTGCGTGTTTGTAGGCAATTGTGTGTGTATGTATATGTAGGTAATTGTGTTTGTGTGTATGTAGGTAATTGTGTGTGTGTGTATGTAGGTAATTGTGTGTGTATGTAGGTAATTGTGTGTATGTATATGTAGGTAATTGTTTGTGTGTATGTAGGTAATTGTGTGTATGTATATGTAGGTAATTGTGTGTATGTGCATATATGCATGTAGGTGTGTGGTTATATGTGTATGTATATATATATATATATATATATATATCCAAAACTGACCCGGCACTCACCAGTCCTCTCAGCCAAGAAATAGCTCAGGTGCTTTCCAAAGGGATGTAATTTCCCCTAATGCATATGCAGACGTATAATGAATGAAGGTGGCACCCAGAGACTTCAATATGCGGTGAAACAAGCACCCACAGCGGGGATAGCTTTAATGTAACTTCATATCGACGTTTCGGGGATTGAGTCCCCTTTCTCAAGACAACATATATATAGTGATTCTGGAGGACCGGCACTCTGCTATACTAGCAACAGTGTGCCTCAGTGCCTTCCATGAGTAATTTAATGAACATGAAAAATCGGCGGTACTTGGAGACTTTAGAAAAATATTTAATGTGTTGGGTACACATTAAATATTTTTCTACAGTCTCCAAGTGCCGCTGATTTTTCTTGTTCATTATATATATATATATATATATATATTTTTTTTTTTTATTTAAAATTGAAGTTTATTACATGTGCTTTTAAATGTAATATATCGGGTGTTTAAAAAAATTAAATACATTTTTATATATATATATATATATATATATAAAACTTATAGCAAAGTATTGCTGTGCTATCATTTGTTGTTTGTGGAGTCTTGCAGAGTGCTGCCCCTAGGCCTAGACTTATGTTTATTGACAGGAAGGGCACCAGAGGCATGTTTTGATACAGAGAGTGCTATTAGTGTGTATATGTGTATATATATATATATATATATATATATATAAACACACACACAGTACATTATATTTTTTTAAACATCAGCAATATATCACTTGTATAATTTTATTGATAGGGGCCCCAACAACTTTTTTGCCCAGGGGCCCCCACAGACCTTAATCCGGCCCTGTATGTATCTAGTCAAAAAAGTCCTAAATTGAGGTTGGACTCTATATGTTTGCTTTGGGAATAAACATTCACCTAATGGCATAAATACATGTTGCCTGATCCAGGTGTCAATGGTTTCACACAGTCCCTTGGGCAGCTTAATTTGCACTAGGGGTGTGCACCGGCCACTTTTCGTGTTTTGTGTTTTGGTTTTGGATCTGGATCTTTCTTCGTGTTTTGGATCTGGATTGGTTTTGCCAAAACCACCCTTCCGTGTTTTGGGTTCTGGGTTTTGTGTTTTGGATCTGTATTTTTTTTAAAAAAAGCATAAAAACAGCTAAAATCACAGAATTTGTAGGTTTTTCTGCTCCTATGCTATTATTAACCTCAATAACCTTAATTTCCACTCATTTCCAGTCTATTCTGAACACCTCACACCTCACAATAGTGTTTTTATGTCCAAAACGTTGCACCGAGGTAGCTGGATGACTATGCTAAGCGACACGAGTGGGCGGCACAAACACGTGACCCATCTAGGCGTGAAACTGCAGTGGCAGACAGGATGGCAGTTTGAAAAACTAGGCCCCAAACTGTACATAATGCAAAGAAAAAAAAGAGGTGCAAGATGGAATTGTCCTTGGGCCCTCCCACCCACCCTTATGTTGTATAAACAGGACATGCACACTTTAACAAACCAATCATTTCAGCGCCAGGGTCTGCCACACAACTGTGGCTGAAATGATTGGTTCGTTTGGGCCCCCACAAAACAAGCTGGCAATTAATGTGTCCCTGCACAAACTGGCTCTATGGAGGCAAGATGTCATCCTCATCCTCCTCATCCACCGATTCCTCACCCTCTTCAGTGTGTACATCCTCATCCTCACAAAGTATTAACTCGTCCCCACTTGAATCCACCACCACAGGTCCCTCTGTACCTTCTGGAGGCTGGTCTCCCTGGAAGAGCTGATAATTCATTTTGATGAACATCATCTTCTCCACATTCTGTGGAAGCAACCTCCTACGCCTTTCGCTGACAAGGTTCCCGGCTGCACTAAACACTCTTTCGGAGTACACACTGGAGGGGGGGCAACTCAGGTAAAATAGAGCCAGTTTGTACAGGGGCCTCCAAATTGCCTATTTTTCCTGCCAGTACAGGTATGGACTGTCTGCCATGCCTACTTGGATGCTGTCACCGATGTAATCCTCCACCATTCTGTCAATGGTGACAGTATCATATGCAGTGACAGTAGACATGTCAGAAATTGTTGCCAGGTCCTTCAGTCCGGACCAGATGTCCAAACTTGGTCCTGCCTGCCCTGCATCACCGCCAGCGGGTTGCTTAGGATACCTAAGTTTTTTCCTGGCAGCCCCAGTTGCAGGAGAAAATGAAGAAGGAGCCGTTGACGTGTCACGTTCCGCTTCAGCTGACAGTGTGTTCACCAGCAGGTCTTTGCACCTCTGCAGGCTTGTGTCGGCCGGAAAGAGAGACACCACATAGGCTTTAAACCTAGGATCGAGCACGGTGGCCAAAACGTAGTGGTCTGATTTCAACAGATTGACCACCCTGGAATCCTGGCAAAGCGAATGAAGGGCTTCATCCACAAGTCCCACATGCCGAGCGGAATCGCTCCGTCTTAGCTCCTCCTTCACTTTCTCCAGCTGCTTCTGCAAAAGCCTGATGAGGGGAATGACCTGACTCAAGCTGGCAGTGTCTGAACTGACTTCACGTGTGGCAAGTTCGAAGGGCTGGAGAACCTTGCACAACACGGAAATCATTCTCCACTGCGCTTGAGTCAGGTGCATACCCCCTCCTTTGCCTATGTCATAGGTGGATGTATAGGCTTGTATGGCCTTTTGCTGCTCCTCCATCCTCTGAAGCATATAGAGGGTTGAGTTCCACCGCGTCACAACCTCTTGCTTCAGGTGATGGCGGGGCAGGTTCAAGAGTGTTTGCTGGTGCTCCAGTCTTCGGCACGCAGTCGCTGAATGGCGAAAGTGGCCAGAAATTTTTCGGGCCACCCAAAGCGTCTCCTGCACGCCCCTGTCGCTTTTCAGAAAATTCTGCACCACCAAGTTTATTGTGTGAGCAAAACATGGGACATGCTGGAATTTGCCCAGATGTAATGCCCGCACAATATTGGTGGCGTTGTCAGATATCACAAATCCCCAGGAGAGTCTAAGTGGGGTAAGCCACTGGGCGATGATTTCCCTCAGTTTCTCTAAGAGGTTGTCGGCGGTGTGCCTCTTACTGAAACCGGTGATACACAGCGTAGCCTGCCTTGTAACGAGCTGGCATTTCTGAGATGCTGCTACTGGTGACGCTGCTGCTGTTGCTGCGTAAGGTGATACATCTACCCAGTGGGCTGTCACAGTCATATAGTCCTTAGTCTGCCCTGTTCCACTTGTCCACATGTCCGTGGTTAAGTGGACATTGTGTACAACGGCATTTTTCAGGACACTGAGGACACTTTTTCTGACGTTTCTGTACAGTCTCGGTATCGCCTGCCTAGTGAAGTGGAATCTAGACGGGATTTGGAACTGGGGACACACTACCTCCATCAATTGTCTAAATCCCACTGCACTAATGGCGGATACCGGACGCACGTCTAACACCAACATAGCAGTCAAGGCCTCAGTTATACGTTTTGCTTCAGGATGACTGCTGTCGTACTTCATCCTCCTCGCTAAGGACTGTTGGAGGGTCAATTGTTTAGTAAAAGTAGTGGTGTTCCTACTTCCTCTCTGGGATGATGAACGACTCCCAGCAGCAGCAACAGCAGCAGCGGCAGCAGTAGGTGTAGCAATGCAGGATCCTCCAGAGGAATCCCGGATAGGAGAGTCAGTCATGCCAGTGACATGGCCTGCAGGACTACTTCCGATCCTGACTAAGGAGGAAATTGACGAGGAGGGAGTTGACGGTGTGGTTTGCAGGCGCTTGGATACAACAGGACAACGGGATTTAGGTGTCCCTGGACTGCTTACGGTCTTAGCCAAAGTTTCTGAACTTGACAGTAACTTTTTATGAACGCGCTGCAGGTGCCGTATAAGGGAGGATGTTCCTAGGTGGTTGACGTCCCTACCCCTACTTATTTCACCTTTACATATGGTACATATGGCAAGACAGTTGTTGTCCGGATTTGGATAGAAATATTGCCAGACCAAAGAGGTGGAATGTTTGGTCTTCTGCCCAGGCATGACCGTGATGGGCTTTTTCATCCCACGGACAACAACTGTCTCCCCCGGAGCCTGATTTAAACAAACCACATCACCATCAGAATCCTCCTCGCCAACTTCCTCCTCAGCGCCAGCTACACCAGTATCCTCATCCTGTTGTACTTCAACAGTGACATCTTCAATTTGCATATCAGCAAGTGGACTGTGGGTGCTCCTTTCAGCACTTGCAGGGGGCGTGCAAATGGTGGAAAGAGCCACCTCTTCCCGTCCAGTGCTGGGAAGGTCAGGCATCGCAACCACCACCACACTTGGACTCTCCTTGGGGATTTGTGATATCTTCTTAGAAAGCACAGTTCTTCGCTGTGCTTTTGCCAGCTTAACTCTTTTGATTTTTTTAGTGGGAGGAGGGCTTCCATCGTCATGTGAAGCTGAACCACTAGTCATGAACATACTAGGGATCGACCTTGGCCGTTCCTTGCCACTCCGTGTCGTAAATGGCATATTGGCAAGTTTACGTTTCTCTTCAGCTGATTTAAATGTCTTTTTCAAGGTCATTTTCCTGAACTTTGCCATTTGGGATTGTATGTGCCCTCTACTATGACATTGGGCATCGGCCTTGGCAGACGACGTTGATGGCATGTTATCATCTATGTCATGACTAGTGGCAGCAGCTTCAGCACTAGGAGGAAGTGGTTCTTGATCTTTCTCTATTTTATTTTTATCGGAGAAAGTTTGGTCCTCCATTTATGTTATATCGATTTGATATATACGTGCGGCTAAACACAGAAAATAATTTTTTTTTTGGTTTGGACTGGAGTGTACTTTGTGGGTTACAGCACCCTTTAACGGTCAAGCCAGCCGGCCCTTTACTTATGACACAGGCGCACGCTTGGCACTACTTTGTTGATGCACGTGCGGCTACTGCGCACACAATTCACAAACACAGAAAATAATTTTTTTTTGGTTTGGACTGGAGTGTACTTTCGGGGGTTACAGCACCCTTTAACGGTCAAGCCAGCCAGCCCTTTACTTATGACACAGGCGCACGCTTGGCACTACTTTGTTGATGCACGTGCGGCTACTGCGCACACAATTCACAAACACAGAAAATAATTTTTTTTTGGTTTGGACTGGAGTGTACTTTCGGGGGTTACAGCACCCTTTAAAGGTCAAGCCAGCCGGCCCTTTACTTATGACACAGGCGCACGCTTGGCACTACTTTGTTGATGCACGTGCGGCTACTGCGCACACAATTCACAAACACAGAAAATAATTTTTTTTTTGGTTTGGACTGGAGTGTACTTTCGGGGGTTACAGCACCCTTAACGGTCAAGCCAGCCGGCCCTTTACTTATGACACAGGTGCACGCTTGGCACTACTTTGTTGATGCACGTGCGGCTACTGCGCACACAATTCACAAACACAGAAAATAATTTTTTTTTGGTTTGGACTGGAGTGTACTTTCGGGGGTTACAGCACCCTTTAACGGTCAAGCCAGCCGGCCCTTTACTTATGACACAGGCGCACGCTTGGCACTACTTTGTTGATGCACGTGCGGCTACTGCGCACACAATTCACAAACACAGAAAATAATTTTTTTTTTGGTTTGGACTGGAATGTACTTTCGGGGGTTACAGCACCCTTAACGGTCAAGCCAGCCGGCCCTTTACTTATGACACAGGTGCACGCTTGGCACTACTTTGTTGATGCACGTGCGGCTACTGCGCACACAATTCACAAACACAGAAAATAATTTTTTTTTTGGTTTGGACTGGAGTGTACTTTGGGGGTTACAGCACCCTTTAACGGTCAAGCCAGCCGGCCCTTTACTTATGACACAGGCGCACGCTTGGCAATACTTTGTTGATGCACGTGCGGCTACTGCGCACACAATTCACAAACACAGAAAATAATTTTTTTTTTGGTTTGGACTGGAGTGTACTTTCGGGGGTTACAGCACCCTTAACGGTCAAGCCAGCCGGCCCTTTACTTATGACACAGGCGCACGCTTGGCACTACTTTGTTGATGCACGTGCGGCTACTGCGCACACAATTCACAAACACAGAAAATAATTTTTTTTTTGGTTTGGACTGGAGTGTACTTTCGGGGGTTACAGCACCCTTAACGGTCAAGCCAGCCGGCCCTTTACTTATGACACAGGCGCACGCTTGGCACTACTTTGTTGATGCACGTGCGGCTACTGCGCACACAATTCACAAACACAGAAAATAATTTTTTTTTGGTTTGGACTGGAGTGTACTTTCGGGGGTTACAGCACCCTTTAACGGTCAAGCCAGCCGGCCCTTTACTTATGACACAGGCGCACGCTTGGCACTACTTTGTTGATGCACGTGCGGCTACTGCGCACACAATTCACAAACACAGAAAATATATTATTTTTTTAGCACTTGGGGGGAGCACCCCTGATGGACAGAGCACCCCCTGGACAACACTACAGCACTCCTTTAGGACTGGGACACTGCACAGGACTTTGGAGTGGACACAGCCCCTATGGAGAACTGACTGCACAACACAGTCCAGCCAGCCCCTATGGACTTTGAAGTAGTGGACACAGCCCCTATTAACAACAGCAGCACAGCACAACACAGCCAGCCCCTATGGACTTTGAAGTAGTGGACAACAGCAGCACTACACTACACTACACTACACTACACTACACTACACAGCCCTAACTCCCACCCTCCCTCTTCACTGTCCACAGCCGAGTGAGAAAATGGCGCCGACGCGGGTACCTTATATAGGATCCAAAACCCGCGAGACTCGGAAGGCGGGATGATGACGTTTTGCCTCGATTTCAGATCCGAGTCAGGCGGGAAAAGTCGAGCCTGACTCGGATCGGACTCGGATCGGGGGGGCTCGGGGGGGTTCGGATTTCAGAAATCCGAACCCGCTCACCCCTAATTTGCACAGAATGGGTAAATGTGTTTTCCACCTTTTCCACGGATGCTACAGTCCCTTAACAGCGTTAGAGTTGCAGGTAAGTAGGATTCTTGTAAAGCCTCCGGATGTCCGTTGTTTTTACCAGCGGCCAAAGGGAATGATGTAAAGTTCGCAATGTAGAGTCCACAAATTATAAGGAATAAGGTCCACAGAGAGCATGTGTCGCTACAAGATCCTGGACACCTGGATCCGATAACATGTATTTATGTCATTAGGCGAATGTTTATTCCCAAAGCAAACATATAGAGTCCAGCCCCAATTTAGGACTTTTTTGACTAGATACATAGGTCTCTGAGCATTCATATTTTTAGTGCTTTTAAATGCAGTGTCAGATACATGTGTATCCATCATTGTGGATTTTATTGTGGTAATAAATGTCCCATTTGGTTTGAAAACCATCCATCACTCTTTTATTGATAATTAGGGTTTAGCGCTGGTATTGTTTTCTATTTATTATCCATTTATTCAAGAGGCTGACACCCTCTATACCAGCTGCTCTCTGTCAGCACTTGTGGCTTTCTTCCTATCTATATTGCTAAACTACTTCACAAGTGAGTTTTCAGTTCAAATATTATAATGTGAGGTAATTCTGTTGCTAAATTAACTTAGCATTTCAATAATCCTCCTTGTGTATTTAAATTCAGGGATACGTGTGTGTGTATTTATGCTGAAAGATAGAAATAATATATATATATATATATATATATATATATATATGTGTGTATTATCAGTACTGCTCTTTGTGGATGCGTAAATATGTGTAAACAGATAGGGAAAGACAGAATAATGTGTGTGTATGAGCAGATAGAGCATGTGGGTGTGAGTGTGTGTCTCACATGTATATAAGTGCTTCTTCCATGTGCTACGACCGATCCGAAATATATTGATACATTGTAGGATGCAATATATCTGAAAGAAAACACCTAGGGTAATATATTATTGTGTATGTGTGTGTGTGTTTGTCTGGGTGTGTGTATGCTGCAGGCATATGGGTATGGGATATGTAAGTAGATAATGTGAGCTTGCACAGGCATGTTTGAAAACAGTCAATTGTGTATATAGGGCTTAGAATGTAGAAAAATTATAGTGATAGTTATTTGTAGTGTTTAAAAATATTGTATAGATTATATTGCAGGATGGTGAAAACAATATATGTATACACAATACAGGCAGAACATATACAGACAGATAAATAAAATAGAGACTTGCAATGTGTCCAAAGAAGTGAGCTGTAAGGAGATTCCATGTGTATGTACTGCAGTCAGAATTCAAATATACTGATCTTAGCCTCAGGCAAGCTTATATACCTTTACCCAGAATGCACTTGTGTAGGTGGTGGTCAGTGACCTTCCCCCAGTTATAGACAGCTGGAACAATTGGTCACTGCTTTTCTATGGACATGTGTACATTTTAACTGTGCTGGCTTTCGCCACATCACTTCTACCTAAGTGGCCATCTTGGGAATGGCATCCTAGCTCCTTCACAATATGTATGCGACTGTGTATACATGTTGCTTGATTGGATATGCCACTTATGATTCCTTTCTCTTGGAGGGGAAGAACATGGGAAATAAGGGGCTGGACAAGTTTAGGTTAAATACAGTCTGGGTCGGTGCTAGGGTGTTCGGAGTCCCTCTATAAACTATAAATTTGCACCTTTCCATTGCTTTCATTGTAGGAGCAAATGGCTCCATTTGGGAAGGTGTCTGACTGCAAAGTATGAGGTGATAAGTTTGAGTTCCAGCAATGACAGTATTTTGAAATGTGTTAAATTAAGAAGAATATAACTGAATGTGCTTAGGGTCAGAAGGGCAGGTGACCGGCAACAGAGGGGACAGGGGAAGGTAGGAAATGTGATCATACGCAGAGAGGAAATGCCGGGTCACACATTGCAGGAAGCTATAAGAAAGAATGACCAATGCAGTGGAGTTGGGAAGGAACCTCTCCAGCCCAGCGCCCCCCTGAAATGCTTACCGCATTGCCCTGGCCCTGAGTGCAGTATAGGTATGTTACCTGATGTCAGGAGGTGTATCTGTTGCAATGAGATGAGATAATGGTGACAGGCAACACTAGTTAGGTGTTTCTGATTAGCTGATTGACCCCTACCTCTATATTGTCATCATTATTGTTAATTTGTAAAGTTTAACATAACACCGGACAGTCACCATTGAAAATCATACAAATACAGCAAACAAAAGAAAAAATATAGATGAGGTTAACAAAGACAATTATGTCTTGAGAAAAAGGGTACAGAGGGTCCTGCTCATGAAAGCTATAATAGTCTATAGGATACACTACTATATGTGGTCATTGCTATCAGTTCTGATATCTCCATATGGAATGTGGCAAGACAAAAAGGAAAAACTACTCATATTGTATTTAATTTAAGTTACTATCTATTGCATTTGTGTTTACTTATATTTCATATTGTAAATGCAACTTTTCCATTTACTGTTATATGTGGCATTCTTCTCGTTTGTGCACAGTGTACAACAATTATATTATTGTGCTGTGTACATATAGGCTAATACAACTAAAGAATTTATGGCTACACTGTTAAGAGTAAAACACATCTCTAAGCTATACCTATGTACAATTGTGGTGCACTAGCATGCAATTGTTACACCTGATGTAAATGTAGTGTATACAGTATGCTAGTGTTATGGAGATGGCTGCAACTTGAAATGTGTCCAATTGAGCAAATATACATAAAATAATGTGTGTTTTTTCCATGTGTGTGCCTTTTGCTGTTTACATTTGAGGTGCAAATGTGTCCAATGCTACAAAAGACCCAATATTAGCAAATGAAAGCTTTGCTAAAGCCAGCAAGATCTATTTAACAATCTAATCTTTAATTAGCATATCTTTGATAGTTAAAAAAGCTAAAAGCTTTTTTTGTACATAGAGGAAAGGGTTTATTTATATGTTCTGCATAGTTACCAGTCACCTAGCAACCAACTCTTTAGCATACAGTACTCAGGATGAACTATGCTGATTTTTCAGTAGAGAGTGATAAATAAAAATAATAGAAACATCAGACTGGCCTTATTTTATTTATAAAAATGTATTAACTTTTGAACATTCAGCAGAATAAGCAAGGTAATTCTGGTTAGTAACAAAGTAATACATTTAATAAAGCAAAAGCAATGTAAGACCATGACAAGTACAAGTAAAAAATGCATAAAACAGTTTCTAAAATACTTTTATCTTTACCCTGTTATTTATCTTGTCCAGAACAATAATTATAAAGAATACAGTGCACCATCTTTCAACCTTATACATATGCAAAACTTAAAATATAATCTTTAAGGATAAGTATAACAAAATATGGGGGTGAGGGGATACAGGGGATAGGAGGAAAATACTCACCCAAACGCCAGAGGATTGGAGTCCTGACCCAGAAGTCACAGTCACATGACCGCCGGGATCCAGAAGACACAGGTAACAGGTAAATCACACGGGGTATTTGTTGACATTCTAACATGTCAACCTTTCATCATGCCTACATGACGACAAGGTAAGCGTTGACACTATGAACATGTCGACATGATGAATGTTGAGATTATGACTGTCAACATATCATACCCAACCAGGCCGTATTTATATTTCACATATTGAGCATGATTTACAAGAGGAAGCAGTTTTGGGCCCAAAGTATATTTTTTTACAATCTGAGTATTATGTAAATTAGACAATTACTTTATTTTAATATTTGCTTCAATTCAATGTTATTTTAAATGTTTTACTGTAACCTTCTGAAATAGTACTTTCATTTTATTTACATTTGGTGAAGGGTTGTATTTAACATGGGGAACAAGATTAAAATGTGAATATAAGGTACAATGAGGTTAAATGGGATGCAAAAAAGCAATTACAGTAAATACAATTAAATAAATTAACATAAAGATGTCAATAAATCATTATTTGTAAAATGTGAAGTAAAGTCAGACAGGAACTGATCTGATCTCAGTAACTGTAATATTTTAACCAAACTGTATTTTAATTCAACATCATGCTGTAGTAAATCAAAGTACAATGGGGTGAATAATATATATTTAAATAAATTAACCAATAAAACGTCTTAAGAGGGTTGTGTATATGTAAATGGGGAGAGCAATACAGGGTTTTGAGGTTAATCCAATTTAGTCAAGCAGGTCCCAGTAATGTCCTGGTAGGCAGCAGCATCTGGGGCATTACCCACAATGCACTGTTGCAGATCCTTTTCCACCCCTTCTCTCCCACTCTCCGCCTCTTTACTCCCACTCTCCGCCTCTAACTCTTCGCCCCCTCCCTCCAGCTCTCTGGCCTCTCCCTCCTGCTCTCTGCCGTCTGCATGTAAAATAACACTACAGCTTGCCGGAGACCATGTTAGTGTTAAATACAAGCAGCATAAGGTTAAATAGCGCAGCGATGACAGCTCTATATTGCACTCTTTTTTGTAATTGTTCTTAAATAGGGCCCCTAGTCTGGTATTTGTAACACTTTCCATTTATAGGTATATATTAGTCACTAGAATGTTCTCTATGTACTGTAAATTATACATTAGAACTCTGCTATAAAGAATAGAGAGACAACTGGAAAGTTCTGTTTCATATAGAGGTCACTTTAATTCTCTTTGTATAGTATATAGATCATTCAAGTGATCTCTGCATTGTACAGAGGTCAATAGAAAAGGGTTAAAATGCAATTTCCAAGCCCTATTGCAACATTTGTGGAGGCTGGTGATGCATATCCCCTGGCATCATCCAGCCTGCTCGCTGCTGGTTGTACTTTCACAACTGGTCTAGAGTGCACAGGCCCAGTGCCAGGGTTACTAGGGGTACACATGTACTAGGCTCCACTCTTCTGATTGGTCCTGGTACAATGATCCTCTCCACTGTAGTTAGAGACAAGCTGCTGAGTTTCCAGGGCAGTGGCAAATTAGGGGAGTGGGGGGGAACGTGATCTCATGTCATTTTTCTTGGAACTATTTTAAAATTTCATCAACTAAAGGGAAATTTTTCAGACCCCACCACCAATCCAATATACTTAGCAGCCCTTCCTCTTGCTCTGCCCAGTTAGTTCATTTAAGGTGCAACATGACGTCATGTTGCACATATTGTGAGGATTTGGAGGAGCTGACGATACCCAACAGGAGCAGAGTGCAGCCATATGTACACTGATCAATATAGATGAAGATGCAGAGCTGAAAGGAGAGGGGAATGGAAACACACACCAAAAAAACTTTAAAATTATTAAAATCATGTTTGATAGAGGATTTGACAAAAAGAACAGTTCATCCTCAGTAACCTACAACCACAAGCTACGAACTGTAAATCATGTTGTGAGACAGACTAAAGAACCTTGACTTGTAGCAAAATGGCCTTTTCTTTAATAATCTTATTTTTTCCAGAACACCCCCCCCCCCAGAATCACACAGATTCCACATGTGATGGTGAGCAGCGCATTCCCATTCCCTGCAATGCAGTTGGGGTCTGGACTATGAAAAGAAGCTATGCACAGGTTCAGTGATTTGACATTGGCTGTACAGTGTTCAGTGGGTAGAAGGATGTAGAACGCCATGAAACACTTTTGTGGTGAAGAAGCCAGCAGCCCAGCTCTGAGAAATATTAGGAAATGAAAGCCTGTGGCTGTATATAATGTATTATATGTGTAATAAAACTGTTTAAAAGGAAGTGTATACATTTTTGTACTCCCTCCTGAGTACTTTAAAATGACCTCACTAGTTTTCCATTACATAATATGTATAATGGGGCTTACTATTATGTGGTATTATCTAAATTTGGGACACTAATGAGTGCCATATTGTGAAATGGGGACACTACTGTCTGGTATAATGTGAATTAGAGGCACTACTCTGTGGCATAGTGTGAATTAGAGTCACTACTGTGTGGCATAGTGTGATTTACGGGCACTACTGTGTGGCATACAGTAATGTGAATTACGGACACCACTGTGTGGCATAATGCAAATGCACTACTGTATATACTGGGCAAACTTCTAATTTAAAATATTGTATTTCCACCTGGGACCCAAATAATTATAACATGAGGGGAGAGAAATGGAGAAAGCATCTCTGTATTGTAAAATTATCACTAGAATAGCTTCTGTATTGAATACTAGTCAGATTGGGTCCCCATAAAGGTGTTGGTAAATTGCGTGCTTATTTTGCACCCTGCTGTTTTCCCCAGGCCAAAGTGAATATATTATTTTAAGAGGCTTTTTTATATTATTTAAAGTGTTTATGGTATGTGTAAAGAACCAATAAACCCTGAAATGTTTCTGAGCCTGTGTCACAATAAATATACCTTGACAACAGAGGTCTCTCTTAACTAACCTGGGTAGCCATGCTTACAAATGCCTACTAGCTATGCCAGGTTGCAATGGACAGCGCTTTTGCAGACAATGATACAATGTCGCGACATTGTATCACTGATGTAACCACAAGATTAACATCAATTAATCTTGCGGTTACTATGTAGCGGCTCTCACCTTAGACGGCTATGGGGATTTCTCACCATAGACGGCTATGGGAGACAGAGGTTGGCCGCATTCAGCTAATCAGGGAGACGGAGATGCTCCCTGATTGGCTGGCGGCCCCTGCACTGACGGGGCACACGAGTGCCCCGGTCATTTACACGGAGCAAAGGTATGTGTACACACATACCTTTGCTCAGTCCGCATGGATCGTTTTTTTTTTCGTTTTTTTATTTTAACCCCTGGATTGCCTACTTGGAGAAGAGGACGTGATCTACGCATAGGAGAGGTGAGTATGGATTTTTTTTTCAGGTACACCCCTATGGATTACTTCGGATAATAGGTGAGTATGTGTGAGTGTGAGTGTGCATGTATGTTTTATTAAAATTATACTTTCACGGTGTAAGTTTGTTTTTTTACGTATTTCTTTAGTTGTGGAACTACAAGTGCCAGCGGGCCCGTAATGCCCCGCATGCTGGTATTTGTGGTTCTCCAAATACCAGCATGCAGGGGAGGCTTGCTGGTACTTGTGGTTCTCCAAATAAAGACAATATGGTACATTTAATTTTACACTTTCACTTTACACTATCAACCCGGCACCCACCGCCCTAGGGTGCCTGGGATAGCCCCAGGCTATCAGTCTAGGCCTGGGGTGCCCTGGAGAGGGGTACCCCTTTATTGGGGCCTGGACTGACTAGCAGTCAGGGATAATGCTTTGGCCGGGGAAACCGGTGAAAGGTTTTCCCTGGCTGTGGCATTATCCCCCTGCTAGAAAGAGTTCGGTGCTGGTTCTGGAATTTTCAGGGGACCCCTACTCGTTTTGTCCCCTGATTTTCCAGAACCAGGACCAGCTCAACAAAGCCCTGTGCTGGTTCTTAATATACAGGGGCCCCCTACGCATTTTGGCCCCTGTATTTTTAGAACCAGAACAGGCTTTATAAAGCCCGGGGCTGGTTATGATTTTGGGGAGGGGGTGCACGTTTTTTTTTTTTTAACACCCACAGAAGCCATCACGGATCTCACTGATCTGTGATGGCTTCTCTAAAACTCGCACCTTTTAATGCTACTCGCATTAAAAGGTGTCAGTTTACATAGTCCTAAACTCGCCTGCACTCGCAAATGCAGTAGCCTCGAGCTGAAAAGTTCGCAGGCTATTGAATTTGCGAGTTTCAGTACAAACTCGCACTTTTTAAAAGTGCGAGAAAGTGCGAGTTTGTACTGTTACTAAAACTGACTACCTATTACATTTGGCCCATTGTGTCAGATACATATTAATTGTGTAAAAAAAAAAACATTTCTTTATGGGAAATTTTTCTGGGCTTTTAAGATACATTGAGTGCCCCAGCTAATTGCACAGGTTACCCTGTCAAATGCCCGATTCAAACTTTGCAATACAGTATCTTAAGTAAGTGAGGAGAGTGCTATGTCACATTCTTTCACAAAACTATTATCTCTAACACTGAAGTGTTTTATTGACTAAAATGAATTACATAAATAATATTTATTAGTGTTGTCATAAATATATGTTACACCAAATGAAGCATTTGATGGGTATTTTTATGCATCTATTGAAATGACATTTTACTGTGAACATTTGCTTTATTACCTTCAAAATTGTATCATGTACATTGGTTCCTGCACAGATGTCAAATAACAGTAAACAAGTTGATGTCACAATGTAATCTTTATTCATTACTGCTGGGAAGTCATGTTTCAGGTGTAATTTGCTGAAAGATAATAAATTACCCTGCACAGAAGAGTTTATGAGAATTTATAAGCCATTTCCAGATTTTATATTTTTATTTAAATGCAGTAAACTTATTTTTTATAGACATAGTCAATACAAGCTCATATATGATTATACACTAAGTAACCAATTAATTAATGTAACCACATTATTTTACTTTGATTAATAAAGAAAAAAATACAATATTTATTGTTACTTAGGGCTATATTTCATTATGGGAAATTTCTGAAAAATTATTTTTATATTATGTTGCATACATTTTTTAGTAAACTGAAAATACAGGATGTCCCCAGACTGGCCAATGATAAGTCTTTTGCCATAAAGGTAGATATGAGGTTTGTTTCAGTATTTTGCTGACACAGAAGAAAGACAGAAGGCATTTCAAATGCCTGTCAGGGAATTAAACCCAGAGGGTGTAGCATTTCACACTTGGCAAGGCACAGGTTAAGATTTCTTGTTATCTTTTGAGTTTGTGTTTTGGAAATTGAAGTATTGTTTTGCTGATCTCTCTTACAGGTGCAGATTAATTTAGCCATGGGTTTTACAGTGTCCTTGACCTAATGAATTTATTCCAGGCTAACCCCAGGCCGCAAGCTCCAGAATGTGCACTTTATCTGCGTTAAGTGCACCTTCTCTGGATTACCACGTGGGGTAGTGGTGGTAATTGAATAGCTCAGGGCAGAGCAGCAGTACATGGTAATCCCCACGGCTAATTGAATCTGCCCCATAGTGTATTTATTTAATGGTTTCTCTTTTTCTTTTCTTGCCTCTCTCTTTCTACACCCTCTTTCCTTTATTTATTATTCCACCTTCCTTATCTTTTTCCCCTTGTTCCTTTTTCTTTTCTTTTTTAATAGAATTTTTTGTTTATTGACATAAATTCAGAAATTACAGTATTGTAAAATACTTGTTGTAACAAAGATTGTAATTACATTAAGCTTGGAATAAGGATACAGTAGACTTTATTGTGTTCATTTGTTTCATAAATAAACCACTCCAATCTACTCCTGGAGTAATAGTGTCTTATATGACAATTATAATTAGACATCAACATATTTTGAAACACATGACCACAATTCTTTGGAAAAAACATGGCTGTACACATTTAGATCAATTAGTTTGGTTTTTCTTTGTATTAGAAGGGTGCTTGTCCTTCTATAACCGTTAAATTGTACCAAGTCGTCCACTTTGTTCCTTTTTCTTAATTTTCTCAGTTAATAGTTTCCCTTATCCCTCTTCCCTTCTGTATTTTTTCTGCTATCTGCTTTCTTATCTGATTCTAAATTGCTCGCCATGCCACTGTATGCGCCTGCCAGCCTAGCTTTATGAGAACATCCATGGGATCGCGCCAGGCATGTCCATGACCCAGCAGGTCACCTAGATGTTCATTCTTGACTCCTCTGGCTCCCTGCCATGTCTCTCTAACTTCTGTGCCAGCTGCATTGCTCGCCAATTGCGGATAGAGCAACAGGGTCCCTGCCATTAGGATTGTGGCACCAGCATATCCAACAGCTTTCAGGAACTAGAGATTGCAGTGCCCTTGGACCGTATCCATTTTGAGGCCATTAGTGGTGCTTTTGCTTCTACTATTTCTAAAATATATGGCATGTGATAGTGTTGTGGGTGAAGATAATCACCTTAGTGTATGGCAGCTGGGGGCTGTTGGCTTCCATCTGTGTCTGCCCTTCCCTTGGGGTAGATTTACTAAATTGTTGGCTTTTAGAAGTGGAGATTTGCCCATAGCAACCAATCTGATTCTAGCTATTATCTTCTAGAAGGTATTATATAAATGTTAAGTAGAATTTAATTGGTTGCTCTGGGCAACATCTCCACTTTTAAAAACCTGCACTTTAGTAAATATACCCCCTTGTGTCATTAGTTTGGCAGTACAGGCCGCTGGCTTGCCCGCTAACTTGCCTGTCTCTGTATTACATGGTGGCGTGGTAGGCCAAAGCTCTTTAATCACAGTACAAACTGCTGCATCCCCCCTGGGGTCTGAAATAGTTATGTTGCTGGTTGTCTCCCATGTTCCCTTTATCTCCAATGTTCTCAATGTTTTGAGTATGGGGTCACCATCAGCTGCAGCCTTGCCTATTGTTGATGTGGTGGCATTTTAGCAGTGTTTGGCTCCTTTGGCCAACCAATGTATACAATTGTCGGGTCAGTCCCTGCTTATGGTGATGGTCAGTACTAACGCTGCGGTAACTGTGCCTTGTCTCATGTGTCCGAGCACATGGATTCTATGTGCCTGTTGTTGGACAGCATATTTCTGCCTCTTTTTTTTGTTGTTGCAGATTTAGGCAGTCCAACTAATGGAACGATAATCGTGATACATATACCAGTAAACCATACAGTCTCAAAGATAATTAAAACAGATGTTTATTGGTTCACTGATAAAAACAGATTATATGGCAAATAAAAAGGATTATGTCTAGATAGTATAATTTTGCATATAAATCAATCAACTTGGCACAGCTGTGTTAAGATAATAAAGACAAGGGAATAGACCACTGGCACAATAGGGTGAGAGGTGGATATGTGAGGGTAAAAACCTAGATAAAAACATACGTAATGATAGAAACAAGATAAAAATAGGAATATAGTCCGTAATGAGAACTGTATCCAAAAAAAATATATGAATATATATAAAAATGTAATTAAAATTGTATAGGACGAAAAATTCTAAGCATAATTGGGCTCTGCTACAGACCTTCCTGCAGATTTGAAAGAAAAGGTGCTGTAGGAGCAATGCCTAAGGCACATGGCCGGGCCATTTGCCGCTCCCCTGCTAGTTGACCTCATATTGTCCCCTGTTGGTGTAGCGCCTAAAAAGACCATGGGAAAATATTGGCTTATTCTGCATCTTTCTTACCCTGAGGGCACTCTGCTTAATGATGCCATTCCCTTAACTTTTAGCTGGATTTTGTATCAGTATTTTGAGGAGTGTTTGTCCTTGGTTAGATTGTTTGGCCCATAGGCTTTGTTGTTTAAGATAGATTTGGAGTCAGCTTTTTGGTTGTTACTCTTGCATCTGGATTTCTTCAGCTGGATGACGGTTTTTACATTGACATATGCCTGTCTATGGGTTGTTCTGTTTTTTGTGCATTTTTCGAGAAGTTCAGCTAATTTTTACATTGGTGCATCAGTGTGGGTACAAGGGAAAATGGAATAGCTCAGTACCTTGATTATTTCTGTTAATAGGTCCAACTGGATCACTGAGTTGTGCCAATTTGCTATTCATAGTGCAAGTTTTGTTCACGGATTTCGGTGTTCCAATCATCCATGACAAAACAGAGGGCCCTATGATTCGGCTGTCTTACCAGGACATAAAAGTTGATACCCTGTACAGTTGTTGCTGTCTCCCAGCTGATAAAGTAATGAAACTGAAGTTCACCTTGTGCCAAGCTGTGCTTATTGAATTTTGAATGCATACCCATAGATAGGGTTTTTATAGGAAGTTCAAGCATGCACTTGCCAGGATTTGCAGGTTCCCTCATTTTATTCTCCTGTCAGTTGAGGACTAGAGGGGCCTTCTCATATGAGTAGATTTTTTTATCAACCTAAGGGTCTGATTCAGATTCCCGTTTATAAGGAATCTGTGTGTGTGCAGGACCCATTCTGCAAATGTGCAGAACCAGTCCTGCGTGGTCACACGCAGACCCTTCTATGCCCCTACCTGATTGACAGGAGGTATTTAAGGGGCGGTGCGGGGGCGGGGACGGCCGACATTCCCAGAAGTGGGGCATGTCGGACCCATTTTCGGGGAGAGGAAAGGCCAGGGACTGCATCTATGGACACAGTTTCCTGGCCTCGCAAGCTGGCCAGCCTGAGTAAGCCTCAGGTAACTCAGCTGGCTGACAGCCCGACAACGTCCACCATCATGACTAATGGTTGTGATGGTGGTTGCAGTGCTGGGATCACAAATGCAGCAGGAAGTGTTATACACCTGCTGCATTTGCATATTAGCAAAGACAGAATTGCAAAGTTTTCTACAAGATTCCATGTTACAAGATAGACCAATTAGTGAAAGGCCACTGGGTCTCATTGCAATGATCCTTCTATACTGTATGTCCAGTTGCGTTGGCTTCAACTTGTCACCTCTTCCCTCTGTCGGCGACACATGACTGATGCATGCGGATGGTTCCCTGCTTACTCATTTTTAGTTTGGGTCTGTCTTGAAACCTTGTATCCTACTCCATGTTTTATCCCTTTTTTATTTTGGCACCCATTATTTTAGAATAGATGCTGCCACACCTGTGGCAGGTCTATCTGTCCCCGAAATAAAGGTGATCAGATGGTGGAAATCCAAAGTGTATAAGTGTTGCATTCGATTTTGCTAGTTCATTGTGTCATAACTTGAGGAGTAGCCATTTGTCATCTTTGGTGGGGGCCGATGAGGACATTTGTTTCCCCTGCTGGGTTTACTTACCTTTTGTCTTTATTCTTCACCTGGCAGTTGTTTGTGTTTTGCATTAGGTCAATATTTCAATTCTGTGTCATATTTCTTCCCCTTTGTTGTTCTGCTAGGGGTGTTTGTTTGTTTTCACTTTTTAATGTTTGGTACATAGCTGTTGCAGAGAGAAGATCCCAAATGTAAGTAACTCCTTTAATTTTGGAAAACTAAATCTTCATTTGTTTTGTATTTTGGAGTTGTGTTTGGTTAATTGGTTGTGTGTTAGGGTTATGCAATGGCATTCCTTGTTGGGACATTTGTTTCAGCTAGTTCAGGTTCTTAGTTATCCTTCTTTCCTTCTCATTCATTTGGTTGGAAATGATTTCGTGGATCGGACCTCCAACGTACAGTATGGCCATTACTCATGATTTGTGCTTGTCAGCTTTGTGGCCTTTTAATCATCTCACTTGATCCCATATTGTTCCTTGCAGTGTGTGGCACTGTAGGAAGAGTGTAGCGGCACTCAATATAGCCCATAGGCATTTGAACACTGTGATGGCTCGAGGTGTGGTGGCTCTTGTAGGTAGTTTAGTTTGTCACCCATTAATTCTTAGCCACAAGCACACGATCTATGGTGGTGTGGTAACTCCTAGTTGCTATTGGGCGTAGTGCCCACCTTGCAGAATTTGACTAGTGGCTGGTTAAAAGGAGGTCCAGCACCCTGGTGGTCCAGTGAAAATGTTACATTAATATCGGTACTCAATTGGATCCTGTACTGTACTGTAGCTTTGTACTGTGAGAAAATAGAAAGGATAGTGCACAGAAGCAGTCTAGGCAACCTTGTAGTAAATCATGGTGATTGTTCACTAACATATTTTAAATGGCATCCATACTGATTATGATTTATCCATACATTATACTGTATATTTAAGTTATAGCAGTAGAAAAAACCTAATTTAATATTGTCACACATAATGATCTGGGTCCCTGTTACCAGGTCTGGCAGTGTCACCTTACTGCCATCGGTGTCCCTGCTGGCTGCCTACGGCATCCTTTAGGTCTGTATATGTGGCTGGCGTCCCACTTCCTGTTCTGCATCATTGGTGTTGCCATCTTGGACAGTATCACATGATCCACTCTGACAAACCAGTCTCCATCAACTCCTTTTATAAGATTCATCCAGCCTATAAATACTAAGTGCACCCTATTTAAACAAGGAACTGCTGACAGCTCAGGGCAAGTACAGTACATCTCTCTAAATATCAGTACCCTGGTTCCTGGTTCAGTACCTGCTCAGCATTTGCTTGACTTGTTCCAGTGACCTGCTCAGTATTTGCTTCAAAACATTCTGCACATGTTCAAGTTACTTGCTCCAGTGTTTGCTTCACAGCAGTTTGTTCCAGATTGTACCAATTATCTGCTTCAGTATTGCTTACAGCATTCTTCTGCAGTCTGTTCCAGTTAACTGCACCAGTATTACATCCCAAAATTCAGTCCTTATACACTCCTGATGCCTGTCTCAATTATGCTCCTGGTACCTACAGTAATTCTAAAGTTCCTGTAGCTTTCTTCTATTGTGCTATGGCACCCAGTTCTAGTATCTCCAGCAGCCTGCCTCATTTGTGCTCCCATCACCTAGTTCTAAAGTCCATCTTCTACTTATTTTATAGAATGTTCATGACAAATACAAGCTAGAACTTATAGGTTACTGTGGGCAACTTCTCAATTTGTCAACTTCCCCACTCTTTAGAAGGCTTGACACATCTCCCCCATGCTACTTTCATCTGCTTTTACAAAACAAAGAAGAATTGCTTATCTAGGAAATTCGAAATTAATTTGTAGAAGCTATTTTAAGGAATTTTGAAAAAAATCCCACTTTTGAGAACAAAAGAGATATAAAACAAAAGTTCACAAACTATATTTTTCTAGACTATATTAGTTAAAATGAAATCATTAAATTTAGTAGACTTTCTTCTTTTGTAAAAAGTAATTTTACTCTTTCATCAAATTTAATGAGACCCAGCTTTCCTTCTGGCTAGCAACACCCCTTTCAGCTTCTGAAAATCATGACTGTTAGCATTTACACACAAAGGCATGTAACATCTTTCTAAACAATATAGGTTATTTCTACACAAACTAACAGAAAAAAAGAAAAAAAAGTACATTTAATAAAACTGATATACATTATTTAGAAATTACTTATTACAACTACCCACCAGGGGGTATAATTTACCAAGAATCATGTCTAGTCTGAGATTGCCAAGTTTAAACATGCACAGCATGACAGGGATACGGGAGAGTTTTGCCATCTGAAACACTCAAATTTACCTAGAATCGTGTTTTGATGAATCGTGTTTTTTGATGGTGTATGTCATAGTGTTTTCTGCCCGTGTTCCCTGTTTCTGATTGCAGCCAAACACACCTTAACAGGCAGTCTGCACACATCAGTAAGATACGTGTGGGCTGTATGTATGTAAAGTGTAAAATGTAAAGGGTTAAAAATGTAAAATAAAAAAATTGTGTGTGCCTCCCCTCTCCCCCGCATAACCAGTGTCGGGCCTTTGTGCGGTTCCCCCACTGGCTTTAATGGTAGGAATGGGCATTAATAATGCAGTGGTTCCCACCACTGAATCAATAGGGGAACCGCTCATTGGCTCTCTCAGCCAATGAGAGTTCAGTCAATGCATTTCTTTGTGAACCGGCATTCAGGAAGTGGCATCCATAGAGGATGGTACTCTGTCCGTTGGGCTCTGTATTGGCATTTTTTATTTTATTTTACCAAGACCAAGGATACCTACATGGAACAAAGAGGACCTGATCCAAGGGGCGGGTCAGTATGGATTTTTTTTTTACAGGTCCCGATCAGGATTCTACTAGACAAGGAGAAAGACTGGTGCTAAGGAAAAGGTAAGTATGTACTGTAGTGTGAGTGCGGGTGAGTGTGAGAGTTATTCAGTGAGAGTATGTCTAATAAAATATTAAAACCTATGGTGTGTGTGTCATATCTTTTTTTAATATTGTTTTACAGTAGGAATAGCAGCACCAGTGGGCCCCTTAATACCCCCCATGCTGGTACTTGTAGTTCCACAAGTTCCAGCATGTGAGGGAGGCTTGCTTGGACCACTACCCTTCCTCTAAAATACATTACTTTTACAATACTTATTAACACATCAACTTTACACCCACTTGCCAATGGTGCAAAGGATAGCTCCAGGCTTCAACCCTGGAGAGAGGGACCCTTTATTGGGGACATCTCTACCTCCATAGAGATCCCTGGCTTAGTTGACTAGTGTGGGGTGCGAATGCCTTGGCTGGGGAACACTGTGAATTGGGTCCCCTGGCTTCAGCTTTACACCCAAGCTAATAGAGCCCGGTGCAGGTTCTAAAAATACAAACACTGTATTCTCACCATATTTTTAGAACCAGCACCAGATCCAAGAGCCTGGTGCTGATTCATTAAATACGATGACCCCAATGTTTTCTGCCCCCGTATATTTTGAACCTAAGCCAGGTCAAAGAGCCCAGTGGTAGTTATGCTTGGGGTGGTGGCATACCTATTTTTTTACATGTAACCCTTTATTAACTTTATATCTGTCAGAAACATGCATGGATCACACTGATCTGTGTATGTGTAAGAGGGGTGTGGTGTGGTGCGGTGCCTGCTGCCATGTAGGTGTACGCTCATAGTTTACCTTGAGTCGCACCCTCTCACCTTCAGGCCATATGATGAACAGACCGTCCTGGTATAGCAGACTGAACCTGGACACAGTGAGAGCCATCCTTTCCCTATGCCGATCGATACGCCATACTGGATCGAGACCCTGAGTTTCACCTACAGGTACTCATGCACCAGGTGAAGACTCAACCTTGCACCAGAGTGCAAGGTCCACTGTACTCCTTGAAGAAAGGAGGATAGGCAGAAACGAACTGACTGTAAAAGACAGACAGACACAGAGGTTCTCACCTGTAGTACTCTTGGGCTTCGTCCTGCTCGATCCCACACACAGGTCCCTGTAGGGGAGAGAATAATACACCATGCAGGGCTCTAACCTAGTGGTATATTCAATTGGGCGCGAGGTTTAGCGAGGCTAAAACCTTGCGCCCCTCGCGGCCAATTTCGGAATCCCACGAGATTCAGTTAAAAAAAACAATGAAAACTCTGCGCCGCGTAAATTTAAAAAAAAAAGTCACTTACCTGCCCGGGTCTCCACGGCTCCCAGTGGCTTCCCATCTCTCTTCTTACTGGAGAGGGGGCTGCTGGGAGTCCTTGGGGCTGATGGGAGGAGCAAGGGCTGCTGGGAGATGTAGTTCTCCCAGCACCCATTCCAGGGGGGCCACTCAGACCGCACCGGGGGTCACATACACACACTCATGCACACACACACACACTCACTCATACACACTTACATACACCACACACACTGACATACCCTGCTGCAGAAGAGCCGGCTCCCAACGCTGGATGCAGAAGAAGATGCAGAAGACAGCGCTGAGGAAGGTGAGTACTTAAGGACTAATTAAGCTAATTGGATACTTCCAATTGCTTAATTAGTCCTCAGGGGGGGTGTGGCGGGGGTATCAGAGCAAGTCCCGGTGATTTTTCCTTAAATCATCGATTTTAGGAAAAATCACGCTTACTCAGGAGGTGCGTGAAAAAAACCTCCCGGTGTGTGTTTTTTAAAAAACCACACACCTAATAGAATAGCAAGAAACCTGCACCTGCAGGAAAAACCTCGCAGGTGTGGGTTTTTTGCTATTCTCGCACACATTTGTATATGCCCCCTTATCTAGAGTGTGACACTTTTTATGTTACCTAAATCTACACCAAACAATGGCCCTAACTCACTGGCCCATGGAACAGAACCTGTGTTGTGTAACAGAACCTTCTAATTCAACAAATAGCAACAGTGCTAAATAAATTTACCCTGCGCGACACAACACACAAAGCAGTACAAGGACAGTTAAACCATAAAAAAAGTGACCACGGATTAATAACCTAAGTACCATCTCATTAAACCTGCCTATCAAGAGCTGGCCAGCTCCTCTAGTATATGACTGAAATAACACAATTTAGATGGAAGTCTGAAAGCCCTCCACAGGGGTAGTGATACTGATTAAGTGTGGGAACCAGACAGTTCCTCCCCACTAGGAATGTAGTCAGAGGGTGGGAGCCTGACAGCTCTCCATGGGGGTACTTGGAGGGTGGGAGTCGCACAACTGCTCACACCTGTATACACTACCATGGGGGCTACCTATTATACCAGTGGTCTGGGCCTAATACCCAGAGCCACTCAGATGGGCTCAATGTCCTGGGCCTAATGCCCAGGGTCTTACTAGTGGCTCATGTTTTTTTTTAGTGTGCCTACTGCAGGGTACAATAAGGACTGGGGCCTAATGCCCAGAGTCCCTTTCTGTAATGTTGCCTCAGTGATCTGAGCCTAATTGTCATGCCTTCAGCATAGGGTTTGTTATGTTACACTAATTCACATTAGCAGCCTCACCTAGTGGTCAGGACAGTAGCATCTTAAATCTGATCCATTTTGACCTTCCTAGCATAACTTAGTAGTCTAGCAATGCATTCTGGGCTAAAAGAGCTGTAAGCAGCCATTTTTCTTTTCACATGGTCCCAGACAGTCATCATTACATATGCTCAACCTGGTAAAGCATCCAATGGTAAGTTCTAAGCTTTAACTGTGCCATAGATCTGATTAGCCAGTTATGTCATGCATGTTAGCTGTACTATGTGACATTGCACCCGGTACTTTGCATACTGTATGTTTCATGTTGTTTGCATATCCCATGTTATGTATATGTTTGCCTTGCATTCCCATGTACATATAGTAATTGCCTGTATTGTTTGTTTACAGTTTGACCACATTACTTCACATCACTTGCCATTACTTATCATTTCTACGCAAGTTCCTCTATAAACTCAGGGCCTGATTCAGAGCCGCTCGTAAGCGGCCGCTCGTTCGCTATGAGCGATGTTCGCACAACTGCGCATGCGTATGGGTCATAATGCGCATGCTCAAACCAGTCATTGCGGTCGGAAATAGAGCTTTCGCAAAATAACGAGGGGCTGCTAATTTGATTGACAGAATGTACCGTTTGTGGGTGGTAACAGGGGAAGGTGCTTGAAAACGGGGGAGTGGAGATCCGAACGCAGGCGTGCCTAATGGTAAAAAGGGCGTTTAATGGGAGTGCATAATTAGTAAAGGAGCGTCATCGACCACGTCACTTGGTTGTCTTTTAGCCTGAACTGCTCGCAGTGATTGCGGTAGGATAAACCTACCACAAGCACTGCGAGCAGTTCGGATGCCTTTCGACGTACCCGATTAATCAAATAAATACCGGAGATGACGTGTGATCGAACGGCAAAGGGACGTCTTTACAAAATAGCGAGCGCATTTTTCGTTTGCTCGCTCAGACATAGAGGCGTCAACAAACCGCAATAAGCGAGCGCTCAATTTGAATAGCCGACCCCTTTTTAGGAACGACCGTCCGCAAATGGCGTCCGGCTCTGAATCAGGCCCCCAGTTCTTCAGATCACATCTGACTGGATTATTGGAAGATAGAGTATTGGTTATGCTGACTGCTCCAAATTTGTCAGACACTTAGTGCGGGGCAGTATAGTAAAACATCGGGCTATCAGCGTGTGATGCATATATCTGACTTCGTCAGCAACTTGTCTGTCAGCAAGTGGGACACATACCGACTCACAGATCTGTCACTGCCAGCCAGAGCTATCTGCATATGACAGTACAAGAGTTTCTATACAGTCTAACTGTGGCAGCTCAGCAATAGGAGTACCGCCATTGACTACACAGAAATTTCACACTGTCAGTATAGCCACCCGCATATGACAGCACAAGAGTTTCTATACAGTCAAACCGTGGCAGCTCAGCAGTAGGAGTACCGCCATTGACTACACAGGAATTTCACACTGTCAGTACAGCCACCTGCATATGGCAAGACAACAGTCCCTGCATAGTCAAACAGCCTAACAACAGTCCCAAGACCCTGACTACTCAGAGACCTGCTACAATGTCAGCTCAGTTATCTGCACATTATAATACAGCAGCATCTACACAGTCAAACATTACCATTCCATCATCATGTCACAGAAAACGACATCTTCATACAAAACAAGGACCCAAGTCTCTAGTTCCTCCAAATCTTTATCTGTCAGCAATGCAGCCATAATGGCACGCGCAAAAGCGGAAGCTGCAAAAGTGTGGGCCACCTTTGCTGAACAAGAGATGCAATTGAAAATAGAGAGGTCACGTCTGGATGCATGGATGCAGAAAAATTACTTTTAGAAGCAGAGAAAGGAATAGAGAAATCACGTCTGGAAGCAGAAAGATCACGTCTGGATGCAGAAAGAGACATGGAGAGGTCATGTCTGGATGCAGAAAGGTCACGTCTGGATGCAGAAAGAGTTATGGAGAAACATCGCCTAGAAGAAATTACTGAGAAGCTCACTGCAGAGAAGGAAGCGGCAGCCGCCATGGCTGAAGCAGAATTCTTTGAGTCTGTAGAACTTCTTAATATAAGGAGGATCAATGTGTTGACGCAGAACTTGGATCACAGAATTCATTGCAACGCACATCAGACTATGTAAATCAAGCATCCAAAATGGACAGCAAACCTCAATCAGTACAAAGCATGCATTCAGATTTCATCAGTGAAACAAGCCAAACACACCATGCAGTGCCCCCACTAGTCAACAGTGAACTGCAAACTAGCAAACAAGAGAATTCTAGACACAGAGAACCATGAGGGACAACTCTCCCCCACACCAGGTGTCTGAATCTGCAAACTACAACAAAGGCACAACTACCCGCACACAAAAGTGGTATGATACAAGCCAACAGGAACCAATCCTAACAGGTATGACCACACACCATTTACTCACCATGTTAATGCACAAACAACATCTCCTAGAGCCAATCAAGACAAATTAGACTTTGCCAAGTTTCTTGCTCACCTTGAGCTGGTCACAAACGGACTCTCAAAGTTCAATGCACATTTGAAACGTATAGCACATTTGATACCAGAACTGGACCCACTAGCCCAGATAATTCTACTCATTGGGAGAGATATCTTACGAGTCCACAAAGTCAGAAGTCAGATTAACGGTCCACACAATGCTCCTTATGCTCAAAGATTAGACCTAGGATGGGTCATAATAGGAGAAGTATGTCTTGGAAATGTGCATAAACCAGCTACCGTCAACAGCATGCTTACCTGTACTTCAGAAAATGGACGCCCTTCTCTATTGCAACCATGTCACAATCACTTCCTCATAACGGAATTACCACACTGCACTGTCATAGACTCTCCTAATGACAACCACATCTGTGACAGCTACCAAGAACATTTGGGGTGCACAGTCTTCCAAAGAACAAAAAGGGATGACCAAGTCGCAATGTCCATAGAGGACAATCTATTCCTGGAAATAATGAAAAAGGGACTAGTCAGAGATGATGCCAACAGCTGGGTTGCACCTCTACCCTTTAAAACACACAGACAGCGCCTACCTAACAACTGAGAACAAGTATTTAAACGCTTCTCTTCACTAAAACGCAACTTCCACAGGAAGCCAGAAATGAAAGATCACTTCTTCTCTTTCATGGACAAAATATTTGAGAAACGGTCAGGCTGAGATAGTTCCCATTCTTAAAGACACAGATGAATGCTGGTACTTACCAATGTTTGGAGTATACCACCCAAAGAAACCAGGTCAGATCAGAGTCGTGTTTGATTCCAGTGCCAAGTTCGAAGGCATCTCCTTAAATGATGTTCGCCTGACAGGACCAGACCTTAACAACAAACTCCTTGGAGTACTCATACGTTTCCATAAGGACTCTATTGCCTTCACAGCTGACATTCAACAAATGTTTCATTGCTTTCTCCTGAGGGAAAGTGACAGGAATTTCCTAAGATTCCTTTGGTTCAGAGACAATGACCCCTCTAAAGATATTGCAGAGTACCGCACGAGGGTACACATCTTTGGTAACAGCCCTTCCCCTGCAGTTGCCATCTACGTACTCAGACGTTCAGCTCAAGAGGGTGAGCTAGAGTATGGTTCTGATGTTAGACAACTTGTGTAAAAAGATTTCTATGTAGATGACTGTTTAAAATCTATGCCAACGGATGAGACAGCAATCAGCCTCCTCAAGAGAGCTCAGGAAATGCTTGCATGCTCTAATCTCAGGCTTCTCAAAATAGCTTCCAACAGCAAAAGAGTGATGGAAGCCTTCCCTTCTCAAGATCATACCAGTGACTTAAGGGATTTAGATTTAGGAACTGATTCTCCACCAGCTCAACAGAGCCTTGGACTCTTATGGGACTTAAAATCTGATTCCTTTATCTTCCAAGTGAACAGTGAGGAAAGACCCTACACCCACAGAGGTGTCTGGTCTGTTATAAACAGCTTGTATGACCCCTTAGAATTTGCTGCTCTTGTCACTATCCAAGGTAAAGCCTTGCTCAGAGACCTTACCTGCGAGTCATCCAACTGGGACGTGCCACTGTCTCCTCAGAAAAGAGATTTGTGGGAGGAGTGGAAAAGTTCTCTGTCCACCTTAACCAACCTTTATATTACATGTTCATATGCTCCTGTACCTTCTACAGAAGAACAAAACCAGAGACTGTGTGTATTTTCTGATGCTTCAATCCAAGCAATTGCCGCTGTTGCATATCTTAAAACTGTGGATATTTGAGGCCAGTGTCATATTGGGTTTATCATGGGCAAAGCAAAGTTAGCACCACTTCCAGAGCATACCATACCCAGGCTAGAACTTTGTGCTGCAGTGCTAGCTGTGACAACGATCCATACCATGATCTCACATTGTCAACTTGAGCCACACAGATTCCAAAGATTCTCAACTTGGAAATCACTTCTTAGAGCAATTACCTGCCTAAGTTATATAGCTCATTCATTTAAATGTGCCACATCTCTAAGAGTGACTGAATGTATAGGTTGGCATCACTGTCAAAGTATTTATGCAACTAAAGAACTACAAATTTGCTCAAACATCAACACTAAAGGTATAGAGAGATACCTCAGTGAGCAAAGTTGTACATGGACTTTCAACCCCCCTCATTCTTCTCATTTGGGAGGTACTTGGGAAACGATGATTGGCATAATATGCAGAATCCTTGATTCCATATTCCTACAAGTAGGTAGTTCAAGACTTACTCACGAGAGTGTAACAACTTTCATGGCTGAAATCTCGGCTATCGTCAATGCTAGACTTTTGACTTCAGTTTCTAATGACCCAGAAGATCCGTTTCTACTTACTCCTGCTACTCTTCTTACTCAGAAGACCGGGACTATCTATGCTCCTTCTGGAGAGTTCACCAACAAAGACTTATTCAAACGACAATGGAGGCAAGTTCAAAGCCTAGCAAACACCTTTTGGGACAGGGGGAAAAGACAATATATCTCTACCCTGCAGCCAAGGACCAAGTGGCAAGTTGCCAAACCCAACCTAAAACCTGGTGACATTGTGCTTGTCAGAGATTGTCAGTCACAACGTAACGAGTGGCCTTTGAGTATTGTCACCAAGACGTTCCCGAGCAATGACGGAAAAGTTCGTAAGGTCGAGGTCAAGATCTGTAAGCAAGTAGAGACTAAGTTGTTTCTCAGACCAGTGTCTGAACTGTTTTTACTGTTACCTACTTAGAGTTTAAATTTGTGGTGTCAAATATACCAGACGGGGAGTGTCATGCCTTTAGCATAGGGTTTGTTATGTTACACTAATTCACATTAGCAGCCCCACCTAGTGGTCAGACCAGTAGCATCTTAAATCTGATCCATTTTGACCTTCCTAGCATACCTTAGTAGTCTAGCAATGCATTCTGGGCTAAAGGAGCTGTAAGCAGCCACTTTCCTTTTCACATGGTCCCAGACAGTCATCATTACATATGCTCAACCTGGTACAGCATCCGATGGTGAGTTCTAAGCTTCAACTGTGACATCATATTGTAAATTTGCTTAGTCAGAAATGCATGTTAGCTGTACTATGTGACATTGCAGCCTGTACTTTGCATACTGTATGTTTCATGTTGTTTGCATATCCCATGTTATGTATATGTTTGCCTTGCATTCCCATGTACATATAGTAATTTCTTTTATTGTTTGTTTACAGTTAGACCACATTACTTCACATCACTTGCCATTACTTATCATTTCTATGCAAGTTCCTCTATAAACTCAGTTCTTCAGATCACATCTGACTGGATTATTGGAAGATAGAGTATTGGTGCTCGCTTCTCCAAATTTGGCAGAAACTTAGTGCGGGGCAGCACACTAATGCCCAAAGCACTTTAATGAGGGCTCAGTCCTACGGGCCTGCCTAACAGTGGGGCTTTCTTAGTGGCCTGGGCCTAGTGCCCAAGGCCACTTTATATCGCTTTTAAGAGGGACACGGGGAGACTGCCCACCTATTTTCTCAATTAGTGACCTGGGTCTAATACCCAGGTCACTCACACCTAATGGAGGTAATTTTAACCTATATGGCCTAGTGCCCACCTATTTGCCCACAAGCCTAATGTCTGAATGTGCCCCCCGGGCCTAGTACCCGACAGTCCTGGTGATCTAGGGGGAGTTTATAGATAAATGGTGGTGGCCCAGGGCCACCAACCCATATCATTGGAAGAGGCTACAGTCAAGTGCTTCGTTAAGCTCTTTGCAGCTCACCACTGCAGTCCTTTCTGGTCCTCAGCTGAAGTTTCACCTCACGCTGACTGCCACCATCCTCAAGGCTCAGCTGCTGTCTGCCTATCTTCATTGGTGGTGCTCGCTGTCATCTAGCTTGATCCCGCCATCTTCTGGCCTCTTCGGTGTCCGCTGGGGCTCTTCTAAGGAGGTCTGTTCTCTTCCTTCACCGCCGTCGGCCTGAGCTCTCCCGTTCGGCAGCATCTAATAAAAGATGCTGCCGGTGGGTAGAGCTATGATGCGGTGAGCCCTGATTGACTCGCTGCGGCCAATTCCTATTGGCTGGCAGTCCGCGAGCCGTGATTGGCTCACAGCTGGAGCTAAGTCTGCCTGAATGCCGGACCGGCGCTGGAAGCCAATAAGCAGACCCTGCGACAGACTCCCGCTGCAAAAGCGCCTCCGCCGCTGAAAGGGACCTCCAGTGCTGGGATCGTACACCCGATCCCAGCACCGTTCCCAATATTAAGGGGACAGGGAGGTCTCCCACATATGTTTCTGCAGAATACGCTGCTTAGGAGGAAGTCTATTTAAAAAATCTATTTTGGACCGAATTTTCTTAATTTACACCCGTGATTACAATCATGATTCTTGGTAAATCCTATGTTGTATTCCTGTCTATAGAAAATACTTGCATGTTTGGCCGATGGTGTATTTATTTGTATTTGTGATTTCACCTGTGTTTTGCAGAGAGAATCAGGATTTCACATCCGAGTTTGCCTTTAGTGAATATCAGTGTTTGAAAAAATGGCCAACACACCCTGTAAAGGCAATTTCAGACCAAAGTGATTCTTGGTAAATTAACCCCAGTTGTGTAAGTTTTTATAAATTCCCTACCCTTTTACTAGGATATGCAAGTCAGGAAAGGTTACTGAAATGATGGACATGATTTAAGTTGTTTAAATATGTATTCTATATTGATAGGGTTGGAAGTAGAGAATTGTATCTTGTGTCTACAAAGGATGCATACATATTTAAATAGGAGTTTAATAGGATGAAAATTAACACAGTGATAAAAATCTGCTCAGATAATATATTTCTGAAGATTTTATAACAGTGGCTGATGAACATGTCCTGGTAACTTCAGTCTGTTTATGATTATAAATATTTTCAGTTTGGTCTAGGCAAAGCTTAGAAAGGAAGTCTTCCTGTGAGATATGTCGATGGAATATGAATTACAGTAAGTTTATTAAGCTTTTGGTTTGTAATTCAGATGTCGAGTGTGTTTTGGAATATTCTTTGATGTAAAAAAGTTGTGAATAGAAGTCAGCGAACCCAACTGCAATGTATTTGGGCTTAAATATAGATTCCTTTATTTCATCTAAAACATAAGGCATACTGTGTTTGATTATACAGTATCTTGCTTTAGGCTGTTGGCAAGCATTTTGTCTGCTTTCTTACCTTTCAAATAAAACTTCATACAAATTCTTTGTAATAAATCAATTGCAAGGAATTTTAATAAGCTTGTATCAAACAGAATCTAGGGTTCCAGCACATTTACATATATGTCCAAACAAGAGGGCACACTCTTCAAAAAAAGTTTCAACATTTTTAATCATTGCATAGAATTTCATAAAACAATTCTTCATCACCACCCAGTATAAAAAAAAAACAGTTCAAACTTCTAGCAGTTGATGGTATTCATAACAAAAACAGCAATATTCATACTATTCTCATATTCTCATACTGGTATTCAGACCATACAGTTGCAGCATTTACACCAATTCATGTCAGAGTAAATTCCAATATACTTAGTCAGTTTGTCGACATCAATCCCCTAATTTTTGGGCCATTAAAGACAAGAAGCATATCATCTATCCATTGTGCATCAGAAGCACTCTCACTATATATATAGTGAATTGCAGATTTGGGAGTATTACCAGTGACACTTACACAGACTGTTCCACACAGTATTTTTATTGCAAACCGGTGGGCTTTTAAAATAAATGTTCAAATTTATAATTTATTATCTCTCTGCAGATTTTTATTATAAATAGAAGCTGAAAAATGATGATTGCATATGTATTAAACCCCTGTGCGTTGGAAGCTCCAAATTTACACAAATGAAATATCTTGTCCTAACAACTGATTTTCAATTAGCCTCTCCCTGTGAATCATTAAGAAAGGTCAGCTTTTTTGGATACAAGATCCCCTAATTCAAATAACATTGGTCAAAGAAATTAATGAAAGTTATATGTATATGCACAAGATAGGAAGAGACTAGAAAATAATATCCAAGTACTTAGATATCTCAGTGAGCACTGTTGGAATAATTGTGAGGAAATGGATGCTGCATCATAAAACCTAGGCATTGTCTAGTCCAGTGGTCTTCAACCTTTGGCCTCCAGCTGCTTTGGAACTACACGTCCCGGCATGCCCTGCCACCGTTTTCATATAACATCATGCTAAAACTGTGGCAAGGCATCCTGGGATCTGTAGTTCCACAGCAGTTGGAGGGCCAAAGGTCTAGACAATGCCAGCCCTTAAAACTCACCATCAGGACAAGGGGACTTGAAAGGGAAGAAAAATAGAAAACAACTATCACTATCAAGGAAATATAAAGTTCAATGGCTGAGGCTGGAGTGCAGTTGCACCAGTCAACTGCTTCAAATGCTCTGCATACAACTGGCCTGTATGGGAGGGTGGCTAGAAGGAAATCATTAATAAAGAAATCCCACATCAAAGCACGTCTGGAGTTTGCCAGAAAACATTAGAGCGATCCAGTTAAAATGTAGGAGAAGGTTTTGTGGTTAGATGAAAAATAAATGCATCTTTTTTTGTCCCTATTCAAAATGCTGTGTGTGGCATATATCAAGCAATGCCCATTACTCCCCAAACACCATGCCAACAGAGAAGTAAGGTAATGGCAGCACCATGTTGTGGGGAGGATTTTCTCCAGCGGGGACTGGACATCTTGTTAAAATAAAGTACTAATGGATAGTGTAAAATAAAGAGAGATATTGCAAGACAACCTCCATCAGTCTGCTAGAAAACATCAGCTTAGGAGACCGTTCACCTTTCAAAAGGACAATGATCCCAAGCTCAAGTTTTAAGCAATACTGATGTGACTGAAAAAGAAAAAAAGTGAATGTTCTACAATAGCCAAAACAAAGGGGGTCATTCAGACCCACTCGCGAACGGCAGGACGCTCACAAGTGGGTCGATGTTCCCCACTGCGCATGCGCACGACGGAGGGAGCTCCGTCGTGCGCATGCGCGAGACCCGGGGAGCGACGGGCTTTCCATCGCTCCGGGTCTCACACCAAAGGGGGCGTGCTGTCGATGTTGATTGACAGCACGCCCCCTTTGGTGGGCGTGCCGGGGCGTGGCGGCCAGATGGAGTCTGAAGCCGGCCCCACTGACATCACTAGTGATGTCAGTGGGAGTGATTTTGGCTCTGATAGAGCCAAAATCACTCCAGGGCTTGTGGCAGGGAGACCCTACAGCAGGGTCTCCATCGCAAGTCTTGACCATCGCGACCATCTTTTTGGCCGCTCGCATATGCTGTGGGTGGTCACCCACAGCTATATGAGCTGCCAGGAGGCCGCTCCATTTTCATGGAGGAGGGCCCTGATTCAGAGCGAGCGCTCTGGTCAGAGCGTTCGGCTCTGAATCAGGCCCAAAGTCCAGATCTCATTCCAACTGATAATCTGTGGCAGCATTTGAAAATTGCAGTCCACAAGCGTCATCCAACAGTTTGGAGTAAATCTTCAAAGAAGAATGGGCAAATATCAGTCCCAAACAATGTGCAAACCTGGTAGACACTTACCCCAACAGACAAAAAGCTGTCATTACAGAAAAAGGTGGTTCTACCAAGTACTAGTCTGTGGGGTTTGAATACTTATGCAATTAGCATTTTTTAGTAATGCATAAATTATTATTCTTTTTTTTTAAGTCATTAATCTAAAGCAGCTCTTCCAGGTCATATCCCTCACCAGCAGGTTACTTCCAAAGAATAACACCTAAAGAAAAAAGGACAGTGGTAGGGCTGATAGTCTTCCATATATAAATGTGATAGCGATAAATATGAACTGCTACATTCAAAAGTAACTTTAAACTTTCAAGCTTATCTGATAGCTGAAATAATGACACTCTTGACTTTTGAATGGTAAAATCAGTAGATCCACATGATTAAGGAAAGATAGGCGTGAAACAAAGCCACTAGTGCAAAAAAAAATTATTAGTGCGTTATCCAGTCAGTGTAAGCGACTGTGTGGTGGTGTCCCTCCCTTAATCTGCACCCCAAAACTATTCAAGTGTATATAAACAGTATGAATAAAAATGGAGTTTGACCAAGCATGTATTATTCATGTCCATTCATCTATAGATATATAAAAAGTAAATAAAAATAGTGACCTGAAAAAAGGTAAAAAGCATCCTGGATACAAAATTATTGCATATGTTTTCAATGTCAAAATTCTTGTCTGCACACTTTATTTATAAAATAGTTAGAAATACTCTTTCATACAGGTCAATAAAGTAATTCTATTACGTTCACTGTATATTCTCCATACAAAAAAAAAAACACAATAGCAGAAATGAGCTGTGAACATTCCTATGAAAATATTAAAGCATATAATTTGTACAAGTGTTGATTTGTAACAAACTGTACATTACTAGTTTTTAAGCTATTTATATCTTAATGTTGCACATACATCAATTTACAAAGCATACCATAAGACAAAAAGAATATAGTATTTCAATTGTGATATACAGTAAGTATTATTTTGACTACTTATAAATAACATTCGATAAATGAAAAACATTGTTATATTATAATTCAAATGACAGCAAATAAAGATATTTTAAAATTCGTATTACTGTTTAAAACAAAACTTACACCACTAACTTTAATGTGGTTAGTTTTTTTCCTATAAATTGTAATGTTTACAGAGACTGATGCATTATCTCAAAATATCTTCTATTTTCATACTATAGATGCAATAAACAAAATATTATGTGACTGTACACGCTTTTGCACACAAGAACCAATCTTAAGGCAGTCCAGCAAACATAAAGCCATACAGCAGGGCTGGCCCTAACCAATGTGGTGCCCTAGGCAAGCCTTTGGCTGGTGCCCCCTAGCAGATAATCCCACCAGACTGCACTCTTCAGACACTCTCCCCCACCTCTTCAAACATTAAACCCAATTTTCACTTACCTCATAGGTGTTCCTCCCTTTTCTTTATTCCTTTTCTTTCTTTCTTTAGGAGTCTGGCAGAGGTCACGTAATACTGATTCATTTGTCACCATTTTAAGATATCTATTACATCTATGTCTCTATCAATAGATTTAAAAATACATATACAGTACGTATACACACAGCACTTACACTGATCCAATTACAACCCACCTCACAGCACCACATACTGCCCCCTTCACTGCTAGCCTCACAGAACAGCACCCCTCTCCCCTCTCAGCACAGCATCCCTGACCTCATCCAGTACCCCACATCCAGAACAGCACCCCTGGCCTCATCCAGTATCCCTTTCCCAACACAGAAACACCTGGCCTCATCCAGCACACCTCATCCAAAACAGCATCCCTTTCCCAGCACAGCATTCTTGGTCACAAAATGCACTCCTTATCCAGCACAGTCAGCTCCCATCATTCAGCACAGCACCCCTGGCCTCATTAATTATGCTCCCCTTTCCCAGCACAGCACCTCTCAGTCATCCAGCACAGTCAGCACCCCTGGCCAAGCTGGCCTCTATGCACCCCTTTTCCAGCACAGTCAGCACCTCTCAGTCATCCAGCAGCACTCCTCTACCAGCTGAGAGCGCAGCTGACTTACTTAGGGCCCCATTTATCAATGATGTATAAACCCATTAGCACTCGCTAAATGGCTTATATCATCCTTTCGGTGTTTAAAAATATCGGTAATCTAAGATTACAGCCATTTGTCACAGCATCGCTCTTGCCATCTTCAGATGGCGAGAGTGATGTGGTCCCCATTGCACTGCCGTGTCCCCGTCAGGTTAAGTGCCATGCAACTGCACAGGTGGACCGTTGCGCATGCCTATTACACAGAAGCCTGTCAATGTCAGCATTAGGCTGCCAGTAGCTGAGCGGGGGACCTCGCCCACGAGAAGCACTTCGCTGGACTTTGCCGCAGGGGTAAGTATAGATAAACACCAGTGGAATTTTTGTTTGTATAACTGTGATACTAAACGAAAAATGCAGCTGGTATTAAGCTTCATTAATGGGGGCCTTAGACTCACTCTCTTCGGGGCCAAGGAGGCAGTTGCATCCACCCCTGCTTGTTTTTCAGCTCCTGGACCATCCTTGCTGCACTTGGTGGGCACTGGGCAGCTGATGGAGGTGGAGCCATGAAGCGTAAGAAGTAGCTGCAGCTGGGCATGCATTGCATGCCCTCCCATGGCCATTTTGCTTGCCACAGCCCAGTGGTGGAACTAGCGAGTAGTGGGCCCAGGTGCAGATAGCAAGGAAGGGACTATCTGCATGTACCCTAGGCACACAGTCAAAAAATAGGCGTGGATGCAAGCATAAGGGGCTTGGCCTCACAGCACATAGTGTATCAGTAGTGCCCTATAATGCAGAATGCGTTGCAGTGAGAGCCATATAATGCAAGAGAGCGTTTCAGTAAGCACCATATAATCTAGAGAGCGTTGCAGTGAGTGCCATTTAATGCAGAGGTGCCAAATAATACAGAGAGCATCGCAGTGAGCAGTATAATAGAGCATTGCAATGAGCACCAAATAATGCACAGCGCCTCAGTGTGCGCCATATAATGCAGAGCGCTGCAATGTGTGCCATATAATGCAGAGAGCACCACAGTGAGCACCATAAAAATGCACAGAACATCAATGACCCATAAGTTATGAAGTAACGAAGATAATATAAATAGAGCCCCTCACACCCACATACAGAACACATTAAATTAATACCCCCCACACACACTACATTAAAACAACACCCCACCACTTCAGTATTAAAACACACTCCTAACTCCCCTCCACCTCCCTCCCCACTGCATACAGATGCCATCACCCTAGATGACACTAGTGCTTAACTGCCCAGGAAGAGGATCGCTGCTGGGCTCCAAGTCCAGAAAGGAGAGGAGAAACTGTGATGACAGAGGGCTAGCCACTAGACTGGAGAGGAAGAGGCTGGACCTTGGGGTTAGGGGTGGGGTCTTAGTCAGGGAAAATCTGGGTGCATGTAGAACAGACAGAAGAGGGGCGGGGACTCGGGGTTAGGGGGCAGGGTCTCGGTCAGGGAAAGGCAGGGTGATTGTAGAACAGCCAGGGAGGAGGGGGCGGGAACTCGGAAGAGGGGCTGGACTGGGACCAGCGCAGTCTAGTCTAGTGCCAGCCTGGTCAGGTAGGGGAGAGCCTCCCGCCTCCTCCAGACAGCCCACCTCCTGTGGTACAGTACAGCACGCGGCCCAACCGGAGCACAAAGTATTAAGTACTGTAATAATGAGTCAGATTGACCCATTATTAGTACTGCCTTTATTGTCGCAGGTCCCAGTGCAATGCACCAGCTGCACCACTGATAATTTCGCTGCCCCTGCTGCAGTCGCCAAGCCCTGGGATTCACCTAAGGCATTCCAAATGCCCTAGGCATTTGTCTGTAAGGTCTATGCCTAGGGCCGGTTCTACCATACAGTATGTAAAAAATTCCCAGCCAACATAATTAGAAGGTGCAAAAGTAATTAAACATACATGCAGACATACAGAAACAAGAGCAGATGTGTGGCTGTTAAGGTACAGATTTTAAACTGAAATACACCAAGTAAACATTATTGCATAGTGCCATTACCATCAAATTGGAGCTGTATTTACATTTGTTTTGCTTCTATATTTACAAAAGTGTTATTGACATGTATATTTTTATTTTCTATGTGCTATCTTGATAACCTTTTGATGCATCCTGACAAACCTGACATTTGGAGCTGTGTATCCACCATCTGAATTTTTCCTATGAACGAATCTACATTATACACAAGGATTCAATTTTGTTCAAACGCCTCATGCAGGGTGTGTCTGTCAAACAGAAAACAAGTCTGGAATTGATATAATGGCATTGGACACTAATGAGGCATGCAAGATATTTCTTTAGATAACTTGTCACACTGGTGATAAGGCAGGATTTCAATAATATTTTATTGGTGGTAAGATTGAAGCAGATAAGTCTTTAGAAGATAAAATAATAGAGTCTATTTCTTAGATAATCAATTAATCAATCAATCAAACAAACAAACAAACAATACTTTACCTGGCTTTCACTAAATAGTAATCCATCTCCATTAACCTGTGCTGGCTTTGGGCCTCTGATCTAATTCTTGATTAATGAAAACATTTTTATATAATTGTTAAACTGTCATCCTGTCTGCCACTGTAGTGCCACTATGTTTCCTAGATGTGCTATATTCTTTTTTAAAATGTTTTGTGTTTGTTCCGCTGCTGTGTCTCTTAGTTTAGCCATTCAGCTCGCTGCAGCCTTTGACCATTATGTGAGCTGTGAGGTAGTCATAATTGACTGGAAATGACAGATAGCTAATGTTATTGAGGTTAATAATACTGTAGGTACAAAAACAGGCCCAAATTACATGATTTTAGTGGTTTTTATTAATTTTTAAACAAAATCCACATCCAAAACAAAACATTTGAGGGTGGTTTTTGCAAAACCATAGCCAAAACACGATGAATTAGAACCAAAACCAAAACACGGGGGTCTGTGCACATACTTAGCGCTAAGTGTACCAGGTGTTACTAACAACAAATGTCACCATCAGCTGACTTCTCCAGCGCAAGCGTCATCATCTCCAGCAGTGAGGAGTAGAAATCTGCACGTCATCCTTATTGTTCTGTTCATTTTTCAATAAAGATTTTTGTAAAAAATAAAATAAAACGTGTTGTGCTTGTTCTCAGAAGACTTCATGAGAGAGTAGATAGCTGACCAGTCCGGGTGTCATCTCATGCTCTGAGGTAGCTGTGCAGCTGAGAGGTCAAGAAGAGGGGAGTGAGAGATAACCAACTGTGGACAGGTTTCATGCATAAGGACTATGCCATGTGCCTGTACATTCACCGCTGAAAGGGTGACTTTCTGTTCACCCTCTTCAGTAAGAGCATTCTTAGTACACATCACTGTAGCCACCTCCTACTTCACATTGATAACAGGAAAAGCAGGATGAGCTTTTTCTCTACAGTAAGTGGAGTGTTAGTACATGGACCCCTATGATATTAAAACTGAGATGCAGACTAGCTGCACAAGTATAGGTAGAGTCAATGAATTGAGATAGTGCCCCGAATGGGACCTTTTCTATTTGTTTTTTACTGTGACTCTTCTACACTAGAGGTTCTTAAACTTTGTCCTCAGGATCCCACACAGGACATGTTTTCCAGGTCACCCAGCAGGTATACAGGTGTATTCATTATTCAATGACACATTTTAAAAGATTCACAGGTGGAACTAATTATTTCACCAGTGATTCTGTGAGGAGACCTGGAAAACACACACTGTTTGGCATCCTGAGGGCAAAGTATGAGAAAATGTGCTCTACACTGACAGTAAAGTGTTGAAATGTGCTCCGCTTTAGCAGCCAGCGCTGGGATCAAGTGTGTGATCCCAGCGTCAGAAGTCCTGCAGCCCGGTCAGATGTGTCCCCAGCAGGACACATCTCTGAAAGCTCAGAATAAAATGAGACTTTTAAGCTGGGTAGACACTCGGCCGACCCATCTGACGATTGGTAAGTGTATACACACCAATTTGTCTGCCTGATGTGCCTGGGCTTGACAGCTCAACTGGGCTGGCATTTAAATCACCCGCCCAGTTGAGCTGTCAGTCACCGTCGGGTCCCACAGCATGCCTATGGGCGATCGGTGGGTCGCCCATACACATACCAGCAGATGACAGATATATATATGAGATACAGTATATCGGCCATCTGCTGTACTGCACAGCAGATCGGATATGTCTTTGAATGACGTTGTTCACACACATATCCGCTGTACACACCCGCCAATGCACTATAGATTCAAACAGATGGGCGATATATTTGTCATTGTGTACCCAGTTTTAGGAATAAGGACCATTTTCACAGTCGCAACCGAAACTGGCCATGAGAACTCATAATTAAAACAAGTTTTATCAACAATGTAAATTTCTGCAACAGCACAGAGTAATTACAGTCAATAGTGTCTGCGAAGGATGTTTTTACCTGTTAGCCTCCTTTCTAATGAATAAATTATGGGCATGATGATGCGATCATGCTGGCACACCCCTGCACGACCCAGCTATGCTGCACCATGCCTCCACACTCTCCCCCGCTGTGCCGATCTGGCTGCCCCCAGCCAGAATGTCAGTAAGTAGGGCGCACACATACTTTCTGTGTTTCTGCCACTTACACCTGCCAAGTACAGTATGTGCAGTTCTAACAAAGCCAAGTATAGTAAGAGCCTGTTTGTGCAATTGCACATGTACACTGAGATATAGATGCATGGCAGGTGCAAGTAGATGACAGTAAGCATAACAAACCATTGACACTAATTGGTGGTTTCTTCATGCTTTTGTGAGCTTATTTAAGCACAGATATATTCTTTTATGTGTATGCGAGGAGGGGAGTTCTTTTCTCCTGTTCTGTAATTGTTACTTTATTTAAAATGAGTTTGTTGCATATGAAATAGTTTTCCATTTGGATGCAATTGGGATGTTACGGTTACGATCAGTCAGCGATAATGATATCGCTGACTGATCGTCCTGTACCTTCCTGGTGTGCTGGATGATTGTTATCGTTCATCCAGCACACCACCAACGATGGGCAAGCGACCCACGATCAACGAGCGCAGGTCCCTATGTAACCTGGTCAATATTGACCAGGTTGGCCTGCATGCACGAGCGATGGTTGATATCGTTATCGTCCATACATGCCCGTGCATCGCTGGTCATTTGCGGGTTGGTAGGCACCAAAAAATGAACGATCTGAACGATAACGATATGGCCAATATAGTTATCATTCATATCGTGCATTTTTATCATACCGTGTGTACACACCATTAGTTTCGGTGGCATATATTGCCATCTGGAAGGCATTTTAAGCTCTGCATATGGCTGGACATACTGGGGGTCATTCAGACCCACTCGCGAGCGGCAGAACGCTCGCAAGTGGGTCGATGTTCCCCACTGCGCATGCGCATGACGGAGGAAGCTCCGTCGTGCGCATGCGCAAGACCTGGCGAGTGAAGGACTTTCCATCGCTCCGGGTCTCACACCAAAGGGGGCGTGCTGTCGATGTTGATTGACAGCACGCCCCCTTTGGTGGGCGTGCCGGGGGCATGCCTGCCAGACGGAGGCGTTCCCATGGGGATGCCTACCGTCTGAAGCCGGCCCCACTGACATCACTAGTGATGTCAGTGGGAGTGATTTTGGCTCTGATAGAGACAAAATCGCTCCAGGGCTTCTGGTTGAGAAACCCGACCACAGGGTTTCACTCGCAAGTCCGATGGTCGCGATGGTCAAGACCATCGTGACCATCTTGTTGGACGCTCGTATATGCTGTGGGTGGTGACCCACAGCTATACGAGCGTCCAGGAGGACGCTCCATTTTAATGGAGGAGGGCCCTGATTCAGAGCGTCTGGCTCTGAATCAGGGCCACTGTACTCTTTGTGCAACATTTTTTTAGTTTTACATTACACTAAATTTGTGACCAATTCTGCATCACCACCTATGTCAGTAAGTTTTCCTTATGTGAAGTTATTAAATTCCTGTACTGTTTAATGGTAGTACAATACTACATACAGTATGTTTCAATTACTACATATGTTTCAGTTTATTTGAAATTTTCCTAAGGATTTGTTTATATTACAGAATAAAATATTATTCAAATATCTAAGATATGATCCAACATACCCCATCATGCTGCTTCACTTTTTAAGCAACACTCCTTATTCTCTATCACATCTGTTTTGTTGGCACAATATATCCAACAACAGACAGAAAGAAATTTGAGACTCAGGAAAATCAGCAGGACGTCAAAGCTTATCAGCTGACTCCCTACTAGTTTGTATCATTTACAATGGATTTACAATACCTGTCTCCATTTGAGTTCTATAAATCTTTCCAGAATCCCATCTGCAGTCGAGCGCTTCACTTGGTTTTCTATATGAGTAACTGCACGCAACAGGAACATAGACTTACAATACATAATATTCGCCATCTGTACACTTGTAAATATTTGATATACCCATTCCATATAACTGACCAATTTTCAGCACCATCATTTTTATCTCCTCTATTAACAGCTTTACATATTTTAGCAATAAACATATTTTATTATGTTTTTTAGTGTTAGGTAACAAATATATACAGTTAAATGTAACCTAAACTGTGTAATATTGCACACACACTAATGCGGTTATATGGCAGCATATATTTTTCTGTATTGCCTGGGCCACAGCATTCCTTGTGATATTGAGACCCTATGCCCTTCAAAGTAGGGATGTGCAGGCTCGGATAGGTTCAAGTTTGCACGTCGAGTTCGGATTTTTCCCTCCAAAAAAACGGAACTCAGAAAGAGGCTAAAAGTCATCTTGCATGGACAAACATCATCATTCCTGGAGAAAAGTCCAGGAATTATGATGTTTGTCCATGCAAGATGACATTTAGCCTCTTTCTGAGTTCCGTTTTCTTGGAGGGAAAAATCCGAACTCGGCGTGCAAACTCGAACCTATACGAGCCTGCACATCCCTACTTCAAAGTGGCATTTGCAAACCTGGAGGGGTAAAGAGTCCTAAAAAGCAAAAAAGTCCTAAAATAAAGAGACAACTGGAGATTTTGCAGGATTTAGGACTTCTTCCTATTTATCTGCCCCTATTTATCATGGGCAGGGTTGGTGGTGATATGTTTTTTTTTGTTTGATTGTTGTTTTTTTTACATTTTATTTTCTTTTTTAACTTTATTTTTTTTAAACAAACTTTATTTTTTATTCTTGTGGGATCCAGAACGGGAAATTGTCTCACTTGTATACATGGACAACTAACTGGCCCTGGCAAGCTGTAAGATTACAGTTACTGCAGCCGTTCAGCGCCACTTCTAACTTTTTATATTTTTCTAAATATTACAGAGAGAGATTTTCTATTGAGACAACTAGCAGATGAAAAAAAAATCATAATTTAAGACTAAAACAATGATTTAATTGTTTTTACTACTATTTATTTAACATCTTAGATTTGTATTAAGTAGACACAATTGGATATGGGCTGAAAGAACACCGACGATGGCATTGCAAATAAAACATGTTTTCATTATATATTATGGGCCTGATGCAATTTTAATGCAAGTTGAATGTAAGTGCTCCTGCACTGCATACCTAGAACTAAGGGCGTGATTCAGATGTTTGCACTAATCACTCACAGCTGCTATCCTATATGCAGATACTGTGTGGGAAATATGCTAATGCATGCAGCCGCCTGGAAAGATATTGAAACGCCCACTGGCGGCTTTGCAGATCCAAGCAAATGTATACAAGCACATAGTGGTGGCTGCAGAACTTATGATAATTAACCATCTGAGTAACCCTATGGTCACGCAGAATGGTAGTTTGAACTGAGACATTGGTACCAAGTTTTTTCTGCTTTGAGGACCATAGTAGTATGCTGAGATATGCCCAAAAACGGACGCTTAACCACCCCAGACGATCCTTAAATGTCCATCACTTTGCAAAAAAATCCTTACTGTGAGTGGCATCACAAAGGTTCCTTGGCGCATGCACAGTGATAATGCGAGCCATGCGCAGTCGGCTGATAATCGCTCAGCAGTGTAAATATCAGCATTGCATCAACATCTGAATCAGGCCCTAAATCCGTACATTTGTCAGTATGCAGTGTTGTAGGCATCTCTGCGACCAGACTACCCCTATCAGTACACCTGGTTTGTTTCACAGCCATTATCAATATTAGTACATACTTCCTGGGATAGGGCTTATCTCTGGTGCAAAGAATCCACCTACATGCACTCACTGAACTTTGCCTACATGAGTATGCCCTGTTATAGCCTAGTTAGGTCTACTCATAAGTGGAAATATGCCTGAGATGCAATTGGTTCCTTATTGTCTATAGGGCGTACGTTTCACTCCAGAGCAAGTGCAGTGCAAAACATGCAAAATATGCTCTGGATATAGATATACAAATGGATTTACGTTCAAACTTGTATCCGTTTTTTTTTGAGGAGGGAATCACAAGATCAGCATTCAGCATTAGAATTAACTGCTCACATTTTTAGGAAACTTGCATTTTTGTGAGTGATCAATCTAATTTGTAACCATGCTGCTCAGGATGGAGAAGTGCCAATAACTGAGAAAGTTAGTACATCAGTCCATCTCATAAAGCTTTGCTGTGTTCTCAGATACAATAATGTTTAACCTTTTTTTTTTAATCTCTTGGTCAATATAAAATTCATTACTGTAGTGAAATAAAGTAAACTTTATTCGCTGTTCTTAAAATGATCATCAGTGAATGGCGCACTTTAGAAGCTCTTAAATAATAACTTCTTATGATTACAGCCAACATGTTACTAGAGAATCACACTGTACACTGTGCCACATTCTATTATAAGTGCTGTTCTGTCATGTGTGTACATACGTTTACAACTTTTCTGCCAGATTGTTTTCCTCCACACAGAGATTCATTTGCCTCCCCACAGTTTAATTATCTACAGGTGAAAACTGTCAGTTTTCTAGAACATCAACTTAAATATACCAAATTGCAGTTTAGTATGCAACAATTACCATCCTGTGGTTTGGGGGTGACTAGTCAAGCCCCTTTTGATGGTTGGGTATGGGATGCCAGTGCTCGGGATTCCCGACGCCGGCATCCCTACATCCCGATGGAATTGGATACCAACACTTGTTGGTCAGTATCCTAATCCTCACCCTCTCCATACCTCTAACCCTTCCTCCCTGGTGTCTAAACCTAACCTTCCCCCTAGTGCCTAAACTTAACATTCCCCTTCCAGCACCCTAAACCTAACCCTGCCCAGCATTCTGTTCCAGCATCCCAACTGTCAGATACCCGTTTTGATGTGTGGCCATTTGCAAAACTTATCCAAACTTATCCAAACCACATTGCAAAAGCAGATGTCAAATGCTTGGTTTTGCTTTACAATTTGCTGAGATGGAGCGTCTACCCAGCTTAACCAGCTGGGCGGGCACCACCCTAAGCTCACTTTTTTTGCAATATACAGATAATGAAAAATAATAAAATTCCCTTACATCCTCTAAAAGCCTAGCCTACTCAGCATCAGGCTCGGTCCTCTAGGATGGGTGCTGGAAAAAATTTTTTTTTCTGGGTTCCCATACCTAGTAGCGGCCCAATGCTGACTAGCAATGACATCTTCTGGTACCCCTGGCCACTGTGTACTAGGATCATAATATAGTGACATATCTTGTGCCAACATTCACCTATCTCTACATGTAGCGGCCACTGATTGGCTGTTACCCACATGCCTGTCACTCTACAGCACGTGAGTCACATCCAATCAGCGGCTGCTACATGTAGAGAAGCCTCTGATTGGCCGGCGAGCCGTAAGAATTTCAGAAGAGTAGCATCTGCTGTCATTCTGCGTTGTATAGGTATATGTGATAACACATATACCGATACTTGTCTGAACTGGAACGGGACACTCGTTTTTAGTTTTGCCAAGACCCATTGGATGCTACTGGAGAAGAGGACAGAATCCACACCAGGAGGTAGGAAAGTATAGGATTTTTTTTTACAGGTAACTAATTGGATTTCTACATGGACAAGGGGACCAAACATCAGGCAGTAGGCAAGTATGTGTTAGTGTGGTAGGTGTGTAATAAAATTGTAACATCTACAGTGTGTGTGTCTTGTGTTTTTTTTTTTTTTTTTTACAGCGGGATTATGGGTGCCAGCTGCCTGCTGGCACTTGTAGTTCCACAAGTGCCAAAGGGCAGGCACACGTACACCCATACAGTTCCACACCCGTACAGTTCCACAAGTGTCAAAGGGTGGGCACCTGTAGCCCCACTGTAAAAAACAATAGTTTTTATCTATTTTCAACACTATTACCCCTGCAACCACTGCCCAGGGGTATGGGGAAGAGGCCAGGGATTCAGCTTAAGCCTGGGGTGTTCGGAAAGGGAGGACCCCTTTATAGGGGGTTCTCCACCTCCCCTGAGATCATCAGTGTGGACTGACCTGCTTGGTGTGATAATGAAAGGGTCCCCTGGCTGTGGCATTACACCCCGGATGAATTTGAGCCCAGTGCTGGTTTTAAAACTAGGGGGAACCCTATGCAATTTTTTCCCCCTATTTTTAGAACCAGGACTGGCTCAGCAGTCCAGTGTTGGTTCCTAAAATATGGGGGAACCCTACACATTTTTTCCCCCGTATTTTTATGAAACAGGACTGGCTGAGGCGCCAAGGGCTGGTTATGCTTTTTGGGGGGGGACCAAAAACACAATAAAAGCACAAAAGCAGGCCTCACATATCTCACTAAAATGTGCAGGCTGGTAGTTCTGGTAGTAAATACGGGGATTAAACATGGGCCCATATGATCAAATACACCATCGGAAAACACGATCCTAACAAACACGGGAGCTAGGTAAATACACTATTTTATTTTTTAAAAAAGTCCTCCTGATTTTGATATGTAGTTTCTACTCGTGTTTGAAAATGGATCAAATTGGGACCAACACGAATCTTCGTAAATTTACCCCTTGGTGCGATTTAGACACTCTGCCACAGGCAGTGATTTTTACTTTTTCCTGACTTTTGCATCTTACAGTATTTACTTTGAAGTAGCATATAGTGTTGCTTACAATGTACCAGGCACATTAGATTAGTACATTGGTCACAAAGAAATTGGTATAAAGTCGCAGATTAAGCATAACAATACATGGCACAAGGAATATCGTAGGCTGCTCATATCGGAGCTCTGTCTTTTGTCTTTTTTACCCCGATTAGTGACTGAGTAGCCCACAAAAGTACATAAAATGTCAGCTCCAGTAGTCACTGTATCCTTGCATTGTACTATTGTCGCATTAATGATGCAAATGTGACGCATATTTTAAGAAAAAGTCTCTGGCAGGATGCTTGGTGCAGCAAAGTAACATGTGAATGCTGGTGTTTGTAATTCTGCAGGTGTCAGCCTGCAAGAACACTCATGGTCTGTCAGTACATGCTGGTGTCTGTAGTGCCACAAGAGGTTGCTCTGTATTTTGGCCCTTTTGACCTGGTACCCAATTGCCAGGGGTAACAGGAAGTGCCTAGTACCTGTGTTGGGCTGATATGGATCTACAAGTAAAGGCTACCATTACATAGTCAGGCAGATGTAAAATAAACATGACTGTCTATTCCAGGGGTTCTCAGCCCCAGTCCTCAAGTACCGCCATAACGTAATTGTTTGTGAATGTATTTTAATCATGCACAGGTGAGTTAATCTATTTTGATGGGTCAGTAATTATCCCACCACATACCATAAACATTAAACATAAAAATCATGACCTGTTGGGAAAACTTGAGGGTTGATATTGAGAACCACTGCTCTATTAATGTAACAAAATCAGTACTAAAGGATGTGAGACAGACTACCTAGCATTTGGCAACATGTAATAAGCAACTTTTGAGTAATTTTATGATTTTCCAAAGCGGTTGTGGAATTCCAGATAAGGGAAGATAATACAATTTAATCTCTTCTAATACATATCCATATTTTTTTTTCAGGACTAGGTTCACTTTAAATGCTAATGTGAAAGTAAATGTTTTCATAATTAGGAGTAATGTGAATCATCTGAAAAAGAAATGCACGTTTTGAATAGCTACACTGTGTTGAAAGACAGTATGAAAGATTTTTGTTTCCATTTTTTAGCAGCTAAACATAGTGAGGGATTAGCCTGTATAGCCTACTACACTCATGGATATAATTTAATTCACTTTGCACCAGCAGGAGAGATAATCATTAGTTTCAATAAGCACTAAGTATCAAATATTGTAGATGAAAGAGATGTTTTCTGAACAGCTGCTCATATGGAGAGGGAAGAAGTGGAAGAGATTTTGAACAATAAAACATGTTGATGAGATGGCCTTCATCAATATTTAAAATTGTAAGTGGGGACTCTTGCAGCATTGTTAAGAATACTGTTTAAAGAAAAAAATACAACGTACTGAAATGCAATTTGCTCACTAAGGAATACGTGATATTTAAAAACCAACGAAAAAATATTGTTATTTTCATATATGTCTAGCCTAATATAGTATGATATAAATTAAACATATGAGTGCTAAGAGTACAAAGCAAAGATAAAACTTAAATCCTGTGCCAGCCTTCATGCCACATTGTCATAAAATAGGTAATGGAAAGATAGTGATGTGTAAATAAATATTAGTAATAATAATATTGGGAGGGATATGTATCACCAGTGTTAATGCAGATATTGTATACACAACAATAGTGATGCTCAAACTAGTCAAGCCAATTAGATATGCGTTACTGTAAGTGCGAATAGATGTTAATGATAACAATATCCAGCACTAGAAAACTGCTTGATTGACAGATTGTAAATTCAGTTAAATAAAACAATACCACACACTCCCTTACAGTATTGTGTTAAATGTTGTTCATTGTCATTCTATATTGATTCCTATAATATGCACACAAAAAAAAACAATAGTCACATACTATCAGTTCCTTTTTAAAATTACTTGGTGGATGGCTATAAAAACTTATGTAATCCTCTTCCTTATTGTCGAAATCAGTCTATGGGTGTCTAAATCATGAATCCTTATTGTCATAATTTCCATACGTCAGTCCTCAAAAGTAAAATTCTTGTTACTGCACTATTAGTTCACCAGGAAAACACTCCTCCTTTATGCAAAGTTTAATCTTCACACCAAAAAAACACAGCACCTCATACAAAAGGAGAGGGACAGTATCAGGCTCAACAAGAAACTGGTACATGGAGGTGGGGTTCAAACATTTGTACTCATCCACACGTAGATTGCCATGATGGTCTCTACACTGTTCTTCATCTGTAGTGTGAGTAGGGGTAAGTGGCCCAATATTATGTGTATTTTTGCAAGCTACACACACTATATGTATTATTACAAATGTATTTATTTATCACAATATGCAAAAAAACATAAATACAGTGCAAACAGACTAACATAAAAATGCCATTGTCAGAATCTCATGCGAATGGTGTGAGCAATGCGTTTCATCCCGTTGGAGAGACTTTTTCAAGGGTCAAAATAGTAAACCTCAATGTCAAGGGTTTACACACCTGTATCTTCCTTGCACTTCTGGGTTATCGCCATTTGCGAGTGCATTAATCCCCGTCACTAGAGGCTTGTATTGTCTTCTAGATTCAGTTCCTTTGCGCATGTGTGATTCTGTCCCTGCAAACACTAGAGTCTCTGCTGGGGTGCAGCCTTGTTTGTACTGTTGTGAATGCATGATGGTTATCCAAGAATATTTATAGATGCGATTCTGGTCTCCTTGATGGTGGTGGCCATATTGTTGCGGTATATATACATTCAAAACTCTAATATACAGCGGCCATAGTGTAGCTTACGTACCCCGGTTTGGGAGATTGACAATGAATAGGTCGATAGTCAATTGTCAACAACAGGTCGACAGGGATTTTCACTGACAAAAGGTTGACAGGTTCAAATAGTTGACACACAAATGGTTGACACATTTTTATTTTTTTTCTAAATTTTTAGGGTTATTGTTAGTGGTAAGGGTTAGGGTGCCAGAGGGCACAGTTAGGGTTAGGCACTAGAAGGAGGGTTAGGGTTAGGCAGCAGGGGGAGGGTTAGACACTAGGGGGAAAAAAACATGTGTTGACTATTTGTGTGTCAACAATTTGAAACCTGGCGACCTTTTGCACTCTCAACATTTTGTACCTGTCAACCTATTGACCAATAGGTTAAACAGAAAACATTGGTGCTTGGATTAATTGCAGATAATGACTCATAATTAACATACTGTTATTGTGACATTAGTTTTAATGTTAATGAGCAGCATTATAAATCATTAATCTAACATGACCTTGATGGTGTCAGCACGGGAGCAATTTCATCTCACCACAGCCCCCTGCAACTCATAACAACCTACGCCATGTCACCACAGTCCCCTGCATGTCACAACAGCCTCCTCCTTCTCAATCCTGCCCCTGCATTTCACCACAGCATACTATATTTCACCACAGCCCCTTGCATCTCACCACAGGTCTCTGCTTCTTACTCCTGCCAGTGGTTCTTACCACAGCCCTCTGTATCTCACCATAGGCCTCTGTATCTCACCACAACCCCCTGCTTCTCACCTGTGTTACCACAACCCTCCTGCTGGAATGTGCTCGGAGAATCATGGATGAGAGATCTGTATTGCAGCTACCGTAAGCATTATCAACAGCATGTCTCCAGGGCTCAGGCACCTGTGCATATTTCCGCAGCCTCCATGCACACACCTCCCCAGCAGCTGAACATAGTAATGAGCAATGTGCTCTATGCACAATGTACCCTGTATTTCTTGGTCTCCCTAATCAGCTTCCTCGTAGTGGTACCCCTGTCTGAAAACAGCACTATTGGGAGGTGCCTCCTGTTCACCGAGGGCATGTGGCTGAGCAAGAACATCACGCTGCAGAGGGAGCACTTCACAGTGGAGTAGTGTTGGCCTGGAGTCCGTCTGCCGGTTTAGCATAGGGATGGACATCGGAATCAGTGTATTGTGTAGTGGTCTATTAACCTCCCTTAGTATCATAATACAGTAGCTAGGCTTCAGCTCTCCTGGTATCAGTACACAGGTGAATAGATGCATTCAGTCAACTTTTCTACAGGATACTAGAAATCATACAACTCATTCATTCTAATTCTTGCTAAGCCTCACAGGTGGAGCCTACATTCTAGTCTATAATCATGAATACATGAATAATACAGATGCATGCTCTCATTAAATAGTCATATAGCATTAGGAAAGGGATACACAACAGAGACTGCCTACATACATGTTGCTGGGAGTGCTTTTTTCATCTAAGTCGGCTACACTCTGCAACAAAATGACTTGTAGATTAGGAAATTCATAAACCATATACAACAGTGAGAATCCCATCTACAAATTACAGTGGATTAAGAGTATACTTTGTTTCTTTGAACTGTTTATTATTATTATATTTACATGACAGTCACATAATATCACAATTATTACTCTGTGTTTAGTATGCTAATGCACATTTCTACATGGCATTTTCAAATTAATAATTGTAGCTATGAAACATTAGTTGCAAAAACAAGTAGTGTTTTTCTTTATATTGCTAGAAGGAATCTAAATACGATTTACCTTAGGTTCACCAGAAACAAATGTGAGCTCAAACATACAGTACTCACATCATCTATTTATAAATATATATTTTGGAGACATTAAGGAAGCACAGTATAAGATTTAATCAACCAAGTCTCTTCCTTAGAGCACATTCTTTAATATTATTTAATATGCTTTAAATATATTTTATTTTTAAGATCCTTTGAAAACATTTTATGTGATCCAAGAAAAGTTATATTTTATGTAATTTGTGATATTATATTTAATTAAACTTGTTCAGAGTGTTGTCTGCATTTTCCATAACGGAACATAGGCATTGCTATGGACTGGAGTTTTAAATTTTATTTAAATGACCTCACTCTGTTGTAGCTTAAGGCCAGAGCTAGTTAGACTGGCTTCTCCATTTCCTAGATAACAGAAAAGCTTTCTATAGATTGAATATTATTTATCAATATGTCTTACCTAAAGCTATGAGGAATAGTATGTCTGCATGTGACAGATAAAATTGTGGATAAGTTTATTTTTGTAGCAATAGTACATAGGCACCAATTTTGGTTGGCAGCGAAAAATCTTTCCATACTGTTAGATCAAACGTTTTCTTCTACATTTTGAGTTTCTCTAGCAATTGCTGGATTATAATAAACAGTTAATTGGTGGTAGCAATGGGATGCAAACTGCTGGAATATAAGAGAAAGGAAACAAGCGCCCATCTTGAGACGTAAATTCAACGCACAGCCTACAGCAGGTGAGATTTTTTAAACTATTTGTTTCATGTTCATGCCCTTTCTCCTGCTTTCTGCCACAAACAAAAGAGAAGGAAACAATCACGTCTAGATTTCTAACATGGCTGCAGTAGAAGATATAGCACAAAAGAAACTATTGAAAACTCTTCAGAAATAAGTTGTATCTTAAGCTGGGCATCCACTATACAATTTTCTGTCAGATACCTGTCCAATCTGTCTGTTTGGAATGAAAACCTGGCAATGTATGGGCAGGGGCGTAGGGAGGGCGGTTCCAGTGGAGTGCAAGCTCCAGGCACCGCAAGCTCCAGGCGCCGAAGGTGTCCGCTGTGTACCCGGCAGCTGTCTAAGCTGACAGCCTGCTGGGCAGAGGCGGGCTGGACCGGGGGGGCAGGGTGCCATGTGCCTCCCCGGGCTGCAGCACCATGCGGGCCGCGGGTAGTCTGTGTCTCTGTGACACAGCTGCACTGCGCATGTTAGTGCTGACAAACACACAGCCACCGGTAGCAGTGTGTTTGTTTTAATTGTTTTAATTAGCAGCCAATGAGAGTCTGTCAGACTCTCATTGACTGCTGGGCCCACTGCCGGAGCCGGGCTCCATCTTCTGGCTCCCGCAGTGGGTAATGGGAGAGACGTCATGACGTCTCTCCCATAATGCAGAGCAGGCCGGCCCGGGAGGACGGACGGAGGAACGGATGGTGGCGGCGAGAGCGGGGATTCAGGTAAGTGTTTTTTTTTTTATCACGTGTGTCTACTGGGGGGGCACTACTGGTGGTGGACCACTACTAAGGGCACTTCAAGGGGGGGACCACTACTAGGGGCACTACAAGGGGGGACCACTACTGGGGGCACTACAAGGGGGGACTACTACTGGGGGCACTACAAATTGCGGGACTACTACTAGGGGCACTACAAGGGGGGACCACTACTGGGGGCACTACAAGGGGGTACTACTACTAGGGGCACTAATAGAGGGGGCACTACAAGGGGGGGACTACTACTAGGGACACTACAAGGGGGGGACTACTACTGGGGGCACTACAAGGGGGGGACTACTAATAGGGGTACTACAAGGGGAGGGACTACTACTAGGGGTACTACAAGGGGGGGTCTACTACTAGGGGTACTACAAGGGGGGGCAACTTCTAGGGGCACTGCATCAGGGGACCACCACTGGGGTCACTAGAGGGGGGGGGACTACTACTAGGGGCACTGCAAGGGGGGGCTACTACTAGGGACACTACAAGGGGGGGACAACTACTAGGAGCACTACAAGGGGAGGGGACTACTACTAGGGGCACTGCAGTGGTGTGGGGACTACCACTGGGGGCACTGCATCGGGGGACCACTACTGGGTCTCTATATAAAGGGCAATACTGGGGTTACTGCATAGGGGGGGACTACAAGTGGGGCCACTATTTAAAGGGCACTGCATAAGGGTTACCACTATTGGGGGCACTGCATGGGGGGGACTACTACTTGGGGCACTATATATGGGGCACTGCATAGGGGGTACCACTACTGGGGGCACTGCATAGAGGGTACCACTACTGGGGTCACTATATAAGGGGCTGACTACTAAGGGCACAAGGGGCACTGCACACAGGGGGGACCACTACTGAAGGCACTGTATAAGGGACACTGCATAGAGGGGCATCACTACTGGGGGCACTACTGGAGGCCTGCATAAGAGGGACCTCTCCTGGGGCACAAGGGGCACTGCATATGGGCACCACTACAGGGGGCATTGCATAAGGGCTCAACTACAGGGGGCACTGCATATGGGCACCACTACAGGGGGCACTGCATATGGGCACCACTACAGGGGGATGCCCCATATGTTTATTTTTACTTCTCTTTACTTTAATTTAGGGATGAGCGGGTTCGGATTTCTGAATTCCAAACCCCCCCAAGCCCCCCCTATCCGAGTCATATCCGAGTCAGACTCGACTTTTCCCGCCTGACTCGGATCTGAAATCGAGGCAAAACATCATCATCCTGCCTTCTGGATCTTGCGAATTTTGGATTCTATAAAAGGTCCCCGCGTCGGCGCCATTTCTCACTCCGGCTGTGGACAGTGTTGTGCTGCTGTTGTCCATAGGGGCTGTGACCACTCAGTCCATAGGGGCTGACTGGGCTGTGTTGTGCTGCTGTTGTCCATAGGGGCTGGCTGGGCTGTGTTGTGCTGCTGTCATATGGGCTGGCTGGGCTGTGTTGTGCAGTCAGTTGTCCATAGGGGTTGTGTCCACTCCAAAGTCTATAGGGGCTGGCTGGACAGTGTTGTGCAGTGTCCCACAAAGGCTGTAGTCCTAGAGGGGTGCTGTGGTATTGTCCAGGGGGTAAACTGTGCATCAGGGGTGCTCCTCCAAAGTGCACTCCAAAAAAAATAAATTTTCTTTCTGTGTTTGTGACTTGTGTACGCAGTAGCCGCACGTGCATCACCAAAGTAACGCCAAGTGTGCGCCTGTGTCATAAGCAAAGGGCCGGCTGGCTTGACCATTAAAGGGTGCTGTAACCCCCAAAGTGCACTCCAAACCAAATAAAAATTATTTTCTGTGTTTGTGAATTGTGTGCACTGTGGCTGCACGTGCATCAACAAAGAAACAGCGTCAAGCGTGCGCCTGTGTCATAAGTAAAGGGCCGGCTGGCTCATCTGTTAAAGGGTGGTGTAACCCCCAAAGTGCACTCCAAACAAAATAAAAAAATATTTCTGTGTTTGTGAATTGTGTGCCAGTGGCTGCACGTGCATCAACAAAGGAGCAGCGCCAAGCGTGCGCCTGTGTCCCATAAGTAAAGGGCCGGCTGGCTTGTCCGTTAAAGAGTGCTGTAACCCCCAAAGTTCATGCCAAACAAAATAAAAAATTATTTTCTGTGTTTGTGAATTGTGTGCACTGTGGCTGCATGTGCATCAACAAAGGAGCAGCGCCAAGCATGCGCCTGTGTCCCATAAGTCTGTTAAAGGGTGGTGTAACCCCCAAAGTGCACTCCCCCCAAAAAAAACAATTATTTTTTTTCGGTCTTTGTGAATTGTGTGCACTGTAGCTGCACATGCATCAACACAGTAGCAGCGCCAAGCGTGCGCCTGTGTTATAAGTCAAGGGCCAGTTTGGACATCTGGTCCGGACTGAAGGACGTGCCAACATTTCTACTGTCACTGCATATGATACTGTCACCACTGACAGAATGGTGGAGGATTACATTGGTGACAGCATCCAAGTAGGGATGTCAGACAGTCCGTACCTGTACTGGCAGGAAAAAGAGGCAATTTGGAGGCCCCTGTACAAACTGGCTCTATTTTACCTGAGTTGCCCCCCCTCCAGTGTGTACTCCGAAAGAGTGGTTAGTGCAGCCGGGAACCTTGTCAGCGAAAGGCGTAGAAGGTTGCTTCCACAAAATGTGGAGAAGATGATGTTCATAAAAATGAATTATCAACTCTTCCAGGGAGACCAGCCTCCAGAACGTACAGAGGGACCTGTGGTGGTGGATTCCAGTGGGGACGAGATAATACTCTGTGAGGATGAGGATGTACACAACACTGAAGAGGGTGAGGAATTGGTGGATGAGGATGAGGACGACATCTTGCCTCCGTAGAGCCAGTTTGTGCAGGGACAGATTAATTGCCAGCTTGTTTTGTGGGGGCCCAAACGAACCAATCATTTCAGCCACAGTCGTGTGGCAGACTCTGGGGCTGAAATGATTGGTTTGTTAAAGTGTGCATGTCCTGTTTATACAACATAAGGGTGGGTGGGAGGGCCCAAGGACAATTCCATCTTGCACCTCTTTTTTTTCTTTGAATTATGTACTGTTTGGGGCCTAGTTTTTCAAACTGCCATCCTGTCTGCCACTGCAGTGTCACTCCTAGATGGGCCACGTGTTTGTGCCGCCCACTCGTGTCGCTTAGCATAGTCATCCATCTACCTCGGTGCAACCTTTTGGACATAAAAACACTATTGTGAGGTGTGAGGTGTTCAGAATAGACTGGAAATGAGTGGAATTTAAGGTTTTTGAGGTTAATAATAGCATAGGAGCAGAAAAATCAACACATTCTGTGATTTTAGCTTTTTTTATGCTTTTTTTAAAAAAAAATGCAGATCCAAAACACAAAACCCAGAACCCAAAACACTGAAGGGTGGTTTTGGCAAAACCAATCCAGATCCAAAACACGAAGAAAGATCCAGATCCAAAACCAAAACACAAAACACAAAAAGTGGTCGGTGCACACCCCTAATAATGTACTGTTTGGGGCCTAGTTTTTCAAACTGCCATCCTGTCTGCAACTGCAGTGTCACTCCTAGATGGGCCACGTGTTTGTGCCGCTCACTCGTGTCGCTTAGCATAGTCATCCAGCTACCGCGGTGCAACCTTTTGGACTAAAAACAATATTGTGAGGTTTGAGGTGTTCATAATAGACTGGAAATGAGTGGAAATTAATGTTATTGAGGTTAATAATAGCATAGGAGCAGAAAACCCCACACATTCTGTGATTTTAGCTGTTTTTATGCAATTTTTCAAAAACATACAGATCCAAAACCCAAAACCCAGAACCCAAAACACGGAAGGGTGGTTTAGGCAAAACCAATCCAGATCCAAAACACGAAGAAAGATCTAGATCCAAAACCAAAACATGAAAAGTGGCCGGTGCACACCCCTACTTTAATCCCATATGAACCCGCCTCCTCGCTGAAACACTTGAGGGGGAGGGGCGCCATAGCACGCACCTGCTCTGAGCACCCTGGCTACACGCTACTCCTCTGTTTATGAGAGCAAATGACAATCGTCCATATGCTCACAAACACTGGAAAATAGCCAAAAATGGTTGTTCAGACAAATTGGTTAAAACACGAATTTAACCAATTTGAACAATTTTTTTTGTCCTTTTTTCAGTTTTTAAAACCAGATGATCGATTGTCATTTGCTCCCATACATTACCAGGTTTTCATTCCAACCAGCCAGATTGGACAGATATCTGACAGATAATTGTATAGTGGATGCCCAGCTTTACAGTGACATGTGGTGAGGTAAATAGCTGGGATCTGGGGAGGCACTGGCTGGTATCAGAGCCAGATTTACACATACATATATACAAGGGTTTATGTGGGCATTATACAAAGATGCAGCAGTATATAGTGCTGGAAATTTGGTGTGTTTTGAACAGGGATGTGCGGAAAAGGAAGACAGGGGAGGCAGTGCCATACAATTTTTACTATAAAAATTATTAGAATAATACAAAGAAGGTATTTATAATATTTTCTTTATTTTTTTTTCTAATCATTTTTATAGTCAAAACTTTGGAGTATACCTAAGTATGACAGGAAAGGCTCTGCTAACCTTCACATCACTGGTATCTTACCAAGGTGTAATGCTATCAGCTCATCATATCTATTACTCACAATAACAGTATGTTTAATTGTAGGTAAAACACACCCACAGAGCAGGCACTAATGATTGTTCATGTGCAAAACTTAATACACTGAGTGCTTGATTCAGACCCGCTCGCTAGATGCGGCCACTCGCTCCCAGCGTATGGAAATTCAGCTAAGTGACATCAAGGCAGTCGCTCGCACAGCAAGGCATAAGCACGCCCACTATGTTTTGGTGAGCGACCACTTTGTGTTTACAGATGCCCACCAGCCTGTCTTTAGCCACCCACTAGCGTACGTCATCTCCAGGTAGTATAGACAACCATCGGTACATCGGGTTCCATCGGATCTGACCGCAGTGTTTGCGGTTGACTGTACCCTACCACAAGCACTGCGAGCAGTTCAATGTATTATTCAACCAGGTGACATGTACTATGATGCTGCCTGTTAATTATGCACGCCAAAGAAACGGTGTGAAAACACTCTGGCATGCCTGCGTCCGCAACTCCACTCCCCCATTACTACTGGCCTGCCCCTGTTACCACCCACAATTGGCCTCTCCTGTCACTCATTCCACTGGGCTGTCTTTGCAGGGTGAGCGAGCACATTCCGATCGCTCGTACTAGTTTGCGCACGCGCACTGCGAACTACACACATGCGCACATTAGCGAACATCGTCTGCAACGAGCGGCCGCTTGCTTGCGAGCGGGTCTAAATCAGGCCCTGAGTTTTTGTTTTGTCCTCTTGAGATATTTTGAAGGAACGGAGGCCCTGATTCAGAGCCGGATGCTCTGACAGAGCGCTCGCTCTGAATCAGGGTGTCTTTTTTTTTTATGGAGCGGCCTCTTGGCCGCTCGCATTGCTGTGGGCTGCCACCTACAGCTAATGCGAGGGGCCAGGATGATGGTCGTGATGGTCAAGACCATCGCGACCATCGGGCTTGTGACGAGACCCTTGTGGTAGTGTCTCGTGGCCGCAAGCCCCAGAGAGCTTTCGGCTCAAACAGAGCCAAAAGCTCTCCCACTGACATTACTTGTGATGCCAGTGGGGCCGCCCCCAAATGGTAGGTGTTCCCATGGGAATGCATCCGTCTGGGCAGCCACCCCCCCAGCCTGCCCACCAAAGGGGCATTCTGTCACTCAACATCGACAGCACACCCCCTTTGGTGCGAGACCCGGAGCGACGGATTGCCCGTTGCTATCCGGGTCTCGCTCATGCTCACGTTGGAGCCGGCTCCGTCGTGCGCATGCGCTCTTGGCCACCATCGACCCGGTTGCGAGTGCTCAGCACTTGTGACCGGGTCTGAATCAGGCCCGGAGTACCTGGGAAGTGCCATTGATAATTATTTGGTATAGTGCTTATTCACAATTTTTCTGTTAATTTACATTATGTTCATCTTCATGTCACCTACTGCCTCCCTCTGTCACTCTTTGCCTCATCGTCACCCTCCACCTCCCACTACCTCTCCCTGTCACTCACTGCTACCCGGTCACCCTAAGTCTCCAACTGCCTCTCTCTGTCACTCATTGCCTCCCACTGCCTCCCCACTCACCCACTCTCTCCCCCAGCCACCCTCTGCCTTCCACTGTCACCTACTGTGACCCTGTCATCCTCTGTCTACCACTGCATCTTCCTGTCACTCCCTGCCTCACCATGCCACCCACAGCTTCCGCAGTCACACACTGCCTCTACCCATGGAGCGGAGGAAGGGGGCTCAAAGCATATTTTTGCACTTGGGCCCAAAACTCATAAGTTCTTCCACTGCAACTCTGCATCGCATGCAATTCCTTCAACATTTCCTCACCGAATGCAGCCTGTGTGAAAAACTCCCATTACAACTCAGCAGTCATGCTCCGGACTATTAAAACCACCTTCTTACCTCTCTGATGCCTGTCCAGGATAGAATAGAGGGCCTGATTCAGACCCCATCACAAGCGCTGAGCGCTCGCAACTGGGTCGATGGTGGCCCACAGCGCATGCGCACGACGGAGCCGGCTCCATCGTGTGCATGCGTGAGACCCGGCTAGCGACGGGCAATCCATCGCTCCTGGTCTCGCATCAAAGGGGGAAAGCTGTCGATGTTGAGAGACAGCTCACCCCCTTTGATGGGCAGGCTGGGGGGTTGGCTGCCCAAACAGAGGCATTCCAATGAGAACGCCTGCCGTTTCGCAGCGGCCCCACTGACATCACAAATGATGTCAGTGGAGAGCTTCTGCCTCTGTCAGAGCTGAAAGCTCTCTGGGGCTTGCGATGAACGAGACCCTACCACAAGGGTCTCGTTGCAAGCCTGATGGTCGCGATGTCTTGACCATCGCGACCATCATCATGGTCGCTTGCCATAGCTGTGGGTGGTCACACACAGCTATGCGAGCGGCCAGGATGATGGTCGCAATGGTCAAGACCATCGCAACCATCAGGCTTGCAACGAGACCCTTGTGGTAGGGTCTCATGGCTGCAAGCCCCAGAGAGCTTTTGGCTCAAACAGAGCCAAAAGCTCTCCCACTGACATCACTTGTGATGTCAGTGGGGCCGCCCCCAAATGGTAGGCATTCTCATGGGAACGCCTCCATCTGGGCAGCCACCCCCCCGGCCTGCCCACCAAAGGGGCGTTCTGTCACTCAACATCAACAGGACACCCCTTTTGGTGCGAGACAGCTCACCCCCTTTGGTGGGCAGGCCCGGGGGTTGGCTGCCCAAACGGAGGCATTCCCATGAGAACGCCTGCCATTTGGTGGCGGCCCCACTGACATCACAAATGATGTCAGTGGAGAGCTTCTGCCTCTGTCAGAGCTGAAAGCTCTCTGGGGCCTGTGATGAATGAGACCCTACCACAAGGGTCTCATCGCAAGCCCGATGGTCGTGATGGTCTTGACCATCGTGACCATCATCATGGCCGCTTGCTATAGCTGTGGTCACCCACAGCTATGCGAGCGGCCAGGGTGATGGTCGCGATGGTCAAGACCATCGCAACCATCGGGCTTGCAACTTGACCCTTGTGGTAGGGTCTCATGGGCGCAAGCCCCAGAGAACTTTCGGCTCAAACACTTGTGATGTCAGTGGGGACGCCCCCAAACGGTAGTCGTTCTCATGGGAACCAGCCACCCCCCCGGCCCGCCCACCAAAGTGGGCGTGCTGTCACTCAACATCGACAGCACTCCCCCTTTGGTGCGAGACCCGGAGCGACGGATTGCCCATCGCTATCCGGGTCTCACGCATGCACACGACGGAGCCGGCTCCGTCGTGCACATGCGTTGTGGGCCACCATCGACCCAGTTGCGAGTGCTCAGTGCTTGCGACCAGGTCTGAATCAGGCCCTCTGTGCCAGTACATTGTCGCTTCTTGCTGAAGTTACAGCTCATTGCTGAGCTCCCAGGTACTTTGTATCAGAACAATCCCAGTCCATTATAATCAGTTCCTATTTCTTATAAACAAATCTCCTATAATGTTTTGCACACCAGTCTGGTTTCCAACACTGAGACTTGTTCTTACAGCCACCATCGGTTCCATCCAATACCTCCAACCATCAGTCTCATCCGATGCTTCCCACATCGGACTTATTAGTTAAGTTCCTCAATTCATCAACACACTAGTTATGGGGAATTGTCGACTCAAATAAGATAATTATTTTTCTCAATTTGCACAACATCATTGCTACCTTCCTCTGTTAGTGTTAATGTCATTACATGCACTAAAATGATAACGGTACAAGCGGAAATGCTTTCGCTGATTCTGTAGCTAAAAAAGTGGCCATTTCCTCACCTCTGATTACACAAGTGTTACTTTTAATTGATAAGGCTCACAATTTATTTACGAAATGTTGGGCTGTAAAACCCATTGTTGTGCCCAATATTTAAAAGGGTAAAGCTGGTTATACACTGATAGATATACCGCCTATTCTATTGAACAGGATCTATATCGATATATTTATATATCTATCAAGTGTGTACAGCGGATATGTCTCTGAACTAAGGCCCTCATTCAGAGCCGTACGCTCTGAGCAGAGCGCACGCTCTGAATGAGGGCCGCCCTCAATAATTCTGGACCGTCCTCCTGGATGCTCGTATAGCTGTGGGTCACCACCCACAGCCTATACGAGCGTGCAGTTTGATGGCCGCGATGGTCGTGACCATCGCGACCATCGAAACTGCGAGCCGGAGCCTGCGGTTGAGGTTTTCAACCGCAAGGCCCGGAGTGATTTTGGCTCTATCAGAGCCAAAATCACTCCCACTGACATCACTAGTGATGTCAGTGGGCCGGCTTCTGATGGTAGGCGTTCCCTTGGGAACGCCCCCGTCAGGGAGGAACGCCCCCGGCACGCCCACCAAAGGGGGCGTGCTGTCAATCAACATTGACAGCACGACCCCTTTGATCAGACACAACGAGCGAAGGACTTTCCTTTGCTCGTCGCGTCTGGCACATGCGCACGATGGAGCTCCCGCCGCCGTGCGCATGCGCAGTGCACAACATCGACCCACTTGCGAGCGGACAGCCGCTTGCGAGTGGGTCTGAATCAGGACCTAAGTCATTCACAGACATATCCAATCTGCTATACGGCTCATCAGATGGCCTATATATCTCAAAGATATATCGGTCATCTGCTGGTGTGTACGGACGATCTGCCGATCACCCGTACACATGCTGCGGGGACCTGGTGGTGATTGACATTTCAACTGGGCGGGTAATATAAATCCCGCCCATTTGAGCTGTGAAGCCTTACATATTGGGCAGACGATACACATGCAATCGTCACATAGGTTGGCCCATCGACCTAGTGTGTACCTGGCTCAATGCTTTTACTTTTTTTTTTTCTTTAAATATCATGAACAAGATCAAATGCACCGGATTCTACAACCTGACTCTTTGTAAATAAATTCCTAGTCTCAGAATCAGAATAATCTGTCTGGGGACTGAGAGGATTCTATATGCATCCTCATCAATTGCGGTATTGTCATGCTTGCCTGTTAGTGCCTGTTATTTCTCGCACCTGTCCTCAATCTGCACAATGGTATTTCACCTGTTAGCAGAGGGGGAATGCCTTCAGCAATAAACACTGACTGGTATTTCACTTATGTACAGTATGTCCAATTAGACAATTTTGATAATTTTGTTAAACTACTTGTCAAAAATATAGAAAAAACCCTGAAAATACAAAGTACAGTATATCATAACCTCATACTGTAGGTCTTTAGAAAATATTCAAGGTAATATTTTTTTAAATGAGAGCATCATGTAATTCTCTGTATGTACTCAGGTTCTCAAGATTGGTTACAGCTGACCTAATATTCGCAAAATGCAGAATATCACACTTAATAAATACTATGGTATTACTTGATTTATATTCATTACTATAAATAGTGGGTGGAATATACTTTACTTGACAGATTAGAAAATATATTTACTGAGCTTTGCAGATACTACTGCCCTTATTACTGTGAAGCTGCCAGTGGGCATCGCAATACAAATCCCGGCAGCTGCGACATTTGTATATTTTCGCAGAGCAGCTGCATACAAATGTGCTTCTGCGGTGCCAATAGCATACATCTCTGAATCAGGCCCACAGTCACTACAGAATTATGACTAGTTGCTAGAGTGCTATAAAAGGTTAGTAATAAAACTGTAGATGCAGGACCATAAGGAGGGCTGTTCAGCCGGTGCCATTGCACAGGGCGGGATGCTCTGGGGATGGAAGCAGTAATGCTCAAAAGAGGTTAAAATATATGTGAAAAAATTACATGAATAAAAAACAAACATAAAAGGTGATGTGAAAAGTAACTATGTGTATTAAGTGGTGATGCCCTGAAAAGGCCCAGCCAGAGTAGCCTCTTTAACCTCTTTTTAAACACTTATTAACTACTTGCACACGTCTACACTTTACACTGCACTGTCACTCTTTTTCCATTTTCGTGTGATGCCCTGGGGCGATCCTGGGCTGGACGTTTTTTGGGGTGCTCTGCGCCCCAGACGTGAACCCCTTAGTGTTAGGGACTGCTAGTGACAGAGAAGCCGTGACGTGGCCTAGCAGCTTCCCATGTATTTGCAAACGCATGCAACCAATATCTCTGAAGTTCTATTACCATATAGTGTTCATATATTGTTGCAAGTATGATTCAGTGTGCTGATGTATTGTATCATGTCTGCGGTCTGGGATCTGACTCCTACTCTTGACCCCGACTATCCTGCTTGATGCCTGCACTGAATCTTCACCTTTGACCCTGATTATTATGTCTACTGCCTTGACTGGACTTTGGCTTGTGACCATGTAACTATCATGTTTGCAGCACTTTATACCTGTGATCTCTTCTGTGCTTTGTTCCTTTTTTCAGCATCCTTGTATCTAAACATGTGATTTTCTTTTTGTAACTTATAACTAGAAACAATAGTGTTTTGTTGCCAGTGAGAGATTTCTTCATACTACAGGTATTATAGGAAGTTTATTTCAGAGTTCTATCTTACAAATTGCTATATTTGCAATAAAGGTGTATTTAACATTTTAAGCAATGTGGGATGGAGCATTAAGGGCTTACAGGGGAACGCAATAAAAGAGGCCAACAAAGGGGTATAGCCAGTCACTGGAGAGGGTTAATGGGAAAAAATGTTTTTGTATAATTTATGACCCTATTATGTACTAAAATTGACTACTATAAATCTTTCTCTTTCTCTCTCCATATATACAGTAATGTGCAAAAGATTTAGGCAGGTGTGGAAAAAATTCTGCAAAGTAAGAATGCTTTCATAAATAGAAGTGTTAATAGTTTATTTTTATCAATTAACAAAATAGAAATTGATTGAACAGAAGAAAAATCTAAATCACTACTTAACCATCATTCAATACCATCAGGGAGGCGTCTGATTGGCCTCAATATCTGCTCAGCTGTACTGCAGCCTTCTATACAAGCAACACCGTAGGCCACGCCCTCCCACTAAAGATGGCATGGGTACAAATCAGTGGGGTCCACCGTGAATTTCCACCGGGGATTTCACCGACCTAGTCCAAGCCTGATTTTAAAAAGTCTTTGGGGTCTATTCATGTAACAGGAGAAAGCTCTGTTTTATTGTGGTAAACAGTAATTTTCTTTGCTTACTGCTATTCACGGAGCGGATGAAGTTCCTGACTTCTTCAGTGGCACCCCCACTCTTTGGATGAATCTCATCACCATACTTTTGTATGGTGAGTACAAGTCATAGAAGAATGGAAAGCTCAGCTTTCTGTTTCTCTACAGTGTACAGATTTGCCATCTCAGGATGGCGTAACCTTTACTGCCAAACGAAAAGAGCAGCGCAGTTGAATACTTCCCAGCTCTCTGCCCGGCATCCAATTCTGACTCCGTCCCCTTTCCTATACCAGCAGTCATTGTTGCAGTTATGTAGTGACCTGCTGGTCACAGATTAAAAGTTTTTATACCAGTTTCCCCAGTTTAACTTTAATGTGTCATATATATTTATATAATAAAATAGATATTATAAAACTTTTTTTTATAAATGTAATCTAATGTAATGTAATCTACATAGAGGACCTGCTTTCCGACGCTTCGCAGAGGAACTAAAGAGGAGAAGAATGGACTGCTGGAGCCCTCGTTTTCAGATCGCATCGCAAGAAAGGTAAGTTTACATGAATTCCTACTAAACAAAGCTATATATTGCATCGAAGTAATGCGATATATAGTGAAAAGTATACTTATATTTACATGAATAGAACCCTTTTGCCAGAACTCTTCTTAATTGTTGGTGGTGGATTTTTACACATGTGGCTCAGCATTACATGTATTCTCATTTCAGCAGTTGTTGGCACTTTTCAGCATTATTTAAGATTTTTTCCCTTTCAAAAGCTGGGTGAATAGAATCGGTCATGATTGAAGATAAGTTAAGTCTTCATTGGATAACAAAACCAGTGATAAATAGGGATATGGCTGAACAATATATTTAACTTTTATCTCTTATTAATAAAATATAACAACTTATAGTTGTCCTTCAAATACTATTAAGCAGGAAGTCCTATATAAGCGATTAGTGTCTTACATGACCATTATAATTTTCTTATTGGTTTCATTTAGATGATGTAATATGTATGGAGTGTGAAAATTAAAGATTTTAATTATTGTACCCCAACAGAGAGAATTCTACATAATTGCTTTTAGAATGTTCGAATAACTGTATTGCTTGAGAATCATTATTGTACTAGGTTTCTAAAACATATTTTAAGCTACGCTACCTTACACAATAATTAAAACCTGGTTTAGTTATGCATTTATAATTAGTATTATTATGGATTAAATACTTTTTTTCCCATTTTGTACTTGATCCACATATGAGCAGCCTATTTGAGATATACAATTTTAATTGCAAATAAATATAGTATGCTATTTGTGCAAACCCTAGTATGCTGTTTACAGAATAAATAAAGAATACATACCATATATTGCTTCAAATAAATCTAATCTGGGGTGGGTTTATAGATAGTTATGTTGTTAACTACTTAACTGGCTAACATTTTTATCAAAAATGTTCCCAAAATTGTCGATTTTTTTTATTATTAAATTATGTAAATAAGAGCTATTTAAACTTGATTCAGTATATTTTATAAAAAAAAATACAGAGTAGAGGAGTGGAGGACAGGATGGGGCTAAGTGGGGGGGGGCTAAGGTGCTGGTTCCAATATACTAATTGTTATATAAATACTAGTGTATGTATGTAATATGTATGTGTATGTATACATATACACACTTACACTGTGTCCTGATCACTGTGGTCATCAGTGATTGGACAGTCTCAAGTAGGAGCTGTTGCTGTTCTGTTTCTTTTACTCTCATAAGCAGAGCAGCAACTGGGTGTGCATTCCACCAAACTGCCTGATCACTGCTGGACACAGAAGATGAGAAGCCATGGCTACCATAAGCCATGGCTTCTCTGTTTGCTTTGAAGTCATGGCTACTCTGCAGCCACCAGATGATGGTGCCTCCGGGCTTGCCCAACCAGTGGTAGCCAGTAGTGATGGGGCACTGGGGGTGGAGCCTTGGGTGCTGGGGGAACAGGAAGTCTCTCTGAAATAGGTGGCCACTGGAAGATTATCAGTTGGCATTTCTGACTGGTCGTATCAGATGCGACCATGTCAGGGAAAGCCCAGCTTGGTGTGATCACATCTGATGCGAACATGCAGGCAGGTAGTTAAACCTTATGTAAAACCCAGGCAAACCTTTCTTTTCTATTTAAGGGATAGCTTATAGTAGCTAGAACAGTGGTTGGGTAACCTGAACAACAGCTCTCCAGTAAGTAACTTTTTGGGACTGGCTTGTCCTGACAAATCGCCACGCTAAACTTAAGTCAGACAGCAATTATTGTAAATGATAGAAATAGTCTTAATGTATAAGTTAGAAGTATTACATTGGTGTATAGATTTTTTATTGTATTGTAAACAATCAGCCATAACATTAACCACTGACATGTGAAGTGAATAATATTGATTATCTCATTGCAATGACACCTGTTAAGTGGTGGGATATATAAGTAGCAAGTAAAGAGTAAATTCTTGATGTGTTGGTGTTAAGTTGATGTGTTTGAGTCAAGTTGATTTATTAGAAGCAGAAAAAATGGGCAAACGCACGGATCTGAGTGACAATGACAAGGGCTACATTGTGATGGTGTTATGAAACACCCCTGTATATGTATAAGACCCCTAGAGCCTAATACTGAGATCATCTGCCTATAACAACCACCCTTTGTTCCCATAGAGTTGAATACACTCACTGGTACTTAGGTGGTCACTAGGACTTAAGCTCAGGATGATACAATTTTGATCACAGGATATTGGCTGGAGTAGATACAGATACTTTACAGGGCCAGGGTAATTGCAGAATCAGAACCAGCATCCACATGGTTAATTGGAGGACAGTTAGTCTGGATAGCAAACAGGTGAATTAGCAGACAGCCACAGCAATCCCTAAAGCAAGACTTGTAGCAGCAGCACAGAATCCAACACAACATAACTCAAGACTTGCAGGTGCAACAGCAGCACAGAATCCAACACAGCATATATATATATATATATATATATATATATATTATATACACACTTTTGCAAGGCAGATATTTGTATTTGCAGAAACTCTTGAGCAGAGATGCTATTCACTGTGTCAGTATAGGTGTGCAAGGCAGATGTTCACTGTGTAGGTTTGTTAATACTTGCGGTTGGTAGAGACAATAATTAAAGTTCCACAAAGACATAGTAAAATGGGAACAGACACGGCTAGGCATATGCAGAGCTGGAGACCAGAACAATGATACACATGGAACGGACCAGGCAGCAACATAAGGTATAAGCTATCACCGGCAGGGAATGTTGCGAGTGAATGCAATATAACAGGAAAAGGAACCAATGCAACAATCCTCCAAATTGCAATACAGCAAAACTGCATACGCACAGAGCTAGATTGCAGATTGGCTGCAGCTGAATGCTTCCACAATACTGGCAGTTACCCTGTCTAGCAACAGCCAGGACTAGAAACTGCTAAGGCTGTCAGAAATCCTGGTAGCTGATCGTAACAGATGGCTAGGTGACTGGGCCTGAGCATCTCCAAAATGGTATTCTTGTGGGGTGTTCCCAGAATGCAGTGGTTAGTACCTACCAAAAGTGGTTCAAGGAGTGACAACCTGTAAACCAGCAACAGGGTCATTGGTGCCCAAGACTCACTGATGTACATGGGGAGTGAAACCTAGCCCATCTGGTCCAATCCCACAGAAGAGCTACTGTAGCACAATTGCTGAAAAGTTAATGTTGGCTATAATAGAAAGGTGTCAGAACACACAGTGCATTGAGGCTTACTGCATTGAGGCAAACTGGTCAGAGTGCCCATGTTGACCCCTGTCCACCGCTGAAAGCATCTACAATGGGCATGTCAATATCAAAACTGAAGCTTATTGAAGAATGTGGCCTGATCTAATGAATCACATTTTCTTTTACATTGTGTGGACAGCCATGTGGGTGCGCTGTTTACCTGGGGAAGAGATGGCACCAAGATGCTGTTATGCAGTAGGGTTGTTCTGCATTTACTAACTTATATATTCTCTATCTGTGCTACTTGCTCAAAGAGATCAAACCATATACCAGATAGGTTAAGCAGGCCACCTAGTGCAGTATTTAGGGGTGCAAGAACTCCTAGAAAAGTAATAGATATGTCACCCTCCCTCCCTCCCGATATTTGAAACATTTACATTATTTGCTCTAAATATAGGTTACTACAGTAACAACATAACAGTTGCATAATTATACAAATACATTAAAACACATGAAATATAACTGTTTGCAGGCAACTTCTAATTGTTATAGCAATATTTATCGAATAGCCTTTATATGAACATTTTTGCATGTATTAATTTCAATGAATTAACATAAATTCATAGTTATGCAACAATAAACCAACACAAAACACATTCCTCCTGGGGTTATTTGAAATAGAAAGGGTATGTGGGGCAGTGATGACAAGACAGTGCAGAGTCTGAGGGGTTTTAGACCAGATAATTATACTTTCCTATAGCTAATTATCGTGGCATTAAGAATATAAAGTTTGCCCAGATGTATTAAAAAAGACATGCAAGGACTGGAGCTCTGGTAGGAGTAAAAGTAAAGAAATCGCTGATGCAATCACTTTACTTTCTAGTTTGGGGGACGGCCACTCTACTGCCCTTATGCAGTCATGAGACCATGCATGTGTAAACATCCATTGCCAGGGAGGGATCTCTCCAGGTATTTAATTGCCATTAGCTACAATAGCTAATGGCAATTAAATGGCGTAAGCTACCGGAACCAAGCTCTGGAATGCTTTGCATTCCAGAGCTTGGTAAATCTTACAATATAGCAAGCCCCATAGAAACCTATGGAGTCTGCTTTTGTGATTGGAAATAGAGGCAAGAGGCCATAAAGCATTATCCCCTACTTACATTTTGTGTCTGCTTTCAGGGGGGTCCCCACAAAATTTATTTAATAAATATTTCCCAAAGACACCTCAGGGAGAGGCAGTAACAGCAGCATTATTTGTCATGATGGAAAATAGGGAGGTTCCTGTGAGAAGCAAAGCAACCCATACCAAGCAGTATAATAACATACTGGATAGAGCAGCTTACCTGAAAAAAACAACTTTTGACTCAAAAGCAAAAAATCAACATGCAACCTTCACATCAAGCTCGCATAATATTCTTTATAGGAAGTAGATTAATTAGCCTACTTATTTATTTATTAACAGTCACTTCTATAGCGCCAGCATTTTCTGTTGAGCTTTACAATTGGGTACTAACATCAAAACAAGACTAGGTAATAACATACAGACATATATGTAAGAGAGTGCTGCTTGCAAGCTTACAATCTATAGCAGTGGTTCTCAAACTCTGCCCTCAGGACCCCACAGAGTTAAAACTTTTCAGGTCACCCAGCACGTGCACAGATTTAGTTATTACTCACTGACACATTTTAAAAGATCCACAGGTGGAGATAATTATTTCACTTGCGATTCTGTTAGGAGACCTGGAAAACATGCACTCTTTGGAGTCCTGAGGACCAAGTTTGAGAACCTGTGATCTATAGGTAAATAGACGTTGATACACAAGGATAGGTGCTACCTGTTGCATATCAGTCCAGCGAGATTGTAGGGTTCTTGGTGGGCTGTATGATCCAGTCACATAGGAATGTTAATACCCCTGCATATAATTATTCCAAACATTGTTATTAGCCTTGCTGCCTAGTAACTACAGCACATTTCTTACCTGGAGCTGGTTGTAGATGTGTGGTTGTTCCAGGAGAGGTCACAGTCTCACCTTTCCTCCTGATTGCACAAAGGTCTCAAACTGAGACTCTCAGGGCCTGATTCAGCAAGGATCACAGTTACTAATACGCACTCAATTGGCCGATTGTTGCGTTCTGCTCATGCGTATGCATCGCAGTGCATGTGCGTAAGCCTGTTGGGAACAGGAGGCCCGAACCCGGACCACTATCCCCAGCATGGACCTCGAAATCTATGGTATGAATGGTCATAAAAACAGCAGATGTGACAAATGGATAACTGAGGGGACAATTACAGTCATACAACCTAAAAAGTCACAAAATAATATTAGAGGTTTGGGACTCAACAACAACCAAGTAAATACCTTTCTAGATCAGACAGATATGAATCGAATTGTAGAGACTATAACTACTCTCCTCCAGTAAAATATAATCAATGGAATGATCACAATAGGATACAAAATAAATATCACTTAAACCGAATGACTTACTTCACCCCTCTCAATCTCAAAATTAGATATGAAACCCTCTCTAATTTACCACAAATAGATGATAATTTTTTAGACAGAAGTGTGAACACGAGTCCACAAACCGACAACCCATAAAGATTTTGAGATGGGGATAAAGGGGGGTGGGGGAGAAAAAGAGAAAGGCATAAAAATAAAAACCAAAAGATGGTTCTTGATTACGACAAGAGTAATGTTAAAGTGTCTGAATGTAAAACCACAACACAATCTTCAATTTAAGTGATTGCAAATTGGATCCAGTTGAAACATCTGTCCTTCAAAAAGACTTAAAATTTTGCCCAAGTAATTATGTAAATTTCTTTAATCTATTCATAGATGTTCAAAAATTTGTAAGAAAATTGTCTCTTAAAAAATGTTTTCAACAAAATATGTATAAGATAATGATGTACACAGATAGGCACTTAGTACAGTATATACTTAATGAATCAGATCATAAAATGTCCCTTGTGTTAGGAATTTGTCTTCACACTTCTTTCTTTCCTTAATTACTTAGAGTCTGAATTTCCTTCTCACTAAATTTACAACTGTACTACAGATTAGTGACACAACAAATATTTCCTTTGTTTTCATGCAAATACTTATTGGAGGGAAACAACTGTGATGTAAAAAGAAGGAAAGAAAGAAGCATGAAGACAAATTCCTAACACAAGGGACTGATTCAATAAATATATACCTGTACTAAGAGCCTATCTTCACTTTTATTCTCTTTGTGTTCATATGTATGGTTAAGGTGATTTCCACTTAAGAACTAGGAGGTCCTCCAGGCAGCCTTTGTGCACCCAATTTAAAACCCTACACATTTAAATCGTATAAGATAATGATGTCTACAATGATGGGAAACTGGTCTAATTTAAAAGACAATATACTTTTAACTCTAGTCATGTTAAAGGCTATTTTGTGGAAACCTTTACCAAGATAGTCAACAATGAGATTAATAAATTACAGGGTAATTTACCAACCCATAAACATTATATGATTAGATCTGAAAGAAAAGCATTGGATAGGCTCAGGAAGAATAAATCGATTATCATTAAGCCTAGAACACAGTATGTAGAGGAGGCAGTATGTCAACTTAAAGATGGCCATACATATAAAAAACTTCCTATAAAATTCTTAATAGCCTTAAGAATTTTGTAAAAGAATATACTGATATGGGGACCATTGATAAAACCACTTCTGATTTTTTAATTAATGAAGAGTATGCTGTCCCAGTTTTGTAGCTCCTACCTAAAGTTCATAAAGATGAGTCCCACCCCCCTGGAAGACCTATAATAGCAAGTACCAATCCTATCACGGCTAATTTATCTCATTTTATAGATTTTTATTTGCAGCCACTTGTTTTGAAAGGTAGATCCCATTTGAAAGACATTAGATATGTTCTAAGGAAACTTAAAGATGTAAAATAGCGGAGCAATATGTTCCTAGTGACGGGATATGAAGCATCATTGCATACCATAATCAAACAAATAGATGATATAGCAGCTGATCAACATGCACTATCCACTAGTGACATGGATACAAATCTAAAATACTTAATTGTAAAGGGAATTATGTTAACTTTATATAATTATTTTAAATTTGACAGGGATTATTACAACCAAGAGATCGGTACCGCCATAGAGACCAGGTTTGTCCCCAGCGAATATATTCATGTCCTGTTGGAAAGACATTTCCATCTGACATGGTCATGGCTGGGAGGCAAACCTGGTTTGCTGGTGGCGGTACATTGATGATGTGTTTTTTTGTTTGGGAGGGTAATCAATCAAATCTAGATCTTTTTTGCATTTACCTCAATGAAAATAATATGAACATTAAGCTAATTTTTTATTCTAGTCAAGAACGTAAAAACTTTTTAGATTTAGAAATATGTATTGCTAATAACCATTCATCCCCCACATCACCGCTACCTTGACATCCCCTTCCCCAACCAACCCTGCCCTAACACATACACACCCTGACACCTTGATCACCACCACCCTCCATACCCCTTATATCAACCACACCACCCATTCCAACACCCCATCCCCCGCTTCTCTATGTTGCTATGGCTCTTGTCTGACAAACATCACTGGTCTGTAACCCCCCTCATGCTACACTTTATCCCAGCCCCCACACACATTCCTGACTGCCTCTATAGTGACCACACCACCCCAAGATGGCACCCCTTCCCCCCTCTCCACAACACGACCATTTACACACTACTGCACCAAACACATTCCACACATTCCAAGAACCTATTAGTCAACACACCAACCTTACTCCTCCTCACCACATGTTAACACACACTTCCCCGTGTCAGTCGATTTAACCACTTGGCCACACCACCTATATACCTACACAACCCTGGCATTCCACACATCATACAGGTTAGCGATACTAACCACTACACCCACCCTCCCACCACACGTGGCCATCATCTAGACACCATTATACACATAACAGGAATGTCCACTACAGCACTGCCAGCTTGACACATGCCACACGCACCAGTCTTATTCCATCTCCCCCTGCCCTATCACCTAGCCACCATCCCCAGAGAGATGCCCATCCACACCTCCCCGGACCCCTTCGGTCACCCAAGCCACCAACCATCGCCCTCATAATCACCCCCACACACACACCCAGCCTATCACAGCGCATGTTTGGCTGCCCGCACCACGGGACTAAACTACCACAACAATGCGGTTTCACATCCCCACCGCCACAATAATTGCCTTACACACCCTGGTGCCCCTGACCCCCACCCTACTCACCACATGCCCCTGCCCGCTCATTAAATCCTCCACACAGCACAAAACACTCAGTCACCTTTCCGCATACCTCCTCTGCCTAACGCACGCCAGAGCCAGCTGTCACCTAAACCCATGTAAACATACAGAAACCCTACACAGCACAAGATTGGCTGCCAGCACCACGTGACCACCTCCAACCAACCGCACCCGGTCTCGATCCCCATAGCAGCCACATAATGCATTAAAGCACACCAGCCCCAGCATACACACCCACACCAGCAGAGCACACGATTGGCTGCCGACACCACATGAATGCCGCTGACCATCCACAGCCGGTCACAATCCCCATAGCAGCCACATATACACCCAGACATGAGCCCCAGCTAACACACCCACAGCAGCGCAGCACACCATTGGCTGCCCAAACCATGTGATGCTATCACCCAACCACAGGCTTAGCCTCGCGCTATCACCCATCAGATACATGGGCCACACCCACTGTTAGCCCTGATTGGTCATCTCCACCAGCTGACAAACACAGAACCCAGAAGTTCCATATTTAAACCTCACACATGAATAGCCACACTTCTTACCTCCTTGAAGAAGGCAGAGCCCCTGCCAAAATGTGTCGTAGACCCTTACATTCTGACACCACAGCCAGCTTACACCAGAGCTCTTCATTCCCACGGAGAACTCGGTTGAGCCTTGCTGCTTCCATAACCCTCTCTACCCACCACCCACAGGGCCGCACTGGGCATCACACCTAGCAAAGCCCTGCGCACCCCTCTTGATCACCACTCCACCTGCTAGACCCAGGCGACCATGCACCACCCCCTGGGAGCAACCAACACCAGCTCCACTCACAGCTGTTCATCCAGCAGCAATCCCTAAGCGATCCACACCAATAGGCACCCACCAGGCAGCAGGAACAGAACACCAGAAATGCGGTGCACCAAGCCCCACAGTGCACCAGGAAGCTACTACCACACACAGAGCATCCTCCAACCGCTGACACCGCAGCAGCCATCCAACACCGCATCTGCAAAAGGAAACTCTAACACCAGCTACCAGCAGCCCAAGCCTTTTTCACCAACAAATCCTACCAGTAGGTAAGTGACTCCGAGACTTATACCCCTGCACGGGACGCCGCCATGGTGTACATCCACAACCACCAAACCCGCTGCCAACCGACCTCTCCCCTCCCCCCGAGACATCCTAAGACTGTTGACCAAAGGTCCAGAAGGGGTAACATGCCGGTCTATTGAACTGCATGGAAAGGAGCCCCCTAAAAGGGTCCACTCACCTCCCCAGTCCCCACCCACACACACCCCCAAGTGGATCACTCACCCCACCTGGGTGCCTGGGACCGAACAGGATTAGTTCTGTTTTTTTCCAATAAACCTTTTGGCCCCCATTTCTGCCTCTGTCTTCATTTCCTCTCCCACCACCTCCAGTCCATTAAACCCCCTTCCCTCCCTACACCCCATCACTCCACACACAACATCGAACACAAAAGACCACAACATACTATTACTCCAGCATTACACCCATAGGGCGAGCGCACCCTCTGCACCCTCTACCCCATTGCTAATAACCAAATAGAGACCACTGTGTATACTAAGCCTACAGGCTCTAACACTTACATTAATGTTCAGGGTAATCCTCTACCTCAGTGGCTGATGAATGTCCCTAAAGGATAGTTCGCATGCCGAAGACATAATTGCTCTTCCAGTATGAAATACAAGGAAGTAGCAAACACCATGAAGAACAAACTCCTTCAAAAAAGATACAATACCCATAAAACACAAAAGGTAATGGAAGAAGTGTTTACAGTGGATAGAGACAGTTTGCTCATAGAGGATCCAACTAAAGACAGGGGTAAAAAAAGGTAATCAAGACTCACAATTCAGTCTGGCATTTAATACAGAATACAAGCCATTATAAATTCGTTGAGATAATTTTTAAGACAAATTGGCACCTTCTTTTGAAGGATCCGGTATTATCCAAAATATTTCCTTAACATACCAAATTCCTTTACAGAAGAGACCCTGATATAAAAGACAAATTGGTCTCTAGTGCCCTAATAAAAAGACCTATAAGAGGTGTCATTAGACACCAAGGGTTTCATAGGTGCGGGGAATGCATTATGTCCAATACCTGCGCATCATCAAATAGAAAATTAACCATGTTTGAAGCCAATGGTAAAGAATTTAAAATCCACCATTTCATTATGTGTAATAACAAATATGCGATTTATGCTATTAAATGTTCATGTCATAAATTATATATAGGCAAAACCACGCTAACATTAAAAATTAGATGGACAGAACACGTCCTTAATATCTGCAAGGGCCTAGAAACACATCCTTTTTCCCTTCACTTTAAGAGGATCACAATTGCTCCATGGATCATATTAGCATTTTTGGGCATTGAGGTGGTGAAAGAACAATGGCGTAACAATAATAGGGATACTAGGTTATCTAAAGCAGAGATGAAATGGATCTTCAATTTATGTACTTTGTCTCCTAATGGGTTAAATTACGATTTTGAGTTAAAATGGTTTTTATAGGTTGTTTATTTTCTATTTTGATATGTATTGGATAATTTCCTCTCTTTTGGATATGTTTATTTTATGTTGATCATTTATACATATTTTATTATATGGTTGTTTTATTGGAATATGCACTTTAAATGGATTAGTGCAATATTTTATATATTTTATTATATGATGTATATCTCATTAGTTTTTTTAAATACACAGTCTATTCTACACTTTATATATATATAATAGAGATATACTATAGATGGTTACCTCAGTGAGTATCCAATAGGAAGTATAGGACTAGATATCACCATGGCAACACAGATTGTAAACAACGGGCTATATGGAAGTGACGTATCACACTCCCTGTTACTGATTCTGCAGCGGTGACAGAAGAAGGGTGGAAATTACATGGCGACCAGACCCTGTGACCTGCAATCATAGCGCGCAGCATGCGGTCTGTCTGAGTGAACTGCCTAGGTGCTATGTGTAGAGTCCTTAGCTGTTCTTTAGGCTGTAAGTAAAAGTTATGTTATAGGGGACAACACTAACTCTCCCACTAAGTACATAGAGTCACTTCCAGTACACTGGGGTGACTTCCAGTTGACTATCCTTTATATACTACTCTGGTTCCAGCATTCAGGTTCCTTGAAAAAGACCTGGTATAGTGTAGAAATGCGTTGGAGTGAATGCTGGTATGGTGTGTTTGGGCAGTGTCAGAAGGAATTGATACATGTAAGATCTGTGAAATTTAGAGGTATTTTTAGCCAATGCCCTTCCCCTCCTTTTGTGTATCTATTGAGTTTGTACCACAGTTTGTAACCATACAATTCTTTTATATCAAACCATCTGTCATTTGAGTTTTTTATATATACTGTATATATATTAGTGTTTGTGTAATTAAAGTCATTTTTTTTTATTATAAGCGCTATTTTTCTGAGACTGGGTTTTTTACACAATAAATATCCTTTTAGACTTCAATGTTTGGGAGTTGGGAACTCCACTCCCCAAAGAAACCCATGTAGTAGGATTACAGTATAGTACGCTCTGTTTCTGTGTGATGATTTACCAAGTTGTGATATTGTATTTTATAATCCCTGCTTAAAGAAACCTTTATATATGGATTCTTCATTTCTTTCATGTGAGTTGGGTATGCCGTGTTCCATCGTCATAGATACAAGCTAAATTTCATCACTTATAGGTGGTGTTCACTATTTGTGACTGCAGACATATTACACCATGATATATATATATATATATATATATATATATGTTTTGTGTTTTTCCCTTCACACCAGTAACATGAGATGACTATGACCATTTATCAGAGAAGATCAGGACAGATGGTTGAACATTCCAGATTGGACTGACTATCATATATTTCACTTGGGACATTTAAGTGTTGTCTTTATTCATTAATATCTGTATGGACTTTACTGAGTGCCGTTACCTATGAAATTGTTGTATATAACTTGGATGCACTGTCTGGAGACAGAGTCTGGAGGCAATGTTGCCACATGTGGACTAGGCTCTTCATCTCTTACACAGACACGTGACTGCTACAGACCAGTATTTTCCATCAGAGAAGAACTGTTCCTTACAGTGTATGAGCGAGAGAAGGAGGAGACAGAGCCAGGAGCTGGGGGTTGTTACTAGTCATGGGTACAGAGTTAGGGGCTGTAACTAGACAGGGGGGTGGAGCTTGGGGCTATAACCAGAGCATCTTGTAAATGCTAATTGATCTGTTATATTTATGTAACCTGTCCGATAAATCAGTAACAAAGACAGTACATAATTAGGGGTGTGGACAGATTTGACTAGGGGGGCCCCAAATTGGCATCTTGCCTAGGGCCCAATGGAGTGTTACTCTATCTCTGGCATGAAGTATGGGTATTATTAACATCTATAAGAGAATTCAAAGAAAAAAATGACAAAAAAAAATAAACAAACATTTATTTTCTTGGTTTTATCTGGTTTCCCAAATTAAAATGGGCTCCATTTCTTTGAGAAATCACAAATCAATCAGTTTAAGTTCAGTTATAAAGAAACCACAGACATTGTAGAAACATCTGGCATCTATTCTGATGCAGAAAGAGATTTCTTATACACTAAATTAGTGTTTTCTATATAAAGTGTTTAGGTCCATTTGTTCTGTATATTTATTATCACCAGTTATTTATATAGCGTACACATATTCCGCAGCGCTTCCCTGCACCAGTGGAGCTTACAGTCTATGTTCCCTATCACATGATCACACACATACACACTAGGGTTAATTTGTGTTGGGAGCCAATTAACCTACCAGTATATTTTTGGAGTGTAGGAGGAAACCGGAGTACCCGGAGGAAACCCTCGCAAACACAGGGAGAATATACAAACTCCACACAGGTAGGGCCATGGTGGGAATCGAACCCATGACCTCAGTGCTGTGAGGCAGTAATGCTAACCATTACACCGTCTGTGCAGCCAGAATTTATTTAGCTTATATATTACAATTAGAATCTCTGCCAAAAGTGTTGCTTTCTTATTTTCCCTTTCAACCAATATGTTTATAATAGACATGACCTTTTGCAGTGTTATCAAACAGAAGTGATGGGTTGATGCGAAGGAGCTTATGTAGCTAAAGCACAGTCTATGTAGTTAATTGATCTACTTTTCAAGGTCCCCAGTGCCTTTGAGAATTACTAGCTGAGGTCACCTACAGCTTCTGTTCTGTTAATCATTTGTGCTTTCTTGACAAGTACAGCAGGCAAAGTATGCGTGACCTATGTTGTCAGTATAGTTTCAAGTTTATAACAATATCTCGTATGCACTTTTCATTCTCTTATTTGTGTTACAGGATCATTATTGTTAAGAAAATAAGTTTTACTTAGAATTATACTGTATAAAAAATAAAAGTAAATTACAATCTATTCTCAATTAATTGTATTCTCAATATGATAGATTCTTTATCAAAGTAAATTTGTGATATATGCCCCAAAACAGCCATTTTTATTCGTGCAACCCCATGATGTATCTAGGGGGACTTCTGCTGCAGTCCCATGTTTCTTATTGCAAAAGTAGCCCCCACATTTTTCAAAAAGAAAAATAAATAAAACAGACAGAGGTAATTTTGCTACAGTTGGCAGCATTTTGGCCTCAGCGTGGTCGACCATAATACTAACTGTTTATCTTATTGGACTTTAGATATTATTATTACTCATCACTAGTGCTGGAATTGTGTCTCTCTTTCTTTTTATATATATATTTCACTATGGGGGATGCTAAATTGCAAGATTTACCATGATCTCAAATGCAAAGCTTGACCCCATTATCTAACGCACAGGTTCTCAAACTCGGTCCTCAGGACCCCAAACATCACATGCTTTCCAGGTCTCCTAACAGAATCACATGTGAAATAATTAGCTCCACTTGTGGATCTTTTAAAATGTGTCAGTGAGTAGTGAATACACCTGTGTACCTGCTGGGTGACCAGGAAAACGTGACCTGTGTGGGGTCCTGAGGACCGAGTTTGAGAACCACTGATCTAACGCTATCTTCAGCACATTTTTTAGGGAGAGGTTTCCTCCAGATCCCTCCACACCACCCTCCACTAATGGCTGTTTATGTGCATTAGGCTAGCCAGGTCTGAACCTGTAATCAAAGTGATAGCATAAGCTTGTTATTAGTTAAACATTATGCTAATGATCACTCATAAGCTAATTAATTAATCACTTGCAAAAGTAGTTTCCAGTATAATTTTATAACAAATTGTTTAAAAAGTGAATGTTGGCTATGACAATTAGGTGTCAGAACACACAGTGCATTGCAGCTTATGGGGCTGCGTAGCTGCAGACCAGTCCGAGTGACCATGCTGACTCCTGTCCACTGCCTAAAGTGCCTACATTGTGCATGCGAGTGTCAGAACTTACCCATGGAGTAATGAAAGAAGGTGGTCTGGTTTTATTAATCACATTTTCTTTTACATGATGTGGATGGCTGAGTGCATGTGCATTGCTTACCTGGGGAAGAGGTGGCACCTATAGGCACTATGAAGAGAAGGCAAACTATGGAAGCTGTGTGATGGTCTGGGTAGTGTTCTGCTGGTAAACCTTGGGTTCTGGCATTCAGGTTAATGTTACTTTGACACAAACCGGGCACCTACCTAAACATTGTTGCATCCATTCATAGCAGTGGTATTCCCTGAAGCCAGTGGTCTCTTTCAGCAGGATAATGTGTTCTGCCACACTGCAAACATTGTTCAGGAATGATTGAGGAACATAACAAAAAGTGCAAGATGTTGACGTGGCCTCCAAATTCCCCCGATCTCAATCCGATCAAGCCTCAGTGGGATGCACTGGAAAAACAAGTTCGAATCATGGACGCCCCACCTTGCAACTTACAAGACTTAAAGGATCTGCTGCTAACATCTTGGTGCCAGGTTCCACATGACACCTTCAGAGGTCTTGTGGAGTCCATGCCTTTATGAGTCATAGCTGCTTTAATGGCACAAAGGGGAGCTACACAATATTAGGGAGGTGGTCTTAATATTATGGCTGATCAGTCTATCTATCTATCTATCTATCTATCTATCTATCTATCTATCTATCTATCTATCATGTTCTGCTATAAAGGACATGACTCATTCCCTAGAAAAAATAGACTAGACAGGGGTAAAGATGCTGTTCCATGCTGGATACCTTTAAAACACAGCTTCACTACATGGGTCTAATTGGTGTGTGTGTGATGCATAAAAGTTGTGGGATTCAAAGGGGAGGGGCTCCTGGCACTGAATTAGTCGGCCAGGTGATATAGAGCTGGTAATATTTAGCTTAGTGTCAGGGAGCCATATGTTGGATGTAAATGTGCTGCAAATATAACATTTTGCATCAGAAAAAGCCATCTAACAAGGACAACTGCTGTCAAATGTGTTTTTTGAATGGCTATATATATTAGAGATGAGCAGTCCAGATTACATCCATACATCTTAATCCAAGTTCTGGCTTATGTCAGATCGAGGCTGAACACCGTACTCCTGGCATTGGATTCTCATGGGTTTTGGATTCAATATAAGTAGCCACTGCTGGGATTCAGTGCCATTCACTCCAGTCCAGTCACGCTTCAGCATGCTGTGTTCTGTTCTGCGGTGTCCAAGTGGGGCTGTGTCCATCTCTAAAGGGCTGTGCTGCTGTGTGTCCATCTCTAATAGGCTGTGCTGCTGGCACTGTGTCCATGTCTAAGGAGCTGTGCTATCACTATGTCCATCTAAGTGGCAAGCTGTGTCCAGTCCCCTTACACTAATTAGTTTTATTCCATCACAGTGGTGCTGCACTGACTATGCAGGCCCCACCCACTGCATTCACATTGTGACTCCATATTTGTCAGCAAAAAAACTTTAAATTAATACAAAAAGTAAAAACAAATATAAAAAAAGCAAAAAATATAAAAATTGTTGAATTTGTACTGTTCTGCACACTGCACCCCAGCGCGTTTGAGTAAAAGTGGTCTGACTCTAGGCAGTGTGAGCCAAGCTGCCAGTTTTAAAAAATAAAAATTGTTGTACTGTGCACTGAACCCCACTACGCTGTAGTACCCCAGAGCATGTGTGTAAAAGCTGGCTGACTCCACACAGAGTGAGCCAAGCTGCCAGTTTTGTAATATAAAAATTGTTGTATTTGTTTGTACTGTGCACTGCACCCCAGTACGCTGTACTACCCGAGAGTGTGTGCAAAAAGCAGTCTGACTCAATGCAACTGGGAGGTTGTCAAAATTCACTGGAAATGACTGGAAATTAATATTATTGAGGTTAATAATACTCTATGATCAAAAAAAGGCCCAAATTATGTAATTTTAGCTTTTTTTTGTCATATTAAAAAAAAATGCAAATCCAAAACCAGTCACGGCGGATTGGCAAATTCAAATCCAAAACCAGACGACGAATCAGAACCAAATCCAAATCCACTAAAAATGGTCTGGCGCACATCTCTAATATATACATACACACACACATATATACAGTACATACGGGATCAGGGACGGTCCTAGGGGCGGGCTAACAGGGCCGTTGCCCGGAGCGCCGGTCCATAGAGGGCGCTGCTGAGTCCCCGTAAAAAAAGGGCTGGTGCTTTTATTTCTTTTAGTGCCCACTGCCACACTCCTGCCCACACCCACCCTCCTGCCAATGTGGGGAACTTCCATTTGTCATGACGTCTCTCCCATAGATCCAAGGAGCGGTCAGACCGTACGGCAGCAGATACAGGAGCGATGCTTAAGGTAAGTATTGTGTTTGCATTTTAAACCGTATTTTTTTTTTAGAGACAATATCACTGGGGACACTACTATAGGGGCCACTACTACTGGGGGCACTACTAATGGGGCTCTACTATAGGGGGCATTACCACTGCAGGCACTACTATATGGGCATTACCAATGGTGGCATTACCACTGTGGGCACTACTACTGGGGGCACTACAATAGGGGCTACTACCACTGGGGGCACTACTATAGAGGGCATTACCACTGCGGGCACTACTATAGGGGAATTACCAATGGGGGCATTACCACTGCGGGCACTACTACTGGGCTCACTACTATAGGGACCACTACCACTGGGGGCACTATTAATGGGGCATTACCACTGCGGGCACTACTACTGGGGGCACTGTTATAGGAGGCATTACCAATGGGGGCATTACCACTGCGGGCACTACTATAAGGGGCATTACCAATGGGGGCATTACCACTGCGGGCACTACTACTGGGCTCACTACTATAGGGACCACTACCACTATAGGGGGCATTACTATAGGGGGCATTACCACTGCAGGCACTACTACTGGGGGCACTACTATAGAGACCACTACCACTGGGGGCACTATTAATAGGGCATTACCAATGGGGACATTACCACTGTGGGCACTACTGCTGGGGGCACTACTACTGGGGGCACAATTATATGGGCCACTACCACTGGGGGCACTACTTTAGGGGGCATTACCAATGGCGGCATTACCACTGCGGGCACTACTATAGGGGGCATTACCACTGGGGGCACTACTACACTGCATAGGGGCACCACTCACAGGGGCTTTGTGTAGGGGGCACTACTAATGTTGGCATTGCATAAGGGACACTACTTCTGTTGGCATTGGTTATGTTTGATGTGCTGAGATAAATGCTGCTTTGTTTGTGAATTGAACATTAGGTCCTCCCACCTGAAGAGAGTGAACTTTATGTTACTTAGAGCTAGACAGGCTAGGATTTATTTGCAAGTTTTGTTTATTTTATGCTGTCAAATAAAACTAGCTGCAGCTCCTTGTACCAAGGCACTGGACTCTTGTGCTATTGATTGGCATACAAATTGCTACAGTTTAATCCCAGAAGATGGTACCCATTACTCTGATGTATATATTGTGACAATAATAGATATTTATATTAAGACTTTCATCATCTTAATACTGTTATAGGTTTGCATAAATAGATTTTGCATAATTGAGTTTTGATATCATACTCATTATATATTTCATGTAAATGGCTACTTTAGAATGTGACTACATCACACATTAGTATATATATGAGATGGCTTTGCTACAGTATATCACTTATGACTCTGATGAAGTCACTAATATAACTGTAAAATTTGTAATGGTTAGACTTCGATAACTCATTCGAAGCAAATGACCTGCTTCTAAAGACTTACAACTACATACTGTCATTCACCGGACTAAAAAGAACTGCTACAGTATCAGAGTCTGTGGAGGCATAATATTCCGCACAAGTATAGAGCTGCTAAAGTGTTCTTTTGCTATGGTCTACTTTTATATTACAGGATGGGACAATATTCTCCATCACATACAGGAATGAATATTTCTTCATAATTTCCATTGGTACTGGGTATTCTTTATTGAGCGTTTAACCATGCATAGTGTGCAGCTTGTAATTTTTGTCTAATCAAGCGGGCAGTAGACTCGTTAAAATATTATTTGTTGGGGTGGGAGTTTGTGTTGGTTACAGATCATGCCCCCTTACAGTGGATGCAAATGAACAAAGAAGTGAATACTCATGTAACCCGCTCGTTTTTGTCTTTGCAGCCATTTAAATTTGAGTTGCAGCATTGTTCGGGGAAACAGCACATCATTGCTGATGCACTTTCCAGGAAGTTTGTTGGGCCCGATCCTCCAAACAACCCTATGGTGATTCTAGAGGAGGAGGAGGAAGAGGATGAGGACTGCAAACAGTGGAAAATGGTAGAGAGCTGTGTACCCAGACGGATGGCACAAATAGATGTGGGCGAGGCAGATAGCTCGCCTGAAAGTGTTTTAGCTTCACCAGGGTGGTTGAAGAAAAGGGTGGAGAAGTGTGATAGGGTTAGCATAACTCCACATAAAGTAAGTGTGGAATATCCAGATCTCCCAGGTTTGGCAGAGCATAGGCATTAGGATTGTGTAAATGTCCAGTTCAGGTGTAGCCTCAATCAGTGCCCAGAAAGGCAGCTGATACAGACATCTGTGATAAGCTGGTTTAAGAACTGCAGAGACACTGGGGAAACTGAGCCTGATGGAGAAATAGTCGCCCAGCTTATAGGCCTGGGGATGACTAGTGTTAGAGTTCCTGGACCTGCGAGTCCACTGAAGAAATATCGCTGTATTGGAAGACATCTTGCCTGGGAAACTGCCATATCCTCTCTACCTGCCTGTGGTGAGCAATAAAAGCTACTGATGGATTTTACCCGGTCTATGTGATTCCTGTCACACAGGAGGTCTCCACCCTTGACATTCTAAATGTATCAGGCCTCGGCCCACTCCTAGACTTCACAGTACCTTCCTCACTACGAACGCATTTCAACATAAAATCCTGGCTGGATTACTAAACTGTTGTGATAGGCCATCCCAGCCTTCAGTTGTGAGCTTTCAAGGTAAGATGCAAAAAAAGTATTCCCCAGTACACTGCATAAACCAGTAAAAATACATTCTACATGTAAATAGAAACAGAAGACTTACTGTAGTTACTCACATTTGCAAAAAGATGATAAGCATTTCAAGGACCCTCCTCTAACTAGTCCTACCTCTAGCCAATATAGAATGCTGGCTTTTTTACTTGCTTTTTACAGTGGACGGGGGAACTTTTTTGTCTTTTCTTGTCTATATAAACCCCTTGCTTATAACCACCTGTGTAAGCCAATAAATTGATTCAACATCTTGCATTTTGTATAACACTGTTTTGATATGTACTTCACTTTTTTATTTTCATTCTTTATATGCAGCTGCTCCTAACTATCTCTTTACACTGCACTTTTCTTACTATGGTGGTGCCCTGGGGCGGCTTGGCTGGGCCAGTGTTGGGGGGTCCTGTGCTCTGGATTTGAACCCTAGTATGTTAGGGACCTATCCGAAAAAGGTTACCTGGATATGGTGGGTAGGCCCATAACCTTGGCCATGATTATGCTAAAAACCTCTATTGATTGCAAAATGTTATTGCATTTATTTAGATTATTAATAATTTGGAGTTGTGCACCTGAGATTTGTCTGTTTCTGTGCCTGCAATTAGTCTCATCAGGTAGCACCTCCCATTATATATAGAGTCAGGTTGTGCAGTCCAGAAATCTTTCCCATAATTATCAAAGTGATAGAGTAACTATACCTTGGCGCAAAAAAGGGATTTCAAGCTGCCCAACTCCAGTCTGGATTAACACCCCAAAACAGATCAAATAATATTACAAGAAGTGACTAGAATTATGGCGCTAATCCCAATAATGAAGCATTTACTATTCATCACAAAAGATAAAATAAACAAACACTTCCCTTAATGTGATGATCTCTTTCTTGGTGCAATGGGAAGTATGAAGTTATAAGCAGATGTTTTCCATATATGTAAAACAAAGCGTGATAACGCAACATAGAGCAATGAAATACAATTTAATAGACTGAAAAATTCACAATAAGTTCAATGTTTACACTCCGATAAAAATTCCTGATGGATAAAAATCACTATAACACAGGTAATGAGTGGAGATGTTACATCAGAGTAGTGATAGTGTAGCATATAGATGATGAGTTGGAGGCTCCAGAACCTCAAGCTCAGCTATCTCTGTCACCACTGTCTAGTCTTTTTTCTCCAACCCACAATTTAAAAGGTCCTTCTGTCACCGGCCGACGCGTATCGAGCAACGCTCTTCCTCAGAGTTCTGGAGCCTCCAACTCTAATACCCCTTTTGCACCAGAGCAAAAACCTGGATTTTGCTGGGTCTACCTGGGTCGCAGCTCAGTGTAAAAGGGTCCCTGAAAAATAACCCAGGTCAAGTGACCCAGCAATCCAACCCAGGTAGCTACCAGGGTGGACCCAGGATGGACCCGGGTAATGGTGCAGTGTAAACGGTGCAACCCAGGAACACCTGTAGTTCCTAAACAAAAAATATGGGACAAAGCATCTGCATTAGCCATTTGGCTTCCTGACCTATGCTCTACTGAGAAATTTTGCAGTGCCAATGACCATTTAGTTATTCTCCTATTTGTCTTTTTATTCTTAGACATCCACTTTAATGGAGCATGATCCGTAATCTATCTAAATTTCCTCCCTAAAAGATCATACATTAGTGATTCTAATGCACACTTAATTGCCAATGGCATAATTTCTATCATGTATATTCAATCTCCTACTTAAATGAAAAAGACAATGCTCTTCACAATCTTTGTTTTGAGACAACACAGCAGCTTTCCACGACAAATTCATTTTTAAAGTCAGGTGTCATCAAAACTAGTTGGGAGTACAATGCTTGTCTTGAAAATGTCCCGGCATTGAATGATTCCTCCAACTTCACGCAGGATCTGGTCTGTGGTCTTGGTATTTGGGAAGAGACTGTGCACACTGCCCGGTGATTGGCACTGATCTGTGGCAGTGTTGAGATACAGCGTTATCCCCCACTATTATGGCCAGCTACCAAATTACCTGGAGGTACGAGAAGTCTGGGTATCGGGATCTCCCATTGGCGTGACCGCGCTATCCACCAGCTGACGGTGTTGACCTACTATTTCACCGCTGATATCACATCCGGTTACCAGGTACCTAAAGGCATGGGAACTCTTGGCTATCGGGACCCCCCGCAGAGTGACCACTTTATTCACAAGCTGACGGGTGACTGTTGAGAATTAATTAACCATCTATAGGGGATACTAATTGAACATTAGTGGTACTGGATGGTATTATACGTGTGTGCACTGGGATGCCAATGACACAGAATATTTTTATTTAACTGTTTTATCTTGACCGGCACACTGGATCTGCTTGATGGAATTTGAATAGTTATTAATTGTTATAAGATACTAAACAAGTTATACATCATACTTTGTTGCAGATTTTTTCAACAACATATCAGCCATTTAAAGTGATACATCATTTTGGAATTTTGCTAGAATCTTTCCTGCATATCTCTCATAAGATCTTGACATATATCATTATTAAACATATGAGATCATTGCCATTTTATATGTTATTTGAGAAATGCATATTAGGTTGCAGGTTCATTGAATGGTTTAGAAACTATTAATGACACTGTTGTACATGGAATGTGGATTCAACTTTTTAAATAGATTCTTACCTATTTTATTGCTGTTATAAATGTGTGAAAAAAAAGTTTTTTTTTATGTGTATTCAAATAAACCTATATTGGGTATGTTAAACAAGCCTCTTTGTCTGATATTAGAAAGCACAAATTTTACCATATGTACTTTGGTACCAGCGCAGTAATTCCTGCTAATTTATAAGTGTTTTTGAGATTATATTGATCTTTGGGTCTAAACTGGACCCTATTAATTATCTGCAGCAGGTACATATCTAAGATTTTTCTATATCTAAAAGCAGCGCCAGGATCTGTAGTAGTTGACTACATATTTTGTGTTTATTTTCTTGGGTGTACAATGCTACCTTTAACAAGCTTTTTCTGCCTCAAATTCCACTTAACCATAACTGATTGTTTACTCTTGGTAAGGTCAGGCATAGGGATAGTAATTGTGGAAAAAGTAAGTATAAATCTTCTATAACACTATATGATTCTAACGATACCGGATCAGAACCTCTATACACTCCTTCCTATACCTTCTAATATCCTGCCTATACCTTCTAAAGATGGCGCTAATTTGCGTACGCAGTCATACTGTAAATAAAGACTTAAGACCTGGAATCTGTGGTTCCAAAGCACAAGTATTATTCAAGTAAAAGTACAGTCACTTACACGCTATTGATCCAGACACAATTTGGCGCAAAGGAATTATACAGACCCAAGTACAGTATACATACGCAGCGCTTCCGGACCAGATGTTAGGCATCAGCAAGAAACCCCTCGTCTATCAGCATTCAGCACGAAGACTACCAACCCAGCATTTGAGCACTCATATTTATACCCCCCAGGAATAGACAAAACAATAGAGACATTTGTTGCTGATGTCATTGGTTCCCAAGGGGGATACATCTGTTACAGAGCATTTAACAGGCTGATTCAAATAGACACAACCCAGCCTCCAACAACTGAGGGTCCCTAGATTCCCGCCACATGCAACATCCTAACAGTTGTTCATATTATATACATTTTGTTGCTTGAAATCTCTGCGGTCCATAAGTCAAGAATGCATGATGCGATCTCCCCACCGATAATACCGGAATACTGTGGAAAGAGTACGCATCAGTACAAAACCAAACACAGCATACTTATCATGTATAAAACCTTAGTTACCAAACAATCTTTATTTCATAGCATTTATACTTAATGAATAAGTTTAAATCTTATACCTTAGAGCTTATGAAACCTTGTATGTGAATATGTAATGTGTGAGTATGCAGGGTTTGATATAAAAACGCTAGTTAACTGGGGACAGATGTGTATGATTTTAGCTACTAAATGGTGTTTTCATATAGGATCTTATGCATTCGCTAATATGTGACTAGTTAACAGCGCAATTTTGCGTATTAATGTGTATATGAGAAACGGTGAAAGATGCAATCACATGATGCTATTAGTAATATCGCCATATGTACTTAATTTTGAATTTATCTAAAATGGTGCTGGGATGGCCATTCGCAAAAAGGCGTCTTGCGATTTCATTTCCAAGATGGTGTCTTGCAGCAAGTCGCAAGATGGCGTTGCCGCGATTCAAATTTAAACTGATCTCAGCCAATTATCCAGCTTCGACAGTCCACCCTTTGATAGCAAACAACATGCTATCACAATCTACTCTTTGAATTTAATTTAGGCTTACATTTACATATTATTTAGTGTTATTGTGGGATGGCACAAGGTGGTTCTTAATCCATCAATAATGTGTCTCTGGGTGGGGACATAAAACTACTATTATACACACACCTTGGAAGATCATGTGAAAGGTGTGGGAATGCACCAGTCTTATAAAGGCAGTCTTGGAGGGGAATTGAGACTTTACATTATCTGAGGTATTCTAAAAATAACATTTCAATAATACATCCTATGTACGTCTAAATATAATACATGAAATGATGGTATTTCCTAGTTCAGGGTTGTAATGCAGTTCTATATTTACCTCGGTATTCATATTGTCATTAGTGACCACCTGCATAGTTTCGTTCTTGCGTTTTACTCTATTTTTACATTTTCCACACTTCAACACAATAGGAACACACCGGACGCATATTATTATGATGACAATTAGTATAAGGATCAAGAATTTGCCTATGCTAGCGATCACTTCCTGGACCCATTCCCCTAGACATGTGAACCATTTTACTGGGTTCAGCCATGAAACCCATCCTTCTATCTTTTCCCCTACTTCAGCCACTGAAGCGTTATGGTTCTTACGAAACTCCCATTTTAGCTGCAGAATTTCATCCATCTTTCGGTCTATCACCTCCTTGGGGGTCACTGGTATCATTGGTGACATAGGTGCAACATTTTACTCCGAACTGGGTGGCTAACGTTATGCAATATCCTCCAGTTACAGCAGTTAAATAATTCAACACTAGCCTGTGTTGCACCAGTTCTTTCTTGTACGCTGGCAATTCTTTCCCTGTATACCTGAATGTGTCATTGTACATCTCGGTGATATTATCTATCAATTTAGCAAGTTCCTGAATATACCTAAAATTTAATGTACCCCGAGCACTCCTGGTGGGATCCAGTGCGACTAAAGCTTGAAAGCCAGTTGTCACACTGATTAACTGAGTGGCTTTATGCACATCACCAGGTATCATATTTCTTTTGCCTCTGTGTTCATACTGTGTGTGAAGATATGGTGATGGTGTGTTTTTATGTATACCAAGCATTTCAACATGTGTGAGGGTCATAACTTCTGGGACTACTCTTCCCAGGTAACACAAACCTTTGGAACTCGGGGAGAGCCATTTATATGCTTTTCTTCCACACATGTATTATTTTAGCACAATAACCATTTGGCACCTTACCAATAATTTCTTTGGTGGAACTCAATGTATACCGATACCTAAAATGTTTCCCACCAGATTTAATTGAGCGTAACAGATCATGGTTTATGGGCTCATTATCAGTTCTTTGTGAGAAGCTCATCGTCTGATTATTCCCCATCACTTCCCAACTCCCTGGTGTATTGGGGATTGGTTATGTTTAAACACAAAAGTGATCTATCTACTTGGAATTGATAGAGTTTGAAATGAGGTGGTTTGGATGAGAGGAACTTTCCATCCAATGTTTTCCCTTTCTGTAATTCTAAAATTTCCGTGATATTCAGCGGAAATGGCACCAACCCTACATTATGCTGTCCCTATGGCACATGTGAACACACCCAGCAATCAGTTTGATTTAACACTTTGCCTACCATACTATGATAATCCTCTAAAGGATACCCACCCCAGTATGGGTTATATTTAGGTTGGCACCGTTGGATACAGTTCTCATCAACTAGGGACCCACATAGCTCACAAATACAGGAATCTTCAGAAGATAAACCTCCACACCATCCCCGAGTATCCGGAATGATAGCTCTCTTAACAATAACAGTACTAAGATTGGTCAGACACTCCCCTGATTGGCATTGCACTCCTCCTGACTCCACTCCATCAGCACTGCCATCAGCTCCCATTTCCTCGATTGGTCTCCCATCACAGAAACTGGATATTCCCGAACCGACCAAAATGGTGAACACTCTAAAAGAGAATATGAAAATGAACACAGCAGGCCCATCCATTGTCACAACAAAGCCTGCAAGTTTCTTTTAGTTCAGGTATCTCACTACAACCTTTTCAATCCTCCAGGAACAAGCTCGCGACCGACAGGTCCAGACTATCAGCTTTGCCTCCGACTTGTTTCTCCACCGGTTGATTGACCTTTTTGCAGTGAGTGGAATGCACCCAGGTATCTCTCTCGGCCACCTTCAAAGATGTAGTACTTGTCAGCAGCACCTGGTACGGACCTTCCCACCGATCAGTCAAACAACCTGAATGCAAGAAATTTCTGATCATAACATATTCTCCTGGTTCAATATCATGATAGTTAGTTTCAGGCATATCATTAGACAACAATTTCAGTTTCTGCTGCTATTGCTTTAACTGCTTACTCATTGATATAAGATACTTTACAGTTACCTCGTTGTTACCCTTCAGGTCTTCCTGTGGACTTATAATCAAATGAGGTTGTCTACCGAACAGTATTTCAAATGGGGACAGATTTAGAGGGGGTCTAGGAGTGGTCCTTATGCTATGTAGGACCAAAGGCAATGCTTCTGGCCATCCTAGTCCAGTTTCTGCCATGATTTTACTTAACTTATTTTTAATAGTCCTGTTCATCCTCTCTACCTTGGCACTGGCTTGCGGTCGGTAGGGGGTATGAAGTCGGCTATTAATACCCATTAGCTTACACATATTTTGAAAAACATCACCTGTGAAATGAGTACCCCTGTCACTCTCGATGATTTTAGGGATACTGTACCTGCATACAAATTCCTGAACTATTTTCTTGGCAGTAAACGCAGCAGTATTAGTGGCCACTGGGTAGGCCTCAACCCAGTTAGAAAATACATTTATGCACACTAATACATACTTAAGGTTCCTGCAGGGTGGTAATTGGATGAAAAATTTGTATCACCTCGAAATTTCCATCAGTCGGTGGAATGTGGGATGGTTCGGTAGGGATCGCTTTCCCTATGTTCTTCCTCAAGCAGGTCAGACAGGACATTGCTATCTTTTCCGCTTGTGAAGAAAAACCTGGTGTGCACCAGTATGCTCTCACCAACTTGCACATACCTTGTTTGCCCAGATGAGTCAGACTGTGTGCTGCCTCAGCCAGGCTGGGGTAATATGCCTTGGGGGCTACTGGCTTACCTTGTCCATCCCTCCAGAGCCCGGAGGACTCTTGCCCACATCCCTTGGACTTCCAAATAGATCTTTCCTGAATTGAACACAAATTTTGCATCTCAATTAATTTCAGCGTGTCAATTGTTTGGAAAGACATAATTTTTTCAGTTGGAGAAAACATTTTTAACCGTGCTGCCCATTTTGCAGCTTCATCGGCTCTGTTGATGCCCAGTGACACCGGATCATCCCCACATGTATGGGCTTTACATTTAATTACTGCCACCGCTTTGGGCAGTTGGATTGCTTCTAAAAGATGTTTTATGTGTCAGGAATGTGCAACTGGTGTGCCTGCTGCTGTCATAAAATTTCTGAGACGCCATAGAGCCCCAAAATCGTGCACCACCCCGAACGCATACCTCGTGTCAGTGTAAATGTTAGCAGATTTGCCTGCTGCCAGTTCACACGCTTTAGTCAGTGCTACTAACTCTGCCACCTGGGCTGAGTGAGGAGGACCAAGAGGCTTAGCTTCTATGATGTCTGCGTCATTTACAACAGCATAACCTGTACATAATTCACCTCTGTCTGTTTGTCTATGACAACTTCCATCCGTATAAAAAGTCACATCCACATTCTCTAAAGGTGTGTCATGTATGTCAGGTCTAGCAGTAAAGGTCTGATTCAGATATGTCATACAATCGTGCGTATCATTATGTCTGCTGAACTCACCTCCTGCCAGCAACTCCTCTCCTTCCACCCTTTGTACATCATGTTGTACATATGGTAAATACGTTGCTGGATTCAGCGTGCTGCAACGTTTAACAGTAATGTTTGCTGGTGCGATTAGTGCTAGTTCCCATTTGGTAAACCTAGCCGAAGAGACGTGTCTGGTTTGAGCTGAGTTCAACAGAGCAGATACAGCATGGGGAGTGTAGACAATCATATCATGACCCAATACTATGTCCTCACTTTTACTCACCAATAGAGCGGTAGCTGCTACACTTCTCAAACAGGTGGGGAGTGATCTTGCCACAGTGTCCAATTGGGCACTATAGTATGCTATGGGCCTACTGGCATCACCATGTTTTTGTGTAAGGACACCTGCAGCACAACCATCAACTTCCGTACAATACAAATCAAAAGGTTTTTCATAATCAGGTATTTCCAATGCAGGAGCTTTTGTCAGACTATCCTTAAGATTAAGGAAAGCCTGCTCTGATTCCTCTGTGTGTACGACATGATCGGGCTTTGAGGAATAGACTAATTCCTGTAAAGGTAAGGCCAAAATAGAAAAACCTGGGATCCACATTCTACAGTATCCACACATTCCCAAGAAGGTACGAATTTGCTGTTGATTCTGTGGCAGTGTCATGTTTTGCATGGCCTTGATTCTATCCATTGTAAGATGTCGTAAACCCTGGGTTAGGCAGTGTCCCAAATATTTTACTCTGGATTGGCACGGATGTAGTTTGTCCTTAGCCACTTTGAGTCCTGTATGCAAGAGATGAAGTAACAAAAGTTTAGTATCATTTAAACATGACATAAACGAGTCAGAACATAGCAATAAATCATCCACATATTGAATTAGAACAGATCCATTGGCAGGTTGAAATGATTGTAAACAGTCGTGCAATGCCTGGGAGAAGATACTGGGGGTGTCTATGAAACCTTGGGGTAACCGTGTCCATGTGTATTGTAAACCTCTGTATGTAAATACGAATAGATACTGACAGTCAGGGTGGAGAGGCACAGAGAAGAAAGCAGAACAGAGGTCAATGACAGTGAAATGGGTTGCATTTGGTGGGATTTGCATCAGAATGACAGCTGGATTTGGCACTACAAGGAATTGGCTCTCTACCACCTTATTAACACCTCTATGGTCTTGTACCAGCCTATAACCCCTCCCACCACTCTTTTTCACTTGAAAAATGGGACTGTTGGCTATACTAGCTTACGAACTAAAATTCCCTGTTGCAATAATCGCTCAATTATTGGAAAAACCCCTAATTCTACCTTCTATTTTAGTGGATACTGGGGAATTTTTGGAGCTGCCTACCGCATTTTAAATTTACCATAACAGGGCTTATGTTTGCCATTAATCCAGTGTCCTGTCCATCCTTAGTCCAAAGGGAATCTGAAATTTGGGACAACATTTCATCTACCTGGGATGGATTTTCATTTAAACTTGTAGAGTGATACATTATCCTTTGGGGAGTGTTCAATATATCCCACACCTCGTGTGAAACTCTCTCTGGGATATCTAAAAATACACCATCAGGGGTGCAGTATATAACACAACCGATCTTACATAACAAGTCTCTATCCAGCAGGTTAGTAGGAGCCGCAGCATCCAGAAGCAAAGAATGCCTGGTATGCAACTGCCCAATAGTAACCTCTGTGGACTTTGTTAAAGGATAATGTTCCACTTTACCTGTTACACCCATTGTTGGTACTGTCTCGTTGGTCACCTGTAAATTAACGGGAGATTTTATCACTGACCTGGTCGCCCCTGTGTCTACAAGAAAAGGATATCCAGTACCAGCTACATCAACCATCATGACCAGTTCTTCCCTAGTACTTCCCGTTAACCTGACTATCTGTAGACTACAGGTTTGACCTGACCCCTAGCGTTGGCTACCATTATCCAATAAAGCATTTACGGCCACAATTGGAGCTGGTGCCTGCTGGACATTTGCTGGTCTCTGTGCATATCCCTTATGGGGATATCCAGGTCTTCCCTGACTTGGGATTCCTACTCTTTTTACTGTATAGTTTCTACTTAAGTGTCCTGTTTGTTTACAGTTAAAACATGTTCGTGGATCGGGTGAAGACATGTGTTGTTGTGAGGTTTGAGCAGAGGGTAAAGGTGGTGAATATGGGTAAGGATAGGGAGGGTAAGGGTATTGTGGGGGATATGAAGTTTGTGAGTAGTATGGGACCTGTGGTTGTATCGGGTTAGAGGGATAGAGCTGTGATTGTTGTTGCATAGGGTTAGTGAGGGCATATACTTGTTCAGATGTGTGTGTGCAGGTGCAAGTGTGTCTGTTGGCTGTGATGTTACCGTCATTCCCTCCAGAGCTTGGATACTGACAGCCATTAGTTTTTTTCGCTCTGGGCTTCTCTCTTCTTTGAGATGTTTTTATCATGTTCGATGGCGGTTTTTATGAGGGTATCTATTGTGAGTCCCTGCCAGCCAGGCTGTGAGGTCTGAACCCGGGTTTTTAAACTCTCTTTCAGACCGTCCACGAGTACTGTGACTTTCATTCCCCTGTGGTGAGTGCTATCTTTAATATCTTCTATCCCAGTGTACTGGGTGATAGCCTGCAGTACCCGGTCGCAATAATCTTCTGCAGATTCACTCTCCTTTTGCTTAATTTTGAAAATTTTGTTCCAGTTAACTACTACTGGAAAATATATACCCAATTGAGTTACAATGCGGGAAATGTTACCTTGGTTTACTTGGTTTGTTAAGGGAACGTCACCATCCAATACACAATCCGTGATAAATTTTGTCACGTCGGTATTGCGTAGTAGACAGGCCCTTAACACCACACGCCAATCTTTATTAGTGGGCTCATGTGAACTACCCAAATTTCTCAAAAATCTTTGACATTTGGCTAGTTCCTTTTTGGGATCGGGGAAATCATTTATGATGGAATTTAGTTCTGCTCTTGTCCAAGGACAATGCATTACTACTTCCCTAATGGGCACTACACCGTTCACATCTGCATTTCTATTTGGAATGTTTATTGTCCGAATGGGATGCAGACCGGTAGCGCTACTATCTTTGACCTGGTTACCTGGCTGGGGGTTTAATCTGCTGCTGCTACGTATGGTATGAGCAACTTCCTCTACGGGTGCAGAGGGTGTTAACACTTCCCTTGCTGTTACCGATGGAGATGGCGGCACCACTCGTGATTGTGGTGATGCAGCATCTATCATTTGCACAGCATGGGAAATGGCAGACATTACAATAGGCTCATCATCCACATCATTAACATTGTCTTTATGGTTGCTTAAGAGAGGGTACAAATTGCTTGTTACATTTTTATGAGTATTTTTGGTAACTGTACTTGCACCTCCATTCACATAAGGTGGGGGAGGTGAGCGTGAACTGCTGGCAATACTCTCCACAACGCTACATTGCCGCACGTGCACACCATTTTGCGGTTCGCCCGTATTGCAATTTAGCGTCGCGGATGTATTCTCTGGCAATGTGCTCGCGACACTAGTTTGCGTCGCTTGCACATTTTTAAGCCACACATCCCCTTCATGCTGCCACAGTTTTAAACATTCATAATATTTAACATTTTTCTCTCGGGAGTGCATCAGACTGATGTGATCCCGGACATTATCTAGTACATTTTTATCAAAACTACCAATTCTGGGAAACGGTCTAACACTCTTCATCATCATTCTAAACCATACATCACAATACCTTATCACATAAGTACCGTACTTAGTATGCATAATACGACGAGCCGATCCGATCGGCACCTCCATTAACAGCACATCATTGTCTAACATCTCTACTGTTTGCGCGGTTCCCATTCTGAGACAAAATCCTACGCTTTTCTATAAAGATTTAAACTGGTGAAAGACAATCAAGATACTTTCACTTACCTGTGGACGATTTAAGTCGGTGGCGCCCACACACCTGGATAAGATTTGAAAAGGCAACTTCCACACCCAGATAAGATTTAGTAAGGCAACTGCCACACCTATGGAAGTTTGTATGTCGGCTACTTCCATGCACCTCTCTACAACAAATACAACATGTACACCTGCTACTGTGTATAGAACGGTAAAGCTGCTTACCGAGCGACTAGCACTTAGCCCTTAAAGGTCATATGGTACCTCTAACTGTAGGGAACAAGTTACCCCTACCAACAAACGCTCACTGTTACACACTTTTTCCTGCGCAGAAAAATACACGTTAACCCAGATATTGATAACAATTGAAAAAATGTAAACCTCAACGGCTTTATTTAAACACGTTGCAGCACAACCGGATTACGTATATGCTATTGTGTGACCAGTCGCATACACAATAATGCAACTACCACACAACCGTATGACAACCTTTAGCTGCGTACACAAAAGTGCATCTTGACTGTGCGCAAACCTGCGACTCAGCCGTGTACTCAATACTGCGGCACTCCTTTAAATGTTAGGTTCTATCAGCAGAGGAAAACAAACTTTATCCTCTCTTGTCCATGGATTCTAGTCAGCTTTCTTGGCTCACACAGAAACGGATAACGATCTTTCAGCACAAAGCGGTTGCAGGTAAACCCTGTATGTGGCCACTCCACCCTTTGCTGAAATATCGATAGCCGTATGTACCGTGTGAGCAGGTAAGTGACTTCACTGCAAGCCCCCAACTAACGATACCAGATCAGAACCTCTATACACTCCTTCCTATACCTCTAATGTCCTGCCAATACCTTCTAAAGATGACGCTAATTTGTGTACGCAGTCATACTGTAAATAAAGACTTAAGATTTGGAATCTGTGGTTCCAAAGCACAAGTATTATTGAAGTAAAGTACAGTCAGTTACACGCTATTGATCCAGACACAATTTGGCGCAAAGGAATTATACAGACCCAAGTTCAGTATACATACACAGTGCTTCTGGACCAGATGTTAGGCATCAGCAAGAAACCCCTCGTCTATCAGCATTCAGCACGAAGACTAACAACCCAGCATTTGAGCACACATATTTATATCCCCCAGGAATAGACAAAACAATACAGACGTTTGTTGCTGATGTCATTGGTTCCCAAGGGGGATTACATCTGGCTACTTCTCAACACTTTTTGATGTATATGTTTTTTAGATGTATTGTAAAATCATATTCATATTTGTGTGTGTTTCATTGGCCAATGATGTCTATTTTATATTAAATTCATCTTATATATTTTTAATAAATAGATTTAACTTACTTTTGGCATAGTTGATAAATTCTATTCACACATTTTTTAATTATTACTAATTATTATCAATTTAGTGTTCCACAGCGCCATTGTTTACTTTCTTTTTTGTGTTTCTCTTTTGGCTAGCAACCATAACAGCTGCGTAGAACATCATCTGTAACAATTCAATTAGTATATATGTTGATTATTCCTTTTTGCAGCACCAGTGGCTTCACATTAATATTCAGATAGTCCTTTGTAGCATAATATGAGACAATAAAGATAGTACACCTCCCAAGCGGACGTACTGACGCGTTTCTTCCGATGAGCCAGATTTTTTAATAGAAACTAGGTGCAATCTATTTTCCCTATTACAGTATTACAGCCACAATTACAGTTTTATAAAGGCTCCACCAATCCCTACATATATGTGTATATACACAGAGTCAAAATAGACTTTTTCACCAAGTGGTTTTAAATATGATGGCCGATTTGGACATTGTGTACATATATTAGTATCCTTGGAATTTATGGCTATTTTGCAAAAGAAAGGTCATTTAGCATATATATGGGAATATTGTATGAATACTAATAAGTAGCTTTTGTAAGATGGATACTTACTTAGATATTGTGAATTGGAATTTTATTATGTGTTTTTTAATAAATAAGATTTCTTATTGAATCATTGTGTGATATTACTCACCACCACAGCACTGTATAATTATTTCTGGCTGTCAATCATGCCTCATGGATGGAGCCTGACACAGCTTGTACCCTGCGTAAGTGAGACTGCCAAATCAGGACTAAAGATGACTATGTACATATTTGAGATAAGCAGACAACATACTGTCTATGGGGCATTAGAATTCTATCCATCATCCCCTGAAAAGTGATGGGTGCCTCATATAATCCAAATGGCAATGTCTTGTATTGGGACAAGCTCTCTGCTGCAGAAAAAACTGTCTTTTATTTTGAATTGCGTGTCAATGGCACTTGTCCGTAAACTTTGGTTAAGTACCATGCTGTCCCCAGCCCTTTAATATGTTTATCCACACGAAGCATTGGGTAGGCATCAAACTTAGTAGACACACTATTCAATTTACAGAAATCAGAACAGAATGGTAAGCTCCCATCGGGTTTTGACATGAGTACAATGGGACTTGACCACTCTCTATGTGACTCTTCAATTATATCTAACTCTACCGTTTTTTCTAAATTTATTTAGACACTGATTCCCATTGGGCTTCTGGTATTCTATAGGCCTTTAGGTTCATTGATCATGTCATGTTTAATGACTGTTGTTTTACCAGGTATGTCAAAGAACAAATCTTTATATCTTATGATAAATTATTTATCCTCATGCTGTTGACTATTTGAGAGGATTTTGACTATTGTTACTTGGGAACCAAAAGTACTGTGGTTACTGAAGAGAGACGAGGGTGGCTGACAGAGCTACTCTATCCTTCCAAGGATTTATAAGATTTACAGTACATGGTAGATCTACTCTGGCTTTTTTTCCCAGGCTGGTATACTTTATAAGTAACCTCACCCACTTTTTCTAATTATTAAAATGGTTCTTGCCACTTGGCTAAACATTCACTTTCAAAGTAAAATAAGCACTCTGTCCCCAGAAGCAAATGTGTGGAACTGGGCATTACATTAGCAAACCCTATGTTTAGTCTGTTCCAAGGGCTCTCTCAATATCTGCACTGTAGCTATTCTTTCCTGCATCTGAGAAATATGCTCAAAAATAGGTTTATAAGTACTGGTTTGCCCCTCCCATGTCAATTTTGCAATACACAGCAATCCCCTTGGGTGTCTCCTAAAGAGCAAATCAAAATAGAAGATTGTGAGGGTTGGGTACGGGATGCTGGGGCTCGGGATTCAGGCAGTCAGAATCAGAATGCCGGCATCCCAACAGAGTTAGGATACCAACACCTGTTGGTAAATATCCTAACCCTACCTCTGACCCTTCCTCACTGCACTCTAAGCCTAACCTCCCCCTAGTGCCTTAACCTAACCCTGCCCCCCTAGTGCCTAACCCCCCCAGCACCTAAACCCTACCTCCCCCTAGTGCTTAAACCTATCCCCTAACCTTTTCCTTAACCACACTACTTACCATCAGGATGCCAGCGGTTGGGATGCTGGCAGTTGGAATGTCAGTTTCGGGATTCTGACTGGTGTTGGGATTCCAGTCCCAGCATTCTGACAGTTGGGATTATAACTACATCCCGATTGTGGAACCTCTCTAATGGCCAGCAATAAATAAGGTAACATATAATATGAAACTTTCCCATCTTTATCCACCACTGTCTTTAACATATTATATAAAGTTTTTTTAAACATCTTAACTAAACCATCAGTCTGGGGATGACACACGGAGGTCCTTAGATGAGAATCCTTAAACAGGTGGCACAAATCTTTCATGATTCTTTAAATAAATAGTATACCTAGATCAATTAAGATTTCCTTAGTCATTCCCACTCTGCTAAAGACATTGTTTTAGTTGATGCATTGGGCAATGGTATAATTACCTGGAATCTGGTAATAATCCATTTCCACTAAAATATATTGAAGACCCCAGACAGACCTAATTAAAGTTCCAACCAAATCCATAGCTATTCTCTCAAATGGGACCTCAATAATGGATTAATGGAAAAAGCAGAATTCTATAATGTGGCCTGGGAGCATAGCACTGCCACTCAGAGCAGGATGCACAGTATTTAGATACATTCTTATGGGCCCCATGGCAGAAAAACTGCTGCACAGAAGATTTTCTACCCCTAGATGTCCTGCATTTAGGTGACCATAAGCCAGGTCTCACCGTTCTTCTATATGCCTTTAGGAACTATCAATTGTACCACAATATCTTCTCCTTTCTTGGACACTTGGTGCAACAAATCTTGACACATTGCCATTTGAGTGTATGACAAGCCACCTTCAGGATCTATTGGGTTTCCATCAACCACTTTTTCATTATCTATAGCCTTTACGGGAGTAAGGTCTTTTAATTGTTTTAAGTCAAAGATCTCTTCCTTACTTCAAAATCACATGTGCAGAATGGGTCCTGAGATCATGGTCACAGTGCCCCCTGAGTTGCAACCTGATTGACAACTGTGGCCGCTTGGGGATGGGGAGGGGGCGGCAGTGGGCTGCGTTTAGCTTACTCAGCCTGGCTAAAGCAGCAAGAATCCATGGTTGCACCGATGATTGCAATGGTGATCCAAGTCAACATCTATGGACTCTTTTTATAAAGTCTTACATATGTAGAAACCCTTTCTGGCACAGCTGGCCAATATCTAGGTTCCAAGCCTATAGACTTTAGATGGTTAAGTTCATTCCATTGCCCAGCACCCTTTTACCCTTCAACAGCCTTACCAGAAGTCACTGGAGATTACCGATCTGGAACTAGAGGCTATTGTGGTACACTCAACAGTTCCTCAGTCAGCAAATACCTGCCCACCATTTCCATAAGTTGGTCTGCTGTTTTAGGGTCCCCACGGCTCAACCACTTGCGCAGAATTGCAGGCAGTGACCATACATATCAGTTATTGATCCTTTCCACAATCTGTGGCCCTCTTCTTTGTAATATAAATGAGGTCATGCATTTGGGAGTGGGGATGTTTATCCACTTGGTATCCCCAGCAATGAACTCTTTGTGCTCAGATAGACATAGTGGTACACAAACAGTTAAAATTTTAGTTTTTAGTTTGTCATAGTCCTTGGCATCAGTAAGGCTCAAATCAAAATATGCCAAAAAGCCTGCCCACTATTTTTTAGGCCAACTTTCCTTCTTAGCTGTTCTTTCAAAAGTTGATAACTAGGCTTCAACATCATCTCTCATTGTCCTCTTTTGCAGAAAATTACTAGCCTGTATAGAGCTGGAAATAGTTTTGACATCTGTGGAAGCATTCCCAGACAAGGCTGCTAGACTCTGCCCCACCTCTTTTAAGGCTTCATGATCTTGGTGCTGTTGCCTGTGGTTTTCCTCAATATCCATTTGGTTTTGCCTCTGGAGTTCATCGAAGGCCAAATGCAGTTGCCTACAGTTTTCCTCAACATCCAATTGCTGTTATTAGGGTAACCCCCCCTTCTGGGATTCATTTGGAAATGACAAGATATGTTCAGAAATTGCCTAAACCCAGATGGGAAGTGTCCAGAATTTATGGACCTTGCAGCTAAGCATATGTATGAAGTGTGCAGGCATATGCTACATATCTGCTTAGTTGCAATGGTTTTAAACTGAGAATTACAATTAGCTTCATATAGAATGTTAGCATTAGCTTCAACTTCAATATTAGAAAGATTTCTTATGCAGGAGCAAATAGCTCCATATGTTAGGTGTCTGAGTATGGCATCTGAGGTTGTGAGTTTAAGTCCTGGATAGGGCATGCTGAAAAATGTGTGTTTTAAATACAGGGGGATATAACTGAAGGTGCACATAATTCCTGTATGGATGCAGGAGTCAATCAATTGAGCCTGTGCTGAGCCTGCACACAATATATCAATAAAACCCCAGCTATCATACCTAAATTAGTCCATCTTTCTTGTATCCATAAATCCTCCTGCATGCACCTCTGACGTGTAGGAATAATTTATTATAAATACATAATGGAAAATGTGGATAATATGTAATATAATAAATATGAGTATAAATGCAATATACGCAATACCTCCATTTATTATTCTTGTCAATTCACTACGTTCTATTTTGGTACCATTAGCCGGAACTGTGTAAAGGAAACGACGCAACTAAGATGAGAAACATGATCAATGTGAATCTGCAACTGAACACTTAAAAAAGGAAATCTTCAACAATAGCACATACCCGCTCTTTACAATTATTTAGGATACCATAGTTGGTCTGAAGTGTATAATACAAAAAAAACATTTTACTTTTCACATTTTACTTTCAAATTTTTTGCATTCATTAGCTATAGGTATGTATAGACCTAGCTTTCACAATAATTATAATGTACTGTATTTTATGGAGCTTCAAAATATAGATTTACATTATACTTTCCTACTTCACTTACTATTTTTGCCTCAATACATCTGTTGTATTGTGTCTGAGGAGAGTCATTGATCACTGACAATAGAAAATGGGTTCAAGTTTTAGCATTTTTATAATAAATTATACCTGTCACACAGTACTCACTGAGAAGCCCAATATAATAGCTTTTCTATATTTTCAATGAGCTAGCAATATAAAAGCTGTGAAATCAGCACAGATGTTGCCCTAGAAATTTTTACTTTTCAAAATGTTACTTGTATTTTTTGCATTTTTTTCTAGTAACACATCTATTTGCACAAGAAAATGCAGCAAGAACTTTATAGATAACCATAAATGTATGGACTATATTTTGATAATCTAACTGATTTATCTTTACATTAAAAATGTCTGGTAACCTAAGGCCTTTGGTTTTCTCATGTGCTAAACCTGGCCAGAGACACAGGTGTACAATAGCTGTAGGACGCCATTGCAGGATTAGAAGTGCATCCTTCATTAATCGCTGCAGTGTGCGCTGGTAAGTATGCGATGTCCATGGTGTCCCTGGACATTGACACCACTGCCGGTCACACAAGTGTGTACCCACATTAACCTACTTTAAAACATACTAGCCTACATTTCTGGGAAGCTCACAATTTTATGGGTAGACCCCCTCACCACTGGAATATTAGGTGGTTCTCCCGCATCCCGTACACTACCTAGTGAAGTGGGCAGGATGGGGAGATTATACGGGGAATTTGCAGGTCTATATGGAGGGGTGGAGAATACAATTGATATTACCCAGAATTTCTATTTATTCCTGAGTGCTGCCTGAATTATGCTTATATGGGCAGGAACCATCATATATGCACAAGTTCCTTGCAAAAGTTTGTTCAACTGAACCAATATGATAAAGCGAATTCAATTCACTTTCACTTTCAAATTGTTCCATCATTTCATGTAAGCAATTTGATATTAAAAATCAGTGCTAACATTAGCATAAGTTTTATCTACAATATTTTAATTGTTATATTGTTTTTGGGGTGTAATTTGGTGCAAGGGTTTCTTTTTAGAACCCATTCAGTGATAAAGCTACATTTTATTCCACGCATCTCCATTGAACTTAGCCTCTTGATATACACAGTCCGATGGACTACAATGATCATGTGGGGATTAATCATCACTATTACATGACATACCTCTATTGGACTGTCTAAAATTGCACATGAATAATTACAGTGTTTGGCGCCTTCTGGACAGTGTGTTGTATGATGTATTTGGATCTTTTAAGGAGTCAGGGAATCCGTCTAGGGGTGCAGCCTATCGTGTAGAAGAAGTGTTTATTGTTTGTATATTATATATATATATATATATATATATACACACACACACAATTTGTATTCCCAAGACTACTTTTTATCCCTGAATGCTGCCTAAATTTTGTTTATATCTCCTGTGCTAAGCTATGCCTTGGTACATTCAAGGAGGGCAATGGGGAGCAGTATCCAGAGAGAATCAACAAAGTAAATGCCAGACAAAATTGTATTCTATATATATATATATATATATATATATATATACATATATGCAATGTAGGGTGGCGGCACTGTTTTTTAGAAGCACTGGAGTGCCGCCATCCTACATTGCATACGATTTGCAGCTTTTCTGCTGCTTAAATGGAGGGCCCCCAGCAAGTAACTTTATTGGAAACTATGTGAGAGCCGGACTCAGTATCTATCTATATGTACAGTATATATACAGCCTGGCACTCTCCAAAGAGAGATGCAATGACTATTATTATCCTTTATTTATAAAGTTCCAATTTACACACAAATAACATGAAACAGAAGGTAAATGTAACTTTTTATCAAATTCTTACCATCTAAGAGTGTCTGAAACACTTGATACATATTGTTAGATTTATGAAGCATTGAATAGAGTGGAGAAGTGTGCCAGTTACCCATGACAACCAATCAACTTCTACCTATAATTTTATAGAATGTACTTGATAAAGGCAACCTCAAAGATGATTGGTGTTTATGAACAACTTCTCCACTGGCACACTTCTCCACACTTTTCACTGCTTTATCCATCTACCCCCCTAATGTGGGGGAGTAACAATTGTAGCTGATATTGGGGAAATTGTGAATGGCTATTGTAGGGAAACATTTACACAAGAATAATGACTTGGGAGATGGATAAGAAGGAAAAATGTTTTATGAAAGAATGAGACTTCAGACATTGTTTAATAAATGTGCTGGTTGTAGAGTGTCTGCAAGGGCAGGCAGGGAACTCCATAAAAGGGGGTAAGCACCAACAGAACAACTCTAGCAGAAAATGAGAGTCCAATGTGCAGGTACCTTTCTTGTGTGAGAGCCAAGTAGTAAGCAGATGTCTAATGGTTGTTACAATAGCACGGGTGCTAGAAACAAAAGCATATACTAGAAACTGGGTAACTTCAATCACTCAAAAGAGGGTCTGCTGTATTGTATATTAGATAGCCAAAGTTTGAAATTTGTAATAAACACCTGTTTAGTCATTGCCTAAAATAAAAAAAGAGTTGGGAGTAATAAATTAGTTTTAATTTTAACCAAGTTAGTCATATAAGTTATGGCCAGAAACGAAGCCAATCACCACCATTAAATATTAACAGTAACAATTTATTTTTTATTCCATATACTTCAAAGGTAATCCAGTGAAGGAGTAATTCTATCGACATAAAACCTATTTGTTTTCCCTTTTCAATTCAATAATGGAGGCACATCCTTCTCCATCTGATTTTAATGTAGCTATAATTGTAGTCTTCCCTAAACCAGGAAAAGACCCCTCTATGGTACAGTCTTATAGACCTATTTCATTGCTAAATCAAGATCTGAAAATATTTACTAGATTGATTTCTCAGAGTCATCAATTAATGATGCCACATATTCTCCACCTCACTCAAAATCAGTGATGTGTGATGAGGTAAATGGCTAGGGAGGCACTGGCTAAAGTCAACGCCAGATTTACAGATACAAACCCAAGGGTTCATGTGGACATTATACAAAGGTGCAGCAGTATATAGGGTCTCATTCAGACCTGGTCACAAGCACCGATGTGCTCGCAACCGGGTCGATAGTTAGTCCTGCGCACGCGCAGCGGCCGCACTGCGCGTGCGCAAGCCCCGGAGTGAGAGAGAAATTCTCTCGCTCCAGAGCTCTCTACAAAAGGGTCAGCTGACGATGTTGATCTAATGACCAGGAGGTCGCACTTCAAAAATGAAGCGGCCACCCTCATTCAGAACGAGTGCTCGCTTCTTGCAAGCACCTCTGAATGAGGGCCATAGTGCTGAACATTTGGGGAGTTTTGATCAGGGATGTGCAAACAACTTGGACGGGGGAGGCAGTGCCTCACCTGCCATACACTTTTTACTCCAGAGTTTTGATTATAAAAATTATTAGAATACTACAAAGAAGAGATTTACAATATTTTCTTTGCATTTTTTATAATTTTTATAGTAAAAACAGTGGAGCATACCTAAGTATGACAGGAAAGGCTCTGTCTCACCTGACTGCACATAACTGCTCAAAATGGGTTTGTTAGAGGTCGTACATCAGTACATGATATTCGTTTGTTGACAACTGCGATGCTTCGATCAAAGTTTGTAGCTGAGATGCAGACAAAGCCTTCAATTGTGTTTCCTTGTCCCATATTTGGCATGTTCTCCATATACAATAAGCTGGCCCATAATTTTCCAAAAGCTATATAGTCAGCCAAATGCTTTTCATACAATTAATAGTTTTAATACTCCTTATTTCTCATTTTATAGGGGAGCATGAGAGGGTTGCCCACTTTCTCCCCATTACATTTTAATATTGCCATAGACCTGTTAATTAGGATATTTGTTAAAGATGCCTCCTGGAGAGAGATCTCTGTGGGTTCTCAGGATATTAAAGTTTCTGCATTTGCAGATGACCTTTTGTTGTATTGTAGTGAACCTCAGACGGCGATCCCCTCCCTACTGATGACACTTTGAGACTTTAATTTATTCCCAGAATGTTTTGTTAATTTCACTAAAACCAAAGCTTTAGCACTACATGCAAATGCCAGAGCTGGATGGGGCGCATTGTTTTCTTTTAGGCCCAGGGATATCTAACATATCTGGGTTTGCGGATTCCATCCTCTCCTTCTGATTTATACTCAGTTAACTTTATATATTTTATTGATCAAATGTTGGCAGACTTCACAAAATGGAAACATCTTTTGATTTCTTATTTAGGCCGATGACAATTATTTAAAATGATTTAATTTCCTCACCTCCTCTATCTACTCCACATGCTTCCAATCATACTTACTAAACAGTATCAGAATACTATTAATACTGCATTGAGTAAATGTATATGGACTGGTAAACAATTTTGTATTTCTTTACTTGAAATGCAAAAGCCGCTAGTTTTGGGATGAATAAATTTTCCTTGTATTCAAGATTAATGCCTTAGCGACTAACTATAGATATGTTTTGGATTGGATTGGAGGAGGAGATAACTTTGTTAATGTGGCACTCGACCAGATGTTCATCCCAAACATAGATCTAGTGAGTTTAGTTCATATGATTCCCAAAAAATATTCTCCAGCTTTAGTTAATAATCCATGGAGCAGTAACTAGACTTTTGGTGCCCTGGGCCAGAAAGACCATTGCCCCCACCACCTATTTTTCAAATAGAAACATAAGACACACACTCTAAAAAGGGGTGTGGCCTTATAGGGAAGGGCCATGACAAATTTGATATGTCCTGTATGATGATGAAGGGGTACCGATTCCGTTATACAATTGTTATCCAGATATCACTGCCAAATATAATGCAAGTCCAATGGCTGATCACTGACCGAAGGTAGAGAAAGAGTGCTACTTGTAGTGTATGTACCTTGCTGAACTCACCGACAAGGGTACTAGTAACACTTGGATAGGGCATCGGTGGCTGTGTTCAGGGCTGCCATCAGAACTTGTGGGCCAGAAAGCCCATGTGTAAGGTGTCTGACTGTCATGTGGAATGTGATAGGTTTTTAGTCCCGGTATGACAGTGTTTTGAAATGTGTGTGTTAAATAAAAGAGGATATGACTGAAGGTTCCTGGGGAGGTGGCCAATGGAGGGGGAGTTGGCCAGGGAGGAGATAGGGGGGCCAGGAGATGCTTTGGATAAAAGAAGAGGAAGCTACAATTAAGAATGATTATAAACAGAAAATTGAAAGTCACAAATGGCGCCCCCTGCCTGTGGTGCCCTGTGCCAAGGCACATGTCACACCACCCTAGTAACGGCCCTGATAATCCACTTATCTTTACATGATGTCAGGCTTGGTGTATCCAGATTTTCATTATGGTGAGGTTTCAATACAGTGGTTCAAACTTGGCACTTCCAGGGACTTAAATTAGTATATCAATTTTTGAACAATGAATGTTCTTCTTTTCTATCTTTAACAAAACTTAAGAAGAAATACCTTTTCTTGATTTTTGCTTATTTCCAGGTTCGTAGTTATATCATTCAATTATTATTCAGTTTACAATATGCTGATTGGTCTTGTTCCTTTAATAGACTGGTAAGAAGGAGAATTGATAGTCATTAAACCTATATCACTAACTTACCAGTATACTAGATAGAGATTAGATCTGGCCAACTAACTGAGGGTATGGCCAAATGGAGTGACACATTATGGGGGTTGATTTAAAAACATTAATTGGGTTTTGCGTGAAATTGAATAAACCTTTTCATCATCATATGCAGATATGCATTATAAATAATTTCATATAGTATAATTTACTTCCAAGCTATAATTTTTACAGGAGCATCTGACAACTGTTTTGGAATTAAATTCAAGCTTATATTAATAATGAACTGGACATAACTTTTTAAGATCAATATGTCATGGGCCATTCGGAATTATCATACATCTTCAATTCCGGGCACTCATTCAAAGGGTGTTAGATTACTTTGGGCCCGTATGGCTGCAGCTTAAGAAAAAAAAAACAAAGGAAAAAAACAATATTATCTCAATGGGTTAATTATGAACCCATATCTATATCTCTTATGCTGCCCCTCTTGGTATATTTATATCAAATGGACTGGATAGTATGCTCAATAGATGTTGAATCCAGGGTCAAATTTTTTTTGCAATATGGCTTCCGTACAGTCTACAAAGGAATATGTGAGAAAGGTGATTAGGATGACAACGTGGTATAATAAGGAGGTGATATCCATAGAAACATCCCCGTTTTAAGTTAATATGCTGGTTAGATATAGTAGCCATGTAAATTAAGTATTTATACTATTGGTACTAGGAACTCTAGGTAGAGGCTCACTTTATTTTTTTTTTCTTTTGTTTAGGAAAAGTTTTTCTTGCACTTTATTTTTATAAATATATAAGAGAACATAATAGCACATACTTGGTTGTAATTGTTTTAATTTTGCTACCCTGACCTGAAAACACTGTTATACTGTACCACTATGTTAAATGTATACTATACCATGTTGATTGATCACTCTTTTTATTTATATGTATTTTTCTCAATAAATGAAATAAACCACTCTATACCTGTCAAGGTAAAAAAAAAAAAACATTTAAACTAAAAAAAACAATAATAGTGAATATGAACATCAATTACACTGTAACTAGAACCAGAAAACACCAGTATACATATAGATTATTCATATCATTATATAAAAAAGAACATACAGTAATAGTCAAAATCATTCGTTGTCACTTTGTATTGGTTTTCGTTCATACGATAGTAGTGGCTTCAGCTGCTGCCAGCGGCTCGGAGGCCATAGGATATGTGTGGCATGTGCATGCAGAAGTCCTAGAGAAACCTGTAAAAGACAGTAAAATAATTTGTCAGTTTTATATACAAAAAGATGTATATAATTTTAATGAATCATGTAAAACAATGACTAAATAAAATAATAATACAAATAATAAAAGGTAAAAAATCTAAAAACCAATATATATGATTTAATGGTGAATTTTATTTTTAAGGTCCTTTTGACTATGGTGTGAACACTTTTTAGTATTCAATCTTCAGCTTTTGCTTATCCAGAATGTCATCAGTGGGTGAGAATTAAAATAGCGTTTAGTCAGTCAAGTAAGTGTTCATAGTAGCATGAGATGATTATCATCATTTGAGTTTGGGAGACAGTGACCAGTTTAATTCTGTGATTGTATTAGTGAGTTTGTGAGCTAGACCATCCTATAATCTATGGAGGTTAATAGAAGCATCACACTACTGGAAGGAAAAAGAAAAGCTTTCCCAACAACAAAGAGTAGTGATGCAAAGCCCCAATGAAACTCGTACAGGAAAACTGGATATCAAGTGCACTAAAGCACGTACATCCAACCACAAATGGATTTATCCTTTAGGCCACAGCATTATGAAAACAAGCTGGTGTCAGGATAAGTGAGTGGTTGAGCCATACTAAAATGTTTACTTTAACAATTCTCCATGTTATGCAACTTTGAGAATACACTAGATGAAGCAAATGTAAATAACTCAGTACTGCAGTAATCGTTGTGAAGGGACTCTCCTGGCTTTATTAGGTAAGAGTTGGGATTGAATTGCCCAAAAGTATTATGAGACTGAATTTCTCTTTAATACTGTAGCTGTTAAATGCTTTTCTAAAAATACATTTGCCAGTAAGAATGTACAGTAAGAACATGTAGTAAGATGTGAAATATTACGCTAAACATATCTTTATTGTTGCATAACCACATTTCTCTGTAAATATGATCTAACTTGCATAGCTTTTACTGATAACTATTTAGCTAAATGTCAAGACATTTAATAGAATTGTACTAAAAGATTTAAATATATATTATTAGCAAAGTAAAGGTCTGTTTTTCTTTGAAAGAACACCATGCCTTGTGTAATTATAATACAGACTCTTCAAACTTGACCTATACTTCAGAATAACTTTATAAAATATCTGTGTCACCTGGAGTTTGGCTTCAGCAGTTTGACACAATGAATAAAATTGGAATTGTTCAGTAAAACATTTTTTTCTGAGTTCAACACATTATGTATTACAGTCAAAGTAAGACTTCCAGTATTTCTCAAGAATACATAATACACAGAATATAAAATACCAAAATCCATTATTATAGCTACCTACATATGGAAAACAAATCTGAAATATTCAGCTAAAAATCCATTTATTGTATTAATAAAATAATCAGAATATGAATGTTTTTTGTATTCACACTTTGAATCCTGATAAATTTGTCAGGATTCAGAATTTGGGAGGCGGAGACTGTCTGTTAAACATGGGGGGTAGTAGTTAACAATACTTGCTCACAAGTCATAAATTACATTCTCTGTTATAGCCCATCGGTGTGGAGTTTGCATGTTCTCCCCATGTTAATGAAGGTTTCCTTCTGGTGCTCTGGTTTCCGCCCACAATCCAAAAACATATTGGCAGATTTGATTCTGACAAAATTAACAGTGTGTTTGTATGTGTGTGCTCTTATTTGTTCAGGAATTTAAACTGTAAACTCCAATTAGCAGGGATCCATACGAATAAACATATATTCTCTGTACAGAGCTGCATAAATTGATAGTTATATATATTGGCTTTGTGGGTGCACACCCCAATATTTGTGCTGCCAGCAGTTATGTCTATGCATAGTATAATGTGTAATGTAATGTGAGCGCCCCAATCATTTAAAAATGTTGGCTCCCATGGTATCTAAACAATAATCCCTGCCCAATCGTCCATCCTACTGTAGTTTCAGGACAAGATTGACAAGATTAGAAATTAAATGGCATCTTCTTTCTTAAGCAACAATTTGCTCAATTCCTTTCCTTCATTTTATCTTCATTTGAAGTCCATAAATTAAGAGGAAATATTACTTTTTCTCTTCTCCTCCAATTTGATCTTCCCCTTACAAATTAATAGGTTAAGTTTTTTCCTATTGGGCAAAAAACATTCAGACCCAAACACCCTCTCAGATTACAGTCCAACTCCCATGCCCTTTGAAGCTTGTTGAGATAAAATCTTGCATTCACCTCACATGCTTGCTTTCCTCATACAGCCTGTTTTATTGTACCTTCTCCAGTCAGAATTTTATATTTAACACTCCACAGACACTGCAGTGACTATTGAGCATGTGCCACAGTTTTCTCAAAGCTGTGAGTCCATAACAGCAAAATGCATCAGTTGACCTGCAGCATCAGTATCTGCATGTTTAATTTCTTCTGCGGAATCCTTAATTTTGGACCTCAGTGCTGTACATGGACATTACCAGCATATACACAGTGTACAAGGGTGGTCCAATTCCAATGCGTTGTGTCTCTTTGCTACTAAGTACCCCCACAACCTCCACATAGAACTTGTCATTTCTTTTTAGAACATATATACGTATATACGTATGGTGGTTCTATATTGTTCTAAACTCCCTGCTTCTCATTAGCAACAATTATCTAGAGTCCTCAACTGCACAACATGAAGAAACATATTTGTTAAAGCAATCCCCTAAATTCTTTATGATGGTATATCTTGTATTGTATTGTATTTATTGTTGTCATCAGCAAAGCAAGTTTGGCAGACGAAATTACATTGCACAGAACACGCTAAAATAAACAGTGAATAGCAATCTATGGTAAAGGTTATCACAGACAGTTACATGACAATAGTAAAGTTAAATTAACTAAAGAGATACATTCATAGCATTCAGCATGCGCACAGCAGATGGAAGAAAACTAACCCTCAAGCGACTCGTACGTGCCCGAAGTACTCTGAACCGCTTTAAAGACGGGAGCTTATCAAAAAATTCATGAAATGGATGGCTTGGATCCGATATAATACCCTTGGTTCTCTTTAGAACCCTAAGCCCATAAACATCATGAATAGTTGGCAACTGCACGCCAATGATTTTGCTGGCAGTCCTAACAACCCGTTCCAGTGCACTCCTTTCACTCGCTGTGCAGTTGCCATACCAGATAATAATACCAAACATCAGAATGCTCTCAATTGAGCATCTGTAAAAGTTTAGCATAGTTACTTTACTAACTCCCGAAGCCCTCAAACGTCTTAAGAAAAACAAGCGCTGTTGTGCCTTTTTAATTAGGGACAGTGTGTTTAAAGACCATGTCAAATTTGCCTCAACCTGGATACCATCCTGGTTGTTAATAGGCACTGGCAATTTCTGCTCTAAACACCTCCTACGAAAATCAATTACCAGTTCTTTTGTCTTATCACCATTTAGGAGCAAGTGATTTTCACCACTCCAAGAAAAAAAATCTTTGATCTCTTTCCTATAATGGGACTCATCATTCCCGCTAATTAACCCAACGACTGCAATATCGTCAGCAAATTTGATGACTTTCACAGAATCAGAAGTCGACAAGCAGTCGTGGGTAAATAGCGAGTATAATAAGGGGCTGAGAACACAACCCTGGGGAACACCAGTCTTGATCAACACTTCCCCCGACACAGCACCTCCAATTCTAACTACTTGTGGTCTGTCAGTTAAAAAATTTAAAACCCAGTTACAAATAAACCCACTTAACCCCAAGTCAAACAACTTAGATGTTAGTGAGACGGGAATGACTGTGTTAAAAGCAGAACTAAAATCAACAAAGAGTATACGAACGTAAGAATCCCTCGCTTCCAAATGAGCTAAAATAAAGTGAAGTGCTGTAAGTACCGCATCATCAGTGCAACGATTTTTCCTATATGCAAACTGAAAAGGATCAAAATCTTCTGGAAAAGAAGATTGAATATGTCCTAATACCAGCCTTTCAAAGCATTTCATTATCAATGAAGTTAGTGCAATTGGGCGATAATCATTAAGGCATTTTACTACCCCCTTTTTTGGAACTGGAACAATGTTTGCCTTCTTAAAACATCTTGGCACTACACAATTAAAAAGGGACAAATTAAATAAGACCGTTAATATCCAACCTAACTGGTCTGCACACCCCTTGAGGACTTTACCGCTAATCCCATCCGGGCCGGCTGATTTACACAACTCAACCCGACATAGACATTTAATCACATCATACTCCTCCAACATAAGAGGAGACTCCCCCACCCGGGGAATTTGGGGCGTAACAGAAAAACTATTCTCTTGATCAAACCTAGAGTAAAACAGGTTCAAATCTTCAACTAATAGATTATTATCATTGCTAATCACATCCTTTTTTATTTTACAACCAGTAATATCCTGGATCATCTGCCACAGGCTTCTCGGATTCCTGTTTTCATAACTTCTAGCTTCAATCTTTGCGGAGTAACTACTTTTAGCCCTCCTAATACCTTTCCGCAACTCACACCTGGAAGATTTCAACATTTCTAAATCACCAGATTTAAACGCTCTATCACGAGCCTTGAGTAGAGATCGTACTTCCCTGTTCAACCAAGGCTTTACGTTGGGAAATATTTTAATACTTTTTGTTACTGTAACACTGTCCGTACAGCAACTGATGTAACCTAATACCAATGATGCTAGAGAGTCAATATCTATATCACCATTCTCCCTACTGTCATCAATAAACAAATCCCAATTCGTGAATTCCAACATATCCTGTAATCTAATCAGTGCATCCTCTGGCCATATAGTTACCAGACGTCTGACCGGTCACACTCTCCTAACTAGTGACCTGTAAACAGGTATGAGAAACAGGGACATATGATCGGATCTGCCAATATGGGGGCAAACAACAGTTTCATAAGCTGACTTGAGGTTTGTATACACCTAGTCCAAAGTATGCATGCCCCTAGTTGGAGCCGATACATTTTTATATAACTTAGGCAATACTTTCCTCAGGTCAGCTTGGTTGAAATCACCTTCTATAATAAAAACTGCCTCAACATACACAGATTGTAATTTAGCAATTTCCTCATAAAGAATTCCCAGGGCAATTGTCACATTAGCCAGAGGGGGAATATAAACGGCAATAATAATTGCCGCCAAAACTTCTCTGGGCAAATAAAAGGGTCTACATTTGATAGAAAAATATTCAATATCCACTGAGCAATGATTACCAATACAGACAGCATCAATACACCAGGTACGCAGGACGTACAAACACAGCCCCCCGCCCCTGCTCTTCCCTGATGCAGAAGTTCTGTCTGCTCTAAACAGAATCCTGTTTCCAAAAGAGACCGCAGTATCCGGTACTAAGTCATTTAGCCAAATCTCGGTAAAGATTAATACAGAACAGGACTCCAAATGCTTCATGTATGAAAGAACTACTTGTAGTTCGTCCAGTTTACTAGTCAGGGACTGAACATTTGCTAGAAATAAACTAGGCAAAGGGGGTTTGATAAAACATAAATTGAGCCTGGCTCTAATACCAGCTCGTTTACCCCTTTTTTGCCTCCTCTCCCTCCTCCGATGCCTCTTCCAACCTTGCCTGCATCTCCAGGGATAGCCAAGTCTGCAGAAATGCCCCCCTCCAGAGCGCTGCCCACCCCCATGATCTCTACTTCCATTGCTGTGCTCATAGCCCTTCATCTCACCATTCCAGTCTCCAGACCAGCCACCACTCACCACCCCAGCTGCGACCGACCCATCCAGGGCCACCACACCTGCAGGCACAGTAACTCCAGGGACAGCAGACACACAAGTTCCAGAAGCTCCAAACTCCAGTCAGGCGGAGACCAAGAAGCACTTCACGGGGGTATGTGATCCCACACCGGCCGCCGTCACCACACAGGACTCCGACAAGCAGGAACAGGAACAACCATGCCACATACGGAGCCCGCAACACACGGACACCTGGACCATAGAAATCGCCATCACCGCCATCTTGTTTAGTATATTCCTATTTGTTACCATATATTTTATTTATTTTTTTTCATTCTGACAATTTTACCACCTCTCTATTGCCTATTTCCCAATACAGTGCTGTATCTTGGACACTGTTTAAACCTTTATACTTCAACCTTTATGCTCCATATTCATTCCACCATCTATTGTGCTCTAGGGAGAAAATTGTGGTTTGGGCTTGGACCTTTTCCCACAACAATCTCTGGTTTAGTCCATCCAAGACCATTTCTGCATCATAGTTCCATGGTCAACATGACTCCACAGTCTCTGTCTATGCTCTTAAAAAACCTGGTCTGAGGTACTCACATACAGTACCGTATATTTCCGTGTTATGGCGTATTACATGAATTGGGGTAACTGCTGTGTAGCATATTTTGAATTGGGATGCACTACTGTATGGCATAATTATGAATTCAAGGGACAGATGTGTAGCATATTATCAATTGGGAACACCGCTTTTAGGCATATAATGAATTGGAGGCACTATTGTGTGACAAATAAAAGATGGACACTGCTGTTTGTCATATTATGAACTTGGATCATACAGTAGTAGTGTGGCATATAATGAATTGAGGGTACTGCTCTGAGGCACATAATCAGTTGTAGGCATTACTATATGATATATGAATTGGGGACACTGTTGCATGGCATATTATAAATTGGGTGCACTGCTGTTAGGGATATTATGAATTGGGGATACTGTAGTATGGCATATGAATGGTGGAATCTGCTGTGTGGCTTATTATGAAATAGGGACACTGCCCTGAGCTATATTGTGAATTGGGGGCACTACTGTGCACCATATTATGAATTTGGTGCACAGATGTGTGGCATATTATGAATTTGTGCATTGCTCTAAGGCATACTTTCAAATGGGGGCACTGCTGTGTGAAGTATGAGTCAGAGATACTGCTATGTAGCATATTATAAATTGCAGTAACTGTTCTGGGCAGATTATCAATTGGGGCACTACTGTGGGACATATGAATTGGGGACACTGCTGTGTGGCATATTATGATTTGACATACTGCTCTTTGGCATATTATGAATTGGTGATACTGCTCTGTGGCATATTATGAATTGGGGCACTGCTTTTAGGCATTTTATGAATGAGGATACTGCTGTGTGGCATAAATTGAGAATACTGCTATGTGACATGAATTGTGGACTCATTAGGATCATTATGAATTATAGAGACTGCTGTGTTGCATATTATTTGGTGCACAGATGTGTGACATATTATAAATTGGGGCATTGCTCTAAGTCATATCAGTTGGGGCACTGCTGTGTGATATATGAATTAGGAACACTGCTGTGTGGCAGGCAGACCTGGAGAAACAGCACCACCAGTCGCAAGGCAAATAGAGCTCGCAGCCAATTAGCAGTGGCGGCCATTGGCTCACAACCGCCACCAGATTCAACTTGTGCCGGCAATGTCTGTTCATGTCTACCGCTGCCTGTCATTGCACCAGCTGTAATTAGCTGGCATCCTGGCACCAAATCCACACCTGCAGGATGCTGATGGCCCACAGGGGAAGGTGAGAGGCTGCTGGAGGGACACAGGGAGGTGAGTTTCTGGGGGGGCATAATGTGTAAGGGGCATTACTGTTTGGCATAATGTTATAAGAGGCATTACTGTGTGGCACAATGTTATAAGGGACATTACTGTGTGGCATAATGTGTAAGGAGTACTACTATTATGTGAAATAATCTGTTATATTGGTCGCTACTACTATGTTGCATAATCTGTAAAGGGCATTACTGTGTGGTATAAAGTGTAAGGGGCATTACTGTGTGGCATAATGTATATTTTTTTTCTTGCCAAGGATTTAATATTGGTTGGATAGTACTCGCAGGTCCTATTTTTGCATTAGATCTTCGCTATAGCTGAAATGGCTCCAATTTTCAAATTAATGAAAAATTTAAAAATTCTATTATTTTCTCCATTTGAAGTACCTTATTAGTCTAGGCCTGCTTTTTAACAACTACCCTCTTTCAACAATAACAAGAATTTGTTTTCTTTATGATAATGTAACTGGTAGTCACGTTTGAGACACATAACACATTCGAATCTCCTCACTAATGCTGGGAGGAGGCGTGGCAGTGCACTGCTGCGCCTGCTGGGACATCCTCAGACCACAGCCACACCTCCTCCCAGCATACAGAGAGGAGCAATGCAGAGAACAGAGTGATGCAGTTAGAACACCTCCTGTTCCTTTGTTCGGCCCTCTCTCTGTCCCACCACAACCAATTTCCCACCATTTGGGCTTCTTTTGTTCAGTACATCCTCGGCTTTTGTTGAGAGTTAGCACTGAATGTGTGAAACAAAATGTTTTTGCCGTAAAAATTAGTTCTTCTCGGAGTCGGTGTACTAACAACCCTGATGTTTTTTCTTATATGTGTGGCAAATATAATGTTGCAAAACAAAGAAAAAATATAACTGTATTCGTAAAACAAGAATATCAGGCTTATTTTGGACATCACATAAGCCAGCAAGACAAGATTTGGGTGCCTCACAAAGTTTGTAAAACCTGCGTGGAATCATTCCGCAATTGGACTAAAGGTGATTGAAAAGGACATAATTTCGGCATACCTATGACGTGGTGTGAGCCAAAAGATCACTTCAGTAACTGCTAATTTTATGCTGTAAATGTGAAGGGTATGAATCATTTTAAGAAACGCAAATGGGAATACCCAAGTATGAATTCTGCAAAACAACCGATACTACATAGCGAAGATTTACCTGTACCATCATTCAGTTCTTTGTGCGATGTTGAATGTGATGATGTGGAAATATTAATTTCTAAGTGCAAGTGACAACACGGATGAAAGTGAGTTTAAAGAAAGTTCCTCTACTCCAAACAAATTTTCTCAAAAGAAACTAAACGATTTAATTTGTGACTTGCATTTATCGAAAAAAGAAGCTGAGCTTTTAGCATCCAGACTTCAAGAAAAGCACTGTCTTGAGCCGGATGTTACTATAACGTCGTATCGAAATAGAGAACAAACCATACTGCCGTTCTTTAGCCAAGATAACAATCTTGTATATTGCAACAATATTCCGGTACTTCTCCAGATAATGGGCTTACCAGAATATCGAGCAGAAGACTGACGGCTCTTTTTGGATAGTTCTAAAAGGAGCTTAAACTGCGTGTTAGTGCACAATGAGAATAAATTTGCAACGATTGCTATCGGTCATTCAACAAAACTTAAAGAATTGCATGAAAATATCAAATTAGTCTTAGAAAAAATTGCTTATTCTCAGCATCAGTGGTCTGTTTGTGTCGATTTAAAAATGGTAAACTTTCTTCTTGGGCAGCAAAGTGGATATACTATGTATCCTTGTCACATATGCTTATGTTCAGGTGATGATAGATGTTGAAAATGACCAGCGGGAGTGCACATCGCTGGTCATTTTTTATGTCAAATATTATATTTTATTACTGGGACTGTCTTCAAACTTGCAGATATATTAATCAATAAAATTGTATTTTATTTTCTATCAACGATTTATGAACGATTAATGAATGATTGAACGATAATGATGTTATTATTGTTCAATCTCTCATTTTAATCAAGTGGATATGCACCTTAAGTCACACCATATCGCACAAAAAACACTACGGGGTATATTTACTAATGTACGATTTGAGTTTTGTGTGATTTCACATTTGATTTTCATTTGATTTTGCCTCTGGAGATTTACTAAAGGCAAAACCAAATGTCAAATCGAACAATGAACCAAATCCCACTCAAAATCAAACATCGGCAACATTGGTACTTGTACATAGACCAACATACAATACAAATCCCACTTTTACTAATATTTGATTTGAAAAGTAACACCAAATCGAACTCAAAATCGAACTTCAAATCCCCAGAATAATAGACCTGCTTCATGAATGGAAATGTTAGCATGAGCAGGTATGAATGAAATAATTTTTTTTTAAAATTATGTGGGGTCTCTCCCTAAAAGCACAACCAGGCTTTTCTGAGCCGGTCCTGGTTGAGAAAATATGGGGCACAGAACACATAGGGGTCCCCCATATTTTGCACAACCAGCACTGGGCTCTGTGAGCCAGTCCTGGTTTTGGAAATACAGGGGCCAAAGACGTAGAGGTCCTCCATATTTTCAAAAACCAGCACTGGACTCTTTCTAGCAGGGTTGTAATGACACCGGATCCCCTGGCTAATGCATTATACTTGACCACTAGTCAACCCAGGCTGGGGATCTCTAGGGAGGTGGGGACCCCCCCAATAAAGGTATTCCCCCTCTCTAGGGCACCCCATGCCTGGGCTCATAGCCCAGGGCTATCTCTGGCACCCCTGGCCACGGGGTTGCTGAGTTGTTTGTGTATACAAATAGATTAAATAACATTGTCTTTTACAGGAGAACTAGAATTCCCAGCAAGCCTCCCCCACAATTGCTGGTACTTGGAGAACCACAAGTACCAGCATGCACGGCATTAAGGGGCCACTGTTACCTCTAGTTCACCTGCAAAAGAATAAAATAGACACAAGATACACACACTGTGAAAGTAGAACTTTATTACACTCACACACACATACTCACTATCCCTGTACACATTCTCTTCTGCATGTAGGCATACATGTCTTCCTAAAATAAAAAAACGCGAAGTCACACTATGTGTGCACAGTGATTATGGACACACAGAGGAATTCATCGCAAAGTGAGTGACAGGCTGTCAGCATTTGGGGGTGGAAACGGGGTCAGAAAAATGCATGCACATCTGTCCGTTTAAAAGCCGTTACATGGGCGTGCATAAATTATCTACTGCAAGTGCATACACAGAATGAGAGGAGAGCTCCCGAGTATGCGGCTGGTCAGACCTGCCTCAAAGGCAAGATGGCCGCCGATGTGCATCAATGTTACTAATATTTACGCAGGTATGCATCGTCACACACAGGTAAGAAGGCAGCAATGGGCAAACATTAGCATATTTTCGCAGCTGTGATCGCATTACCGTCCATCTCTTAATAAGGCCCAGAGTTCTGAACTTGGATTTAAAACTGAACCTGGGATGTTGGATTGCATATAAACATGTCCAAATAACATGATTTTAACTGTCTTTATCAAATTAAAGAAAACCAAAACCAAATCAGAACCAAAAACACTTGAAGGTGGTTTTGCCAAAACAATAACATTTGATGGTAGTTTGTCCATATTTTCATTTAAATATACTTTATATGTATACACTTTGTTATACAGCCTTCCAAGTTTTCATTTATTGATTTAAAAATATGTATGTGTTTATTACTGTATTTTAAAATCATTTGTCTATAAAATTAAATGAAGAACCGTTCACAAGTATATACGTTTGTGAAGCTGTTCTCTAACATTGCATATTGAATTCCACATTTTATGGGCCTAAAAGTTTTTACCAAAAAGTATTATAAAGTTTATATTACATTGAATAGTTCACTGGCAGCAACATTGTTCCTTGCATCTCCTTATTGTGGATGTCAGTAGCTAAAATGCTGACTAAAGTGTTTTGATCTATTGCTCAATATGATCCATGATAGATAAAATGAAGCACTTTATTTAATAGTGTGCCTCTCTTTAATCTTCAGACATGACCTCACATGAAATTTGAGAATAGTGTTGGTCTCGATCAATAAGCTTGATAGAAAGTAAAATACAATTTTATTGATTAATACATCTGCAAATTTGAAGACAGTCTTTTCACCGGTAACAGAATATAAAATTTGAAATCAATTAGTAGCATTTCTTTCTAAAATATGTAATAGTTTTAGAATGGAGAAATTGTATATTCTCACAGAAATATATATTTTTAATATATATTCTGTGCTTAGTTGAGCTTGCTTTTTTAGATGCGACATTACCATAAATTAAAATAGCCCACGTCTATGAAATGCAAGGCAAAATTGGTGATGTAAGTAGCCTACAATGTAACTAGGGCGGTAAAGCTGATGCCACCACACAGAAAGCAGGATGCCCTAGGGGCAGAACTAGCCGCTGAAGCAATGTCTATTTGCTGAGTGCCTGCTGCAATATTTTTATTAGCGATGTACTCTGTATCTTCTTTGCACTCTTTGGAGTTTCGCTCTCCGGCTCCCACACAGTGTGTTGGGAGAGACATCATGACATATCTCCCACAGTGCCAATCGAGGAGCCATTGGGTGGTGGGTGCAGCATGGCAGCTTCAGCTTGTACAGTGACTGGCAGCCTGTGTCAGTGGCAGACAGTGAGGCTGACTGAGCTCACAGATTGGTGGCCGGGTGAGTGCTGTCACTGTGACTCACTCTATGGAAGGGGCACTATGTGTGGCTTAATGTGTAAGGGGCACTACTGTGTGGTATAATGTGTAAAGGACATTACTGTGTGGCATAATGTGTAAAGGGCACTTATGTATGGCATAATGTGTAAGGGGCACTAAAATGTGGCAAAATGTATAAGGGACATTAGTGTGTGGCATAATGTATAAGGGGCATTACTATGTGGCATAATGTAAAAAGCAATACTGTGTGGCATAATGTGTAAGAGGCATTACTGTGTGGCATAATGTGTACAGGGCACTACTGTGTGGCATAATGTGTAAGGAGCATTACTGTGTGGCATAATGTCCCTAAGAGACCATGCCTCTTCTGCGTGTACTGTTCCTATTTTATATATGGGGAGAGGGAGTGCCAATGGTCTTTCTGGCACAGGGCATCAAAATTTCTAGTTGCGGAACAGAGTGAAGTTTATGGCATTGAAGAGCAGGCCTGTCTTTGTACAAACAATTGTTATCAGTGATTCAGAGACTCTGATCTCTTCCACTAGGATTGATCTGAAATTTTAACTGTTTAAAAATGACTACAATTTAGCAAACTGCTAAATTCAGTATTAACTATATACTTTAAAGTAACATGTATTTTATATTTAGACATGTTTTAATATGTGTTAGATGTGCAGATTAAATTGTAATAGCTATTTCCCACATGAATAATGAAAATGTAGTTGTTTTGTTCCACCTGAAGGCAGAGAGGATGTTTTCTGGCATCTACACAATCCTCTGACCAGACACTGTAAGGCAATCAGAGATGATGCCAGAGATCATTATTGATCAAAATGCTTTCTCAATAAGACTAAGATGTTTTTGGAGAAATATTGTTCTGCTAAGTCCCTCACGGTGAGCAAGTCAATGATGCTTCTATTTCTGGAGATGCTTTGTTCTAAGTTAATGCTTAATAAATCGAAGCATGCATTCTACCAGTTCTCTACGATAAACTGACCACTGGGGAAACAGGTCCATTGGATTCCATGGCTTCTATTTCATTTTAAATCTGCAGGACATCAAATATAAAAGTCTATACATTTCCTAGTAAATGGATATTTAAAAAATACTAAGATATTGGTCTCGATTCAGAGTTGTACCCAAGTTGTCTATAAATTACACCCACACTGTGTACACAGAGAAAACAAATGTGGATAATCACCTATATACAGCGTCCATCCATGTGACTGCAACATCCATATCCATATGCTGGGTTTCATAGCTATCATCACTATTAGAGATATTTCACTGGCCAACTTAAAATAATAATACCTTTGGTTTTAATTATACCAATATTATCACAGAACCACAGTCTCTGCTATTTTATATTATGAGCAAATACATCTGTGATCAAAATAACTCATAATCATCTCATTTCCACAGAAATAACCCAACCATTGTACATTATTATTAGTAAGTAATACGATTTATTTAAAAGGAGGTGTTAGATATGTTTTACATTGGACATGTCATTATGAAACTGTTATTTTTTTAGTAAATAATTAAATAAAAGAAGTACAGAACAAATGGCCAAAAGTCAATATTAGTATCTACAATATACATCCCCTACTAAGGAAGCAGCATACAGATTAATGTATGTACTGTTTGTGCTGCTTGTTTAGCATACAGTATGTTTTATATTAGAATTACCCCCAACAGAATTCAAAGCAAATACTGTAACTTTATTAAGGTGACATTCGGAGCATAAATGTAAGTACAGCATCAGCAGGTGAATCTTTGATTTCTCCCACCCTGTCTTGAAGGGATGTGGTTTGCTCATTAATGACCAAATCAACTTTCATGTTTTCACCAGGAATACCTTTTTAATTTATACGTAGGCCCAAGCAAAAATGTATAATAATTTAATAAAATACCCCAAAAACAATCCGTATAGTTTTATTAACACATTTAGGGAATACCCAAAACAAAATTCTTGATTTCTCTTCTTTACTTGCAGTCCTGTATGAAGCAGTTACAAAGTCAGAAACAAATGTACCACTTTCCACTACACAATTATTATTTGCCTATATTTTACAAGAGGATACCTTGTATACCCACAGCGGACTAATCACTAGTAGGTCCATGCTGAACTGAAATTCTTCCTGTTATCTAAAGAAGGATAAAAGTATAATTCCTGCTTAAATTTAATCAAATTGTAACTCCTACAGCTTGGTGTGGACCTCAAACTGCAGTACGTGGCACTGTGCATGCTGTTAGAAAGCAGAAAGGATGCACGAGAAGGGGAAAATATCCAGAATAATGTACCAGGGAGATTACTTATAGCAAATACAGTGCAGTAAAATGTGCATTCACAGAAGCAAAGTATTGCAGCCATTCAGCTAATTCCGTGGTGTAAGGTACCAGAGACATTACATGTAGCAAATACAGGGCCTGATTCAGAGATGTACGCTATACTGATATTTTTGCAGTTGAACGATTATTGGTAAATTGCACTAGGCATGCGGCTAAGGTACATTACCGTACTCACTGGCAGTGACTTTTTATTCGCAGTGTGATTGATAGTCAGGGAGCGTTGTGGAAGGTAACGGGAAGAACGCAGGTGTGTTATGAGCATTTTCTGGGTGTCACAGCCTGGGTCTGCGATCCTGTAAGCAGTGAAAATGGTTCCAGCATCCTCAGTTACTCAGAACTGTAACAATCAAATGATCTGTGACCAAAGCTGTGTGTTTGTACACAGATGCTAGGATTTGAAAAGCCGTCTCAATACAATCCTCTGCGTCTGCGACATTTGCATACGTTTACAAATCCACTGTGCACATAAATGCAGCAGCAGGAGCATTAGCATGGAACTCTGTATCAGGACTACAGTACAGTAAAAATGCATTGAGAGAAGTTATTGCCATTGTGAGTCAAATCTAGAACTGTGGCATTCTTAACTACTGTGAGTGATATAGAATTCAGAGTCATTACAAATGAGCAAGTCTCCTGCAGCAAAAGTGCAGACAGCAAATGTGAATGAGTACTCAGAAAAACTTTAGCGAAAACCTATGGTTAAAAGATATAAGAGGAATAGGGAGACTTCTTGTTTTAAAGATATAAAGAAAAATGGGTTTTGAGAAGTAACTTCAAGCGCTTCCTTCAGATGAATGCAGAGAAATATAATTGGATATCGTGAGTGATATAAAATACAATTTAATGAATAAAACACACTAATAGAATCATCCAATACAAAAACAATTCCACTGCAAAAAATGGTCAATGGATATACAATGTACGAGTACAACATTATAAAGTGCCAAATTAGTGCAGATGGAGTAGTGCAAAATAGAATACAGTAAGAACATATAGTCCTTTGTTTGCATACCCTTGAAGGCTGGTGGTGTGAGTAAACAGGTGATAAAAAATCCTTCCATAGATAGGCAGTTTAAACTCTACACCACCTAGCATTGCCTTTTAGAATAAAGTCCAACAAGGGGATTCCTTTTCAAAACGGCATGGCATAGACACAACGTGTTTCATAAGCTTTCAAGCATCCTTTGTCAAGTGCAGAGTACCATGTTCTCCATATAGCTGCTTTAAATATGGTTAACCTGGAAGTATGGGCCTTCATTTCCTGTGTGGTTTCCTGCAGTTTTGTGTTCCACCACGGGAGTCCACTCAGAACTGACGTAATACTGCGTTCCACTTCGGGTTAGGCAAAAACAGGAAGTGGTCATCTTTCTGTTCCCGCAGATGGCTGGACACTCTCACCGGATGTTGTCATCTTTTTTGATCTTCCTGACAGGATTTCCAACTACCAGAAGTTGTCATCGCTTGTTGACTATGTTTTGTTAGATTTCCTGAAACAGAATTGGCTTGCGTTCCATGCTAAATATACATGTATCCAGCTATAATTGAGGTGAGATATACTCTTTGTATGGAATAAAGATGTTGGTTTTACTTGGTTTGTTTTTCTTTTATTTCTTGCTTTTTAGAGGAGCATCCCACTCTCCATAAACTATAGTGGTACTTTGTATTCCCACTTTGTCCATCCCAAGTGGGGGTGGGAGAGGTTCCTCATATTTCCTGATAACATCTCATTCCAGATACATAAAATACAAAACAGAACAAAAAAGAAAACATATGATTAATAAAATGCAGATAAAAACATATAACATAAATTAGTCTAAAAACCATTTGAGCTCAAAATCCGAGTTCAAACCCTTAGGGACCAATGTATCTAATTTATATATCCATTGCATTTCTTTTTCTAGGTCTTTGGCCCGCCAGTTTTCCTTTATTTGTTTTACTCCAATAAACCTTTTTATTTGGGATTCAGATTTATTGTGAACAGTCTTAAAATGTTCAGACAAAGGATGTCCTAATATTCCTTTATGGATATTATATATGTGTTCTGACATACAAACTTTTAAGTTCCTAGTGGTTTTACCCACATATATGAGTCCACATGAACATTCCAGTATATACACTATATTCCTGGAGTGAAATGTAATGAAGCTGTTTATATTGTAACTATTACCATTTACGGTAAAGGTAGTAATCTTTCTAGGGTTCTCTTCATATCTCGTGCTGCGGCACATTAGACATGAGCCATATCTATGAAAACCCTTATTCCTTAATATTAATATATTATAATATTAATATTGTTTTAACTTTTGTTACCAGTCCAAATACCTTGAATTTTTTAGATCTTAATGTATATATTAAAGATGGTACCATTTGTACAAGAACTTTTAAGAAAGAGACGGACTCTAATTCTTATATTGATATTACCAGTGAACACCATAGAAGGTGGTTGGAAAATATCCCCATGGGGAAATTTAAACGATTAAAGAGGAACTGCACAGAGGCAGATGTACTAGAAGATGAAATGAGAGAAATGGGGAAAATTTTCAAGGCAAAGGGTTATCCATCGGGAACAATAGACAAAGCTAAGGAAAATCTAGTAAACATCGAAAGGGATGAATTACTAAAGGAGAAAGATAAAAGTAATGGGGATTTCAAATACGAGTGGGCTTATTTTAGCCAGTATGGATCCCATTACAAACAATTAGAAAAAAATATAAAAAAAAAATGGAGACTATTGAGGGAGGATCCCATCCTTAAAGAACATCTACCATTAAAACCTACCTTTATCTATAGGAAACCACAATCTCTAAAAGACAAACTGGTTAAAAGTTAATTAATGGAAACTAAAGTGAAAGGAATAAGGGTTTTCATAGATATGGCTCATGTCTAATCTGCCGCAGCATAAGATATGAAGAGAATCCTAGAAAGATTACTACCTTCACAGTAAATGGTAATAATTACAATATAAACAGCTTCATTACATGTCACTCCAGGAATATAGTGTATATACTGGAATGTTCATGTGGACTCATATATGTGGGTAAAACCACTAGGAACTTAAAAGTTTGCATGTCAGAACACATATATAATATCCATAAAGGACTATTAGGACATCCTTTGTCTGAACATTTTAAGACTGTTCACAATAAATCTGAATCCCAAATAAAAAGGTTTATGGGAGTAAAACAAATAAAGGAGAACTGGTGGGCCAAAGATCTAGAAAAAGAAATGCAATGGATATATAAATTAGATACATTGGTCCCTAAGGGTTTGAACTCGGATTTTGAGCTCAAATGGTTTTTAGACTAATTTATGTTATATGTTTTTATCTGCATTTTATTAATCATATGTTTTCTTTTTTGTTCTGTTTTGTATTTTATGTATCTGGAATGAGATGTTATCAGGAAATATGAGGAACCTCTCATGGAAAAAATGGGAATACAAAGTACCACTATAGTTTATGGAGAGTGGAATGCTACTCTAAAAAGCAAGAAATAAAAAGAAAAACAAACCAAGTAAAACCAACATCTTTATTCCATACAAAGAGTATATCTCACCTCAATTATAGCTGGATACATGTATATTTAGCATGGAACGCAAGCCAATTCCGTTTCAGGAAATCTAACAAAACATAGGTGACAAGCAATGACAACTTCCGGTAGTTGGAAATCCTGTCAGCAGGATCAAAAAAGATGACAACATCCGGTGAGAGTGTCCAGCCATCTGCGGGAACAGAAAGATGACCACTTCCTGTTTTTGCCTAACCCGAAGTGGAACGCAGTATTACGTCAGTTCTGAGTGGACTCCCGTGGTGGAACACAAAACTGCAGGAAACCACACAGGAAATGAAGGCCCATACTTCCAGGTTAACCATATTTAAAGCAGCTATATGGAGAACATGGTACTCTGCACTTGACAAAGGATGCTTGAAAGCTTATGAAACACGTTGTGCCTATGCCATGCCATTTTGAAAAGGAATCCCCTTGTTGGACTTTATTCTAAAAGGCAATGCTAGGTGGTGTAGAGTTTAAACTGCCTATCTATGGAAGGATTTTTTATCATCTGTTTACTCACACCACCAGCCTTCAAGGGTATGCAAAAAAAGGACTATATGTTATTACTGTATTCTATTTTGCTCTGATCCATCTGCACTAAATTGGCACTTTATAATGTTGTAATCATACATTGTATATGCATTGACCATTTTCTGCGGTGGAATTGCTTATGTATTGGAATTGATTCTATTAGTGTGTTTTATTTATTAAATTGTATTTTATATCACTCACGATATCCAATTATATTTCTCTACATTCATCTGAAGGAAATGCTTGAAGTTACTTATCAAATACCCATTTTTCTTTATATGTTTACAAGTTATTTGGTGTACAACTTCTTAGATTGATACGTTTTTGAGCTGCATACTGACAGTTACTTGCGCATTGATTACATCCCATTTTTTGTTTTAAAGATATGTCTAGTTAATTAACTATAGGACAGTTCTCACAATTCAGAATCTTAAAGATCCAGGTCCAACATTTTCTGAAAGTGTGCCAGCGAAAGAGTGGTCACATATAAGTTCACAACTACTTCATGAATTACTATTGTTTGAGTTATAAGTAAATTATAAGTGAATATTTCACTTATCTGCTTATTGTTAGCATGTGAGTGAATGTGATTGTGTGGAGGAGGTGCTGGTGAATGGTTTAGAAAAAGTTGTGATGTTGGATATACAGTATAGGGGTAAATGTAATAGCCTGTGGACCGCAGGCATCAGCATCTTCCGTGTGAGACTGCCTGATGTTTTAACGTAGAAGTAATATAAAAGAAAAAATCAACCTGGTTTTGCCTTTTAAATGACTGCTACTTTAAAACATCGGATAGTCTCGCACAGAACTTGCTGATGTCTGCAGGCTATTACATTTACCCCTAATCTTTAAATAAACAGTTTTGATAAATTGCTTTAATTTCAATTCTTATTCAATATTTGTCAATATAAAATTCTCACCGATATCAGGATATCTATTTCTCTAAATTGGTGTCTGTGTGCTTTATCTTATTGGAGTATAGAAGGGAAATAGGTTCAAAGCTCTTACATTCTAGGTGTAAGGGTTGACCCTGAGCTTACACATGTTGAATCCCCTAAATAGTGACAATAAAGTACTTATAGTGTATAACAGTGTAGCTTTATCACAATCCCATGCTCATGTTACACTATTATGTAAGACATATTTTACTCATAAATAATCTACATTGAATAAATATAGTTTTTTCTTTCAAAACATATACCAGCACAAAAAAACAGATAAGAAGTGAGAAAAGCAAATAAAAATAAATAGAGATTTAAATACTGTAAAGAAAAAAAAGTTTACAGATATATTTTCTGGAGATCTCACAAATTAAAAGATGCTTTTCCCTCTACTGTGAGGCAATTTGACTTGTAAAATAGCTACAGTAAAAGCATATAGTTTAGTAAATGGTGAAAATGTCACAATTTAAAATACCCAGTTGGGTAAAATCAAGGTTAAAGCAATATATGGCATGACGTTTGTCCTGATTTCCATGTGCCAAAATAGATATGTTCTTCGCATAGAAACACAGACTTGCTTAAAATATATTCAAATGTCAGGATTGGCTGCCATCTGTGATCTAAAATCTTTCTTGGTGCTGCACCTCCAGATCCCGAGATACAGTTACTCACAGCTGCACTCAGGTAGATGAGTATTCAGAATTTGCAGGGTGCTTCTTTGGACTTTTTTCTGCAGCTCTCCAGCCACTAACTTCTTCGATGTGGCTTGAACTTCCTTTGTGTGGTTGGCATTTGCTTCTTCAGGTTGACAGTTATCATGTCTATATGGAAGATACAGTATTTTAACATGATAAACTGTTGACAAACTGTCCCTGGTGGTCTAAAGTTGTCTTTCTTTCTTCCGGTCCTGGCTGTCAAGTGAGGATAAGTTCTGGTGGCGATGTCTCCGCAGCTGTGTTCCAGTGAGTATTAAATCACTTACCCCTAACCCTAATCCCTACTCCTAACCCTCCCCCTAGTGCCTAACCCGAACCTCCCACCCACAGCCTAAACCTAACCTCCCTCCTTAGACCGATCCTAACTTTCCCAGCGTCACCTAACCATTACCGGTGGCATTCTCAGCAGTTCACATTTCACATGGCAAAAGTTCTGAATTTCTGTTGTCAGTTTGAACCATGCCTACATTGATGTCAACATCATGGTGATGACATTAATGTTGTCGACATGGTTATTTTCGACCTTCTGACCAGTTACTGCTTTTTTTGTCTGTTTATACCTGCTGCATCACCAGACTGGTGGTATAATTGCAGCATGCCAGGAGCTTTTTCACACTTGATTGTCCCCCTCTGACTCTGTAGTCCTCCAACATGTTTCTCCTGTTACACAGGCTTCCTCAGGGAAAACGGATTCATGAATTGTGTGCTCTGTGCTACCTTGTGATGTCATTGAAATCAGGATATATCACATTAACATTGTTTCTTTTGTTGCTATAATTATATCTAAATTGATAGTGATATAAAAACAGCTTTGAATGTAATTAGGCTGTTACAGATTTTTCCATTAGAACTGCAATACCTCCTTTCATGCTCCATTTAGAAACATACATCCCTTGGTTTTATATTGTGACAATGCACATTGGTTGTGGATGTGTGGGGTTCAAATATCTGTGGTTGGTGTCATCAGGTTTTTTTATGTGTTTTAGGGCTTTTTATTAATAATGAAAATTTACTAGTACTCAGAAAAAGCTGATACAAGGTTTGTAGTAGCTTCCATACTCTGCAATAAGTCATAATATGCTTTTTTTTAATTTATATTTGACATCATTTCACTGATTTCTTCTTGTTTCTGGAAGTTTTTATAAGAATTAATATGGAGACCTAAACCAATGGTGCCAGAGTACCCACAGAAAAACACCATTGTATGTTCTGCTGCCCAGAGGCAGGCAGAGAATCAAATACAATTGGAGTGACCTGCTTCTACCAGCATCTCAACTGCCAGGCACGGACATGCAGTATGCATTTGCACGTTCCTAGGTGTGATTGTGTCATACACAGTAAGTACATTGATGGAACGCACTGGCCATTCATGAATCAGAGTAGTGGGATCTCTACACACACTGAGTGGTGAATGGCTGGAACTATCAATTATTTAGAGTGCAGATTGCTGTCACAGAAGTGATAGATAATTTAATTGGGTCACCCCCACAAATTTGAAGTCTTATTTTCACGCTAACTTGTTAAATCCTGGAGGCCGGTACTTTTCCTGTAAATACTGGCTTGGATTACTCGATCTGGATATAGTTTATTCTTGCTCTGACTGCTTAGCTTAGTATTTATACATATACTGTAGTGTAGGAGGGTGCAAAAACAGAACTGTGCCCAGGCACAAAAAATACCTAGTTACACCATGATTTATGCTAGAATTGCCTCTTAATAAATCTGCCTCTTTATAATGAAGGTGTTCACATTTATGTCAAAGGGACCAGTGAGATTTAGGTTTTTTTTTTTCTTCACTTACTGCTAGTTCTGGACTAAGAGTTAATTTAGCATTCACGAGGGAAGCAAGAGATAGTTTATTTCAAAACCTAGAATGTGTTCCATTTATTGGGTATCTCAAGCTCAACAGGAGGTGATGTTTGAGAACAACAGTGTTCTTTATAACTGTTGTATAGAAATGCACTTCATTCTGTTATTCTACTGTAATTCAATTGTGCATGTCCATTTTAAAAATGTCTAAACATGACATCTCTCAGTAAAAGCTAAATTAATAAGTACTACCATCCCAGTGAATGTAGCCTAAATAAAAGATAGTTGGGGGACATTTGTGGCCCCACAGAACATGTAATGCTTCTACTGTATTTGTATGTATAATTAAATTGCAGTCCACACTGTAGGTTCATCCCTTGCAGAAAAATACCATGGTAAATTACACTTATATAAAGCTTGGTAAATTACCTTTAGTGGTGTTGTAACATGTATGTTATATGAATAATGATAAAATATATTAGAGATGAGTGAAAGTTTGCACAAAAAAACATTTCGAGGTTGTATGAAACATTACGCAAAGGTGCAAAGTTCCATGATCTTCACAGTTTTAGCTGTACAAATCTTAGAAGGGATGATACATGTCAATTAATTCTGCTGTGGATACTGGGAACCCTTAAGGCCAAATTATTAATACAAAACATTGGAACAGATACTGAGCAAACTGAATATTACAACAAAGAGTTTTGAAAACTAATGTCTAAAATAGAGTATGTTTATATTTAATGGTGTGACAAAGATTGAAATATGTATTATAGTTGAAAAAGCTATTGATGATAGACTTTATGAATTGAGGTTTATTTTTTAGTTTGAAATGCTTTTAACAATAAGCCCAAAGAAAATGTTCCATGATTAAGATTTTATGGCAGAAAGTGTTCTTGTTTCAGTACAGTTGTAATTCTTTGACAAATATTGTTGCAACTGAATTTGCATAAGAAAAATTGAGCCAAGTGTAAAAGCACAGCTAGTGTTCTAATAGCCTTCATAAATCCTAAACTCATTAAAGACAGCAGCTAAACCTCCCTTTAGACAAAATATATAACAAAGGCAATTTACATTCATTATATCTACCTTTTACAAACAAAATGCAGATAATCCATTTTTGCATGGAAGAAAGAAACAAATGTAATATTTTTATATTTATTTGTTAGAAGAGTATAACAAATGGATAACCCATGAATAAACTTGTAATATTTTATTTTAAGTCTTAACATGCTGAACAAAAAATATTTCCAAAAATATCAGCTACTATTAATGCAATTCAAAAATTCAAATAGATGTGGGAACTTGTATAGAATCTGGTCCCCGTGTGACTACGTGGAACATGTGTTTTAACCCATAGCAGTAAATATGATTATGTATTTTATTCTAGTACAACTGAGCAAATGAAAACAAAAATCCTACTGTTTAATATGGTTTACATCACCTTTGTTTGTACAGGGGTGCGAGCAACTTAATAAATTAGGGTGATAGGACTGGCTATTAGGCAATTCAAACCATTTGTACGCCACCTGTCGGCCAAGGTTAGATAATTGGAGAAGCCAGGTTGAAGGAGAACTATTTCAGCCACAGAGATAGAATCTATAAACTGAAAAGAAAAATATAAAATGATATCAAATTGCTTTTGGAATGAACAAAGGAGGAAGATGCTGCTATTTCATAGAGTGTAGCTGTGAATGGCAAACCATTTTCTACCACTAGTACCACTTGAACTCAAGAAACAGATATAGCGATTCTTCTCAAGAAAAGCATTATGAAACCATTCACTCCAAGGTGTTTGTATTGCAGCCACAGCTAATGGCTGAATACTTTTAAAAAGATGGCAATTATTTCACTGGAGCTGCTTAATGAGATCTGCACTTACATTGTTTCCTTTGTGTATCCATTTTTTTACAATGTGTAAAATATAAATATAGTATAAGGCTGAAGACCAATGAAACAATATTGCTACTGATGTCGTTGTACATATCAGGGGTGATACTATAATGGTAGCATGGGGTGCAGCTGAAATGACAGTCAAAGCTTGGTGGCTTGCCTTCCCTGTCAAAGCCTCATGCAGCAGTGGAGTTACACAAGAAAGCTTATGTTGGGTAACAGTGTTGACTGCTTGTATTGATTACAGCAGCCACATACTAATCAGTGGAGGGAGAATCAGTGAGCTAGAGAAGTTTGAGAGATTGCCTGGTTCATGTAACTTAACATTTTACTCTGAGACCACAAATGCATATGGAAGGCAGATTTGATTTTTGTACGATCTAGAACAGTACACTTTAATATTAGGCTACAAATACCCTTTCCTCCTACTTGCCTTGCAGCATGTTTGTGTAATATTGTCCTCAATCAATTGCCAGTATTGTTTAAAAAAAAAATTAAAGTCTTTTATAAATCAATTTAGATATTTAAAGGGAAGATTGTGTGTTTTATGAGAGGCAGCATATATTACTATACTTACTGTGTTTATTGGTCAGCAACACCCCAAAAAAAATAAATTATGGAAAAAAATATATTTTTGCTTGGTTTAAAAAAAAGATAATTGTGATTTACAAAAAAATTCTCAAGCCTTTTAATTCAATTTAGATATTTAAAGGGAAGTGTCTTTGAGAGGCAGCATATATTACTGTACTTACTGAGTGTTGTGGCCCCATCAGGTGCACCACAAATAAATAAAATATGGAAAAAAATTATTTTTACTTGGTTTAAATAAAAATTCTCAAGACTTTTAATAAAATTGCATGGTAATGGTAATAGTCCCTCATTTCCCTATCTCATTGTATGTTCACTTGGTTTGGTGGCAAGTACAAGTCATACTGTCCTGGTGTAAATCAATGAGTCTATAGAAGTATGTATGGTAAAGTAACCTTACAGTACTTTCTGATGAAACTGGGAGTTTGCATACCCAGAGAAACGCATCAAGATTGTTTGCTGCTGTACCTGCCACTCACCAAAATGCCTGTTCTTCACTGTGTGTCCTTCACTGCCCAATCACTGCTCACAGAACATTGCCTTATTGTTTGGAATTGCTTAGACTTCGCAATATGAATAATTGAATACAATATGGAAGCTGAATGGTCATTTTTTATTATAATAGGTAAGGGTTGTTTTAATTGTACATTTTCTTATATCTTGCAAATAATGTATTATTTTGATTACACTGTATAAATAAAAGGAACTAGATACTGGGTGATGGTATTTCAATGTCTGTGATTAAGAAGTTCTCCGGTAAATAAGGAGCCCATCTGGATAGTTTTTATTTTGACTATTATTTTGAAAATCTTAGAAGATACAGTCATTAATATGAATTTTGGAAACCTTCCATTAGGGGAGTATATGTTATATGTTAATCATTGATTGCTTATGTTTTTAGACCAATTTAGTACATAAGTTTGTGTCTTTTGAAATTCTGATATTGCTTGCTCTGTACATAAATAAATATGATGTATCAGCATCTAGTAAAATTTATGCGCCTCCTTTGCAAGTGATTATGGCTACAGGGAGGCCAGAATTGTGCATGAATATAGATTATACAAACGCAGAGAACAGAAAGTTTGTTTTAAGTACAGAACAGGTCCAGTCAACATTTTACATGTTAAAGGGCAAGATTTAGGTTATACTAACTGTAGAGGAGCAACCTTTGTGATTAGGATGCTTGGTACACATTCAACTGATATTAACTCCAGTTGGTATTCCATACATGACAAGGTGAATAAGACTTTGATTCAACTACAAGAAAATAATTGTACTTTAGAAAATGCCTGTGCTGATGCAGCAGGAAATAGCATGGCTTTCTTTATGGCATACATGGGGTTAATTTATACTAGAAATGCAGGCATGCCTTTAGCCAAGGGAAAGTATTGGGTGTGTGGAAAATGGGTCTATTCACGGATACCTTTTGGGGCAAGTGGTCAATGTGCACTTTCCTATGTAGTTCCCTTTGTGAGCGTTACTGATCACTTAGATCAATATTCCAGAAATATACCTGTAGAACATGATTTGATGTTGATTTGACTTACTTTAAATAACATAACAAGAGGGAAATAAAAAAAGGGGACATATCTTTTAAATTCACAGATACTGAGCGCACTGCTGAAGTACTTTTTCCTTTATCTACTATTTTCATGGTAGAAAATGTGATTTCAGAAATACTGACCTTAATAGATAAGGTGGCAGGAGGATTGGTTGTTTCTATTAATCAGACAGTGGAAGAAGTTTTCCGAATTTGGAAAGTGGCTTTACAGAATAGAATGGCCCTGGACCAGTTGTTGGCAGTGCAAGGTGGCACATGTGCAGTGGTAGGACAAGAATGCTGCACATATATAGATGATAAGAAAGCAAAAGTCATTGAGCATTTTAAAAAGGTTGGAGAGTTACAGAAAGACTTAAAGAAAGTAGGTAGTGGAGAAGGATGGGACCCTTTAGGATGGTAAGTTATAGGTATTACCAAACTTTTCTCTGGAATAATACAATTATTTTTGGTATAATGGTGTTAGGCATATTATATATAACTATTGAGTGTGGACCCATAATATGTGTATGCTGTATCAAAGGAATTAGGGAGGGAAACAGACAGGAATAAATTACTGTAGTAATTATAGACCAGACTGAGCATGAACAGCAGAGTACACAGATTCTGTATAATGACTTATTGAAATCATATGAGAGTCTGTATCAGACAATGAAAGAGGGCAATGAGGGAAGGGAGGATGGTGAATATGTTAGACATGAATTAGCTATGGAGCTCAATTAGCTATATTGTCACTCTACTAACTACACCAAAGGTTCATATAAAAGCTAGGGACACCTCCATCTGGTGTGGGGAGTATCAGCTTTCAACCCAAACTATGTGAATCTACCTTTTTCATTTATTGTATGTTATCCTAAACCTCCTCAGGAATTCTGATCAGAACCATTTGATTTGTGCAGTAGAATGTTGAGTGTCTCAACAGAGAGAGGATTAATAAGGATAGCTGAATACAATATGGAAGCTGAATGGTCATGTTTAATTATAAAGGGAAGGGTTGCTTTAAGTTTTAATTGTACATTTTCTTATATTTTGCAAAGAATTTATTATTATGATTATGCTGTATAAATAAGAGGAACAAAATACTGGGTGATGGTATTTCAAGGTCTGCGGTTAAGAAGTTCCCCGGTAAATAAGGAAGCCAGCTGGTTAGTTTCAATTTTAATGATTATTTTGAAAATCTTAAAAGATAGTCATAGTCATGAGTTTTGGAAACCTTAGTTTACTCAGTTCACAACCTATGGGGTCCCACTGTACTGTTATTTGTGTGGATATACATTTATTTTATCAGGTGAACACTGTATTGGACATTAGAGAGAGGGAACTCATTAGAGTCCCACATTCACTCTGTGTCCTGTACCTTTTGACTTTTTTCAGGAATTCTGGCAATTATCTAGGTGTATACTTTTCATGTGTTTTTAATATTACCGATGCTTATGTAATTAAAAAATGTTTATTAAAACATTGTTTGTACTTCACAGTTCTTCTATATCATGTAACTTAAGTGGGTAGCAGAACCCACCATGAGAGATGCTGATTTGAATTAGTAGTGATTGCAGCTGACATATAACGCACCCTATAGCTTTTTTATCTTTGTAATCTTACATGCACCACCTTCTCGCTCTATATGTGTCATCTCTGAAACTGGAAAATCGGTGCACAAATAGAACACGAAGGGCCTGATTCAGACCCGCTCACAAGTGCTATGTGCTCGCAAGCGGGTTGATGGAGGGGCACTGCAAATGCGCTGCATGCGCAATGCACATGTGCAAACCCCAGAGCGAGTGAGAAATTCACTCGCTCCGGGGCTCGCTATAAACGGGGCAGCTGCCAATGTTGATCGACAGCTTGCCCCATTTTGTAGGCGGGGGGGTGGCTGGCCAAACGGAGGTGTTCCCAAAGGAACACCTGCCATTTGAGGGTGGCCTACTGACATCATTAGTGATGTCAGTTGTGAGCTTCCAGCTTTATTAGAGCCGGAAGCTCACTGGGGCTTGCGGCGGACGAGACCCTACCACAAGGGTCTCATCACAAGCCCGATGGTCACGACCATCACCTGGCCGCTCGTAAAAGCTGTGGGTGTTCACCCACAGCTTAGCGAGCGGCCAGTAGGCCAGTTTTTTTTAAAAAAGCAGCCACCCTGATTCAGAGCGAGTGCTCGCTTTTTGCGAGCGGCTCTGAATCAGGGCCTAAAGCTGATGAACAAACTTCACAAATTCCTCAGGAGAGTCTAATGGTGTTAATGAGGTATATGCATGTCTGACTATTTTGATTCTGACACAGTTATCCTAAAGAAGCATCCTTCCAAAATTTCTGAACCCTCTGCTAATGTGAGTATGAGTAGTAGTAAACGTAATGATGGTGTTGGTTTAGACATAGAAATTGAGGATACTACTGTGGAAGTTGTACATGTACAACAGGATGAGGGGATAATCGTGTACCTGACACAAATTAGGATGATGATGATGATTATAATAAATGTGTTGGACAACAAAAATTGATAAAATTCAAGAGGATGATGTTATTTTTGTTGAAGGAAATAAGCCACTAGTGGAAACACTTCATGCCAGTGTTAAGAAGCGCATTGTCATGCATGGGCAAAAGACCAAAAAATCCAACTCTTCCATGTGGAAACATTTTTTGCCCAAATCCTGACTACATTTGTTAAGGCATCTGTACCATTTGTAGTGCCTAACTAGGTAGTGGTAGGGAAGTTAACCATCTAGGCACCTCCACAATCTTACATAATTTGCAGCAAGTTCATTCAAGTTGTTTATCAAAGTCTGGAAAATCATATATAATAACAAGCAGTCCAAGATAAGCTGCCAGCAGCATGGTTAAATGGCAGCACATGCAATCTCCACCACCAACACCTATAGTATATCATTATCAACTTTCTCATTAGCGATCAGTGGTAGTCCTGCATCCAATTTGAAAAAGCAAACTGACTCCCGTAATGCAATTCACAATTCCCAAGAAGAATCCATGTGTGCTAGGCTTCTGCTGCTGGGGGTGAATCTTCATCACAAAAGAGGACTAAGAAGACTAGTAGTTTCAAATGAGTGACTGTGAAACAATAATTTGCAAGTACCAGCAGTATCTAAAACACAACACCAGCTCATTCACAGGAATGTTACTCTCTGTATAACTGGCTACACTAAGAAGCATACCAGTGTCAATATGTCGGAAAATCTCAGGATGTGATAACAAAATGGCTTTCCCCGCTAAGATTCTCCTCAGGATTTGTCATTTCCAATAACACAAGTAACATTGTATGAGCATTACAACTGGGTGAATTTCAACACGTACCATGTTTTATGCAAATGATAAACTTGGTGGTTCAACATTTTTTATAAAATCACATGTTTTTGTATGAAATGCTGGCTGTGGCCCATAAAAATGTATGTTTCTTTTAGCATTCAGCAACTGCATGTAGAACATTGCAGCATCTGAAAGAACAGTTCCATTTGCCATGCTACCGACTGAAGCAATAGATTGTAACCAGGTGGTATTCCACCCTTTATATTATTCAGCGACTGACAGAAAAGTATCAAACTATGAGATATTAAGTGGGGGGGCATGTCACCACATTACTGCAAAACACTGGAAAATACTCTCGGTGTTATGCAAGCTACTGAAACCATTTGAAATTGTAACATGTGAAGGTAGCTCAGACACTGCCAGCCTGAGTTAAGTCATAAGCTTAATTAAATTAATTGAAAAGCAGCTAGAGAAGCTGAAGGATACTGAAACTAAGTGATTCCGCTAAGTATGTAGGACTTGTAGAGAAAGTTCTTTATTCGCTTCACCAAGACTAAAGATTTTTCAACATCTTGCAGTTAGATCAGTACATTTTGGCAACAATGCTTGATTCTAGGTTTAAGTCCTATGTAATGTCTTTCTGTTCAACAAACACAGATCTTAAGAGATGCAGAAAGCTACTTGTGAGCAAGTTGATAGCTCAAGAGGCACATGACATGACATCTCCTGCTTCAGTTATTCCTGCAATATTGCTACCAGGAAAAAAATTACCTTTTTAAATAGACCCACTGATGATAAGTCAATTTAGCACACCAGAGAAAAACATTATGACATCTGGTCAGGCTTAAAAGAATTGCCCACATATATTGACACCTCTACCATGAATTAATTTGATATAGTAAGCATCAACAGAATGGTGAAGGATTATCTTAATGTTAATGTAAAAGTTTGTATTTTACACAGTCCCTTTGAATACTGGGAGGAAAAAAAGGCAATTTGGAGCTCCTCATACAAACTAGCTATGGTGTGTTTAAGCTGCAAACCCTCCAGTTTGTACTCAGAAAGAGTGTTTAGCACAGGCTGGAAACTTGTGAACGAGGCTACTTCCAAAGAATATGGAGAAACTGATATTCATCAAAATAAACTACTAATTCCATAAGGAAAACCTTTGCCACCATTTACAAACAGCAACGATAATGGAGGTTTTCAGTTTTGGCAGATATGTTGCATTATTACTTTAATAAATAGGCCCCAAATTCACACAAACGTAGACCAGAATTGTTGTGAAGAGGTTCAAACAATGATTTACTAACTCTGATGTACAAAATGGAACTTGGCTCCTGCAACTAAGTAATAGTAAATGTAATAATGCCAACAAAATGATTCAGCTGAAGCGCACATCAATGGACATTTATTTGTATTTTCTGATGTTATTTCTACTGCTGTGCTAAGTGAAAAACCCTCTGTTCATGGTTATCGCAATATTTAATTTGCATGATTGTTTTAAATGTGTTCGTCTTAAGACTGCATTATCATTTTAATGTATAATTACTAAATTCAAAAAAGCCCAGCACAGTAAACGTATAATTATTATCAACAGAGGATGACTGAAGTAAGCACAGTTAACACACACAAAAAATCACAGAGAGATGAATATTATGCGGTTATAATCTGCCTCCACTTAAACGAGTCATTGATTTAGAAGGCTGTATTTCACATGACTAACCAGAGGCATATAACTGTAGTCATTAAATAAAATAAATCATAAAGCTGTACAACAAGCAGTTTATTGAAGCATTAAGGCACAACAAAGCATGTTTGGAAAATCATTAAAACGTTCCAAAATACACTGCTCAACTTTACACTTTAAACTACTTTCAAAAGCTGACAATGCTTGGGACTGTAAAATTCCTATAAAGGAAGGCTCTTGTAATAGGCAATAACAGCATCTTTTGTTTTGAGAGCCCAATCATTTTGTCTGCAAACATCAAAAATAAATGCAGCTCAGTTGACTAGAATGTAAATTGTATATAGAGCTTCCATGATTCTCACAATAAAATTAAATAATTTGGTTAAAATGGGAGTATGTCACATAAAGAAAAAAAATGACCGTCTGTTAGATAGTGAGATTAATGCTTCCCAATGAGTGTGCTGATTAAGTGACATAATGCTACAGTGCTAATGTCCTAAGAAATTTTCTTTAAGCTTTAACAAGACATTAATGGGTTCAAAATAAGCCCAAGCCCTATTTGCTTTAGCAGCAACAGGACCCGTGAAACACGACATGTGCTGACATTGTGCCGACATTGGAGCTAATTGGATAGCTCCGGGCGAGGTAATTAGCCGTGGTAATTTACCATGGCTAATTGGATACCCCCCTTAATGTGGGACTAGATAAACGTCATAATATGTATCAAAGTATGCAAGATACTATGAGCTACATTAATTTCAACGTGTTATTAGTAGTACTGTATTTTACAGATAATGATACATCTGTCTGCATTTCTTTCTTTCTTTCTTTGTACATATTAGAAGTCTAGCTTTGCCATTCACACCAGCCAGTGGTGCAGGTGGTTGTTATTGCCCAACAAGAAACGTGACCATCATCCAGCAAGTTGGGAATGATACAATAACCAAGGTGGTCACAGGCTCACCTCAGCTTAAACTGTACTGGGTTGTGAGGAAGATTTGCATGAACCAGTAATATGACAAAATAATTAACAATTACATTGAATGTGCTGTAATTTGTGGCAATTTATACATCTGGTTTTTACAGTGGAATCAAAAAACAAGCAAAAGTGCATATTTAATTAATGGATATAAAAGATAACGCTGCCTTAAGGGAAGAGAAAATCACTAACATGCTTAGAACTAAAGAGTTATTATTCTAAAACAGGGGTTCTCAAACTCGGTCCTCAGGACCCAAAACAGGTCATGTTTTCTAGACCACCTAGCAGGTGCACAGCTGCATCACCAACTGCCACATTTTAAAGATCCACAGGTGACCTGGGAAACATGAACGGTTTGGGGTCCTGAGGACAGAGGGCCCCATTTATCAATGATACATAACTCTTTTAGCACTCGCTATAGGGTTTATGTCATTCTTCCAATATTTAACAAACATTTGTTATCTAAGATGTAATGTAATGATGAATACCAGAGGCATATTTGCTTGTATCACTGTGATATTAAGTGAAAAATGCCACTGGTATTAAGGTTCGTTGATAAATACGAAGAAACCGCCAGTTGTGTGGGCGGAGAAATGCATCAGTGGTTGGATGTCACTGACACGCAGGTGGAACGTGGAAACAGGAAGTCCGTACAGCAGCATGAGGTAGCGGTGGATTACATCCGCATCACCCGCATCCAAGGCTTGTGGAGGGGCCGTGTCACAGGAGCGGAGGTCCCTTTGCACTGGGACTCGGCACCACCGGTGGCAGGGTGAGCAGCCACAAGTTATACCAGCTGGACATATCCAGGTATTAAATGTACAATCAGCGTATACCTTGGTTTTGAATGCCATGAAATTACCATATTGGCACATTTATTAAAACAAACAAAGCACGGACTGCTTGGAGATATCCTCCCTTAACAAAGGTAGAGGACTCTATCTAATGCATGCATAAACTTTGTCCTTATTAAATTGCCGGTTCTCTAATCCCTCGGCTTACTAACAATCTGCTGAATCGTACTTCCTGATACTAACCTGCTCAACTAACAAACTTCATTGCTGCTATAACCTCAATTTTACATAGAGTTACTATCTAAATTGAATAGGTCATGTCATTAGGAGTTTTTTAACTCAATGACTAGGAACCAAATGTTACTTTAGAAAAGTATATGTTATAACTATTGTTATTATTGTGATTCAGAGAAATTGTCATTTACTTGTATTTTATTATTGTGTATTTTTTGAATTAAGTAAATATTTTAAATCAGCAGCTTGTCACAGGAACCTTTATTTGATTTTTAGTTGTATACCATATTTTTGTGGAGTACCCAGACCCACATTGTAGGGGCAGCCTAGACTAGCCCGTACTATATACACATCCCATTGTGTTCATTGATAGCGCTCACCTTTATATTCCCCTTTCATTGATAAATAGGGCCCAGAGTTTGAGAACCACTGCTCTAAAAAATACAGTAAATACCTAAACTAACATCTGTATTTTGAATATATATACTGTCTGTTACAATTGCTGAAAACGCCAAATAGTTTTCTGCATTGGAAATCTGAAATTTGATAACATTGTATAAATAGAATGTACAGTAGATGACACTGATCCATATACAGAAATCTACAATGTTTGCAATTGTTGACTCAATATGAAAGCAGATAAGTATTTGAAAAGAAAAAAAAAACTTGCTAGCTACAGTATCCTGTACACATGAAGGAATAAGTTTCCCTATTTTGCTATTTGAAAAACTTAGTACAGTGGTTTCAGTTGGCCAAACATGCAGTACACTCCGAGACACAAGATTTATTGCCAATTTGACCTCCTGCTTGGGTTGCAAAATATGGACAGGTCCAGTTGATTATCACACACATATGCCTTCAGCGATTATCTACTGGCTGGATTTTTAGGCAAACTAAAAATTACCTTATTTACTTTGATTATACTCAGGTTTCATACACACAAAATTCTGTTGAGTTTGCCAGTATGGTTGTGTGCGTGACCTGTGTTAGCTTTCCCGATGTAGGTGAGTAACTGGTATTAGTATATTCATATTAATAACAAAAAATGTAGGAACCTTCCTTCATCATTATTAAACTCACACTGTTTTTGCATTTTATTAGAAAACCAACATGATTTTCATAAATAATAAAGCACTATTTAAATGTTCTAAACATTATGAATATATTACTTTTATTTTTTTCTGCACTGATGAATATTTTGTGTTTAGCTGAAAGCATATGACATTGTTTTAAATATGACAGTTTATTAAAATTTAATGTTCATCTCTGTCGGTGTCCAATTCATATTTATGAAGATGTGCAAAATCATACAGCTTGTAAATTTCATACTTAAACTCATATAACACTGTCACGAGATTTATCTTATCAGTCTTCAAACTAACATGTGTATGTACATTTATACAATAGGTGAGAAAGTTTGTGTATGTCTGTCTGTTTGTTTGTCCTTTATGCCTAGCTCCACCAAATTTGGCATGGTGGTGTAGTTTCACCAGGATTAGGTTTTTGGTTATGTTTGAAGGTCGTCAGGACCATTGAGGTCTACATGGTGCCCACCAAGTAGGCTGTAGAGCCTCTGATGTGAAATTTGTGTTTAAGCAAGTTTGCTCAGGATATCTTCCAGTTCCTAAAACTGCAATGATCTGAAGGAACAGGCAGATATGTACCAGTAGGGGGCAGGCAGAGCTCCAATGGAAGAGCCGTGAGTAGGTGGAAAAACTGTTACACTGCACCTGCACTGACAGTTACTAAGTCAACCCTGGCTTGACTTTAAAGAAAATAAGAGTGAAAACATTCATTATGAAGTACTGTACAATGTGCCAATCCTGAGCTGAGGTTACAATACACTGATGCAATGTTCAATTAAGCTCTCATCTGCTCAGAGGACAAAATTCCACAGATGATAGGCAAGAGTCTGCAACAGCTAGGACCTCCAACTTCTAACAGAAGTAACACTTCCAGTCTTAGTAAAGACATTTACATGAAACAAGCTACAGTATATTGTTGTACAGTTACAGAGATTTGTGACAGATAATGAGCCCACGCATTGTCTTTCTAGATGCTCCAAGGGAAACCAACACAGTAAAACATTCCTCCTAAATCTAATCTTAGCCAAAGTTTATAGCCAAAAGCAGATTGCAATCTCGGTGATTAGGTCCTGGTTGACTTTTTCCACACTGAGTGTACTTTTAGCTGAAAGTGTGCAGCTTATTTGCATAACTAAAACAACTGGGAGTGACAAAACTACATTGCTTTCTTGCACTGATCAACTTGATGTGCACCATTTGAATATCTGAGTCTAAATGCATATACAAAGTGCTACAATGCAACGGCTGTAGCTTTTTCTCATGCCAACTTCCCTAGTGCTTCATCTGTGACTTTGTACATGGTTAAAGTCGCAGCCCAGCTTCTCTAGAACACTTTGAGTGGTGTTTGCTGCATTTGTGATGTGAATAAGACTCAAAATTTTATGAAAATGATGTATTCTACTTCTCTCTGAGTGGCTCAGTCACACTAGCGACTCGCATCATATGGCGTATAGATGCTAGGTGTATTGGGACACATCTGAATAAGGAATATATATATGCGGTATGGCTATATATACACATGCTATAATGTATGTTTAATTATATTAAGTACATTTTAAATCCATTCCCCTTCTGTGTACTCCCCTTCTGCATCCACACACTGCTGCATTCTTGTTTTCCATAGGCTAAATCAAATTAACTGAGGTACTAATTAAGTCACCTGTGGTCAAGCATGGATATCTCTAAAAACTGAACTGTTGGGGAGCCTTGAAGACCATGTTTGGGAACCTCTGCTTCAGGGAAAAGTCACATGGTGCTAGGTCTGGCGAGTATGGAGGGTCTTCTGACACTGCAATCTGTTTCTCACCCATAAACTGCGGGCTGGTGTATTGTCCTGTTGAAGGATGAAACCATTTTCCCACAACACTGGCCTCTTTCTAAATTTTATCTAAGCATTTTTACAACAGACAGGAAAACACAACTTCTTCAAACACTGTGTGACAGCAAACTATCTGTGCGAGAGGGGTGAAAAGTACTCTGAAATATCATTTCTTAACTATGAGTCACCGCAATTTCATTAGGGTTATATAATTATATTTTAGCCACTGATCCTTACATTATGTCTATGGACTTATTTTTAGACAAGGGCCTTTATTTAAATCCAGACAAAATCACACTTATATTAGAATATTGTTACAATTATGAAATGCCACTCAGTGCAATGGTACTCATTAGTCTGTTTGCCAACATAACTGAGAGTATAAATTTGTTCGGTGAAGGATAATGAGCCATTTATTGCTATTAAAAACACCAGCTGAGATATATTTTAATTCAATGACTTATAGTGATAAATGAATAAACTATAACAATTAATTCAATGATTTTTCAAGTTGAAGGATTGTTCAAGTATTTGTTTAGCATAGAGAAGAGAATTAACTCCTAAGCACATACAGACACAGACTATGTTATCATTGCATGTGTCACGATGTTTCCCGTGGTATTCCTAATGCTAAATAACTGTAGGAAAAATATATCAATAAGGCTTACCTTCAGGATGCCATCGGTCAGGATGCCGACGCCGAGATATTGACAAATGTCGGGGTTCTGGCGCAAATATTCTAAGCGCCGGGATTCGGGATTGAACATATCCCGATTTGCACTGGGTTACCTGGGTAATCTGGCATTTTTTAAAACTTTTTCAAATTAGTTTGCCCCCTTACAAAGAGGGCATTCATGCTTGTATTGACTTTCATGCTGGTATAGACAGCAAATAATATTTTGAATTGTGAATTATTAAATGCACAACTGTTAATGTATTGGTTATTAATGGCTGGTTTAACATATGACTAGCACCTCGGAGGCACCAAAAGATTTACTGCAAGCCTATGAGCCTGATTCAGAGGCGGCGCCTCAGATGCCAAAAAGGATAGAGAAAGAATTTGTCCTCCATGGGGCATAAAATAATGGTTATTAGAAATATAACTTTTATTTGGTCTCTTTAAGAATAATAAAGTGTTCTACATATAGGGAATCTGCACAGTATTACTCATAATAAATATAATTTCATCACAGAAATGTTGCTGTTTTATGTTCTTTGTGGAACTTGTGTGACATTTTCCTGGGGTTTTTAAGAACACATAGGTTAGGAATCTAGGAGAAATATAGCGATCTTCCAGCACTATACCAGTGACATTGTCACAGTACATTATCTGATTATGCATTCTTGTATTTACAGATGGATAGACAGTTTCACAATACAACTAGTGGGAATGCGAAAAGGACAGTGAATATAATGGTACATTTAAATTATATTTTGAAACTATTTTTCTACTAAACCCATTAAATAGTCTTTGTTAATCAATATGATTTTCACTTTCAACCAACCTATGCTCCAAGGCAAAAAGGAAAGTGTTTTTGAAAGCTGAAGAACCTTTCCTTCATTCGATTGCTTTAAAAATAGATATAGATATTGAAATAATTGAAACAAACTCCAATAACAAACTTCCTAAAGGCTGAACACAAAATACACATTCACTTCAGCACATACAATGAATTCCTGCGTATTTACACTGTACTTTTTTATACTGATTTTTCTATGACTATATATAAAACATACCACAGAAAACATGTTTTCATTTCAAATATGACACATATATATTATAGTAATAATAAAAGTGATTTTTATGCAGCATTTTCCCCCATTAGGACACAAAGGGCCTGAATTAGAGCTGGACGCAATGCCGATGTCCGATATAGTGGAGCGATTTTGTGCTACTGCACATGCATTTAAGTTGCATAGCACATGTGTCCTGATTGTGTCCATGCAGAGACAGTTCTAAATTCAGGAGCACACAGTGAGAAGTGCATTGAATTGTAGTTGGACAGGGAGGTGCCTTAGCACACGCATGGAGATGGTCGTATTATGGATGTGATATGGGAGTGTTGCGGGCTTGTCGGTGGTTGTGTACACTGACACTTGACCCTTCACATAGGAGGCCATACTCTGATAGAGAAACTGAACCTGCCTTGGAGCTGGATGAAGTTTTGATGGTGTGACCGATGGTGGTGTCTAAGGAAGCATCGATCTGTATTACTGTCTATACAGCCTCTGAAAATGAATGGGACTACACAATGCAGCAGTGTGCTCCAGCCGGGGGCCTCCGTGAGAAAAGGGGGCCAAGGACCTTGTGCCTCCATGATCCCCTCACCCCACCCCTTAATCGGGCTCTGGGCATTACAGTAATCCAGGTGTGAGACTACAAATGCATGTAAAGTATTGGAAAATCAAGTGCTTGATTCTGGCTAAGTTCCCCAATTTTAAGAATAAAGATTTGATCAAGGCTGACATCTCATGTTTGTGTCAAGCCACACAGGACATCACCAAGATTCCACATATGGTTAGTGTTTTATGAGACTTTGCTTGAAAAATTGCCATGTTATCATGTCTGAATTTTAACCATATCCAATGAATTGGTTTGACTGACTGTGCTCATATTTCTTTCAGTGATGAACACTTAACTAGAACATTGGCTCTCTTGGTTTTAAGAGTAGGTAATAAATATAATTTAATTTCCTACTTTGCCTAACACAATTTAGGCATTCTGCACAATGTCTGATTTCCTACTTTGCCTGTAACATATACTGTATATAAAGTTTTGTGCAGCGGTCTCTTTTGGGGTTCACATATATGTATTAGCTTGAAAAATGTAAGGTAATTCTTTTATGTAAAAGAACCAGTCAGAGTCACAGTAAGAATAGATAGACATTTACACCAAATTCCACACTAGTCACAGAATTTGGGAAGGTCAAAGTCAATTTACTTAACCTCAATTATGCTGCTCCTATCAGAGGATCAGAAGAAACAACACAGAGCAGACATCACTTTAATCTTTGCTGTGGTTCAATACTTAACTTCTGTGTAAAGGAACTTCCCATCCTGTCAATTATATTTAGCATCCCAGTATAAATTACATATTATTAATAATAATGAGCTTTCATATGATATCATTTGCAAGTAAGCAAGTCTTGCTTGATTGAGGTTTTGATGCTTGCTGGGTTATGCCTTAAAGAAATTACAGGTAGCTTATTAACCCATGCTGTCACCGAAACACTAAAACCAGCCTTTAGTCTACCATCTAATATAAAATATAATTTACTAAATATCAATGCCCCACTAGGTCATACTACCCAATCAGAAGCCCCCACTGTGAGATGTTACACCCCTGTTTAAAAACCCCAATTTCCTATCAAAAAGGGCATACATTCTTTATGTTAATAGGCTTTTATATTATTGATTGGGTATTTTACAAAGCTATGAATGTCTTTCTTTGGGCTTATTTGTTTTCTGAATGCAGATGCCGGAATCCCAACATTTATCAGAATATCAGCACCGGCATCCCGACCGCCGAGATCTCAAAAGTAATTAGCCTGGTTAAGGGGAGGGTTAGGGGTTAGGGTTAGGCGCTAGGATGAGGGTTACGGTTAGGCACTAAGGGGGAAGGGTTAGGTTTAGGGTGCGGCGAGGGGGAGGTTAGGTTTAGGCACATTGTGGGTGGTTAGGTTTAGGCACTAGGGAGGGAGGGTTAGGGTTAAGGGTTACTTACCTAGAGCCGTTGGGATTGAAACATGGTCGGGATGCCGGCATCGGGATTATGACTGCTGGGTTCCCATGTGCCGGCACCCCGTACCCATCCCTTTGATACAACAGTAAATAAAACAACTTGTATCCATTGATATTTCTACTCCATTTTAATGAATGGATCAAGAATAATAACAGTACCAAAAATAAAATACATGTTTGAAAATCAATGCTCTTTGAACAAAAGTGTATACAGCCAATTCTAATAATTTGATAACATATTTGATAACATACAGTACTGTCTATGATTTGATAACATACTGTCTCTCCATGATGCACCTTAACCTAAAGTCTGCTGATCTGATAGAGACAACAACTTTCCGTGGAGGCATAAATTCCTGAGATTTCTGGAAGATTTAAATTACTTTTAGATTTTAGATGTTTGATTTACTCAAGAACCACTAACAGGTCATATTTAGGATGCTTAGGATATCCCTAATATTGCACTGGTAAATTGATCTCTTGCACCTGTCCCATACTTATTCTATTGAGCGTCCTTGAGCATTGTAGTTGAAAACCCTGGTTTTATGTATTTTGCCTCAATTTAATGGGTGTCATATCTGAAACCTGGTGCAGTTTTACTTTTCATCAACCAATCTGATTCTGTCATTTTCGTAGTACAGTTTAGAAAATATGCTGTTGCAATTGGGCAGTGATGATGCTGCCCCCCAGGGCCGTGAGCCCTAGGTGATGGCAATACTTGCACACCCCTAATTAAAGCCCTGACACCTAGTGGCTTAAGGGGTATGACACTGATGTTATCCATATGACATGACTTTCTCAGTCACCAAATCTGAACTCAGTTGAGCATATAGTATGTGATATTCTATAATGACCTTTAAAACAGCATTTTTCCACCACAACTAACCAAACATCAGTGGATTGACTTTCTTATTGCATAACCTCGCTTCATTATTCCAACAATTTCAGTAAATCGGTTAGACCATTCAGTCTATCAATTTGCATACAGAATTAGTGAATTTACAATGCTGTATGGATTTTGTCCCCTACAACTTTGGGTACAGCTCACAACGTCCATAATACTGTGCTTGGACCTCTTTTTGCATGGACGCCTAAATATGGTCAGACAACAATGCACTCTATAGTATATTAACACAAGATATATTCAAGTTACAGAACACTCAAGCGCCGTTTTGTGAACAATGTCTCCATTAGTTGCATAATTTAATCAGACAGGAAGAATGAAAGTCACATTATTTCTTCTGCCTAATGTAACTTTAACACTTCCAATTGCTGCAAGGATTATTGTCACATAATATTTTAAAGAACTTCTGCATTTTCAGCTTACTTAGAAGTAAAACTAAAATGTTAAGAATATCCAGGATAATAATAGGTCAAAAATAGATATACAAAGGCATACATATGGGAATAATCAGAATAATAATGAAGGTGGGAGTATTTCCTGATACTATAAGAAATTCTTATAAAATATAAAAATCCATTTTTAAGAAAGATGAAAAATAACCTAGTATATGCTAAATTAGGCCTTTTGTGCAAAAATGTTTTTAAACTTGACAGCTGAGGAACTAGATATATTTCCTTTTATGTTAATAGCAGAACTCGCATTAATTTGCTGTACAATTGTTGCCAGGGTCAAAAAGACTACTATAAGAGTTTGTATTGTAACAGACTTTCTTAGTTCTCTGGATATCATTAGAGCCTAGAAAAAGTACCTAACCAGGAATAATAATCTTAAAGATTTATTAATATACACACACATATATATTTAAATGATATACCATATGTCTGTATATGTTTTCAAATACAGAATATAACATGTTTTACACTATAGTAAACCCAATGACTCTCCTTGGAACTAGGGTGCCCAATTTAAAGATCCAATTTGCTACCTGTTCAGTAACAATTTGTCTTTATGCCCTCCTCTAGTGGGCGCAGGCAAGTGATCAATGATTTTATAATGTAAAGAGGATGGCTGCGCGGATTGCAGATCTCAAAGCCATTTTCTCCTGAATTGTCTTTTAGTTTTACCAATGTAATATTTGCTGCAAAGGAAAATAGATAAATATATGACTTAACAGCTAGTACACGTTAACTAAAAATGTATTTTATATTTAAACTCTGATTGGGGACGTTTAATGTAGTCACCTTTAAGCAATAAGCTACAGGTGATACAACCCAGACATTTGAAACAAACTTTGCATTTACCACGAAGGAAATGTGTACAGATAGATTTATTAAAACCAGTGATGTCTGGTCTTACTACCCAATCATGGATATTCTTGGCTCTGGAATGACACATCAAGATATTTTTATGTTTAAGACTGGGTAAATCGTTATTAGATTTTATTATAGACCAAAGTCTTTTAACTGCTGTTCTGGTTTTATAACTAGAGGTATCATATAATGTAGGCCAGTCTAGAGCAGATGTCAAGTCTTTATTGGTTGGGGATCTCAGGGTTTTATCATGAGGAATAGCTAATACCTTATCCCTAGTTAGTTCCAATGAGGGACAATCATATCCACTTAACATTAATTTATTAGTCATAATCTTCTACTTGTTGAGACATATCTTGCTGGTCACTACAATTCAAACACACTGAGCATTTCAGAGAATCAAAAACTTTGCTTAGTAGATTTTGGTTGAAAACTAATTGGAGGGTGTTACATGTTCCTTTCTGTGGGCTTCACAAAAGTGAGGTAGACAATTGGGTCCCTACCTTGGATATCTTAAAAACCAAGCAGTTAATATGACTTGACAAGCAATTATGGATTTCAATTAGGGATTTAATATCCACTGAACCCAACCAGACCAGGAGTATATTGTTGATATAATTGGTGTAGTATAAATTATTTGATTGAATCTCCTCTATAGAAAAAAACACCTCTTGTTCAACTGAGAACATGTAGGCGTTGGAATACAATAGGGCCACATTTGACCCCCAATGTATACTCTGCCAGCTGGAGATAAAATCTCCCCACAACACATAAACAGTTTTTACAAAGAGCCATCTCCAGTAAATCCAAAAAGAATAACATTTTGGAACCAAGTTATAGGGTATTATATGGCAGTCAGTGTTGCTGCCTGTAGTGTATTGTGGTCACTAGTGTTTTCTGTAGTATATGACGATCAACGATGCTGTCTGTATTTTATTGCAGACACTAATTCTGTCTGTAGTGTATGGTAGACACTAATGCTATATGTATTCTGGATTACAGTATATGGTGGTCACTAATGCTGTCTGCAGTATTTGGTGGTCATATAGGTAGAGGGTGACTACTATCCACTGGGATGGGGATGCCTAAAATAATATTTTCCCAGGGTTTTCAGAAAGGCTGTCTGTAAATGATGTGGCATTGATATTTGGGTTCAATACAGCACATAATTATTTTTTATTAATCTTTTTGTGATGACATTTTCACATGCACTCTTTTTAACTTGTTTAATCTAGCGTATGACAGCTGTTTTCCTAGGTGCTTTGTAACAGGTGATGGGAGCGGTTTACATATGCTGTGTGTAGTCTTAAAGATGGTCACAGAGGTGACCAAAACATTGTCCAATACCATTTATACCATTTTGAAAGTAGAGTGATGCTGCATGGATAAGTACCGCATTGTATCTCATTGTACAGTTTGTTTCTGGGTGGTAAATAAATGTATCATTTTTCTTTTATACTAGGAGAGTGCTCATGTCTTTCTTTTTCTCTATCATTGGGGTCACAGTGCTCCAAGAGGTAGTAGTGACTCTTGTGTAATACCCATGGAAGATGTATTTTGTAGAGTGCTTGCTGCTGAAAATTTTTATACTCTAAATTATATTTGGCAAATTCACTACAATACAGTACTCCTATTTTCTTATCAGTGGCTGGGGATAGATGTTCTTTAGACTGTATAGACTTCTCATCAGTGAATTTGTGCACAAATTATAATGTTCATAAAATGTTTGTCAATAAATTATGCTTACAGTTTTGATGACTAAATTGAAATACAAAATGTCTATAAAATATTTGCAGCAAATTCTGGTTATGAATGGTTCTATTCAAAATGGTTATGAATGGTTCTATTCAAAACCAGTTCTATATTAAGGGCTTTGTTACAAATAGAACAATCTACAAAAAAATGTAACCTAAGGTTAAAACCAACTGTCAATAAAGTACTTAAACTCGAGGGTGATCTAAGTATTTCAGTGTAATATGACTTTCTAGTAAATGTCAGGCCAGTAGAAAATGGCATGTGAAAGAAAGCAGCATGCCTATTGCCCATGTATTGTCCTAAAATTGCATTGAAATGGCCTGATTTTCTAAAGATTACTGCAGTCAACCAATCCACATACAACTTGGAAACAATTTAGGGAACTGGAAGAAATGTGCTTCAGCACAATGATTCATTTTTATTACGGGTATTGAACAATGTGATTCTCATGATCTGTAAATATTAAATTTTACAATGCAGACATTTCATATAACACAAAAGCACTTTAAATCAATGCTGGGTAACGGGCTGCCAACAAATGAATCACCTAAGAAAGGTTTTGTGTCTTTTGGAGTCATTTTAATTTTAAAATATTAAATATTGACTAGATTAAACATTCAACAGCTTACTGAAGATATAATAACACTCCTGATCAGCTACTTATTAACTTATTAACTAAATAGCTGCTAGGACTGTGCAGAGAAGGAATAGTAAGCACTTGGGACAATGGATTTATTGTTGTCCTCAAGCAGGTTTCAGTGGGTGATGTGCTCATATAGCTCAATATTCTCAGTATGGAATTCAGGTTGTTTTAGGGAAATTGACTCATACAGCATCAAACCATGTCTCCAAATGTCTAAACTCCAGCTATTTTCTAATACAATGGGAACTATGCACCAAAATATAGATAGGAAAATGTATGCTGGTCATACATCTATAAACTATTTATCACAATTTGCATTTTTAATGCGTATGTGATAAATTACTTTGCCAAAATTCACAAAGGTCCAATAAGATCCCATCTTAGTGAATAGCTGTAAGCCAAGTGATAGTTTACCCTATCACTGCTCCTGGGTTCATTGTACGTGCTTGTATAGCGCATGCACACCCACCTTCAAACTGCCTTAAACATTTCTTCGTCAAATTTACCTACTCTGCTGGGATGTCTGGGATACTCCCAAATCTTAGTGTCTCCTGGACACCTGAGATGAGAGCATGGACTCGCCCCCCTGATGCTACTCGCTTCTCTAGCGTTTGATTAAACAATTCACATTTAATTGCGTCTTTGTGGACTTGCCTCCTGCTTTACAATACATCTAAGTAGCGGTATTGTGCAGCAGGAGCGGGCCAAGATTACCTCATTGTGGTACCTCACAACTTTATTATTAAACTTACAACAAAGAAAAATAATTCTACTTCACAATTTTGCAATAAGAAAACAGGCATTATTTTTATAAGAAATAACTTAACTTTGCTCCCTCAAAAATCTAACAACTTTATCAGATTAATTTAAGGCATACCTATGGGGGAATACTATACAATCCAAGACATATCAGACAAATATATTTTTTCGGGTTTGCTTCAGCTAATATCAGACAGCCAGTGTTTATTTTCCTGCTTCTGCAATTTATTGCATACAACAGGTATATGAATCTATTTGTTTTACTGCATCATTGATTTTTCTGAATTTTTCCTGGCTCTGTGACAAAAACTATATCACTACAGATAGCAATAGACTTGCTTACATTGCTAGAAATGAAACATCAGCATTTAAAGGTGAACTAAATTTTAAATGAAGGCCAAAATATAAATACCACAAACAACTTGCATATCCTGGGGACTTTTCTATATAATTATATGACAGTACTAGCTGTAATGCCTGACATTGTCTTGCTTTAATTTATACATTTTTGTCTCTGTCTTCACCACCCCAAGTTAACATTTTTTTCTCCTTCTCTCTGTCCTTCTCTCACCTTCCCCACTCTTTCTCTCTCCACTAACATCTTCTCCCCATACCCATGTCCCGATTACTGGTGCTCCATAGGTGGGAGAAGAGTATCTACTGTTTTATTCTCAGTTTTGGTGACTTTGACCCTGGTTGGAAATTTCTCGAGAAATCAGGAAAAACTAGCTTGAGTTTTTCTTAAATAATATGTATCCGCACACAATTATTTGAATTGAGAGATGTGCTCTTGCTGGTGGTCCAGTGCTTTCTTGTCACCTTTTATGCAGTGTATGTAAATGAATAAACCTGTGTCCCTATTTAGCCAATTATTTTGTCAATGTTGCTATTCAGAGGGAAATGTAGGTAGATGTGGTGAGTACCAGTTAGGGGCAGCAATTGGTCATAGAGGGTTAGCTACAGGATTAATGTAAAAGTATAGCTCATTAATGATATGTGGCCTAGCAGCATGGTATCAATGTTCTACACAAAACACCTTTCTTTATTAATAAAATTATATATTAGGAGGACAGATATGAGATATGACCTATTTTATCAGTATCCATAACAGACAAAATTAACAAAAGAAAAGCATTAATAAAATCTGTAGATTCCCCATTACCCTGAATTCTCTATTTTCAATTGACAGAATGAAGTTTGTCTTAGTTTCACTTCAATATTTATAAATCATAAAAATGACTGATGCATTATCTTTCCTTACATGTATCCTAGTGAACTTGTCTAAAAACATTTACAATTATTCCAAATGCTTTGAGATGCATGGTATTTTTAGTAAGTGTGCTTGTTCCAGGGCCAGCTCTTGGGCTGTTTGACTAGTGCGGTCGAACAGGGGCGCCACCCCATAGAGGGCGCACCCCTCCCCAACATCCCGATTTCAGCGGGACAGCACTGTCCCACTGTTCCACACTTAGGCCCAAGTGGCTGGCCAGTTGTCTGGTCGGGAGGATGAGTACCCCCACCACTGCAGTTGTGCGGCGGTCCTGGACCCTGGAGGCTGAATGGATACTGCGTGCATGTGCATGGCATCCATTCAGTGCTGGGAGAGGGCTGTGAATTTCAATGGAATATTTTACTCAACAAGACCTGGAAATTTCTGTTTTAAGCATTCTAGGTATTTTTAATTCCTACTAGCTGTTGCCCATGACTTCTTCCACAATGAAATGTGTATCGGGGCCCTGTTGTTGGAGTGACCCTTGTGACCAGCAGCGCTATACAGACCGGTGGCAGAAGCACCTTCACCCAGGCCCGCCAAGAGGGGTGGCGGGCCCGGGTAACATGGGGCATGGCCTAAGTGCGGGAGGCATGGCTATGCCCCCTTCCCTAAAAAAAGCCCGGCTCAAAGCCAGGGGGGTGCGATCAGGGTGATCGCTCCCCCCTACAGGCATAGGAGACTGCTGTGGCTGCTACTCAGCAGCCACGAGCAGACTCCCACTGCACTTCAGCACACGTTGTGTGATGGAATGCTGTGAGGGAGGGGGGGTGGCGCCGGACCCCACAGGAAGCCCGGACAATCTGTACCCTCTCCCCCTCTCTCGGCGCCCCTGCCTTCACCTACCACTCACACCAATGTCACTGTGTGCCCTGTGCACAGACTGCTATGTAGCATTTCCTATAAAAAATGAACATGGGCCCAAAGCACCTTTATCCCCAACCCTTACCAGCTATGCTCATGATGCCACACCTATCTCTTGCATTGATTCCAATAAATTTTGTTTTTGTTATTGCTCAGCTTTTCATGAAAATTGGTAGTTTTTGTATTAACTTGGAAAAAACTGATAGACACAACGCTCTTATAATATTTGTATAGATGCAAAGCAATCATCAGAAACCTATGTTCAAGCTGCAAAGTAATTGGTCTGGTGGATAAAACATATAAATATTTGTGGGTTGTGGGCAGTGGGCGGCAGACAATTGGTAGAATTGTGTTTTAATGTAAAAGTCTAAAATCATTTCAGCAACAACAGGTAAAACTGAAGCAGGTCATATATATATATATATATATATATATACTGTATAAATATATACACACACGCATATATATATATATATATTTCAAAAGGATCCAGTCACCAGGAAGGCATAGCCATTTGAATACTTTGGCCCTCATTCTGACCCACTCGCGAGCGGCTGTCCGCTCGCAAGTGAGTCGATGGTCTGCACTGCGCATGCGCACGACGGAGGGAGCTCCGTCGTGCGCATGCGCGAGACGCGACGAGCGAAGGACTTTCCTTCACTCGGAGTGTCTCATCAAAGGGGGCGTGCCGTCGATGTTGACTGACAGCACCCCCCCTTTGGTGGGCGTGCCGGGGGCGTGCCTGCCAGACGGAGGCGTTCCCAAGGGAACGCCTACCGTCTGAAGCCGGCCCCACTGACATCGCTAGTGATGTCAGTGGGAGTGATTTTGGCTCTGATAGAGCCAAAATCACTCCTGGCCTTGCGGTTGAAAAACTCAACCGCAGGCTTTTGCTCGCAGTTTCGATGGTCGCGATGGTCAAGACCATCGCGACCATCATCCTGCACGCTCGTATATGCTGTGGGTGGTGACCCACAGCTATACGAGCATCCAGGAGGATGCTCCATATTAATGGAGGTGGGCCCGGATTCAGAGCGAGCGCTCTGGTCAGAGCGTCCGGCTCTGAATCAGGGCCTTTATTCCATGTTTAGAGCAGCATAGTAGCAGCAATTATGGCAGCATGAAGATAACGACGTTTCGGTCACAACAGGATCTTTCTCAAGCCAGCAGCCAGAGAAAGATCCTGTTTTGACCGAAACGTCGCTATCTTCATGCTTCCATAATTGCTGCCATAACCTGCTGCTACTATGCTGCTCTAAACATGGAATAAAGTATTCAAATGGCTATGTCTGCCTGGTGACTGCATCCTTTTGGATATTTCTACTATTGCCTACTGTCTGATGAATAGGACTGAATTGGCTGGAATGCACCCCGATGTTGGATCCTATGTGGATGTGAGTGCGGGATACATTGAATATATATATATATATATATATATACAGGACAGTTACATTGGATTAGTGTGAGCACCCCATTTCTCCAGCACCACTGCATAAAACCACAACATACAATCCAATCCCATTAACCACCAGCTCACACTAGCACCACTATTTCACCCCCCTCTCTCCAGTTCACATCGGCACCACTACAACACACTACCCCCGCCCCAGATAATCTTCATCTCTACTACATACAACTAGCCTCCCTCCTTTCGCTCCAGCACCTCTATACACTAAATATGAGGGAGCTAGGAGTCTCTTTGGGGAGACTCTTCAGGGACTACTAAATGGCCGACAAGTAACAGGCTGCTGTGATACTCCCACGGCTTTGCACCCTGGGCAGTGGCTCTGGTTGCACCACCCTCGCCTTTTACCTCTACTTAGAAGAAAATTACAGAAGCAAGTCACAATTATGCCAGAGAAAACAGTTTTTACACTATAGCTCACATGTAGCCATGAAAAAAGGTATGGAAGTAAAGTATCAAGGTGGCTGTGACAATGAAATAAAAATTACAAAAACACCTAGTCCCCACAAAATGAATAGGGTAATTCCAGTTAAGAAATTCTACTAGCAAAAAAAGGAAGGAGAAAAGGTATCGTGGGGATACTGGAGCACATGGGAACTTTGCCCTAATAGACAAAACATTTTATATTCATAGATTTCTGCTTCTTAAACTTATTGATTATAAAACAAAATGTGTGCACAGGCATCTATAGCTGATTATGTTAATGATCAATTGTTTTGTAATTTTGTTGGTTAGATTGGTAAATATTGATTGTATTCAAATGGTTAAACTATGCATTGTGTATAGCTGTCCTCATATTTAATAATAATAGCTCAGCAAAGGTTACTTAATTATATTACCTACCAAGCCAGGTTGTGAAATAATAACTACTAATGATGTGGCTGATACAGTACATTTGCAATTCCGGCCTTGGAAATAAATGCAGATCTCTACTTGTATTGAGAGTTGGCCACATCCTTTCTACCATTCTGCCCCTATACCAGCATATGAAAGCCGTCATCACCATCAGCGTGCATTTGCACTAGCCCTATACAGTACCTGGTACAAGAGCAACATCTGAATAGACCATAATTCCGACTAATTTGTGTATATAGCTATCTGAATCAATACCTATATCTCCACTATGTGCATACATTGCACTTAAGATAGGGTTTATATCAAAGCTCCATATAGAGTAATTATAGGCTTGGCCATTGGAGCGGTAGTTAGCTAGGCTCCCTAGAGTAGATGATTAATTTTTGTACACAACAGCTACATGACTGGGGGTTACTATAGCTTTTTTTTTACAAGAAAGACATATGTACAGTTCAATTTTGAGTATTTTTAGCTGTAGGAGATTACGTGCACTTGGCCATCTGAGCTCTGCTTTCTTATACCCCCTGTGAACCGAAAACAAACAGATACTAATGGGAAATTGAATTATGAATCATTGGGCCTGAATCAGAGATGTACGCAAACCCGATGGTTTGCGTAAATCTCCAATGGGGAGTTGACTGGGTATGTGCTGGAGCCACACTGCGGCTCTAGATTCGGAGAAGCCACAGCCTGATTGACAGGTTGCGACCATTTGGGTTGAGGGATGGGACAGGAATAGCCTGCCTCCCAGAAAACAGGGGCATGTTGGCCCTGTTTTCTGGGCGTGCCAAGGCCTGGTCTGTGTCTTCCAATGCAGATCTCCTGGCCCCGGCAGTAAAGTTCCGCCAGCCATTCTGAGCAAGCTTAGGATTTCTCAGAAGACTGATGGCTGCCTGATGGTGATCTGATGCTGAGTACTCAGATGCAGCAGCAGATGACACATGCCAGCAGGAGGCGTCTATTTATATAAGATGCCTCCTGGGGCATTAGCATATGTTAGTGTAAATCTCTGAATCAGGTCAAATGTTTTTGATGGATACAGTAAGACATACTGTAAAGAGTGGAACTCTTGTAGACTAGAGATGAGCAGTTTGGTTTTTGCTTGGATCTTCCCGCCAAGTTGAGATATCAGGACGAGGCAAAATATCATCTTTCATGGACATCTGTGCCGAGGTGGCAGTGAAAGATTTAATTTTGCCTCGTTCTGATATCTCAATTGGCGGGAAGTTACAAGCCAACACCGAACCACTCATCTCTATTACAGACCAGTGTAGATACCATAAGAATTAATGCAAATGATTATACAGACATGTTACTCTGGGTATACGTTCAGGGAAGCTGGCGGACGCAATGCCGACTGCCGGCTTCCCGACTGCTTAATCTCGGCAAGGGTTAAATGACTGGTGTCTAAAATCTAGTAGCCTGTCATTTTACCGACCCCGGGAGACCGGCGCCCGCAATCCCGATCGAGGGGATGCCAGGCGCAGACAGCTGCACAGGGAGGGGTTTAGGTTTAGGACTCCCGGGGGGAATTAGGGTTAGGCACCCTCCCGGGAGGTTAGGGTCAGGCTAGGGGAAGGGGGGCTATGGTTAGGCACCCCCCTGAGGTGATTAGGGTTAGGCACCCACCCAAGGGACTTAAGTTTAGGTGGTTGGGAAGGGGGAGTTAGATTTAGGCACTTAGAGGGGGGTTTGGGTTAGGCACAGGGGGGAGGTTAGGGTTAGGCACCCTAAAGGAGGGTTAGGGTTAGGGGGTAGAATTAGGTTAGATTATACTTACCTTTAGGACGATCGGGATTTCCTCCTCTGTCGGGCTGCTGCTGCCGGGATTTGAACCATGCAGCCGGCAGTAAATCATACCGAATGCATTACTCTGCTAATATGTATTTTAAGGAAAGTAGAGCTGTCCAGGATTGGCCCGAAAATCATCCAGTAATGAGTTATGAAGAGACAAAGTTGCATAATCCAGTATTCCTAAATGATGCTCATATGCAAGAGCCCACATCAGATACGGACTTTTCTACGAAGGTTTCCAGATCATTGCTATTAATTATTAACAACAGACAAACAAATACTAAATTATTTGGTCCCTGTTATTTTATATTTTTATTTATGCATTTGCCAAATGTTGATGTTGCTTGAGTCTTTCCCACAGGAAAAATCAAGCGAGAAATATGAAAGGGAAATAAAAGGAGTAAGCAGATCAAGGGACCCACGCTCCACCCAAACCATGAGATTCAAAGACTTGTAACTACTCTCCAAAGAACTAGCAGTCTAAAAAGAGACCCCCAAACAAATTACCAATAAGAGCATCTTAGAGTCTTATTGCTACTGTGCATACTGTAACATGAATAGTTATGAATTAGTACATTAGTGCCAGGGTTGCTTTATGTTTGTTCTTACATATAAATCTGTATAGGTATAATAGCCGTAAGCTGTAAAATTGTGACAAGTGGCGCTTTGACAAATGCATACAATATGTTATACGATTATATTTTTTTATTGCTAATAGTCGGTTGTAATACTTTCTGTCTTAAGGGAGAAATACTCTTTGACTTTGTCATTGATGAATGGCTCAACATAATTTTGATGGCTGTCACAAAACAAGTGAATGAATCACTACACTTCAGTGACTTCTACTCTTATGCTCAGACCCAGCAGCATTAAGTAGCTTTGCCACAATACTTCAAGCTGCCTCTTTACAAATGTATTTTTCCTAATTTTTATGAAGCAATACATATTGGGAGACCACATTAACGAAAAGCTGTACTCATATTTTTTAAACATATGTCAACTTCACACAAGTTATTTTTAAGTCAACAGAGAATTTTCTTTATATTTTTAGTATTATATATTTTTATTAGCCACTTTACAACAATTTAATATAACCATTGACAACTTAAGGAACTGTATTTAATGATTGCTCAATGTGTTTGGACCAATGCTGTAAACTCATCTACTAAAATAACATTATGTAAAGCAGCATGAGCTTTTCGCCATGTACAGCAATATAAAAATGTGTTGTCCTGACTGAAGGGAGACATTGGGGCCTATTCATCAACACTAAAATAAGCTTTTAAGGACCATTTCCTTAATTACCGTTATTTTAGTATTCATGAAGACGCTTAACACAGGCGATATCACTGATACAAAATTACCGCAGCTGTAGGCAGTGCTGCGCATGCGTTGGTTTTACGGATGTAACAGCGCATGTGCAGCACTGATTACAGCTGCGGTAAGGTAGAGTAGATAGGGAAAAGTATCTATTTCCTAAAAAGCTGTCATTGCAAAAATGACAGCATTTTTAAATAGATAGTTATGGTGACGAGGAATGATGAATTCCTCCGGTAATTAGGTAGAACTCCATGCGAGTTCTAAACCTAATTACCTCCAGAGAAATTTTAGTTATGATGAATAGACCCCATTATGAGGTACAGCAGATCCGTTCCGGATCAAGAAATCAACACTACACAAAGAAAACAAAGCAATAATTTGTTCTGCTACAATAAAGCATATGTGTTGTAATTACAAAAGAATAACACGTTCCAACTAAAGAAATATTACAAACATTAAGTGGGGGAATTCAAATAGCTATAATTTATCATGCACTAAGTTTTTCACCCTTTGCGTGAGGATTCCGCTAATTGAGTTTTTGTGCACTAATGTTTTTCATGCAATCCAATTCCAAAAGTCACAGTGCGACATTCGCAAGGAAATTCTTCCTGGTTTTATTGGTGATAAGTATAGGGGAAATGGGGAAATCTGCCTGTACCTCAAAAAAAAGGCAAAGTGGTATAGGATAACAATAAAGAAATTTATTAGTGGTCCTAATAAAAGTATTTGGGATTGTTAAATTGTGTCATATGGCTGTATTATGCATATTTCAAAAGAAGTCAATAATGATAGAAAGTAATTGTTTTTGGCAAAATAAATATTCTTTTTAAAATGGGAGTGCATAATAATGCATATAAGACAGTTTAAAAAAAACATCCAAATACGCCTCTAACACCAGACTGCAAAATTGAAAACACCTGTCCCATTTACTGTATATAGCACCCCCATATACCTGTCTCACATCAATTAACCCATTTTCCTGCACTTTGCACATTTCACTCCAAAAATACCATATCATTATTGGCCAAATGAAGTTAGTTAAAAATTATTTTTGCCTAATTAGTCATTAAGGAGGGTTTCCTAGTAGTTCTGAACCAAGTCCCAACATTTGTATCTTGAAAAAGGATTTTCCCCAACTTTTCACCTGCTCAATTCTTATTATTGTCTAGTTGCCTCTGTCCGGCCCTGTGACTACCTTCTGGCCCATCTCCAGTGGTTTACTATTGAGTTCTCAGTCCTGCCTCTGTATCCTCACCTTCCAGCATAGGCTATGATCTCCTGATTTTTATATAAGCCTCTACTTTCTGGAATGCTGGAATGTTAAGACCTAGCTGCATTATACAGTAAGTACCGTCGAGTGTGTCCAACTCTAAAGGAACAACTGGCAGTTGTTATAGGCAAAAGGCCTCCCTGGCGTGACTCTAGGGGTCTTATATAAATTATTCAGGAGTATCATAACAGTTGTTATAGTTTATTAAATTGTACATTAATCTTTAATATTTCATTACTGGTATCAGGTTATTCTCTAAACTGCTGTTTATTATTTATTTGTTTGTTTAAACACTGATTGGGGGATATTTATCAAACCTTGAAGAGAGATAAAGTACCAACCAAGTTTTTTTTGTATTTATTTTATCACTAAATGGGATACTCTGCATTGCCCAGGTTGAATACTGGACCCTGAATTACACCTGCAGCCCACATTTTTTTTTACATAGTCCCCTATATCCTGGATAACTATGCAAATTAGGAGTAAATGACAGTGCAGACAGGTGTATTCTCATACCGTTTGGAATGAAGTATATCAGGAGCAGACTGACTTGCAGAACAGAAATCAGTATAGCTTCCAAAATCACTTGAGTTTCAGAAATCACTGCAGAACAGAGGGGTTGATTCAGTTGTGGATGGAAATGCTATCACAACTGCTAACATGTTAGCAGCTGCAATAAGTGTAATATGGTAATGCAGCAGGAGGTGTCATGCCTCCTGCATGCATTACTGATCCAAACTGCATGCAAGGATACAGCATCAGATCATCTGTGATCCCTTTGGATGCTTGTGCGACCATGGGGTCACACAAGTCGGCTGCCGCAGATGAGTAAAAAAGGGCCAGGAAAATCTCTGTCAGCTGACAAAGATCTTGGCCTCTCCACTCCTCCCCAATGGTGGCGTCTCTGTTTTGGGAAATGGAGGCCATTGCTGCCCCCTCCCCACCCAGAAATGGCAGCAGACTGTCAATCACTGACAGTCTACTACCAGACTACATGCATGATCGCAGACACGTGCATAACATGTGCAATATAGGTCAGGCACATGTGCAGATTCCTGATAATTGGGAATCTGTGTGATCTCTTTCACTGCGTCCACAGCTGAATCATCCTCTGAATACACTCTGCAGACCAACATCGAAGACTATGTCTACCAGGACTGCCATCAGGTGGTGAATGCCATGACTGGAGTCCCATTCCCAGACAGAAGGAGACCCACTGGTTAAAAACCTAATCTTGGGCAAACTACACCACCATGCCAAATTTGGTGGAGCTACTGTAGGTACAAAACTCTGGCCATGCATAAAGAACAAACAGACAGACACACACACTTTCTCGCTTATTATATAGATTTGTGCAGGAAAGGGACAGTTATACCTGCTGCATTCTTGATTTGTTTTTATATAATTCAAACAGAATAACAAATGCATATTTTGCTATCAAAACATAATATTGCAAATGATGTATGCTTGACAAATTTGCATTTGCACGCAATTGTTTTCTTTTTTAGTTAACACATTTTACCTCTGCAGTTTCTGATCTTATTGCTGCTGCTGACAGAAAGTTTACAGCAAATGTATCTTCATTAATATGGATGCTGGCAAGACATCCTATCAATCGGTCTGAGCACCATGCAAAAGGGTCACTGTACAATATAACTTTTCAATTCAAGTAGATGACCAAATTGGATGACAGCTATGCAATAGGCATTAAGGCCAAACAGCTAGATCACTTGTACATTACACTGGGCAAGAAGGTGGCCACAAACATCAGTTAGACTTTTGAACATCACTTTTTGTGGACATCACTTTCGATATAGAGTCACATACTGTACGCAGTAATATCAGATCAATAGGTAGCTTCATAGTTTTTTTTCGGGGGGGGGTGTGCTTTTATGCATCTAGGGGCTGACTCTCAGGGCAGGCTCGAGACATGTTTGACCAGTGTGGTCGAACATGGGTGCCGCCCCATTGAGGACACACTCCTTCCAACCATTCCCGATTTCAGCTGGACAGTCCCCTTTTTATGGGCATTGCCCCACTGTTAAACCCATGGGGCGAAGTGTTCCGCGGGTGATCTGGAGGTTGGGCACCTTCACCGCCACAGCTGTACTGGGCTCGCGTAGTGCTGGGCTAATGTAGTGCTGGGCTCGCCCCCAGCCTGACATTAACGGAAGTCATGACATACTGTATGCGCATCCCCCAAAATAATGTCAATTAAGGGGCATGGACTTTGGTAATTAGGACACGCCACCATTTTTAGCCACGCGAAGGTAATGGGCGCCTAAGTCCTGTGTGGCACAGGGCATTGCTTCCTGCTGGAGCCGGCCCTGTTGACTCTAAGAGGTATATTTAATAAAGTGAGAGTTTTAGAAGTGGAGATGTTGCCCATAGCAACTAATCAGATTCTACTTAACATTTAACCAGTGGCAGCTCCAGAGGTGGGGCTGCAGCACAGTCCAAAATTCAAATAGGGGAGCCACACCAAATTCCTTTTCAAACGCTGCCAAACATCGCCAGCCGGGACTCACTGGCAGTTGGTGTGGCTCCCCTAATTGAATTTTGGACTGTGCTGCAGCCCCGCCCCTGGAGCCGCCACTATATTTAAATATCACCTTCTAGAAGATAATACCTAGAATCTGATATGGCAACATCTGCACTTCTGAAAACTCTCACTTTAGTAAATGTACCTCTAAGTTGGGAGCAAAGCAAAAAAAATAAATAAAACTAACTTTTTACCTTAGCAAAACCATGTTGCACTGCAGGTGGGACAGATTTAAAATGAGCTGAGAGATTTAGATGTGACAGAAGTGTTCCCAAAATCAAATCTACATTGCAGTCTAAATAATGCTATGCAGCATTTGTGGTCTACATACAAATGTAGCCAGTGTTTATTCCACATGCAAAAATAAGTACTTATTTGCAGTGCAACATGTTTTGTCCAGGTGCAGAGTCACTTGCTTATTTCGCTTTGTTCCCAGATCAGAATCAGTCCCATAGTTTGTAGCAAATCTGTACAATCGAAATAATGTTTTATTTGTATTGTACATTTAACAGTACAATGTTGTCATTTTCTATGATGTACAGCATCATTCTATTTGCTTAAAGTAATGAATTCTACCTCTAGGAAATGAGGACAGTGAGTGAAATGAAGAAATGAGGAATGTACAGTATTCTTCATTTGCTATGACTCCTGTACTAATCAAGCAATAGTTTTTCTGTGTTTTATATTTAATAGAACAGAATAAGGGCAAGGTAACCTTTTCACCCTTACCTCTGTGCCAGCACTTCCATACACATATTAGCACATAACGTACTGTAGCTGGCAAATTATTGCTGCTGCAAACACATACAGTACATGTCCTCATATGGTTGTTACTGGTCAGACTTATTTTCATTTCACAGGTAAGGTAGAGGTGCTATTTTTTTATTAATGATTATAAAATCTCAATAAACAAGTTCAATGGACATTTTTTATTTAGTTGAACAGTTTTAGTAAAATATATTGAAATATGTTAGGCAGAGGCAACTAGATAGAAGTATGACAGAACCCTCAGATACTATAGGTGGTCTAACCTCGAGGACTCTAACATAGAAGGTATTTCCAGTCAGATGCTTAGATCACCCTTGTTTTGTCCTTATGAGAAAACCTATTAAGATAACAGTTAAGGGAACATAAGAAATTGTATATGTGCAAGCATTTTCTAGGCAGGCCATCCAAGATAAAGACACATTGGTTGTTCAGCTAGGTGCAACCAATGTTTTCACATAGCTTGGAAATTCCCAGAAAGATTTACTCAGCAAGGTGACATTTTTTATATCTTTTTAAGTCATGTTAAATATGCCCATTTCATGCACTACAAACTCTCTTGCATTTTTCACAAAGTCGGTGTGCACTGTTGTAAGTGCTTCCAGTTATAGTGCAGCACATTCCAAATATACTTTTGGTTTATAGAATGTTGAAATTTTTTTAATGTTTTAATTACATGTTAAGATACACAAATGTCAAGATTTTATAAATTGGCACAAATGACTGCCACATAGACTTGTGTCAATAACTGAGCAAGAGAAATATCTTAATAAATAGAGACAGAAAACATAACCAGAACCTAACTAGGCCCGAACTGTGTGGAGTTTGTATATTCTTCCTGTGCTTGCTCCGGTTTTCTCCCGGTGCTCCGGTTTCCTCCCACAAAATATACTGGTAGGTTAACTGGCTCCCAACAAAAATTAACCCTAGTATGTGTGTATGTGAGCATGTGGTAAGGAATATAGATTGTAAGCTCCACTGGGGCAGGGACTGATGTGAATGACAAATATTCTCTCTGTAAAGCACTGCGGAATATGTGTGTACTATATAAATAACTGGTAATAAATAAATATAGCTAGTATCTCCACAGTATAAACAATTTAGTACTGTCTCACTTTTTAAAAAATGTTCTATGCTGCTATAAGTGAGTTAAACAGTTTTAACCTTTTAAAATGGTAAAATCTGTATCTAGTCAATATTATTTAAGAGTTCAATGCAAAAAGCACAGTTAATAAATACATTGGTGTTGAACTTCTTATTGTTCATATAGACACTTGGCTCAAATAATTTTCTAAACAAATGTGAAAATCTTCCCTGCTGAACTAATCTCCTAATAAGTCACCATGAATCTGCGCTACCACGGTGCAGAAATCCTTCGCCTTTTAGCTTTAATGTGCTTACAGATATTCAGCACTGGAACACACACTTACTGTACTGAGAAATAGATATTAAGAAACATTACGTTTCTGCACTGATGGAGAACAAACAATAAGGAGACTGAAGGGAAGGAATAGCAATATAATACTTATTTGAAAGAGACTACCTACAGTGAAAGATTTGTTTTATAATCAATATGCTTAATAACAAGTTTTACTTCTCAAAGTTTTTAGCAATTTTAATTGTCCCAGAGGTACAGTATTTTGGTCATAATTATTCTCATAGGATATTAAAATGTTAACTGATTCCAGAGTATTTCTCTCCTATAAAAAGAGAACTACTGAATTACCTATTAAACATTATTTAATTGTATTAGGTTGTCAGCTATGTACTATAAATGTTTCAATATTTACTTGAGAGCCATTTGTTGTATATATTTACATGATTCTTTCAATTATTATTGACTTCTCTAATAGAATTTTGTTAACACTTCTGTAATCCTGTTATGCTTCTTCCGACTAGTCATAGCTTTGTTTCTCCATATTTTATATTGTAACATTGGCAATTGCTACAATTTCCACTAGCAATTTCATTGTTAGCCATATTACTGTACACCATACTATTTACTAATGGGTGGTGAGTTTGCATGGAAAGAGGTGTAAGGGGAGGATGCTGAGAGAAATGTGGGAGCATGCAGAGAGTAATTAGGTAGGTAGGTAGGTAAGTGTATGTAATGTATGGGTTTGTAATTTGAAAATAAAATATTGTTTACATTTTGTATAGTTTTATATTTAGGGTTGTTACATGTACCTTTATATTGAATTATATGGATGGCCCATGTTATTATAAAAATCTAGCAGGATAAATGTACAATGATACAATCTTGCAGTTCTTTCTTTCTGGTGTCTTTAGTGGTATACAGTAAATGTGTAATTAGATAAAGCAAGTAACTAGATATGTATAAGTACTAAGTATGCACAAATACTATAGTGGAGCACTGGGACACCAGATTAAAAGGGGCGGAAAGTGGTACAAATGCTTTTGAAATTAAATTGTTGTGTAGTCTGCATATTATAGTTTGGTCCTGTCATCAAGACAAAACAATGCTCCTTTGTAAACATTTTAAAAAGGTTAATTTGCATATTTTAATGTTTTACTTAATTGTCTAAATATAAAATAACAGGATGATTCCTGGCTGTCCAGGTCCTGAAAGTAAATTTGCTATCTCTCTATCTGCTGCTGCAAACCCCCTTTCCCGGAAACTGTTAGATCTTAGATTGTCAAAATGGACAGCAAATGGAGAGAGATCCGTACTTACATAGCCATTATCACTGTACAAAAAGGTGTCAGACACACAGTAATCGCTTCCTGCTCACCCATATGTGATAATAAAGACTGTATTTTACCTGTCAGCTATAAGACCTGCAGCCTTCGATTCTCCTGGAGAAAAAGACTGATTATTAGCTACAGGAAACTATATACACAGGGTTATTCAGTCACAAATAAACATTTTGTTCAGATAAGTGTTAGTACAATAACTAAAATAAATGTAAAAAATATTAATAGGAAATTTTTGATGCAGACCACTTTATTTTAAGTTACATAATCTTTATCAATATAAAGATCAGGGGAGATCTACACTATTGGACACCTGCACATGAGGGAGAACAACTCCCACTTACCTACAGACTACAGCATGCCTGTTCTTCCCTCTCCCACACACCTGCTGTCTTCAGCAAGCTTATTCTTACCTTTTATATCCACCTGCAGCCTACAGGATGCCTGTTCTTCTTCTCTCTCCCACCTGCTTGTCTGATTGACAATCACAGCGAGTGATAGAGAGGCGGTTAGAAGAGCTTTGATACATGGTCCATATGATAGTCCTTCTATAAAGTTTATATTGGAATTAATCACCATAGTTCTAGAGTTAAACCATTTCAAATATACCGACATCCGCCATCCCCCCCAGACCCAATGGAGCAGCAATGTGCCTTCTCATGAAACGGTTTGGCCCCATACTCTTTTGTCCATTTGTTATTTACCTAACACTATCCACAACACTTTGCCCTACACCTATAGAGAGCGCACCTCCTCTTTTCCATTTCAAATATACCAATGCATACTACATCCAGCTGTCTGGGACAACAATGGGGTCTAACTTGGAATTCTCTAATATTTTTATGAACACCTGCGACCATGCATATACAATACCAAAGTACGGAGAACATTTTTTATTCTTTAAGAGATTTCTTGATGATCTATTTATACTGTGGAGAGGTACCATGTCTGAATTATCTGAGATGGTGGATGATTTGAACAGACTGAATTTTCCAGTGCGATTTACCTCCAATACTAATATTACTTCTATTGATGTCTTAGATTTGACCATTTCCATTAAAGAGGGGACATATATCGTATTGTCTATATCAAAAACCCATAAATCACAACACGTTGCTAGCGAATAGTCATCATCCCTCGGCTCTAAAAAACAACCTAACAGTTTCTCAATTTCTGAAAGTAATACGCAATAATTCTGACAATTGTGTGATGGAGGAAGTCAAGTCTCGTTTTTTTCAGAGAAACTACAAGAGGAATATTGTTGATAAATGTCTATTGAAGGCAAGACAGAAATATGTGGTGAAATCCACAAGAGATGAAAAAGTAAATAGGAAGATACTTATTATCTGCTGTGACAATTTACAGAGAACATCGAGAGACATTAGGAAGCATTGGCCTATAATTTTGAGTGATCTGAGTTTGAAAAAGGCATGCTCCATGACATCATTATCAAGTGTCCGATGTGGTCCAAATTTGAGGGACCTACTTAACAGGTTGCATATCAGTGGTCCCTATACCAACTCTAGATTCTGGTTGTCTGATAAAGAATGGGATGCTTGTCATGTAAAAAAAGGACCAAATGTTGGTCAATAATGGTGGGCATTACCAAGATTGACATCAAATGGAAATTGACATGTAGTATGGACCATGTCATTTATATCTTGACATGCCAATGTGGATCACTTACTGTATGTTAGGAAGACAATGAATAAGAAAAGTCTAATTGTTATGCAGCAGGTATGCAATACAGGTATACAACAGTATGTCCATCAGATCCAGCTGTGAGCATATGGGGTTAATGCAGATGGTGTGCATGTGGTGTTGCACACACCTGTACATACAATTAGTTGTGGTAATATAGCATATACTGGCAGAGTCTCACTGTAATGCACAGTCTGTTGTCATAGAGATGGTCAGAGGCACCTCCTTTATGATGGAGAATGGGGCAGAGAAGATGCACATGCATAATAGCACACTTTGGAGCTAATTCAGCGTGCAATGCTGAACACAGATTTGCGTTCTGTGAATGTGCAGAATGGGTCCTGCGTGATCGCACTCAGCCCCCTGAAGGACAGGCAGAGGCATTTAAGGGGTGTTGTGGGTGCGGGGTCATCCTGCGTTCCTAGAAACAGGGGCATGTTCACCCCATTTTCCGGGAGTGCAAGGAAAGGGGTTAGATCCAAGGACACAGCTTCCTGGCCTCACAAACCAGCCAGCCTCAGCAAGCCGAGGCTTACTCAGCAGGCTGGTGGCCCAGCATGTCCACCATCGCGACCAATGGTCACGATGGCGATCCCAGTCTGCAACCTCAGTCGCAGCGCTCGGATCGCAAATGCAGCAGGGGGTGTCATACTCCTCCTGATGCATTTGCATGTGTGCAAAGACGGAATTGCAAAGCTTGCGTGCAGCTTTGCAATTCCATCCCGAGCTGAATCATCCCCTTTTATCATTCGCAGATTGCATCTGTGATGCACCTCCATCTCCATGATATAGAGTACCAGAGGGACCCGGTGACTTAGTACAGAGGGAGAGGCAGTGCAGAGTGCACTCCCCTCTCAACACACCATACTGCGTAGATTTTTTTTTTATAATACATGGGATGGAGACTTTAAAAATCATTACTCAATATCCCCTTACACTGCAGAAAACTAAGGAAGTCCAGGGACTGTGTAAGATCTCCCCCAATTTGGCTTCCGACAATTCTGGGACAGCCATATTTGAAAAAATGGGTTCCCTCTTTCAAATTATATGGCCCCTTATTAGAGAAAATTTGATCAATAGAATCCCTAGGTAAAGTAAAGATCAATACTACTAATAAATACATTGTAAGAGATAGGTATACATTTGTACAAAATAATGAATTAAAACTGATAAAAATTGAATAGTATACTGATATAACTAAAGGAATTTAAGTAACAGAAAGATACAGAAATGACTGTCCAAAAAATAAGCGCAAGATCCAAATAAGTCTCCATTTTTAAACCATATTATTCTGGACGATATAATCCCACATCCCACAGTGTATGCCAGTGGTGTAACTATAAATTTTGCTCCGCCATACCAAAAAAGTTTCAGGTGCCCCTCTCCCCCCTGCCCAAAGATCAAACACACCCAAAGACGACATTTAAAGTGTGTGGTTACATGATACAGTAATGTTCCTTACACATTATGACACACTAAGTAATGTCACTTATTACACCATGTGCCACACTGGAATGCCCCTTACAACATATTATGCCACACCAGAATGCCCCTTACAACACATTATGCCACACAGCAATGCCCCTTACACATGCCACACAATAATGCCACGTATAACACATAATGACATACAGTAATGCCCTTATAACAAATTTATGCCATGCTGTAATGGCCCTATTTCACTTTATGCCACACTGTAATGCCACATGCAACACATTATGCCACACAGTAATGCCACATACAACACATTATGTCACACAGTAATGCCCCTTACACATTATGCCACACAGTAATGCCCCTAATAGCACATTGTGCACACAGTAATGCCAAATACACATTATGCCAAACAGTAATGCCCATTACATCCCACCCTGACAGATCTACTTCACCAACCCTCCTCTCTGCTCCTGCCAGTCTGTCACCTCAGCTCAAGACAGGTTGCACAGTTTTTATGTCCGTGTAGAGCCAGATTATTGGGAACATAGTTTATAACCTGTAAACTGCGTGTATCAAGTTAGTGCCCCTTATACAGTGCCCCCTGTAGTTGTGCCCCAAAATGCAATGCCCCCTATACTAGTGCCCCTTATGCAATGCCCCCTGTAATAGTTCCCCTTATGCAATGCCCCCTGTAGTAGTGCCCATTATGCAGGGCCCCCTGTAATTGTGCCCATTAAAGCCATTAAAGTAGTGCCCCCTGTAGTTGTGCCCATATGCAGTGCCCCCTGAAGTTGAGCCCATATGCAGTGCCCCCTGCAGTTGTGCCCCTTTTAGTAGTGCCCCCTGTAGTTGTGCCCCTTTTAGTAGTGCCCTCTGTAGTTGTGCCCCTTTTAGTAGTGCCCCTGTAGTTGTGCCCCTTTTAGTAGTGCCCCCTGTAGTTGTGCCCCTTTTAGTAGTGCCCCCTGTAGTTGTGCCCCTTCTAATAGTGCCCCTTCTAGTAGTGCCCCCTGTAGTTGTGCCCCTTCTAGTAGTGCCCTCTGTAGTTGTGCCCCTTCTAGTAGTGCCCTCTGTTGTTGTGCCCCTTTTAGTAGTGCCCCCTGTAGTTGTGCCCCTTTCAGTAGTGCCCCCTGTTGTTGTGGCCTCTCCCTGCCCCTCTTGTACTTACCTGACTCCATGCACTGTCATCCGGGCTGTCTCTCCCACTGCCACGCTGACTGGATCTAAATAGATCCAGCAGACGTGGCCGTGCAGGTTCCCCAGGTCGTGGGTGACGTCATCCGCGCACTGCATTACTGGGAACGCTGACCTCTGAAGTGATCGGAGGCTTCCTTAGCCTCTGATCACTTCAGAGGCCAGCGCTCACAGTTGCAGTGGCGTAACCACTGCCCCCGTCGCCCCCAAGCTACCCGGCGCCTCCAAGCCGCTGTGGGGGCAGTAGTTACGCCACTGGTGTGTGCAATTCTAATGCTAACAAGTAGAGCAGTGGTTCTCAAACTCAGTCCTCAGGACCCCACACATCTTCCAGATCACCCAGCAGGAGCACAGGTGTACTCATTACTCACTGACACATTTTAAAAGATGCACAGGTGGAGCTAATAATTTCACTTGTGATTCTGTGAGGAGACCTAGAAAACATGCACTGTTTGGGGTTCAGAGGACCGAGTTTGAGAACCTGTGAAGTAGAGGATAGACTGTACAAAAGGAAGCCCTAAGACTCACTGCACAGATAATCTACTCAAGATAGCAAACAATCAGCTGGCTCACCACATCCAGTGTAACAACAATACAGACCGCCCATCACCAGTAAAAACTAACAGCAATAAAATCTTCCAGGATTTAAGTTCCAAAAAATCAGGGACACCAGTGTGACACCCGACACTGCTAGTGGAGGCCTACACACATAGTGCCAAAACTTGGGGGGTTACCCTATTGGGGCATAACAATTAAGCTATTTAGTCAGATCATGTGTCTTGCTCCCTGCACTTTAGGGCCACGGGTGTCAATTACATTGACACCATGATGCTGTCACAGTGGGACTATGCAGACCAGCTGGGACGAACCACCGGATCAGGATGACACAAGATTGTAGTGACAACTGGCTTGGGACATGGTTGAGAAAAACAGCAGCAAAGAGATTATTGCATTTGTCAAAATGAAAATGTCAAGTAATCTAAATAGATGACTTTGGACCTGATTCAGAAAGGATCGCTATTGCAAAGCTGCATGCAGGCAGCATTTTAGGATGAGACCTGGGAATTTTCCGGGTTGATAGACATGGCAATTTTCCAGATCTTAAGTCTGAAAGGGGTATTAGCAACATGAGGTTTTATTCTGCTTTTGAATCATGCGGCTCAATATTCTCATATATCCACTTATTGCAATGCTAGTTTACAAAACATGTGTTGTACTGCTAAAAGCAGTAGAGATAAGTGAATAACAACAATCTGCAGATAGGCCTAGACCAAGCCCTGGCTATGTGGAGGGACTCGCATCTTTAAGTCTGTTTAACCATGCTTATTGTAGCAGGAATCCTTAAGGTAAGATTTCAATCTAAATATTGGTTGTTTATGAGTGTCCTTGTTTTTCAGTTATGACATATGCTAATCTTCATTCCTCTGTGGTCCAGACCCTGGTATAAAGATGTACACTTTAGCAGTGTGAATCAGACATTCTAAGCCCATAGTACACATACAGTATGGGGGGAATAATCAGTTGTGTCAGATATTCTTTAATATGGTATATGAAAATGCTGGTTTGATAGCTTCCAGGGTTACTGTATACATATACTGTATTTTGGTGAATGTTTTCCAATACTCTTTTAATGTTTAAAATGTAATAGTTTCATTTTTACATTCTATATAAAAACTGGCTGTTGAAGCCTCTTTAATCCATGCAATACAGAAGATATACTTCAGGTGGAGGAATGTAACACATACACTTACCAAGCTTAAGTTACAGTATGTATATATTCTTTTCAAAGCTTTAGAAATAATTTGTTCGAAATACATCTAACACACTGAAAAATTTATGTATGAAGAGGGTTTTGATTTATTTCTTCACTTTATATACATAGATAGTATAAAAGATTTACTTGACTGACTCAATGTGCTATTTGTGTTAATGTATAGACATAACTCTCTTTTTGTTGAAGAACAAAATGGCATTACGCCACAGGGTGGAAATCTTCTGTAGCTTATACCTGACCTTTCTACTACTTCTACAAAGAAAGTGAAAATAAAATTCATGTAACCCTTCACACTTCTTCCAACTTCATGGATTGACTCATTATCACGGCACTAGTCACATTATCCCCACACTGTCCAAGTCATTTTGCCAGCTTTAAAGCTAGACTACATGCAGTTGTAGAAACAAATACCTACTTTATCATTGTTTCCTATGGATTAAGTCTCAGCAGACAGTTGGATAGTCTTTTTTTTATCATTTTAAAAATTGTATTATCTGTGTTTTTTCCAGCAGAATTTAAAACTGCAAAGCTACTAAATGCAAAACAAGGTGTGTTTTGCACTTAATAGTATTGATGTTTTATTTTCTGTGAGAAAAAATGTCTATAATCAACTGCTTTCAAAAACTGTTAAGTAAATAAACATTGTTTAAATGGTGCAAATATGAATAAAAAGCTCAAATAATATACAGAACCGCCAATCTCTTAAAGAAACATAGGAGATGAGACCAGGTGTCCCCAGCAAGTGATAAAAGTGGCATCTACTGTAGTTTACCCAACTAAGGGGCATATTCAATTAGACGAGAAAAGTACTGTACTTTTCGCATGCTGGATTTTTCACCGACATCGCTGGTTTTCCATGTGAAAAAGTATTGCGCGCGTCCCCGCTTATCCCAGCATTCAATTACAAATCGGTGAAAAGCGGCACCAAAGCAATAACTCTCAATAACTGCTAATTAGCATCTTTGCAGAAGTGGTGAAGAATAGCATTTAGCAGGAATTTTTTGGTGAAAATAATTAGTCATTTGGGGTACATGAAAATGGGTGCCCCTTTTAGTTAAAGGGTTAAAAATTGCAAAAGTGAAGTTTTAATAAACGTGAACAATACACATTCAGCACCTGCAATAAAAAAAACAACTCCCCCCAACTTTGTACTTTTTTGCCCCGTTTTCCAAAGTCATTTTTTGGGGTGTTCTTTTAAATTTTTTAGGATTTTTTTTATGCAGTTTACCTTTGGGGACCTGTCCTAAGGGTACAGGGTGGTTTCCCCAGCTTTGCACGCCAAAACTGCAATTCTGCATTTTTTTCCGACAGCTATTCATAGGCGAAACTTTTTCGCCGGGTATATTGCATTGCGTTTCCGCAACGGTAAAAAGTCGCAACAATTGAATATAGGCATAAGTTTCTGCTGGCGAAATGACTTCACCGGCGAAACTGATTTTTGCCTCTAACTGAATACGGCCCTAAAGCTCAAATGGAATAGCCTGTGGATTGCAAAATTTTAATTTAGTAGCTTGATTTAAATGAGCAGTCTTTCTTTTTGGTTTAAATGATACTACCCTCTCCTGGCTATCTTATTACCTTTCTTACCACTCTCTTTTTGTCTCTTCTAATGACTCCACCTCTTCCGCTATCCATTACCTGTTAACAATACTTCCTTCGGGGATCTGTTCTTGACCCCCATCTTTCCTCTATTTATACTGTGTACCCCCAAATTTTCATTATACTTATGCTGAGTACCCCCAATTGCGCATGCCCACAGGTTGTTCATCGCATGTTAATGGAACGATGCCATGCTGCTAAATGCAGCAAGGAATGACACATGGTGCCGTCCTCCACTGTGTTGTGCAGTGTGTATGAACGGCACAATTATTGCTCCATCGTGTTGTCCCATCACTAAGTACACACATTGTGTAATTGTGTACCCAGCTTTGCTCTCTTGGTAAGCGCATCAGATCTTCTGGCCTCCAATATCATCTCAATCCTGATCTCTCCCCCTCTCTTCTCACTCCTGTTTCCTGCTGTCTTTCTGCAATTTCCTCCAGGATCTCACAGCACTTTCTTAAACTTAACATGTCTAAGACTGAGCTCATCTTCCCACCTTCCCAAATCCCCTCATTTTCTCTATCTATTGATATCAATCTTTCTCCAGTCCTTAACTCCACCCTTGTTTAAACCCCAAATATCATCTCCAGGATTAGACCCTTTCTTACTCTACTGTATAGGCAATGTAGACCCTCATTCACTCACTGTACCACTCTTGAAAGACCATTACAACTTCCTCTACTCTCTACAGGGTCGGACTGGCCCACAGGGGTACAGGGGAAACCCCCGGTGGGCCCCACTGCCTGAGGGCCCACCCCCTTCTCAAGGGATCAGGTTCCAGACTGTGCACTTGTATCATATTGCACAGGACTTTGGTGTATTTTCTACAATGTATTGCTGTTATTAGTCTAGTACATTATTATGCATTCACTAGCAATATTTACCATATCTATATATTTTAAGGGGCCCAGACCCAATTTGCAGGCTTGTCACACCCCTAAGTATGGGCCCTAATCACTGCATTCCCCTGGTGGGCCCTTCATGCCCCAGTCTGACACTGACTCTCTACATCTCTTTCCACACTCTTTCTCATGTATCCCCTTGCTATGCCAATGACTGCTGCCTTTCTAACCAACTACTCTCCCCACTCCACTCTCCAGGATTTCGGCCATATTCTTACTTGCTCCTTCTTCTTATCAGACTCTGCACCTCCCTGCAAAGCTTTAAATGAGCTCTTTAAACCTACTTCTTTACCAAGGTCTAGTAGATCTCATCCTAAACCACTCCTGTATATCCTAGCACACTACTATAACTCACCACACTGTGGGTCTGAGTCAGACCCCGTCGCAAGCGCTGAGCACTCGCAAGCGGGTCAATAGTGACCCAGAGCGCATGCGCACGATGGAACCGGCTCTGTCGTGCGCATTCACGAGACCCGGATAGCGACGGACAAGCCGTCACTCCGGGTCTCACACCGAAGGGGTCATGCTGACGATGTTGATTGACAGCACGCCCCCCTTTGGTGGGTGGGCTAGGGGGGTGGCTGCCCAGACGGAGGCGTTCCCATGAGAATGCCTACCGTCTGGGGGCGGCCCCACTGACATCACAAGTGATGCCAGTGGGAGAGCTTACAGCTCTGTTTGAGCCGAAAGCACTCTGGGGCTTGCGGAAACGAGACCCTACCACAAGGGTCTCGTTGCAAGCCAGATGGTCGCGATGGTCTTGATTATCGTGACCATCTTCCTGGCTGCTCGCTATAGCTGTGGGTGGTCACCCACAGCTATGCGAGCGGCCAGGAGGCCGTTCTAAAAAAAAAAAAACCACCGGCCCTGATTCAGAGTGAGCGCTCTGTCAGAGCGACCGGCTGTGAATCAGGGCCTGTGTTTTTTGTCTGTCCCTCCTTATAGATTATAAACTGTCACAAGGGTACTCTTTCTTCCTGTTCTCTTGCTTTCTTTACTTTTGTCATTATATCCTCCCCCATGCTTACAGTGATCCTGTCTGTCTGCTGCAATACTAACTTGGGTACTGATTTAAGACAGCTCTGTCTTTTTTGTTATATTATGACTGTGTATGCATAATTGATAATTATCTAGCATGTTATATAATGTTTTGCACTTAATATGCTGTTATATTTGCACTACATACTGTATGTATGTATATGCACTCTGGTAAGGTGCTGTCAAACTGGTTTCAGCAGCTGCAGAGTACCATCTGTGACTAAGCATGTATAGCATGTCTTCTACCTATAAATTATGGTACCAGCAATGACATAAAAAATGGTCCGCAGTATGCTCTGTCTACAGCCACCAATCTGATGCTCACAACATAAAGTGGCAGTGCTAACCATTCAAATCAGCAAAGGAAGAAGAGGAGACTCTGCAGAGTGTGCTATTCTGCCTAAATCCTCTCCTTCACAGCACAGGATTCAGTGCGACTGCTGCATGCCCCAGTAGTAGCTCACTGGGATCGGTATCAGGATGTTTGTGACTTTGCGCTGAAGAAATGGAACCTGGTGGAGATGTGGAGCTGGGACAGTGGAGAGTATGATCTGCAGGGTGCAGGTTTTCCTATAGGGCAGGTAAAAGTGTATGATGAACATAGCTGGGTAGGCATAAATACATTTATTTAACTTATGTATCTTAGTTTAGTACAACACAGCCAATGACATATATTAATGTAAAATATTGTTTTTTAAAGTAAATTTAAGGACTTTGTTGTTTGAATTACCAATTAGCACTTTTGCTTCAACTCTTAAACTATTATTAAACAGTAAGTAAAATCATATTTATTTTCATATTATAAATGAATAATATTGAATTCACCTACATTAACCTTGATAGATTATCTGGATAGCGTACCTTTATCAGAACAATGAAGAGCATGTCATGCTCTATATCATTTTATCAATGAATGTCCATTCCAGGGGCTTCACTAGAACTTTGTGAGTCCTGTAGCGACATTTTGAAGAGGCCCCACCCTCATTTTATGCCCCACAGTAATGTCCTGGTTCATTTTATGTCTTATAGTAGTGATTTAGTTCATTTTACACCTCACAGTAGTGCCCTCAAGTTCACATTACGCCACATTGTAGTTCTTCCAGTTCACATTATGCCACATTAAATTGCCCCCAGTTAACATAATGCCACGTTACAGTGTCCCCAGTTAAAAGTATGGCATACAGTGCCCCAGTTTGTAATGTGTCACATTGTAGTACTCTCATTCAATTAAGCGTAAATAGCTCTACACTATTATAAAAATATAGGTCATGTGATGACACAAATTAGGGGAGGCAATATATCTAAACTATTATTACAATTAGTGTAGATGTACACATCAACTTGGAACCCTGGCACCAAGAGAGCTACATGAAACATTGGGTTTGCAGTGTTTCCTCTACTGTAATTGGATTTACAAATTTTCCCCCATGCATGCACTATCCCTGTGTTTTTATGATCTTTGGCTATGTAAATATTGCATTTGTTTTTGGTATTGCAGTTGTATGTATTAATGCATCTGTTGCTTAGTGCATTATGCATAACATACATTTGTCCATATATGTGTATGTAATTGTATTTATCTATGGGCATCCATCTATGAATCACAGGTATTGCTAGATACCTTAAGATGCACATCCACTAGCAGATGAGGTAACGACAGTACGATTACGACATCGTAATCATACCGTTGTTCCCCATCCGCTGCAGTTCCTACACTGAACGATTAGGCAGATTGACCGGCATGATTGATGTTGGAGACGGCCAGCGCATCGCTGGTCGTTTCCGACATTAAAATGCACGATTTGTGCACGATTAATGAGCGATTGCACTATTACGATGTCGTAATCATGCAATCACAAATTAATATCTACTAGTGGATATGCTGCTGGAGACTGTATGCAGTCATTGTTTACATTTACCTCAGTGTGTTTATAGGATTCACATTGTATCCTTGGTGACAGGTCACACAGTGAGTATGATATTTGTCGGCAACATCCCCTGGTGTACGGAGCATCTGACTGTGCAAATGGTGACCAAAAACTACAAATGGTGAGCGTTTTATTGATTTTTTTTTATCTCTGATGAAAGTGTTATTTATTAGACACTGAAATGTTAGAACATGGACAGTAGTTTGTTGTAATTTAGTTTAAATGCTACCGACTGAATTTCATATATATCCAAATGGTCATTTTATTCTTGACTATAAGATGTAGTACTTGATAAAAATTACTTCTTTTTTGAATGTCACTAAAACATTCAACTGCCGGGGTATGCAATGCAGTCCAATGTTACCCCATCATACGCAATATGTTTGTGGTAGAGACTAATCTATTTTTTTTAATAGTGCTTTTTGTGAAAATGTTCTCAATTACACTAGTTATACAGAATAAACAATATTCTATTATGTTCAAGAGTGTTATTAACCACCTTGATGGTGCCAAACTTACTTATAATATTGAGACTAGCTCCATCAAATTTTACATTACCACAAAGGGTACAATAGTGAGCACATCACTATATACAAAAATAGGTAATGAGAACTGATGTCACAGACCTTGATTACATTCTCACTGGTCACTTTTTATGACAATCCAAAATAATTTATCTAGGCTGTGTTATATGAATACCAATTCAGGATCCATTTGAATCACCATATGATTTCACATTGAACACCTTGGTCCTAGATTGCTGTTTGGGATCATTTGGAAGAACACAGTTATTTTTGTAAGATTCCATCTTATTCAGGAGCAATTTAAGTAATTGTATGATATGCGTGATGAAATAATTTTTTATGTACAAGTTTTTAATCTTGTGTTTGATATGTTTTAAATCATTATTCTCTATGCTGTGAGGAATCTCTGTGGTGCATTTGGTGGTGAATTGTGATTTCAGAGAAACATTCCAGCCTGTGGTACTGTATCTTTAGACTTAGGAGAATATTTTGACCACATTGAGAATCTGAGGAAGATTTGCCTTAAAATATCAGATAAGCCTTAAAATTGTTTAATGTAAGCACATATTATTAACATAATACACTCTCGGTGCCTTCTTGTGTTGTTTTGTTATATTTTTTATTTTAGGTCCTTATTGGCTGGGATCATGCAAGAGGAGCAGCTATTAAAATTATTTTTAAAATATTGTTATAATATAGTGCCTAATTCAGAGGTGGGCGTAGTGTTTACTTTGGTTGCAAGCGGTTAATGCTGTCAGGCTAGTGTGCATCTCAATACAATCCTGGCTACTGACAAATTAGCATATTTTCTTACAACCACTACATATAGGATTGCAGCCGCAACAAGATTTTAATTCACCTATCAATCAGGTTCAGAGATTATTATATAAATTTAGTTAATAGAGGGGTTGGGTTTTTCTTTGTAGTGCATGTGAATGCACGCAATACTGGATAGCTCACTGTTTATAATATTAATACATTTGTATAGCAATGTGATAAAAACAGAAATAAGTCCAATAAACACTGTATTGAATGAAAACTACTTTAGTCAATGGGTGGCTGCTTTTCCTAAGTAAATGTGTTGGCAAACCAAATGAGTTTGCATAAAAGTGAGATATAAGGAATAGCGCCTACCAATGTGTAAAAAGTAGAGATGAGCGGGTTCTGATTTACTCGTTTCTTTTCGCCTCTTTACCGCAAGTTCGGATTAGTTCGGATTTATTTTATTGGCTATCCAAAACACGTGATAGCCGATAGCCAATAAAATGCTGTTTTGAGATCCGAGTAAATCCGGACCGGCTCATCTCTAGTAAAAAGTAATTGTGATTATGGCCAATAAGGGTGCATTCCAAATAGAAGTGTAAATTAGCTTATCTGATAATCTTTTGGACCTCCTTTCCTGAGAATCACAGTTGGAAGGACTGTTATGCCAAGCCTTGAAAAGGGTGGAAGAATTCTCCACAATGCTCCTGAATTTTAGGGATTCAAATGAGGAGGGAAGAAGCCATAGTAGTGTAATAAACTATGGAAGAGGGAAAGGAAGTGGAGTGTTGCAATTTCACACGAAGTGCTAAGTGCTCAATATAATCAAAACTGAAATATAAAGGTCAAATGAAACAATTGTAGATAATGTAGGTGACTGTGTACTGTACCAAAAGCTAGAAAACCAAATGCTTATCTCTCCATAGATGATGGAATTCTTCCACTGTAGGTTTAATTACTGATGGCTTTTAGTAGCGAGATGTCTGGTTGTGAGAATTTATGTGAATAGAGATTAAAAATTCCTTGTGATCTAGGGTCTGCAATATTTATTACTAGTTTCTCCTTTTGTGCTTTGTTACAGCCCCCTCACTTGCCCCTTCTTCTCAATACCTCCTTTAGTAGAAGGGAGGTTATTGTGGCTACATGGTTTTCAGGATAAAACTTTTACTCTAATCCGGAATTGGAAATGTGTATGGCAAGCTGTGATCAGGCTGCTGGTAAGAATAGAGGAGTAGAGCAAGAATCCTGGCACTAAGGAGGCTTACAGCAGATAAGCATGTGAAATACACTAAGGCCCACCTCTGGATTTGAGTAAAAATTTGCACATGTGATGTAAAAGTACCTTAAAGAACTGGTTGAGCTAATGCTCTTTTAAGTCAGGGTGCTACTGTATTAAGCCACTATTTATTAGAATAGTTGTAGCGTTCCATGGTACCCTCATGTGTTGATACTGTGTATTGTGCATCAGTCTATGTATTTGTGCTTCTAACATTCATTACATATTATACTAGCTGCTGTCCCCAGCACAACAAAGAAAGATGAAGAAGAAGAGGAGGGGACACAAATCATTGAATGAATGTATTGAAGGGGTGGGGGTCATAAAATCATAAAATGTATATACATATATGTGAAGGGGACAAACAAAATCATTAAATATATACAAGTGTAAGGGTGAGGGGGTTACATAAATGAATTATATACATGGTATAATTTATATGCCATTTTATTTTTGTGTGTAATTAATAACATATCCTGGCTTTTAATATTGTCCTAGCGTGGCTGACACAGGTTATAAGATTTGTTTCCCTCATAAAAAGACTGTTATTATCTTTCTATGAACCCCAATATTGCAGTTTACCTTGGAAGAATGACAGATCGCTTTGCTCATCACAAACTGTTGGTTTTTAACATAAATCATTGTAGCAGGGCTATTAGGCAAATATTGGTATATACCATTTGGCCTTTACTTCAGGCTGATATTAATGATTCTGGCCTACCATGCATAATCAGTTGGTTCTGTTTGCACTGTGACAGCTTCCTACTGACCTGTCATCAGACACATGCTTTAATGATACTTAAATTGCTACTTAGAGAAAATATTTTATGGAATTGCTGCTTTAACTGTATGAGACATCATCTGGATCTCCTTTCACCAACACTAACAGCAAGCGCTGATAATACTGTACCTAGTAATGGCAAGTTCAAACTTACTCTGGCTGGCAAGTTAAGAAAGAGCATCTTCTTGCATTACAACAATTAGCTAAGGAGATAATCATCCCAGCCTACACTGCATTTACTAATATTATTGTACTGTATTTATTTTAAAAAATATATGCTTGAGCCCATCCCCTCTGCAACCTGTGCCCGTCAATTTTTGTGTAACTGTAAATCCCAGCATACCCTGTCAGCTAGAAACTGGCAAAGTAATCAGGAACTTTATAACAGCTGGACCACACAACATTTGTTGCATCTCCTGTCTTGAATACAGCAACACATACTTTCTATTTCAGAAGCCTTAGTGAAGACATCTCAGGACAGCATTCCCTTCAAAAATGACCAAGTGCAACATTGCCAATATATTAGTATTAGGATCTGAAAGCTATATCTAACCTGTGTGAACCTTAGTCTACATACAGTAATTGTGAGGAAACACTGTGTGATATTAATATAGTATGTATGAAAGCGTAATTCCCAACAGTGGAGTAAGAGGTATCTAGAACATCTGCAATCCCTATTGAGCAAACCACTGATATAAGTTATATTTAATTTACTGAGTTATAGTAAATACATTACCCAGTGAAACTCTTATACCCCTGTGCCGCCCTACATGGTTTTCTATATAGTTTGACAAATATTTTAACCTACAATATTAGTGTATGATCTAGGGTGTCGAAGCTGGATAATTGGCTGAGACAAGATCAGCTTAAAATTAGATCGTAAAGACGCCATTTTGCGACTGGCCGCCCAAGTGCCATTTTAGGTAAACTCACACTTAAGTACATATGGAGATATTACTATTAGCATCATGCGATTGCATCTTTCACCATTTCTCATACACACATTAATACGCACAATTGCGCTGTTAACTAGTCGCATATTAGCGAATGCATAAGATCCTGTATGAAAACGCTGTTTATTAGCTTTATGCGCACGCATCTGCCCCAAGTTAACTAGCGTCTTTATATCAAACCCCAAATACTTACACAGTACATATTCACATAAAAGGTCTCATAAGCTTTAAAGTATAAGATTCAAGTTTGTTCATTTATTATAATTGCTGTGAAATAAAGGTTATTTGGTAGCTCAGGTTTAATACATGATAAGTCAGTCATGTTTGATATTATACTGATCTGCACTCTTTCAATAGCATTCTGGTATCATCAGTGTGAAGATCGCAAAATGCATTCTCAACTTATGGACCGCAGAGACTTAAAGCACCGAAATGTACATTATATGACCAACTGTTAGGATGTGCATGAACAGGAAACCAGAGACAACCAGTTGTTAGAGGCTGGACTGTGTCTATTTGAATCAACCTGTTAAATGCTCTGCAACAGATGCATCCTCCTGGGAACCAATGGCATCAGCAACAAGCCTCTCTATTGTTTTGTCTGTTTCTGTGAGAGTATAAACGTGTGTGTTGTGACCTCAGTCTGAGTCTTCTTGCTGAATGCTGATTGACGGGGGTTTCTTGCTGATGCCTACATCTGGCCCAGAGCGCTGCGTATGTATAACTGTACTTGGGTCTGTATAATTCTTTGCGCTAAATTGTACTTAGATCATAGCGTGTAACTGACTGCACTTTTACTTGAAATATCACTTTGTGCTTTGGAACCACAGGTTCAAGGTCTGGAGTCTTTATTTACTATATGACTGCATACGCAAAATAGCGTCTTCCTTAGAGGTTTATAGGCAGGATATTAGAAGGTATAGGCAGGATATTAGACGGTATAGGCAGGAGTGTATAGAGGTTCTAATTCAATATCCTTAAGGGTTACCATATGTAATCTATAATAATATAATAAGAACGTTGTGTCTGTCTGTTCCCAGTTGGCACACAAACTACTGAACCAATTTCCATGAAAACTGCATCATTTTGTAGTGAAACTCCTAGAAATAACCAGCATTTGTTTACTCTTGATCCAACAAGTTAAAGCTGAGAAATAACAAAAACAAAATTTATTGACATCATCAATGCAGGAAATAGATGTGGCACCATGCACACGGTTGGTCAGGGGTGGGGGGTGAGAAGCTTTGGGTCTGCGTTCACTTGAATGGTATCTAAATAGAAGAACAACAATGTAAAGGTCGACAGTCAATGGGCTGGCACCAGATGGTCGACATGCAATAGGTCGACAGGTACAAAGGGTCGACTGACAAAAGGTCAACAAGGCACAAAAGGTTGACAGGTTCAAATGGTTGACACACAGCAGTCTGTAAACAGGGCACACAGTGACATTGGTGTGAGTGGTGGGTGAAAGCGCTGCTGCTACCAGTCTGTATAGCGCTGCTGGTCATGTGGGCCACTCTCGCAACAGCAATACAACTACAACACCTCAAATAAAAAATTGTTGGAGAAAGCAATTTCATCATGGGTGAAGCTGCGAGCAACAGATAGTTACATATAAATCTGAATTTTATTTAAAAGAAGTTTGCAGATAAGCAGCAAAAATCATTATATATAAAGTCAGACAGTGCTTTTTAAAAAGTAAATTTACATTTTTTATGCTGAAAATATTGAGGTTGTATGGTTTTACATACAATGTTGAAATTTTCTTGTTATCAAGCAGTGAAATGATTGAGACTTATTGGAAGACAGATTTAATTGCGAGAACCTGAGGATAAAAATGATTAGTCTTGAAAACTGAAAATTATAGGCAAAGCAAACCATCCATCTGGAAACTTGAAATGTCCTAATTAGATTTAGAATAAGATACAAGACCAACTTCGCTGACTCAATTGAAACAGACAGTTTTAATATTTGTGGAGTCTTTTTCTTGGTGGTAATTTGGCATACATTATATATTACTACACTGCAACAGACGCTGTATCCAAACACTCAGTACATTAAATCTATGATGACATGGAAAATCATATGGTCATTTGCTTTGTAGCATGAACTGAATTACAATGAAATTAATTAGAATACAAAAAACTATTGCCTTCTAGTGTATGCTACAAATATGATGCTGTATACTGTACGCTATCTATAACAGTGGCCAATGAAAACTCACTTCAATTAAAAATCTTAAGCATTATCCATTCTTAGATAGTGAGAGCTTATATAAACATTATTTAAAAGCACACAGCATGTCCTCTCAGAATCCAATAACATTGATGCGTATACTCCATGCCCTAATCTGCCACATTGCCCTTGGTTTCCGTAAACAAGAAAGGATATAACAATGGCTGTATTTACCAATTGGGATCCCAAGTTCAGAACCAGAATAACAGAATGCCATGCCTCTCTACTGTACCCATTATAGGTGAAACAGTCTCCTTGTTCCCCAGGACGTTTGTCCAGATTGTAGAGAATGTTGCAAGATATGTCCTGCTCACAGAGATAAGTAGGTGCCTCACATACCTGTTGCTGGTATTCTCAGAGGGGGAGAGGGGATTGGGGAAACATAGCACTTCAGAAGTGCTAGGCACAGCCAGGGCTGCTGAGACATTTCATGGGCCCTGGTGCTAGAGAAGAGAGAGTGCCCATGACTGCTCTGAAGACTCCATTTGAAGATTGTGTGCACTGCCGCAAAGAGTTGCTTGACCTCCATGGCTGGCTCAGACCCGCCGGGTCCCACATACAAGTGTGGGCCTTGATAATCAGTAGCCACCCCAACCATTGGATACAGCCCCTGGTGATGTAGCTCTTCCACCTTAATGTTGTTTGAAATAATATGCAGAGGTGCGGTGGCATGGCAGAGTTATGTACATAGCAGCAGAATGCCCTCTGCGCAATGAACAGCCCTTGCTGCTTAACCAGTGGAGTGGTTAATTAAAATACAATGCAGCACAGCCATCCTCACTGTTACACTCTGGTTGATGGGGCGGAGCTTGAGTGGAGTTGGGATGATATATAGCTCACCAGCTGGTAAGTGTATATAGCTATGGGGTAGCAGTGCAGGATGCTGGAGCAGCAGTATTGTGTGTAACACATCGAGTCTTTCTGGAGTTAAGTATGAGATGTCCATCTCCCACGATGTGACTTACACATAGTGGCAAGATGGCACTGCATTACTTAGTTCAGCAGCCATCTTGGTAAGGGAATGAAGCATCCATCCCCATGAACCAACACGGAGCCTGCGCAGTAGAACACTCCATTCTCAAACCTTCATTGCTAGGCAGCCCTGCTCCCTTCTCACAACTGTTTAACTTGTTGTAAATAAAGTATACATAAACATGTTAACTGCTAATATTTATAATACTTCATTGCTGTGTAGCAGAGAAAAAATCTATGCTTTATTTAGTACCAAGAGCCATTTGAGGAGTCACAACTCTATGCAAAACAGTACTGTATTTTCCAAATAGTCAGTATTGAGGAAATCTTGCTTTGCTACAGGATAAGGTGAACACTGGACAGGCCTTTTGACCCAGGGAGCCTGTTCTGAGCCTTCCACTGGATGGATCTGGATGAAAACTTCATAGAGGGGTGGCAATTGGTCTGGGATGCCTAATGTCCCGGTGGGACCTCACGGCGAAGTGTGCCGGGCAGGTCTTTGACCCAGGGAGTCTGTTCTGGGCCTTCCACTGGATGAATTTGGACAACATCATATATTAAAACTTAATAACTTGAAGAATTAAACCCAGGCAACCGAGTACTTCAGATAGTTTACCAATAAAATGTAGACAATGGCCATTTTAGTTCTGGAGTCAAAAATGTATAGCCAATATTTTGTATGTGTATGCACATTTTCGGCTATGATTCTATTATAAAGGTCATATATGCAGACACAGAGGGCTTTATTCAGAGGTGCGCGTAATGTGAATTTTCAGTTTCAGTCTGCATATGAAAATCCAAATTGCGCTGCGCATGCGTCCTGATGATTGCCACTCTAAGACGCAGATTGAAATGCACACGGGGAGATGCAATTTCAGTGGGAGTTTCAGGGAGGTAACATGGGAGTGGCTAACCAGACAGTGACTGCACCTAAAGACGCACTTGTACTAATACAGGCGACCATGTTCAGACAGAGATTCTGTGCCTCCATAGTGCACATGCACTCTCTGACGGCGCACCTTAAGGGACGGATTTAGTACTGCAGCCGGTGGGCATCTCAGTAGGAAGACCATCGGGCTGTGGCATTAACATAAAGATACAGGCGTGGCTGCAACTACGTCCACCTCTGAATCAGGCCATAAGGTTCTCTGTGTGGAATACAGATGTGTCCTCACACACCTAGCCTCAATACTGTAAGTCATACGGCATGAGATTCAAATGTAGCGAACCATCTTTTTCTTTAAATGTTGCATCATATTGGCATCACAGATGTAGCGAAACACCATTCACAGTGTACTTCAGACACTGAGCTGCGATGTTAACAGCACGAAAATTAGTTTTAAACACGTACAAATTAGCAGATTAAGCACAATGGAACTTTGTGCAAGATATAGCAGCTGCATCGTAGCACTTTGTATACAGATTCAGACTCATTCACACACAGATGTACAAATTTAAGGATTAAAACTGAAATTGTTCGTAATGTGCAGCAATTTTTGAATCCCCTTAATCATATCTGATTTAGCTTAGGCAAAGTCCCATTATTACATTACTAGCTGGAGTACCCGGCGTTGCCCAGGATTTTAAGAATGCTTGTTTACACATCATCCTCCAACAAACCTCTCCTTAGGCAGGCCTCACGAAAAGTGTGACAAACTTCCCCATCAACAGTCCTAAGGTCTTCGAAGGAAGTAGGACCTGTAACGGTGTAAAGTAAACTTCGGAGATAGAAGCATTCAAAATTTGTCGGATGTACAGTGTAAACACGGCTAAGAGCTTCTGTTGCTCTGATACCAGGATGACCATCTACAGTGACTCCCTGGTTTCTGTGCATAAAAACTTTTCGAGAAGCATTCCATGTGTAATATTTTAACAGCTCACAGTACAGAAGGGTTCTTGCAAAGTCAACATTTTGACACACTGTGAAGAAAGAAGTCTATGTTGTTGAGTAATTTGGTATAGTCAGAGAGCTGAGAATGCTGGCAAAGCCTGCTAAAGCTCTCTTCGATAATAAACATTAAGATCATGACAAAACATGACAACACAAAACACTTGCTCTGAGGCCCTACCCATATGCCGTGAGTTCCCACAATTGAGCGTACAGCAAAAATTGTGTTTTTTAATTAATTAAAAATTAACAGTAATTAATTTTGATTTAAAAAATTTTTAGTCGTGTTTTAATACGTTCGTATATAAAATTAAATGATCTTCGCTTGTAAACTTTGGATTTGTATGGCAAGACAGAAGGACAAATTTTCGCTTTTATATAGTAGAGAAGATAAAGAGAACACTTCCTCCACTTCAGTAATGGGCCTTGCTACTGGACAGATTAGTCCATGCTGGAAAAAGTAGCACTAGCTAATTTACATTAACATGCTGAAGTACATTTGGTTTTGCCAGTACTTGCTTTAACCTATCAAATTCAGTGAGTTGGTGTTCTTGTAAACACCATTCTGCATTTCGTTGAAAGAGCAGATGAAAATGGAGCAGTCGATTCACTGTAATTTGTTATGAATTTTGATTAGTAGTTGACCATGCCAAGGAAGCTGTAAATTCAATTTTGCCACGGTCATGCTCGACTCCTTTGTCAGATGGCAAAATAGTCCATGTATGGAGACCCTGAGAGACTGAAACTGCATATGTCAGGGTTCAATTTCAGATTTCTTGCTCTTATTCTTACATGGTACCTAGCATGGACTGGCATCAGTATGTCATCAATAATGATCTCACATGGCTAACCAACAAAGAGCTGCTACATGCATTTCTGGAATATAGCACTGACAATTGACATTGCCACTTAGATGGAGGCAATAATCCCTAGTCTTTCTATTCTACCCATTTCTGCAATTACTTTATTTATGGCAAATGGTTTAAGTCTGTGAACTCTTTCAGCTCTGGAGGATCTTTCTGAATTGCATGCCATGGTCCTATGCTCTGAGCTGTATTAGGCCCAGTTTGACACGGTACTATGCTCTGATATGTATTAGGCCCAGCTAGACATCTCCATCCACAACATGGAATTTTAGGTTTGTACAATATTGTTCTTGCCTATTCATTTTGATTTCTTGAATACTATATGCCACAGGTAGACTGTGTAAGCACTGTATTGTTGATTCATGTATGCGGGTCAAGAGTTTCCACATGAATTAGAGCACTTGCTGTAAGGTCTGCATTTATGTCATCCAGGCAAGTAGTACTCAATATAGTTTGCCATTGTATGTGTTGTGGTGGTACATATAGAATGTACTGTACTGTAGTATATTTCTAACATTTTCCTTCATGATCATGTGCTTCCCTCAGATCATTTGTTGAACATACACATACTGTATTGATGCAAGTCTCATTACTTTAAAAACCTTCAGCTACAATCCTCTCTCTTATGAGCTCACTGGTTATCGCAACAAAACCCCAATTTTTTTCCAGTATTTATTAGTATGGAGACTTATGATTAAGTGTTCTCTTCACCTTTTTCATTTGTGTGCTGTTTGGATATACAATCTTCTTCTTTTACTGTGATTTTTTTTGTCTTCATTTCTTTTATGCTTGATCACATATATTGATCAGCAGCGCAAGAAGCTAATTAAACAGAAATGAAAAAAATGTCTTATCTGGTATTAATATTTATGTTGACCAAAAAGTAAATGCCCAAAGAGGGGGTGTGGCCTTATGGGGAGTAGGCATGGTCAGTTTAATTAGAGGCATGCTCAGCACTTCTGGAGATGCTGGCCTGCCCCGGAGACTTTCCCTGCACTGCCAGATCTTCTTAAGTGTCTGGTAGCCGGGTGCTGCACTGGGATGTAAGTGTACAGCGCCCAGCTCCCTGTCACTGAGAAGAAGCCGGCATTTTGGTGTCAACCCGTTGGAGGGTGACACCCGGTGCACTCCGCACCCTTCTAGTGACTCCACTGTTGACCAATACAATTATGTACTCTCGCTGTTTATTAACTGTCACCATTAGAATATGTAACATTATTAATATATTTCTTTTATTGGTTATATGCAAAGCTATTGTGGTAAATGTTATTTAGGTCACTTCTTGGGCAGATTGAATTGCTGTGCTGCCTTAACAGGTCTCAGTCATGCATGAAGAACAGGCTCTAACCTTGGACAAGAAACTGAAGGGTGTAGTTAGTCATCTACTGTACCTTAGTTAAGGTAATGCTTGTTACCTCAATTTATTTCTTGATTACCTCAATGCTATTTCTGAAAACAGACCACCCATCAAAGAATCTATGACTGATGGTTAAACACAACAAGTCCTGCAACATTACCTTGATCTAGCCACCCAATTCATTCTAAATGAGATCTCTTATTGTATTAAATATTTTGAACTATAAGAACCAATTTAACTAAGTCATCTCTATTATCTCAATCCTGACTCAATTTATGGTCTGAATAACTGATTGATAAAACTTTAGTTCAAAGGGTGCTACACAAATTGCAATCCCAGGACTCTGTACTACACTTTAAACATTGGTTTACTACTCAAACTAGGGATCTGAGTTTCTCACATATATAATCAGAGGGCAGAGTCGGCATAAATTTCTTCAGCAGTTTTACAGTAGTCCATCAGATGCCATGACATAGCAGACTCATTGGCCTTGGAAATTAGTGGGTCAGCCAGATTGTGGCCACAACTATGTCCCAAATAAAGTAAAAATGGGTGAGGTATGTCATGCTTTTGTTATGCAAAACACCATATGATATACCCTATGAAGCAGAATCCAGATTTTCACTCTAACAGCTGCCTTTCCCTTATAGCAGAACCTCAGGTTCGGTAGAAAGGGTATATCACAATTATATATTATGATAAGGAATAATTGAGACACTACTCAGGCCTAATAAGATATACTCCAATATACTAGGTAAAACGAGCATAAAACACAGAACAAATATTTGTAATATATGAAAAGATAATATTAATAGATGACACAATATCAGGACCAAAAAAGTGATTTTGCAGGAGTGTATCAGGTCATTAATGTATATATATATATATATATATATATATATTTATACCCACTGTAATAACATTTACTAATAATAACACTGGCGAGATGTTCTGCAGTTCTATATATACAGGAAATTTTAGACCAGTAGTCAGGGAACAGGGGTAAATTACCCCACATGGGGTAAAAATTTAATTCCTGGGGGTAATGGACGCACAGCTGGGCATGCATATGAATCATTCTATAATATAGAATGATTCATATGCATGCCTGGCTGTGCCGCAGGGAGGCTCTAAGCCGGACGCCCGCTGAGACGTTATTACCAGCAGGCGCCCGGCTCCTTCCCTGCAGCGCTGCATTAGCCGGAGGCTGGAGTTCTCTTCTGAACTCCAGCTTCCAGCTCTCTCCATGCGCACTATGGGAGAGACGTCATGATGTCTCTCCCATAGTTCCGAGGAGCAGCCGGGTGGACAGGATGGTGGCGGATGCAGGAGCGGGGATTAAGGTAAGTGGGTTTTTTTGTACAAGTGGCACTACAGGGGCATTATATGGGGGCACTACTACAGGGGCATTATATGGGGGCGCTACTATAGGGGCATAACTATGGGGGCACTACTACAGGGGCATAACTATGGGGGCACTACTACAGGGGCATTATATGAGGGTACTACTACAGGGGCATAACTATGGGGACACTACTACAGGGGCATTATATGGGGGCACTACTATATGATTTCCTTCCTTTCAAATCAAGGGGGTAACATCGGCGTATCTAAATATATTTTGGGATAAAAGGTAAAAAAGTTCCCTGACCCCTGTTTTAGACAGATGGTATACCCACATGATACATCATCATATCGTAGAATGACATACAAAAGACCTCTAGCAAGAGATTCAGCAGAAGCTGAAGATTTGATAATATATTTGCCTAGTGTGTCACAGTGATGAGATTATTCTTTAAAAGCAAAGAATTAATTATGGACAAATAATCCAGTTATAGGCTAGGGACAGACAGACAAAGCCATAAACTTTTCCAAGGGCCTGGGCAAGAAGCACAAAATCATTGTCAAAAGTGAAAACCAAGGTCATAACAAATAAAGCAATATAATGACCTGATACAGAAGCACTGTAATGGAAACTATCACTAGCAAGATAGCAAATCTTTGTCTATTCAACTCCCAGGACCCACTGGTAACATTCCAAAACAAGAGTGTGTGGCTAAAGTAATCAGTGATGCTGTATAAACCAGCATCCTGGTAGCTATATAACAGTGGTCAGGATGCAGAATTAAAAGGTGGAGGACCACATCACATTAGCCACCATATTCTAACAGCTTTACTCATGAAAGTGAGGATGTGTGCAACTAATAGTGGTGCATATAGTACTTTCAGTGTGTTTGAACAGGAAGAGGTTAGAGGGCAGCCTAACACTGTCTAAAGCACTAGCCATGCCGCTTGAATGATGGCCACACCCACTCTGACGGGCATTATATCTCAAACCCAAATAGTACAGCTCCCAGTAGTGACAACACAAACATTTCCCTACTTCCTGATCACAGAGGATAGGGCAACTTCCTCAAATTGGGACTGTTTTGCCAAAATTGGAACAAATGGGTTTCCTGCAGGTGCTCGAGTCAATTGGCTGCTGACAAAATGGATAATAGTATGTGTTTTGTGATAGAAAAAATGCACTATAACTTCCTAAGGGGATAGGACTGAAGTGATTGATTAAATATTCTCTGTTCAGTGTAGCAAAATACAGTGGCGCTATACACAGGGGAATATTTAGAACATGACTTTCTGGTGCAACCCAGATATGCAATGAAATGTACTGTAGATGTTTTATTTTTATGCAAACTAATCAAAGCTATCTCTTTCAGCAAGTCTTACTTCCTATTATATAAAGTATATAAATATACCAAAACGCTAATTTAAAATGATTTATAAGATTAACACACTTGAAATAAAATTTATAACACTGTTGTACGAATGTGTTGAAAGAGCTTATTAAAAATCAAGTCTCCACATTCATTGAGGGGAAAAAATCATGCTGCTTTAACCTAAGGACCAAGTGGTGTAATTAATCCAATCAGAAAATCTGTTCTTTTAGGTCTCAGTACCCAGAATGTGCAAACAGCAGCAATTTACCACTTATAAATAACAATGCAATTTGGAGAGTTACAATAGTCATATTACCATACAAATACCCTGCTGAAGAAAATAAAGTTGATTTCTCTTAAGCTATAGTACAATTATGGATATATTGCATTTGTACAACTGATCATATTAAATTTCTCCTAATTCGTAGACTCACCAAACAATAGAAAGTTGGTAGCTCCAAAATATGTCAAATTAAATGGGATGAAACAATGTGTGCTGTATATTGAAAAAGAAAATGAAAGCGACCTGCAAACCACATATTTCCCTTTTTTATTTAGTTTTGCAGTGTAATTTGTTAAGCTCCAATATAAGAAAACACCATGATTCATGCAGGAACATTTCACCTATGCATCAACAATGGTTACAGCAAGAATAAAACAGCAAGTAATCAGAACACCTGGGTTACCAGCATACTGAATCCTTTGATATCTGCTCATGCCTTTTTATCTCATACTGTAGCTTTGTAACATTTTGTTCATTTAGAACATAAACCTTTTCTCTTTAGCTTGTTATTATGTATGCCACTTGGAAAGCATTGAAGGTCTGAAAAGTGAACACATGCATATTTAGAAATCTCTCATTATTCCTTCCTAAATCCCACTGGGCTGTGAACGGAATGCAGTAGTGACAGCATAAATCCTTTTTATGCAACTATGTTAACAAAAAAAATCCTCTGGGAAACATAACAGTGCTTTTTCAGTGCTACCGAACAATGACTATTACAATATTAAAGTGTTTATGAATTAGTGCCCTTTTTGTCGAATTCATAGAGTGTGGGCTTTATGCCTGTAGTTTTATTACAGGTTAAGGATTAAATAAGATAGTTTACAGTAGAAGACAGATACAGTACATTTAAAAACCAGCAAGTGCCCTTATCAGATGTTGTAACTTACTACAAACAGCTTGTGGCTCGTAACACAAAAAGGACACGTCTTGTAATATATAGACACAAAGGGTTTTAAAAAACGTTCTAGATTTGTGAAGGTTAATGTTAGCAACAAAGTCACACACACTGTAATAAACTGCTGTCACTGTTCGGTATAATGCGAGTGACGGATCTGCTTCAATTCAGTACTCTGCTCAGAGCTGTCACCACTGTCTATTCACCTCCCATGTCGGCGAGATTGAAATTCCCTAAGGGAACAGGTTCCCTCCTGCATTGTTTATTTTATGTCTTGTTTCATTATCCCAAAATAGATTCCTCATCCATTCTTACGTTACTGAGTACATACTTTATTATAAACAGCCTTTTTTAGTCTATCAACTTCTTTGCCCCCAGGAACTTGATTTAAAGTTGAATTTTTATTATTACAGGACTATAATCATATGTAGCATTTAGACACAAAAGTCAATGACCAAAAAGAAAAACATAGCAGCGCTAATAATGTCTGCTCTAACTAGCTAAATAAATGCTGGCAGTAACATTAAATACTTAAAGAAAAATGTAATAATGATAAATTCATGTGACTTAATAAAATTACATATAATTTATTATGGATATGTTAGTATCCACTGTATAAATATATATATTACATTAACTAACTACTGTGGCTCTACATTAATAAACTACCTATTACACATATATTTAATCTAAATTAAATTATTTTGTAAAGATAAGACAAAGGGAATCACAAAGATGCTAAATAATTAGGAATCAATTACTACCAGATAGACCACTATACAGTATGCTCAACAACGTTATAAACAAGGGATGGGCAATTATTTTAGCTGAGAGGCCACTTAACAGGTTTTAGTAAAGTGTTGAAGGCCACAGAAAAATATGTTGTATTTACAGTACCAAGCTTTACGGGGTTTCTGGAAAAAGGTTAATTAGTCACCAGTCTGACTATCCTGTTTCCCATTTTACCATACAGTAGGTTCTTTAGTTTCCATATTACCAACGTGAAAATATTAATTCCCTAAACCACTGATTGAGGAGAAAGGATACATTCTGCTATAGAAGCTTTGTTATAAATCATGGTAAAAAGGCAGTAAACACCAGTGTTCACAACAATAGATATACAGGCAACTTTATTATTATTTATTTATTTATTAACAGTTTCTTATACAGCGCAGCAAATTCCGTTGCGCTTTACAATTTGAATCAAGATTAACATTATACTGGGTTGTAAAAGACATACATACATGACATACATAAGGGTAAGAGGGCCCTGCTCACAAGCTTACAATCTATAGGGAAATAGGTGTTGATACACAAGGAGAGGTGCTATTGCAAATTGGTCCAGCCCAATTGCAGATATTCTTGGTGGGCTGTATAATCCAATCACACTGGAAAGTTGGCCTAGGGTTAGGAGGATGTTCAATTGAAGAAAGAGAAGATGTGATAGGTGTTTACTATAAGAAGAGAGTTAGATAGGGAGCTATAAAAGCTTAGGTGGGCGGTCCTGGAATCTGATAAGCTTGTCTAAAGAGGTGAGTTTTCAGAGAACGTTTGAATGTTTGGAAACTAGTGGAAAGTCTTATTGTGCATGGGAGGGCATTCCACATGGTGGGTGCAGCCTGAAAAAAGTCCAGTAACCGTGCATGGGAACAAGTAATGCGCGGGGATAAGAGACGCAGATCTTGTGCAGAACGGAGATGTCGGGTTGGAAGATATTTTGAGATAAGTGAAGAGATGTATGTTGGTGTGGTTTGGTTAATAGCTTTATGTGTGAGTGTAAGTATTTTAAATTGAATACGGTAGAAGACCGGCAGCCAATGGAGGGACTGACAGAGTGGATCAGCAGACACTGAACGTTTGGTGAGAAAGATCAACCTCGCAGCTGCATTCAAAATGGATTGTAGTGGGGAGAGCCTGTTTTTGGGAAGACCAATAAGGAGTATATTGCAATAGTCAATGCGGGAAATTATGAGTGCGTGTATAAGAGTTTTTGCAGTGTCTTGCGTAAGATATGATCGAATTTTGGCTATGTTTCTTAGATGTATGTAACAGGATTTAGAGACAGATTGAATGTGGGGAATAAAAGACAGTTCAGAGTCAAGGATGACACCTAGGCAGCGAGCTTGTGGGGTGGGGTAGATTGTCGAGTTGTCAACAGTAATAGAGATATCAGGTTGGTAACTGCTATTGGCTGGTGGAAATATAATTAATTCTGTTTTGGATATATTAAGTTTGAGGTGGCGAGATGACATCCAAGATGAAATGGCAGAGAGACATTCAACTTTATAGTACAGAAATGAAAAAAATGAAACAAGCAAATATGGTAAAATGACATAACATATCAAATATAATACAGTGATCAAAGGAAAAATTAAATATCTTATATGTCCTTTGCAGTTATAATCTTTTCATCTGCACTAGACTCCACTCATGTTTCCCCATCACGCTAGTAAGTTAGCATCATTATAAGAATACATGCCATAATAATCATCTCCTTCATATGGAAAGCAGTTATCACATTATGGGACCTATTAATCAAGATTTTTTTTTCATAAAAATATGTAGAAACTGTTTTCTGCATAATTTTTGGAATAGTTGCTATGTACTAATAGCACAATGCAGGAGATTCACAGAAATCTCTGGCAGAGTGCTAATTAACACTGTAGATTGCAGACCCCATTATTATCAATGGGGTCTACGATCTGACCCCTATGTTCTAAAGTTTGGCCCCATTAGTATACACCATCTTCAGAGGCTTACGAGCAGGAGTGAGATCTTTTGATCACTCTCCTGTAGCCTCCAGCTGTGCATGCAGCTTCCCCTAGAGAAGCCCTTCACAAAAGACAAACGTGGAAGACCTCTACAAAATCTTGCAGGGACAGCGGTTACCCTGAGAGTTTTTCATAGTACATAGTGGGTGTATTTTCATTAAAAATTAAATTCAAAATTGAACCTTAATAATATCGTCAGTTCTGCAATAATTAGTACATAGACCCCTATATGTCTTTTCATTTGGAGAGAAAGGAAAAGCCACTCTAACTATAACATCTCCCTCAAACCCTCCTGGTACTAACCTCCAGTATGATAAACTTGTATTCTGCAACTGCAGTTAGCATGCTTCAATGCATTGAGGCAAGCTCTTCTGTCTTGGCTCTTCTACACTGGCAGTCTCACAGCATCATTAATTGATGTCCATGATCAGGGCCATATCAAGGCGTATGCGATCTTTGTCTTCGCACAAGGTACAGGGCCCTGGAGGCGGTACTGTCACTGCCCCATGGCTCCTGCATGTGGCTTGCTGAGTGCCTGGAATATCAGCCTGCAACCAATAGCAAAACTGCAGAGCTGTCTGTAGCATTCAGGGGATGCTCCGGGAAAGCATGATGCATTCTATAAAGCTGCACAAAGCGTCCTAGGGACACCACGGGCAGTGCTATACCCCACCCCCAGGCATTACATCGTGATGTCACTGGTTTAGGGGGCACAGCTGGCACAGGGTGTACTGCTGCCTTATTACAGTGCTGTCCATGATGCATAAATGTTCAGCTACCCAGGTTGCCAATATAGGGTTGGAATGCATGGTCCAGGAGGAGTCAGGAGGTGGGGCTCAACCTTCAGGTAGCAGGCCTGACACAGCTGCTGGTTGACCCCATATGACCATGGGGCCATATTTTCAATTTTGCCAATCCCTGTGCTAATTCCTACTATAAATCACATTGCTGTTAAACAGATCATATAGCCCCAATAAACACTATATGCCTGTCACAAGCCGCAGCCGCATTCCGTTGGACGATGGTTCTCTCAGGCCAGTTGCTGGGAGATGGAGACGCCACGCTGATTACTCACGAAGTCCTCCCCTTTAGGCGGTGCATCATCCCTGCTGGAGTGGGATTGGTATTTCCTCCTTTTTCTGTCCTGTTGGAGCGTTGCCCAGGTGCCGGTGATAGCGTTTCACATGTGTCTGGTTCCGGTATCGTGTTGGTCGAGTGTTCTGTACCTTAGCCTGTCTGTCTCCAGCATCCTGCCGCTTGTGTCATCTCGGCAGCACAGATCCCACTCCAGCGACATCTACCGCTAGTGTCAACCTGGTGACAATAGCCGCATTCCAGCATCCTGCTGCTTGTGTCATCTTGGCGGCACAGGTCGTATTCCAGCGACATCTACCGCTAGTGTCAACCCGGTGACATTAGCCGCATTCCAGCATCCTGCCGCTTGTGTCATCTCGGCGGCATTAGCCGCACCACAGCATCAACTGCTGCATAGCCCAGAGGCTGTATCTGCTACCAGCATTCAAGGATGCAATACCAAAGACTGTAAACCACTTTTAGCCTTCATGGCTGCTACTAAACCCAGTGGCTATATCTTCCACCAGCCCTCAAGGCTGCTACACAATCGAGTGTCTGCATCTGCTACCAGCCCTCAAGGCTGCTACTTAGCCCAGTGGCATCTTCTACCAGCTCTCAAGGCTACTACACTATCCAGTGTCTGTATCTGCTATCAGCCCTCAAGGCTGCTACTCATCCCAGTGGCTGCATCTTCTACCAGCCCTCAAGGGCTGCTACACTATCCAAAGTCTGCATCAGCTACCAGCCCCCAAGGCTAATACTCAGCCCAGTGGCTGCATCTTTTATCAGCCCTCGAGGCTGCTACACTATCCAGTGTCTGCATCAGTTACCAGTCCTCAAGGCTGCCACACAGGCCAGTGGCCGCACCTATCCTCAAGGGGTATCCTAACCATAACCTCTGCACAATCCATAGACTATGTTCAGTCCGCTCAGGACTCGTGACAATGCCACTATTATCAGGTATCAGACTCCTGTTTTCTTATAAACTGTAAGCTTGTGTTCTTTTTTTGTTTAACAAGTCTTGCTTTTATACTTATGTTTACTGCATATAAATGTTATTAAATTAATAAAATAATGTTTTGTATGTTTGTACATGTATAATCTCACTGTCAAAAATGGTGTAAAAATTAAAGCCAGGTGCTAAAGGTGAGTATATATATATATATATATGCTATAATCTATAATCTTGAGGTGCTACAGTATCCTCAGATGTTTACTTTGATGTGACATTTGTGTGATGAAGGTGTGTATACTTGCCAATATTAGTAGGAGGGCTGAACAAGCAAGAGGAATGCAGTGGCTTCAGGCTTACCTGGGGGATGTCCCTTCCACATGTAAGTGCTCATCTTTTGAATATCAACTAAGTATGGGACCTATTCATTACATCGGTAATGCAGGAGACATAATTGATATCTCCTGTTTAACTTGCAATTCTGATACGATCCACTATACCCATAAACTAATATGGGGATGTAAAATGACCAGTTCTGAAAACTGAATGTTTTTGCAACTTGACTGTGGGAACTGATGCCATCTTCAGATGGTGTTAGACCCTGGAGCCCTGCTCCTTACTATGGAAAGGAGATCCAGGTTGTAAAGAGGGATCCATCTGTCTGCCCTCTCCTTGTGCATGTGTGAACTTAGGGCCTGATTCAAAGCCAGACGCTCTGACCAGAGCGCTCGCTCTGAATCAGGGCCCTCCTACCTAAAAATGGAGCGGCCTCCTTATGCTTATGCGAGCGGCCAAAAGATGGTCGCGATGGTCAAGACCATCATGACCATCGGGCTTGCGGCGCTGCCGCAAGCCCAGGAGTGCTTTTGGCTCTATCAGAGACAAAAGCACTCCCACTGACATCACCCATGGGAATGCCTCCGTCTGGACAGCAACGCGCCCGGCACGCCAACCAAAGGGGCGTGCTGTCAGTCACCATCGACAGCACACCCCCTTTAGTGCGAGACCCATAGCGACAGCTTGGTTATCGCTATGCGGGTCTCGCGCATGCGCACGACGGAGCTCCCTCCGTCGTGCGCATGCGCATTAGGGCACCATCGACCCGCTTGCGAGCGCTCAGTGCTCGCGAGCGGGTCTGAATTAGGCCCTTAATTCATGTGTCCACAATAACATTGTCGGGTCAAACATGGCAGTGTAAACTTTTGCCGCTACTAAGTATCCCACATGTGCAGATTTTAAAGGAGACCACCAAAGATTATCAAAGTTGTGGTCCATGTGGTGAGATTTTAGACAATTTTAAAAAGCAGCCTAAGAAATAACAGCTGTTTTTCAGAAGCAGATAATATATAGAATATACAGTATATTGATAAATAGCCCCAAGGGAGTCACAATTTTAATTGTGGTGAGATGAAAACATAATTATCATTTCTGCTAATATTAACATGATGAAAATACCCCAAAGAGGCAGATGAATGTTCATTGCCATTATTTCTGAGGGAAAAAGGAGTCTTCAAAGGAATTCATGGAAATTATGCAGCTTGAAGGCAATGAGGAGCAGCAGCAGCTAGATAGCTAAAACCCACGGAAGTAACCAGTCAAAGGCTGCCAACCCGGCCAGACAAAAATTCCAGGTGCCCTAATAAATTAGCTTTTGTTACAAGTCAGCCTCCATACTTGAGAGGTGAGTAAATCTGCAGGAATTTGAGGACATGGGCAGCAATGTTTTGATCTAAATATATACTATTATCTCAGAATTTAATTTTAATAGATAAATACAGATTTACATAATTAAGGAAAAACTCTAAAAAACTTTTTGTTTTGTATCCCCAAAAGACATTCATATTGCCATAGAGCGGGTACATACTGTAGTATAATATGGGATTAGCTGAGTGCAACCTTATTTCTTTTCTGCTTTTATGGCAAAAACTGATATTGAATCATTCTTTAAATTACTGGCAATACAACCAGATTACTCATCAATTTCAGGATGAGTTTTACTTTGAACATTGAGAGGTACAAGTAAATTAATTAAACTTGGCATTCCCTTAGCAGCAAATAAAAGTACAAAGTCAACAAATGTTATTGTTTTTTAAGGTTTCACAAAAGATTAAGTTGGGATGGAATGTTCACTGCCAGACAATTAAGTGTCCAAATGAAACATGTGTAAGGCAAGACCAATTCTGCTCATAAAATATGGATGTGTCAATACAATAAATAACATCTCGGTTTCTTCCAATGAAGTATTACACTTGTTAAAGTTGATTAGTATAATTCACTAAACATGTTTGTTGGTTTTGTTTGCTTTGAACCATGAGCATTTTTGGGAAACATAAGTTCTAGTGTACTTGAAAAATGTAATGATCCTCATAATAAACCAATCTAAAGACTTTTTTTTTTTTTTTTCAGTGCAGTTCAGGAATGGAAAGCAAATAAATGTTTGATTGCTATGGTTGGTTGTGCCAGTTTTCTTGGCTGATCCTCATTGGGTGTCCCTGATCAAACCCTGTGGCTATACAGTGAAGTGCCAAAAGTTATGGGATAGCAGTTTGTAAAGGAAATGATAGGTGTTGTCACCATACTGTGACATCTTAGAAATGCCCAGACCTGCATCAGCTGTAATCTGATATCTCATGAGTCAGTCTGAACACTGGCTAGGCTGCTCATAGCAAGGCAACGTGAATTATCAGCGTTCGAACAGATAGTGGGTGCCCGACGGATGGGACATTCCATTTTCAAAGTTGTGCTGGCATTTAACATTTCTTGATCTACGGTGTCACAAGTGTTATGAGAATACTATTGTTGTCTAAAGCACTTTGGGCCTGATTCAACAAGCTACGCAAGTGAGAGAATTCATGGTGCGAGACGATGTTTGAAATCTGCGCATGCGTATGCATCACATTGCGCATGCACGAACAGGTCGCTGAGTATGGTAAGGGCTCTACCAGAGTACGCAGGGAGCCCGCAGAGACCTTTGATGTTGATTGACAGGAAGTGCCATTTGTGATTGGTGACAGGGGGGTGGTCGGCCGAACGCAGACGTGCCTTTGCGTTCACACGCCATTACAGGGGCGTGCATAAATTAATTTCAGCTGCACCGCACGCAGCTGGGCGCCTCTCTGCATGCATGAATCTCTCAAGTCCTGCCGCAGGGTCAGGTCTAACCTTAGCTTACGTGCAGCTCCGATGGCACTCGATGTTCCCGATGTTTACACTGTCAATCGCGGCATAGGTAGGCAGCTATATGATTTGCTGGGCGTCTGCTTCTTGTGCTGCGGTCTCCGTGCGTATGCATTGATTAGCATATTCTCGCAGTGGCTGGGTGCGTGCGTCTGCTAGCGCATGCGTTCCTTGCTGAATCAGGCCCTTTGTTAGTTAACACACAGTTTTGCCTGTAGCTCAAACAATAAACTGTACATATATTTTTTGATAAGCACCATACTTTGGCTTGTTTAATGTACATTTTGACAGTGCCTCCAGAATTCCCAATTATTAAACCTCATAGGAGTACTCGTAAGAACATGCTGTACTACTTTTTATCAGATGCTATTGAAGGCGATTTAGGTTTCTATAGTTGTCAAGAAATAAAAAAATTCCCATTGGTAATGCGCTCTCTATACAGTGCCCAAAATAATTCCCACTATATCACATACTTGGTGGTTTCTGCGAAGTCCAATAATTAGAGCATATTTGTTATCACCTTAGTAATGAGGGTCAATTTATCCCATACACAGATTTCATCAGTTAATGCATTGCAGGGTAATTATGAACACAACAACCTACTGTATTGGATGTGAAACACAAGAGATTTACCCCATAAGACCATCATGAGCTACAAAATACTTGGAGTTTATAAAAATGCACTAGTCATTTGTAAAGTATTAATATTAATAGTATTCCTAAAACACCACCATGCCCTACTAGCTATCATCACGTTTTCTGTATTTTCATACTTCAATACAGACAGTTGGAAGGCGGGGAGCGTAAAGTGTGCTGCATGTATGCTTAGAATACACGCTTCCAATGCTAGAGTATGTTAAAAGTGTGGTCACGGACATTGTTTTACAGTGCCCATGTGTATGAACCCTGTTTTATTGGCCATACAGCAGGTTTGCATGGATATGTTGTAGAGCAATAATATGTACATATAAAATATGCGTTAGTCTGGTTTGCGCTGACAATAAAACACCCAGAAGTTGACAAAAACTGTAGAGCAAAGAATCAAGAGACTTATTTAAAACAAATTTAACTTTTTTTATCTATGAAAAGTTTTATGAACACTTTTGAAAGGTGAATTAACTTTTAACACCACTTTGAATCAAATAATTAGAATCTTTCAGCATCTAAAAGCAAGCCAAAACAGCAATTTTAATTAAGCTACAGATTTGGGGCATTAACATTAATCACTAAAGTCCATGTTTTCCAAGCCAAGCACTACTTTAAAGAGCGATTCAACTGTAATGTCAAGAATACAAGAAACACATTTCTTCTAAACCTTCAAAGACGACTTTATTCCCTTGTGTCATTTTAAATATATATTTAAAGCTAGTGTAGATTTTACTTTTATCTGAGAATCCGAGGAAAAGAACTTGCAAAGTTAAATTCTAAATACAAAGTACGCATCCCAGTTTTTTCAGTAGATTAGCTTTACTTCAGTTCAGTTCATTAGCAGTTTTCTTCAAACTAAATTGAAATTCATACATTGCTCATAGTGAGAGGTACAAAGTGTAATTTTTACTGGCTATACGCCAGAAAATGGAGATTGTTTTTTTGTAATCTTACTCATGCAGAGAACAATAACATGATTACAGCACATCAGTTATAGCACTAGTCATCAGAAATCATTTCCAGGGTGATTTAATCCACATTATTGGGCCTGATTCAGAGAGGGACGCAGTGACAATATGTATACAGTTGAGTTATGTTTTGCTACTGCAAATGCACAAAAATTCCAGGAATCCCTTACTGCGCATGCCTAATAACAGTGTATATCTTACTTCTTTGTCTTGTTTCCATCTCCATGTCTCTATCATGTCTATCTTGCCCATTCCTTATATGCATTCTAGGTGGCCTCCATACCCATTTTCATTTTATGTGATCTACATCTATTTATCTAGTCCAGGTTTTCCCATACTTCGCCATTACAGTCCAGGTTTTAAGGATATCTATGCTTGAGCACATGCTTGGTGACTTTATTAACAGCTCAGTCAATTTGAGTTAACTATCTGGGCTAAAGCATGGATTTTCTTAAAACGTTGACTGTAATGACATAGTTTGGGAACCTCTAATCTAGTCTGTTCCTTCGATTTCTATTACTCCTAGTGTGTGTTCATTGCCCGTTCTCCTTCTTTGAACTCTTCCATTCTTCTCTGTCCAAACTGACATCTCCTTAGTCACAACATTTGTTTTACATTTGTAAAGTGGCTTGTGTGTGAGACATGACAGGAAATCTGGAGCACTGCAGAAGTGTGTCTTTACTCTCTGAATGAATAACCAATTTGGCTGACAAGACATTTCCTGAACAAGGAGTGTTTGGTGTGATGCAAATTCCACCAACCACCAGGGCCGGACTGGGACTAAAAATCAGCCCTGGCATTTGAAGCACACAGGCCCACCTGCTGTGGACTTTATGCACAAAAAACATGCCGGTGCTAGTAAAATGTGGGCTATCACTAGTGTTCACTCTAGGGCCGACAGCAGGCAGGGCGCCAGACCTAGAGACAAGGCACTTCTGCGCGTGCCCAAAAAGGGGGTGTGACCAAAGAAAAAGGGGCGTGTCTTTATGACAGGCCCCCTTTTCATCTACTGGGGGCATGCCTGGCACTTACGGACATGCTGGACAGCCCCCAAGCGCTGTGGTCACTGTGAATGGATGCTGGGCCATTGCACCCAGTGTGCGTGATTTATTTAAAGAGCACATATTTTATTACTCAGTCATGTTAGGGGGGTGTTATATTTAAAGAGCATATATTTTATCACTCTGCCATGTTAAATTATTTAACATGACAGAGTGATAAAATATATGCTCTTTAAATATATCACCCCCCTTACATGACAGAGTGATAAGTGGCAGGAGGACTATGGGAGACAATGAAGGTGCTGGGTGCCAGAACTGAAGGGGCTCCTCCTCAAATCGCCTACAATATATTCAGCCCACTTAGGGCTGTAAATATGGGGGATGGGGAGGGCACCAAACAATAACTTGCCTCCGGGTATCTGTGATGAATTTACGCCACTGGTGGGAGACGCAGGGGACAGGAAGAGGCTGACAGGGAGAGGCAGTGGGTGACATAGAAGATGACGGGTAGAGGCAGTGGGTGACATAGTGAATGACGGGGAGAGGCAGTGGGTGACATAGAAGATGACGGGGAGAGGCAGTGGGTGACATAGAAGATGACGGGGAGAGGGAGTGGGTGACATAGAAGATGATGGGTAGAGGCAGTGGGTGACATAGCGGATGACGGGGAGAGGCAGTGGGTGACATAGCGGATGATGGGGAGAGGCAGTGGGTGACATAGCGGATGACGGGGAGAGGCAGCGGGTGACAGCGGATGACGGGGAGAGGCAGTGGGAGACAGGGAGAAGGTAATGGGTAGAGGCAGTGGTCGATGTGGGGAGTGGCAAAGGGTGACAAGGAGAAGTTGATAGAGAGAGGCAATAATGGGCGACACCTGGGAGAGGCAGTGGGCGACAACATGAAATGGGTGACAGAGGGGCGGCAGTAGGTTACAGAGTATGATGGTGAAAGACAGTGTGTGACAGGGAGCTGTAGTGGGTGATGCCTGGTAGAGGGTGAAAGGCAGTGGGTGATGGGGAGAGGCTGTGGGTGATATATAGGAGGCCACTGAGCTAGATGGAAAGGGGGCAGTGAGATGGTGGTGGTAAGGGGGGGAGACACTAGGCTGGAAAAGGGGGTACACTGGACTGAATGAGGGTGGGGCACTGACTAGAGTCTCTGGGTATTCTTGCTGAAGGGCAGTTAGATGGAACGGTGGGCTGATTGGGGAGCGAAGGGAGTCACTGCAATGAGGGGTCAGTGAGATAGTGGGGAACACTGGGCTGCATGGGGGGGTCACTGTGGATAGGGGGACTGGGCAGGATGGGAAAGGGCAGGAAGATGAGGTTGGTAGGTGGGAACACTAGGCTGAATGAGGTGGATCACTGTGACTGGCTTGGGGGTTCTCATTGGGGGGCAGTGAGATGGGTGTAGTGGGATGGTGGGAGAGGGAATGTGGGAGACACTGGGCTTGCAGGATAGAAGACACAGGGATGGGGGGTCAGTAATGGTGGGGAACACTTGGTTGGAGAAGGGGTAAACACTGGGATGGGAGCACTGACCTGCTGCTGTTCCATTTCTGCTGGCGCCACACATTTGCTGCAGCACCGATCACTCACACGGCAGCCTCCTGAGCAGCCCTTCAGTGACAGACGCTGCTGCTAGGATTGGGAGACTGGATCTCACCTGGAGTGCCCATGGCTTCCTTTCCCTTGCGGTGCGGCACATCCTCCCGCCAAGTAGAGTGACAGAGGGGAGCTAATGGCGTTGATAACCCCTGGCCATGAGCCCCGCCGCGCATCCTCAAACCCGGCAGCCGCAGCATCTAATAACGTCATAACGAGGCCGCGTGATGACGTGCCCGCACATAGCACCGGGCAGTGTAGCAAGTTGCCAGCTCACAGAAGCTGGCTAAATAGCCTCCAGCCACACAGGTTCACATGACCGCCTGCTGCGTAATGACGTCATGCCGCGGCCGCGTAATGATGTCATTACACAGTGATGCAGCCGCGGTGAATGTGAAAACCGCAGTGCCGGCTGTAAGCCTGTGCTCTGCCGCATCGGCCCATCTGCCCATCGGCCCTTCTGGCATTTGCCAGAAGTGCCCAATGGCCAGTCCGGCCCTGCCAACCACACATGGCATACATCCCTTTTTCAAACATAAAGATCACACAGCAGGTGTGTTGGTGCAGAACAGTGTAACATGTTGACAGTGGTAACTGTTGACAGTGTACACATTTAACAATAAAAACGTGCTTGTAGAATTAGAAGGTGATGCTAGCAGCCCCTCGCTGTTTTGCGAGCACTCGATTTCCAACCGCAATGACTGGTTTATGCATGCGCATTACGACCCATACGCATGCGCAGTTATGCGAACATAGCTCACAGCGAACGAGCGGCCGCTTATGAGCGGCTCTGAATCAGGCCCTCTGTCCGTGACAGTTGGTGCTCTTGCACTTTCAATGGGTTTTGAAACAGGTGACTCAGAAGAGGTGTTGCCTGTTATGCTCACACGAGGTGCCATCTGTTTTCACAACATAACTGTTAGGCCTGTTGGAACATCTCTGCATTGTACCTACTTCATCAAATCCCATGGGAGTTTGGATGCAAATGACTGAAGCTATCAAAATAATTTGTTATAAGTGTTGTTGAGTGGTAATCTGGAATTCAGTAATGCATGTTGTATATTTACTCTCAATCCATGGTTTATTTATTTATTACCAGTTATGTATATAGCGCACACATATTCCGCAGCGCTTTACAGAGAATATTTGTCCATTCACATCAGTCCCTGCCCCAGTGGAGCTTACAATCTATGTTCCCTATCACATGCACACACACATACACACTAGGGTTAATTTTTGTTGGGAGCCATTTAACCTACCAGTATATTTTTGGAGTGTGGGAGGAAACCGGAGTACCGGAAGGAAACCCACGCAAGCACAGGGAGAATATACAAACTCCACACAGTTAGGGCCGTGGTGGGAATTGAACCCACGACCTCAGTGCTGTGAGGCAGTAATGCTAAACTAATGGTTTAAACTTGGGTTTAGTGGCAGGAATGATGTTGAAGGAAGACATTGAGGGTGTTGAGGGCAACTGGTGGTGTGTGTAATGTCTCATTGACTTCAATTTCTGAAACTTGTTGCTCATTAATGGATTGGCATTTTCTCTGAGGAGCTGTCATGTTGTACCATATACAGAGTAGTGTCTTTTCATCTTAATGACTGTGGTGCTTGTGAGGCTGTGTGTATAATCATTTTGAATCAGCCTGAATATGAATCTACTAATACCAAATGCTTTTTCCCCTCTAATTGAAGATGTCAGTGGCAATTATGGATCAGGGAATGCCTGGTACATCAAGTAGGGTTAGGGGCTCCTTGGTGTAGTGAGTCTGGAGAGTACTGTAAAGAGCACAAGCAGAAAAAACTCACTCAGTATCAGCAGACACAGAAGATGCCAGAATTGAGCATCTTTGACCCTGCACTTAATAGATTCACACCCTGGTGTCCTTGATGGTGTCTCACACGGGGCATCCAAGCCCCATTACCTCACTCAGTGCTGCCGCTTTCTGGCTTTGGGGCTTCCATGGGCTGCCGAAGATGTCCTTAAATCTGGTGCATGTCAATCAGCCAGGTGGTTATCATATCTCCAGGATAATCTCTCACATCAATAGTGCAGAGGTGACACCATTTTGATTCTTATCAGCTGACATTTTGTTCTCCAATCACAAGCCATCTTGGAAGCAGCTAATTCTAGCAGCCTATCAGGCCAGAAGGCACCATATTTAAAGTTGCTCGAGAGGACAGACCAGTGCCAGAACAACTTCAATCCTGTGCCTTGCTTCTGGATCCCAGCCACTTTTGTGTATATCTGTTGCTTTCCTGCCTCAAGTGCAAAAGCTGTATCCAGTATACATTGTGCTCCAGTCGGCAGACACCAGTGTTCAATCTGCATAGTGCACTTCAGACTGCAATTACCTGCATTCATAGGGCCTGATTTAGAGTTGTGCACTGTTAGCATTGCTGCTGTGTCTTTGGATGATGTTAGAAAAGGTACAGGGAGACAGACACACAAAGTAGAAAAAAAGAAAGGTAAAAAACCAACAAATGTTGAGAAGGAGGTGAGTTAAAGAGAGACAATGGTGTACATACAGAATTGGAGACAGATGGGAAGCTACATACAGTCACACACTAAGGCCCTCATTCAGAGCCGCTCGCTATTTGCGGTCGTTCGTTTTCTAAAAAGGGGTGGCTATTCAAATGAACCGTTCGCACTTTGCGGTCTGTACACGCCTCTAAGTCTGAACGAGCGAGCAACACATGCGGTTGTAATTTTGAAAAATACGCCCCCTGGCCGCTCGCACCATACGTCATGTCCGCTATTTATTAGATTAATCGAGTACATCGACCAGCGTATGAACTGCTCGCTATTCTTGTGGTTGGTTTTTTCAACCACTATTTTGCGAGCAGTTCTGAGTTAAAAAAAACCAAGTGACGTGGTCAATGACGCTGCTAGATTAATTATGCACTCCCTTAAAATGCCCGTTTTGACCTTTAAGCACGCCTGCGATCGGATTTCCACTCCCCGTTTTCAAGCCCCTTCCCCTGTTACCACCCACATACGCCTCATTCTGTCACTCAAATTAGCATGCATTCGCAATTTTGCGAGCACATGAATTTCGACCGCACTGACTGGTTCACGCATGCGTATAACGATCCGTACGCATGCGCAGTTGGGCAAACATCGCTCGGAGCGAACGAGCTGCCGCTTACGAGTGGCTCTGAATCAGGCCCTAAGAAGAGATAGATGCACAGACATACAAAGTGGTGGGCAGAGAAATACATAGGGCAGAGAGATACATGTAGAAAATTGGAGAATGAGAGGCAAACAGAAGTTGGGAGACAAAGACTGGGGCAATATATGGAAACATACACTCATGGGGAGTTGGAATGGAGACAGCAGAGTGAGGTGGATAGATGCTCCAGGACCATGTACCCAGTGTAGGAGTAGAAGTGGGGCTAGGGACACAGCATGAGCACAGAAAGAAGCTGCTCATGTAAATAGTGTGGCCACATCCCTTTCTGCATCTATATCGCCATAGGCAGCATGCTGCCTATAGTGGAGATCCAAATGGCTGAAGCTCTGCAGAGACACTAGCAAAACCTAGGAACAGAGAGAGGGAAGACAGACAGAAGCTAGGCAGAGAGAGGGTGGAGACAGGCAGAAGCTAGGCAGAGAGAGGGTGGAGACAGGCAGAAGCTAGGCAGAGAGAGGGTGGAGACAGGCAGAAGCTAGGCAGAGAGAGGGTGTAGACAGACAGAAGCTAGGCAGAGAGAGGGTGAAGACAGGCAGAAGCTAGGCAGAGAGAGGGTGGAGACAGGCAGAAGCTAGGAAGAGAGAGGGTGGAGGCAGGCAGACGTTAGGAGAAAGGGTGGAGACAGGTAGTAGCTAGGCAGAGAGAGGGGAAGACAGGCAGAAGCTGGACAATGAATATAGTGACAGAAATAAACATGAAGAAGAGAGAGATAGCCATGGAAAGGGAGGGAGACAGAAATTTGGCACTGATGTTGGGAGAGACATGCATGTGTTATAGAAAAAGGAAACAAACATGCATGAGATGTACAGAGTAATGGAGATAGGCAGAAATTGTGAACAGGGGAAAAAGACATTCAGGAAATGTACTAAGAGGGGAAGCAACAGGCATGAGCTTTTCAAAGAGGAAAGAGATATACAGGAGATGTACTGGGATGGTAGAGAGACAGGAGCTGTGTAGAGTGGAAAGAGACATGCAAGATGTGAGAGGATAGAGACAGGAGAAATGGACTGGAGCTGCGGAGATGGAGGAGACAGACAGAAAGTGCCAACGCAGTGAAAATGGATGCTTGCACCAATACAGGGTCTTGAGAGCATGAACTAAGCTACCCATTACCGGACTTCTCCAATCGGCATGTGCTGAACTTCTCCAATCAGGGATCAGCAATGTTTTTCTGACCCCTGTCACTAGAGAGACAGTACAGGAGGATGGACTTCTACTGCTGCACTGTGAGAATAGCAGACGGGCCAACAGCCTGCTGCCATTAACCCTATAGGTGATGGCACAGTGTTACATGTGAACTACATCTTCCCATCTATAGAATCTGGGCATCAAATACCTCAGTGTCAACTTTATATATAACAAATAACTAAAAAAGCCAAAGATAGCAGTTATCCACCTAGATTGTTTAAATACTTATCCATCTCTCCCTGTGAGTTGAGATTTAAAAAAAATAAAATAAAAAGTAGTTTTACACACAGCTGAACAGTTCTTTTAAGAAGTGCAAATGCAGTATTTGATTTCTGCTTCACCATTCCATGGAATGCCATTTAGCACTGTATGGATGTATTTCTGATTAACAGATTTTATAATATGTGAATAGAGCTGAAAAATTGACTTGTTCTGCCGTGTGGTAAGATTTTAATCATTATAATTGTAAAGTAAAGTGGTTGGGGTAAGATTGGCAACACTTAAGTAGTATACAAATTCCACCTCAGAAAGGTGCTGAATTTCATGGCACAATTAAGGTTAATATTTTGTGGAACAGTTTTGAAAACATTGCTGATCTATTTTGTAAACTGAAATATATATATTTATATATATTACTCCCACATATCTGCAATTACTTAATTTCTCTTGCAAATAAATGGTAGAGGGAGAAAGTCACACATCCAGAAGACCTCATTTTCTCAGTGCTTATTAAAATAGTGTCAGTGAAATAATTATCAAGATTATGCTGAACTTCTTCATGCATATTATGTTAATTGATATAATATCCGGACATTACACACAATTTCAGCAAATGTTTGTGAATAATATAGTTTACAAATGTATCGCATATTTGAGTCCACTTTAGTGTACCCCAAACAAAATTGTGTGATGGACCAGCATGTTACTGCAGAGGTTGAGGCATCAAAAACACATATTCTACATGGTCAAAGGTATGTGGACACCCAAACTTAACAACCATATTATACTAATATGGACTGACATGCGTCTGCAGGAGCAGAGCCACCAAACTTCTGGGTTTAGCCTGTCACCTACAAGCCACAAACATGCTGCGATCAGCTTTCACACTCTCAGCCGGTGAACTTCTGGGTTCAGCCTGGCACCAATGAGCCACACAGTAAGGCAGCGATCATGGGGTGCATTCTCTGTTGGACCACCACACAAGCCCTGAACAACTCTTACAAACATTTCCACCCTGCATTGCAAACAAGCGGGATACTTATCCCAGCTGGATTATTGGGCATCCTCACTGGAGGAGGACACTTAGCGGTATTCTGTGATCAACAACTCCACAGCTGACCACATAGGTGCCCACAGAATAAGGTGTCTATCCCTCCATATTGATTTGATTAGATAAATACAAAGACACAGGCAGTTTAACCCCTTACAGGATGCTGGAAACATTACCTGCCTAGAGAACTATTGCATATACGACTGTCTTATCCCCGGTTTGAGAAGGTGATTGGGAACTCAAGCTTCCTGAACATTTCTGCACTCAGTACACATTGCAACATTTTATTAATCCAGTTTAGAAATTACATCTATGTCTAATAAACACCTATTTAAAATATTGTTATCCAGTTTCTGCATTCACACACATCCTCAAGGTATTTAAGCTGAGTACATGCCCCGTTTTCTTGATATTTTTCTGAGAAGATTTTCCACTATATTTGGAACATGGCTGCAAAGATACACATCCATTCACCCACAAGAGATTCAGGGGTCTATTTACTAGAGAGTTAAAAGTGATAAGAAAGTGTTATCGTGCCAGCCAATCAGCTCCCAACTGTCATTTTTCAAACACAGCCTGAGAGATGACAGTTGGGAGCTGATTGGCTGGCACCTTATCACTTTTCACTCTGTCTCCTAACACTGCTTAGTAAATAGACCCTTTAGTGGGGTTGGGCACTGATGTTTAAATGATATGGCCAGTAATTAGCCTACCTGTTTCCAAAGACAAAAAAACTAAAAACATGAGCTGTTAGTGTATAAGTGTGGTGCTGCTTTAAAGGATCATACATTTTGTGATGAAAAACTAGAACTACTTTTCTATTGTCAATTTCGTTGAGCTGAAAGAGAGTGTTTCTAGGCATCTTGTAAAAAGCTGCAGGAATGGTATTGTGATTAGATGGTCTAATACAGCTTCAGATTCTCAAGTGCCTTTTCTAGAGTCTGAACATGTAGAGAATTAGTAAAATTCTCCTAAGCCTTTATGTAAACTCAACATGCTGTAGCTTCAGGAAAAAGTTTCAGCTGTAAATTGACAAGTTAGCAGCATGGAAAGTGCAAGCACTTACCAAGCAGAAGAGATAAAGTTATGCATACGTTTAATGAAAATTTTATATGGGTCTCTACATCACAGGGGGCCCTGTACCAAAGGAAAAGAAGAGCCTAAAATCACAAACTTAATATAGCTTCATAACACAAGTATGCAGGCAGTTACCTGATTTGGAAAATAATAAGGATGCAGTGTTTGTATATATAATTCATACTTATGTGCCAGATTGCTACCAATGCAATTCATATTCTGCCCTAATGACTGTGGATGGAGCAGGACATTGTGGTAGATCTGATAGTGCCTAGTGAGACCATAACAGTGTTGCTATAGGGTTCTGCTCAGATATTTATAGTTATTCCTCTAGTAGTATGCATCTTCAAGATTACTGGGTAGACACATGGAAAGGGAGAGGTATTAAAGTCAGAGTCTATAAAATGATAGAAACATAGAAATAGAGATTTTGACGGCAGATAACAACCACTTGGCCCATCTAGTCTGCCCTTTAGGAAGAAGCTGATTGGTTGCTTGTTAATCCCTAACGTGCTTCCCATAACATGTTTTAGTTTTCTGTGTCTTTGTGTCATAGTTAGTTCAAAAAGTTAGGGAGCAGCACATTCAACAACGCACATTCAGCAACTAAGTATAAAGACGCTATTTTGGAAGTAGTTATTGGATTTGGAATTACACATCATAAATACCTATAGGATAAGTAATCCAGTGCGGGAATACTTTCTCTTGAACTATACACAACTTCCTGATATCGCCTGTACTGCTGCAGTATGTGGTCAGCATAAGTTCCCCCCTCCCACATATCAAGGTCTATATTTGATGTAGTTGATGAGAATGATGATGGTATATATTTATTTTTAAAATCATGGGTCAATAGCCCTTTAAAGTAAAGTGCACAGCTAGACTACACTACTTATGCATTTGTTTTTATAACTAATTTACATTGAAAAATAAAACAAGTAAAACATTTGAAAATAAATCAATACAAAACCTAAACTTCAAAAAGCAGAGTTTAAATTAAACTATTTTAAAGTAGTGTAAATATTTATATAGGTAAGTAACATACTCTTTGAAATTACTTTTAAAAGAAAACATTTTATATGCCTTGTAAGATACAAGTCAAATAAATCATCAGGGTAAGTTACTGTTGCATTTTTGCAGAGGCTATACTGTCACAGGAGTAGTGATTAATCCCTATCCGAGAAGAAATAATAGTGCTACAGATTTATATGTTCTACTTGTAGCAGAAATAGCTTAAAGGTAGTTACATTTTGTCAAGTCATCTTTCTAGCACTAACCTGCATTTATGGTATTTTCTCTCTCTCTGCAAGACTTTATCTCAGACAATGTGCTGGTAAATAAGTGCAGTTCAGCATCAGTATCAGAAATTTCATTGTCATAGATCCAGTTCATAACAAAACGGAGAAAAATCGTTATTATATTTTCCTTTCATTGAAAACAAAATTCAGTTTTTACAAAACTATAAGCGGCTGCAAAGCAGTCTAAGAAAAAAGTCCTATTGTATTTAAGCCAGTAACTTCCTTCTACTTTTATTTCAAACTACTCTTCTTACTTTAATGGCCTGTTTAAATATACTGTCCTGAATGCACGTACTACAATGCATGTTGTGCAAGGCAACCTACAGTACAAAAACAAATATTAAAGCTACGTATTGAAAATCAAATAAAAAGTGCATTTAGTGGCATTCCCCCTACAAATTCCCTTGCATTGTATTCATCTGATGGGTAGAATGGCATTCTTTAGTTATACTTTAATTACCAAATATACAATCCTCACATCACTACATGTTTCACGTTACAGAGTAATTTCCTGTTCTAACTACATTAATTCATTTTCACTCCCTGTTACTGAAATGGCAGGGACTTTTCACTGAGGGCCTGATTCAGAGCCGGACACTCTGACCAGAGCACCCGCTCTGAATCAGGGCCCTCCTCCATTAAAATGGAGCGTCCTCCTGGACGCTCGTATAGCTGTGGGTCACCACCCACAGCATATACGAGTGTCCAAAAAGATGGTCGCGATGGTCTTGACCATCACGACCATCGGACTTGCGACGGAGACCCTGCGGTAGGGTCTCCCTGCCACAAGCCCTGGAGTGATTTTGGCTCTATCAGAGCCAAAATAACTCCTACTGACATCACTAATGATGTCAGTGGGGCCGGCTTCAGATGGTAGGCGTTCCCATGGGAACGCCTCCGTCTGGCAGGCACGCCCCCGGCACGCCCACCAAAGGGGGGCGTGCTGTCAGTCACCATCGACAGCACGCCCCCTTTGGTGCGAGACCCGGAGCGACAGCTTGGCTGTCGCAGTCCGGGTCTCGCGCATGCGCATGACGGAGCTCCCTCCGTCGTGCGCATGCGCAGTGGGGAACATCGACCCACTTGCAAGCGTACTGCCGCTTGCGAGTGGGTCTGAATGACCCCCTGAGACCCCTGCTGATGGCTTCAGAGTAAAGCCCAAATTCAGGACCTCCCCTTATCCACCATTCAGCTAGTTCCACCAACTGGCTTAAGTACACTTCACTGCCAAAAGGATGCTGCAATGGCTGCTTTGAGGATGACTGATTATTTCAGTGATCCCACTAATGCAAGGAAAGGGGGTCCCAGTGGCAGCTGATGGATCAGAGTTTATTGATCAGTACATTAAAACTTGGGATTAAGTGGAAAATGGATGCTACTGTATGTTGTTACACATCTCTAATTATAAGTAAATAGCAAAAAAATATCTTTATCATAGTGTGTAATTCAATGCAACAAACTCCACTCCTCGATATACAATTATAAAACATTAAATAAGATTCATGAACACTGTGCACATTTTGCTGCCTCAAAGTGTGAACAATTCTGCTATGGTCTGTCTGTTTGGATAAATTCACACAACAGGACATATGCTGCAGTAATCCCGAAAATATGTTAATTTGCTTGGCAAAGGAAACGATTAATAAAAGTGGTAGTTCCTTTTTATTTTCACAGTTACACATTATACATACAATAGAAGCATCTACTGTATATATTTAGCTCAAAGATCTGTTATTCCTTTAACAAAAGAAGCAGGAGAAAATAGCTACTGGAACACCAGTCTTATAGCTGCAGCAGTGACTTGCTGTATGTTCCCTGCATCCATAGCTGGGCTATTATAACCGTGTTGTAGCTGTATAATAAATACTGCTTTATAAATAGAGGAAACTATCCCCAAAGATTCACAGCATAATAGGTTAGTCACTAGGAAACAATAACCAATTCAGTCATTTTTGCAAAGAAATCAATAGAAAACACTTGGCTCTAATAATATGCAGCCACAATAATTAATTAGTAATTGTCAAAACACTATCCATAAAAAGTTTTATTTTTAAAATTTTGCTTTCAATAAGCAATGTGAATCTAAGCCCTTCCATTTGTCGGCTTCATTGTAAACACTTGCTTATTTGTTCCTACAGAGCTCAAAGTCAAACACAAATGTCTAAATGACATTTAGCTTTAATTGCTGCTTGCCGGAATGAGTTAAATGAAGGGCATTCCAGAATTAAACTAACAGCAGGATTTCCTCCTGCATACTCAGCATCATCCAGCTAGAAGCTACTTTGCTAAGTAATATCAATTTGAATGCCTTTACATGGCTATTAAAAAAAAAAACCCATTGTTTAGCCACACATTAAAATTAAGAAACCCATGTACACGAGAAGAATCTATAAATTATTAATAATAATAATAATAATAATAATAAAAAGCAAACATTTATTTTGTCACAGTGACTGATGTAGACGATCTGGTTTAAACGGAGCTCTGGACGGAGACCTACCCGGGACTTTCAGCTTGCAGACTCCACACATTTATGTGTTTTAAGAACTGTCCATTGTCAGTTCCGCCGACAGCCGGTAATCGTTTAGCATTTACAGCCACTTGAGGATTGATCTGTTACATAATTTTTATATGCCATGGAAACTTTCTATTAATTTTAAATGTTTTATAAGTGTTTTTATTAAATGGCTTTAAACTATTTTTGCATTTTTCTCTCTCTTTGATATTATGTCTGATTGAAAACATTACGGAGGAGACCGCTTACCAGATGATCGTCTAGTTCTATATAGTGGGAGGAGAAAATAGCGATCAAACAGTGTGCGAAACCCTCTACAATTACCATTTACAGGATTGCATTTGTTTTAATTTACATTTACATTTGTGATGCGCTAGTGAAGCCAGTTTCCTTTTCTTTGTGTGCAATAAGTATCACATAGGGCCTTATTCAGAGATGTAGGCAAACCCGATGATTTACATACAGTACATCTCCGATGGTATAAGATCTGTGCATGTGCACATTGAGCATATGCAGATCTTATTCTGTGAGACAGAAAGCAGTGCCCTCGAGCAGCAGCATGATTGACATGCTGCAGCCATTTGATAGCGTGGATAGGGTGGCGATGGCCAGCATTCTTGAAAAAAGAGGCATGCCGAGGCCATTGTATTCTGACACAACTTCACCGGCCCCAGAAGTTTCAAAACACAGACCATCCTGAGCAACCAGAGGATTACTCAGATGGCCAATGTTCATGAAGAGTGATCCAATGCTGTGTTTTCGGACACAACAGCGGCTCAGAGAAGCCGTCAGGAGCCATCTATTACACAAGATGCCTCCTATGGCATTAGCATATTAACGCACAGCCATTGTATACAAAGTCTCAGCAGCTGTGCAAAGTGTCCATCTCTGAATCAGGCCCATTGTGTATAGTCAGATTTGCTAATCAGGCCCATCACCGCTCTTAATGGACCTGAGTAGATGAAGTATTTACAAGGAAAATAGTATAGCTGCTACATACATAAATACTGTATATTGTAAATTGAATGTCTGGTTTGTGGAAAATGAGGTAGGAGAAAATTGCAGTAGGTAATGAGCACATTAATTATAGTTTCTGTAGTATAATGTGTGAGTAATGTGCTTATTCTAGAAATGTTTCTTAGATGTAAGTAACAGGATAGAAATAAAGATTGTTTGTGAATAACAAAGACCAGTTCTGAGTCAAGGATGGCTAGGCGCAAACCTGAAAGGTACTGTAAAGAGTTTATTGCTGCGCTGTCAGCAATAAAGAGATGTCAGATTGGTACAGTCGCTTCTGATGACTGGAATATTATTAGCTCAGTTTTTGAAAGATTAAGTTAAACGTGTCCAGGGAACATCCAAGATGAAATGGACGAAAAACATACAATTACCTGGGTCAACAAAGATGATAAAAAAAAACACATTAAAAAGCTGGCATGGAGTGCTGATCCTTGTAGTGCCATACTTGAGAATTGTGGAGTACCTCTTGGTAAATTAGCTCTCAATTTAAAAACATATAAATGTATGATCCATTGTAGGGGTTCATATTGTATGGAGTTAGGACCACTCTTGGCAGAAGTGCCTTAAAGTGGCGTGGGGCTTATCATATATTTGCAAATGCGTATAAACTGAGCCTTCTGCATTTTATTTAGAATATAGAATGTTTGTTTTTTTACTGGCTTATTGCAGTGTGCTGGGGGAAATTGTTTTCTGCTTTTTGTGTTGTCTAGATAAACCTTTCCCTTACAAGCACCTGTTTAAGCCTATAAATTGATTGAACAACTTGTATGGTGTCATGCACATACAGATTATACTAAAATCAAAAGGAGTTTCCAAGAGAAGTTATATAAATAGAGAAGATCTCAGGGCTTAATACCAAGAGCTAAATGTAATAGCTTGCGATTTTCAGCCACTGCAGGGATTAATGTGAGTCTCCCCGTATTATTAAAGTGGCAATCATTTTGAAGGCTAAACTAGCTATTACATTTAGCTCCAACTAATAAAGCAAACACAGTGGAGATGTATCCAGAAAAATGAAGGGCCTGATTCAGATTTGGGAATAGAGTAAGATAGTATATATGTACCTGGACAAACCATGTTGCAATGCAAGGGGTGCAAATACATACATTTTTGTTGCATGTGGGGTAAATACTGTCTGACATGTTGCATGCAGCCCACAAATGCCCCTCCCAAATCTAAATCTCTCAGCACCTTTATATTTGCCCCACCTGCAGTGCAGCATGGTTTTACCAAGATACAGAGTTACTCACTCTTTCCTAAGGTGGCCATACATCTGCGACGGATCGTCGCGATGCAGGGATGCAATTGGAAATTTCTGATCACCCATCGGAAACTTCCGATCGCCCACCATCGATGTTCTGCGATCCATCGCCGGATCGCAGACATTTGCCATGTTGAATGTCGGCGATTTGATGATCGCGATCATTTTTTGATTGTGAGCGTCAAAATGGGCAAAATCCAACAGGTTGGATTTCTGCGATCCCGGGTTGCAGCATGGCGGAAATCCATCCCAGGTGGATGAGGCCCATTACTCTATTCCAAAATCTGAAGACTCAAAGAAGGATGAGAACTAGGGTAGGACAGTGTCCTGAAGACCTAGGGAAGGTAGTGTTAGATAAGTTATCAAATCAAAATTAGAAGAAAGTAATGGTCTTTAGATTTGGGAATGTTCAAGCCTTAATTATTGGAAAAATCACTAAGGAGCCCATTCATCATCACTTAATGTAAATAATGGGGACCTTTATTCATCAAACTCTGCAAAGTGAAAGTTTTCAGAGTTTGACAGCAGGAACCTACTGAAAGTCATCTTCAGGTTCCTGCAATTAAAGCCTGTTGGGAAGCAAGGAGAGCCCCCTGAATTCCTGGAGAGTTGGCAAGCATGCCTAAAATTAACATTTTCTTTTTGTCATTTAGCAGTGCTCCTGTCTAGTTACACTTCTTCACAATCCTGATGAGCAATGGATAGACAAAGTCTGTCCATCAGGCTGTTTGTGTGTACTAATGACATTTTTTGGATGAGAAAACAGGAGCAATAACACATAAATAAACAAAATCAGCTTTTACGCATTACTGTATATCATGAATGATCCAATTATTACATTTAGTCCATAGCACTATTTGACTAAAATAAACTAATTTCAAATATGTGCCAAGAGCAACCTGGTTTACTCCATTACTGAGATTTTTAGTATTCTTACTAAATGGAGAGCTTATTACATCACAGATTAGCAAGCATTACAAAGCACTGCTTTATTATAACCGAAACAATACATATGCTTTTGTGAACTATACCACATGGAAATAGATCTGAAGATCACATGTGAGTCTTTGGTCAAAATTACACTATTCCTGGTGTCTCAGTATGAGATACTGCAAAATATGTACTTTATTTCCACTGTAATTGTCATTGGGTTCTGAAACAGGTTAATGTTCTTCAAATATTCCCTCTGACATCTCTGACTCCCTCTCCTCTCATATCTCTGTCATCTCTGTCTTCTTCCTGTCTCTCTCTCTCTCTCTCACCTCTCTAACCCTGGAAATCCCAGCTTGTGGGATAACAGGAGGGTACATACCTCCATTTAGCAAGCCTCCGTGCTCAGGATCTCAGAGAGCAAGGACGGGCCCCTGTACTATTCAGGAGTATGGCCTAATCACGAGGGTGAGGGGGGTGGGCACGATAAGTGGGATCAATTCCCTATCACCCCCACACAGAGGAAATTGCTGCTGGTTTTCAGCAAACAGGTAATGGGGGTGTGGACCCTGGCTTCCACCGGGCCCCTTAAGCAAGCCCAGGGCCAGGTAATTAATACCCCCCCTCGGCGCCTCTGTCTGTTCTTCAGTTCATGTGAGCGGGGCCTCTCTACATTATCAGCTCTAGTGCGCCATTGACTAGTTTTAGGCTGTATATAATTGGCTACGGTATCTGTCCTGTCTCTCTTTATTGTCAGTTTGCTGCCCAATGAGGCTACTTTTGTGCAATTTATTTCTTGCCTTACTAAGAAGCAGCTACAGTATAAAAAGTATGATGTCCTATAACTAAAAAGTGGTAAATAAAAGACTATTTATGGTATCCATCACATATTACAGAATCTAGCACTTAATAAGCCATGTATTAAAACTTACTATATATCAAAACTTGGGGAACACATGTGGAATAGCTTTGATATAGGAAAAAAGTTTCACGGAAATAGCAGTTAAAGTCGTAGAGAAATTACAAAAGTAGTCTAATTCCTACAGTACAGTATACATTCTTGGTAATGTTTTCATTATTCAATATTGCAAAGATTGCAAAGTTCACCTGAAAATCAGCAGGTGAATACCATCTTTGGCGATGTTTAGTAGAAGCACTTATGAGTAGAGCTACAGTAACTAGCAGCTATGCTTATCGTTACAGTAGTCTTTCATCTGTTTTATAACTATTAGAAATGTGCAATGTTCACTAAAGTATTTGGGTATCTCTATCACTAGAGACCTATCCAACTTATTTGAGGCTAATTTCACTCCTCTCTTTGACAAAATTCACTTGGGAGTCCAGACCCTTCTCTTGGTTCAGGAGGGTGGGTATTCTTAAAATTAACTCTCTTCCCAAGATTCTATACCTGTTGCAGACCCTGCCTATTAAGTTGCCTTCCAGATGATTTCTGGACATTCAGGCTTTAATCAGGGACTTTATCTAGGGAGGAGGTAGGCCTCACTTGAGGCTAGACCTGAAGTTTAGGCAAAAATATAAGGGGGGTTACGTCTCCCTATTATTCAGGGCTATAACCGGGCTTCCCTCCTTAACAGAATATTGGAATTGTCTAGAGCAGATACAAACAAACAGTGGGTGCAAATTGAGAACCAAGCCTTAGCGGTCCCCATCTCTATGGTTCCATGGCTCCCCGCCCTCCATAATATCTCCCATCCTACTATGGGACCCAAATTACTTTGCTGAAAAACCCTAAGATTATCCCCCTCAATATCATTACTTAATTCCTCTTTTATGTTGTTTCTATTTAATGAATTATTCCCTACTGGTATTGACATCAGAGTCTTTGAAATCCTGGGATGATGTGGGACTTTTCTGAGTCAGACAGATGGTGAGTGAGGACAGATTTGTGCCCTTCAATGAGGCATGTGAGAAGTGGAACTTGCCTTTGGGAGAGCATTGGCGTTATCTACAGGTTTGCCACTTCCTTCAATATCTCTGCTCTTCTGGGGCTCTCTGCTTGGTTTCTACTCCTTTTGAACAGCTATTTGCCAGTTCTGCCACCCCGACGAATGCCATTTCTCTTGATTTATAATCTTCTGTCGGTAGATACTAGCCTATCCCGCCCTCATTTTACTACAGTTTGGGGCCGTGAGATTGGTGAGGAATTGGGTGAAGACAAATGGGAAAAAAATATTCAGATTAGCCCATGCCTGTTCCTCCAGTGTTTGTGTTGTGGAGACCCAATATAAGTTGCTCTCCCATTGGTACAGATGCCCAGATACCCTTTCTAAGATGGGGATCAATGTACATAATATTTGTAGGCACTGTTCCATTGCTCCGGGTAATCCACTTCACATCTGGTGGCAATGCTCTATACCCCATCCCTTTTGGAAAAAGGTGCTCAACATTTCTGCTGAACTTTTAGGGGAATCGTTCCCTACGGACCCTATGTTTTGATTGTTTCATCTATCATCCAGACCTATCTTGAAAAACAAGAAATCCCTGTTGTGCCATTTGAATAATGTGGCTAAATCAGTTATTCCAGTATGGTGGCACATCTTCTCTCCTCCAACAATAATGCATTGGTTCATTAAATTGATTTCTACATGGAAATGGATGATATATTGACTTCCACAGATGGGGGCTATGAGTCCTTTAGAGATACCTGGTTTCACTGGATGGATTTCAAAGACTTTTGTGACCTTCAAAAACATCCTTTCCTCTAATCACCCCTAAAGTTTCTGGGTCTGGGCTGAATTGTGGGAGATTGTGGCCCCTAGTTTATAATTATTAAATCTATGGTCACTCTGAATATACATCATCTGATTTGGAGTGACTCTTCTCCTTTTTTCTGTTCTATTCCTTCTTTCTCTCTATTCCCTTTTCTTCCCCACTCCCCCCCTCCTTTCCCCATTGTCTTGATGTCCTTGTTTTTATTTTCAACATTTATTCCTAGTCTGTTAATTAAATTTGCGGGTCTCTTTGGTGTTCACTGAATTTACAGTTGATATGTTTTACAGAGTTTTATATCTTCTCCAGTGTATCTGCATTTTATGATGTTTCTCTTAATGAAGGACCTGTTTATGTTTTTGAATATATGTATTTTTCTTATTTTCTCCCCTCTCCTCTAGATTGTAAGCTCCTAGGAGCCTTCTTCTCTAGCACTTTTATGACAGCCTTCACCTTCAGAGCTGTATTGTGTATGGAGAATTGTGTTGCTAATTGTTACTTGTGTTCTGTTTATATTTTGGTTACTGTATTGTAATGTAATGTTCTGTGTACCCTTTACTGTATGTACAGCGCTGCGGACCACTTGTGGCGCCCTATAAATAAAATGTAATAATAATAATAGTTTTCCTTTGATAAATTTAATAAAATATATTTTGCACTAAAATTGTAATTGCAATGTAATTTTTAATGTGTGACATTGATATATATATTAGGGGTGAGCGGGTTCGGATTTCTGAAATCTGAACCCCCCTGAGCCCCCCTTATCTGAGGCCGATCCGAGTCAGGCTCAACTTTTCACGCCTGACTCGGATCTGTAATCGAGGCAAAACGTCATCATCCCGCCTTCCGGGTGTCGTGGGTTTTGGATTCTATATAAGGTACCCGCGTCGGCGCCATTTTGTCACTCAGTTGTGGACAGTGAAGAGGGAGGGTGGGAGTTAGGGCTGGCTGGGCTGTGTAGTGTAGTATAGTACATTGTAGTGTTGTGCTGTGCTGTGCTGTGCTGTGCTGCGCTGTGCTGCTGTTGTACATAGGGGCTGTTTCCACTCCTCCAAAGTCCATAGGGGCTGGCTGCACTGTGTTGTGCAGTCAGTTGTCCATAGGGGCTGTGTCCACTCCAAAGTCCTGTGCAGTGTCCCAGTCCTAAAGGGGTGCTGTAGTGTTGTCCAGGGGGTGCTCTGTCCATCAGGGGTGCTCCCCCCAAGTGCAAAAAAATAAATATTTTTTCTGTGTTTGTGAATTGTGTGCGCAGTAGCCACACGTGCATCAACAAAGTAGTGCCAAGCGTGCACCTGTGTCATAAGTAAAGGGCCGGCTGGCATGACCGTTAAAGGGTGCTTTAACCCCCAAAGTGCACTCCAAACCAAATAAAAAATATTTTCTGTGTTTGTGAATTGTGTGCACTGTGGCTGCACGTGCATCAACAAAGGAGCAGCGCCAAGTACACGCCTGTGTCCCATAAGTAAAGAGTCGGCTGGCTTGTCCATTAAAGGGTGCTGTAACCCCCAAAGTGCACTCCAAAAAAAATAAAAAAAAATATTTTTGTGTTTGTGAATTGTGTGCACAGTAGCCGCACGTGCATCAACAAAGTAGCGCCAAGCGTGCGCCTGTGTCATAAGTAAAGGGCCAGCTGGCTTGACCATTAAAGGGTGCTGTAACCCCCAAAGTGCACTCCAAACCAAATAAAAAAATATTTTCTGTGTTTGTGAATTGTGTGCACTGTGGCTGCACGTGCATCAACAAAGGAGCAGCGCCAAGCGTGCGCCTGTGTCTCATAAGTAAAGGGCCGGCTGGCTTGTCCGTTAAAGGGTGGTGTAACCCTCAAAGTGCGCTCCACAAATAAATAAAAAATTCTCCTTTTTTTTCTGTCTTTGTGAATTGTGTGGGCTGTAGCTCCACCTGCATCCTTAAAGCAGCAGCGACAAGCGTGCGTCTGTCTGTTAAAGGGTGGTGTAACCCCCAAAGTGCACTCCAACAAAAATAAAACAGTTTCTTCTGTGTTTGTGAATTGTGTGCACTGTACGTGCATCCTGAAAGTAGCAGCGCCAAGCATGCATCTGTCTGCTAAAGGGTGGTGTAACCCCCAAAGTGCACTCCAACAAAAATAAAACATTTTCTTCTGTGTTTGTGAATTGTCTGCACTGTACATGCATCCTCAAAGCAGCAGTGCCAAACATGCGTCTGTCTGTTAAAGGGTGGTGTAACCCTCAAAGTGCGCTCCACAAAGAATAAAAAATTCTTCTTGTTTTTTCTGTCTTTGTGAATTGTGTGGGCTATAGCCGCTGCTGCATCCTCAAAGCAGCAGCACCAAGCGTGCATCTGTCTGTTAAAGGGTGGTGTAACCCTCAAAGTGCGCTCCACAAAGAATAAAAAATTCTTCTTTTTTTTCTGTCTTTGTGAATTGTGTGCACTGTAGCTGCACGTGCATCAACAAAGGAGCAGCGCCAAGCGTGCACCTGTGTCCCATAAGTAAAGAGCCGGCTGGCTCATTTCTTAAAGGGTGGTGTAACCAACAAAGTGCACTAGTCTCCAACAAAAATAAAAAAATATTTTCTGTGTTTGTGTGCGCCTTAGCCGCACGTATATATCAATATAACATAAATGGAGGACCAAACTTTCTCCGATGAAAATAAAATAGGGAAAGATCAAGAACCACTTCCTACTAGTGCAGAAGCTGCTGCCACTAGTCATGACAAAGACAATAACATGCCATCAATGTCGTCTGCCAAGGCAGATGCCCAATGTCATAGTAGAGGGCACATACAATCCCAAATGACAAACTTCAGGAAAATGACCTTGAAAAAAACATTTAAATCATCTGAGGAGAAATGTAAACTTGCCAATATGCCATTTACGACACGGAGTGGCAAGGAACGGCTAAGGTCTTTCCCTATGTTCATGACTAGTGGTTCAGCTTCACATGACAATGGAAGCCCTCCTCCCGCTAAAAAAATCAAACGAGTTAAGCTGGCAAAAGCACAGCAAAGAACTGTGCGTTCTAAGAAGATATCACAAATCCCCAAGGAGAGTCCAAGTGTGGTGGCGGTTGCGATGCCTGACCTTCCCAGCACTGGACGGGAAGAGGTGGCTTTTTCCACAATTTGCACGCCCCCTGCAAGTGCTGAAAGGAGCACCCACAGTCCACTTGCTGATATGCAAATTGAAGATGTCACTGTTGAAGTACAACAGGATGAGGATACTGGTGTAGCTGGCGCTGAGGAGGAAGTTGGCGAGGAGGATTCTGATGGTGATGTAGTTTGTTTAAATCAGGCTCCGGGGGAGACAGTTGTTGTCCGTGGGATGAAAAAGCCCATCACGGTCATGCCTGGGCAGAAGACCAAACATTCCAACTCTTTGGTCTGGCAATATTTCTATCCAAATCCGGACAACAACTGTCTTGCCATATGTACCATATGTAAAGGTGAAATAAGTAGGGGTAGGGACATTAACCACCTAGGAACATCCTCCCTTGAACGGCACCTGCAGCGCATTCATAAAAAGTTACTGTCAAGTTCAGAAACTTTGGCTAAGTCCGTAAGCAGTCCAGGGACACCTAAATCCCGTTGTCCTGTTGTATCCAAGCACCTGCAAACCACACCGTCAACTCCCTCCTCATCAATTTCCTCCTTAGTCAGGATCGGAAGTAGTCCTGCAGGCCATGTCACTGGCATGACTGACTCTCCTATCCGGGATTCCTCCAGAGGATCCTGCATTGCTACGCCTACTGCTGCCGATGCTGCTGTTGCTGCTGCTGGGAGTCGTTCATCATCCCAGAGAGGAAGTAGGACCACTAGTTTTACTAAACAATTGGCCCTCCAACAGTCCTTAGCGAGGAGGATGAAGTACAACAGCAGTCATCCTGAAGCAAAACGTATAACTGAGGCTTGGACTACTATGTTGGTGTTAGACGTGCGTCCGGTATCCGCCATTAGTGCAGTGGGATTTAGACAATTGGTGGAGGTAGTGTGTCCCCGGTTCCAAATCCCATCTAGATTCCACTTCACTAGGCAGGCGATACTGAGACTGTACAGAAACGTCAGAAAAAGTGTCCTCAGTGTCCTGAAAAATGCGGTTGTACCCAATGTCCACTTAACCACGGACATGTGGACAAGTGGAACAGGGCAAACTAAGGACTATATGACTGTGACAGCCCACTGGGTAGATGTATCACCTTACGCAGCAACAACAGCAGCGTCACCAGTAGCAGCATCTCAGAAACGCCAGCTCGTTCCAAGGCAGGCTACGCTGTGTATCACCAGTTTCAGTAAAAGGCACACTGCCGACAACCTCTTAGAGAAACTGAGGGAAATCATCGCCCAGTGGCTTACCCCACTTAGACTCTCCTGGGGATTTGTGATATCTGACAATGCCACCAATATTGTGTGGGCATTACATCTGGGCAAATTCCAGCATGTCCCATGTTTTGCTTACACAATAAACTTGATGGTGCAGAATTTTCTGAAAAGTGACAGGGGTGTGCAGGAGACGCTTTGGGTGGGCCAAAAAATGTCTGGCCACTCTCGCCATTCAGGGACTGCGTGCCGAAGACTGGAGCACCAGCTAACACTCTTGAATCTGCCCCGCCATCACCTGAAGCGAGAGGTTATGATGTGGTGGAACTCAACCCTCTATATGCTTCAGAGGATGGAGGAGCAGCAAAAGGCCATTCAAGCCTATACATCCACCTATGACATAGGCAAAGGAGGGGGTATGCACCTGAGTCAAGCACAGTGGAGAATGATTTCCGTGTTGTGCAAGTTTCTCCAGCCCCCCGAACTTGCCACACGTGAAGTCAGTTCAGACACTGCCAGCTTGAGTCAGGTCATTCCCCTCATCAGGCTTTTGCAGAAGCAGCTGGAGAAAGTGAAGGAGGAGCTAAGATGGAGCGATTCCGCTCGGCATGTGGGACTTGTGGATGAAGCCCTACATTTGCTTTGCCAGGATTCCAGGGTGGTCAATCTGTTGAAATCAGACCACTACATTTTGGCCACCGTGCTCGATCCTAGGTTTAAAGCCTATGTGGTGTCTCTCTTTCCGGCCGACACAAGCCTGCAGAGGTGCAAAGACCTGCTGGTGAAAAGACTGTCAGCTGAAGCGGAACGTGACACGTCAACAGCTCCTTCTTCATTTTCTCCTGCAACTGGGGCTGCCATAAAAAAACTTAGGTATCCTAAGCAACCCGCTGGTGTTGATGCAGGGCAGGCAGGACCAAGTTTGGACATCTGGTCCGGACTGAAGGACCTTGCAACAATTTCTGACATGTCTACTGTCACTGCATATGATACAGTCACCATTGACAGAATGGTAGAGGATTACATCGGTGACAGCATCCAAGTAGGCATGTCAGACAGTCCGTACCTGTACTGGCAGGAAAAAGAGGCAATTTGGAGGCCCCTGTACAAACTGGCTCTATTTTACCTGAGTTGCCCCCCCTCCAGTGTGTACTCCGAAAGAGTGTTTAGTGCAGCCAGGAACCTTGTCAGCGAAAGGTGTAGGAGGTTGCTTCCACAAAATGTGGAGAAGATGATGTTCATAAAAATGAATTATCAACTCTTCCAGGGAGATCAGCCTCCAGAATGTACAGAGGGTCCTGTGGTGGTGGATTCCAGCGGGAATGAATTAATACTCTGTGAGGATGAGGATGTACACAACACTGAAGAGGGTGAGCAATTGGTGGATGAGGAGGATGAGGACGACATCTTGCCTCCGTAGAGCCAGTTTGAGCAGGGACAGATTAATTGCAAGCTTGTTTTGTGGGGGCCCAAACAAACCAATCATTTCAGCCACAGTCGTGTGGCAGACCCTGGCGCTGAAATGATTTGTTTGCTAAAGTGTGCATGTCCTGTTTATACAACATAAGGATGGGTGGGAGGGCTCAAGGACAATTCCATCTTGCACCTCTTTTTTTTCTTTGCATTATGTACTCTTTGAGGCCTAATTTTTCAAACTGCCATCCTGTCTGCCACTGCAGTGTCACTCCTAGATGGGCCACGTGTTTGTGCCGCACACTCGTGTCGCTTAGCATAGTCATCCAGCTACCTCGGTGCAACCTTTTGGACATAAAAATACTATTGTGAGGTGTGAGGTGTTCAGAATAAACTGGAAATGAGTGGAAATTAAGGTTATTGAGGTTAATAATAGCATAGGAGCTGAAAAAACCACAAATTCTGTGATTTTAGCTGTTTTTATGCTTTTTTTAAAAAAAATACAGATCCAAAACACAAAACCCAGAACCCAAAACACGGAAGGGTGGTTTTGGCAAAACCAATCCAGATCCAAAACATGAAGAAAGATCCAGATCCAAAACCAAAACACGAAAAGTGGCCGGTGCACACCCCTAATATAAAGCAATAAGAATCATTGCAGAAGGCAGTATATCGTTCATAAGGTGTATATATTTCTCATGAGCAGTCTAAAAAAAAACACGGCAAAGCAAGAGTGTCCTGTGTTAATGTATCATGACAAACTGACAATATTCCTATGGTACTCACTAGCACGGAGGTAAATAGAAAGCCATAAATCATTTGTCCTGTTACAATTTTTGGCCATAGCATTTCTGGAGCTGTGAGAATTGCTGATGCTACAATAAAAGAGACTTTTAGGAAATAATATAATTAAGAACCAAACAAAATTAAAACTGTATGTCATCAATGATCAAATGAATCTGATCAAAATACAAATTGTACTATTCAAAAAACAGTACACAGTCTGACAACATGATGTATAATTGATGCATAATTGAATTGAATTAGATGTACATGGCTTGCCTTCAAGTAAATTTTAACTCCACCTCAAACGTTAGAGGAATGTTTTGACAGAACAGTCTCTCGTTCCATGGAGAAGTAGTTTTGCACAGAAATCAGTACATCAATAGGTATTTTTGAACTTAGGCCTTGTATGCACAGGCATTATTTGAAAGCATTTAAAGCATATTCTTAATGCCTATTAAATGTACCCTGACACCAATGTTCCTGAAAATAATGTAAGTGAATGGACCTGTACATAGACCTTTCCGTATAAGCGTTCACTTTGTTATACTCTGCTAAGAGTCAGTATTGACATTGCCAGCAGTGCTCAGGAACATTAATGTTCTATAGAGTAGTAACCCTCATCCACTCACTGGTCATCTCCAAATTGGACTACTGTAACCTTCTCCTAGCTGGCCTCAAAGTCTCCCACCTCTCTCCACTGCAATTGGTCCTCAATGCCGCTGCTTGGCTCATCTTCCTCTCCAGACATTCTACATCTGCTTACCCTCTCCTTCAAGCTTTACACTGGCTCCTCTTCCCCTTCAGATGCCAATTCAAGATTCTTACATTTGCCTACAAAGCCCTCACTAAATCCTCCCCCACATAATTTCTGACCTTCTCTCCCTTCACACTCCCGCCAGTCAACTTCGCTCAACAAATGCAAGCCGCCTCTCTTGCCAACTGATTACTTCCTCCCACTCCCGCCTCCAAGATTTTGCCCGTGCTGCTCCCTACCTTTGGAACTCTCTCTCCCTAGCAGACTCTCCACCTCACTGCATATCTTCAAACGGGCTTTCAAGACCCACTACTTCATCAAGGCCTTCCAGCTCTCATCCTAACCAACATAATACTCTCTCCTCCCTATCTTCTCCTTCTGTGTCACCTCTGTCTGTCTGCCACTCCCCTTTAGAATGTAAGCTCTCACGAGTAGGGACCTCTTCCCTGATGTGCTTCTCCTTACACTTTCTTCTATTCCTTACTCCTCATAAGGGCACCTAACACGTCTCTGCCAACTCCCTGCTGCTTATTGTGAGTGTTTTAATCACTATTGCAGCAATGTATATAATGTCCTTCACTGTATTGTAGTTTACTTGTTTTTTTTGTTGTTTTTTTGTTCACTTATTTGTTTTATGTACTATGTAAGGCGCTGCGGAACACTTGTGGCACCATATAAATAAAGGATAATAATAATAATCTATAATGGGTGCAGGGTGTGCGGTGCACAAGGGCCCCCTGCACCCATTTAGTATACTTCCTTCTCCAGAGTCCAGAGTCGTCGCTGCACAAATTATCAGGAAAATAGTGCGCCCACCATTTTTCAGAAGATTTGTGCATGTGAGGTAAAGAAATCACTGGAAACATGGCGAGGGTGCCATTTTCCCGGAGACCCATGCATGCGCAGTGCCAAACTCATAACTGCGCCATAGAGAGAGGATGGGGCCACAAGGAGGCTGCACATAGCCCCCCCTCTTAATCTGCTCCTGATTCTGTACAATACAATGGAGAGCTATGGAATTACTCATTATGTTCATAGTGCACTTCGCTGCAGGGCAGGGACGTATGGTGAAGTCAATGGATGGGGAGACACTGGGTAGTATCAGAGCCAGATTTCCACACACATATATGAACCTGCCCCACTTGCACAGATCTCCTCTGTCACACAGATTCCCCCCCCACACACACACATATTCCCCATAGCACAGATCCCTCTCACACTTACACTATATAGACAAAAGTATTTGGCCACACCTGTTAATTATTGAATTGAGGTGTTTCAATCAGACCCATTGCCACAGGTGTATAGAATCAAGCACCTAGCCATGCAGTCTCCATTTGCAAACATTTGTTATATATAATGGGTCATTTTGAAGAGCTCAGTGGCTTCATATGTGGTACTGTGATAGGATGTCACCTTTGTCATAAAACGGTTCATGAAATTTCATCCCTGCTGGATATTCCACAGTCAACTGTAAGTGATATTATTAGAAAGTGGAAGGGTTTCGGAACAACAGCAACTAAGCCTAGAAGCGGAAGACCATGTAACACACAGAGCAGAGTCAACAACTGCTAAGGTGCATGTTGCATAAAAGTCGCTGATTCCATACCTGAAGAGTTCCAAACTTCCATTGGCATTACTGTAAGCACAAAAACTGTGCAACAGGAGCTTAATGGAATGGGTTTCCATGGCTGAGCAGCTGCATGCAAACCTCACGTAACCAAGTCCAATGCCAAGCGTCGGAAGAAGTGGTGTAAAGCACACCAACACTGGACTGTGAAAACGTGTTATGTGGAGTGATGAATCACGTTTCTCTGTTTGGCAGTCAGATGTGTGAGTCTGGGTTTGGCGGATGCCAGGAGAACATTACATGTCTGACTGCATTGGGCCAACTGTGAAGTTTGGTGGGGGATGGATAATGGTATGGGACTGTTTTTCAGGGTTTGGGCTAGACCCCTTATCTCCAGTGAAGGGCAGTCTTAATGCTTCAGCATACCAAGACATTTTGAACAATGCTATGCTTCCAACTTTGTGGCAACTGTTTGGGGAAGACCTTTTTCTATTCCAACATGACTGTACCCCAATGCACAAAGCAAGGACTATAAAGACATTGTTTGATTAGTTTGGTGTGGAAGAACTTGACTGGCCTGCACAGAATCATGACCTCAACCTCATCAAGAACCTTTGGGATGAACTGGAAATAGATTGCGAGCCAGGCCTTCTCCAACATCAGTATCTGACCTCATAAATGCTCTACAGAATGAATGGGCACACATTCCCTCAGAAACACTCCAAATCTTGTGGAAAGCCTTCCAAGAAGAGTGGAAGCTGTTATAGCTGCAAAAGGGGTACCAACTCCATATTAAAGTATATGTATTTGAATACACTGTCATTAGAGTCCCTGTTGGTGTAATGGTCAGGCGTCTGAATACTTTTGTTCATATAGCACATCTCCCACTAGCACAGAAGATTCCCCTACACATACACAGATCTCCCCCTAGCAGAGGACCCTCCTCACCTTTTTCTACTTTGTGTGTTTCCTCTGTCTGCATATTCCAATTTCCTTGCCTCCTCAGTGCTGCTGCTGAGCTCCGATGCCCGTGTACATCCTGGACTGGTCACCTGATCGTCAAAAGCATCCATCAAAGCTCAAGGCACGCCCCTCACAGTGAGACAAGCCTCCATTAGCTCTTTTTCTCTGTGTTTTATTGGTTGCTTTGTGACCTAGCCCCCAGCTCCAGGCAGTGTCTGAGCTATCAGAGGTGAGGTTGAGCTCATCTCTTGTCTCTCCCTATATTTCCAGGGAGTTCTGCAATTTTGGTGTTTTGCCTATAAAAATGATCAGAATAATACAAAGAAGATATTTATAAAACTCTGCAGTCTGAAAGGGAGGCTCTGCAGTCAGCCTTCTCTGCTTGGGCACACTGTTTAGGTAACTTATAGTTGGGCTCACTGGGTCTAGAAGCCAAACAGAGGTTATAAAAACAATGACACATGACCACAGCAGGTCCAGAAGCTGAAAAAGTTGATCGATTATTTTTTGAAACAACCTGTGCTGACACTCCTCAGAGCTACTGTATAATTTATCACAAAGTTTACACATTTTATATTTGTGAGAATAAGATTTTGTGGGAGGTAAGGGTTAGAGCTGAACTATAAGGCAACAACCTCTACTTGCTCTCTGCATGCCACAAAAGTATTATTTACATTTGACCCTCCACCACCTGCAGTAGGAATACTCATTGCCCATCCTATTTTATACGAGACTTGTGGTGTATTCCTTTTGCAATACAGCCAAACATTATGTATGGAAGTACATTGCTGTCCCAGCTAGGAAAATAAAAAATGTACGCCTAAAATGTTATACTGCAATATAAATAACCTCCTAATATACTTACTAAAAAATGTTCTTTCCATTCGAAGTATCAATTTGCTTCTATTGACTAATATACAAATCACCACAAAACAGTTTAACAAATACTTTCACACTCCCTAACTGCACCAGCCACATTACAATCTGCCCTGCCATGTCCTCAATTCCGTATTGCCCCCTAATTTGTAAGGCCACACCCCATAACGCAATGTAACTTTTTTGCAGCAGAAAACTGCAAATGTTTCATAAAAATAAAATTGATAAGAGTATGTACAAATACCACAAAGCCCTAAACCAGGTGTCTTCAACCCGTGGCCCATGGAGCTGTTCCCCGTGGCCTGCCGATGGTTAGTGTAGTGCGGACACAGAAACAAACACTGCCGCCAGCACCTGTGTGTTTGTTTTAGCAGCCAGTGAGAGTCAGACAGACTCTCATTGGCTGCTGCACCCATGGCCGGAGCCAGGCTGGAGCACTCTCATGAGCTCCACCTTCCGGCTCTCGCAGTCGGTGATAGCAGAGATGTCATGATGTCTCTCCCATAGTGCAGAGCAGGCCGGGAGGATGGAGGAGCAGACAGCGGCAAGCGCGGAGATTCAGGTAAGTGGGTTTTTTTTGTGTGTCTTTGTCCTATATATGTAAGGGGCACTGCATAGGGGGGACTACTACTGGAGGCACTATATAAGGGGCACTGCATAGGGGGACCACTACAGGGGGCACTATATAAGAGGCACTACTGGGGGCACTGCATAGGAGGGATCACTACTGGGGGCACTGCATGGGGGGACTACTATTGGCGGCACTGTATAAGGGGCACTGCATAGGGGAACTACTAGGGGCACTGCATGGGGGGACTACTACTGGGGGCACTGTATAAGGGGGACTTCTACTGGGGGCACTGTATAAAGGGGACTACTACTGGGGGCACTGTATAGGTGGACTACTACTGGGGGCACTGTATGGGGGACTACTACTGGGTGCACTGTATTAGGGGCAGTGCAGAGGGGGGCAGCTATGGGACATAATTGTTTGAGGATGGGTGCATAAATAATGGAGGAGGGACAGTTATGGGGCATAATTATAATTGTGGGAGGAGGGGAGCCATTCTGGGACCTAATTAAAATTGTAGGAGAGGGCAGTTATGGGATATAATTGTGTGAGGAGGGGGCAGAGTCTAAATGTCGCAGTATAGCTTAGTGTGGCCCTCTGGCTTTATTGAATTTTTTATTGTGGCCCACACTGTCTTAAAGGTTGAATACCCCTGCTCTAAACCATATTAAAACTCATATCATAAACATGGTGGATGTTCTAATAATTAAGAAGCCAAAAAGACACTTTTAAGCAACCAAAGGCAAAATTCATCAGAAAGATCAATAATTCAGCCTTTAACCACTTGCATGGCATGGTCGTATCAGATACGACCATACCAGACTGGGCTTTCCCTGACATGGTCGTATCTGATATTGACCAGTCAGAAATGGCCACTAGGCGGCTATGGGAAGCTAATCTTCCCACTGCCGCCTATATCAGAGGGACCTTCTGGTCCCTCTACACCTGCGGCTCCCCCTCCTGTGTTTCCTGATCACTGCTGGCCACAGTGATCGGGCACCGTTGGCACCCAGCTGCTGCTGTGACCGATCACTGTGGCCAACAGTGATCGGGCAGCCCGGCCGGCCCCACCGCCTACAATAAGAAGCAGCAGTGGCAGCACTGGTAGCCGCCGCTGCTGCTATGTATCGGAGCCGCCAGCGGAACACCCTCCCGCTGTGGCTCCGGGAAGACACAGTGATCAGTGTGATCACTGTGTAGAAGCAGCAGCGGCGGCTCTGGTAGCCGCCACCGCTGCTGATAAATAGCCGGGCCGCTAGTGGGACACCCTCCCGCTGCGGCTCCGGGAAGACACAGTGATCAGTGTGATCACTGTGTAGAAGCAGCAGCGGCGGCTCTGGTAGCCACCACCGCTGCTGATAAATAGCCGGGCCGCTAGTGGGACACCCTCCCGCTGCGGCTCCGGGAAGACACAGTGATCAGTGTGATCACTGTGTAGAAGCAGCAGCGGCGGCTCTGGTAGCCGCCACCGCTGCTGATAAATAGCCGGGCCGCTAGTGGGACACCCTCCCGCTGCGGCTCCGGGAAGACACAGTGATCAGTGTGATCACTGTGTAGAAGCAGCAGCGGCGGCTCTGGTAGCCGCCACCGCTGCTGATAAATAGCCGGGCCGCTAGTGGGACACCCTCCCGCTGCGGCTCCGGGAAGACACAGTGATCAGTGTGATCACTGTGTAGAAGCAGCAGCGGCGGCTCTGGTAGCCGCCACCGCTGCTGATAAATAGCCGGGCCGCTAGTGGGACACCCTCCCGCTGCGGCTCCGGGAAGACACAGTGATCAGTGTGATCACTGTGTAGAAGCAGCAGCAGCGCGGCTCTGGAAGCCGCCGCCGCTGCTGCTAAATAGCCAGGTCGCCAGTGGGACACCGTCGCGCTGCGGCTCCAGCACGACAGTGATCAGATAGTGATCACTGGCTGAGTAGAAGCAGCAGCGGCTCTGTTAGCCGCCGCTGTGCTATGTGTCGGGGCCGCCAGCGGGACACCCTCCCGCTGCAGCTCCGGCAGTGATCACATAGTGATCACTGGCCGTGTAGAGACAGCAGCAGCGGCTCTGGCAGCCGCCGCTGTTCTAGATATCCAGGCCACTCCCTCTGGCTTCAGCCGCTCCTCCTCCTCCCCCATAACGCCCATTTTTATAAGGGGCCAGGCCATAATAAAATTATATATATATAATATATATATATATATATATATATAAATAATATGTATCTATATATATGTATATATATATATAAATATATACTATATATATATGTATCTATATATATATATATATATATGTATATATATATATATATATATATATGTACACATATGCGCCTAATCAGCCGTGTGTGATTTGTTTATTCCGGAGTGCCACCATGTGGATTACACACATATATATATGTATATATATATATGTATGTGTGTAATCCAGACGGCGGCACTCCGGAATAAACGGATCACACATGGCTGATTAGATGCATATGTGTATATATGTGCATGTGTGTAAATATATATATATATATATATATATATATATACACACACGTGTGTGTAAGCAACAACATATATATATACATATATATATATATATATGTACATATATACTGTATATATATATATATATTAGGGGTGTGCAACGGCCACTTTTCGTGTTTTGTGTTTTGGTTTTGGATCTGGATCTTTCTTCGTGTTTTGGATCTGGATTAGTTTTGCCAAAACCACCCTTCCGTGTTTTGGGTTCTGGGTTTTGTGTTTTGGATCTGTATTTTTTTTAAAATAAGCATAAAAACAGCTAAAATCACAGAATTTGTAGGTTTTTCTGTTCCTATGCTATTATTAACCTCAATAACCTTAATTACCACTCATTTCCAGTCTATTCTGAACACTGAACACCTCACAATAGTGTTTTTATGTCCAAAAGGTTGCACCGAGGTATCTGGATGACTATGCTAAGCGACACGAGTGGGCGGCACAAACACGTGACCCATCTAGGCGTGATACTGCAGTGGCAGACAGGATGGCAGTTTGAAAAACTAGGCCCCAAACTGTACATAATGCAAAGAAAAAAAAGAGGTGCAAGATGAAATTGTCCTTGGGCCCTCCCACCCACCCTTATGTTGTATAAACAGGACATGCACACTTTAACAAACCAATCATTTCAGCGCCAGGGTCTGCCACACAACTGTGGCTGAAATGATTGGTTCGTTTGGGCCCCCACATAACAAGCTGGCAATTAATCTGTCCCTGCACAAACTGGCTCTACGGAGGCAAGATGTCGTCCTCATCCTCCTCATCCACCGATTCCTCACCCTCTTCAGTGTTGTGTACATCCTCATCCTCACAGAGTATTAATTCGTCCCTGCTGGAATCCACAACCACAGGTCCCTCTGTACGTTCTGGAGGCTGGTCTCCCTGGAAGAGTTGATAATTCATTTTATGAACATCATCTTCTCCACATTTTGTGGAAGCAACCTCCTACACCTTTCGCTGACAAGGTTCACGGCTGCACTAAACACTCTTTCGGAGTACACACTGGAGGGGGGGCAACTCAGGTAAAATAGAGCCTGTTTGTACAGGGACCTCCAAATTGCTTCTTTTTCCTGCCAGTACAGGTACGGACTGTCTGACATGCCTACTTGGATGCTGTCACCGATGTAATCCTTTAACAGACAGATGCACGCTTGTCGCTGCTGCTTTAAGGATGCACGTGCGGCTACATCGCACACAAGTCACAAAGACAGAAAAAAAAAGAAGAATATTTTTATTGTTTGTGGAGCACACTTTGAGGGTTACACCACCCTTTAACAGACAGACGCATGCTTGTCGCTGCTGCTTTGAGGACAGTATCATATGCAGTGACAGTAGACTTGTCAGAAATTGTTGGCACGTCCTTCAGTCCGGACCAGATGTCCAAACCAGCCCTTGACTTATGGCACAGGTGCATGCTTGGCGCTGCTACTGTGTTGATGCACGTGCGGCTACATCGCACAGAAGTCACAAACACATAAAAAAAATAGTTTTTTATTTTTTGGAGCACTTTGAGGGTTACACCACCCTTTAACAGACAGACGCAAGCTTGTCGCTGCTGCTTTAAGGATGCAAGTGCGGCTACAGCCCACACATTTCACAAAGACAGAAAAAAAAATAAGAATTTTTTTAGTGTTTGTGGAGCGCACTTTGAGGGTTACACCACCCTTTAACAGACAGACGCACGCTTGTCGCTGCTGCTTTAAGGATGCAGGTGTGGCTACAGCCCACACATTTCACAAAGACAGAAAAAAAAATAAGAATTTTTTTAATTTGTTTGTGGAGCGCACTTTGAGGGTTACACCACCCTTTAACAGACAGACGCACGCTTGTCGCTGCTGCTTTAAGGATGCAGGTGTGGCTACAGCCCACACATTTCACAAAGACAGAAAAAAAAAGAAGAATTTTTTTATTGTTTGTGGAGCGCACTTTGAGGGTTACACCACCCTTTAACAGACAGACGCACGCTTGTCGCTGCTGCTTTAAGGATGCAGGTGCGGCTACAGCCCACACATTTCACAAAGACAGAAAAAAAAATAGGAATTGTTTTATTGTTTGTGGAGCGCACTTTGAGGGTTACACCACCCTTTATCAGACAGACGCACGATTGTCGCTGCTGCTTTGAGGATGCAGGTGGAATCTAGACGGGATTTGGAACCGGGGACACACTACCTCCATCAATTGTCTAAATCCCACTGCACTAATGGCGGATACCGGACGCACGTCTAACACCAACATAGCAGTCAAGGCCTCAGTTATACGTTTTGCTTCAGGATGACTGCTGTCGTACTTCATCCTCATCGCTAGGGACTGTTGGAGGGTCAATTGTTTAGTAAAAGTAGTGGTGTTCCTACTTCCTCTCTGGGATGATGAACAACTCCCAGCAGCAGCAACAGCACTAGGAGGAAGTGGTTCTTGATCTCTCCCTATTTTATTTTTATCAGAGAAAGTTTGGTCCTCCATTTATGTTATATTGATATATATACGTGCGGCTAAAGCGCACACAAACACAGAAAATATTTTTTTATTTTTGCTGGAGAGTAGTGCACTTTGTGGGTAACACCACCCTTTAAGAAATGAGCCAGCCGGCTCTTTACTTATGGGACACAGGCGCACGCTTGGCGCTGCTCCTTTGTTGATGCACGTGCAGCCACAGTGCACACAATTCACAAACACAGAAAATATTTTTTTATTTGGTTTGGAGTGTACTTTGGGGGTTACAGCACCCTTTAATGGTCAAGCCAGCCGGCCCTTTACTTATGACACAGGCGCACGCTTGGCACTACTTTGTTGATGCACGTGCGGCTACTGCGCACACAATTCACAAACACAGAAAATATTATTTTTTTTGGTTTGGACTGGAGTGTACTTTGGGGGTTACAGCACCCTTTAATGGTCAAGCCAGCCGGCCCTTTACTTATGACACAGGCGCACGCTTGGCACTACTTTGTTGATGCACGTGCGGCTACTGCGCACACAATTCACAAACACAGAAAATATTATTTTTTTGGTTTGGACTGGAGTGCACTTTGGGGGTTACAGCGCCCTTTAACGGTCAAGCCAGCCGGCCCTTTACTTATGACACAGGCGCACGCTTGGCACTACTTTGTTGATGCACGTGCGGCTACTGCGCACACATTCACAAACACAGAAAATATTATTTTTTTTGGTATGGACTGGAGTGTACTTTGGGGGTTACAGCACCCTTTAACGGTCAAGCCAGCCGGCCCTTTACTTATGACACAGGCGCACGCTTGGCACTACTTTGTTGATGCACGTGCGGCTACTGCGCACACAATTCACAAACACAGAAAAAATATTATTTTTTTTAGCACTTGGGGGAAGCACCCCTGATGGACAGAGCACCCCCTGGACAACACTACACTTTAGGACTGGGACACTGCACAGGACTTTGGAGTGGACACAGCCCCTATGGAGAACTGACTGCACAACAGAGTCCAGCCAGCCCCTATGGACTTTGAAGTAGTGGACACAGCCCCTATTAACAACAGCAGCACAGCACAACACAGCCAGCCCCTATGGACTTTGAAGTAGTGGACACAGCCCCTATGGACAACAGTAGCACAGCGCAGCACAGCACAGCACAACACTACTCTGCACTACACTACACTACACAGCCCAGCCAGCCCTAACTCCCACCCTCCCTCTTCACTGTCCACAGCCGAGTGAGAAAATGGCGCTGACGCGGGTACCTTATATAGGATCCAAAACCCGCGAGACCCGGAAGGCGGGATGATGACGTTTTGCCTCGATTTCAGATCCGAGTCAGGCGGGAAAAGTCGAGCCTGACTCGGATCTGCCTCAGATCGGGGGGGCTCGGGGGAGTTCGGATTTCAGAAATCCGAACCCGCTCACCCCTAATATATATATATATATATATATATGTGTGTGTTCGATATATATATATATATCACATATTGATAGATATCGCAGAGCCTCTGATTAGGGATGGCAACCGACCATCGAAGGTTTGCAAACCATCGATGGTCTGACTGAAAACAAGTAGTTTGACATTGCTGGTGGACATCAATGTTGCACCATCGATGGCAACCCTCAATCGATGTTTAGGAAACATCGGCAGTTGTGGTCTACACAGATCTCCTCGACCAATCGCTAAACAACTGATGGCTTCTAACGATGGTTGAACTATCGATGGTACAGATGTCAATGGCCATCACTACAGTAGAACATAAAAATCGCTATTTTTATGGTATACTGTGTTTTAAAAAAAAAAAATTTCAAATAAAATAGTGATGGATAAGTTTAAAATTATGTTCTTGACCTAATTCAATCATAAAAGAAACCGACAATTTTGGAGCGGTTTTTGGAAAAAGAATTTGTCAGTTAAGTGGTTAAACAAGGCACATTTTGGAAATAAAGAGATACAAGGTTGTCTGAGACATAAGGATGTACAGAGGGAAGACAATGTTTGACAGTGTATGGTGTTTAGCAGCTACAGAAAATAAGTGTTTTTAAAAAATGTATTTTTTTACAGTTCTATGTACATTTCTAATTCATTCTGGCTAAGAGGTGTATTAAGTAAGATGGGTATTACTTGTCAAACTACTGTCGCTCATTTGCAGCACGTGTAAACAGAAATCTGAAAGGGTATGTTAAGAAGGGCTCAATAACCATCTTTTCCAAGCTGTCTGGTTACAGTCATTGGTTACTGATTTATCAAAGTGCATTCCTTTAATGAGCAGAACATGTCACTATATATAAATGTTGTGGTGACTTACTGTGCTGCTGACTTGATGAACTGTCAACAGATTATTGATCTGACAATATAACTCCATAATGCTATTTTGCTGATGCTGTTACTTTATTTAGGCATCATAAAATTAAAGGTATCGTTTGTCAGCTGAAATGCACCTAATAAGATTTGATCTCATATCTTAGATTTATCTTTTTTATTGCTTAGTCGACTACTTTTTAAATTGGTGTTTTGTATTTATGAGCTGCCATTTTGAATAAATATTTTTAAAAACATATAATATATCTATATTCATTTATTTTATATGTGAATAAAAAAAAATATGTGGATAATTGAGGTCAATAACATGTCAAAGTCAAATAATTGGTTATGATCGTTGTACAATTATTATCTGACGATCAAATCATCTATGGTCTGACGATGTGTTTCCACGACGCTGCTTTGCGTTGTGCAATCCTATGCGCTAAACTGCGTACACACAACACACATACACTGATGCTCATAACGCACACACATATAAATGTATATATGCTTATATACATGGACGCTCATATGCGTATGCACATACTTACACATGGACGCTCATTTGTATTTAGTTGCTAATTCAACACACAGACGCACATATGCGGATGCATATGTGCAAGATGGTTCCAATTCAAATTAGTTACTAACCAGAGTTATTAAAGGTATTTTTAACTAATAATTATGATATAATATGCACTTAAATGAGATCTAAGGTTTAGAGCATAGTGGACATGTCATGTTTGATGTCATACTAAATCCCTGTTTATTTGCAGACTCCCGTTCCTATCGGCAAAGGAGTCGCATCTTGCATCCGCTGGTTATGGATGATAGGGAGTTATTGCATTGAATGTTAGTATCTATTTGCAGTGTTGTAGCTAGTATTAACCAGTTGTTTGGCGGGAAACGACACAAAGAGACCGTTGGAGAACTGAGACATGCCCCTGATGACACAGTATGAATTGATGACTGTATACTGGGACCAGTGCGCATGCGTATGTATCGGCTTGTACTATTATTGATTGCTTTTTACTCTAATTGTTAAATCTTATACCGTGTAACTTTTTCATTACATAAATAACTTTTTGTGCTTCAAACCACACGATTGGACTGGAAAGCAATTCTTTCTTAAACGACTTGCAACGCTAAATAGCGACTAGCAACTATTAGGAATCAATAAACACTATCCAATGGTTTGCATGCTACTCCAATTGTGAGAGTCTACACATGCGTAGGATCTGTTCTGTGCATGTGCAGGTCTCCGCCTGTGAGATCTTTCGCAGTTTCCCCAAGCAGCTGCATGATTGACATCCTGCATCGTTTGAGGGGCAGAGACTGTTCTACAATATGAGGGCGTGTTATCCCCATTTTGTCGTCGTGGCCATAACAGGGTCTGTGTCTTCCAACGCAGGCTTCCTGACCTTGGCTATTGAGCTGCAAGTGGAATCTAAGTAACCTCAGGGTTACTCAGTTTGCTGATTGTCTCGCAGAAGATGCAGTGCAGAGTCTTAGGAAGTAGCACTCAGATCAGCGATGCATTCAGGAGTCGGGCATCTAGTGCTTCCGGATTGGAGGTGGTCAGTGGACTCGCTTGTGTGTAGAAGAGATCTGCACAGCTACCACCATGTTCGACATATTCTCCTCCATCCCCACCCAAATGTATTACAAAGGTCAGAAACCTGTGGAACAGGTCTTTCAAGGAATAATACTGTTTTCTGCAGTGGTTGGCTTATCTGTCATTGAACAGTTTGGCTGGACAGTGTACATAGTAATTGCAGGGTTTCCTGTGCCTTGTTTGTTAACTCTTTCTCCATGGCTAATGTATCGCCACCATCCTCTAAAATTTCATCCCAGTCTTAGGATACAGCAGTCTGATCTGCGATGCACTCAGAAGCCAGGTATCTAGGACTTCCGGATTGGGGGTGTCAGTGGACGCGCTTGTGTGAAGTAAAGATCCACTCAGCTGCCACCATGTTCAACTCCTGAATGCATTGCAAATTCGAGTGCTGCATCCTAAGACGCCTCTTTCAGCATTAACATATTAGTTGTACAGTATTGCACAGCCACTTCCCTGAGGCTGTGCAATACAGTATAACTCTGAATCAGGCCTTAAATGTTTGATTCAAACTGAGGTTTTGATTACAAATGTATAATTATAACTGTAATTTCAATCATTCCCACACATTTGACGCCCCACCTCATGCAGATTTTACCAAATCTACCAACAATTTAATCTAACCAACTACGAGGTAGGGTCAAATTAAAAGATGGGCCTGTGTGCAGTCTCAATCCTGGGCCCCCTTCTCTCTACCCAGCCACTGGTAGTGCACTGAGCCAGGCAGTAGATGATCACCAAGTGAATAAACCACCTTGTCAAAGTGGGACCACACACCCGCCCAACGGCGCATAATAATGATGTAATCACATCACGTTACAAATGAGAATGTGTACCATCACCATGGGAACAGGGATTACTAGCACCAGCACATAAACACATACAATATAAGAAACATACAATGTAAAAAACCTAAAGCAAGGCAAAACTAAATAATGCAGACACAATATACACCATCAATACTTGACATCTAGCACACAACATTGTATTCTCGCACGTTAATTTGTATAGATAGAAAAGATCGATAAACATATGTACAACCAATACACAGAATATGTCATGTGCTCACTATAAATTAAGTATGACACTGGATGAAAAAATTACTGTAGATATACAAGAGTATCATACCAGTATAGTATCACATAAATGCTCCAAGACCCAGTTGCTAATTCAACCCTCTTGGTGCCATAGTACACAATAGGTGTATCTAACGGCCCTCACACTGTATTAGCTTGCGAGACCTACCACCCCCCTAATAGAGGGGGGATGTGGTCTATCATTCTATATTTATGAGCTGATAAGGGGTGACGTGCAATGGCAAAATGCCTCGCCACTGGCTGTTCACTATTTCCTGTGCTAGTAGCTGATCTTATGGCACTTCTATGAGCTGCCATACATTCTTTAAACAACCTTTTGGCTTTCACAATGTAGGATAAGCCCCAAGGGCAGATTATTTTATAGACTATAAATGAAGAATTACATTTGAGCTGATGGCGGATCATATATTTATGTCCTGAAAGGGGGTGATGAAAACTATCACCTGGGTGGTGCAAGTGCATCTGATACAGCCTAATTTACTGGTGCCAACTCCACCCTGGGATCAAGACTTGATATGTCAGTTTTGACTAAGATGTCACGAATACTATGTCCTTTTTTATAACAGGACATAATGCGTGTGTCATGTCATTTAAGCTCAGAGTCACTTTGGATAATAGGCCATAGTTTCTTGGATACTTTACTAATATGTCTACTGTACTGATTATATTTATTAACCCAGGGAATCATTGTAGTATTTTTCTTAGATACATTTTGTTTCAGGATAGTATCTCGATTCAACTTCAATACCTGTTTTTTAACTTTGTCTAGATGTTTAGCATTATAGCCCCATGTTACTGAATTTTTGAATCATGTCGCCCATCTGGGATTCTGCTAACACTGCATCCATGGTGATTCTCCTAATTAAGAATAAGGGAGACCCTGGATCAGTGGCCTAGGATGGCAACTATCAGCACTAAGCAGCTTATTTTTATCAGTTGCTTTAGAGTATAGACTAGTTGAGATGGTACCATTTTCAATAGATATTCTCACGTCCAAGAATTTAACTGACTCATTACTAATATTGTAAGATAATTTAGCTGGGCTACTACCCAAATTATGCATCTCAATAAGGTCAATCAACTCTTGTTTAGGGCCTCTCCAAAACACCAATAGGTCATCTATATAGCACATATAGAACCCTATTCTCTGTGCAATCAGTGGATTATCAAAGAACAACCTATTTTCGATGCCAAACATATAGATGTTGGTGTACGATGGAGCCACACTGGACCCCATCGCACAGCCAACACCCTGTAGATAAAATTGATGATTGTAAAGAAAATAATTCCTAGTAAGGATTAATCGTAATAGATCAATAGTAAGATTGATATCTGGACCTGTGTAAAGGGGATGATTCCTAAGAGAGCCACAAGTAGCTGTCAATACCTCTTAGTTGGCTATGGTGGTATAGAGGCTCCCAACATCAATGCTACAGAGCTAGATTTCACCTTCAAAAGTTGGTAATTCACCCAATTATCTTTGTAATGTAGATGTATCCAAAAGATAATGAGGGTGATTGATTGTGGATACAGGGTTGCATGACAGTGTCAAGACAGATAGCTGTTAATTGAAATAGGGACCCTCTTGCTGTTTTAATGGGTTGACCCGGTGGATCAGTCAAAGATTTGTATATTTTAGGTGTACAGTATAACACCGGGACAATAGGAAATTGTGGAATGAGTGCCTCTTTCAAGGCTCTATCAATCATATTATTTTCAACAGCTTCAGTTAGAATATCAATAACTTCTTTCTTAACCATCAAGGTAGGATCTGTTGGCAGCAGTCTATAAGTCAAAGTATCATTCAAATGTGTCGCAAATAGTTGTTGGTATTTACATAGATCCAAGATAACAAGGGCACCACCCTTATCTGCTGTCCGAAAGACCAAATCTGTATTTTTGGATAATTGCATAAGTGCAGTGTCCTTTTCTTTGGTGAGATTGAAGCATGTGCTAGGCAAATCATTGGTGATATCATCCACTTATCTCTGTAGTAACTGCATATAGATTTTGATGGAGGGATTTGAGGATAATGGATCAAATGATGATCTTGGCTGTAACTTCTGTAGTTTAGGTGGTAATTGGCACGCATCGCTTTTAAATTTAGGTGGAGTCTTGGCAAAAAATCTTTAAGTTTAAGTTGTCTATTTAGTGAAAACTATTCCACTTGCCATTGCAGGGGATCAAATTTGACCATAGGGACAAGATAGACCTTTGCTTAATACCCGGTTCTCCATCTCAGTGAGGTAATAAGATGAAAGATTGACTATAAGGTCTTGCGAGGTAACGCAGGTTTCTTTCCCTGACCTCTTCCTTTTAGTTTGACCTCCCCTTCTGGTATATCATTTCCTCCTCCTCCTCCTTCTTGGGATCTGGTGGTAACCCCTTAAGGGTATTGTTTACTTCTTGCACCTCCACTGCCCCTCGGTCTCTCATATTCACTGTCTGAAGTTTTATATTCATTAGATGAATCAGTGTCAAATTGCCTTATGTGATTTTTCTTAAAAAAAAAGGTTTTCTGGTATCTCTATCTCTGCTAGTCCATCGATATACAGTGTTCTGTTCGTAATCCATGTCGACTTTTGTCCTTGTGCAAATTATCAAACTTAGTGATTTTCTCTTTGGCTATATTGACTTCTTTCGTGGATTGCTCAATAATTAATATCATCAAATCGACTGAGCACTTGTTTAAAATAGCCACCCAACGTTTACAAAATGTTGGGTCATGCTTGCCAATAGTTGGACAGTTTTTAATTCTTAGCCGCCTTGGTATTTTTTTAGCTCTGTAATAGTCGCATAGTGTTAACCCATGGTAAAGGTAATCAATTTCTCACTTTTTAAGCTTTAAAATTTAATGGTAAAGATCTTCACATGGGGTTGGCTCTAATTGATCCAGGGTGCCCTGACACAAATACACTCAGTTAGGCAGTCTGGGTGCATAACACAAAAATAGCATATACTGTAGTCCGGCACTCCTTGTAATAGGTTACTTAGCTGGTTGCCTGCACACGATCAATCACATGTATCCCTCATAGATGCAGCACTGCACGTATGAAAAAAACACAGTAGTCACGGCTGTCGTGTCAATGTTTCAATGCCTATACCTCTGGCACTTTCATCAGGACATATAAACAAAATTCAAGTGTCTTACCTTATATACAATCACCAATTGAACAAACCACCTCGTCAAAGCGGGACCACACACCCACCCGACAGCACATAATAATGATGTAATCACGTCACATTACAAATGAGAATGTGTACCATTACTAGCGCCAGCACACATAAAAACATACAATATAATAAACATACAATGTAAGAAACCTAAAGCAAGGCAAAGCTAAATAATGAGGACACAATATACACCATCAATACTTGACATCTAGCACAATATAGTGCACATAAGGAGCAGAACGTATACATATTGAACATAATACACATATTTATATTACAGATTCAAAATAAAAGGATATTTATTTCAATATGCTACCAGATGAAAGCCCCAATTTTACCCAGAAAAAAAATATAAAATCACATTTATAGACACAATAAGACAAGATACACCACAACAGGTAATTAATGGTTTGGTCATGAAAGGTGGAGAGCCACCAGTCACTGAATAGTCACCACGGTTAAATATCTGCTCTTAATTGGATAGTGTAGTTTAGAGGCTTTAATCAAGTAACTGTGTAGATAACTGACTCCACCATACAGTATTAATACACAGAAGTAAAAACATTGTTAAAGAATATGGTTGCTTTAATGTGAAAAAAAAACATTAATTGGTCTCTAGTAGATAAACATTTTCAGTATTAAGATTTATGCACCTTTGAAAAAAAGGTTTATTTTACATAAAACTTCAGTATTAGATTTGCATTTATGACACAATTATAAATAATACATCATGATTTATTGAACAAAAAGATATCTCAGTGTTATCTCAGTTTAGCTGGAAAACATTTTTCTGAACCTAAAGATCACCACTGACTTTTTTTATGTTATTCAGAAAAAAATGTATGAGTTAAAAATAAAAGGTAGGGACAGGAGCTTCCCTCAGGGGAGAATGCCTCGTTCCGCTACACCAGCTCCGTTACAAAAACACCTACAAAGTGTTTTGCAGAATTCTCTTCAAAGTTATGACAATGAAGTGCAAAGTAAGAGGAACACATGTGTGAGAGGACATTAGCATAAAATGATAATGAGCTGTATAAAAGCAGTGTTTTTATTTCAAAGAAGAGAGGTAGCAATTTGCCGCCAGGAAGTATACTGGTGGCAATTATGAGTATCCAAGTACAAGCAGCGGCTTGTGTGTATTCTTTTCACTGCTACATTTTATTACCACTTTCAGTAATGTAATGGCCTTTAACAAATTAGCATATGGTGCACAAATACAGAATACAACATTATGTTATATAAAAATAGAATAATGTGCATGCTTTAAACTCCTTTTATTCTAACATTTCAAAAGTAATTAGAGCGTTAAATATAATAAATATAGATCCACGTGGGAAATACACCTTCAGCAAATGTGTGCTTATCAACTATTTAATATGCCTGACATAATGAAGAAAACATTTAATAGAACTGCCAAAAATTACCAAACATATGTTTTGTTAAAGGTAGTTATTTTGTGATGGAAATATATATAATTCCAACAGCTGTGGAAACCACAGATTGCTGCATGTGTTACTGATGTGCAAATAACCTGGTATGTACTTATTAAAGTAATATAATAATAATAATCCACATGATACACAAAGCATACAAAATATCCTCTTGATAACATGCATACGCAGTACTGAAGTGACATTGCCACAATTTCTCACATACATTCCCCAGTATGTCAGTGGGTTCTCACAGCACTGTGTAGCTATCTGCCACAGGAGAGTTAAAACACCTAAGAAAAGATGGTCGCAAGACAAACAACACAAGGATGGGCGTAAAAAACAATTTAATGCCTACTGGTTTCTTTTTATTACAGCCACCAAAACAGTTTTAATTATAGAAAACAGATTGTAGCAAATCAAAACATCAAGTTTGATTGTTTATGTACTGTAGTGCAAGAAGCATCATTAATTTAATTAATCTAACACTTAGTGAGGACTTTGGAATCTAAATATGATTCTAACTAAAATGTTTTCTATAAAGTACTTTATTTTTCCCTGTGCTTGTGTGAAATGTAATTAATAATACTAGCACTTGGTGATGAAGTCTTTGGCCACATTTTAATAACTAGCTTGTTAGTGGAAGAGTTGATAAAAGTATACATTTTGGCAGCAAATCAAATTATTATTATTTTGAATGGTCTAATTAGTCACAATAGGACTTTAGTTGCAAATACGCTGTGAATGGAGGTGAAAATTAGCATTAATTGCACTGAAAAATAATGAGCTTTCAGTAAGTAAAAAAAAAAAACATTCCTGGTTTATAATCTTGTTTTCAGTGATGCGGATACATGTTTTTGGTGGTGAAGGGAAGATGACATGCGGAAATGTGAAATGGAGTTTAGGCCATACAGTTTGTCCTTAATCAGGCTTGCAGGTTTATTAAGGGTAACAGATGTAACAGTGGTATTACACAGAGTAGGCAGTATATGTAAGAAGAGACAGCTGTGGCAACAGTGGCACTCAGACTCTGGAGGAACATGTACAATACTCATCACACACTCTGAGATAGCACTAGGGGTCATGCGTGCACAGTAACGTGCTGGCAGCCATTTTGCTAAAGGCAGATGGCAAGCTTCAATGCAGGATAGGAGATAGATCTGGAGAGCACACCAGCACACCACTCTAAACCCCTTCCCCGTCACTCAAGGCTGTTTCCTGTCACAAAATCACGATTCCTGACTTTTGTCTGACAAGTCAACAATATTATTCTTGCTGGTCATACGAAATTAATTTGCTACTGTACTATCTACCAGTTCACTTAGACCTATCATAACACTCTATGGCCCTCATTCAGAGCTGCTAGCAAAAAGTGAGCGCTCGCTCTGAATGAGGGCGGCCGCTTTTTTTTTTAAAAGCCAGCCTCCTGGCCACGCGCTAAGCTGTGGGTGACCACCCACAGCTTTTGCGAGCGGCCTGGTGATGGTCCCAATGGTTGCGACCATCACAACCATCGGGCTTGCTACGAGACCCTTGTAGTAGGGTCTCGTCTGCCGCATGCCCCAGTGAGCTTTCGACTCTAATAGAGCCAGAAGATCACTACTGACATCACTTGTGATGTCAGTAGGGCTGCCCACAAATGGCCTTCGTTTGTCCAGCCACCCTCCCGCCTACAAAACGGGGTGAGCTGTTGATCAACATTGACAGCTGCCCCGGTTATTGCGAGCCCAGGAGCGAGTGAATTTCTCACTCACTACAGGGCTTGCGCACGCGCATTGAACACCACGCATGTGCAATGCACAACCATCGACCCGCTTGCGAGCGCATAGCGCTTTCCGAGCGGGTCTGAATGAGGGCCTATGCTAGAAGGCAACTATACTTCTTCTTTCTCATCACACACAGTGTTGGCAGTCACATCCCTGCAAACAAAACTTGAGTCACTCAAAGTCCCTTTTAAGCATGAGATCTATTTAGCAGTCTCTGCAAATGCCATGCACTCCGCCTCAATTATAGACAAATTGTTGAAAATTTTCCTTGAGCATTTTGCGGTTCACAGAAAACAATACCCACATGCTCCCCACAATATCACCTTGTGGTTTTTCTTTTCTTTGTTTTCCCAGAACTTCTGTTCTGCACTTGGGCATCCATACTGGCAGTCTCTAATTTAAAGTCACACTTCCAGTTTTAGGCATATCCAACAAAACAAACTTATTATTCTTACAGTTCCATAGTCTGTGTCCCTTTCTTTCAGCGGCCATCATCTCACCACACTCTTCTGTGTCTAGGACATACAGTTGCTGGCAAGAGGTTGCTGTTAGTTTCACAGTCCCTCCTTTATTTTGAACAAAACATTTGCCCTCTGCAGACTTGACTCTGTATCCTCTTTTGCCAAGGACACCTATGGCAAAGAGGTATGTCCCCAAACTTGGGACAAATAACCCCTCTTGGATATCTGTGACCATGGTTTCACCTTTTATTCTTAGGCAAACCACGAGTGTCCTGACTTTCGTGGCTGTAAGAACCTTGGGCCTGATTCAGACCCACTCGCGAGCGGCTGTCCGCTCGCAAGTGGGTCGATGGTCTGCACTGAGCATGCGCACGACGGAGGGAGCTCCGTCGTGCGCATGCGCCAGACACGATGAGCGAAGGACTTTCCTTCGCTCGTTGTGTCCGATCAAAGGGGGCGTGCTGTCAATGTTGATTGACAGCACGCCCCCTTTGGTGGGCGTGCCAGGGGCGTGCCTCCCTGACGGGGGCGTTCCCACGGGAACGCCTCCCGTCAGAAGCCGGCCCACTGACATCACTAGTGATGTCAGTGGGAGTGATTTTGGCTCTGATAGAGCCAAAATCACTCCGGAGCTTGCGGTTGAAAACCTCAACCGCAGGCTCCGGCTCGCAATTTCGATGGTCGCGATGGTCACGACCATCGCGGCCAACAAAATGCACGCTCGTATAGCCTGTGGGTGGTGACCCACAGCTATACGAGCGTCCAGGAGGACGCTCCATGAAAATGGAGCCCGGCCCTCATGCAGAGCGTGCGCTCTGCTCAGAGTGTACGGCTCTGAATGAGGGCCCTTGTCTCCTATTCCTCTGATCTTTACAGAATCACATGTGGTTAGTGATGTAACCGCTCTTACAATCGAAGTGCCTTGTAGCTCCTGAATCTATGTACCAATAGTCTTTTTTGCAACTGTCAGTGACACTTAAGGCTAACTTGTTTTTCTTGTAATGCTTCTTTTGCTGCACAGCATTCACATCTTTCAGTTTGCATTCTGAGGCCTTATGTTCAACTTTGTGATATATGAAACATTTGCACTTGGGCCTTTTGAGCTTGGAATTCCTTGTGTATAATGCAGTATTCTCAGCATATGCTTCAACTGGTAAACATTCCTGGAACTGCAACAGATTAGTCCTTGATAGTTTAACTGTGTTGGATTCCAAAGTTACTACTAGGTATTCAGACGCTAGGTTCTGTAGCATCGCCATTATGACTTCCTCATCATCGATTTGGACTCCTACAGATGTTGTCTGCCAAGTTATAGACATCATCTTATGAAAAAATTATCATTCATGTCTCTACCTTCACTACATTTTCCCTTGAATTATGGAGTAAATGTGTTGCTCAACTCTTAAGCCCATAGTGCCCATGGATCTACTTCATCAACATTAGGATTGTTACCTGGGTTACTTGTAGCCTTCCAAAGTTTCTCATATTTGAGCTGCATCTACAGTACATAATGAACTTCCATGTGGTGTAGTTCTCTGAGCCTCTCAGTTTCATGAAGTTCATACTGACTTCTGCTGCTGCACAGTACATGCTGTATACTGATCCAAAATGCAGGACTCACTGTATGCTTTACACTATACTTTGGCACCTGTGGAACATGGGGCCATAAACCTGTTGATATGTCCTATTGGTGTAGAAACTGTGAAGTTAACAATATGCACCAGTGGAATTGTAAAATGGAGTTTAAGCTTGCAGGTTTATTAAGGATAACAGCAGTAACATGCAATTGTGGTAACAGCAGTAATAAGAAGAGAAAGTGGTCGTAACAGAGGTAATAACAGTGGTAATTACACGCCGGTGGAACATGTGCTGGTTGTCCGTGCAGTAGTCATTACGAAATATAATATGACACAAGAGCGTGGGTTCACTAGAGATTCATTCATTTTGGGTCAGGTGCTTCTTGGGAGCTGTCCATTCATTCCACTTGTTTTTTTCCCCATTAGGATTACATTGGACTATGTCAGACCAAGAAGTTGTTACAGTAGAGAAGTATTTTTATGGTAGCAGCAATCATCATCAGTCATTTTATAACGAGATAAGATCAAAATGCTATATATGAAATGCTGCACATATGAATGCTAATATAATACATTTGCTTTCATAAGCAAAAAAAGTTTAACATCTTAAATGTCCGGTTTTGTAAAATAGCCAATAGAACACACACCCTGCAAATCTGACATACAGCCCTTATTCTAGTTATCCTAGTTAATGTGTTTAAAGGACACCAATAGTATCCCCATCCCCCCTTATTTACCTGAAAATGGACAAGTGGACATAGGGTTTAATTTGTGTAGTAAAAAGGGCCAAAAACTGCATGGACCTTGGAATGTGAAATATTTGAACATCCCATTGAGATCCCCAAAGTGATAGCTATGTCTGCCCTAGGCTTTAACATTACGCCACCTAAAGTCCATCACATCTTAATAAATCTTATTTGCCAAAATAAATATACATGTTTTTCGAACATGTCCTTCTCACATATTGTACTGCATAATCTGATATAGTAAAAAAAATAAAATAAATAAAACCAAAATTTTTAAAAAATACTATTCAAACCGCATTTTATCCCACTTACAGAAAAATCTTCTCTGTTCAACCATCGAACATGCAAGGAAAGATTATGGGATACACTTTACTGTGACCAGTACATGTAAGCTTAATAACATAAAATTGACAATTAGCAAACAAGTTTTACAATAATGAACACTGTAAAAAAATGTATGAAACAGTGCAATCTGTGTTAAACTTGTCTTTAAATATCCATTTGCAGCCTATGATCTTTCTCCCTGCTGGTAATTCAGTAAATATCCAGGTTTTGTTGTGAAGTGTGGACTTTATTTCCTCTTTAGCTGCTTTTGCCCATTGTTTCCACTTCTGAAAAATTAAATGCGTCTTCCCAGGATGTGGGATGATGTACACTAATTGCCCTTGCTTTGTATGATAGATATAGGGGTGACTTACACTTGTTTTCCCTTATAGAATGTTTTACTTAATTTTCTGTTCTTAACTGTGGGCCTCATTTAGCTAGGATCGCAGTTGCTTATACACACGCAATCGGCCAATTGTTGCATTCTGCGCATGCATAATAGTGCTCGTGTGCGAACTAGCTATTGCGATCGGGACTGTGATCACAGAGACTATGCAGACCCATAGCAGAGTGATTGTCAGGAAGTGCCATTTGTGGGTGATGATGAGGGGGTGGTCGGCCAAACGCAGGCGTTCCAGTGCGTTTCAACGCTGTTGCAGAGCCTTGCATAAATTATCCACTGCGATACCATACGCAGCCCGTACACTGAAGTTAGCAATTTCTGAGTGAGGTCTGACCTGCCTTAACTGTGCATATGGTTCTGATGTTACCGATTGTTTCGCTATGTTGGCCAAGTATATGGATGTGAGGGGAAGTGGGCATCCTTATGTCAGGCTGCGATCACAATGTGAATGCAAACATTTACATATCACCGCTGATATTAGCAACTGTGCTGCGTGAGTATACAGTAAGCAGAATAGCGATCCGTGCTGAATCAGCCCCTGTGTACTCTCATTAATCTCATCCATGGTTACTGAGCCTACATTGAACTCAATCACTAGTTCAGAAGGTGTACTAATAGTCTGTTTAGTGTTGAATTTCATCCATATCTGAGTCTAGCAAGGCCACTGCGGCATCACTTAAGTCTTTAAACATTCACAGTTGCAGATAGTCACCTTCTATGTTCTGGGGTCTAGGCTTCTGAATTCTCATTGTATCTTACAATGATTCTATCTACTGCTTGGTTTTGTTTCTTGTCACCCTTTTCTTCAGGTGTAGAAATAAATGCTTTGCATCCAAAAACTGTGATTCATTTGTATTTTATGCTAAGTTATTCAACATGCCAAAGTTAATATTTTTCTCACAGTTGGAGAATAATCTGTTTTGTAAGTAAGTTGTTGTCATTGCAGCTTTACCATACTGTCTTTCAGATAATCTGGAATCTTTTAGTGCCTAATTCAGAGATGTACATAAATTTGCATGAATGTGCAGATGTAATTCTGCGATGTTGGTCACAGTGCCCCATAAACCGCAAAAATTGAAAGAATGTGCTCTGGTGTAATAAGTTACACCAATTACATAGACCAATAGATGAAATAAGTTATTTAAACAAATAAAACAAATAGTAGTAAATACCACAATAATATAATTTCCTATACCCTTTTTTTCTTACACATTTATAGCAATCAGCACATTATTTAAAACATTTAATCAAAGCAAACAGCTACCCATCTCAATTGTTAGAAAGTAGCAGTTGAATTATAATGTTGCTAATCCTTCTCAGAAACTCTGTTGCAATACAAGTATTTTCTGTTTCTGTGATTGGTAAAAAATAGCATATAAAATCATAAGCTTATTTACAGTAACAAAACAAGATATCTCTTTATTTATTTAAAACACACTGTCCTTAATTGAAAAAACATACTTATCTCAAGGCTGTGAATGTATATAGTGTGTGATGCCAGCAATGAAAGGGTGTATTGCTGTATAGCCTCAGTTGCTGCAACATTCATTCGCAGCCAACCAACATTGTGTGAATTGCACTCTAGTCATTTGCCCAGAAAACAAGCTGCACTAGAGACAGTATATGCTGAATAGCAGAGACCACAGTTAATATATACCGGTAAAGAAGAGTGCTCCTGAGGAGACCTTGTTATATGACCACAGGCTGGTGTTTGGAAATCCGGTTTTTACCTCCAATGCCTTTTTTACCTAGGTTCAGCGGGTCCCCAGGAAGCCAATGAAATAATCTGCAGATGGCAACAGGTTTTATACTCCCTGTTCACCTATTCCAGATTGAGGTTTAGGCAAATTCATGACACTGGAACAACTGAGGTAGTGCCAGCAATATAATATCTTTGCTCCTCAGCAAGTATGGAACAGGTGGATGCGGCACAGGAGAGTGAATGTCAGTTCTTTCCCATCAAAGAACAAAGTCCAGTTTGACTGCCACAATAGAGTACACATGCACCCTTAGCACATATTTCATCTTTTCAGACAGGGTTCTGTGTTTGCTTTCAGCTACGTCAGTTTGCTCTAGTGTAACTGTATTTGATGTTTATGCCACATTGTTTTAAGTAGTTCCCTATTTTATGTCCTGAAATTCAAGTCTATTGTCACTTTAAATAAGAGTGAACTTTGCTGGAACTTGCTGATTAACATATAACAGTAGGCCTTTATTATATAAGTTACTTCATTAGATAAGTTACTGTACATCTTGAACAAGCATATTTAAAGTTGCCTTCTGTGAGGATAGTAATAGTATGCTTAGCATCCTCTAGTCCACAGGTTCTCAAACTCGGTCCTCAGGACCCCAAACAGTGCATGTTTTCATTATTTCCTCACAGAATCACAAGTGAGATATTATCTCCACATGTGGATCTTTTAAAATGTGTCAGTGAGTAATGAATACACCTGTGCACCTGACACGAGACCTGGAAAATGAGGACTGTGTGGGGTCCTGAGGACAAAGTTTGAGAACCACTGCTCTAGTCAATGACCCCATTCTTCAAAGGTCCATTTGACAGCTAATAACTCAAGATTTCCCACATCATAATTATGCTTGGCTGAAGAGAACTTTCAGGAATATTATGCACAGGGAACTTACAATCAATGAGATGTCATTGAGACAAAGCGGGCCAGTCCCAACATATGAGGTATCGACCTCCACAATAAATGAAATTTGTGGATCTGGGTACCAGAGGGCAGATGCAGAAACAAATTATTTCTTTAAAGTTTCAAATACCTCAATAGCAAAAAAATACCAATTAGACAGATGTGCCCCTTTCTTGGTTAGAGCAGTAATTGGTGACACCAGAGAAGAAAATGCACGGATAAACCTTCTATAATGGTAGCAACTCCTAAACATTTCTGTACAGCATTAAGATTAGTTCAGAAGGACTTTCCCAATCCACAAAAGCTTAAACCTTTTCTGGATCCATGCTAAACCCTTGATCCAAAATGATGTAGCATACAGAGGAAATCTCAAATTTACATTAATCTGTTTTAGCATACAACTTGCTTTAATAGAGAGACTCAAGCACTTGGCACACTTGACTCCTGTGTTCAATCAGGGACCTGGATTAAATCAGAATGTTGTCTAAGTTGATAACACAGTTATATGTGAATGTGCAAATTCCTTCAGCAATTCACAAATATATGCATGCTTATGTTACTTTCTTTTCTTGCACTGCAATTTAGAGTATATAGAAATAATGAAGAATATATATTAGTTGTGCAAGTTGCAGAAGGCCGCATTTGTCGAATGGCCTCAGGCCTAGAGAGGATAAGGTCTTCCCTTTTCTCTCTAAAGTAAGCAAGTGTGTGTCTGATACAGCAGCCATCTTGTATGATATTTTAGCTAAAAGCATGTTAAATGATGTATTAAAAAGTATGTAGAGATTAGTGTTTTATTTCTCTGCAGGTGTGATTAACTGTGGAGATATGTATAGGTTAAACTGCTATATACATTGTTTTAGCAATAAGAATTATAGGTTTAAAATGTATCAGTTTAAACATGTCCAGAACAGCTGACAGCAAGTCTCAGTTTTTATATAAACAAATCACCTAACTGAAGATAACATTCAATTGCAATAAGCAGAAATGAAGGTTAAATGAGAAATTATGTTAGAATTCTACATGGGAACAAAAAGATAACACAGAATAGTTTCAATATTATGGCTAAAACACAGATGACCAATGAGGGCCTAGTAAGTACGAATATGAATTAAATTAATAGCACTATTGGGATTAATTGGAGGTATAGACAAAATTATAGTATAAAACTCATGAGAGAAAGAGGGAGTGGGGGAGCAGTTGGAGAACAGAGGAGAGAGCACAGGATGAGGTTTGGGGGTGCCGTTGCCATTATGTATGTATGAAATATTGGCTGATTGCTATTCTGCCCTGGGTGTCACAAATTTATTTTACAAGTATTCCCTACTGCTGTTGGTATAACTTATGTTATTTGTTTCTAAGTCTACATTGGCAAAATATATGTATGAGCATTGCCATTTATTTTAGAATCTGTATTTGTGTGAATTATTTAATTACTCTTTATAACAAGCATGGTTTGTAAGTAATCCAGAACTATCACATTATCAAAGTAAACAACTATAAAACAACCAGGAAAATCTTGAAAATCATTGTTAATCAAATCTTGACATACGGCAGGAGACTTAGTAAGGCCAAATGGCCTTACCAAATACTTGTAGTGCCCAAAGTTAGTGTTAAATGCTGTTTTCCTTTTATCTCATCCTTAATTCTAATCAAGATGCATGCATCCCTTAAATCAGTCGTTGTAAACAGTTGTTCAAACAAATCAGAAATCAGGAATAATGGGTATTGATTATTTACAGTGATCGTATTAAACTCTCTGAAGTCAATGCATGGGCCTCTTTTTTGAAACAAAACAACCCTGCTCCTACTGGTGACATTGAGGGCTGAACAAATACTTTGTGTACATTTTCTCAGACATATTTATCCATAGACTGAGGCTGAGAGGGAATTCAGTTTCACTTTGGGCACACATGCCCCAGGTATTAGATTGATTTCACAATCATAGTCATTATGTGGGGGCAGCAAATCAACAGCGCTTTTACTGAAGACATCTGAATAATCAGAGATATGGTTCAGGTAGATCAACAATCTCAGGTGCGGAACTGGTATGAAATACCGGTGGCTCAAATCCAAACCCCAGAAGCCTGACAGATGAAGATCCCGATGGAGGGTGGTAAGTACCTTATCCCTCCCCTCTAATCCTAAACATCTCTTGGTGGTGCCTAACCCTAACCTCCCCCAGTGGTGCATAACCCTAACCCCCCTTCCTGCAACCTAAACCTAACCTTCCTGGGGGGGTGTCTAACCCTAACCTCCCCCCAGTGGTGCCTAACCCTAACTACCCCTCCCCACAGCCTAACCCTAACCCTCCAAGGGGGGTTGCCTGACCATAATTTCCCCCCGGGGGTGCCTAAACCTAAACCCCCTTCCCAGGGGAAATTAACAATGCTTACCTGTCTGGACGATCAGGATTGTCAGGGTTCAGGATGCTGATGCTGGTATCCTGTTCTCCTTTGGGATATCAGAGTCAGCATTATGCCGAGCTGTGGAATTCCGGCATTGGTATATCAACGGCCAGCATCTCATCTGCCGGCAATATAACTACATCCCCTCAGGTACAGACAGGCAAATGGAAACATGTAAGCATTTCTTACAACACTACAGGAGGAGACTATCTCACCAATACAACATCAATACCAAAAACATAATTGGAGAAACAAACACCATCACGAATATACACAACAAAGAGGCTACAATAAAAAATCAAGTGACAATCAAAGAAGAGGTCCAACTAACTCCTTCTCTCATTTTTTAGAGGATGACAGCTGATACCACACTAAGAACTGATTCTCACCATTAAAAGAACAAACAGCAGTGGCCTCACCATTAAGAAGAAAAAGAGAAGAAGAGGGACAAGGGGAAGACACTTTTCATCTGCAATATTCAACCTAAGAGACATACAACTAAACCCGACACATATGTCTATACTTAGTAGAGGATTGGGCTTTGCTCCATCACAAAATATTAATCCTTTTGATGCATACATTGATGCTCACAAGTATACTAGAAACCTTACCCTTAAATGTTACTTTTTGAAAAATGATGCAGCTTCTAGAAACTATAATGAAAAAACAAAATCAACCATTTCTATGGAGGAAGGGCAATTCAAACACAGTAAATTGTAACCCAAATCTACATTCAACGTGATATATTGCCAAGGAAACCTCATATAAACTTTCAATAGCATGGTCTTAAAAGACATAGAAAACTTAGAAAAAATGGACCACTCCAAGAAAATTAAAAACCTGAATAAAAAAGAAAGAGACACACTGAAAGAACTAATGGATAATGAAAAAATAATGATAAAACCTGCTGATAAAGGAGGGGAGGTACAGTTATTTTGAACACCATCAATTGCAATAAAGAAATGGAATGCCATTTAAAGGATATAGCAACATACAAGATCTTAGACCAGGATCCGACCATCACATTTACATGTGAACTTCATACCATCTTAAAACAGCGTTAGAAGAAGAAATCCTATCAAAATCAGAGTTTGAATACATTCACATTACCTACCCTCATAGTCCTTATATTTATATTCTACCCAAAATACACAAAAACCAGGTAAATCCACCTGGAAGACCGATAGTATTTGGGATTGACTCCCTAACTTCTGGATTATCCAAATATGTGGACTTTTTACTGCAACCTTTGGTGAGTACCCCACCCTCTTATCTTAAAAAGACTCTACAGAGATTATCAGTATTCTTAGAAACATCAGTTGGGAGAATGATTTAATTTTATGTACAGCAGATGTCTCCTCACTGTACACTTGTATCAGACATGAACAGGGGATTTCCTCTACAAGATTTTTTCTAGAAGACCAGTATCTTCATGAGTACCAGATATCTTTTATCTTGGACAGCATTTTATTCATTCTAAGTCACAATTATTTTAAGTTTTTAAACCAGTTTTATCTACAAATCCAAGGTACCGCCATGGGGACCAGGTTTGCACCCATCTATGCCAATTTTTTCATGAGCCACTAGAAACATACTAAGATATGGAACAACAACCCCTTCAGTGCAAACCTGGTCCTGTGGCGACGGTATATTGATGGTATAATTTTTATATGGAAGGCTGACAAGGAACTTTTAACACAATTTTTAATTTATCTCAATACAAATTATCTGAATCTCCAGATAGAAACTACTATGAGCAATAATAACATTACATTTCTAGATCTGGACATATATCAAGATGAAGGACAGCTGAAAACAAAGACCCATTTCAAACTGGTAAACTCCAATAACAATTTTATGCCCACAAGTTGCCACAATCCCCAATGGGTATGCAACATTCCTAAGGGACAATTTAGGCATATCAGAAAGAATTGTACAGATTTGGAAGTCTACAAAGAACAGGCCTCCTTTTTATCCGATAGGTTTAAAGAAAGGGGCTACCCTGAACAATTGTTGAAAATATGGAAGATTGACTGTGAATCATTAAACCAACAGGATTTACTAAAGAATACCACCAAAACCATTAAACAAGACTTTTCAGTAACTTTCATCACTAAATTCAACAATCAGTCCAAAAGCATAAAGAAAATTGTCGACAAACATTGGCCCATTCTTCTATGTGATCCCATCCTCAAAACTCACCTTTCGACTAAACGAAAAGTGATTTTCAGAAAAGCTCCCAATATTAAAAGTATCCTGCCACCCACAGTTCCACCATCTCTCAACAACACATCTGAAAACTGGTTAAATATCCACAGCAAAGGTTTTTTTCCATGCATTTCTTGAAAATTTGATATCAAGACCAACAAATTATTTTCTAATGTGAACCAAAAGAATTTACCATCAAACAAAATATCAATTGCAACTGCGACTTTGTAATTTACTTGCTAGAGTGTCCTTGTAAATTACAATACATTGGAAAAACTTCGAGGCCACTAAAAAACAGGATCAGGGAACACATTCTGAATATTAAGAAAGGCCTTACTACATATAGTGTTTCTAAACATTTCTTGGACATCCATTCTAGTAATCCAGAAGGTCTGAAAGTCATTAGAATTGACAGGATCCATCTGGGAGTAAGAGGAGGGGACAGACCCAATAGACTTTCTCAAAAGGAAACCTACTGGATCTATTAAATTAAAACCCTCTCTCCACTTGGACTGAATATTGACATTGATCTGGCAACCTATTTGTAATTATTCGTCTATATATTGGTTTCCTTGCAATGTTATTACTAGCTTTTCATCATGATTTGATTTATATAGCTTTTAGGATTATGTGACAAGAACTTTGGTACTTCCATGGTACAGGTTGTTTTACTGATAAATTATCCTCTGTTTGTTTTGTTAGCAGTATGAGTTCCCTATTTAAATAAGAACCATTAGGGTTGATGTTCAGTCTGATGTGATGATATTATAACATATTTTTTACAGTAGAACACACACTATAATGTCACTTTAACACCATCTCATTGATTTTATAATAACATTCCATATCATCTACATTAGAACACAAATTATTCTAACACCAACTTGTGTAAACAGGGTTAGCAATTTCTCAATTAGAATATATTTATGTAAGGTACACATTCACTATACTGTATAAATATTATTTTTATTTTTTGCAATTTATTACCCTAGTTACCTTATCCCCCATTGAATAGGTGTCAGAGTTCAGCCAGGGATCGGCCATCCCTTACCGTCCTGCCGGCTTCCTCTGACTTCCCGGGCAGTTGGGTGGCTGGTGCGGCAACGTGGGAGGAGCTGAGCATTCACCCTGTTGCTGTAGTGTCGGGTGGTCTGGTGAGCGGGGATCGCAGTTTCCGTCATGGGTGCCGCCATGACACTTTTATGATAGTGCTTCCTTTCCTGTGTGGCCTGGCTGGTCAGCTGATGCTGTGGACCTATCAGCAGGCTTCCAGGGATATATATCTGGCTCCTGTGCTCCAGGTAGTTGCCTAAACAACCATTGTTGCTGCTAGTGTAACTAGTGGAGTCTTGTTCCAGGTTTCCGTGCTTCCTGTGTGTTTCTTCCAGAGCTACAAAGTGTTCTCACTACAGTGTTTTTACCATCTCAGCCTGTGTGCAAGTTATACCATCCATCTCACCACAGTGCTTTTATCATCTCAGCCTGTGTGCAAGTTATACCTTCCATCTCACCGCAGTGTTTTATCATCACAGCCTGTGCGCAGGGTTACCCTCCATCTCACTGCAGTGCTCTACCATCACTGCCAGTATGCCGTACCACTCTCCACCTTGTTACAAGGTCTCTCTGCCTCGGAACGGTACACATCTCATTTGCACCCCAGTGCAAGTTCTCCTACTGGCAATCCGGTACAGTGTGGGTGCTGACATATTCCATGAGGTATCCAGCTACTTCTACCAGCCTTACAGCGTATCTCAGTGCTCCTTTTCCTAGCATCTCAAGTGCCCTATCTCCAGTCAGTTCTACCCCGCTCCCCACGTGCCTTCCTCAGGCATTTCGCTTGGGCCATGAGTGTTTGATTCTCTTTTCCCTGCGGGGCTTGGTCACCTAGTCAAAGGACCGCGACCTGCTTACAGGGAGCCGCACAAGCCCATATCCCGCTTGCAGGGGTCACTGGTGAACACCTCCCTGTGAGTTAGACTCCACACCACTGACTAGGTCTAGCCAATGATCAAGACTTGTGGATGCAGAGATCATTCATCCAGGCCCTTCGCCTTCGTCTCTTCCTGCAGCCTCAGGTCTCGGCTTTCAAAGACCCGCCTCCCAGCGTGACAATAGGGCACTATATAACTTTGCAAATCTATGTCATTCAACACATTTCCACATTCACTCCAATACACTATAGAATCCCTGGTCACACCACATTTCAACACATAGCTACATACACTTTTTGCCTTCATTTTAATGCATTACACTACATTCTTTCAATATTACATTATATTGTAACACATTCATATATTTTCACACCAACTTTAAATGCATTTTATAGATCCTTTTCATACTATATTACACTATAACATACATATATTTTTCACATTCGCTACATAGAATCCATCACATCACATCATATTAGACAACATCACACATAAGATTATTAAAAATAAAAAATTTAAATAAAAAATAAATAACCCATCCCATCTACAAATATATTTATTTGCACTTTCATTTTACATATTGCTAAGTAAGAGCACTTACTTACAACTTTAGCATCAGCTAACAGCAGTTACATCAACATTATTCATTTTATTTCACTTATTTCAATCAGTTTCAATTAGAATTAAGTATTCTGTCAATCATGATTACCAGACCCATAGTTCCCTACTTAAGGGCTAGGTTGTTCATTCCTTAGCCATCAGCCCGAGGAAGCAGATGTTGGTTCTGTGAAACACGTTGTCAAGTATCCACTGATTGGTACTCTCCACTTTTTCATTGATAGCAATGTTTTAATAATTTTTTTTATATATACAGTGTACTGTATATATATATATTTTTTTTAATAATTTTATTTTTATTTTATGATTGATAATTTTTTTTATTTTGTAAATTCTGTATTCTATTGTATTAATTTTTTATGTAGTACATCCTTTTAGTTTTGTAAACATTTGGTGTTAGATGACCACACCACAATATATGAATATATTTTTATGGTAACTGGATCTTGCATAAGTTTTTTAGATCCAAAGACTACTATTTAGTTCCAGAAAGTTATTGTCGATCCATCCAACACTGACGGACATCAGGTTTTGATAAATAAATGTCCAAAGCTCAATTTATTTCCCATTCAAGGTGAGTATATTTACTTGACCTTATAGGACCTTGCATTGGGGACACTGATTTGCACTATGGAGGCTTGTTATATGTGTTTCCCCCAATAATACACATCGATCCAGAGGTACTCACGGATAGTATTGACTGATTCTACGTTGCATTCCGCAACCACCGCAAGACCAAGGTGAAAGTTGGGTCCAACATCTATTTATCACCATAAAAAGGTGAGTGTACACCTATATCCTATGAGAACAAAATTCTTTTACGTTATTACACAATATTGTTGTTTTCCATTTTTTACATATATCACTGAACAAATTGAGAACACTATCAAGAAGCTCTGTAATTCAGAATAGATCACAGACAGCGCCAGAACTACCCTTTTAATTCCAAATACTTCTCCAGAGGGGCCCTGTTGAAAAGCTCCATCTGCTCCTGGCTGCACATCTGGGCCTATCATCGGATCTCTAAAGGAACTAGGCACCAGTCACATGAACTCTTAGTTCTTATGACAAGACTAACTCCACTGCTCAATCTCCTTAGATCTCCAATTAATGTGAGGATAGTGTAAGTCAAGCCAAGGATAACCCAGAATTACCAGAAATAGTAAACGGTTGATTAGAAAGAATTACATTTGTTTAGTGTGCAGAATTCCTATTCTCATGGTGACTGGTGGGTTGGGGTATTTAATAGGACTGCTGGCAAGAGGCGTACCATCTTCTCCTTGCAGGATAAGTAAACTGGCCAATGGAACGAATGGTATACTAAGTTTTTTGGCAAGGTTTATTTTCAGAAACTTAGCAGCAGCACCAAAATCCACAAAGTCTTTTAGTGCCTTAGTAATATATTGCTGCATCTAATTTTAGGGAGTTGGACTGTATATTCCTAATTCAGGGATGTACGCTGATACTGCCACTGCAAATCAGTATGCAGCAGATGTGTAAAACTATGCAGATGTCACAGCCGCCGGGATTTGTATTGAGAAGCAGACCAGCAGCTTTGCAAATCCAAGCGACTATGTACAAAGACGCAGCTTCGGATGCAGATATCAGTTGATTATCAGACTTCTGAGTAACCCTATGGTTGCGCAGAATGACCACCATAATGAGATGCCAGCACCATTTCTCCTGTGTACGGGATTCATTCACGGGCTTAGACATGCCTTCAAAATGGTTGCAACGTGTCTGTGTTTTCATTGCCACCCGCAAACAGTCCATGTTTGTCAATCAATTTGCAGATACTCACTGAGAGCGAAGGCATTTATGGAACTTTACGCATGCTCAACTGCATAAACATCCACATTGCAGCTATCACTGAAGTAGGCCCTAAGTCTGTTTGTAAACCTAGGTGAACTGCTCCTTCATTTTGTAAGTTCTGCCATTTCCCTACTACTTGCCAGGGTAAACCTTCTTTTGAGGGCATAATACATCATAGTGTGCATTAGACCCCCAATACAGGCATAAATTGAATAGTTGTCTCTGGTCCTGATTCAGCAAGGAACACACAGATGCAGACACACACACCCGTCTGCTGAGAGAATATGCTAATCATTGCATACACACAATAACCGCAGCACAAGATTCAGATGCCCAGCCCCATACTATGCCACCCATCTCCCTTTACTCACAACCTGATCAGCATGCAAGATATCGTAAACATTGGTAACATCGAGAACCATCAGGCCCGTTAGCATAATAGTGGTTGACCTTACCTGCAGCAGGAATTTAGCCACTTCCTGTGTTCAGCTTATGATATGGGTGCGTATGCTGCCACACTGCTTTAATTATGCATATCCCTATAACGGCGTTATAACACCTGCGTTCGCCTGACCACCCCCCATCACCACTCACAAACAGCACTTTCTGTCAATCAATTTCAGAAGGGTCTGCGTACACACTGCGTGTAGTCTGCATACCATAGCCCGATTGCACTGGCTAGTTTGCGCACATGCAGTGCAATGCATATGCATGCGCAGTGCAAAAACATCGGCCAAGTGTGTGCTTTCCCTCCTTTGTGTTCCTTGCTAAATCAGGCCCTATGAGCCTTCTCTACAGATGTTAAACGAGAGAACCCAAGGTGCATTGGTTTGTGAAGATCCGTGAATTCCGCATAAATTGCTGGAGGTATTGGCACAGACAAACCATCTGCAGACTCCTGATCATCAATTATCATTGTGAGATGTAGGAGGAGGTCCACAGTCTCTGCTGGTGGATATTGTAATAAGGCATATAGTCAGTATTATCCTATCCAAAACTGTCTGCATAGATTGATTATTCCAGGTAGAATCAGGTGCCCACCTCCAAAATTGAGAGCAATACTCCTTGACAGGTCGACTGTCCAGTTTTAACAGTCATAGGTGCAGTTCGGCTAATGCTCCTCTGTGCAGGTCACTGTACAAAATAGATAATGCAGGAAAGAAGGAGTCTACTGACTGTAATGTAGGATCATCCGAAGATAATGAAAACACCCATGACTGAGGAACACCTTGAAGCAGAGAGACTATCCAACTGACATGTGGTACATCTGAGCCATAGGAAAGTGGACAGAGACAGAAATATAATTTGCAGTTATGCATGAAGTTACCAGTAAACCAGTCAGGTAAATAAATTTTGTGTTCAGTGAAAATGGTTGCAGAGTTGCTACATTTGCTACCTGTTGATCAGCTAGCATCTCCATAATATGCTTGGCTAGAACCCCCCCATGTCCCGGTGTGGAATATGCAAACACACCTCCTACTGTTTTAAGCCAGTCATAATGTTTGGTTTGTAGCAGAAATCTTGAGGTGTGGTATAATAAATGTAATGCAGATATGAATCTGGAATGTCAATATTTAAATTGGATAAACAGAACTTCAGATGTAGGTAGGCATGACCAAAATATATATGCAGAATATCAAATGCACAACACCACTTGCAGAGGATAAGGTAGATAAATGAATGCCACGCCACAATGCAGGAATAGATTCCTTATAGGTAGTCACAGTATAATATCAGTGCCAACAGAGTGCAGTTAAATCCAATGACTAAGATGAGCCCATAGCCCCATAGTGTGTAAGACAAGATACCCAAGGTAAGTATAGCACAGTTCTTACCACTCTAGGTGGATGTTGGTAGCTGAGTTGAGTGCAAACGGTGATCACAACGCAGGCCAGACTGGATTCAGATTAGCTGAGTACCAGAGTGATTTGCCAAAGGATGTACCACCAGATGCCAGTCAACAGAAATTGCTCTACTGAAGTGGCAATATAGGATGCCTCCAACTCAGCCTGGAATGGATGCTGAGCACCTGGAAGCCAGACTGGAAATATGAACACGGATGGCCAGCCGGGAGCTGGACTAGAGTCCCCAGCTAGGCCCTGCTAGTAATTAGTTTCAGGGATGGCAGTAAGTTGTCACCAAGAACAGAACCAGTAAACACAGCAACTGTATCAGGAGAATGAACTAGATCACAGGTTCTCAAACTTGGTCCTCAGGACCCCGAACAGTATATGTTTTCCAGGTCTCCTCACAGAATCACAAGTGAAATAATTAGCTCCACCTGTGGATCTTTTAAAATGTGTCAGTCAGTAATGAATACACCTGTGCACCTGCTGGGTGACTTGGAAAACTTGAACTATTTGGGATCCTGTTGATGGAGTTTGAGAACTACTGAACTAGAGCATATAGCACATAGTAATCACTATAGCTGTATCTGAAGACAAGAATTATACAGCACAGGAACCAGGATGCTATGCTGGGAGCAAATGCTACCATTGGCAGAGGTGGAGTGTCAGGACAGAGCTTAAATACCAGACACAGTCAAGCGGCACTACAAAATAACCACATCTGCAAAGCAGCTTAACTTAATTAAAAGCAAGCTCTAACATACAGGGTAATATCATCCTAAGGCAGAAACCTAACAATACTGACACAATTTATGAAACATCATCACCTATTCTCCAGTGTAGTTTGTCAGGCAATAATCAGTCTTTACCTGTTGCCATGTTCACTAGAACCATTTGTGTAAAAAACTTTACTCAACAATGATATAGTCAAAGACTCATTACTGATGGTTAGAGCAATTGATGGGATACATAGGGTATAATTTGAATAAGCACATATTAGGCTTCTGATTCATTAGCTCATAGTTCTCACAACTATTAACTTATTGAATGATCGTTGTTCAATTAATTTATGAGAATCATCCTTTATTCACAATATTTTCTGAAATGATTTTCAAATAATTTATGCAATTCCATAAATCCATTTACTATATAATAATCATATGACATGAAACTTTCAAATACAGTACACATCCTGCTTAACACTTTACATGAAGTGCCACGTGTTCTGCTCTTTACAGTTTTCTTCACACATAAATTGCTCATCTACACCTAGCACATACTATTTTTAAAATAGCTAATTTATGATAATTTAGTCATCAGCCACAAAGATGATTGATTTTTAGCTCCTATAAATGACCTTTAAATATTAACTATATATTGCATGTACAAAAAAGTAACAATGATATTAGACAGTCATACTGAAATTATTAGGATTGTTTTTTTTATTACTCTCAATATATTGTAACATCGTCCATCAATAAGGTTTCCTTCTTTTCTTTTCTTGCATTAGTTAGTTGAACAAACCAGAAGATTAGCATTGTTTGTTTTCCTATTTAATAAATGTACAATTCCTCATTTCTGTCTAATCTTGTACAGGTTTCCTATCTATGGGGGTTAATGCAGAATTGTCACAAAATTGTCATACATGTAAATTACGTTTTTCAAAACTCTTATGCAAAAATAGCCTATTTACAAAACTGTACACATCTCAAGATCCATCTGTCTCCACATCAGCAGCATATGTGCCTGGTTTACACCACATCATGAGCCTTACAACTCGCATTTTTCGGGCTTTACTATTACAGGTTGAGTCTCCCATATCCAAATATTCCGAAATATGGAATATTCTGAAATATGGAATTATTTTGGCATGACTGAGATAATGAAACCTTTGATTTTTGATGGTTCAATGCACACAAACTTTGTCTAAGGCACAAATTATTAAAAATATTGTAAAAAATCATCATCAGCTGTGTGTATAAGGTGTATATGAAACATAATGATTTTCATTTCTGTACACAAGCTTTGCTTGAGCCACAAAATTATTGAATATATTGTATAAAATTACCTCTTGGCTGTGTGTATAAGGTGTATATAACATATAAATGCATTCTGTGTGTATATTTGGGTCCCATTCCCAAGATATTTCATTATGATATGAAAATATTCCAAAATACGGAATATTCCATTATCCAAAATACCCCTGGTCCCAAGCATTTTGGATATGGGAGACTCAACCTGTACTCGCAAAAAAGCAGCTCGCATCCAGATGTTTTCCCATTCTCTAGATAGAACTCGGGCTATGTAATAGAGTGCGAGTGCTTCACTTGCACATATTACTGCCTGAGAAATCGCAAAAACAATAGACCAGCTTCAGGATAGCGACTTTATCCTGAGCAGGTCAGAGTAACACAAACATGCACATATCCATGAGATACATGCATGTTACTGTGTGTATGTATGAAAATACTTTAAAAAAAAAAAAAAAAAAAGATGTGCACCCTCTCCCTGAAGCATAACCAACCCCGGGCTCTGTACAGCCTGTGCTGGATTTTAAAATACAGAGAACAAAATGCGTGGAGGGCCCCTGTATTTTAAGAACCAGCACCGGGCTATGTAAAACCTGTCCTAGTTCTAAAAATACAGGGGACAAATTGCATAGGGATCCCCTGTATTTTTAGTACCAGCACAGGGCTTTTCAGATCCGGTCCTGGTTGTGGAAATACAGGGGACAAAACGAGTAGGGGTCCCCTGTAATTTCCATAACCAGCACCGAACCTTTTTTAGTGGGGGTAATGCCACAGCCAGGGAAACCCTTTCACCGGGTCCCCCAGCCAAAGCATTACCTCTGACCAATAGACAGCCCAGGATGGGGATCCCTGGGGAGGTGGAGACCCCCCCAATAAATGGGTCCCCCTCTCCAGGGTACCCCAGGCCTAGGCTGATAGCCTGGGGCTATCCCGACACTACTGGCCGGTGGATGCCGGGTTGATAGTGTAAATGTGGTATAATAGATAGAAGTGTAAATATTGTCATTTGCAATAGACCAACAGGTCGCAGCAAGCCTCCCCCACATGCTGGAACTTGGAGAACCACAAGACCCAGCATGCAGGACATTACGGACCTGCTGGTACCTGTAGTTCTACTGCAAAATAAATTTAAAAAAAAAAGACACACACCGTGACAGTACAATTTTATTTAAACATACAGGCACACACAAATGCACACTCAGAGGTAAATTTACTAGGTTGGGAGTTCTATTTAAGAAGTGATGTTGCCCATAGCAACCAATAAGATTCTACTTCTCATTTATCTAGCACCTTCTAGAAGATAATACCTGGAATCTGATTGGTTGCTATGGGCAACATCACTTCTTAATAGAACTCCCATTTTAGTAAATTTACCCCTCACACTCACTATCACACATACTCACCTAGTATCCCATGTCCCCTTCTCCAAGTGGCTCAGGGGAAGTGGCTCACGTAAAGATGGATTTCCGCACAGAAGTCGTTCTAAAGGAAGCTGATGCCGCCTGTTTTCCAGATGTTGGGGGTCCATAGTTGGAGAGTTTCCCAATAATTCTAGCTCAAGTATGGTCCTCATGTGGCCAAGGTGGGCATCAAGAATGGATCATGTCCACAGATGGATTGCTCTTTTTCCAGTGTCTTAAAAGCTGTAGAGACCTGCCCTCTTCCACCTAGAGTAGAGATACATGTACAATTTGGGAATAGACTGGTTGAGGGCTTGGTGCTACTATGCTGATACAAAGGGATTTGTTATCCCCATAGTTGTTGTTACCAGACAAACAAGTCTGCATCTGTTGTGTACATGTAGATGTTCGGGCCTTTCCTGTCACCATGGTCCCTTTGATAATCAGGGGAAAGACTGCCAAACTATGTGCGGGTGTGTGTCCATAGACACCAGTCCCTGTGCTAATAGCTCACGACTGGACTCACTTATGGGCTCTTGTTTTGCCGGAGGGACAGGTGCCTGCAGGCTCCATTGGAAAGACATTTTTCTTCTCCCCTGATTTGTTTCTGTCTCAGGTAAAGGCTCCTAAATCTAAGAAACAAAGGAGAAGTGTTTTGCTGGAAAAAAATTTTTTTCCCATAACACTACTGCTCGTAATGTGCCTGTAAATGATGTTGTTCCTGCTCATGTCAATGTATCTGATAATCCTGATGAACATGTTATTACTAATGTGCCTGTGCATACTGCTGTCCATGGTAATGCTGAGAGGTTTGGGAACACTGACGTGTCTAGCAGCCAGCCTAATCCTCGTGGCATGCTGAATAATGCTACAGTTCAGTTAAGTAGCATTAATGAAGAGGTCTTAATGCTTCCCCTTGCATCTCAATCCTGATTTAAGAAAGGCCCAGCAAGAAGATCCTGCTTTAAAAATGGGCTTTGAACAGGTTCTCTCTCTTTCAATGGATGATGTCCTGTTGTCACCTGCAACAGAGGTAACATTTGGGGACTTTAAAACCAGGCCTTTACACAAAAGATGTTTAATTTTGGTGAATGCAGACTGACAGTCCCTAGACCACTCAAGTTTATTTGGGGCAGAATCTTTCTAATGATCTGTTAATGGAGCCGCTAAGTTAGAAAATTGAGGCAAAAACCTCCTGTAATAGCCTGCCAAAGCCAAGAAGGATTTTAACTCTTGTTTGGTAGTTGGAACAGGGGCATCGGCTCGTGCCTGTACCTTACACACAAAGGGCTTCAGACACTAGCCGATGCCCGAGTTCTGACTACCAAGAAAGAGTTAAGATTGCGGCAAGTAGAAATGTTAATTATTATGGTCTGTCCGGACCCCGATAATTAACATAATGAATAGACCCCCTAATACCTTGTATAATTAATTTGTACATTTATTGCACAATCATTGACCCCGAGAGATAGATTACTTGCTAATTTTGATATATATTGTTTCATTTGTGAATGAGTGTCTTTTCTTTTAATCTGAGTGTCCTTTGACTTTCTTTATATTCTCATTTCCTTCACATATATTTTTGCTGTCTTTCACATATCTCATATTGTCTGGCATTTAGAGAATCTTTTTGATTTTACCAATAGGACAACTAGCCCAGAGTTATACAGAGATTACTGTCAATATCTGGTTTTGTTGATAATCAACTAGGGGGTAAAATTACTAAAGTGAGAGTTTTTAGAAATGGAGATGTTGCCCATAACTGCATTGGCCTATGTAATACCCCTTTTACACCAGAGCTAAAACCCGGGTTATTGCAGGGTTAACCCAGGTAGCTGCTTGTTTAAAAGGACACAGGGTTGGATTCCCGGGTCAAGTCACCCGGCAATCCAACCCAGGTAACTTGCAGGGTTTAACATGGGAATAACCTGTGAAACCCTGTAGTGTAAACGGCGCGATCCGGATCACGGTGACCTGGAGCGCGCAGCATCCCGGCTTCAGTGGCGCTTGGAGATGACGTCATCTCCAGATGTTTACTTCCACGCCAGAAGAGCCGGGTCACTGCAGACCAAACTCCAATGTGAATGGCGCCAACTCGGGAATTTCCTGGGTCAGTGCCAACTAAATTCTGGGTCTGTTCCGTGACTGTGACAATATATACCATAATGTGACTTGCAAATCCTCGCCATAGGGGAAGATTTAACAAGCTGCGATTTTGTAACTTCTAAGCCTTTTTGTGGTATTATTTTTTTGTGTTTATAAAATGGACTCATTAAAGGAAGAATCATATGAAAGTTACTGCAAACGTGCCAAACCCTTGGGCTATCTTGTCTGTCAGCATGTGTTTAATAAAAGAAAAAGATTGTTAAATCCACCTCCCCCCTTAGCAATGAACCATGTAAATTATCATTTGAGTCATCCTTCCAAGTAAGATGCACAGAGCTATACTTACCACAAAATAATGTAAAAATCTTGAACACTGCTTAACACCACTAACTTCATCAGTGCAATAAGCAAAACTTAAAGAACTTAAACACACCAAAAAAGGCAGAAACTTATCTGCAAATGAACATAACAAAATAAAAGAGCTACTGTATATTCACTGCATAAGAGCATAACCCTATAAAATGCATAAAATAGGAATAAATCTATGAAAGATCCAAAATGCAAACCTGATAAAAATAAAGAATGCCTTGCAAGAACAAATTGCTATTGGAGGCAGGGCCGGATTTCCCGCTAGGCATCCTAGGCGCTCGCCTAGGGCCCGACAGAACCCAAGGGGTCCGTGGACGGGCCCCTTTGCCCAAAGAAATTACATGATCACAGCGCTCCCAGAGGAGCACTGCGCGAGTACCATGTGACGTCATATGGTCCCACCTCGACTCCCATAGAGCCTCCGGGCAGACTGTATCACTGTGATACAGCTGCCTGCGCAGGTGTGCCACAGCACTTAGGAGGGTTTCCACCAACATCGCTGCTAGACCTGTCCCCCGCCGCCAGTCTTCTGCTGCCGCTGTTGGAGCCACCAGGACCAGGTAAGTCTAAGTGAGGGGCTGTGACGGAGGGGGCTATGAGGAGAGGCTGTGATGGAGGGGGCTATGAGGAGGGGCTGTGATGGAGGGGGCTATGAGGAGAGGCTGTGATGGAGGGGGCTATGAGGAGGGGCTGTGATGGAGGGGGCTATGAGGAGAGGCTGTGATGGAGGGGGCTGTGATGGAGGGGGCTGTGATGAGGGGGGCTGAGATGTGATGGAGTGCTGTGATGGAGGGGCTGTGATGAGGGGGATATGGGGGCCGTGATAAGGGGAGTGAGGGGGGCTGTGATGACTGGGGGTGTGGTGAGGAGTACTGTGAGGGGCTGTGATGAGGGGTGCTGGGCTGTGAGGGGCTCCATGGGGGGGATGAGTGAGCTAGGATGAAGGTCCGCTGTGAAGAGGGGATATGAGGAGCTGTGATGGAGGTGACTGTAATGAGGGGGATTGAGAGGGGCTGTGATGGAGAGGATATGAGGGGCTGTGATGAGGGCAGTTTAAGGGAGTGGGGCCCCAAACTGGTATCCTGTCTAGGGCCCCATGAGGTCTAAATCCGGCTCTGATTGGAGGGCTAGTAATTCTAGTCACCGGTCAATGAAATTCTGTTATGCAATGCATAGGATAGACTACAAATCCCAGCATGTTTCTGTAATGTATATATGTCATTATATCAATATATCAATGCAATTTATCATACCAATATAAATCATTGTGAATATTCCTGATTGTAATCCTATTGTATGTTAGTTATTCTGAAAAATAAATATAGCAAACAATATACCAAAGAAATTAACCATTAATTAGTTTATATCTTAAATGTTTATTGGACCTATTGCATCTTACAGCTTATTGTAAAGTCATGTGATATTTTTCAAATGGAAGCCCCTGTTTTTTACTGTGTGAAACCCTTGTGAAACCATTGTATTGTTTGAAATTACATTGTTTAACACTACAATAATAAGATTGATTTGCTTTAGTTATTGGTGTTTATATACATTTGTTTATGGCTCATTAAGGCTGCTAATGACTCTAAAATAAAAACCTTACATGAATTTTCTAGTTTATATACTATTAGGTGGCACTAGGATGCAAGCAATGGCATATTTGTAAGTATCTGGCCTTTGCCCACCGTTGTCTGCATGATTTCTTTCAGATGGTCTGTGCTTTGCTCCAAGTTCTGTGCAGGCAGGCTGTCACTGATGTTGCATGTGTATCCTCTATCTTCTACAATAATAGTACAGGAATTATTTTTTTTTAATAATGAAACTAGTAATACTATTTATAATAGTACAATGACAATAATGTTTATTTTAAAAGTATTACATTTCTGGCTAGATTTAAATAAATTAATATGCAAAACATAATATGCAATTATTCTGTTTATGTAGTTTATAGCTAATCAGTAATTTTCAGATCCAAGTGGTAGATATATTTTGCCCAATTTCATATCAATGATTATCGCCTTGTAGATACTGTAACAGCGATTGTTATTTAACCGATATGCACATTAGTTGCAATTAGCTAGACATACATTTTTCAGGAATCTACTGTATTTAATTGTGTGTTATGAATTGTTACTTTATAATGAATTCATTGAATTTGCTTTAATGCAAAGAAAATGAAATAAATGAATGAATCAGTCAATACTTTTGCACACACACATATATAACAAGAGTGCAACCAGTGTGTAATTTTTAAACACTTTAAAAATACAATTGCAAAATCACATTTTGTTTTCTTACCTACCCTTTTTTACAGATTCATATAACAAAGAGCAGCTTAATTTATAAATATATAAATATTTGTGACAGTAAAATAATATAAATGGTTTCTCACTGCCTGAACCAGTTTACAAATATGATAATAATGTGTGTGATGCGCAATAGCTTTTTCATTCCAGAAGTGTCTGAACAAAAAAATTAACCAAACTTAAATTTCCAACTGATCCGTGTATGGATTTCTGTCAGCCAAATCGCTGTAGATCTGGCACGGGATAGACTTGCTGTAATATGCACAGATGGTAAAACATCTTAGTATCAAAGCTGAGCTTTCCACACAGTACAGCATGAATACATGACAGTACTGCAGGTTTTAGGTTTAAAGCATCTGGGGTTGTCTATAATGAGGGAAAATGACAGTTGTCTCATACAGCAGCAAAAACTAGTATTTTTTACATTGTTTCTTTTGGACTCCTATCCTCCTGGCCCTGGCAAATGTGTAAGGTCCTGAAATTACAAGACCATTTGCGCGCTCTCTCTCGCGCTCTCTCTCTCTCGTACTTTTTGGTACTTACTAGGTAAAGTAAACCATGTTATATGATAATTTCTATATTAAATTGTGCCATATCAGTGAAAGCAAGAGACTGTGGTTTTTTTAAACTCAATATTAATAAACTTAATGTCACGAATCGGGGTCTCAGCATCCCTTACAAACTGAGACATTTTTTTATTTCTGTTTTCAAGATATCTCAGGGACGCTTCCCTGTGATTAACTAATGCACCTGTGTGCTCACCTGGTCAGCCAGACCAGTGGCTTTTCACCACTCCCTATTTAAACTAGGGGTGAGCGGGTTCGGATTTCTGAAATCCGAACCCCCCCGAGCCCCCCCGATCCGAGTCCGATCCGAGTCAGGCTCGACTTTTCCCGCCTGACTCGGATCTGAAATCGAGGCAAAACGTCATCTTCCCGCCTTCCGAGTCTCGCGGGTTTTGGATCCTATATAAGGTACACACGTCGGCGCCATTTTCTCACTCGGCTGTGGACAGTGAAGAGGGAGGGTGGGAGTTAGGGCTGTGTAGTGTAGTGTAGTGTAGTGCTGCTGTTGTCCACTACTTCAAAGTCCATAGGGGCTGGCTGTGTTGTGCTGTGCTGCTGTTGTTAATAGGGGCTGTGTCCACTACTTCAAAGTCCATAGGGGCTGGCTGGACTGTGTTGTGCAGTCAGTTCTCCATAGGGGCTGTGTCCACTCCAAAGTCCTGTGCAGTGTCCCAGTCCTAAAGGAGTGCTGTAGTGTTGTCCAGGGGGTGCTCTGTCCATCAGGGGTGCTCCCCCCAAGTGCTAAAAAAATAATATATTTTCTGTGTTTGTGAATTGTGTGCGCAGTAGCCGCACGTGCATCAACAAAGTAGTGCCAAGCGTGCGCCTGTGTCATAAGTAAAGGGCCGGCTGGCTTGACCGTTAAGGGTGCTGTAACCCCCGAAAGTACACTCCAGTCCAAACCAAAAAAAAAATTATTTTCTGTGTTTGTGAATTGTGTGCGCAGTAGCCGCACGTGCATCAACAAAGTAGTGCCAAGCGTGCGCCTGTGTCATAAGTAAAGGGCCGGCTGGCTTGACCGTTAAGGGTGCTGTAACCCCCGAAAGTACACTCCAGTCCAAACCAAAAAAAAAATTATTTTCTGTGTTTGTGAATTGTGTGCGCAGTAGCCGCACGTGCATCAACAAAGTAGTGCCAAGCGTGCGCCTGTGTCATAAGTAAAGGGCCAGCTGGCTTGACCGTTAAAGGGTGCTGTAACCCCCGAAAGTACACTCCAGTCCTAACCAAAAAAAAATTATTTTCTGTGTTTGTGAATTGTGTGCGCAGTAGCCGCACGTGCATCAACAAAGTAGTGCCAAGAGTGCGCCTGTGTCATAAGTAAAGGGCCGGCTGGCTTGACCGTTAAGGGTGCTGTAACCCCCGAAAGTACACTCCAGTCCAAACCAAAAAAAAAATTATTTTCTGTGTTTGTGAATTGTGTGCGCAGTAGCCGCACGTGCATCAACAAAGTAGTGCCAAGCGTGCGCCTGTGTCATAAGTAAAGGGCCGGCTGGCTTGACCGTTAAGGGTGCTGTAACCCCCGAAAGTACACTCCAGTCCAAACCAAAAAAAAAATTATTTTCTGTGTTTGTGAATTGTGTGCGCAGTAGCCGCACGTGCATCAACAAAGTAGTGCCAAGCGTGCGCCTGTGTCATAAGTAAAGGGCCGGCTGGCTTGACCGTTAAGGGTGCTGTAACCCCCGAAAGTACACTCCAGTCCAAACCAAAAAAAAAATTATTTTCTGTGTTTGTGAATTGTGTGCGCAGTAGCCGCACGTGCATCAACAAAGTAGTGCCAAGCGTGCGCCTGTGTCATAAGTAAAGGGCCGGCTGGCTTGACCGTTAAGGGTGCTGTAACCCCCGAAAGTACACTCCAGTCCAAACCAAAAAAAATATTATTTTCTGTGTTTGTGAATTGTGTGCGCAGTAGTCGCACGTGCATCAACAAAGTAGTGCCAAGCGTGCGCCTGTGTCATAAGTAAAGGGCCGGCTGGCTTGACCGTTAAAGGGTGCTGTAACCCCCAAAGTACACTCCAGTCCAAACCAAAAAAAAAATTATTTTCTGTGTTTGTGAATTGTGTGCGCAGTAGCCGCACGTGCATCAACAAAGTAGTGCCAAGCGTGCGCCTGTGTCATAAGTAAAGGGCCGGCTGGCTTGACCGTTAAGGGTGCTGTAACCCCCGAAAGTACACTCCAGTCCAAACCAAAAAAAAAATTATTTTCTGTGTTTGTGAATTGTGTGCGCAGTAGCCGCACGTGCATCAACAAAGTAGTGCCAAGCGTGCGCCTGTGTCATAAGTAAAGGGCCGGCTGGCTTGACCGTTAAAGGGTGCTGTAACCCCCGAAAGTACACTCCAGTCCTAACCAAAAAAAAATTATTTTCTGTGTTTGTGAATTGTGTGCGCAGTAGCCGCACGTGCATCAACAAAGTAGTGCCAAGAGTGCGCCTGTGTCATAAGTAAAGGGCCGGCTGGCTTGACCGTTAAGGGTGCTGTAACCCCCGAAAGTACACTCCAGTCCAAACCAAAAAAAAAATTATTTTCTGTGTTTGTGAATTGTGTGCGCAGTAGCCGCACGTGCATCAACAAAGTAGTGCCAAGCGTGCGCCTGTGTCATAAGTAAAGGGCCGGCTGGCTTGACCGTTAAGGGTGCTGTAACCCCCGAAAGTACACTCCAGTCCAAACCAAAAAAAAAATTATTTTCTGTGTTTGTGAATTGTGTGCGCAGTAGCCGCACGTGCATCAACAAAGTAGTGCCAAGCGTGCGCCTGTGTCATAAGTAAAGGGCCGGCTGGCTTGACCGTTAAGGGTGCTGTAACCCCCGAAAGTACACTCCAGTCCAAACCAAAAAAAAAATTATTTTCTGTGTTTGTGAATTGTGTGCGCAGTAGCCGCACGTGCATCAACAAAGTAGTGCCAAGCGTGCGCCTGTGTCATAAGTAAAGGGCCGGCTGGCTTGACCGTTAAAGGGTGCTGTAACCCCCAAAGTACACTCCAGTCCAAACCAAAAAAAAATTATTTTCTGTGTTTGTGAATTGTGTGCGCAGTAGCCGCACGTGCATCAACAAAGTAGTGCCAAGCGTGCGCCTGTGTCATAAGTAAAGGGCCGGCTGGCTTGACCGTTAAAGGGTGCTGTAACCCCTGAAAGTACACTCCAGTCCAAACCAAAAAAAAATTATTTTCTGTGTTTGTGAATTGTGTGCGCAGTAGCCGCACGTGCATCAACAAAGTAGTGCCAAGCGTGCGCCTGTGTCATAAGTAAAGGGCCGGCTGGCTTGACCGTTAAAGGGTGCTGTAACCCCCGAAAGTACACTCCAGTCCAAAGCCAAACCAAAAAAAAATTATTTTCTGTGTTTGTGAATTGTGTGCGCAGTAGCCGCACGTGCATCAACAAAGTAGTGCCAAGAGTGCGCCTGTGTCATAAGTAAAGGGCCGGCTGGCTTGACCGTTAAAGGGTGCTGTAACCCACAAAGTACACTCCAGTCCGAACCAAAAAAAAATTTATTTTCTGTGTTTAGCCGCACGTATATATCAAATCGATATAACATAAATGGAGGACCAAACTTTCTCCGATAAAAATAAAATAGAGAAAGATCAAGAACCACTTCCTCCTAGTGCTGAAGCTGCTGCCACTAGTCATGACATAGACGATAACATGCCATCAACGTCGTCTGCCAAGGCCGATGCCCAATGTCATAGTAGAGGGCACATACAATCCCAAATGGCAAAGTTCAGGAAAATGACCTTGAAAAAGACATTTAAATCAGCTGAAGAGAAACGTAAACTTGCCAATATGCCATTTACGACACGGAGTGGCAAGGAACGGCTAAGGTCGATCCCTAGTATGTTCATGACTAGTGGTTCAGCTTCACATGACGATGGAAGCACTCCTCCCACTAAAAAAATCAAAAGAGTTAAGCTGGCAAAAGCACAGCGAAGAACTGTGCTTTCTAAGAAGATATCACAAATCCCCAAAGAGAGTCCAAGTGTGGTGGTGGTTGCGATGCCTGACCTTCCCAGCACTGGACGGGAAGAGGTGGCTCTTTCCACCATTTGCACGCCCCCTGCAAGTGCTGAAAGGAGCACCCACAGTCCACTTGCTGATATGCAAATTGAAGATGTCACTGTTGAAGTACAACAGGATGAGGATACTGGTGTAGCTGGCGCTGAGGAGGAAGTTGGCGAGGAGGATTCTGATGGTGATGTGGTTTGTTTAAATCAGGCTCCGGGGGAGACAGTTGTTGTCCGTGGGATGAAAAAGCCCATCACGGTCATGCCTGGGCAGAAGACCAAACATTCCACCTCTTTGGTCTGGCAATATTTCTATCCAAATCCGGACAACAACTGTCTTGCCATATGTACCATATGTAAAGGTGAAATAAGTAGGGGTAGGGACGTCAACCACCTAGGAACATCCTCCCTTATACGGCACCTGCAGCGCGTTCATAAAAAGTTACTGTCAAGTTCAGAAACTTTGGCTCAGACCGTAAGCAGTCCAGGGACACCTAAATCCCGTTGTCCTGTTGTATCCAAGCGCCTGCAAACCACACCGTCAACTCCCTCCTCGTCAATTTCCTCCTTAGTCAGGATCGGAAGTAGTCCTGCAGGCCATATCACTGGCATGACTGACTCTCCTATCCGGGATTCCTCCGGAGGATCCTGCATTGCTACGCCTACTGCTGCCGCTGCTGCTGTTGCTGCTGCTGCTGGGAGTCGTTCATCATCCCAGAGAGGAAGTAGGAACACCACTACTTTTACTAAACAATTGACCCTCCAACAGTCCTTAGCGAGGAGGATGAAGTACGACAGCAGTCATCCTGAAGCAAAACGTATAACTGAGGCCTTGACTGCTATGTTGGTGTTAGACGTGCGTCCGGTATCCGCCATTAGTGCAGTGGGATTTAGACAATTGATGGAGGTAGTGTGTCCCCGGTTCCAAATCCCGTCTAGATTCCACTTCACTAGGCAGGCGATACCGAGACTGTACAGAAACGTCAGAAAAAGTGTCCTCAGTGTCCTGAAAAATGCCGTTGTACACAATGTCCACTTAACCACGGACATGTGGACAAGTGGAACAGGGCAGACTAAGGACTATATGACTGTGACAGCCCACTGGGTAGATGTATCACCTTACGCAGCAACAGCAGCAGCGTCACCAGTAGCAGCATCTCAGAAACGCCAGCTCGTTACAAGGCAGGCTACGCTGTGTATCACCGGTTTCAGTAAGAGGCACACCGCCGACAACCTCTTAGAGAAACTGAGGGAAATCATCGCCCAGTGGCTTACCCCACTTAGACTCTCCTGGGGATTTGTGATATCTGACAACGCCACCAATATTGTGCGGGCATTACATCTGGGCAAATTCCAGCACGTCCCATGTTTTGCTCACACAATAAACTTGGTGGTGCAGAATTTTCTGAAAAGCGACAGGGGCGTGCAGGAGACGCTTTGGGTGGCCCGAAAAATTTCTGGCCACTTTCGCCATTCAGCGACTGCGTGCCGAAGACTGGAGCGCCAGCAAACACTCTTGAACCTGCCCCGCCATCACCTGAAGCAAGAGGTTGTGACGCGGTGGAACTCAACCCTCTATATGCTTCAGAGGATGGAGGAGCAGCAAAAGGCCATACAAGCCTATACATCCACCTATGATATAGGCAAAGGAGGGGGTATGCACCTGACTCAAGCGCAGTGGAGAATGATTTCCGTGTTGTGCAAGGTTCTTCAGCCCTTCGAACTTGCCACACGTGAAGTCAGTTCAGACACTGCCAGCTTGAGTCAGGTCATTCCCCTCATCAGGCTTTTGCAGAAGCAGCTGGAGAAAGTGAAGGAGGAGCTAAGACGGAGCGATTCCGCTCGGCATGTGGGACTTGTGGATGAAGCCCTTCATTCGCTTTGCCAGGATTCCAGGGTGGTCAATCTGTTGAAATCAGACCACTACATTTTGGCCACCGTGCTCGATCCTAGGTTTAAAGCCTATGTGGTGTCTCTCTTTCCGGCCGACACAAGCCTGCAGAGGTGCAAAGACCTGCTGGTGAACACACTGTCAGCTGAAGCGGAACGTGACACGTCAACGGCTCCTTCTTCATTTTCTCCCGCAACTGGGGCTGCCAGGAAAAAACTTAGGTATCCTAAGCAACCCGCTGGCGGTGATGCAGGGCAGGCAGGACCAAGTTTGGACATCTGGTCCGGACTGAAGGACCTGGCAACAATTTCTGACATGTCTACTGTCACTGCATATGATACTGTCACCATTGACAGAATGGTGGAGGATTACATCGGTGACAGCATCCAAGTAGGCATGTCAGACAGTCCATACCTGTACTGGCAGGAAAAAGAGGCAATTTGGAGGCCCCTGTACAAACTGGCTCTATTTTACCTGAGTTGCCCCCCCTCCAGTGTGTACTCCGAAAGAGTGTTTAGTGCAGCCGGGAACCTTGTCAGCGAAAGGCGTAGGAGGTTGCTTCCACAGAATGTGGAGAAGATGATGTTCATCAAAATGAATTATCAGCTCTTCCAGGGAGACCAGCCTCCAGAAGGTACAGAGGGACCTGTGGTGGTGGATTCAAGTGGGGACGAGTTAATACTTTGTGAGGATGAGGATGTACACACTGAAGAGGGTGAGGAATCGGTGGATGAGGAGGATGAGGATGACATCTTGCCTCCGTAGAGCCAGTTTGTGCAGGGACACATTAATTGCCAGCTTGTTTTGTGGGGGCCCAAACGAACCAATCATTTCAGCCACAGTTGTGTGGCAGACCCTGGCGCTGAAATGATTGATTTGTTAAAGTGTGCATGTCCTGTTTATACAACATAAGGGTGGGTGGGAGGGCCCAAGGACAATTCCATCTTGCACCTCTTTTTTTCTTTGCATTATGTACAGTTTGGGGCCTAGTTTTTCTAACTGCCATCCTGCCTGCCACTGCAGTGTCACTCCTAGATGGGTCACGTGTTTGTGCCGCCCACTCGTGTCGCTTAGCATAGTCATCCAGCTACCTCGGTGCAATCTTTTGGACATAAAAACACTATTGTGAGGTGTGAGGTGTTCAGAATAGACTGGAAATGAGTGGAAATTAAGGTTATTGAGGTTAATAATAGCATAGGAGCAGAAAAACCTACAAATTCTGTGATTTTAGCTGTTTTTATGCTTTTTTTCAAAAAAATACAGATCCAAAACACAAAACCCAGAACCCAAAACACGGAAGGGTGGTTTTGGCAAAACCAATCCAGATCCAAAACACGAAGAAAGATCCAGATCCAAAACCAAAACACAAAACACGAAAAGTGGCCGGTGCACACCCCTAATTTAAACCAGTTCCTGGGAGCAACCCATTGCCTAAACAAAGTGTTCCTTTCCCAGGATAGTTCTAGGCTCCAGGTATACTGGATCGTGTCCTCTGTGACTCTCTTTGCTACTCTGTGGATTTCTTGTTGTTTACCATCTGCCGCTGTGTATAATCACCTGTCAGTGTCACAGCTTCCACGCTGCATACAGACCTGCTCCAACCACTTAATTCAGCCACTGAGTATACAGTAACCTGCTTTCCATCTGCCGCTGTGTTTTGTCACCTGTCAACGTGGCAGCTCCACGCTGCATACCAAAATGCTACTCTTCAGTGCAGAGCCGGCAAGTGCAGATGCAGTCTTCATTCCATCATACCTCTTGGACAGTGCATGCAAGTTATCTATACTGTATTACTCTGTGCTTGGTGGTTGTTCAAGTTAATGGCTTATAGTGTTGTGCTGACCTTGTATTGGTTTCCTTGTACTGTATGCTACTGTCTTGGGCTGGTTCAGAGAAGGGTGCTGATTCCAGAGCTAGGGTTCAGTGTGCAGTATACGGTCTGTACAGCGAGATGTCCAGTAGACTCCCAGTTTCTGAGTTACTCACTGGGTTCCAGTTCCAGGTCTTGCATCAGAGCAGTACTAGAGTTGCAGCTTCCTCAAGTTGTACTCTGACTACATTAAACTCTGATTCCTGACTTCAGTTCTTCTGAGTTCCAATCTACCAGCACTATATTGTTCTGAGTGTGTGTATGTATGTATATATATATATATATATATATATATATATATATCTGGTCTATCTGTATAAAAAATAAAAGGGTCACTGTCAATCTTAATAAAATAAGCACTATCTGTCATGGATGTCTGTCATGGATGTCCCTATAACATCTACTGGGACAAACAGTGGTGGACAGTGCAGAGTTGCAGACATACCCGTGGCCTCTCTATGTGTGCATTGTGTGGTGGTGGTGGTCGTTTTTTTTTGCCTCCCTGGCCCTGCTCCTTGGTGAATGACATAGTGCAGCGGTAGGCCAGGGATACCAGGTGGAGGTCCAGCGCAGCGTCATGATGTGATATGCACCAATGCCCCGACCCCCAGCCACACTCCATAACAACAAGTAGTGATGGGGACGGGGGGGTGCCGTGGTTACCCTTCAGGACTGGGAGGGGGGCCAGATGGGCGGCCAGCGGGGCAGTTAAGTTATTAATTAATATTAGCCTCGGACTCATGGCAGAGATGTGGTTTGTGCCCCTGAGCCCTCGGGGTCTCTTAGAACCTCAGGTGTGCCCCTTGTACCCCCCTGTCGCCGGGCCGGAGCGCACCCTGAGGGGTATCAGGCAGGAGTCATCCTGACTCTTATTGCATTTTTTAGCAGGGCTCCCAGTACAGAGCTGATAAATGCTGCAGCAACAGTGGGTGCACCACTCCAGAACTGCAGAGGAAGATAAGCGGCACACTTGTTTTCCTCTCTGAACCACACAAGTGCTGCTGCACATGCTATAGATGGAGGAGCCCAGTGGCAAACGCAGGATTTCTAGAGAGGGGTTTCCAAATGCTTGATATTAGAGTGAGTGTGGCCAGTCCATGAAGAGGGCATAATTAGCACTTAACCAGCTGTAATATGCGTCATACAAAGTGTATTGTGTGTCATAATTCCACCATATACAGGACTAGCGATCACAGTAAGCCACTAAATGCGGCAGTAGGGCCATCTTGCCTGGCTGACACACATTAAAAGATCCACAGGCGATGCTAATTATTCAATTTGTGATACTGAGTAGAACATGCAGCACTAGTAAAATTCTATTATATTTCTATTTCTATTGTGGTCATGGTGTGGGTTGGGATGGGGGATTTCCAGGCAACTGGAAACCCCCCCTGCGTTTGCCTATGGAGCCCCTTCAGGGCTTGGCGCCCGGAGGCAGGTGCCTCCATTGCCTCTGGGAGTTATGCCCCTGCCTTCTGCTATTAATATATAGATATATTGTAGTTAGGCAAATAAACAGCATACATTTTCAAGCAAGCGTTCATGAAAAATGCAAAGCACTATAGCACTAAATCAAACACTAAAACTCATAGCAGATATCACTAGATGTAGACAACTTTCAGGTCATTTACAAGACATTAGAAGTGTCTTGTGGTTTGGTAACCAAACTGTTCCCCAACAAACCCCCTGCAGTAAGCTGTTCTTTAATTGGACTCAATGCAAAGGATTAAAACTTTACACTTTTCTAACTAAATATCTAATTACTGTGTGATGAATGATTTGGTAAATTATGCAGCATTATTAATTACACTGGTGTCCCAGCATAAGTATTGGAGCGCAGTGTTCTATTGTTTTATTTTCTGTATGCGAGGTAGACAATAACCTCTTCCTTATACCGCTGCATTAGTACTTGTTCTTCCTGCTCATTTAGTGCTGGGTATTTTCTTCCTTTAGCATTATTAATTACTTCTCATTCTGATGTCTTGGGAGTGTATGTGGGAACATTTATATTGTTATTTCCTGGGCTAGGTAGAATATCTAGTAAAACAGACTATACATTATGAAAACTCCATGGACTATTGTATACAGTGGGCCTGATTCTGGGATTTACACAATGCAGATATTTACAGAGCTTGAGCGATTGTTTGCCATTGCGCATGCGTGAAGGCCGCACTGTGCTGGCGCAGCGTTTGCATTGCGATTACGCTCACCCAAAGGATTCACTAACAGGTTGAGTGACAGGTGGTCAGCATTTGACGGAAGTAACTGTGGTGGTTACAAAAACACAGGCATGTCTGACCATTTAAACTCTGTTTCATGGGTGTGAATAAATTAGCCATTGTGATCTCCTTTGAAGTATGAGAGCTGTCTGTGTGTCGGGAGAGCTGCAGTGTTTGAGGCAGATCAGACATGATTTACAAGCTTCATGGCTGGCTGATCTGCATCGATGTTACCATTGTTTACACTGTTGTGCATGGTTGGATGGATTTGAGAAGGCAGCAGTGGGCGTCACTATGCTCGGGTAAGCTTTGGAAAGCATTAGCATATTTTAGCAATTGCGATTTGTGGGAGATCTCAGTTGTGATTGCATTAGCATACATCTCGGAATCAGGCCCAGTGTCTATTGTATAAATTTACTACTTGTCAGAGTCCAACTTGAAATAAAGACTGGCTATTGGTATGTTGTGCAGCTTGCAGAGTTGGACACATCACTAGGGTAGTATAAGCATTGTTTTTATGGAAGGAGAGAAGATATGCACTAGGTTGACACAAGGATAAAAAAACAGTAACACATTAGCCTGGTTTACACCAGGAAATGTGCCTTGACAGTTCTAGAAGTAAATTTTAAAATTATGGTACCCAATTTGTACTCTATACAGACTAATTAAGCTCTATGTGCATAAGACATGCTGCCTGTGCCTAGACCTTGTTAATAATAAATAGCAAAGGCACATTTACCATATAAAACAATTATATACAGACACAAATGGAAAATAAAAAATACTAATAAAGTTCAAATACATCTTTTGTTTTCCCTGTGAATCTTCTTTTCTGCCATACAGCAAAAATAATGCAAATAGACCACATCAGCCACACTAATAATTTATATAGTATCAGTGGTAAGTTACAAGAGGCTCAGCCAATCAGAAGCAGCTGCCAATCAGTATGTATTTTGCACCAGGGGTCAAGCACTTAGAAGTGATACATCTGATACTGTACATACTTTATTATTATTTATACATTAGTATTTATTATTATTATCGTTTATATAGTGCCACAAGTGTTCCGCAGTGCCTTACAAAGTACATAACCAAAAAAGTGACTTACAGTACAATACAATGCAGGACAGGGACATGGATAATATCCATTGATACCAGAGGCGTAAATTCATCCCAGAGGCAAGATAAATGTTGGTGCCTCCCCCACTCCCCAAATTAAAATTTGCCACCCCCCAGTACCTATACCAGCCCTAGCTGCTGCCGCCCCCCTATGCAGTTCCTTTTATACAGTGCCCCCAGTAGTGGTCCCCCTATGCAGTGCCCATAGTAGAGGTCCCCGTATGCAGTGCCTGCCTATGTAGTGCCCCCCAGTAATGATCCCCCTATGTAGTGCCTCCAGTAGTGGTCCCCCTATGCAGTACCTCCAAGTAGTGGTCCCAAATGCAGTGCCCCCAGTATTAAGGGCACCATGTAGTGCCCCCAGTTGTAATTCCCTTGTAGTACCCCAAGTAGTAATGCTCCCTGCAGTGCCCCAGTAGCAATGCCCCTTGAAGTGCCCCAGTAGTAAGGGCCCCTGTAGTGCCCCCAGTTGTAGTGCTCCCAATTGTGCCCCCAGTAGTAAGGCCCCTGTAGTTCCCCCATATGATGCCCCCAGTAGTAAGGCCTCTGTAGTGCCCCCATAGGATGCTCCCAGTAGTAAGGGCCCTGTAATGCCCCCTGTAGTGCCCAAGTAGCTCCGTCCTCCAGCTGCCGCTGTTGCTGGTGGGTGGTGAGAGCGACGAGAAGGAGCGCCGATCAGCGGCACTCCTTCTCCATGCAGCTCCTCCTCAGCAGTGCCTGGAACACCCGGCTGGGTCTCAATGGAGCCAGGTGCCCCCTTTAGGGCTGGCGCCTGGCGGCAAATGACTCCATTGTCTCCGGGATTCCGCCACTGATTGATACATTGGTGGCCATAACACCCAAATAAGCAACAGTGCATAAGCAACCAAGTGTTAGGTGTCCTAGTGGTGAGTAAGAAGTAGATGAAAATAAAGTAAGGAGAAGCACAAGAGGATAGAGGGCCCTGCTTGCAAGCGCTTACATTCTCAAGGGGAGGACGTCTTTGTTATTTTGTTATGGCCTGAAAGGGCCCTTACTCTACTTGGCCAACCCCTGCACACCCCCTGACCAGTTCTGCCTGTCTGAAGCTGGGTACACATTAGACACTATTTGGCCGATCTGACGGATTGGAATAATATATTGTCGATATCGCCTAATGTGTACAGTATATGTCAGGCCATGTGCACTCCCATTTGGTTGTCAGTGACATTGTCAGGTCGGCCCTACATGCAGCTCACTCTAACAGTGTGACTGACAACCCCATGATATGGGATGCAGCAGGGGCCAACATATCGGGCAGCCGGGCATAGGATCGTTGTAATGTGTACCAGCAGTCCGATATGTTGGGCTGTTGTCTGCCTCATCGCTGGGTACACATATCATCTAATGTGTACCCAGCATAAGTGTGTTGATGAAAGTGTGTGCATACACAGTATGAAAATCTGTATTTTATGGGATAAAAAACACTTACCTTCTACCTGCATCAGGCCAACAATCGCTAAATATAAAGGAATAAAATATAGTGACGCAAACCAAACACAATAATAACAATTTCTTTGACTGTCTTCCTCCTTCTTGCCGTTTTGGTTTAGGCAATGTCATTATTGCTTGCAGAAAATGATCAGGTAAACAAAGCAATGTGAAGGTGTTCTGAAGCAACCAATAATATGTTCAATGACTGTCAGCAAATGACCACGTTACCAGAAATGCTTGCAGGGCCACTTTTAAAGGTTTCTTGAAAGAAGACTACAGTATATGGCCAATATACAGTATCCCACATACATAAACCAGTTTCTTATGTCTAAACGATCTGAAATAATTGTATTAATTCCCTAGTACAAACTTATCTATTTAAAGATGCTATGTGACAAAATAATACACATACATACTGTATATTCAATTTATGAAAAATAGACTCCTTTTATGTGAAAACCAATATGTTTCCATTGTATAGTCACAATGATGAGTTTATAAACTCATGTAAATCTCAGCATCCTGGAAATAGAGGGATCAGTTGACTTGGTAAAGAGGACATAGAAGGAAGGAAGTAAAACCATCTGGAATCAATTACTACAGAGCTGTTTAGCTTTACCAGTGCCAAATGCAGTGTCATTATCAGCTATGTTGTTGGCTTTGTGTCATGCATACGTTGTTTCATAAAGTACAATACAATTAAAACATTTTACATGAAAAAGAGGGGCATGTTTTAGAAGTATAATGAATATTATTCAGAATAAGCATTCATTTATTTTTAAATCTTTTCTTTTGTAAACATCTTAGTTTTTGACTACTTAAAAACGCAAGCAAGTGGAGTAGCAGCTGTAAGTAAAAGGAACACTTTTTTTTAAATTGTTATTTTAGCAAATTAAAAATGATTGTATAATCAATCTGAGTAATCTCTCAGTATTATCCCTTAGCTGTAGACACTGCTTCCACCTGCTTTGCACGTGAAAAAATTATCTGTTTTCAGACGAATACACATAGAATCCGTAATAAGTTCACAGACCTGTGTGTTTTCACTGGCAGCCTCGAAAACATGCTAATTACTAGGGATTTTTTCTCAGAGCCTGCTGCGGTCCCCCCAAAAAATCCCCAATAAGTGTTGCAGGCAGCTGGGCTTCAGGGCTAATTGCATAGCCCAGGGGGATCAATTAGTTTTTGGTAATTTACCGTGGCTAATTGAATTCCCCACTTAGCGGCAAAAACTCCCATTTTTCACCAAACAACAGCGATATTTTTGCCAGAAAACAGGTGAAAACGCAATTGGAGAAAAAAAACTGGAGAAAAGTTTTCTCCATCTCAGAAAATTGCAAAATCCCTATTTTTGGCTACAAATGTGGGGATTTCTTTCAGAACCCTTTGGAAAGCCCCCCTAATGATACTTTAGTGAAAAAAAAATCGTAAGTTGTGCACTTTGGCGAAAAATGACCGCTGAAATTTCGGGAAATTTTTTTTTTTATTTCCGTGAAAAATCCATTTAACGTAATGGGGCTGGTATTTCGGAGTACCATAAGGATGCATCGACTGTTCTAAACATCGCATGTGGCTGGCGCAGGTGGTTTTTTATAACCACTAAAAAAATGCCTGCGCCAGCCACGTGCGATGTTTACAACACTTGACGCATCCTTATGGCACTCCGAAATACCATCCCCATTACGTTAAACGGATTTTTCACGGAAAAAAAATTTGACCAAAATTTCAGCGGTCGTTTTTCGACAAAGTGCGCAACTTACTATTTTTTGTTTCACTAAAGTATCATTAGGGGGGCTGTCCAAAGGGTTCTGAAAGAAATCCCCACATTTGTAGCCAAAAATAGGGATTTTGCATTTTTTTTCGCCTGATCTGGGATGGAGAAAACTTTTCACCAGTTTCTTTTCTCCAATTGCGTTTTTGCCTGTTTTTTGGCAAAAATATTGCCGTTTGGCAAAAAACATCCGTTTTCGCCACTGATTGAATACGGCCCTTAATTGTTTAGGGGAATTTTCCCTACAATCCTTCCACTGAATTACAAATAACGACATGGCTAAAGAGTAATATTGGATGTTTTTTTACTTAAGATACACTGATTAAGCTGCACCCACGGTTTCATTGCGCACCTTTCCAGTCACTATTTATGACATGGCTAAAGACAAAATGTCTTACTATTCCATTGCAATTTGACTGTTTGCCATGATATTCCTATTCCTATTTTCGGTTTTCATAAGAGACTGAAAAGGATATGGCAGTTGTACCCATCTACTGTTTATCTTTCAAAAAAAAAATACACAGTAGCCAGTATAATTTATTTACTAATTAATAAAAAATTTTTACAGCTCACTTGTAGTCAAAAGACTTTCACAAGAGTTAGTAATGAGTAAAAAATTGTTTGTGGAAGTATATGAAGTACCATTGCTATCACGGGAAGCAGGACCATGATCCAGAAATATTCTTTCTGAGAAATGGGACTTGTGTACTTGAGGAAAATAGTTGTGTTTCACCTTGTTACTGTTTATTGAGTACATCTCAAATTGCCCATTTGAAGGAATATTTTCACATCTGTAATACAAGCTAGTGTAGAAATTTGTGCAATGCATGTCTGCACACTGGATAGAATCCTGGACTTGCAGACATTATTGCAATGATAAAATAAAGAAGAAATATTCAATAAATAGGCATGTTTACTATTAAATACACATTTACTATTATATACACATGGGGCAGTTATAATTAAAAAAAGAGATGCATACAATTCTTGTCTGTCAGTTCAGTATGCCCCTAGACTGCAGGGCCACAGGAAAGATAGGTGTTTTGGAATATACTCAGGGGTATATTAGAGAGGAGCTAGCCCGTGTGCATTCCCCGTCCGGGGCCCCCCCTTCTTCCCGGCGGCCCGTAGCCTACTAACGCAGCTGGTCAGCCACCACACTAGAGTGTGCCCGGAGTCCATTGCGCAAGCGCCAAACGCCGGAAAAATGTCCATGGCGGCGATTTTTCAGGCTTTTTATACAGCGCTGACACCCAGTGCGGGACCTTAAGTAATATGGGTGTGCGGTGTGGGCCCCCCTGGACCTGAGCTGATAGAAAAGAATAGAAGCACCAGTATTGTGTCCAAGAACTGACCCCTAATAGATAAGCTGGTGAAGCAAAAAGATTAACATGGTTGGCTACTATCTTCACCTATAATATTGTATCTGTATTTAACAAGGCTATAATTTGGCACCCCTATTATTGAATATGGATTTATATAAGACCTAGAAGCACTTCCTCACAGCTTCCTAGCAAATCTAGAGATGGGGTGTTCAACATACAGTTAAATATTAAGATTTGTCCAACTAACCATACCAAGGACAGGGGGATGAAAAAGTGGAGGTAAAGATGCACAAATCAATGCCAAATTCCCCCAGTGATCATATTTTTTCCTATTTTACAACTGCAATACCTGTCTTAAATTAATTACCTGATGATAAAAAGCCCTTAAACAACAGTTGCACACCTAACCATGGCATACCTCCACACAAAAATAAAAATAGGCCATGTACAGGGTGATATATATATATATATATATATATATATACCATATTCAATTAAAAGGTAAATTAAAATTTGACTGTAGAGCTAGAAATGTTATTGTCTATGTGATGACAATAGATTTGTAGCCTGTCTAGAATGCTGGGATGTGTAGCCAGTCAACATGTGGCCCTACAGTTGCTGACTACACATCCCAGCATTCTGTCCACAGTTTTGCTATTACAGCATGCTAAAACTGTGGTAGGGCATTCTGGAATGTGTAGTTCCACATCACCTGGAGGGATGCATGTTGAATACCCCTAGTCTAGAGACTCTATCACCCTCTGTGTAAAATCATTGATTTAGACACATTCTGTAAAATTGATTTAGAGGAATATGCTTGAAAAACTTCCCATGCCTTAAGAAGCTGCAAGAGAAGGGGTCCATCCAGGGGCTTGTGCCAGGTCTCCAAGTTCTTAAATGGTGAGCTCAATATGGACTTGTGTCTCCCTCTTCATAAGAGTTGGAGCAGCCTAAATGGCAATGCCTCGCACCACTGCCTTCAAGGTTCACCAAAAAATGAAGATATTAGTGTCCTCCAGGGAGCTAATAAGAAGTAAAAGTGTGTAATGCAGATTGTATGGGTTAACAGGCTTCGACGAAGATTAAAAAATAATTATTCAATTGCAAAGAATTAGACATAGCTGTAACTGACCCTGTTTTCCAATGGAGAACAAGGGGGTCATGATCAGTCCAAGAAATAGGCAAAATAGCAGTTGATGTAAACTGCTAGAGGGTCCATTTATATGAACAGGCTTAGTTAATTCTCGAGTATCAGATGTGTGAAAAATAAGTGTAATCCCATACAGTGGGGTAAATAGCTCATCATACATCAAACAGGTCATAGTTGAATAACAATTGCCTAAATAAACAGGAAAGGTCTGAGGGGGTGGGAGCAATGAAGGAGTAATAAGCAGTTGGACCTATCCATTTTGGAATTGCAATACACTTTTTACCCATTCTTTGTACAATGCTATAGCGCCTATTCATTGGACTTTTATCTATTTTGTAAAACAAGTTCTAAAATCAGAGGAGATACTGAACAGGTCAGTTTGTCTTCATATGTAGCATCTCAAACTCACAAAGATGAATGTTCCATCTTACAGATACTTCATTTATTTCTTATGGGAGAACATCCTCAAGTTAAAAACAAAATGATGTAAATAAAGCTATGCCATAACATAGTCTTCTCTGTATAAAATATAATAAGCAAATACAATTACAAAAAAAAAACTACTAACTATAAGAAGAGGAAGGGGATGAGAAGGACAAGTTATTTTTATTATCATTTATTTATAAAGTGTCCAAATATTATATAGCAGTGTTCACTAAGAGAAGCATGGTATAAGCAATGACATAAAATGATGGTCCAATCCAAATATGTTAACAATTTAAGAGATACCAAGATCACTTGAGAGTGGACTAACACTTGCAGCATATAGCAACAAGACATAGATATATGTTATGTTCAATGAAAATATATTTTTAGAAAGGAACAGAAGAAGTATATAGTGGAAGAAAGACCTCAGGAAAAAAGTGATACTATAATCTTCAACCTTAGTTGTCATAACCTGACAGAAGAACAATCGGTAGTACAGAAGGGTTTTAAATTTGCCCCTAGCAATAAGATGAACACATTTCAAACATATCTTGATCTCCTATAATTTATAAGAAAGGTTTATTTGAAAAAATATTTATTGGAATACAAAACAGAAGGGCTAAGCAGCAGAGAAATATTCAAACCACAATCTACATTTAACCCTACTTTCAATAAGGGGTGCTTTATTGAAAGTTTTCAAAAGGCAGTAAGCCTTGATTCAGAATGAATGGAGATACACCGAAATCCTAAAAATAATCTGACATTGAAAGAAAGACAAGCTCTTAAGAACCTAAGCAATAATCAGGAAATTATCATAAAACCAGCGGACAAAGTGGGGAGTATTGTAGTTATGATTCAGCCAATTATGATAAAGAGGTCATGAGACAATTGAGTGATAAGAATACATACTCTATATGAAGAACGAACCCCAGTGATAGAATAGAAAAAAATCTAATAGAACTACTTTCCACCTATAAAAACAAAGGAACCCTTAAGATAATGAGATGAAGTATATACTAAATCCTTGCCCCTCACTACTTGTATTTTATGTCCTTCCCAAAGTACATAAAGACATCAATAATAATCTGGGTCATCCCATAGTTGCAGGTACCAATTCAATCACAGCCAATCTCTTTCACTTCCTGTATTATCTCTTACAACCAGAAGTCATAAAACTTAAATCATATATCAAATATATGATGGACATTCTAAAGAAAACAAAGGACGTAGAAAGTAAATAACATTTTATCCTAGGAACTGCAGACGTAAGCAGTCTATATACCATCATAGACCATTCTCAAGTGATTGAAGCAGCTAAGTATTTTTTTTAACAAATAGCAATATGGATGGAAAAAGAATTCAGTTGATATTAGAAGGGATTATATTTATCCTGTAGAATCAATTCTTCTGGTATCAAGGCAAGTATTACAACCAACTAAGGGGTACGGCCATGGGAACACATTTCACACCTGCATATGCAAACCTTTTCATGGGTCTTTGGGAACAACGTACGATTTGGACTAACAACAATTTCGAAGATGATTTATTATATTGGCACAGATATATAGACAATATCTGGTTTATATGGCAGGGAAGTGAAGAGCGACTCGAATTGTTCAAGAATAAGCTCAACAAGAATTCCTTTAACATTGAACTTACTTTTAATTATAGCAACAAAGAAATTAATTTTTTGGATTTAACATTTTATGTAGAAGAGAATGTCCTGAAAACAAAAAACTACTACAAACCAATGGATAGTAATGCGTATATAGATGTAAGTAGTAACAATCATCCAGTTTGGTTGAAAAACATACCAAAAGGCCAAATCAGATGCAACATATAAGAACAGGTTTATTTCAAAGGGATCTAAGATGAAATAAGTAGACACTCCAATTGAGGAGATGAGAATGTGTGAAAGGGAAAAACTTCTGAGACCAAAATCACGTAAAGAAAATTCTGAGGCATTCACGCAACCCTTTATCACAACGTTCAAGGGTCAACACAAAGATTTTGAAAAAATTGTAAAGAGACACTAGAACCTCTTAACAAGAGATCCCATTCTAGAATCAGTTATGCCGGCCCATCCCAAATTTATTTATAAAAGAGCACCTAATTTAATAAATTAAAATAGTAAAAAGTGCAGTACCTCCTAAAAGAACAGGTTGGATTACAACTAAAGGTTTCCACTGGTGTGGAACTTGCATAGTATGCAGAAATTTCACCTAACAAGAGTCAAAAATAGAAATATATAAATCCAATTGTACTGGTGCATCATATAATAATATACAGATTTTATCTCCTGTAACAGCAAAAATTGCATCTACCTTATAGTGTGCACGTGCAGACTCCAGTATATAGGAAGAACATCAAGACCCCTAAAGGAGAGCTGGGTGGAAGACCTTAGAAATATCGAAAAAGGTTTTGATAAACACTCACTATCGACCCATTTTAAAGAAAAACATAAAGTATGAGTTCCTGCAATTCTTTAAAATATATATTGGGTGTCAAAGAAGTAGATAACCATCGGAGTAAAAAAGATCTGGAGGCTAGTTAAGCAAAAATGGAAATTAAATATATTTATGATATTAAAACACTTTTTCCTAAAGGTCTTAATGGGGACTATGGATTAAAGTGGTTTTTATGATTTCAAATATTTGATATTCTTATTTGAAAAAACACTGTTATTTTATTGATTCTAATGATCGCTCATACAGTATATGTTTTATGAGTGCTTTTGAATGGATCTATTCTATTTTAAAACACACTAAACAAAGATTGGATATACCATCAATTATATTCTCCACTACCCTCTAAAAGTATATGGTATTATTATTGGACTAGTGTATTCAATTGAAAGGTATACACAACCAGAAGTCAGGTACCTGTATCTCCCGTGTTAACATTATAACATTAGATGTGTCATGGCAACCCGTAAAGTGCATTCCACAAGGTCCTAGAGCCAAACTTCCGGTAGACGGTAACAGCACAACGGACATCGCCCTACACAACTAATATGAGTAGGGATGTTTGGACATACTCAGGGTACATTGTGGGGATATATATTGTTTTAGTAACACATAAATATTGACAAAAACTTTGCCTAGCAAGATTAATATATCGAAACTGGAAGTGACGTTTCGCGGTTCAATAGCAAAACCGGAAGTGGTTTATGCGCTCCAGGGGATGAATTAACTGTATGGTTTGAAGGTATTTTTAAGCTTTTTATATCTTATTATGTATTGTTGTAGGATTTATCTGCTCTATATTTTGTATAAAGTGTTGATTGTAGTTTTAAAAAGCACATATCACTTTAAATACGATCATCCAATGAGGAAGCAGATTTGGGTAATTAGGCTAGGATTCCATGACCAGGCCAGACACACCTTGACAAAGACTCCCATGTGAGTTGAAACATGTTGGTAATATTGACACAAGACTCTCCAGTTGGCTATTGGGACAGTAGAGGAACTCACCTGGCTCCGATTCAGCTTCATGAATTTCTGGACACGGAAAGTGTTGGACAACTGAAAAGCGAGTATAGGTGTATACAACTACACCCATTCCTTCTGGTACGCCTTGATTAATTATTTATGGTGGATAATTGTACATACATGGTGATCCATGTTGGAATTGTTGTTATTATTTATTTTTGATACATACCTGTTATCATTGATTTTGCAAGTGTTATTAAATTACTGTATTCACTATTGCGGACTCCATTATCTCCCCTTACTTTCACAAAATGGACATATGTTCTATGGGAGTATAAGGAGTATCTACACTGTATGGAAAATTCGAGGTTCATCTACTTTGGATTCATACTGAAAAGGAAGGAAATCCGCACCCTGGGGATGAATTTATGCCATTAAATTACCCAAAGACTTTTTCATATAAACATTATCTGACTTTTGTATATCTGTTTATTATATCATATGAGCTCTAACAGAAAGGCAGTGTGCTAAATAATTTTGTTTAATTCTGATACATGTTTATGGAAGCTGGCACTATGCTAGATTTTGTCTTCAGGAAGTTGGTGATTACAAGCACCGTGCTAGTATCCAGCTCTAGGAAGTTGGTGATCTACCAAACAGATATTATATTAATTTAGTATATTATAAACATTACTATCTAATAGTATTTAATATACAGGTGAGGGTTCATTTAGGGAATAATGATTTAACATGATAACATTGCACTTAAGTTTTAATAAAACTCTTAGTAAGGACAAAGATTAATCTGTTCAGAGAAGCATTAAATCTTGCAGACTGTAAATGTGTGAAATAAAAGTACAGATACCAAATGGGAAATAGAAAAAAATATTTTGAATAAACACTGTTGCAATCCATATGGCAACAACATTTCAAGAAATAAAGGAAACCAATGTGGTTACACAAGAAATCAATTGATGTAATAAGGGAAAAAAGAGAGCATTTAAGATAAAAAGAAGTGAAATTAAAATGTATTATCAAAATACAAGGAATGCAGCAAAATATGTAAAAAGAGAATTAGTTTAGCAAATATTAAAACTGAAAAAATATATATATATTTATATATATATATATATATATATATATATGTGCAGCAGAAGATCACAGCGCCAGTTGGGTGCAAATCCCTCAATGTGGTATTTTATCAGTTGTGTGTCTATTGTCTCACACTAAAATTTGTAATAATGTGACACTATTATAATGCACCCCCAAAAATGTGTGAGTGTCAGCTCAACCAGCAAAATAATGTAACAGTGGTGATCTATTACATATACAAACAAATAGAAAATACAAGGAGCTGGTATAGAGCGCCTACTGTGCTTATATAGCTTATTATAAAGTGCTAACAATATAAAGTGATATCGTGCAATAAAAGTGCTAATGCAAGGATAGTAATATCAAATTATCATTATCCTCAAATATTTATGCAATTTGTTATATATAGAGTATAACTTATAAAATAACAACGGTCTATATGACTAAAGTGCTATTGCAAAGATCCTTCAAGGATCATAAACTGAATTAACAATCATAACATTCCATAAACGTGTGCAAAAAATGCATAAATAATTTAAAATGTGAATCAATAAAAGTGCAAAAATTCATTTAAAATAACATAAATTAATTTTAATCAGACACAACAATGGATATCCTCCTACATGAAGGATAAATGACATAAAAACACATAAAACCATGGACAAAAATGTGTATATATAAAAAAGGACTATAAATTTATCAGAATAAATAGGAATAAAAATCGTAGCTTATCTGATAAAAATGGCAAGTTCATGAATGGAAAGATAATAGCAGCCTCCAACGCGTTTCGTCCGTATCCTGGACTTCTTCAAGGGATATTTTAGCTCCTGTGGGGTATCCAATATTTATACCCCCTCTAATAATGACAAACAAGAATTGACAGAGCTCCTTAGTGACATCACTTCCGGTTTTCTAAACAGTTCCTCTCTATTAAAGTGGAGTAACCACTTAGAATCACATTAGGCCATTTCCTTTATTAAAACACTGTTAAATTGGAAGTCTGTTTCCTAAATATAAATTATTTGCTAGCATATTACTCCTTCCTTGCTGTATATCGCGTCGCGTCACTTCCGCCCTTGTTATTCGTGCATCGCGGTCCTTCTGCCCTTACTTGAGCAGTTCACTACATCACTTCCTCCTCCATTGTCAACGTCCCCATTGCGCGCTATGCCTCCTCCTTCCTTGTGCAGGATAGGACCTTTTATCCACTCGTCCGCCCATCACGTGTGTCACGTCCAGCATCAAAGCATCTCCAGTTTCTGGCGGCCTCCATCTTTGTACTCTAAATGTCTCCTTTGCCCGTGGCCATCTTGCTACTCTCATAAGTTCCATTTTCTTTGCCATATTTATGCTCCCATCTGCATCATGTTATTTATAATCCTGGGGATAGTAGTTTAGTTATTATTTCCTATATGGAATAATGGATGACAATATTAGTTTAAATATATATAACCAGCCATATGCTTGGACTCTAAAAAATGATGAGAAATTGTGACAGTTTCTAATTATTCTCCACACCTATTCAGAATCATAACTAGAATTCAAACAACTCCATAAATAAATAATTATCACATATATTGATGTATAATGTAGAGTTATATGTGGACACTAGTAAAAAAAAAACCTAAAATCATACTATTGGGGACTAACATAGTACATCCTTAAAAAATAATATGATATTAAAAATTCTTCTTAAAAGAAAAAAAAAAAAAAATTGGATGGCAATCTTCTTTAGGGATTTTATAGTTCATATGCATATATATATGCATATATATATAGTCTTTTCACTCTGTAGGGTCAGTTGGTTCTTATGTGAGTCTTGAAACATGTAATCGATATTGTTGCATTCTGGAAATTCTTACTCCCATCTTCGGATTTATAAATCAGAGAATTCTTCTTAGGTCGTATGTCTTGGGGGATTCATGCTTATATGTCACATAAAGATACTACCGTACCTGGTCTTCCATAGAGGTCTCCCATCCAAGTACTAACCAGGCCCAATGGTGCTTAGCTTCCAAGATCAGACGAGATTGGGCGCTCTAACCCAGGTATGACGGTAGGTTATATTAGGACCTAACATGAAATCCCTTTTATCTTTTTCATCTTCATTAAAGAAATGGTGCTATCTCATAATTATCGTTAAATCCTCTAGGAGTCATAGTGTCCAATTCAAAAATCCAGAACATCTCACGTTTGGATAATTTATTTGCAAGATCTCCTCCTCTCTCTCCCAATTCCACATGTTCTATAGCTTTGAACGTTAGGTCATCTGGATCCGATCTATGGTGTGAAATAAAGTGTCTTGACACCATATGAGTCTCCACCTTGTTCTTGATATTCCTTATATGTTCTTGTATACAAAGTTTTAAAGGTCGTTTGGTCTTTCCTACATATTTTATTCCACATGAACATTCCAAGAGGTAAATGACTGAAGTTGAATTGCAATTAAGATGTTGTTTAATTTTATATTCCTTGGTATTTGCAGAATTACTGAAGTTTTTTCTCTGCCGATGTAAAAATTTGCATATATTGCACTTGCCACATTTGTAACTCCCTGGACAGTTATGGATAATGTTGGATTTTGAAATATTAATATCACTTAACATACTAGGTGCTAGAGAATCTTTGAGATTCCTTGCCTTTCTGAATACAATGGGGGGTCTGGGTGGTAGAATTTCTTTTAAGACTGGATCCATTAGAAGGATCTTCCAATGCTTATTAAGGGAAATCTTAATGTCTCTCTCCTGTGCATTATATGTTGTGATGAATGGGATGATATTCTTCTCTTCCTCTTCCACATTCTTATATTCCAATAACATATTCCTCTCCATGGTATCCATTTTCTCCTTTGCTTCCAATAATAACCTTGGAGGATATTCTTTCTCTAAAAATCGATTTGTATATATTTGGATTTGCTCGTTACATGTTTGTGTTTCACTGCAATTTCTTTTTATTCTGTGAAATTGTGAGTACGGAATATTCTCTTTCCATCTTCTTAGATGTCCGCTCTTAAAATGAAGATAACTATTGGTATCTACTTCCTTTATGAAGTTCTTTGTAATGATCGTGTTTTCTTCTCCACGTAGAACCAAATCCAGAAATTCAATAGTACTCTTATTTATTTTCGATGTGAATTTCAAATTCATATTATTCTCTGAAATGTGATTTAAAAACAATTGGAAATCTTCCTCCGACCCTTCCCATATTATCAGAATATCATCTATATATCTCTTAAAAAATATGATGTTATTTCTAAATGGATTATTTATGACTTAGTTAAGAAAGACTTATGTGAAGGCAATCTGAAACACAATAATAAACAGAATCTGAAAAATAAAGAAAAAGAAGCCTTAAAAAACTTACAAAACAACAAGGATATTGTCATTAAACTAGCTGACAAGGGGGGGGATTGGTCATTATGGATAGATCACAATATATTAAGGAATCTCATAGGTTATTAGGTGACAGTAATTCCTATGTACCACTCGATTGTGATCCTTTGGAGAAATATGTGGATGAGTTAAGGAGACTCTTAGTATATGGACTACATAATGGCATTTTAACCAAGGAGGAGTTCCAATATCTCCTACAGACCAATCCTACAACCCCCATATTTTATTTTCTACCAAAAATTCATAAGTCTTTGGAAAATCCCCCAGGAAGACCCATCATCGCAGGAATAGATTCGTTAACTTCACACCTGTCTGAATATGTGGACATTTTTTTATGTAAATATGTGAAAGAACTTCAATCGTATTTAAAAGACACTACTAATTTATTAGAAATTTTAAAAGGGATGGAATGGAAAGCAACTTATTCATGGGTCACAATTGATGTTCAATCCTTATACACATGTATTGAACATGGTAAAGGGATCAATGCTTGTAGAGAATATTTTGAAGTGGACCCAACAATGAGCACTACACACAAAGAATTTTTATGTGATTTAATGTCTTTTATTGTGGATCATAATTATTTTAAATTTTTACACCAATTTTATCAGCAAATTTGCGGCACTGCTATGGGGACAACTTTTGCCCCTAGCTTTGTCAATCTTTTTATGGGATGTTGGGAAAAGAATTATGTCTATGAAAATAATCCATTTAGAAATAACATCATATTTTTTAAGAGATATATAGATGATATTCTGATAATATGGGAAGGGTCGGAGGAAGATTTCCAATTGTTTTTAAATCACATTTCAGAGAATAATATGAATTTGAAATTCACATCGAAAATAAATAAGAGTACTATTGAATTTCTGGATTTGGTTCTACGTGGAGAAGAAAACACGATCATTACAAAGAACTTCATAAAGGAAGTAGATACCAATAGTTATCTTCATTTTAAGAGCGGACATCTAAGAAGATGGAAAGAGAATATTCCGTACTCACAATTTCACAGAATAAAAAGAAATTGCAGTGAAACACAAACATGTAACGAGCAAATCCAAATATATACAAATCGATTTTTAGAGAAAGAATATCCTCCAAGGTTATTATTGGAAGCAAAGGAGAAAATGGATACCATGGAGAGGAATATGTTATTGGAATATAAGAATGTGGAAGAGGAAGAGAAGAATATCATCCCATTCATCACAACATATAACGCACAGGAGAGAGACATTAAGATTTCCCTTAATAAGCATTGGAAGATCCTTCTAATGGATCCAGTCTTAAAAGAAATTCTACCACCCAGACCCCCCATTGTATTCAGAAAGGCAAGGAATCTCAAAGATTCTCTAGCACCTAGTATGTTAAGTGATATTAATATTTCAAAATCCAACATTATCCATAACTGTCCAGGGAGTTACAAATGTGGCAAGTGCAATATATGCAAATTTTTACATCGGCAGAGAAAAAACTTCAGTAATTCTGCAAATACCAAGGAATATAAAATTAAACAACATCTTAATTGCAATTCAACTTCAGTCATTTACCTCTTGGAATGTTCATGTGGAATAAAATATGTAGGAAAGACCAAACGACCTTTAAAACTTCGTATACAAGAACATATAAGGAATATCAAGAACAAGGTGGAGACTCATATGGTGTCAAGACACTTTATTTCACACCATAGATCGGATCCAGATGACCTAACGTTCAAAGCTATAGAACATGTGGAATTGGGAGAGAGAGGAGGAGATCTTGCAAATAAATTATCCAAACGTGAGGTGTTCTGGATTTTCGAATTGGACACTATGACTCCTAGAGGATTTAACGATAATTATGAGATAGCACCATTTCTTTAATGAAGATGAAAAAGATAAAAGGGATTTCATGTTAGGTCCTAATATAACCTACCGTCATACCTGGGTTAGAGCGCCCAATCTCGTCTGATCTTGGAAGCTAAGCACCATTGGGCCTGGTTAGTACTTGGATGGGAGACCTCTATGGAAGACCAGGTACGGTAGTATCTTTATGTGACATATAAGCATGAATCCCCCAAGACATACGACCTAAGAAGAATTCTCTGATTTATAAATCCGAAGATGGGAGTAAGAATTTCCAGAATGCAACAATATCGATTACATGTTTCAAGACTCACATAAGAACCAACTGACCCTACAGAGTGAAAAGACTATATATATATATATGCATATGAACTATAAAATCCCTAAAGAAGATTGCCATCCAATTTTTTAAGAAGAATTTTTAATATCATCATTACTTATTATTTTTTAAGGATGTACTATGTTAGTCCCCAATAGTATGATTTTAGGGTTTTTTTTACTAGTGTCCACATATAACTCTACATTATACATCAATATATGTGATAATTATTTATTTATGGAGTTGTTTGAATTCTAGTTATGATTCTGAATAGGTGTGGAGAATAATTAGAAACTGTCACAATTTCTCATCATTTTTTAGAGTCCAAGCATATGGCTGGTTATATATATTTAAACTAATATTGTCATCCATTATTCCATATAGGAAATAATAACTAAACTACTATCCCCAGGATTATAAATAACATGATGCAGATGGGAGCATAAATATGGCAAAGAAAATGGAACTTATGAGAGTAGCAAGATGGCCGCGGGCAAAGGAGACATTTAGAGTACAAAGATGGAGGCCGCCAGAAACTGGAGATGCTTTGACGCTGGACGTGACACACGTGACGGGCGGACGAGTGGATAAAAGGTCCTATCCTGCACAAGGAAGGAGGAGGCATAGCGCGCAATGGGGACGTTGACAACGGAGGAGGAAGTGATGTAGTGAACTGCTCAAGTAAGGGCAGAAGGACCGCGATGCACGAATAACAAGGGCGGAAGTGACGCGACGCGATATACAGCAAGGAAGGAGTAATATGCTAGCAAATAATTTATATTTAGGAAACAGACTTCCAATTTAACAGTGTTTTAATAAAGGAAATGGCCTAATGTGATTCTAAGTGGTTACTCCACTTTAATAGAGAGGAACTGTTTAGAAAACCGGAAGTGATGTCACTAAGGAGCTCTGTCAATTCTTGTTTGTCATTATTAGAGGGGGTATAAATATTGGATACCCCACAGGAGCTAAAATATCCCTTGAAGAAGTCCAGGATACGGACGAAACACGTTGGAGGCTGCTATTATCTTTCCATTCATGAACTTGCCATTTTTATCAGATAAGCTACGATTTTTATTCCTATTTATTCTGATAAATTTATAGTCCTTTTTTATATATACACATTTTTGTCCATGGTTTTATGTGTTTTTATGTCATTTATCCTTCATGTAGGAGGATATCCATTGTTGTGTCTGATTAAAATTAATTTATGTTATTTTAAATGAATTTTTGCACTTTTATTGATTCACATTTTAAATTATTTATGCATTTTTTGCACACGTTTATGGAATGTTATGATTGTTAATTCAGTTTATGATCCTTGAAGGATCTTTGCAATAGCACTTTAGTCATATAGACCGTTGTTATTTTATAAGTTATACTCTATATATAACAAATTGCATAAATATTTGAGGATAATGATAATTTGATATTACTATCCTTGCATTAGCACTTTTATTGCACGATATCACTTTATATTGTTAGCACTTTATAATAAGCTATATAAGCACAGTAGGCGCTCTATACCAGCTCCTTGTATTTTCTATATATATATATATATATATATATATATGTTTTTCATACAAACAGAAAACAACAGACAAATGCAAACAACAGAAAATGCATTGCATAGCAATAGGCTAAGCACACCAGTAAATGTTACTTCTCTAACAAAGGAAGAAGTGCAACTATATACAAAAGGGGTCAATCCAATTAGCCACGATGATCTCACGGGTGCGAGTCATCGCAGCAACAGACGCACTTTACGGTAGCCTATAGTTTTGACTCAGAGCAGCCTGCAAGGGGTGCTAGATGTGGTGCTGTTGCCGGCATTTTAATGCCACGGCAATGGCAACTCGCACCCTTCGCAGACGATTGAATTGACCCCTAAGACACACTTGGTGCATATGGCATAAATCCACATATGGTAAAGAAACCAAGATCAGTTATTGATAGACCACTATTTCTAATATTTATGGATGCATTTTAGTTCCATGCTGGAAAATTGGAGACAAGCAGATGTGGTAACAATTTTTATTAAGTTAACAAAACTTAAACCATGAAATTATAGACCTGTGAACCCAAGGGATTTTGAGGGATGTAATTCTGAAATATATTTGACAAAATAATTTGATACCATGATTTCATAAATGATCAGTGGTAAAACCGAACAAAAAAAGTTTTTTTTAACAAGGTATGTTCCCAACCTGGATTATGGTAGTGCTACAGGTGTGGTATATTTGGATTTTGAGAAAGTGTTCGAAACTATTCCAGATAAGTGGAAAGATTGGGAGAAAAATATGCACATAGTAGGATAAATGATGGTAGACCGAAGATAAAGTTATTAGTGGGGTACTACAGGTATAAGTATTGGGTAATATTTCATATTTTTGTATTAATGGCCTTATACACATTAAACAGTAAGGTATTGACATTTGATGAAACACTAATAGGGTTATTAACACCATTAATATTGCAACTAGTTACAGAAAGTGTGCTGCATAATAGCAAACTGGTCTGTGAAATGACAGATATAATATTATGTAGCTAAATATGCTACTTAATCATTAATTGGAATAAAAGTGTGTGAAATGTTAATAGAAAAGGCCTGACTACATCTGTGTATCCCTAATCTGCTACTTGTTTGCTTCCTGTACTGACCACTGTTTGTGTACCCTGACCCTGCTATTTGAATATTGCCTGGACCGACATCTTCTTGGGAACTCTGACATCACTATTTGAATTTCGCCTGGACGGACTACTGACTGTAACCTCAATGGTGCTAATTGTACATCATTAGGACTGACCTCTTCTTGTATACCACTATATTTTGGATCACTAATTACCACTTGCTGCATCCATCACACTCATTTGAATTACCCCTGCTGTGACTCTCCCATTTCTACTCTCTCCCATTTCTGCCACTGGCTGTCGATAGTACATTCTCCTCTCATCATCTAGTGCCTTGTTGTGGTATTTGAAGGTTAGTAATTAGTGATACAAAGTCTCTTGCCTATAGTGAAATGTCACTTAAAGTATTAAATCTGCAACAAACAAAAGTGCAACAACTGGTACATAAAAGACTGTGGTCACTTAAGCAATCTCTACTCTATACTGCTAAAATAGTAAATAGTAACTAGTAACTGAGGCTCTACAGGTTGTATACTAAAAGGCTTTGTGTGTGGTTCTTATGTTTCTTGTTGGTACATCATCTCACTTTGCAGGGGATGCCTTCTGGTCAGTATTTCTAGTTTATAATATACCATTTTGACAACCATCATGACTGCTAAGTTATTACAATGCTGATGTTCTGGGGAAAGCAAAGTATTAGCCAACGAAAAGCATGACATGGGATGGTGGGTGCTGTAGGTTAATGCCTCACTAAGATCAGTTCTGAAAATTGATCAAGTGCATGAGTTTCATGACAGAAAACACATAACTCAAGAGGAGGGCAACCTCATTAATAAAGGGATGAAATTTAAAGAGAGGTTAGAAAATATGTGTGTGTTTTGTCCAACTAACCATACCAAGAACAGAGGGATGAAAAAAGCAGAGGCAAAAAGTTGCACAAATCAATTTGTGAAGTTTGTTTTGCAGGAGTCCAACATTCCAGCGACATGCTGTACAATGCTTGTGCTGTGCCATTCCACGGGATGGCACTTCACACTGTAATAGTAACTCTGCATTTAAATGAATAATACTGTAGCCTATGCCTAGAGACAAAACAGTTAAAGCCATATCCCCCCCAGTGATCATGTTTTTTCCTATTTTACAACTGCAATATCGGTCCTAAATTAATTACCTGATGATAAAAACCCCTTAAACATCAGTTGTACACCTAGGAAAGGCATACCTCAACAAAAATTAAAATTAAACAAGTAGGCTACTGTGTATGTGGTTAAATACTGTAGGTCATGTATAGGGTGTTTATATTATATTATATACTGCGCATATATATATATATATATATATTAGGGGTGAGCGGGTTCGGTTTTACTCGGATTTACTCGGATCTTTAAACGGCATTTTATTGGCGATCGCCTATCATGTGTTTTGGATAGCCAATATAATAAATCCGAATTTGCAGTAAAGTGGCGATAAGAACCGAGTAAATCCGAGTAAAACCGAGCCTGCACATCCCTAATATATATATATATATATATATATATATAAACGACAGGCTCAATCCACGGCACTCGACCATCTGGGGTGCCCTTGGTATGTGATCACACCATCTACATAAAAAATATCATACAAACTCGGCACTCACATGCTTTTCAAATTGCAACTCCTTTGAACATAGGGAATGTTGGTTCCAAAATATTGCAATAATTTGTTAAGCTGGCCACCGCTTCACGGTCATTCCCATCTAGCCAGTCCCTACACTGATTCTCAGATAAATTAACTTGATCTGCCATCTTGGCCTCAAGCTTGCATACATTTTAAACAGAAAACTGGGTCCTGCCTTTTACCTTGCGGTAAAGTGGCGATAAGAACCGAGTAAATCCGAGTAAAACCGAGCCTGCACATCCCTAATATATATATGTATATATATATATATATATATATATATATATATATATTAGGGATGTGCTGGCTCGGATAGGTTTGAACTTTCCCGCCAAGTTTGGATTTTTCCCGCCAAAAATCAGGACTCAGAAAGAGGCAAAACATATTTTTTCATGGACAGACATCATCTTTCCTGGACAAAAGTCCATGGAAGATGATGTTTGTCCATGAAAGATGACGTTTTTCCTCTTTCTGAGACCCGATTTTTGGCGGGAAAAATCCGAACTTTGTGGGAAAATTTTAACCTATCCGAGCCTGCACGTCCCTAATATATATATATATATATATATATATACTATTCAATCCAAAGGTAAATGACTATTCGACTGTGGAGCCAGACATGTTATTGCTATGTGATAACAATAGCTTTGTATTGTACTGACACTGACATGAAGTTTAATTTTTTTCCCCACGCTATAAAATATATGCAGACCAGATAGGGTGACATGTCAACAATGAAGCTTCTCTATATAATGTGAAGACTCTTATACACAAACATTACCAAATGATCTGTATTGTAAGACATTGGTATTTGTAAAAACGCTTGAGCAATGCAGTGAAAGGTGTAAATATCAGAATCTATTACACTGTCAATAACAACATATATCTCAGACCAACATAAATAAACTGTCTACTTGGAGCAATTTAATATTATAAAGTAATAAATCCTATTTGATGGCTGTCTGTTTAAAAAGAACACATATAGTTCTAGAATGTGACTAAGTTATCATCCTTAACAGCACAGGAATAAAAATAAACTGAGCATATTAGCCTGGGGTTCTAGCAAGCAAGCAATGAAAAAAGCATTATGATATTTCAAAGAAATTAAAACGAGCGACTATAAAAAAGAGAAACCTTAAGGAAAACACCATACAAGGCATCAACAAACTGTGGATTTAAACAGAAATATTGCTCCTGGACATGAAACAATAGCAACACATCCTCTGAAAGTTGAAAGATGTAAACAAATTTAGTTTTATATTTCTCAACTGCTCCTGTTCTAAATATTAAAAAAAAACACACACTAAAAGACCAAATGGAAAAAAAATATAAGCTCTATTGAAATAAACAATTTAAATAATTTTAAATAACTAATTTTAATCGGCATGCAGGCAAATATGAAGTTTGTAATTTTAATTTTAAACAAAATATATGTTGCCCAAATTGTCAAAGCTGGACATGACAAAATGGCAAACTTCATGGGAGAGTTTCATTTCGGTATTTCCCGCTCGCATTTTTGACAAATTTAACAAGTGAGTAAGTGATAAATGGATTTTAACTAAGTCTCCTACTTCAGTGAAATCAATGAGTCTAGATTAGCTCAGTCAGATAAGTGGGATATATCACACTTGACAAAAATGTCTGGCAGACAAAAAGGATGCAAAATATTTCTTACACCAACAGCACAAAACAATTATAGTATATCAAAACTATTTCAAATCCTTCTGAAGGATAAAAACTGAATATAATACATCTGGTAGATTTTGTTTGCAAAACTAATAAATAATTAAAAAAATATTAAAGACTTACTGGTCCAAAAGCATTGCTGTCAAAACTACGTCCACGATGGTCACCTTCCACCCACATGTGACCACTAGGAATCTTCACATATTGTTTCTTGTAGCCTATTGTTCTGTTTAAGAGGAGTCACATGAAGAAAATTTAGTCTTACCGAAACAAATATGTACAAAAATATATAAATTTTAAATATGTTGTATTAAATTATCCAATAAGAAAATGTTTATACTGTAGTATGTAACACATGGTACAATGATTTATGATTTGGTCAAAGTAAGAAATAAAAATAACAATTTGGGTGTTTAGTTTTAGGCATTTTTGAATCTAAAGCCTATCACTTATAGAAATATTTCATTTTTGCAACAATCAGGAAGAAAGATTAGAATCTACAATTACATACTGAGAGATGCTCAAATCATTTTGAAAACTTTTTTGCTAACTAATTGGTTGAATTTATGCAACAGTTTGAAAATGACAGTTTGAGTTTGTTTATTGCTCCCTTTAATTGCATTCAACCTAGGTTTAAAGTGTTCCTCTTAAAATCGAATGGTTTTGCCTTGTGTCAGGCCAGTATGCCATTCAAAATACTCATGTGCTGTACAGTATGTCAATCATTTTTGACATACAGATACAATATTGAAATACACTCAGAAGCACATGTACAGTTTCAGTTCCAGGAACTTATTTTAAACTTCAACAAGATCGGCTCAAAATCACAAGCATACAAGGCTGAGGCTATTTGTGCAAATTCAATTATAAAGTGCATTATGAATTAAATGCTAAAGGCACATTCAAATGACTGGTGTCACAACGGGATTCCCCGTGAGGCATGCATGTCAAGTGGGTGTGAATAGGTCCATCAAAACATTAACACCTAAGGGTAAATTTACTAAAGGTCAATTTGCAGGTCAATTTGAGGAGTGATTTAGCTCTTCTCAAATCGACTCAATTCGAATGCAGTGAAAACTGTTTTTTTCACTGCATTTACTACTATTCGATTTGTTTTGCGATTTGCAAAACAAATTCGATTTGGGTCGGTTTTGAACAGTCATTTGCTGTTTGATTTGGCATGTTTATGTCCAAATCTAACGGCAAATCACCCTTCAAAATGACCTGCAAATCCCCAACACGTTAGAACTGCTTCATGCTTTCACTTTCAGCATGAGCAGTTCGTTCTCACACAGATACATGCAGACATCAGTGAGATACCTGCATGTACCTTCCTGGTAAAAGTGTCTAAAGAGTTAAATTTAAGACAAAAAAAAGTGAGGTCCCCCCCCCCAAAAAAAAAACAGAACCAGCCCCGGACTGCTAAAACCCAGGTCTGGTTGACTAAGTACAGGGAAAAAATTACGTAGGGTCTCCCTGTACTCAATACAACCAGCACTGGGCTATGGGAAGCAAGGCTGGTTCTGGATTTACAGGGAAAAATTTGTGTAGGGTCTCCCTGTAAATCACAGAACTAGCCCTGGACCCTTTCTAATGGGGGATTGATGCCACAGCCAGGGGAACCCTATCACTGGGCCCCCCAGCCGCAGCATCAGCCCTGACCGCTAGTCAGCCCAGGCCAGGGATCACTGGGGAGTTGGAGACCCCTTCAAAAAAAGGGGTCTTCCTCTTATGGGCACCCCTGGCCTAGGCTGATAGCACTGGGCTATCCCCGCCACCCCTGGGCGGTGGGTGGCGGGTTGATTGTGTGAGTGATGTGTAAAATTAGAAGTAACAAAACATTGTCTTTCCAGTAGAACTGCAGGTCCCAGCAAGCCTCCCCCGCATGCTGGTACTTGGAGAACCAGAAGTACCAGCATGTGTGGCATTAAGGGCCCAATGGGACCTGTAGTTCACCTGTAAAGAAATGTTGAAAGAAACACACACCTGACACAGTATAAGTTTAATACATACTCACCTATATTACCTCGAGTGGTCCCCTTGTCTAGTAGGCATTCATGGGTTAAAATAAGAAAATGAGAAACCCGACTATCACAGTAAGGAATAATCATTCTAACCAGAATGATTATTCCTTCCTGAATGAAGCACACAGACGCGGCTTCCTCCTTTGAAGCTCCGTGTCTGTGCATTCATTGGCTGAGAGAGGTTAGGCCCCGCCTCTCAGCCAATGAACGGCTCCTCCATTGTACTCAATGGTGGGAGCCGCAGGGTAACTAAAGTTTATCCTGCGGCTCCCACCATTGAGTTCAACGGAGGAGCCGTTCATTGGCTGAGAGGCAGGGCCTGACCTCTCAGCCAATGAACGCACAGACACGGAGCTTCAAAGGAGGAAGCCGCGTCTGTGTGCTTCATTCAGGAAAGAATAATCATTCTGGTTAGAATGATTATTCCTTAATGCGATAGTCGGGTTTCTTGTTTTCTTATTTTAACCCATGGATGCCTACTGGACAAGGGGACCACTGGAAGTAATATAGGTGAGTATGTGTGAGTATGTATGTATTAAACTTATACTGTGTCAGGTGTGTGTTTCTTTCAACATTTCTTTACAGGTGAACTACAGGTCCCATTGGGCCCTTAATGCCCCGCATGCTGGTACTTCTGGTTCTCCAAGTACCAGCATGCGGGGGAGGCTTGCTGGGACCTGCAGTTCTACTGGAAAGACAATGTTTTATTACTTCTAATTTTACACATCACTCACACAAACAACCCGCCACCCACCGCCCAGGGGTGGTGAGGATAGCCCAGTGCTATCAGCCTAGGCTAGGGGTGCCCTGGAGAGGGAGACCCCTTTTTTTGAAGGGGTCTGCAACTTCCCAGGGATCCCTGGCCTGGGCTGACTACCGGTCAGAGCTGATGCTGCAGCTGGGGTGCCCAGTGATAGGGCTCACCTGGCTGTGGCATCAGTCCCCCATTAGAAAGGGTCCAGGGCTAGTTCTGTGATTTATAGGGAGACCCTACACAAATTTTTCCCTGTAAATCCAGAACCAACCCTGCTTTCCATAGCCCAGTGCTGGTTGTACTGAGTACAGGGAGACCCTACATCATTTTTTCCCTGCACTTAGGCAACCAGACCTGGGTTTCAGCAGTCCAAGGCTGGTTCTGATTTGGGGGGGACCTTACGTCAATTTTTTGCTTAATTTTAACTGTTTATTTACTTTATTCAGTCAGATACATGCAGGCATCTCACTGATGTCTGCATGTATCTGTGTCAATCCAACCTGCTCATGCTCAAATCGAAAGCATGAAGCAGGTCTATTGTACTGGGGATTTGAAGTTCGATTTTGAGGTCGATTTCAAATTGAATGATAGTAAATAAGGGTTTTGTGTGTTGGGCTATGTAAAAGTACCAATGTTTTTCCGATGGTCAATTTGAGGCCGATTTGACTCAAAATTCGATTTGAAGTCTGATTTTACATTCGATTTGGCCTTTAGTAAATACCCAAAAGCAAAATCGAATACAAATCGAATGAAAATCGCACCTGAAATCACTCAAAATGCCAAATTGACCTTTAGTAAATATATCCCCTAGTCTGTCTAAAATCCTAAAATTAGTTATCACACTTTATTAAACACAAAGGGCTCAATACAAATAGCCACAATATCTTGCAAATGCAAGTCATTGCGGAAGCAGCCACACTTTACGGCAGCCCGAACTCGCATGAAAGTGCTCACAGTCCCATAGATCTCCGAGCAAAATTGTGCAAATTTGAGCTTGGAGTGGGCCGTGATGGGTGTGAGTTCAGGTGCGGTTGCCGGCGTTTTAACACCGAGGTAACAGCAACTCACACCCTTCGTAGACAATTGGATTGATTCCAAAGTCCTGCTACCATTAAAATTCAGTTTAAGAGCTGACACGTCTAATAAGTCTTTAGTTTCACCCGGACTAATCCTAAAATAGATTCATAATTTCCTACGTAAATATAACGTTATATAATAAAATCTACTTTTGATTTCATATGACAAAAGTCACAGTGCTTATTGACTAAAAAAGGCACATGGAAATCTAAGTAGAGTACAGTATGAAAAACAAAACAGAAATAAAAACAAAATAAAAATAAATAGATTAAATAGCACATTCACATTCTCTTGTGCATAATTTGCAGCTTAAAAAAGGCAAGAATTCATCAATAGAAAACTGACCAAAAGTGCAGCATCACTCTCAGCTATTATGGCAGTTCAGATATTTAAAGGAGAGTTGCAGAAATGATAAAATAACACCAAAGGCAATGCATGCAGGTACAGGGTCGTAACCAAGGGTGTGTCGGATCGGTGCAACCGCACAGAGCTCTGTGGGCAGCAATGTTGCCACCACACGATCCTTGCTTCTGGCTAGCAGGGTGCCTGGAACGGTACCCTGCAGCCAGGATTGCTGCTGCAGCATCGCCGGAGCGTCCTTTAAACACGTCAAACAGGCACCCTGCAGCCTGTACAGTGACGCTCCTATAAACGCTGCACTTATTGGTGCTGCCGGCCTCAACCCGTCTGCACGACGTAATGACGCCATGATGTCAAGCGCTCAGTGGTCAGCCCAACACAGGGAGGATTTGAGCCCTGTTACAGCACTGTGCAGGAGTAAAGATAAAACTTATAACTTAGTTTGGGTAAGGAAACTCAGATGAATCTTGTGTCAGCAGCAGTTTTAAATACTTTTGAACAATATCCAGTTCAAAAAGTACAATTTATACCATACAGTCTGGTTTTGCATTAAGCATAAAAACACTAAATAAGGCTTAAGATGTTTTTGGAAATCACATATATAAGAGCAGCTATATTTGAAATCTATTTGATTTTTTTTTAAAGGTAACCATGATTATTTGTTCATACCAAAGAGTAGAAAATGCAAAACAAAGGTTTCAGTCAACAATACAGAAAGTGTTTGCTTGGGTTTCAAGACAAAAACACGATCCTTTTAGATTAGATTTCTCAGTGGCAAATGGGGAAATAGGTTTAAAGAATATGCTAAGTGAGTCTTTTCAGGCTGGTGGTTTGCAGGTAACAGTCACTGGATCAAGACCACCAGCAGCAAATGTAAAACAGAGAGCACTGTGAAGAAATGTAATCTTTGGAAAAATGCCTTGCTATCCCAATGGCAAGAGCTTTAATTGGGCACACAACCTGACACAGCAAGTGCTCATTAAAATTTAAATTAACTCTCTTGATGATATGTGTGCTATATCATGATTGCTGTTGCAGAGGCCTCATAGGATATAGGGCAACAGAAGGTAGCATTGCAGAAAAAGCAAATTAAAGGAATAACATGGTGTACTTTGGAAGAAATACCTTACAAATACATAATAGCAGCATGACACACACAAATAAGGACCACCAGTTTTCCAGTAGATGTCCTACAACGCTTAATTATTTGCAACTGCATGAATTTAGCTTGTAAAAGTACTGTTTATTGCTGTTATTATGTGTAATTAAATATAGGAAATCTAAATACATATATTATAACGCCATGTATAATAAGCTACAAATACTAAACTATTACCTTCCTCCAGCTCTGCAATCTCATATTTACTGATCCATGTAACACAGTGTAGCAGCAGACCCTAAAACATGACCCATTCCATTAGGTACAGAATGCTCTGCTCCTGGACTTCCCTCTTAATTTATGATTGCAGTCACCTGTGTTGAAACACCTGTCTCATCAATTACCTAGTTCAACACAGGTGACTGCAATCATACAGTAGGTATGTAGCAGTAGTTTTAATTCTAGGAATACAGGTTGAGTCTCCCATATCCAAATATTCCAAAATACGGAATATTTTCTGCATGACTGAGATAGTGAAAACTTTGATTTTTGATGGATCAATGCACATAAACTTTGTTTAAGGCACAGAATTATTAAAAATAAAGTATAAAATGACCTATAGGCTGTGTGTATAAGGTGTATATGACACATAAATGAATTTTATGTATTTACACAAACTTTGTTTGAGCCACAAAATTATTGAAAATATTGTATAAAATTACCTTCAGGCTGTGTGTATAATATGGATATAAATCATAAATGCATTCTGTGTTTAGATTTGGGCCGTATACCTAAGACATTTCAATATGGTATGCAATTATTCCAAAATACGGAATATTCCGATATCCAAAATACCTCTGGTCCCAAGCATTTTGGATATGGGAGACTCAACCTGTATAAGCATTCTGAGTAAAAAGTTTCCACTGGCAAAATCCTGGGCTGTTTTGGGAAGACGGGATACATTTATATTGTGTTGGCTTTACCCTAGGCATAGAGAGTGAATGAATATGCCCTTGCATAGAGCGTGAATGAATATGCCCTTGCATAGAGCGTGAATGAATATGCCCTTGCATGTAGAATGAATGAATATGCAATTAATAAGTAACTGTGAATTTGACATGCTCATAAAATGAAATGAAAATATATAAATAAAAAGAAGATACAAATTATCTTATGAGGCCTACCTAATATTGCTGACGGGATGCGGTCAGGATACCGGCGGGCACTATCCCGCCCACTGATATCCCGACACCCACATCCCGACATGGGACTAAAGATAGGCGTCAGGATCTCAACGCCTATCATTAGCCCCACTACTAAATCCTGACACCCGGCTTACCAAACAAAGGTAAGCCGGGTGTCTTAGCGTGTAGCCGCCGGGGGGAGGGTTAGCTTTAGGGATCCCCGGGGAACTTATGGTTAGGCACCGCCCATGGGGGGTTAGGGTTAGTGTAGGGAAAGGGGTGTTAGGGTTAGGCACCACTAGGGGTAGTTAGGGCTAGGCACCCTCCTGGGAGGGTTAGGTTTAGGGTGTGGGGAGGGGGGCATTAGGTTTAGGCACTAACAGGGGGAGGTTAGGGGTAGACACACCTAAGGGAGGGTTAGGGGGGGAGAGGAGTGGGTTAGGGTACTTATCTGCAGCTGTCAGGATTTCGACCTGCTGGGCTGCCGCTTTCGGTATTTGATCTGGCAGCTAAACAGCCACCGACATTACATACTGATTCCATTGCTGACGTGTGCTTAGCTCTATAAGTTACATAAAGAGCTGTTCCAGTGTTTGTAACAATCAGTCTAAATATAACATATGTACAGTGATACCTACAATACTGCAAGTCAATAACCCAGGCGGTCCAACGATACGTTCATATTTTTAAAAGGTAACATTTCACTATATAGTGTATAGTGTAGCAATGTGTCCCTTGCTGCTGTGTGCCAATCACAGCTCGCAGCCTTATAGCTCCAAATTGAGAGAAAAATAAACTCTTTTTTGGGGGGGCACTCATATATTGTATTAAATTAACTTTATTAATCCATTTAAAAGATTTATGAAATATTTAAACTAACATATAAGAATAAAAATAAAATTATTTGTGAAGCTCAATCACCGGCTACACAAAAAGCAACAAAATATTGTCAGTAATAATTCAATATAATAAATTCAAAATACTTCAGTTATGTAATGGCAATCACAGACACACGAAATATAGCAGAGATCTGCGCCGATCTACATAGCCTTATAGCTCCACCCACTTACTCTGGGTAAGAGAGCAGAAGACAGAAATCCAAAGAACAGCAGTTCTGGCGGCCAGAAGCACCGCACTTAAGCAAGACAACTTCCGGGACAACAGGAGAAGACTGTCAGTCAGCAGCTGAGCCTTGAGGATAGAGGCAGCTTCAGACGAAGAAAGAAGCTGAAGACGAGGGAGGTTTCCGTTGGTGGCAGGCATAAGATCTTAAAGCCCCTCACCGCAGTCTCTCCCTCCATACTGGTTAGTTGCCTTTCCACCTAAAGCACCTTAAATCCCCTAGACAACCATGAGAATGGGCACTAGGCCCATGCCCCAAAGCTAGAAGGCATGCATGGCCCATGTCCCAAAGCTAGAATAGGTGCTAGGCTCATGCCCCAAAGTTAGGACGAGCACTAGACATGCACCCCACTTAAATGCGGGCACTAGGCCTGTGGCTACTATTTGCATTTGGTAACAACCAATAGGTTCAGTTACTAAGCCCACAGCACTAAATTCCCTACAAGGATGTGGAGGCCTTGGAGGCCTCCATGCCAAAAAAAACCCATTATTTCTGTCAAAACCCAGTTTTCCCTCCAAACACCCCCATTTTCTGTCAAACTACACCCCTATTTTCTTGCCAAAACTGTTCCTTACTGAGTTTCACAGGGCACTTGAAGGAATCCATGAGTCAAGGATAACTGCAGTGCAAAATTTCTGTGTGTCTGTCTTTCTTACTGTCCCCTTTCTGGTGTAAAGTCACAGTATTAAACTCTGTAACTGAAGCCAAAAGTGGCAATGATGATCTTCCACTCTACCCGAGGAGGGATACCTGTTGTATTTGCATATATTCATTAATATACATCTATATGTGCACCCTGCTACCTTCTTCAATATCCTCAGGAAAAGCAGTTGCTATTTTCTAGTATTAGTTGTGTTTTCAGGCAGATATATTATCCATTACAGTTGTAGTACCAATGTGGGCACTGCTAACAAGCACTCTAGTAATTTGCTTAAAAAATCAAGATGTGTCATTGTGATTGTAATTTGTATCCATCCAGGCACCTTCTGCCCTGTGATAATAAACATTTTTCATTTTTCCATTTACTGTGATTTGACTAGTCAGACACTTTCTGATATGCTTTTTCTTAGCTGTTCAGCAAAACATGTCAGGTAAATTTCTGCTACAACTGAGATAAAGATGACAATTCCATTATAAAATAAATTACATTTATTAACAATTATAAGCAGTGATGAGGCAGAGATGTACAAGTGCTAATTTAATGCATTTATCAGAATGTTTTCAAAGCAGGCATATTATGTGAGGACTTTTAAAATAGTTAGACCCAAAAATAATCATAATTTTATCAAATGGATGTTGTTCTTCACTGCTGAATGGAAGCAATGTTAGCTAGATGAGTGGTTTGTATAAAGAAAGTACTCAAAATGCAATTCTATTAGCCTGATCCAGACTGGTTACCAGGACACAGAATTGTACCATCATTATGGTACTATTTTACATGAATATAACTGCCTGCCCATTAGAAATAAACAGTAATCATTCCAGAAACATTTCCATAGGCTGTTCATAAATCTGCTCATAGATAATGGACATTGCTCCCTAGACTATTTCACATTACATGGAAATATGTAATATAAACTGCAGTGAAGTATTTATTTTTTTCTGTAATTCACTCACAAATATTTTTATTATTAAATATTTTTTGAACAATCTAACAAATAGGAGACAAGAGGTCACACATAGTATCATAATGCACCTCACTTCACACGTCATTATTGCACGTACTTAGATTAATGAAAATAGATAGTGCCCTGATCCTAAGATGCCTCACAATTACTCTGAGGAGTAACACCTACTCCTCTACAATATAGAGAACAAAATGATTTCGGTAACGGAGATGTGAACTTCAAATAAATAGGATTTTCTCTAACTGATTCCTTGCTAGATATTACACAAATTTATTGAAAAATATACATTAACATGAATAGTAAAAACACCAACAATAAAAAACAATAGAAAAAAACAGTAAATAAAGTGCTTATGCAGGAACTTCACAGCAGCATTACATTTTAGCAGCAACTTATTGGCATCACAATATACTCATTAGCAGCCAAAAAAGTCTTGCATCATATATGTAACATCCACAAATAAGGTCTTTGTTTTCTGACCCTTGATGGGTATTGCAGTGGGCTAGCTTTCTAAAGAAGCAAAGAGTTCCAGGGCCTTCCAGCTCGGCACCACCGCAATAGAGTTCAAACCAAGCCAAGTGGTGATTCTCCTGCCATTCGTCCCCTTCGGCACACAGGATGTCCGTGCTACGCATTTTGGTTAATAACTTCCTCAGCAGCGGATATCCTGTATCTCTCTTGAGGGGTTTAAATTAGATATGTGCAGTTCGGTTTTACTCGGATATGTTCAGATCTCAAAAACGGCATCATATTGGATACCCGGCTCTCACGTGTTTTGGATAGCCAATAAGAAAAATCCGAACTAATTCGAACTTGAGCTACTTTGACAATAAGAACCAAACAAAACCGAACCCGCACATCTCTAGTTTAAATACCTTAAACAATTTCAAACTCCTCCTCCCATTAACGTTAATGTCCAGAAGTGATGTCAGCCCTTACTTCCGGCTTGCATTCCATAACTCTAAAACTGGAAGTGATGTTTGCGTTCCATTGCTTACTTCCGGTTTGCATTCCATAGCGCTAAAACCGGAAGTGACTCTTGCGTTTCACTCTGGCTTTCTATTTGCATTCCAGACCTGCCGTAGTGGCCTTTGATGTTTCATTTTTCATTAACCTTTCTTTTATTTGTTTGAAGAAAATGGTTCTTTGCTAGGGGTTAACTCTATCTTTTCCTGGCGGATTTGCTCCTTCCCTTCTCATCTATTGCTGTACTTCGTATTCCAGCAAAGTCTTACCCTAATATAGGGAAGTGCTCATCCAACCAGATTTCACATGAATCCATAGTACATGAAAACATAAGAGAATAAGAAACATATTTAAAAACAATATTTAAAAACAAGAATAAGAATAAAACCATTAAAGTATTAGTCATGGAAAGGACAATTACAATACAATGTGAAACTTTATTCTAAAAACCATTTGACTTCAAAGTCCACATTGTGTCCTTTTGGTTTTAAAGTGTCTAAATTAAAGATCCATCGCATTTCACTCTGTGCTAGGTTTTTTTCCACACTTTTATTTCTCCAATTGGATCTCACTTGTTGGATTCCTATAAACCTTTTGATTTGATTTTCACACTTATTGTGTTTATCTAAAAAATGTTTTTCGACAGAGGGTGGGTTTTTAAACCCTTTCTAATATTGTATACATGTTCTGCTGCTCACACTTTTAGAGCCCTCGTCATATTTCCTACGTATAGCATGCCACAACCACATTCCAATAAATATATCACATTCTGGGAATCAGGGGCGTTTTAAGAGTGGTGGGGCCCGTGTGCAGCCTCCGTTTGGGCCCTCTCCTCTCTGACAGCGGCTCAGCGGCACTGAGCACTGTAGATTCTGGCTTCATGCCAGAATCTACAGCACATGCTCGGATCTCCGGGAAAATGGTGCCCACGCCTACTTTCCCGGAGACATCTTTTCTGCGCATGCGCAGATCACTGGGAAAATGGCCATTTTCCCAGTGAGTGTTTGCTGCTCTACAGCACAGGTCCGGCGCTGCTGAGCAGCACTTCTGGAATCGGCAGAGAGGTAAGCATGATTACCTATGGGTGCAGGGTGTGCGGTGCGGGCCCCCCTGGACCTGGGGACCATGTACCCCGCACACCCTGCACCCATTATAGATACGCCCCTGCTGGGAATGAAAGCTTACAAAGTCGTGGATTTTATATTTTTTTCCTTGTACAGTATATTCTGTTATTTTCCTTTCTATATCTTTTTTTGTTGTGGTTCTACACATTAGACACGTTCCACATATATGGAATCCTTTATTCCTAGATTTATTTTTTATCCTTTCTGGTAAACAACTGCTGACTAATTTATTTGTTAATGCTTGAGCCTTCTTATAGATGAATGTTGGTTTCACCGGCAACTTATTCCCTAAAATTGGGTCATCTCTCAATATTTTCCAATGGTTTTTGATGATATCTTCTATTTTCCTATGATGGGCTCCGTATTGCGTCAAAAATGGCCATTCATAAGATGAATTATTTACATGTACTTTTTAATTTTCTACTAATAATTATTTTCTTTCTATCTTGTCCAAATCTTGTTTCGCCTTTTCTAACATCTCAGTACTGTATCCTTTCTCTTTGAATCTTTATGACATATCCTCAATTTGTTCCTCTAAGATGACATTGTCCATACAATTATGTTTCAGACGTTAATATTGACCTAAAGATATAATTTCCAACCATCTAAAATGATGTTCACTTGTACGTTGGATATAAGAATTTGAGCCGGCCGGTTTTCTAAAGGATTTTGTATGGTTATGGTCATCTTCAATATATATATATACACATAAATCTAAAAAAGTGAATTCCTTCCGGCTTTGATTAAAAACCATTATGATTTAAAAATTCACAAAAATGTAAAAGGAGACCTAGTGATCACTGTAGTTCTGGAGCCGCAGTGGGAGCGTGTCCCGCTGGCGGACGGCATACAGAGCGGCGGCTACCAGAGCCGCTGCTGCTGCTCCTCCACCACACAGCACTGTAGTGCTGGAGCCGCAGCAGGAGGGTCTCCCGCTGGCGACCTGGATACAGAGCAGCAGCGGCGGCTACCAGAGCCGCGGCTGCTGGGGCCGGCTGCCCGATCACTGCTGGCCACAGTGATCGGGTCACAGCAACAGCTGCGGCTACATGAGCCATGGCTGTGAGGCCTATATCCTCTAGCTACTTTGGGCAACTTGGGCTGAAAAGGCTGATACCAAAAGTGGTCTGCACCGGGAAGGACTCAAACTTGAATAGAACTGGACTGGATCCGGACTTGGACTAAACCGGACTGGATCCGAGCTTGGACTTAATAGGAATAGTACACAGGTTCTCAAACTTGGTCCTCAGGACCCCAAACAGTAAATGTTTTGCAGGTCTCCTCACATAATTACTAGTGAAATAATTAGCTGCATCTGTAGATCTTTTAAAATGTATCAGTGAGTAATGAATACACCTGTGCACCTGCTGGGTGACCTGCAAAAAGTGAACTGTGTGGGGTCCTGAGGACCGAGTTTGAGAACCACTGGAATAGTAGATGAGATTTTGCTGAACTGAGACAGCACAGGAAATGGGAGCAGCATCCACTGTAAAGGACTCAGAAACAGGTCTCTGAGGAGCTCAGGTAGTCTGGAAACAGACAGGGCTGTGAAAGACATTCTACTGGCAACCATACTGTGAAGCAGGAAGTCTCTTTATAGTACTGCCTGAGCACTGAATGGTTAACAGGGTCAGGTGTCTGCTGTAGTGAATATGATTGGAGGAAGGTAACCAGCACTGAGTGGTGCATGGAATCATGTGACTGCTGCAGAGACAAAGATTGGAGGATTAGCGGTCAGCTGACCGAAAGTGTCATGGCAGCACCCAGGGCCGATGCTAGGGTGTTTGGTGCCCTCCTACAAACTATTAAATTTGCGCCCTTCCTTCCAGTTTTCTACAAAGGGACAGTGTGCACCGTAGGCACATGGTGCACAAAGGGGCGTAATCTCAAAAAAAGGGGGCGTGGTCACACAATAGTATCCCCAATTCAAATTAAACACCACATTACACCGCACATATGGGGTCATTCAGACCCGTTCGCGAGCAAAGGACGCTCGCAAACGGGTCGATGTTGCCCCACTGCGCATGCGCACGACAGAGGGAGCTCCGTCGTGCGCATGCGCGAGACCCGGACTGCGACAGCCAAGCTGTCGCTCCGGGTCTCGCACCAAAGGGGGCGTGCTGTCGATGTTGATTGACAGCACACCCCCTTTGGTGGGAGTGCCGTGGGCATGGTGGCCAGACGGAGGCATTCCCATGGTCTGAAGCCGGCCCCACTGACATCACTAGTGATGTCAGTGGGAGTGATTTTGGCTCTGATAGAGCCAAAATCACTCCAGGGCTTGCGGCAGCGAGACCCTACCGCAGGGTCTCCGTCGCAAGCCCGATGGTCACGATGGTCAAGACCATCGCGACCATCATCATGGACGCTCGCATAAGCTGTGGGTGGTAACCCACAGCTATGCGAGCGTCCATGAGGACGCTCCTAAAACAGGTAGGAGGGCCCTGATTCAGAGCGAGCACTCTGCTCAGAGCGTTCAGCTCTGAATCAGGCCCATAGTGCCCCTGATTCTCATTGCAACACATAGTAGTGTCCCTTATTCCCGTTACAACACACAGTAGTGCCCCTTATACACAATGCCCATAGTAGTGCCCTTATGCAATTCCCACATTAGTGGTGCTCCTTTTGCAATGCCCACAGTAGTAGTGGTGCCCCTTTTGAAATGCCAACAGTAGTAGTGGTGCCCCTTTTGCAATGCGCTCCTGTAGTAATCGTGCACCTTTTACAATGCTCCCTATAGTAATAGTGCCCTCTATGCAATGCACCCTGTAGTAGTATCCCTTATGCAGTGCCCACAGTATTAGTACCCCACACTCAATGCCTCTTACGTAGTACCCCCAGTATATGTATATGCCCCTTACTCAGTGCCCTCAGCATTAATGTCTCTTATGCAGTACCCCCAGTAGTAGTGCCCCTTACACAGTGCTCCCAGTAGTAGTGCCCCTTAAGCAATGCCCCTTATGCAGTGCTCACAGTAGTAGTGCCCCTTACGCAGTGCCCCCAGTAGTAGTGCTCATTACACAAAAAGTCACAGACACAACACAATACTATACTTACTTGAAGCCCTGCTCCTGCATCCACCACTATCTACTCTTTCCTTGGTCCTCCTGCTGGGCAATATGGGAGAGATGTCATGACGTCTCTCCCTTCACCCACTGCGGGAGATGGAAGGCGGAGCTCAGGAGTGAGCTCCAGACTCTGGCTGCCACTTCAAGGAAAGAGCTGCTGGGCGCCTGCTGGTAACAAAATCTCAGAAGGCACCTGGAAAATGGAGTAGGCAGTGGCGGCATTTCTACAGGCCGCTGCTTCCCTGCAGTGCATGGCCGGCTGATTACGTTGCGCCAGCCATGCCTCTAACCCTCCCTCCCCACAGCCTACACCTAACACCCTAGTGCCTAAACCTAATCTGTCACCTCCCCTCACAGCCTAAACCTAACCTTGCCCTTAGAGCCTACCCCTAACTTTCCCCCTATCCCCAGTACTTACCTCCGGGATTCTGATAAGTGTCGGCATTCCAGCAATGGCATTCTGACCACCAGAATCATCACAGTCAGGAATATGACCGCATCAATAATAAATACATACTATATTTAATATTTTGAAATAAATATACACTCCAATCCACTCCTTTTCAATTTCTACTCTTTGACTGGATGCCATCGGCACTGGAGACTGCTTTTATTCAGATAGCCAGGTCAGGTGGGGAGGGGAGTAGAGCCAGGTCAGGTGGGGATGGGAGGAGAGCCAGGTCAGGTGGGGAGGGGAGGAGAGCCAGGTCAGGTGGGGAGGGGAGGAGAGCCAGGTCAGGTGGGGAGAAGAGGAGAAAGGAGGGGACTCAGGGGAGGACCAGTTGGACCAGGTCACTGGCCCGATTCGTGGCTCTTTGAAAAGGGGGCAGAGCCAAATGTCGGGAGGGCGGAGCTTAATTGCGGTCCGCAGGAGGCAGCTCCGGTATAAGAAAATAAAATTGGTTTATCAGAGGGATATGTCCGGGGCCCAGGACAGTGTCGCTGGTGAAGAGGTTCAGCCTGCTGCTTGGCAGTCATTTAGTTTGACAGCACACAGCACAGCAGGCTCAGCAGCACAGGGGAGAGCATGGAAGGGGGTCAGCAATAGTAAAAGAAGAGTGATGGTGCCGCCCACTGGTGGAGCCGCTCAGCCAGGCAGGCTCATTCTGCTGCCTGGCTGTCAATAAACAGCAGGTCTCACAGCTGCAGATGGGAGAAAGGGTGAGACCCAGCAAGGGGGAATGAGCTGCAGTGCCGCCGGTAAGGATGAACTCCTGCTGCTGCTTATGAGTGACAGCAGGTAAGGCTCAGAGTCAGCACAGCAGGGAGGAGTGAGGAGGGATGAGGGGAGGGGAAGAAGGGGATGCCCTGCCAGGAGGAGTGGGAACATTCTGAACAGGCAAGTGTGTGTGAGCAGCTCTTCACACACACACTGTGTGCATGAAGAACCGCTCAGACTCAGATGCCATTCTCTGCAGTAGAATTCCAGAGAATCAATATAACATGAGGATCCTACACATATGTAAGACTCGAAAGACCAGAGGGCTGAGTATATGGTGAATCTAGAAAATCAGTGCTTTGAGCGGAACTACTGTAAGAAGGAGAAAATGAAGTGTACCCAATTCTCATGTTCATGCAGATTCTGTAGTGCTGCTTTTCTTGGAAGCTTGAAAGTCAGCATGCTGGCCCTTTAAAGCTTGATTTTGCTTATATTTCAAAAGAGTGGAGGACAGAGCAATAGTTGGATTCTTGGCAGAATATGTAGAATGCTTGGAGGGAGACATAGAACTGGAAACTTCCTTAGAGACGGTGTTTTTAGAACAATTTAATTTCAAAGTCTTTGAACTAAATTTTTTGATTACGGCATCACTGAAAGACAGAACATTTTGGAGCACAGGATCATTAGACTCTATGAGCAGATTAGCCCATTCTAAAGCTTCACCTCTGAAGGACAGGAAAAGATGTTTAAATGTTGGTAGGACTAATACTAGATGACAATTTAGACTCCATTATGGTAAGGTATTGATTAGCTAATGCATGCTATTGTGCCAAATCTCCATTGAAGTAAATGGGTGCAGGAGCACCAGACGAGTTCTGGAGGATTGAAGCTTTCGGAGCACACTCAGGATCAGGAATGAAGTTGACTTATGGAACCTCAGACTGGTGAGAAATTATCATGACTGGAAGTGACTGATGTCCTTTACTTTAACCAACAGATGGGACCGGATAAAGTCCAGGGGAACCCCTTGAACAGCCTGGCAGATCGGGATTGAATTTAGGAACATTTGAATCTGTAGGAATCAAATAGGACTGAACAAAACTGGAATCAGAGTTTCTTGGACCGACCAGAAGCAGAGGTGACCCCAGACTGATGGATATAACCCTATGGTATCCAGAGGAACTTGGATATATGGATGGAACCAGATTGGGTCTGGAAGAACTTGAGTCGGTTGGACCTGGAGGAGACTGAACCGGACATACAGATGGAACTGGATTGGGTCCGGTTGAACTTGAATTGGCTGGAACCAAAGGAAGCAGAATCTTGCTAGAACCTGAATATTCCAGATGTTCAGATGGCCCTTCTTGGACCTGAACCATGCTGGTAGTCAACATGGTGGCACTCTCAGGAAGTGGCTGAAAGGAGTCCATGGCACTATGAATCCCACTTGAAATCTTGGTACTGAGTACCCCCGCTGGGGCTGAAAACTCAGATACCCCTCCTGGGGTTAGCAACATGGACACCCCATCTGGGGCTGGCAGATCAGATTTTCCTCCTTGAGCTAAAGGCTTGGATGCCTCTTCTGGAGCTAGAGCAGTGGATAACTCACCTGGGGTAATATAATCAGATTCCTCTTCCAAGGTGAACAAAACAGATGCCCCTCCTGGGGCTGCAGACTGGAGTCCTTTACTGGGACAAGCAGGCAGAAGTCCTTTACTGGAACAAGCAGAATCCAGGCTGAGACCGGAACAGGCAAGATCTGGGCTGGGACCGGAACAGGCAAGATCTGGGCTGGGACCGGAACAGGCAAGATCTGGGCTGGGACTAGAACAGGCAAGATCCGGGCTGGGACTGGAACAAGCAGAATCCAGGCTGGGACCAGAACAGGCAGAGGAGACCCTTCTTGGTGTAGGCAAATTAGATGCCTCTCCTGAGATGGGCAAATCAAGTTTCTCTCTGGCTATGAGAGGTTTGAACATTCTCCCTGACTTCCCAAATCTAAAGTAGGAACATCTTGTTACGGGACCCCAATTATAAACTTGAACTTTCTTTTGCATGGTAGACATTACCCCCTTGCCCAGGACTGAAGAAACTGGAACTGCAGATGGCTGATGGGAAGAAGTTAAGGTATGGATACTGTGATACTGACACTTGTCATCATTGCTTGATTTGCAAAGTGGTCTGAATTGACACAGTAGATACAGAGATATAATTCCTTGCACTGCTGGCGTTCAGCATCAGAGAGCTTGGGGCATGGGTAACTCCGGTATCTATATTTTCTCAGCAGGTGAGATGAAATCTTGGTTCTGAGGGAGCCTAACACAGAAACATTTCTGATCACTGGGTATGACAAAGCAAGTCTAACTGAATCTGTAGCATTCCTGAGGATTTCAGGTATCACAGAAAGTATACTGGTCAAAAGTCCATGTAACTGTATCAATGTATGATGAAAAAGATTTAATTGTTCAGTATTCTCTATACTGTGAGTCCTAGAATTCCCAGAGGAGGTCGTGATCTTAGTGTTTTTACTAAGAAATTCCTCCATGTAAAGCCCTTGTAGATAGGGATTAACATGCTTTGAAGAGGTAAATGGAGATGGAGAAGTCAGAGTATTTTAAAGACCGTTATCACCAAGAGTTTATCAGCAGGACTGTGTTGAGTTTGTGGCCAGGCATTTGCAAGAATTACTTTATATCAAAGTGATCTAGAAATTAAAAGTGACCAGTTAGGTTAATATCAATGTCTAGGGCAGGGATGCTGGTGACACAGTGGTCAGGAATAGAAGAAATTAGCAGTTTAATATCAACATATCAGTTTTATATCAATATACCCAGGGTTTAAATTGGTAATAGAGAAGTTGTAGAAGTCAACATTTTGACTTATAGGTGAATTACCTGCAATAATGTAATTGTTTAATGCTTAGAAACACACTTTGTTATAAATATTTAAATTTATTAAAATCATGATTCTGACATATAATTAATAAGCTGGAAAAACAATTGCAAGTTAAATAAAGAGTATTTGACTTACCTATAACAAACACCTCTAATGACAGATACACAATATTGAGAGCATTTTAGTGACGAACATACAATACATGTATAGTAACATCTGTACAATGCAGAGAACATTCTAGTGATCAATATACAATAGAGGGAGCATTATAGTAACCAATATACAATACGTGGTATGGCTAATAAATATCGAGACTGTACTTGTTAAAAATAAACCATACTGTGTGGGTTAAAAGGGAATGGGAGAACATTGATCTTGGTCTATCCCAAAACGGTTTTGCAAGTTTCACCCCTCTTGCACAGATAGTTTGCTGTCACTCAGCATTCAAAGAAGTTGTGTTTTTCCTGTGTGTCATAAAAATGATTAGATCAAAAGTATAGCGTGTTAACAACATTTTTTATGAAATTGAACCAAATGCCCACTGAATCTTTCCGTATGCTAACCGAGGCTTACGGGGCTGATTGTGGCACAAAAGATTTAGTGATGGTCATGAGGACCTAGAAGTCCTTACACATCAAAAACAAATAAAAATGTGGAATAAATTGCTATCTGAATGATAGCAAAAAATGGTAAACATAGACAAAGAAACTGTTAGGTGAGTTTTGCATCAATATATTAACGTGACAAAAAGTTTGTGCTAAGATGGTACCATGGCATCTCACTGCCGAGCAGAAACAAAACTGAAAGCAAATTTGTAGACATTTTGGAACTGTGATGTTCTGGTTTTGTTGTGGACCCGGTGTGGCATAAGGAGCAGACACTGGAGCTGACTTAAAAATAAATGTGGAGTTTTTAATAAGTGGTTTGACAGACATGAAAGTGGCAAAACACAAAGTCCGGGTTTAGCACTAAGTGCACTTGGGAACTGTAGTGATGCAATGGGAAAAAGTCCAGGTAGTGACAACAGAAGGTAATCCAGTATTCCGGGGTTTGTGAGGCTGAAAAGAATTGCAGACTGAAGTGAAATGCTGACTGAGGTGAGTGGCAGGCTGTAGTGAATTAGCAGACTGAAGTGATTGTTGGCTGAAGGGAGTTGCAGGCTGAAACAATAATGTCCAGAGGAAATGCAAGTGGAGGCAGGGTGCAAGGCAAATGACTGACAGAGGTACTAAGGCAATGGGAGAGGCAATAGGAGGAGGCAGGGGAATCCAGCAGGGTTTAGGAGCAAGTTCAGGTGTAGCAGGCTTAGGCAGAAATCCAACAGGCAGGCAGACTAGCTCAGGAACTCTCTATCAGCTTGCGCTGAGAAACACATTGGACTGGCAATGCAAAAGAGCTCTGAACGCCCCTAAATACCCAGTGCTAAGCCGTGACTGGTCAGAGAGTGAGCATGTGACACGCCAGGATTGGCTGACTAGGTCACATGGCTGAAAGCAAGATGGTGGCACCCATGCCGGAGCAGGACGGAAGCACCACCAAGCCTACCCAGCACAGAGTGACAATATGCCCAAAGAGGACCACGCACAGCCAATGCTCCCCACCAGACACCAGCACCACCGCCAGATGCCCCCCGCTACAGCATCCTCACCGGTAACACCCTGTGACCACCATGCCAAGAAACCCTGGTCTTGACAGGAACAAATTTAAGTAGATTAGCATTTTTAGATAAAATTATTACCGGTGATGAAACCTGGATCTTCCAGTATGATCCAGAGACAAAACGCCCATGCACTGGAAAAGACCATCATCACCAAGAATGAAGAAAGCACATCAAAGCAAATCCAAATTCAACTATATGTTAAACGTTTTCTTTGATATCAAGGGTGTTATTTTGGAAGACTGGGTACCAGAAGGTGCAACAGTGAGTCAATATTACTACAAAAATGTTTTAGCAGCTTGGCGGGAAAGAAACAGAAGATAGAGGCCAGAGTTGTGAATAAGTGGCTTCACCCTCCATCAGGACAAAGCACCAGCCCACACAGCTCTCCCTGCAGTTTTTGGCCAAGAAACAGATTGCAGTGCTAAAACACCCTCCATAACCACTAGACGTAGCACCATGGGACTTCTTTCTTTTCCCTAAAGTCAAATTTGTACTCAAGGGAACCCATTTTGCATCAGTTACTGAGGTAAAGAAGAAAACGATGGAGCTGTTGATACAGCTGATAGATAATGAGCTACAGGACGGCTTGACCAATGGAAAAAATATGAATGCAGCAGTGTGTGGATGCAGATGGAAGGGGAGTTAAAATGTACCTAATATGATTAAACATAAATTATAGTATCAGTCTCTAATAGCCACACCTCATACACAAAGTCCAGCACCAGAATCAATGACTGCACAAATAAAGTAGTAAATTTATCCCTAAGTGAACAGAGACTTGTATTTTGACTAAGAATTACGTTGCCATCAAATCTGATTCCTTGGATATCACCGGAACTTTTTCCACATATCAAATTTAACTATGAATTGTGTTGGTCTGTCGGATTAAATTTGATGGTGATCCTCTAGCAATTGTGGAGTGTGCGATTTAAATCATATTGTTTTTCACTTGAACCTGCAAATCTAGCAATTCTCCTGAAGCCGTTTCAATTCACAGTTAAATCTGTTTCAGCTGAACTGTTGGATTTGCGAGTTCAAGCAAAAAAACACCAATACAATTGTAATCCCAACATGTTTCACAAATACTCCTATTGCTCCTGGGCCTGGGCCCTTTCATTCAGATGGTGGAATCAAAAATAGAGAAAGATTCCTCAAACACAGCAAAATAGTCTGTTTCTGCAATGTTTAAACCACAGACAGTGATGCAGCTGTGTTTGTCTCCTTTTATAAGTATTACTATAATGGTAGACGAATCAAATATAAAAACTTTAAAGATCCAAACACACTATTGATTTGGTTATCGATTGATTGTGCAAATTTAGATGCGATTTGACAAACACGATTTTTAGTAGTGCCAATGTAAGGGGTTCGAGGTTTGGTACAACGGTGCATTTTGTCGATTTGGTGTGTTTATTTGTGTTTGAGGTCCAATTTGGGATTTGGTAAATCCCTGATTTTTTAATTTGCACCATAATCTCCAAAAAACACCAAATCGCCCATGCACAATTCTTAGTAAATTTATCCCTTAGTCTCTTCTACATGTTATATGTCTGTACCAAGCTTTCTCTGCTACTCCTCCTCTAACAAATATTGCACTGTAATTATGGGAGCTACTTCCCTCCACATACTCTATACCAGTGCTCTTTTTCTAATAAAATAGGCCTAGAAATGTCTAAGGGTGCTCCTGAACCTATACCAGAGTTGGAGATGTGAGAGGTCGGGGCGTAATTTCTTGTGGCAAGATATTATAAGTTGCTATTTAGATAAATGTGAAAATCATATGCTGGGATGGAAGCTCCTATAAGAGCAGCTCACAATGCCTATAGAGAAGTCACAATCTGCCCCTGCTGGCCCTAAGCACCAGACACTGGGTAATCTATAGCACAGTACACTTCATATTACTAACAAAAAACTATGAAAAGGGTGTCTGAGTCTGGAGGACACACAGACTACCATAAATGTGCAGTGGTAGTCCAGCTCAGGTTCTGGCTCACTTTAACCCGAGACAGAACACAACATACACATTAAGAACTAGAAAGTTTCTTAAGTGAGTTATTTGGTGTAAACTTATATTTTTTAGTCTTCTTACTGCAAAAAAAAAAAAAAAGCAATAACATTACAAAGAAGCCAATTTACGTTTATGAGAAGACAAGTAACAGTGGGCCTGATACAGCATGGATTTCTATTGCGATCCCAGCTGCGATTATGCACGCAGTTCTGCTGCGAAAATATGCTAATGTTTGCAATCACATAGAGACGTCCACTACCGCTTTCTCACATCCGTAAGACCTCGCAGTCCTGCGTATACATCGGTAAGATCGAGTGACATCGGACAGAATTACAGCAGGTCTCACCTTACTCAGAAGTTGCAAGTCTCATCGCATGCAGTGAGCACTCAAGCTGTGTATGCCGTCGCAGTGGCTAATTTATGCACGCCCATGTAATGGCATTCAAATGGACAGCTATGCCTGTGTTTCTCCGACCACTCCCCCTTCACCACCCCCAAACGACAACTTACTCTGCGATGGCTTTCTATTTGCATACGTGATCGCAGTGCGATCGCAAAGCTAACCTGCGCATGGCCAGTAGGTGGTAGTGTGAGCAGTACGCCCCATCGGCCGATCTGCGTATGCGGTTGCAATTGCGATCCATGCTGAATCAGGTCTAGTATGGTGAAATAAGTCTGATGGCTTATTAACCCCAAGGCTAGGACAGGTTATGTTTTATGTATTATGTATAATTTAATTATTTTATGGTTTCCATTTTGTGATTGTGTGTGGTGTCAGACTGATCAGACTAGAGTTGTGTGGAGGCAGCCACTGGGCATGTCTTTAGGCCAATAGTAGGTGGTTGGTATGTAATCTCCCTCTTTGCCATTGTTGTTATGGCAATTGGCCCATTCAGATGTTGTTCAATATTAACTTTTGTTAAACCATGAGGTTTAACTGATCAGCTGGCCATTCTTTTGTCTGCCACCATACTATTTTATTTAACTAATAAAGCTGTTCAATTGCATATCACTTATGTATTGTGCTGTTCATATATAGTGCTTTGGTTTAATGTTTATTCATGTGAATTTGGGGCAGAAGCTGTCATTAGCCAATAAGGTATTTACATACTGTATTGACCATATAACAAATGACAAGCACATTTATGCTTTATGAATAACCAAAGTTAAAGCATTATAAATAACCAAGGTAAAAGCTGTGCACCGGTTACAAAAAGAAAAGTCTTAAGAAATTGTATTCTACAGTTCTACACCTAAACCATTCTTGTTGCAGATAAATAAGGTGAACATCAAACCAAGAAATGGCTACAGTATGGATTGATATTCTAAGATTGCCTAGACAGCATTACATTATCTATGTTTCATATATTACATTCTATTTATGACATACAGTATATAGAATGCACAATATTTACCATGTCAAATGTCATATCTTCAGAATGAAAAATGCAAATTTTAGCAATGCTGTGCACCTACAATTTAATTTTAAAAAATACCCATTAAAAGTGAAAAAAATCATTTGGTAGCATACCAGCAGACGAAAAAATCCAGTTCAATTACCTAAAATAAATTCAGCTTTATACATAATTCTCCTTTATACTATATTATCGGAATACAGTACCTACTAGCGAACAAAATTGCTGTGCAACTTTAACAAAAGAATCAGTGATAATACAAAAGCAAGCTGTTATCATCATCTTGATGCTTTAATGATTATACAAAACACAGTAGAATTAGAAGGCTGTTATATGAGTTTCTTTCTCATAAATCATTTTATTCTTGACATTTTGAAATGAGAAATACTCAGAACTTCTGCCAGCCGTGTACAATGTGAGAGAGGTCTGCTATTATGGAGCAGACATTGATTGCCCAGCAGATGAACAATCACCTCTGATATGATCTGACATTGAAATCCAGATGCACTGTAAAGGATAGATGGACATTGGTGAATAAAATCCCCAGTACACAAAAACAACTTTGTGGATTTGCTCAGTTTTATAGCTGCTAGTGATAAATGTTAATAATATAGGTCAAAGTTACTGCATATATGGTCATTGTCAAACTTTTCAATTGACCTTATGCCAAGCAGTGAAACTAACTATTTCCAGCTCTGAACTCTTCCTCATTCAATTTCAGTAAAAGTAATGAGAAGATCTTAAGGAGCTCAGCCGTATGTAATCAGGATATATTTTGACATATTGCAAAAAGATAACAGATGACCTTAGATGACCCTTCTGCCACCAAATGTTACAGAAGGCTATTGCATATATTTATTATTTATTGATCATTTTATTTATCTAGATTTTATAAGACTTGGTTGGATCAATATCAACTATATTTATAGTACTGTGATATTAGACTTTATTACTACCAAGAATCAAAGTAATAAAATACTTTAATTATTGTTTAAGTACACGAAAGAATACATATGAGGACTGATTGAGAAGTAATGAGACTGCCTCTGTTTTCTGTCCCATAGGTAGCTGTGGAAACGCTATGCTGGGAGAGAAAACAGAGGCAGTCTCATTACTTTTCAATCAGCCCTCTTATATGATAAAACAACACTGTGTTGTTCAGTTTAATTTTCAAAATGAAAATGAGTACTTCACACACAAAAAATAAAATTGTTACTTTACATAAACAAAATATTGAGCAATTAATATAAAAGGGGACAAACGACATGCTGTAATTAGTAATATGCTAAATTTGCAAATTGCTCACACTACCACCTACTGTAGAATTTTACAACCATGCTCCTCATCAAAGCATCCTATGGGAAGCGCATATTAGTGACATTTTTACAGTAACTGGAAGTGCAGCTTTAATATTCCTTTGCATTTCTCCCTGATATGTTCTGTTCTATAAATGGAGATATGTTTAACTATAAAAGACTCAGCTGCACGAACTGCTGCTGTGACAAGGAAACTGGTTTACACAGAGATGCAATGACAAAAGAGAGTGAAAAGGAAAAGATAAAAAGTGGAAAAGGAGAATGAAAATAAAAAAAATACAGAAAAAGTGTGAAAAGCAGTTAGACAGGGGAAAAATATAAAAAAAACAGATAAAAGACAGAAGGCAAGAGAGTCAGTGAAGGAAAGAAAGAGGAAGAAAAAGAGAGTTAGAGTAAGAGATAACCGCCAACAAATAAAAAAAGTATTACAAGTTTTATAATATACAAATATTACAGTAGGTTTAGATTAAGAAGGAACTTTGGCATCTGCAGAAATGTACTTAGCAGACACACAGAGGGAAGAGCAGTCCCATCTGTTTGGATTGGTGACTGGAATGGCACAGCAGCCTATAGGGTTGCCAATTGCTGCTCAAAATGTTGAGTCTGATTTAGGGTAACAATATATAATTTTAGGGTACAGCTTCACGGTCCTTCACTAAAGTTACCATTCTTCCTCCATTTACCATCACCACCACCACAAAGTACATTCTCTAATTAACCTGCTGACACTGGTAGACTTGTCAGGAGTTCCAAAATTACTCTATTACAGTGCAGGTTTTAAGGATATCAATGTTTGCGCACAGATGACTTAATTAGTACTTCAATCAATTTGCTTTAACTATCTGGACTCAAGCATGGATCCTTAAAAAAAAAGTACTGTGATGGCGGAGTTTTGAAAACTCTGTAATATACTACTGATATTAATTGGGCACAAGCCGCAGAATTTTCTTTATTTTACATTTGGGATTGTGTATTTTCTATTATATTATATAAAATGTTCCACTGGATGTGAAACAAACCAGCTCATTTAACCATTTAATTAATTGATTATTTTCTAGAAATACGTAATTTAAAATGTAATTTTTATTATTTAAGTCATGAACATTTTTATAAAAGTATGTTTAAGTATTTTAGAGAACAAAATATTGTAGGGAATAGAGGAGGTTTGGGCAGCGCCCAGTAGGATACCCTTACTCCTGCAGCCTAATGAGAGAAAAGGGATTCCCATCCCACCCCAGCAGGAAAAAAAAGGAATATCTCCGATGCAGGAGGAAAGTATAGCAACAATCTTGGTTATAATCTGATAAAATGTTTCTGTGACATGGTGCTGTGACAAGACTGTCCATTAAAAGGAGAGCTATACAGTGTTCTACGACTGTTCTGATAATTGTCTCAGCTTCAACCAATAAAATGATGAACATTTTACTCACAGAGTGAGTAATATTATAAAGTAGGAATGACCAAAAGAGCGTGACCAAGTATAAATGTAAATAACAAGTAAATTTCTATTTATTTATTAATGGCATCAAAAAATATACAACTACTGTCCTGATAAAGAAAGTGCTTAATATTTTTTCTAGTGCAGCCAATATTTGATGAAAAACTTAGAAATATTATTTCAAATAAAATCTAAAACCAAATAAATGTAAAACTGTATTCCATGGTAAAACAGAACATAATAATTGATATACTGTACCTAAAAATAAAGCATAAAAAATTATAAAAAACTAAGTTAAGTTGCGATGCATTTCATGGCATCCAGTCGCTTCACCATAGTTTTGGTGAGAGTCATAATCAAATTTAAGATTATATTTTTTTTTCCTGAACAGTTTCCTCAAGCCTAGGAATCAATGTTTACTTGGTATTGAAATTACATTGAAGTGTACAGGCTGCAATACATCATTGAATGCACAAAAGAGCTGTTAATTTTTTTAACTTGCAAATGTGACCAATCACAGACACCCTTTTATAAATCTTCGAAGGACAATTACTTAATTTAACACTCTACTGAGTAAAGCTACTAAAGTGAGAGTTTTTAGAAGTGAGTTTTAAAAGTGATGTTGCCCATAGCAACCAATCAGATTCTACCTATTATCTTCTAGAAGGTGTTAGTTAAATGTTAAGTAGAATCTGATTGGTTGCTATGGGCAACATCACTTTTAAAACTCACTTCTAAATATTCTCACTTTAGTAAATTAACCCCTAGTAATCAACAGGTGTTAGCCAACTACTATAGGTGGTGGCCAATGATCAATTGACTGCCTACCAGGTGCTGTGTTTTTTTTAATTACTTTTGCAAGGTTGTGATGTGCTGACCCTAGTTTTATTCCTACCATAACCACATCACAGGACAAAATGAATTTACTTTTGTTGTCAAAGCTATGTTTATAGACAATAAATTCTAGTAAATACACATTCTTACATATAGTGCGGAGTGGTTATTCTGTGGAATGGTGTTGCAAAAGTGAAACATAAATATTGCAACTCTTTAACTTCACATTTCTGGAAAATGGTATTTTCCAATGTAAAATTCAATTAGTATGAAATATATTTGTGGCTTTATTCATCTCGAGCTATGATTTTACTGCCATGCAGGTGTAATGTGGGTTATTAGCACAAACATAGGTTACTGTCATTGTATATATACTTAAGCAGTTGGTTCCAGGTATCTACAATGAAACACTTTGCTATTTAAAAGATTTACATACAGTTACCAACGTGAACACAACTTTCAATCTAAATTTCCATTGGGATTCCACCATGAAATATATAAGTTCTGTATGTAGGGCTTGTCCTCACAAATAGGAAGTTACTTACAGTATGTCAGGCTTAGATACGTAAAGTATACCTGAAAGTGAAAGTACCTATCCTAGTTGGAAACCTGCAGTGTCACACTACCAGTGTTCTAATTTAGGGACAACAAAGCACTGAAAAGCAGTGCCACAAAGAAAATGTTAGGAGTGGAGTGTGGAAAAGAAAAGTCGCCCATATTGTGATATAGTGAATGAACTGTGAGCAACATTTTCTCACAGTGACTACTATTAAAGAGGATCTCAAACCTAGAAGCATAATCCCTAAACACTTTAAATGTAAAAATATAAAAAAAATATTCCCTGTACCTGATAAATGTGGATAAGTAAGTCCAGGATTGGACTGGCCCACAGGGGTACAAGGGAAATCCCCAGTGGGCCCCACTGCTTGAGGGCCCACCCCCTCCTCTAGGCATCAGGTTCTAGACTGTGCATTCAAATTACAGTATACATTGTTACTTTATTAGTGGTTTAGTTGCATGGTCTTTAATGGCCGTCTAATCCTCTGGGCTGACCACACCCCCTCCCACTGCATTCCTCTGGTGGGCCCTTAATGCCTCAGTCAGACACTGAGAAAGCCTTTTCTGAACATACAGTATAAAACTATTTATTTTTATGGAACTCCTTGACCATGTACAGTTTACTATTTTGTGAGATATTTACCATGTCCTCAATTTTGCTCAGTCTAACAAAATCCATTATTTAAATTAGCTTTTAGCTAATACTTTGTATGTTTTTGCTTAGAAGAGGACCAAAAGAATACTTTTACATATTATCTTTTGACTTTAAAACCTATAATCCCACTCATTTTCCATACATTCACAGCTGCTGAAATGTTAGCATAAATACTGTATGCTAATGCAAACTTCCATTACAAAAAAGAAAGAACACAGAGAACATTGTTATAATAAGAAGCACAGCAGGATATTTCATAGTGCTATTATGGTCAACTGTGTTGCCTGGTTCAAATATTCTATGTTTCTGTGTTCCTTTTGAATGTGCTTCCTCCTTGTATTAGACATATAATATAACTATTACTACTTAAAAAGAGATTTATAAAACCTTATTTGGATTCAGCCTTCCAACTCACTTTAGGTGGTGCCCCATGCCTCTGATCCTTGTTCTACCTCGGTGTTCTATGTGTCTATCTGTCCCCTTTATTCCCCCTCTTTGATTACAATATTGTATGTGCCCTTCTGTCTCCCCATCTGGTTCAAATTGCACCCCGGTGTATTTGTGTTTGCATTTTGAGTGCCTTTCCTCTCTCCACTTTTCTGTCTCCCTGAACCCCTGTTAGTATATCTATACCCCACCATCTTCTACAATATGCCCCCAAATTTCCATTTCCACTGTATACTCACAACCCAATTTTCCTATTGCCCTGTACCTTCATCCCCTATGCCTTATGGTCTCTCCACCCTTCAACGTCCTCCTCCTCTACACATTACTGGTCAGGGATTCCTCATTGAATGTGTTTGCGCTTACAGATGCATCCTTTCTTACTGTTGCTTCAGTTGTGCCAAATAGTTCCTCTTGGTGTGCCCATTACCGTGCGACTCGGCCACGCAGAGAATCTTTTTCGATCAAAATGTGCCTCTTATTCATATAAATAAATCAACTGGGAGCAACAAAACAACATTATTAGCTTACACCGATCAGTTTGATGTGCAACATTTGTACATCTGTGTGACTGAATCGGTGTAAAAGGGATCCAATGTCAACACTTCAGTTGTGCCGATAGTCTCGTGTGTGGTGTCATACTGTATGTGTATGGACAACCAGTAAGTCAGGACACATCTGTAGCATCAGATTTACCAAAGGGAAAAAAGACCAATTACCACAATGTGGCTTGAATTGTTTCACATTATACACCAAAAGATTATTTATTATCGATAACGATAAAGTATAAAGACTTATTTAATCTGTTGAGTAAAACATTTTTATTTATAAAGGTTTTTAAATAAATTTGATCTATTTTTAATCTTTTTTTTACATTTTAGTGGAAATTAAATCCAAAATCTGCTGAGATGACTTACCATATGATTACCACTCCTAGCAAGCAATAGACAACTATTTTTAATTGCAGTTACTTTTTAATATAGTGAAAAACCTTAATATCAGGAGTTTACATAGCATGTTTACTTTGTGTAGCAGTACAAGCTTCATATGTGGATGGACTTTGTTGCCCTGAACGGCTCCAGAGATGCCATAGAGGATAAGCAGACTGTCCAGACTTCACGCTAAATGGTAGGTGAGTCCAGTGTTGTGTAACTACAAAAGCACAGCAGAGGGCAAGCTGGAACCTTATAGGATACTCTGGTATACAACCAACCAAATAATACACATGCAACTATCATCATAGAGATTTAACCTTTGCAGTTGCACTGTGGACTCGCCCCCATGCTAAAATTTGCCAGCCAGCCCCAGGCCACCACTGCACGATATATTAATATATTCTGCTGCCACCACTGTATCTATGCAGTACAATGAGTGTTCATACCCAGCGCACCACAATGCCCAGTAAACCCTACAAATGCTCCTGGCTGCAACTGGACAATCAAAATAACCTGTACCTGCTATTAACACTGTGTTTTCATGTTCTAGTTTCTACCTGGTTAAGTCATCTGCCATATAGACTAACAGTCACGTCACACCTCCCAGCATTCCCCATGTGTGGTTGTCTTTCCCATCACCAGGTGCTGCAGAGCAGTTTTCCTTGCCTTCTGGGAGGGATAATCACGTCGCACCTCCTAACATTCCCTGTGTGCGGTTGTCTCTCCTATCACCAAGTGTTGCAGAACAGTATTCCCTGCCTACTGGGACAGATGATGTCACACCTCACCGCATTACAAGTATAGAGAACAGACTGACGGACAACTGACTAAAGATGTACTGTCATAATGTAGTGACACAGAAGGACCAGTGCTTTAATTTTAAAATGTTTGGCAGCAGTACTAGGCAAGCCTTCCCTGGTAAAGCTGAGACAGTTGTTTCTAAAAGCAAATGGGGCCCCTTGAACATTTTGGTATGGGGCCCACAAAGTTCTAGCTACACCCCTAGTCAGAGCCCTGCTCTTTCCTATGGGAAGGAGGTCTAGGATGTGAAGAAGGAACTATATGAATTTCTCCACAGGGCACATGCGAATTACAGGGCAAACTCAGTGTTCATAGTAAGCAGCGGCGGCTCCTACCCTCTTAGATGAGGGGGGCTGCTGCCACTGAAAACGGGAGGGTGCAATTACTCACTTTGGTCACCCGCTCCTACTGGCCGGGTCCTGGCACCTGCGAAATTGATCTATCAGGCACCAGGACCGGCGGGGAGCCATGCATGCCACTGGCATCCAAAGGGCTGCATCGTCTGCAGTCCCTAGGAGCCGGGTAGGGCTGGCGGAAATGCAAAGTAGCGGCTTCCTCCTGGAAGCCGCTCTCTGCTAATAGCAGCCCGGGACTGGCAGTCCCAGGGGGAGGAGACACCTCCCCCTGGGCTGCCTGTTGTGTATGTGACTGGCAAGTAATAGGAAGCCAACTGTAGTCACAAAGTGTAGCCAGTGCAGTCACAGACTGCACTGACTACACAGAGGTTGTGGATTTTATTGGGGGTGCTGCAGCCTTGCAGCCCCTAGGCAAAATCCAACACTGATAGTAAGGCTCAGAGCATCTACTTTTTAGAGCAGGGGTGGGCAATAAGCAGCCCTCTAGCTGTTGTTGTACTACAAATCCCAGCATGCCTTCCAACAGTTTTAGCATCTCCAAATAGCAAAACTGTTGCAAGCCATGCTGGGATGTGTAGTTTTAAAACAGCTGGGGGGCCGTAATTGCCCACCCCTATTTTAGAGCAATTTTGAACAGCTCCAGTAGATTAATATCCGTAGCCGCAATTCACAGGCAGTTGGATACATGATTAATAGGGGTTTTTAAGGGTACAATGATGAATATGCTCATATGCCATGGAACACAGTCAGTCCATGCAAAAGTTGCCAAAGATGTCAAAGAAAACATGAACAGTTATGACATTGAAGTAAAAGTGTATACTCGACAAAAATAAAATTTATTTCACGTTTATGTAGTTTATGATGTCTTAATAGATCAAAAAACTATTCAACTTACATGTTTTAGCATGAAGAGGAACTACTGCAGATTTGAAACTATGCAAAACAATTGTCTTTTATTCATGCTTCTGCTTCTTGCTGTTTATCCTCTTAAATATCATAGGTTTATTCAGCTTGTCCTAGAGGCAGTGCACTCTATCAACATAGTGAAATGTGTCTTGCTGTGCTCCTTTATATGAATATCCTTTTATAGTATGTATCATGCAAAGAAAAGTAAGAGTACAATTTTGACTGCCTACAAGTTTAATATATTTGTTTTGTTTGGTAATAAAATACAGTCTGGTATATTTTTAACTCTTTGGGAATGTCCAAGAAGCTTATAAATTTCAGGCACTCCTCCAGAATACCCGGTAGACGAGGTAACCCGTACAAATCCCTCTTCTATTTCATTTGTAGTGTGCAGGATGGGGCCAACTTCATCTGATTTGTGTTCTAATTTGCTGTTTTCACGTAGCACAGAATGAGTCCATAATGACACAAACTGCATCTTGATGCTCCCAGCACTTAATCCTGGCTGGCATAGAGGTACATATGTGGGGCTCTGGGCTAGCATATAAAAACAAGGGTCTCTGGGCTGGCATATAGATATAAGGGGAGGCTCTGGGCTGGTATGGAAGTACATGAAGGGGGCTCTTGGCTGGCAAATAAAGACAAGGGGGGTCTGGGCTGGCATATAAAGAGACAAGGGGGCTCCAAGCTGGCATGTAAGATTTTATCAACTAAGAACCCTTACCTACTGCAATTGCTGGGAGGCAAACTATGTGAAACCATTTTGAGGCCCTCCATTCAAAGTAATTTTCTTAATATATTATTCCAAGAAATAAAGTAAGGAACTCTGCTGCCATACATGATAGGAGTTGTTTTTTCAACATGATACAAAATAAGTACACCACCTGGCGCTACAGAGAATGCAGCCCTTTATTGTACAAATGGTATTTACTATATATAAACTACATCTATGAAAAGCAAAGGAATACACACAGGCTATAATCTAAGAATCACAGACAATGGATACATTACAATTACATTTATTTTCATTCAGTAGTTAATTCTTCAGATAAGAACTCCAAATCTGTAATTTTGTTTGTTGATCCACATGCAAAAGAATAAAGAATAATAAAAACCTCACATGGTGTACTAATTTTAAATTAAGTAACCCTTTATGATAGAGATGAAACAGTGGAAATCCTGGACAGCTTATTGTATACCTCCTGTGTATATAAAGACTGTAGGAACTACAATCTCCCCTTATATGCTTGCACTTATTATATGTTTAATTATTTATTTATTTATTTATTTTATGCAATTGTGCAATGCTGTATTCATGCCATGCACATTCATGAATGTATTGACTTAAGGCACTGTTGGGATACACCAAATTAAAGCTATATTACCTGTATGATCTGGGAGATTGAGGACTCCAGCTGAAAATAACATAAATGTACAAAATATAGGTGTAGCTCACATGCAGTAAATAAATATTTATGGAGAAGATTTATCAAAGCTTGGAGAGAGAAAGTGTAGAGAAATAAAATACCAACCAATCAGCTTCTAACTGCTATTTATCCAACACAGGGGTTGACTACCAAGCAGTAAAAAGAGTGGAGTAGTGAACCAGTGGAGAAGTTTCCCCACGGATCAGTACTTATCGCTCTCCACATTATCACTCTCTAGTTTGATAAATCTCCCCTTATGGCTGACGTGTTTCTTCGGTGCACTGATTTTCTCAAAGGCAATCTGAAAACTCAGTACGGAAGGCAGACCTTTTAAAAATTCTGAGTGTTTGTATAGTCAAGCATCTTGAGTCCAGAACCACTTACAAAGCAAAGACTGCATATACACGTACATCCATAAAGAAGGGCGAGAGACACTCTAAGAGCACATTTCAAATACTTTATACAAGCAAATACAATCGCTTGCATAATTACTTTTATTTTTGCTTGTCCACGCTTTATATTCCAGCCACTGATGCAGACTTAATTTAAACATGGCTCAGTAGAAGAGCAATTTGAACATCAGCTCCACCTGCTGTTTTTTCTAATGTGACTAGCAACTAACAATGTTTTTAGGACTACTGATAGACTTTTTTCAGAATGGGTCATGCACGTGTGCAGATTCCCAATAATTTTGTGTGCACTGCTGAATCAGGACCCTTATTCAAAGCTATCTGTCTCAAATTGTCAGAGGAATTGGTGGCTTCTAATCACAGAATGTTGTATCTGTACACAGGAGGTTTATAATAAGGGGTCCAGGACATCCACCTTTACAACTTTCACAAAGGGTGACTTGATTCAAACCATTCTAAACCATATGCACCCTACTGGTTTTGTTTGTTATAATACTTTTATTTGTACTGGCATATGGACAATCTTCCAGGGAAAATAACTGATGTGTCAATACACTTGCCATTATCATTTTTGTATTAAAAACATGTAAATCTTCTGAAACCTGATTCCCGCAAAAAATAGGATTCCCCAGAATGCTGTGATGTGTTATGAATTACATTAGCCTTTTGTAGCCTATGGGCTACATTTTGCAAATGTTTTTTTGGGGTGAGAGATCCAAAGGATCCCTCTACATTAACTGCCACTAACACATGTGTGTTCCGATGATCAGAATTCTGGTAAAGTGACTGTAATAGTAATTGTGGTAAAATGATTGTATAAGTGGACACCGTACCTCTTACACTTTGCAGGAACAATTGTGATTGTAGATAAATATCCTCCTTAGTCCTGGCTCTGTGCCTTGAGCTTTAGGGTTGTACTGTAGGTGCGACCCTTTACTTATTTTGCACTTTTAAAAAAAAATGTTTTCATTTTGTACATTAGTAACTTAGTATTATTAGTATAATTTGATTTTAGTTTAATTAGTTCGAAATTATTTCAGTGGAAGTTAGTATTATGCAGCGTTACAACAATGGAGAAATGTCCATTTAAGGATACTTCACGCTACCTTCATCCCACAAGAGAGAGAATTTTTTAGCTCACACGTTTTCAGATCGCATCATTTTTTACAGGTATTTGTAGTTGAGAAGATTTAAAAAATACTTCTGCAAAGGCACTCACACTAACATCACAGCCACTGCGTGGAATCATATATTATACAAAAGAGTAACTACTATATTTGGCGCCATGGGCAAATTGAAAAACAGCGCTCCCCCAAAAAAAAATTAAAATAAAAATTCTATAGAAGAATGCTACAAATTTGTTCATGGAAGACTGAGCGCAGGGCGCTGAGGTGTGAGTAGGGCTCCCGAAAATGGGGTGCAGCTGCCCGGGGAATGGGTGTGTCCTTGTGACACATCCCCAATTCATCACACTTGGGGGCATGCCCAGCTCTATATATAGATAGAGATATATAGTAAAGTTTACTTAGGGTATATATTATAAGTTTACATATGTTAGGTTAGTGTACCCCATGATACACATAAAATACATTGAAAAAGCCTGTTTCACATAAAGTACATTGAAAAAGTCAGATCCATGTTAAATTATATGTACTGTAATATAATTCCCCCAATTTACATTATGCCACACAGAGTCCAAAATTCATATGCCACTCAATAGTGCCCCCAATTCACATTATGCCACACAGTAGCAGTGCCCTTATTACACAGCCATGCAGTGGTGCCATAGCCCTGCACTTTATATATGAGATTGAAATGCATTGTAACAACCACAATCATGTACTGTATTGCCGCATCCAACCTCCTTTGTTTGGATGAGTGCCCAGTTAGTCCAAAATACATTGTGGCTGAGCGTCAATGAGAAGAGCTCATCACACGCAGCTATGGAACAGAAGCTGCAGTGATATGATAGTGGCACCGGTGGGCGGGACTGATCAGTGCTAATTCACTGCAGTTATAATAAGATGGGAGGGACAGTCTACTTGAGGAGGTTGGAAGCAGGAAATTGGATGCCGCCACTGGAGCAGAGCAGTTGTGGCCACACCTTTCTAAGGGGATGCAATTCACCCCCTGGATCTGCTCAGAATGTGCAGAGTCCATACACACTAACAGATACACATAAACTAACATATATACACATTAACTCATATGCACACATTAATACATAAATACACATTAACACAAACACACAACAAACACATACACACAATAACACATACACTAATAAACACATTCATTCAGGTTTCTTTTTTTGTAAGGGGCACTACTACTGGGGGCACTACTAATGGGGGCATTACTACTGGGGGCACTACTAATGGGGTAATTACCACTGGGGGCACTACTAATGGGGGCATTACAACTGGTGGCATTACTATTGGGGGAACTACTAATGGGGCAACACTACTGGGGCACTAATAATGGGGTCATTACTACTAGGGGCACTACTAATGGGGTCATTACCACTGGGGGCACTACTAATGGGGGCATTACTACTGGTGGCATTACTATTGGGGCAACACTACTGGGGACACTACTAATGGGGGCATAACTATTGGGGGCACTACTAATGGGGCATTGCATACAGGACACTACCACTGGGAGCACTGCATAAGGGACACTATTAATGGGGGCACTGCATAAGGGGCACCACTACTAGGGGCATTATGTGTAAGGGGCACTACTTCTGTGGTCATTATGTGTAAGGCACACTACTGCTGTGGGCATTGCATAGGGAGCACTATTACTGTGGGCATTATGTGTATTAGGGGTGCTACTACTGTGGGCATTGTGTATAAGGAGGACTAATGTGGGCAATGTGTAAAAGGGGCACTACTGTGTGTCATAACATGAATAAGGGACACTACTATGTGGTGCCGTGTGAATCAGCGGCACTATGTGCTGTGTAATGTGATTAAGATTGTGCTACTGTGTGGCATAATTTGAATTGGGGATACTATTGTGTGACCATGCCCCTTTATTGAAAAAAGGGAGTCAGGGTGTAAATTTATATATTTATATTCTGCAGGGGGGCACTGAGGATGGGGGGGTCTCTTGGACCACTTTAAGCACTGATCATTAGTATCATTTTCCTGCATTGGTTATAATTATAAGGCACAATGATCCCTATGGCTACAGGCATTTTCTGAAAAGTATCAGTGTGTTTTCATGAACATCTAGATCTTACTAACTGCTTTGGGGCTCATTTACTTTTGGATGTAATTCTATTTCATGACATGCCTCTCAGATGTAACACTACAGTCCACTTTACCACCGCGCTCATAGGTGTTGTTTTCACAATCTCCCTGAAATGTTTTTTCAGAAGTAGGCATGTATGATTGAGAAGTTGCTTTTACAGCCTTTTATATAAAACAGGTTACATGTTACTGCCAGAAAAGGTACATACAATATGAGTCACAAACTATTTATCACAATAGATTTAAAATACAATATTTATATATTTTTGTTGTTCAATGCAACATTACTAACACTGAAAGATAGTATAAAATAAGGGATGAGAAAATAAATGTCTTTATATGACATTTTATGCTACTAAAAACAATCATACAGTACTGTACATTCCGGAATAAGTTTTTTTTACCCACAATACACACTGTGTAAAAATGTTTTCATTTTGTACATTAGTAACTTAGTATTATTAGTATAATTTGATTTTAGTTTAATTAGTTCGAAATTATTTCAGTGGAAGTTAGTATTATGCAGCGTTACAACAATGGAAAAATGTCCATTTAAGGATACTTCACGCTACCTTCATCCCACAAGAGAGAGAATTTTTTAGCTCACACGTTTTCAGATCGCATCATTTTTTACAGGTATTTGTAGTTGAGAAGATTTAAAAAATACTTCTGCAAAGGCACTCACACTAACATCACAGCCACTGCGTGGAATCATATATTATACAAAAGAGTAACTACTATATTTGGCGCCATGGGCAAATTGAAAAACAGCGCTCCCCCCAAAAAAAATTAAAATAAAAATTCTATAGAAGAATGCTACAAATTTGTTCATGGAAGACTGAGCGCAGGGCGCTGAGGTGTGAGTAGGGCTCCCGAAAATGGGGTGCAGCTGCCCGGGGAATGGGTGTGTCCTTGTGACACATCCCCAATTCATCACACTTGGGGGCATGCCCAGCTCTATATATAGATAGAGATATATAGTAAAGTTTACTTAGGGTATATATTATAAGTTTACATATGTTAGGTTAGTGTACCCCATGATACACATAAAATACATTGAAAAAGCCTGTTTCACATAAAGTACATTGAAAAAGTCAGATCCATGTTAAATTATATGTACTGTAATATAATTCCCCCAATTTACATTATGCCACACAGAGTCCAAAATTCATATGCCACTCAATAGTGCCCCCAATTCACATTATGCCACACAGTAGCAGTGCCCTTATTACACAGCCATGCAGTGGTGCCATAGCCCTGCACTTTATATATGAGATTGAAATGCATTGTAACAACCACAATCATGTACTGTATTGCCGCATCCAACCTCCTTTGTTTGGATGAGTGCCCAGTTAGTCCAAAATACATTGTGGCTGAGCGTCAATGAGAAGAGCTCATCACACGCAGCTATGGAACAGAAGCTGCAGTGATATGATAGTGGCACCGGTGGGCGGGACTGATCAGTGCTAATTCACTGCAGTTATAATAAGATGGGAGGGACAGTCTACTTGAGGAGGTTGGAAGCAGGAAATTGGATGCCGCCACTGGAGCAGAGCAGTTGTGGCCACACCTTTCTAAGGGGATGCAATTCACCCCCTGGATCTGCTCAGAATGTGCAGAGTCCATACACACTAACAGATACACATAAACTAACATATATACACATTAACTCATATGCACACATTAATACATAAATACACATTAACACAAACACACAACAAACACATACACACAATAACACATACACTAATAAACACATTCATTCAGGTTTCTTTTTTTGTAAGGGGCACTACTACTGGGGGCACTACTAATGGGGGCATTACTACTGGGGGCACTACTAATGGGGTAATTACCACTGGGGGCACTACTAATGGGGGCATTACAACTGGTGGCATTACTATTGGGGGAACTACTAATGGGGCAACACTACTGGGGCACTAATAATGGGGTCATTACTACTAGGGGCACTACTAATGGGGTCATTACCACTGGGGGCACTACTAATGGGGGCATTACTACTGGTGGCATTACTATTGGGGCAACACTACTGGGGACACTACTAATGGGGGCATAACTATTGGGGGCACTACTAATGGGGCATTGCATACAGGGCACTACCACTGGGAGCACTGCATAAGGGACACTATTAATGGGGGCACTGCATAAGGGGCACCACTACTAGGGGCATTATGTGTAAGGGGCACTACTTCTGTGGTCATTATGTGTAAGGCACACTACTGCTGTGGGCATTGCATAGGGAGCACTATTACTGTGGGCATTATGTGTATTAGGGGTGCTACTACTGTGGGCATTGTGTATAAGGAGGACTAATGTGGGCAATGTGTAAAAGGGGCACTACTGTGTGTCATAACATGAATAAGGGACACTACTATGTGGTGCCGTGTGAATCAGCGGCACTATGTGCTGTGTAATGTGAATAAGATTGTGCTACTGTGTGGCATAATTTGAATTGGGGATACTATTGTGTGACCATGCCCCTTTATTGAAAAAAGGGAGTCAGGGTGTAAATTTATATATTTATATTCTGCAGGGGGGCACTGAGGATGGGGGGGGGTCTCTTGGACCACTTTAAGCACTGATCATTAGTATCATTTTCCTGCATTGGTTATAATTATAAGGCACAATGATCCCTATGGCTACAGGCATTTTCTGAAAAGTATCAGTGTGTTTTCATGAACATCTAGATCTTACTAACTGCTTTGGGGCTCATTTACTTTTGGATGTAATTCTATTTCATGACATGCCTCTCAGATGTAACACTACAGTCCACTTTACCACCGCGCTCATAGGTGTTGTTTTCACAATCTCCCTGAAATGTTTTTTCAGAAGTAGGCATGTATGATTGAGAAGTTGCTTTTACAGCCTTTTATATAAAACAGGTTACATGTTACTGCCAGAAAAGGTACATACAATATGAGTCACAAACTATTTATCACAATAGATTTAAAATACAATATTTATATATTTTTGTTGTTCAATGCAACATTACTAACACTGAAAGATAGTATAAAATAAGGGATGAGAAAATAAATGTCTTTATATGACATTTTATGCTACTAAAAACAATCATACAGTACTGTACATTCCGGAATAAGTTTTTTTTACCCACAATACACACTGTGTAAAAATGTTTTCATTTTGTACATTAGTAACTTAGTATTATTAGTATAATTTGATTTTAGTTTAATTAGTTCGAAATTATTTCAGTGGAAGTTAGTATTATGCAGCGTTACAACAATGGAGAAATGTCCATTTAAGGATACTTCACGCTACCTTCATCCCACAAGAGAGAGAATTTTTTAGCTCACACGTTTTCAGATCGCATCATTTTTTACAGGTATTTGTAGTTGAGAAGATTTAAAAAATACTTCTGCAAAGGCACTCACACTAACATCACAGCCACTGCGTGGAATCATATATTATACAAAAGAGTAACTACTATATTTGGCGCCATGGGCAAATTGAAAAACAGCGCTCCCCCCAAAAAAAATTTAGTTTTTTTTACCCACAATACACACTGTGCTACTACGGTTTAATGTCCTTATTGAGCTGCATGGTGCTTTTACTATTGTCAAACATCTGACAAGTGATACGGGTGTACAGGTTTCGTTTTCTTGCTAGAATATACTTCAAAAGAGATCCTCTGCTCCCACTGACAATGACAGAACAGTGTGGAAAGTAAATGCTGATTCAGCAAATGTTCAAGATTTAGCTGTAATAGAAACTAGAAAAATGAATGTGGGCTATTTACACATATATTCAATATATATTTCAGAATAGTATTGATCTTAGACATTCAACAGTGAAAATAAAATACAAGTTAAACCAAAGTGATATATATTATAGAAAAATATGGGTGTGGATTGAAAGATCTAAAAAGTAAAAAGTTCGCCAATGTCTAGATAGACACCAGATGCTAGACAGTCAATATGTCGACAGGGACAAAACATCGACACGCTAAAGGTCGACATGTAAGAAGGTCGACATGCATAAATGGTCGACACAAAAATGATATACTGTACATGAGATGTTTCGATCCATCATCTTAGCGGACTCAGGAAAATAATATATGCATGAATATATAAATATATACTGAAGTGTTGTTTAAGTCATCAGAAGACGTTGTAAAACCACAATGTCAGTATGATGAGCACGGTATACAGAGCTCCCCACCACATCAACAGAATGTAAATCAGGAATCACCAGACTTGACGTCAGGTTGTGTATCCAATAAAATGAGTTTCAAGAGAAACTCTTCTCCAGGTACAGGATAATATATAGTTGCTTGAGGGGGAAGACTCCTTTAATTATATGATCATACTGCAATATATTAAAAATCAATATGAACAGAATAATAACCCATGCATTATACATCTCATAATAAATTATTCATATGTACATTCACACATGTATGTATATAATAAGTATATTAAACAGACAGACACTATGAGGATACAATATTAATGTTTAGCTTTCTTTTGCTGACAGCCTACTGGTATGCACCTAGGTCAGCCACATGCATTGCTCCTGAGCTTGACAGTTACTCAATGTGGGTTAAATAAACCACCTAGGCAAATAGTGGGTGAAAGACACACTTTTTTATAAAAACACACAAAAGAAATTATAAAACAGTAGCATACAAGCAGTAATTTGAGAGTGTTCAACAGGACTGTGGAGTCAGTAAGCCAAAACCTTTGACTCCTCTGCTTTACTAATGGAGGAGTCATAATTAAGGTTTGGCTTACTAACTCCAGAGCCCTGGTGTTCACCACATGGCATATTATATTCCATAACCTCAACTTTTCCAGTGACTTTTATGCCCCCAGCTGTCCTTCATCCTTCATGTGGTAGTAACAAAGCTCAATGTCTTTGGCCAGTGAACAAAGTAGTATAGCTGATCAATTTGCATCTGCTCCTTTCTGCTCTACATCTTCCTTGAAGCGAATCCTTGCTGCTTTGCGTCCAGTCCAGCAGGAATGGTTACCCTACCTCAGCACTGATCAGGTTACAGACATCTACACCACTGTGCTGTTACTGTAGCTTATCAAACCAACTGGCCAAATAATGATTTGCTTTATCTCAGCTGAGATCTAACCCTACCTAGACTTTACTTAATTGAAGTTGCTACATGTGACCTAGCTCCAAGCATGTCTGACTAGAGCATATGCAACCCAGTAGACATGCTGCTGGATACGTAGCTCCTATAGAACAAAGGAACATCACAACAGCAGTGTGAGCAGCCCCATCCAGAAATATTTAAGAATACATATACAGTTATACAACAGATTATAATGCACAGACCTACTGCATACACAAAAACAGACACAATAACTGCAATAGCATTCATACAGTATAATACAGTAACCATCTTGATATTCCATGTTTGCAAGTCTACAATTTTTAATTATTAAAAAATTACATTTTAACAGTACACTGATTTAAGAGTGCCCCTAAAAATGTGCCCGTAAAATTAGTGTATTTATTTAGAAAATGTGACCAAGCAATGATGTAGGCTATGGCATACAGATAGTAAATTAGATAATTATGTAACTATCATCAAGTAATTATGGTAAATAACTAAATTATTGGGATGAAACTTTATATGATTGCTCTCCTCCCCTCAAACACACACAATGCTCCCCCCTCACTCACACTCTCTCCCCTCCCACAACTCATCCCCTCACTCAGCTCATCTCCCCTTACACAGCCTTGTCTCACACACACAGTGCTCACCCTCACTCAAATCATCTCCCCATCACTCGGAACACCCGCACAGCTCTCCCCACTCACTCAGCCACCTCTTGACACACACAGCTTTCCCCACTCACTCAGTCACCCCCTCACACACATAGCTTTCCCCAGTCACTGAGATCCCTCCACACAGCTCTCGCCCCTCATCATATCCCCCCTCACAAAGATCTCCCCTCCTCACACACTCATACACATACAGCTCTTCCCCTTAACATAGCTCTCATCCCCTCCCTTCCACCTTACTCAGATCTCTTCCACCCCCTCTCACTGTTGCAGGGCATCGGGGATCAGCCATCAGACGGGGGTGGATCACCTGCTGCTGAGCAGAGCCTGAAGCAAATAAAGAGATCAGTGCCTCCATATTAGGGGCATGGTGTGGGCGGAGCCACAAGCACCGCTCTGACCACACCATGCTCCCTGTCTGGAGGCACTGATCTCTTTATGTGCTTCAGGCTCCGCTCAGCAGCAGGTGATCCACCCTCCATTTTTTGGCTGATCCCCGGCGCCCTGGATGGAGCAGTTGCCTGGAGCAGGAGCTCCACTGGAACAACCCTCGCTACCCCCCTGAGTACATGTCCACTTTATTGCCGTGCTCATAGGTGTTGCTTTCACAATCTCCCTGAAAATCTTTTTCAAAAGTAGGCAATCAGGGGCATATCTATAATGGGTGCAGGGTGTGTGGTGCACATGGGCCTCTGGGTCCAGGGGGTACCCACACCGCACACCCTGCACCCATATTTTCTAATACTTACCTCTCCGAAATCCTGCATTGACTGTAGTAGCCCTGCACAAACCACCTGGAATATGGGCACCACCTCAATTTTACAGGTGTTTTCCACATATGTAGTGGGGAAGTCGCAGAGAAAATGACAGTCGTGCCATTTTCCTGGTTACCTGTGCATGCACAGTAGACTCTGGCCACAGACTAGTGCCGAGAGTCTGCTACTGTGGTCAGACCATTGCTAGCCACCGTGGAGAGAGGAGTGGGCCCAGGAAGGGGAATGCACACGGGCCCTCTCCTCTCTTAATACGCCCCTGTAGGCAAGTATGTGTTATGTTATGTTAACGGCATATTTAGAAGTTGATAAAATAACATATGTTATATGTAATACAAATATTTGTAATGTTGTCCACACTTCCCCCCCCACCCCCCTAATGACAGTTCTATTCTTTGACAGTCATGAGCACCAGTAATCCAAGAGTAACCTATGTTGAATCTACTTAAAATGCCAGTGGAATGCAGAGCCGTAACTAGACTTTTTGGTGCCCTGTGCCAGAAAGAGCATTGGTGTCCCCCTCATTTTTCAAAGAGACATAATGCACCCAAAAAAGGGCCATGGAGATGCTGGATAGGAGAGTCCAGGAGATTCTGGGGATGAAATAAGAGGAAGCTACAAGCAAGAATGATAAAAAACAGAAATTTGACAGGCCCAAACAGCGCCCCCTGACCTGTGGTGCCCTGTGCGATGGCACCGGCCGCACTACCCTAGCTACAGCCCTGGTGGAATGTATATATTTGGAAAAGCTTGGTGTCATCTAAAGTGATTGTATCTTGTAACATAGCTGGGTTGTATATTTTATTGAGAACTGGAACTTCCAGATTCTATGCCTATAGAGGAAAATGAGACCATCCTCATGTATTGATATATAATAAAAAATCAAAGCACTGCACATTCAAAGGGATCAATTGTGTCAACCATAATTACCAGTTTTAAATAATAAAAATAGTCAAATATCCTCTCAAATATTTATGTAATATGTATCTATGTGTAAATTGATATTATTTTCATTGGAAGGGTCTGTTTCAGAGGTGTACGCAGTGCCGATATGGGTGCAGTTGACCGATGTTTTTTGTACTGCACGTGTCAGTTGTACTGCGCATAAATCCCAGGTGTCTGCACACAGAGAAGCATCACAGAAATGGACGTAGGATTTGAGAATTTTAGTGGGCATTGCTGGGAGGTAACGGGGGATGCAAAGCCAACTAGGGATTGTCGCTGAAAGTGGCTGAATTCAAAGAAGCACAGCCGTTTACACAGGAGACCTTACTCAGACAGAGAATCTGCACCTGACATAGGGCTGTTGCAAGATTTGATGGTGTGACCAGTGGTGTATCGATAGTGCACCAAATGATGCACATTGATGGAAATCCACTGTCCTAAGACGCTGCAAGTGGCCGTCTCAGTTGTTGTGAAAATGTCTGCATTCACTTCGGCATCAGTGTTGCGACAAAAGCAATTGTAAAATTGATTAGCATACAGAGATCTTCTTTATGGGAACTCACAGTGTAGGCACAAAAGTATGTTTGTTTTTGCTTTCTGTTTTTACTCCTGTATAGCTTATGGAACTATTTTACAATAATGTTACTATATTTCCATGTGTTATTTTTTGTTTACCTTATGCATTGCGAACTTTTTATTCAGATTCAATTTTAGTTAATGTTGTTCTGTATATGGGTTTGTAAAGATCTAATCTGCCAGGTTGGCTAAAAAGAAAAAAATACTGTACTGTATATTAAGTGATTGTATCACAGTAACTCTGTCTATTTTATGCTGTGAGTGATAGGTCAGGGAGAAACTGAAGACCTCCACAAAGTGTCAGTTTTCGAACCAAATCTTAATAATACACTAGCAAAACTGGGTAGATAGTAGTAAATGATATACTGTATCATTGTGGAGGAGTTTAGTCATTAGGGTAACTGACGTGTCTAGTTTACATTTCTAGTTTAATTTTATATATCACAAATAGGATAAAAAGTGTTAAAACTCTGCAAATAGTTATCCCTACAATGTGTAATGTTTCTGTAATGAAAAACACAATGCAGAAGATTATGTCAAATAACACAACAAGGATTACATAATAAATGACTTTACAGTGTTAGAACTACAGTATGATAGCTGTTAATTGTTTTGTGTAGGTGGGTATTATCCTGTTAAATCCTCAAGTGATTCATAAAGACTTTGAAACATGATTTTTTTTTAAACACAACCCCACTTCTCACATATACATTAACAACTCCATTACTAACTTAATTCCAAGTATCCGAAAAACCCCATGAGAAATCCTTTCAGTTTCTCCAGTGAATCAGTGAATATAGTTATCATCCAATAATATAAAAGCAGAGTAAAAATTAAATGCATATAACAAGCACACAGACTGCAATGAAGCAAGTGAAATAATGAAAATACATATGTTTAAAGTAGAGATTTATGCAGACCCCCGTGTTTTCGTTTTGGGTCTTAATCATCGTCATGTTTCGGTTTTGGCAAAATCAACCTCAATTGTTTTGATTTTGGATTTCTTTTTTTTTTAGAAAAAGATAAAAAACAGCTGAAATCATGTAATTTGGACCTGTTTTATTCCCCAGTATTATCAACAACAATAACATTAATTTCCAGTCAATTTTGACCACTCACTGCTCACAATATTGTTTTCACCAATATTGGCCAAAGGTTTCAGTGAGCTGGCTGGCTAAACTAAGTGACAGAGCAATGGCACAAACACATGGCAGTTTGAAAGAATACAGTATATCACATTTATGAAACAATGGCACTGCAGTGGCAGACATGATGGCAGTTTAATAAACGATATAATTCTATAGAATGGTTTCATTACTCAAGAACTAATAGCCTAAAAGTAAAATCATAGTAGAAAATATAACATATTACCAACACACTTCTCCAAACAGCAAATTACAGGATACAAAGCAATACAGGTGATTCAAGCAAGAGTAAAAGCCTAGTAGAAAAGATAATAAATTATTAAATTAGTTAATAATAAACTTCTCCAACCAGCAAATCACATGCATCAGGTCAATACAGGTGATTAGAGATGGAGGGAATTAATGAATTAATCAATTGGGGGAATATAAAAGAGGGTCTTCATTACCAGAGAGCTGAGATAATCCGCTGACTTCTTCATTCAACATATTAGTTTACACATACTCTTACTGTCACCAACACTATTCACATTCATTGAATGAGAATCTAGTGGTAACAATCAAATTGAGACTTCTAACCAGGTCTTCATGAGGTTAGAATATTGCTTTGTGTTAATATAATTTTCATTTGGGGCTAAACCCCCCCCCCCAGTAAAGTACAGTAATATATGCTGGCTGACAAACACACACAATCTTGAAGCCTATAATAAAAAGTGGTGCACAATGGAAATGTACAAGGGTCTCCAAATTGTCTTTTTTCCTAACAGTATTCAAAGGGACTGGGTGAGATGATAATTTGTACATTACCATTAAATAGTTATTGATGCTTACTGTATCCGATTGAGTCACAGTAGAGGTGTCAATATATGTGGGCATTTTTCTAAGCCTGACCAGATGTCATAATGTTGCACTCTGATGCTCTTAGTTGAATCATTATCACCATTGAGTCTATAGGAAAAGCTCAGTTTTTTCCTGGCAGCAGCATTTGCAGGAGAAACTTAAGTAGGAGATGTTGTCTTGTCATGTGCCACTGGAGCAGATAACTTCCTCGCAAGAAGCTCTTTGCATCTCTTAAGATCTGTGTCAGTTGGAAAAACAGACATTACACAGGACTTAAACCTAGGATCAAGCGTGGTTGCTAAAATGTCCAATTGCAAGATGTTTCCAACCCGTGGGGCCTTGAGAAACAAATGAAAAACTTGATCTATAGTACAAGTCCAACATACTTAGTGGAATTGATTTGTTTCACCTTCTCCTTCAGCTTCTCTATTGTTTTTCCAGTCATTTAATTAAGGGTATGACCTGACTCAGACTGGCTGTGTCTAAACTCACTTCATTGGTTACAATTTTAGATGTATTCAGTAGCTTGCATGAAACCAGTAATATTCTCCAGTGTTCTGCAGTAAGGTAACATGACCCCCTTGTCATGGCTTGATGTTTAAATTTGGATGGTTTGTTGCTGTTCCTCCAGTCCCTGAAGCATATAAAGTGTGGAAATTCACCTGGCAACATTTTGTTACAGTTGGTGGCATGGTAAATTAAACTGTTCTTGCAGTTGCTGCAATTTTCTACATATGGTTGCTGAATGTCGTATATGCCCAAAAATTTTATTGGCCACAGCCAGCATCTTCTGCACGGACCTGTCATTTTTTAAAGAGATTCTAAACTACCAAGTTTATTGTGTGCACAAAACCTGGTACATATTCAAATTTACCCAGTTGTAATGCTTGTACAATATTACTTGCGTTAATGGAAATGACAAATCCAGATGATCATTTGCCCAGTGTCCATACTCACCTTTACACACCAAGCCGACCCTCGCTGATTGCTGCCTGTGTAAGCTGCTGCATCCTGGCATCTACCTCCCCTGCATCACAGGAGAAGGACTAAGATATGGAGCTACTGCCCACATATGGGTAAGGACACCGACTGAATAATGTGATTGTACGTAAATCCAGGGGGAGGTTGAGACAAGCGCTGGCAGCAGAGAGTTTTACAAGCTGGATAAGTAAAGACATTCAAATGTGCTTTAATCTAAAGGACCAGGCATTTGGTTACAATATAACTTCTTTATTGGAATCAGATTGATACAGACTATTTTGTTCATCAACTATGACAGGTGCCTAATGCAGTGATATATATTAAGGCTTTTTAAATATGTCACATATGTGAATAATATATTTTATATATATTTTATATTATTGTTGATCTTATATGCATAATTAAAATTAATTTGACACCGAATATAGAGCTCTTTATAAGTATATTAAATAATTTTGTTCTATATAACTTTGGTGTTACAGAGTCACTATATAGGAGTCGCTTAGATGTAAAGGGGTTCATCGATTTAATAATTTAATTAATATAATTTTAAGACTAATTATCTTATATATACTTTAGTGCCTGAATTTTTGTTATCTATGTAGTTAAACTTAACTGCCACCACACCATGTAAATGTACAATAATATGGGGAAATGAAGGGACTGTTACAATTACCATGCAATTCTATTATTAATTTACACAAGAAAAACTTTTTTTTTTGCACTTAATTTTATTTTTGGGTGCAGCATGACCACACACAGTAAGTACAGTAATATATGTTGCCCCTCAAAAACATGAAATATGATTTAAATTGAATGATAAAAGCCTTGAGATGTTGATGACACCAGAAAAAAGGCTTTTATGCACTTGTTATATTGGGGTGCAGCTGACAGGGTCATTACACTCAATAAGTTCAGTAATATACACATTCTCAAAAACACACAATCTTCATTTGAAATATGATTTAAACTTAATTATAAAAGATTTGAGGGGTGCAGTTCACTCAGAGACAGCACTGTATTTTCGGGACAGATAAGCTTGAAATCACACCGTCTCTGCCCTCATACACAAGTGACAATATACACTGCAGTGTATATACAGTAGCTATTTTTGTGAAAAACAATGTAAGAGCAGCTTACTTGTTCAAGTTCACTTCTAACAAACATACAAAATAACCTGATTGCACTGGTTTGCAGGTGCTACTAGTGTCTGACAAACAAACATAGTGACAGTAGCCTGTTTGCAGCATGGGATTGCAGTTGCTTGCTAACACATACTGTACAGTGATAAATATGCCTGCAGTCTTTTACACCCATTCAATCTACCTACAACTTTTTCTAATGGCTATTTGTTTTCCTGCTTGCAGCACAACTACAGCCCACACAAACTCTCCATGCACTCTCACTAATGGTATTTTTAGCATTGCTGCATTCAGCACAGCAACAGGCCACACCATCACCATGTATTGTCCTGCGTGAAATGGCACCTGAACACAAGAAAGTGACTTTTAAGGTGGCCATACAGTGTGCGACGCACCGTGTAGTACAACTGCCGATCCGTCAGCAGATGGCTCGTGCTGTCACCGCCGGCAATCGTGCGATCCCCGGTGACCACACGATATGCCGGCTCCCCCCTCCTCCATCTGAAAGGGATCGTACGTCACATCTCAGATAAGATGAACATGCGGGAAGATCTGGGGATGCGATATATGATCCCATGAGAGCGCACAGCATGATATCAGGCACGATATCGTGCCCATACAAGGCACAGTATAGCACCGTGCCAATCCATCGGATCAGCACGTATATCGTGCCGTGTATGGCCACCTTTATATGCAATCCAAAACACGCAAGAGATTTCCAGGAAAAAGACAATTTGCCTCGTTTTGAGACCCAAACCTAGCGAGAAGACCCGAGCCAGGACTCAGATTTACTCGGAAAACCCAAGTTTGGGTGTTTTTGGATTTCTACAAACTGAACGGCTCATCTCCAGTTTAAATGTGTGGCTTTAAACAATCCCTTCCACATATATAAAGTAAACAGAACAATAGGAGAGCCCTCCTAAGAACCCCAACTGGTGACAATAATCAGAGATTTTGTGTGCTAGATTTGGTGCTTGTTTTCCTATAGGGATAATAACACAATTTGTGCCTCTGTATAGCTCTGTAGGTGAACTTTCATAGGGTTCTGTTGAAGCAGATTGGACAGACTGATTTCTTCATTTCTATCTCAAAATTTGAGACAACTTGAACCACACTCATGATCTACATATTACATACCTATTTCTAGTAATGTCTCCTTTCTGTTTGGTCTTTTGACTGCCATAACCAGGACAGTCTTTTGAAAATCAGGAATGTTGGGAGTCGTTTCTTTGCATATTCAGTATCAACAGATATATTTTTTACATGTAGTTTTAAAGAAATTGAGGACTAGTTACAGAGGTATTGTTTAATTTAAAACTGAAGTTATGTCCTGAGTTGCATATTGAGTGTATTTGTTTCTTTCAATACATGTGTACTGTAAAAAGTTTCAAAATGACAAAACTTTTATCTGATGTCGAAGATAAAACAAATTGTTTTAATAAATCACAAATAATATTCCAAGCAAACTTCAAGAAGCACTGTTGTATTGACAGATAATGTATCTTTAATTTATTTTGAAGATATTTTTTATCCAGCCATTCTTATCTGTGCCTTAGGCTACTGGGTGATACATTTCAAGATTGCATATTGATTTTCTTTTATTCTTATTTTTTAAAAAAACAACATTATTTTGACTCTGCCATACATGGAGATGCCTCTGTAACTATGGGCACTGTAAAACATATTTGTTACTTATAGACTGCAGTTACCTATGTATGTAACAATGAATAATAATAAACTTTCCTAATGTGACATCTGGCCATACAAAAATAATTTATTTTTGTAGAATGAGTTATACTATATATATATATATATATATATATATATATATATATATATATATATATTTATATATATATAAATGCAGTATACCTGTGAACAGCCGTCTGTGGGTTTCATTGATCATACAACAAGATGCGATGACGTTATACTAAACAGCATTGAAATATGTTGTTATAGAATAATCACACGTGTTTATAAATTCTATTTTTATCAATAACAAAGATATTGCAACTGATTTTGTAGATCTAAGATTATAATATAATGAAACTTAAATTATACTGTCTCCCTAGAAGTCTTTGCATTCTAGAATTCAGTGGCAGCAAATAAAAACCATCTGGTGAATAAACCTCGATTTTTATGCCCAATACAATCAATTTCCTATTCAGCACCTGAGCACTGCATGCTCATGCAGTATGGCCAATTATTTCTCAATGGCGATAACATTGGCATAGCGTACTTCTCTGAACCAGGACCCAAAAGCTCAATATACCTAATTGTTCAGTCAACCTGTTAAGTCAGTAACAATGTGAAGCTAGGGAGACTGAACAAATTATTTTTATCATATTCTGTTGCGCTTTACAATTTACCAACAAAATAGTAAGAGAATAGTAATAAAACAAGACTGGTTAATAATAGACAGACAAAGAGGTAGTTTACAATCTATACAGGTTGAGTCTCCCATATCCGAATATTCCGGAATACGGAATATTTTTAACATGACTGAGATAGTGAAACTTTTGCTTTTTGATGGTCCAATGTACATAAACTTTGTTAAAGCATCAAATTATTAAAAATATTGTATAAAATTACCTTCAGGCTGTGTGTATAAGGTGTGTATTAAACATAAATGAATTTCAAGTATGTACACAAACTTTGTTTGATGCACAAAATTATTAAAAATATTGTACAGTATAAAATGACCTGCAGGCTGTGTGCATAAGGTGTATTCAAAATATAAATGCATTCTGTGTTTAGATTTGCGTCCCATTCCCAAGATATCTCATTATGGTATGCAAATATTCCAAAATACGGAATATTCCGATATCCAAAATACCCCTGGTCAAAAGCATTTTGGATACGGGAGACTCAACCTGTACCAGGAACCTGAAATCTACAGTATCTGAGGCACACATATAGAGAGAGGACACAGGGACACTCAAGTGAAGTAGAAACAACCTGATGCTAGGAGATCAGGAGAGCTGCTTAAAAGAACACTGTCACTGACCTATTATTGTTTTATTGGTCACTATTTAGTATCTCCTGGTGGTGCTCAATGAAGGAGTGAATTTTATTGAGGGATGGTTTGGCACCTGTTTGTTATATAAGACATCAGACAGACAATCAGATTTTCAAGCTAATGTACTGTAAAGGATTCATTATTACCTTCTAATCCACAAAGTTTATCGATGTACATAAACTGAGCTAGCCTTAAGGAGCTCTGAGTGAGAGGTAGGTGCACTTGTGAGGCGCTACAACATTACATGCATATGCAGAAAGGAGATAAAGTAATGTCCTACCGTTCTCCTATTCAGAAATTCTGTCCTGCAAAGGACCACTGTTCCCTTATAGTGAACATTATAAAAATGACTGCCATTGTCATAAACTAGTAATCAAATAATAGTAATTATCCTAAGCTAATATACAGCAAGGGATTCCTTCATGGGAAATTCTTTTAATGTAGATATTAGATAAATGATATATAATTAAAATATAACTTAATTGATTCTTCCCTTAAAATAATGAGGTATCCGGACTCTGATTGTAGATATAAGACAAAGTTACCCTATGACAACATTTTTAAATAAATAAATAGCTTGACTGAAAATTGTCTCTTGGTGATAATATTTATAGGATCATCTTTTTCTAATGAATACAATTGCAGGGTAGGTGTATAAAAACAATAGGATATGGATCCCTCTTAATACTATATTATACAAATAAATGATTAGGTCTCTCCCTCTATACAACAATATTACAAATCATTTGTTATGAACAAAAATAAATTATGTAAATCTCATCATTCAATTCATAGAGGCATCCTATGTCATAAACAACAAATACAGGGCCTGATTCAGAGCCGGACGCTCTGAACGAGCGCCCGCTCTGAATCAGGGCGGTTTTTTTTTTTTTGTTTGGTGCATCCTCCTGGATTCTCGCATAGCTGTGGGTCACCAGCCACAGCTTATGCGAGCGTCCATGATGATGGTCGCGATGGTCAAGACCATAGCGATCATCGGGCTTGCAACGAGACCCTGCAGTAGGGTCTCGCTTCCGCAAGCCCTGGAGTGATTTTGGCTCTATCAGAGCCAAAATCACTCCCACTGACATCACTAGTGATGTCACTGAGGCCGGACCCAGATGGTAGGCGTTCCCATGGGACGCCTCCATCTGGGCAGCCACGCCCCGGCACGCGCACCAAAGGGGGCGTGCTGTCAGTCACCGACAGCACGCCCCCTTTGGTGCGAGACCCCGAGCGACGGCTTCCCCGTCGCTCGCCGGGTCTCGCGCATGTGCACGACGGAGCAGCCTCCGTCATGTGCATGCACATTTGGGTACCATCAACCCGCTTGCGAATGTCCTGTGCTCGCGAGCGGGTCTGAATGAGACCCACAGTGCCCAACTTTCTTCTACCCAGTAAATGACCGACATCATAAGGCATAGCAAATGGCTAGATTCATCTTATATAGCAAATCTAATATTCACATATTAGTGAAAGAATATTTTTCCAACCCAAGGCATACTGTACCTGTATTATCCTACACTATAATAGCACTGACATCCAGTGTTATTGCATACCCAACCCGTATATACCTAGACTAGGAATGTATAAATTAATTATCTAATGTTCGCAGAGTGTATATACTGGTCTCCAGCCAGAAATAGCTAGACACCTCCAGACAGTATGTGAGTGACATTGAGAAGCCAGAATTAACTAAAACTGTTTACAGAATCTATTCTGAAGTCATTCAGTGCTATGAGGACTTTTCTGTACACAATATATATTGCAGCAAAGTGCTCATAGGGTACAATTCAGTTCAATGAGAATTTTTCTCTTTCTACTTCAGGGTCCATAAGGTATCCACAGGATACCTTGGGGTATAGGTGATGGTGGCAAAACTTCTCCATCCTCCCAGGATGCACTGGGGTCCCTCTCCTATACCCCGCCCCCGAGCCTCAGGCACTCAGTTTTCGTTGGTGCCTGGCCGAAGTCGGATGCACCGTACAGAGTGGGGGTCTGTACGGCCACTGAAGTTTTTCAATGCAGCTGTGGCTGCACATCTAACAAGACAACAACATGGACAGTCTGTACTGACGTCCATGTCGTCGTTTCTACACCCCGCTGGTACCAGAACGCCGGTACTGATCCGGGGATGCTGGTGGGTGACTGGGGTCACAGCTAGCGGTGGCCCCGGTTGCCCGGACTGTGGCCGGATTTACGGGGGTTCAGGTAAGTGGCAAGGTCCCGCGGTGTGACCCAGCCAAATAGCACAGTCCTTAGTCCCCAGGCAGGGGGCTCCCTGGGGACTGGCTGCAGTGTGGAACCAGGCTACTGATCCCTGCACTTTCCACTACCCCCTGGGACTGAGGACTGGACAGAAACAATAAATGTCCAGCGTCCCAGGGGTTAAATGCATGCCAGGGGAGCGCGCTTTCCCTGCTAAGCAGCCGGCACCTCCCCCACTGCACACAGCCTCTCCACAAGGTGGTTAGGCATCTGCATGTGCTCCGCCCCCGGACCAGCCCTCCCTCTGCTCCTCGGTGGCCATTTTAATACATGTGGCAAACGCTGCTGGAAGCTGTTAACGCGGGCATCGTGGTCTGTGTCCCCCTGCATACCTCTCCTCCGGTGCAAGGTCAGTGTATGCAGCGCTGTTTCCTACCAGGCTGAGGTCTGGTTAGTTGATGAAGCGCAGATACTGCAGGGTTTTCAATATTCTGCATTGTATGTGACTTTGGGCTAGCGCTGCTGTCTGTTACTTTCACTTTCACATACTGTCAGCTATTTTCCCTATCCCTTTCTTCTTCTCTGCTAACAAGCCCTTGCGGTGCGGAGTTGCAAGGGGAATTTATACCTCACTATACAACTTGTTGTGAAGTGCGGTGGTCACATACAGCTCCGGGTCACACACTCAGTATGTCTGACAGTGAGCACGATTTCCCCATTCCGCCTAAGTGTACTGTTTGCAAGATACCATTGGCAGAGGGTTATGGTAACTCTGATGGATTATGTAAGGCGTGCCTGCGGTTGGCACAGCCGACTTCTGTCACTACACCTGTGCAGGAGCTACCATGGGCTTGTTTTGCTATGGCACTTACTATCCTGGTGGGCCAGTTAACGACAACCCCTGCGTGTCCCCAGATGGGGGTCTCACAGCAGTCTATTGTGTTGTCCCCTATGCAGTGGTTTCCTAAACAGTTAATAGTACCTCAGAGTTTCCCGTTGTCGCCCCCTCAGGTCATCCATAAACCTGCGTGGGCTAATTCACTGTCTACCTCTGTACAACAGCTATCAGAGGTGTTACAGGGCGAGTCGTCTGTGCGGGCTCAGAAATGTCAGCTGTAACCTCATCAAGATCAGGATGCTGTGATGACAGATGATGGCGGTGCGCATGGCCTTGGTTATTGAGGATGACACTCCTCCTGTAGCTAAATCAAAATATGCCTTTTTCAAGGATATTAAAAGTGATGCTACAGTGATTTCCCTATCTGATCAGCTAGTGGATCATTTAGAGGAGGCGTGGAAAACGTCGGGTAAGCGTTACCAGCCCCCTAGACGGTTTGCGGTGGCATACCCTTTTGCAGATAATTATTTAGCAAAATGGGATAACCCGCCACAAGTGGATTCACATGTCTAGGAAAGACTGCTCCACTGACTATGCCCTCTATGTACTCCTTAAAGGATCCAACGGATCGCAGGGTAGAAATATGTTTGAAAATGATTTATTCCCTTGCAGGAGGCGTGTCCAGACCAGCTTTGGCCGTGTGATGGGTGGCAGGAGCTATGGAGCACTGGGCTGATACCTTGGAGGCATCCCTGGACCCAGACTCGTCACCTGAACAGGTGGAGTTGGTGGGTAATTTAAGGGACTCAGGGCCTGATTCAGAGCTGGATGCTATTTGCGCTCGCTTGTTCAGAAAAAGGGGCCGGCTATTTAAATTGAGCGCTCGCTCTTTGCGGTCTGTTGACGCCTCTATGTCTGAGCAAGCGAACGAAACATGCGCTCGCTATTTTGTAAAGACGCCCCTTTGCCGTTCGCATCATACGTCATCTCCGCTATTTATTAGATTAATCGAGTACATCGAAAGGTGTCTGAACTGCTCGCAGTGCTTGTGGTTGGATTTTCCTACCGCAATCATGCAAACAGTTCAGGCTAAAAGACAACCAAGTGACGTGGCCGATGACGCTGCTTTGTTAGTTATGCACACCCTTAAAATGCCCGTTTTGACCGCTTGGCATGCCCCTGTTAGCACCCACAAACACCTCATCCTGTCACTCAAAATTAGCAGGCACTCGCTATTTTGCGAACACACGATTTCCAACCGCATTGACCGGTTGGCGCATGCGCATTATGACTCATATGCATGCGCAGATGTGCTAACATCGCTCAGAGCGAACGAGTGGCCGCTTACGAGCGGCTCTGAATCAGGCCCTCAGCTACCTACATTAATGAGGCAGCTTTAGATATGGGCCTCATGGCGTCCAAGATCTCCTCGGCAGCAGTGGCGGCTCGTCGTATCCCGTGGATGCGTTCTTGGAAGGCGGATGCTTATTCCAAAGAGGGTTTGGTGGGGTTACCCTTCAATGGAGAAGTGCTGTTTGGCCCTGATCTAGACAAAGTTGTGGATACTTCGGCAGCAGCTAAGTCTGCGTGTCTGTCTTCCACTACTGTCCCATCAGAGTGGGTTCTTCATCCTTTCGGTCCTACAGAACGCAGAACAGACCCAGGGTACAGTCCTTTCCTAGGAGGACTGCCGCCAAGAAACCTGCAAAGCCCAGGAAGCAGGCCTGGAGTACTAGACATCCCACTCCCAAGTCCGATGACAAACCTTCGGCCTGACAGGATGGGCCTCTCTTTGGGGGACCTCAAAGTGGGAGGCCGACTTCTGAAATTCACCCAAAGCTGGTGTCTGACCACTTCAGATACATGGATCAAAGAAGTGGTCTCTCAGTGGTACGCCCTCTCCTTCCGCAGGAGGCCTCGTTTTCCACCACGGGCCTTCCGTCCAATCAGGACAAGGCCCGGGAACTCAAGAAGGTAATGCACTCGATGCTCCAGAATGGAGTTATAGTGCCAGTTCCTTTGTCTCAGAAGGGATTGGGGTATTACTCCAATCTTTTTCTGGTGCAGAAACTCAATGGGTCCTACCGGCCAATACTCAACCTCAAATCCCTCAACAAATTTCTGAGGGTTCCTCGGTTCAGGATGGAGACCCTGCGTTCCATTATTTTAGCAATGGAACCGGGGGATTTCATGGTGTCGCTGGATATTCAGGATGCTTACCTGCATATCCCTATTGTCCCAGCACACCAGTGCTTCCTCAGATTTGCAGTGGTCAAGGACCACTTCCAGTTTCAGGCTCTACCCTTCGGTCTGGCTACAGCACCTCAGGTGTTCACCAAAGTTATGGCCGTCATGGCAGCCCACCTGCGGTTGCAGGGAGTCCACCTGTTACCTTATCTGGACGATCTCCAGTTACTAGCGGAGTCCTCAGAGAAACTTCAGCGCCATCTGCAACTAACAGTCTCTGTATTGCAGTCTCCCGGCTGGCTGATAAATTGGTCCTCTCTGATACCATCACAGAGGATGCTCCATCTAGGAGCTCTGTTGGATTCCCAACATCAGAGGATCTTGGTGACGGGAGAAAAGATCTCTGAATTACAGGCAAAGGTCCATCTTTGCCTGCAGAGTCGCCGGGTGTCTATTCACTCGGCAATGAGGTTACTGGTATCCATGGTATCCATGTTCGACATGGTGGAGTTTGCCCAGTTTCACTCAAGACCTCTGCAGAAGCTGATCCTCTCCGGATGGAATGGATCGCCCCAAAGGACAAAGACACAGACTATGGTGCTTTCCCCGGAGGTGCGATTATCTCTGGCCTGGTGGCTACAGACGGCTCACCTGAACAAGGGGAGCCCCTTTTGGAATGCAGACTGGGCCCTTCTGACGATGGATGCCAGTCTCTGAGGCTAGGGAGCGGTGATGGGTCCACACTTCTTTCAGGGAAGGTGGACATCGGTAGAAGCTGCTCTTCCAATAAACATATTGGAACTGCGGGCAGTATTCAAGGCTCTCCAGCAAGCAAGACAGGTCCTGCAGGGTAAACCTGTGCAGGTACAGTCGGACAACGCCACCACGGTGGCATACATAAACCACCAAGGAGGGACTCGCAGTCAGGCGGCTCTGACAGAGGTGTCCCGCATTCTAGTATGGGTGGAAAAGCATCTCACCGCAATATCAGCAGTGTTCATACCAGGAGTTCTCAACTGGGAAGCAGACTTTCTCAGCTGTCAAGACATGCATCCAGGAGAGTGGTCTCTTCACCAGGAGGGTCTTCGCCTAGCTTCCCTGAAGGTACAGGTGTCTGCACTTTCAGTGTGGTTTCATCGTAGGATTGCTCTGTTTCCTGATGTCCACACCTTTATGCAAAGGGTGCTTCTTATTCAGCCTCCCTTTGTTCCACCTGTGGCACCATGGGATCTGGATGTGGTCTTGAAGACTCTTCAAGGACCGCCATTTGAACCACTGGGCTCAGTGGATTTGAAATGGCTAACCATTAAGACTGTATTCCTTCTGGCTATTGCTTCGGCCAGAAGGGTTTCGGAATTGGGAGCTCTCTCACGTAGACCTACATTTGTAATTTTTCATAGAAACAGGGCTGTGCTGCGCACTCATCCTGGGTTTCTTCCAAAGGTGGTATCTAGTTTCCATATCAACGAGGAAATTATTGTACCATTGTTTACTTCACCGGACCTTTCAGTTGGTGAGGCCACCTTGGATGTGGTGCGGGCCTTGAAAATCTATGTGGACCGCACTTCTGTCTATTGGAAGTCAGACTCTTTGTTTGTCCTTTATGGCTTCCATAAAAGAGGTTGGCCTGCCACTAAAGAAACATTGGCAGGATGGATTCGGCTGGCTATCTCTGAAGCTTTTGCTCACGAGGGCCTTCCTGTTCCATCTTCTGTTAAGGCTCATTCCATTAGGTATGTGGGTTCTTCGTGGGCAGCTCGATGTGACACCTCAGCTGTTCAGCTTTGCAAGGCAGCCACGTGGTCATCTGTCCATACTTTCGTACGGTATTATACTTTTGATACCTACGCCTCTCAGGATGCTTCCTTCGGGCGACGGATTCTCCTCTCAGCACAGGAGTGACCCCACCCTTGAAGGATACTGCTTTGGGACATCCCCCAGGTATCCTGTGGATACCCTATGGACCCTGAAGTAGAATATATGAGATATGGTAAGAACTTACACTTGTTATCTCTATTTCTACAAAGTCCATAGGGTTCCACAGTCCACAGGACTCCCGCCCTGTCGCACCTGTACTGCAGATGGGCTTTACTCTGGTCACCGTTTTTTCCGTCTCCCTCTGGTGAGAATGCGATTTCTTGTGTGTTCCAGACTTTCTTCTCTCTCTTTTTATCCTCCGCCGGTCTATGGCTTGTGACTAAACTGAGTGCCTGAGGCTCGGGGGTGGGGTATAGGTGAGGGACCCCAGTGCATCCTGGGAGGATGGAGAAGTTTTTAACTCTGTGGTGCCTGGATGTCTGCCGCCATCACCTATACCCCAAGGTATCCTGTGGAACCCTATGGACTTCGTAGAAATAGAGATAACAAGGATAAGTTCTTACCATATCTCATATTTTCATCATTCTGGTAATGTCCTGTGGAAATCACATTATATTTATATTTCAATGAATGTACTGAAGTTCATGTACTATACAACTGTAAAGTTCATGCAATACACCACATCCTGCATGAGGCATGCAAAATACTTGGATTGGATCAATACAATGCTCTGACAAATTGCTGCCCATAAATATTTGCACATACCTCTATCAAGTGGCCAAACTTATGATTGTTCCCTGTGGTTTCTCACACCAAACAACAAGGGAATTTTTTTAATGTAATTATGTGATTTTTATGTTAAAAATATTGACAAATAGTTTAGAATTATGTATTATTTAGTGTAACCATAAGAGTCTGGTGTGGTCCACAATGGTAGTAGAGGGGTTACCACTACTCAGTGGAGACTATATGGGGGAGCGAGTGTGGTGCACACACTGGGAAGTAATTCCTACCTCAAGTGCTGTGAGCAGTCGAGATGCCGTTCGATGTTCCCGATTAATCTAATAAAAAACAGGAGATGACGTGATTTGCGAATGGCAAAGGGGCGTCTTGAAAAAATAGCGAGCACATTTAGCGGACGCTCGCACAGACATAGAGGTGTCCTCACACCGCAAAGAGCGAGCGCTCAATTTAGAGCGAGCGGCCGCAAATAGCGTCCGGGTCTGAATCAGGCCCACTGTTCAAAAGTAGAGGAGCAGCACCAGAAATGAAAGACCTAGAAATTTTGCATAAGTTCATCAGATAGTTCAAGGTCAGTTGAAGCCAGTGCTGCAGAGAGTTTGGCTGTAGTTTCAGTCACCTGCTCCAACCTAACTGAGGATGAGACAGGTATATATTGTAATAACTAAGGAGAGCAATCCCTACTGCCAGAAGTGGGAATTCAGCCTTTTCCTATTCACAGCAGAATATAGGCAAGCCGTCGAAGGGGAGTACCAAGAGCCAATAGTGTAGCCATTATCTATTCAGAGTAGCAAGATGGAAGCAGACCTGACATTGTGGTCCCCTACTATCATATGGAAAAAAGCCAACTGTACACATCCATACTGGAGACATTACCAGTAGTAATTTCAGCACAGTAAAATACATATTGAGAGACCCAAGTTATTGCAGGCATTCGGCCAATACAGTGGTGTATTACACCAGAAAGACACTGCCAGTAGTAAACACATTGAGAGAAGCAAGTTAATACAGCAGTAAGTCAAACCTGGTAATGTGCTTAACTACTTTTAGTGTTACATAATTAAGTGGTTAGACTATAACAAGTCCTTTGCAGCAAAAATGCAGATAACAAAGCAAGGTATTCACTAGTACTTCAGAGACAAACTGCAGTTAAGAGACTTAGGGCTCTATTTACTACAATCCGCATTTGAAATGCAGATTATAGTGTGATATTTTCGCCTAAATTCACATTGCGAATTTAGGCAATATCACAGGTATTTATCAAAAATACCCTGCAGGGACAAAGCTTGTGATAAAGCTCTGTCCCTGCGAATCCCATCCGCAGCCTTATCGCTGTATTTTTCACAAAAAATAAAGTGAGAAGGTGCCCGCGTATGCGCCAACTGGCTAACAATACAAACCCAGACCATGACTTACAAATTCTACTCCAATTGCCCTTTAGTAAACTAACGTTAAACTAAAATAATGTGAAAAGGGTGTGAAAACTCCCTTGTTCGCTTTATTTTAGTAAAAATCATCTTAATAAATAGAGCCCTAAAGAGGAAAAAGAAGACTTCTAGTTCTGAAGAGATACTTAGTAAATCAGCTAGAGAATAGTTTTCATAATTCAGGTGCATGAAGACCCAAATTCAACTCTTATTGGAAGTGTACCAACGAAAGAGTTGACACATACAAGTCCAGCACTATTTTTGTTTGAACTAAAGTAATAGCTATAGAGTGTAGGAGAGTATGATGGTTATTGAAGGGTAAAAGTGAGTGGATCAGCATTTACCCATTACATGTTGCAAATCTGTATGTGTATACATGTGTTCTTTTATCAACACTGTAAAGAGTAAAAATGAATGCAGTCACCTATGAGTGATGGAGGCTGATATCTATATTTTTTATATATATATATATATATATATATTCTGAAATAAGTGGATACAGGAGAGGGCACTAAGTAATAAGGTAAAATATACTATTTACTTGTGTAAATATCCACATATTTACACAAGTAAAGATACAAAAGGTACTTACCATTTGATACACAGCTGTATTGCTGTCACAAGCCGTTGCAGCGGCTTGTTTCCAACTGGCTCGGGACCTACACTGACTCAGAATCCGGTTCTGCTGATTACCAAGCACTGGGGATGCTGCAGAGAGTGACTCATACTCCATATGCTGCTGATTGGCTGCTCCTCCTATTTGTAACTTCCAGATTCATTCCCCCTCGCCGGTTAAAGAGTTTCCTCCTACAGCTCGGTCTGGTTGTTCCAGCTATCCTCCGTGATTGTCTACAGTTCAGCCGCTGCTTCTATTTACCACTCTCCGTCTCCCTCCACGCTGCCTTCCAGGCTTCAGAAGGTAGCTCAATTATTCAAGACTGTTGTTCCACTCTGCTCTGAATGCTGTTAGCTTGCTGTCTGTTTTCACCATCCACATGCTGTGCTCAGTTTATGCAGGCCCAAGCCTTTGGGTCCGTGCTTCCTCTGTATAATCAGCAGCTACAGTTTTCTCAGCCCTACTGTGTGTAATCAAACTGTACATTTACACCTGAACTATTTTCAGCCTGTGTTATCCTGCCCTCCTGGCAGGCAACTCATCTAGCCAAGAAATCCTGCCCTCCTGGCAGGCAACTCATCTAGCCAAGAAATCCTGCCCTCCTGGCAGGCAACTCATCTAGCCAAGTTATCCTGCCCTCCTCACAGGCTACTCTACAAACCAAGTGTTCCTGCCTTATCTTTTGAGACACTTTTCCATAACATTATAACCGGGCAACTTTGTATTTAAGTCTGTGCGTTCTGTGTCCTTCATTATTGAGCATGCTCAAAAACCTGCACAAATCCTTGCCGCACAGATCCAAGTGCTTACCCAAAAAGTTCAGGAGCTCTCTAAGATTTGAGGATGTTCGGGCATCCACTCCTGGAGCCGTTCCCAAGGAACCTAAAATGAATCTCCCTGATAGGTTTTCTGGAGACCGTACTGTGAGAGTTGTAAACTCTATTTTCATCTCCAACCTTTATCTTCTGGATCCGAGACTCAGCGGGTAGGATTAGTGATCTCGCTCTTACAAGGAGATCCACAGACTTGGGCATTTGGTCTCGCAAGGGTCGTCTCTATTCTCTTTCTATACCTGAGAATAAGGCCATGGAGGAGTATATTGCGGATGCCTTGGCTAAAGGATTCAACCATCCTTCTAAATCTCTGGTTGGGGCTGGTTTCTTCTTCATCCAGAAGAAGGATGGGTCATTACGTCCTTGCATTGACTTTAGGGCATTGAACGAAATCACCATCAAAAACTTGTACCCTTTGCCCTTGATCTCAGTACTTTTTGATCAACTCCGGCAAGCTTCCATTTTTTCCAAGATTGATCTCCGTGGAGCTTATAATTTGATCTGGATCAAGACCAGAGATGAATGGAAAACAGCGTTCAATATGCATACGGGGCACTATGAAAATTTAGTTATGCCGGTTGGATTGGCTAATGCTCCAGCAGACTTTCAAGACTTTATCAACGATGTACTCTGGGAGTTTCTTGGCATTTTTGTGGTTGTTTATCTCGATGACATCCTCATTTACTCTCACTCCTTGCACCAGCATGTCCAGCAAGTCAGTCAGGTCCTATCTAAATTGAGAGCGAATTCGTTATTTGCCAAGTTGGAGAAGTGTGAGTTTCATGTAGAGCAAGTATCTTTTCTTGGATATATTATTTCCTCATGGCTTCTCCATGGATCCTGGAAAGGTTAAAGCAGTATTGGACTGGGTTCAGCCTACTACATTGAAAGGCATTCAACGTTTCCTTGGTTCTTTCAATTACTATCGGAGATTTATTGGCTCGTTTTCCTCCATTGTTGCCCCCATAGCAGAGTTAACCAAGAAAGATGCGGATGCTTCTAACTGGCCTAGTCAGGCAGTTCGGGCCTTTGAACATCTCAAAATTGCTTTCACCAGCGCCCCTGTTCTCAAACATCCGGATACAGATCTGCCTTTTGTGGTTGAGGTGGACGCCTCTGAGATTGGGGCAGGAGCTATTCTCTCTCAGAATAATCCGTTGGATGGCAAACTCCATCCATGTGCATTTTTTTCACGTAAATTTTCTTCAGCCGAGTGTAATTATGATGTTGGGAACAGGGAGCTGCTTGCCATTAAGTTAGCTTTTGAGGATTGAAGAAATTGGCTTGAAGGAGCCAAACACCGGATCTCTGTCCTCACCGACCACAAAAATTTGGCATACATTGAATCGGCCAAGAGGCTTAACTCCAGGCAGGCACGATGGGCACTATTTTTTACCAGATTTAATTTTCTCATTTCTTTTCGACCCGGTTCTACTAACATCAAGGCTGATGCATTGTCCAGGAGTTTCACTCCTGTCCAACAGGATACTGTGATCAAAGAATCCATCATTCCCAGATCTTGTATCCAGGTGGCTTTATCTCAAAATTTGGCTGAGGATCTGTCTGTGTTTCAAGAGGATTCACCTCCTGGTAGACCATCCAATCGCCTGTGTTACTGTAAATTTGAGAAAAGCTGTCCTACAGGACTTCCATGTGAGACATGTTTTTCGGACATCCAGGCATCAATAAGACCATTGAATTAATGTCTCGTGCGGTTTGGTGGCCATCTTTGGCTTTGGACATTACTGCTTCCTCTTTCCACACCAAAAAGACCCTGGACACACATTGCGATGGACTTCATTGTGGACCTTCCTTGCTCTGCTGGCTGTTCAGTTATTTGGACTATTGTGCACCGCTTTAGCAAAATGACGCACTTTATTCCTCTGCCCAAATTGCCATCTGCCAAAGAACTTTCTGTCCTCTTCTTGGAACATATTTTTCATTTACATGGTCTTCCCTGTGACATTGTTTCCGACCGTGGGACACAATTTGTTGCATGGTTTTGGAGATGTTTCTGCACTGCACTGGGTATCAGTCTCAGCTTGTCTTCAGGATATCACCCACAGTCTAATGGGCAGACAGAACGTGCTAATCAAACCCTGGAGCAATATTTACGGTGTTACGTCTGAAAATTCCAGAATGATTGGGTGTCTCATCTTCCCATGGCTGAATTTGCTTTTAACAATTCCTGTCACTCTGCATCTTCAGTTTCACCCTTCTATTGTGTGACGGGCCAACATCCTCGGGCCAATTAATTTGATTTATCATTCTCCAGATCCTCTGATGCAGGGACTGTGTCCAGACTCCGTGGTATTTGGGCCAAGGTGCATCATAATCTCCTCAAGGCATCTCTCCATTCTAAAAAATTGGCAGATAGACATCGGAGGCCTTGCACGTTCAAAAGGGGGGACTCAGTGTGACTATCCACTAGAAATATCAAACTCCGGCAACCCTCTCACAAATTGGGTCCTCGGTTTATTGTTCCTTTCTGGATCATTTCTCAAGTTACCCCAGTTGCTTTCAAACTCCAACTACCAAATTCATTAAAGATTAACAACACTTTTCATGCCTCTTTATTAAAGCCAGTCCATAAGTCAGATAGATCTGGGAACTGGAGTTCTTTCAGGCCTGCTCCGGTGGTGGTCCATGGTCAACAGGAGTTTGTGGTTGAGAAAGTGCTGGATTCTAGAGTATCTAGAGGTCGGTTGCAGTTTCTGGTCCATTGGAAGGGCTATGGTCCGGAAGAACGTTCCTGGATTCCAGAAGATGCCTTACATGCTCACAGGTTGAAGAGGATGTTTTTTCAAGAATTCCCCTTTAAACCAGGCTCTCTGGGTTCTTCAACCCCGCATCAAGGGGGGGTACTGTCACAAGCCATGGCAGCGGCTTGTTTCCCACTGGCTCGGGACCTACACTGACTCAGAATCCGGTTCCGCCTATTACCAAGCACCGGGGATGCTGCAGAGAGTGACTCATACTCCATATGCTGCTGATTGGCTGCTCCTCCTATTTGTAGCTTCCAGATTCATTCCCCCTCGCCGGTTATAGAGTTTCCTCCTACAGCTCGGTCTGGTTGTTCCAGCTATCCTCCGTGATTGTCTACACTTCAGCCGCTGCTTCTATTTACTACTCTCCGTCTCCCTCCACACTGCCTTCCAGGCTTCAGCAGGTAGCTCAGTTATTCAAGACTCTCCACTCTGCTCTGAATGCTGTTAGCTTGCTGTCAGTTTTCACCATCCACATGCTGTGCTCAGTGTATGCAGGCCCAAGCCTTTGGGTCCGTGCTTCCTCTGTATAATCAGCAGCTAAGGTTTTCTCAGCCCTACTGTGTGTAATCAAACTGTACATTTACACTGAACTATTTTCAGCCTGTGTAATCCTGCTCTCCTGGCAGGCAACTCATCAAGCCAAGAAATCCTGCCCTCCTGGCAGGCAACTCATCTAGCCAAGAAATCCTGCCCTCCTGGCATGCAACTCATCTAGCCAAGAAATCCTGCCCTCCTGGCAGGCAACTCATCTAGCCAAGAAATCCTGCCCTCCTGGCAGGCAACTCATCTAGCCAAGAAATCCTGCCCTCCTGGCAGGCAACTCATCTAGCCAAGAAATCCTGCCCTCCTTGCAGGCTACTCTACAAACCAAGTTTTCCTGCCTTATCTGGTGAGACACTTTTCCATAACAATTGCATACATGATATATATTATCCTGAGTATATGTGCTGACTGGTGGCTTCCTGACATGCAAAAGACAGCTGACTGTTTGTAGGGAACAGTAAGCCTCTTCAACTGAATCAGGGTGAGACAAACAATCAGAATATCTGTTGTCGCAGGGTATAGACACACAGTGGTGCGTGTCGCAGGGTACAGACACACAGTCAGGGCCATATTTATAATGGGTGTAGGGTGTGCAGGGCACATGGGCCCCTGGGTCCAGGGAGGCCCCGCACCACACACCCTGCACCCATATTATACTTACCTCTCCGGAGTCCTGCGCCGGTGTCTGTGCTGTAAAAAGTGGCTGGAAATTGGCCACCGCGGCCACTTTCCCGTCGTATGCGCATGTGCAGTACGGAATTATGGCCGCCACGGCCATTCTCCCAGTGAGCCACACATGCGCTATAGACTCTGGGCACACTCTAGTGCCCAGAGTCGATAAGTGCGGTGCTGGCCGCGCACCGCTCAGTGCGCTGCTGGCTGCCGTACAGAGAGGAAGGGACCCGTTACGAAGACTGCACATGAGCCCCCTCCTCTCTAGAAACGCCCCTGCACACAGTGGTGCTTGTCGCAGGGTACAGACGCAAAGTGGTACATGTCGCAGGGTACAGACACAAAGTGGTGCTTGCAGACACTGGGAGAAATGCATTACAATGTGTTATTATATAGCAAACTGATCTAGTCATGTATTACTGCAAAACTTCCATACAGGTATGCTGACCATTTGCTGCAGAAATGCTAATTTTATAGTAATTTAACTTCTCTGTAGGCAAGTTCTCCATAATCCCTTTTCATCTAAGTGAATGTATATTGTATTACATCTGTCTATCCCTGACTGTGCGACAAGATGCCAGTGGCTTTGTTGGGAGTGGAAAGATGCAACAGACTTTCACTTAGTTTAAAAAGAGGGGACTGACAGCTCTAGGTCTGATACCATTCAAGTGTCATAGCATCGTGGCATACTGACAATAAAATCTCTGTCAGGATCATAAGGCTAAAATACAAATCACCTTTCATAAACACTGCTAAAAACATTAGAAATATATTGGCAATAGTTGATGATATTATTACATTCTTCATTGCATAAAGCACCAACATAAGCATTAGTGCTTCTCTATGATGGGCTGTAGAATTAAGAACAGGACAAAATAATGTTGCCTATGCAGAATAGCCAGACTGCATTGACTCAGGTCTCACGGAGCTAAGTAATCACAAGGAAGGAATTCATATGCACCTAAATGTTTGGGTCAAACATTGACATCACACACTTATGGTGCATACACACGGTCAGATAAGCTGTCAGATTTGTACGATTACGATAACAATCCTATCGTTATCGTTTAAATCTGACAGCTTCTGGCCCCTGCAAACGACCAAACGATGGTCGACGCGTGGCCGCGTATGGTCGTTATTGACGATCGTCGATAGTCAGTGCAATCAGGCATGCTTGGTCGATATCGATCCGGTTAGCCTGTTTACTAAAGGGACTCGCGATCATTAATCGCGGGTCGTTATAGTTGTAAGGGGCTTGCAGCATTTGTTGGATGTTTGATAATGATCATCCAACACATGCAGGACGATCAGATAATGATCGTTATCGTTATCTGATCGTCCCCCCGTCATACCGTTTGTACACACCATAACAAATGACATTACCATCTAATCTTTTAACCATGTGTAGGATTTATTTTTTAATCCACATCCTATAATGATTTGTCCAAAGTTTTAAACCAACAAGCTGCCCATCTACATGACGCTGCATGTAGCCGCTTTATATAACTCTAGAGAGATGCCAGAGAGTAGGGATCCTGCTTTCTTATGAAGGCCTCCAACAGCTCATCAGGACCAACTCTTTTTTCTGCTTTTAAGTGCTTTCCAGATGAAAACTAGGATAAGTAGCACTCCATGTCTGTCCAACGCTTTAAAAATTACCAGTGTTTATAGGCAGAGGGGGTAACATGGGAATCAGTGATCCCTACTTTTACATCAACTCATATTTGCAGGGAACATAGGGTGGAGCAGTGAATAAATGCCATTAAGCCTGTCAGAGTATAAATCCGAGAGCCTAACATGTATGCCAGCTTTAGCCCTGCCTATCACCGATGTCTCCAGGTATAGTGATGTACTAATCCCGCCTACTTTGGTGCTGGTTCCACCTACAGTTGATTTGATACTGCCCAGGAGAGGCTACTTCCAGAAATTTTTCTAGGGCCACTTTTATTTCCCACCAACTGAGTAAGACATGGACAGACCCACAGGGGCGCCGAGAGGGGGGGGGACCGGGTACAGATTACCCGGGCCCAGGCTTCCGAGTCCGGCGCCGCCCCCCCTCACAGCAGCCCAGCACACAGCGTGTGCTGAGCTGCATTTGGAGACTGCTTGTGGCTGCTGAGCAGCAGCCACAGCAGTCTCCTATGCCTGTGTGGGGGAGCGATCACACTGATCACGCCCCCCCTGGCTTTGCGCTGGGCTGAGGGGGCTCAGAGCGGTGCTGCAAATCTTTTTTTTTCCTCTCGGCAAGGGGGCGTGGCCACGCCTCCCCTATTAGGCCACGCCCCCTATTACCGGGGCCCGCCACGGCTCTTGGCGGGCCTGCAGACCCAATGTCCAGTCATCTCTTACAAAGGCAAATTGTCACCACTGCAGAAATCCCTCTCCTGATTGTGATGCTGGGTGTTGTTCTTCCATGCAGACCGTGTGCTATAGGAGTTGGTACTTAAAATAAAAAGACAGTCACATGACAACTGATGTCATCAATGACATCAGATTTTAAATTACTCTGTCCACATAAAGCAGCTCTGTGCACAGACCAGAGTCAGAGTACTAGGCTCACTACTTGTGTTCCAGCATTCTTGGTTTCTTGTATCCTGACTGACTGCAGTGTCTTCAAAACAATTTAGGGCTTGATTCAGCAGGAATGCAAGTGCATTGCTGATCACAGATTCCCGATTATCAGGAATCTGCACGTGCACAGGACCTGATCTCATGCAGGCCCCAGTGTGCTACTGCCTTGTTGACAGGCGTTTACAGGGTGGTGCTGGAGCTGGGACGGCCTGTGTTCCTGGAAAGAGGGACGTCACCCCTGTTTTCCGGGAGTGGCAAGGCTAGGATCTGTGTCTATGGATGCAATTTTCTGGCCTAGCTTGTGGGCCAGCCTGCATAATCTGAGGCTCACTCAGCTGGCTGGTGCCGTACTCATTTGCAGTGCTGGGATCTCCTGTTGCATTTGTACTTTAGCAGGGATCGAATTGCAAAGCTGCTTGTGTACGAATTTACAATTCCATCCTCTGAGGAATCAGGCCCTTAGTACCAACATCTTATTTAAGTGCTGATTTGGTTCTGATTCCTGCTCTGTTATGTTCTTACTTGTCTCGACGTATCATCCAAACTATACCAATTGGCTTATTCACAGGCCGATTGTGTATCAGACCAGTTTGTTTACCTCTTTACATCAGCTTGCCACACCAGGGGACATGGCAGAGGGCTGCAATATGTGGGCCTTCCACAACTAAACCCAAATCCTCTTGCAGGGGTCACTGGTGAAGACTGGGGGCATGTTAGACTCCTTGCCTCTGATAATGCCAGTGCAAAGTTAGATTGCCAAAAACAAATCCACTAAACCAGTTAGAATATTGTGAGTGTAAATTTGGCATACATGTTGCACATACTGTACCTATGTGAAGATAAAGAATTAGCTGATTTTTTTCTCAGTCCAAAAATATAAGTAAAATGGTAAGCATTAGGACTGTGCTGTCTATCAGATGATGACAAAATATGATTGTTCAATAGGAATAATACTATTAAAATCTTGTATACAGAACTGAACAAAAAAAAATAAGCTTTTATTCTAATATGTTATGTCAAAGTGACTTCTACATACCCTAACAACTTATTTTATGGTATTAAATGCAATTTTTTTTCTTACAAAGAGAAAGTGTATTTAAAGAACAAAAAGTCATTGGATTATATTATTTGATCTTCCCCCTACTGACTAAATTCAATTACTAATTCTTCTTTCAATTGCATAACACCTCTCTGGAGCTCTGGACTTTTATTACATTTTTAAAGTAAATGCATAGCCATGAAATTAATTAAATGTTAACCTTTTTCTTTCCGTTTAAAGTTTTCCATCTGTTTCACATAAAGTATAAATTATCTCCCAAGCCAAAGTACAAACAAATATGCATTTTCTTTCCTATCAAATTATTTTAGAGAAAGAAGTACATGTTAATGATAGTCCACATTCTCCTTCTGCCTTCAAAGTAACTACTCTCTCTAACCTCCTCTCTCAGCCTCTCACAGTGGACCGAGGGCCTGATTGAGACCCGGTCGCAAGCACTGAGTGCTCGCAACCAGATCGATGGTGGCCCAGAGCGCATGCGCACGACGGAGCCGGCTCCGTCGTGTGCATGCACGAGACCCGGATAGCGACGGCACTCCGTCGCTCCGGGTCTCGTACCAAAGGGGGCGTGCTGTCGATGTTGAGTGACAGCACGCCCCCTTTGGTGGGCGGGCCGGGAGGGTGGCTGCCCAGACGGAGGCGTTCCCATGAGAATGCCTACCATCTGGGGGCGGCCCCACTGGCATCACAAGTGATGTCAGTGGGAGAGCTTTCGGCTCTGTTAGAGCCGAAAGCTCTCTGGGGCTTGTGGCTATGAGACCCTACCACAAGGGTCTTGTCGCAAGCCCGATGGTCGCGAAGGTCTTGACCATCATCCTGGCTGCTCGCATTAGCTGTGGGTGGCAACCCACAGCAATGAGAGCGGCCAGGAGGTCGCTCCATAAAAAAAAAAAAAAAAGACACCCTGATTCCCCAGACTCAGATGCTCAGATTGTTAACACTACCTTCCCTCTCTCAGATAAAAACCTTATCACCTGCATGCGCTCCTCCATTACTTGAAGCTCAATGTCACTGAAGTCTACCAAGCGTCTTCAAAGCTACAGAAATATTAAAGCTATTCATTTTCAAGAACCTCTGTGCAACATGTCCTCTCACCGAATTCTACATTCACTTTTCCTAATATTGCTGTATCACACCTTTACCAAACTCTAGAAATAGTCCTCGATGAAGTGGCTCCAGCTACTCATCAAACTCCACATACTGTAAACTTAATGTCAACCATGGCATTCAAGACATATACAAAATCACAAAGTATAATGTCAGTGGTGTAAATCTTGTATTCCAAGTGACTTATTCTCATATAAGATATCTACCACTCCTATTGAAAGGCTCGGGACACTACCAAACAAACTTATTTCCAAACGCTCATCTCTGCTCAAGCTTCTAACCCCAAGCAATGTTTTAATACATTTAAATTGCTTCTGTCCCTCCCAAACAATACCCACCAGCTACTATCAGTGCACAAGATCTTGCTTCCTATTTCAAGGACAAGATTGATAAGGTTTGCAATGAAATGGTATGCTCTTCCTCAGTCAGTGGCCTGCTCAATACCTTATCTGAACCCTCTGACACCTTCTCTTCATTTGACTCCACAAATGAAGTTGAAGTATCTATACTTTTCTTATCTTCCTACTCTACTACCTCTTCTCTTATTCCGATACCCTCACAAATCAATATAGCTCTGTCACCTGAGCTCATCCCAACCTTAACTAAAGTCTGTAATATCTCATTCTCTTATTGGGATCTTTCCATCAGTTTTCATGCATGCAGTGATTACTCCCATTATGAAATAAAAAACAAACAGATTTCTGACATTAATTCTCTCTCAAATTACCACCAACATCTTTCTGCTCCCATGCTCTCCAAGCTACTTGAGGAACTTGCCTACACCCACCTCACACAATTTTTCACTTGCACAATTTATTGGACCTACTTCATTCAGGCTTTTCCCAACACTCAACAGAGACAGCACTGAGTAAGGTAGTGAATGATCTGATAACTGCTTAGTCTAAGGCCATTACTCACTTCTTATTTTTCTGGATCTCTCTACTGCATTTGACACTGTTGACTGCTGTCATCTCAATCCCTAGGTCTTCAGCACACAACCCTATCCTGGTTCTCATCCTACTTGTCAAATTGCGCCTTCAGTATTTGTTTCTCTGCATCCACCTCTTCTTTGCTTCCTCTGAGTTGGCTTACCGCAAGGCTCAGTCCTAGGTCCTCTGCTTTTCTCAATACTACAATATACCATCATAGCAAACTTATCAGATCTTTCGGATCTCAGCATTTTCTGAATGCAGATTAGGGATTTGCACCGATCCCCATATTTAGGTTTCTGATCTGTATCTCCTTCAAGGTTTTGGATCTGGTTTTTTTTTTTTTTTTTACGAAACCACCCTAGCATGTCTTGGTTTTGGTTTTGGATCTGTCTTTTTCAAAAAATTATAAAAAAACAGCTAAAACCACATAATTTGGGCCTGTTGTTGTTCCTACAGTATTATTAACCTTAACAATCATTTTGAGGCATTTCTAACCTCCTCACAGCTCACAATATTGTTTTCACTACTTTTCACCAATATAGGCCAAAGGCTGCAGCGAACTGGCTGGCTAAAGTAAGCGACAAAGCAGCGGCACAAATGCACAGCAGTTTAAAAAAAATACAGGACATCTATGAAACATTACCACACACCAGTGCCAGACAGGATGGCGGTTTAATAAACTATAAGAATGTCAGTCAGCAATGCCCCAAATTGTGCAAAAATGTAAAGAAAAGAGGGGCAAGATGGAATTGTCATTGGGTCCTCCCACCCACTCTTATGTGGAATATTAAAAAGGGCATGCACAGTTTAATAAACCAAGCACTTTAGCGACAAGGACTGACACTTTTGTGGCTAAAGTTCTTGGTTTGTTTGGGCCCCACAAAACATTTTTTGGAAGGACTACATCCAATTATTAAAGAGGAGGTTGATAATGAGGGTATTGGTGGGGGAGATTGCATGTGCTGGTCCAAACTGCTGGTAGCGGATACTGGACTGCTTGTTATTAATTTACAAATTATTATAATTTTGTTAAATAAATGCATGAACTTGCCTCAAGTGACATAATGGAGGAGTTGCCTAGATGGTTAACGTCCCTACTTCCACTAACTTTGGCTTTACAAATGGTACAGATGCCTTCACAACTGTTGTCCGTTTTTGGGATAAAATAATTCCACAGCCAAGACGTGGCTTTTCTGGTCTTACGCCCAGGCATGACGATGGCTTTCTTTTTATCACAAGCAATAACTGTTGCTACTGGTGGCTGATTTACATAAACAACATCCACATTCTCAATAGCATCAGCTAGGACACAAATTTCCCCCTCATCCTCATTTTGCACTTCCTCCACACTATCATCCTTATCTAATACTAGCACAGCCATCATGGTGTCAGTGATCCACTCTGCAACTGGGTGACAGCTGTTATACTTGCTTCCTCTATCAAAGTAATGTTTAATAGTCAATTGTTTTTTTAAATTACTACTAGTTGTAGTCTTCTCTGTCCCTTTCTGGGATGAAGATCCACCCCCAGCAGCAGCAGCAGACCTAGCACTCAAGGATTCTTCTAAGCAATACTGGATAAGGGAGGAGTCACCTAGCCTTATCCTGGATGCAGAATTACTCCGATCCTTAGTGAGGATATTGATGATAGTGTTGGCGGTGGAGATTGCAGGTGCTGGGATCTAGCTGAGGGAAGGGAGCTAACTGATGCTGGACTGTCTATTGTGATTTTTTTAGCACTAGTTTCTGATTTTCCCAAAAATGTTCCAAAAACTCACTGCAAATGACAAAACAGGGAGGAGGTTCCTAGATGGTTGAGGTCCCTACCGCTACTTACTCTGGCTTTACAATGGGTACAGATGGCTTGACAAGTGTTGCCCGGATTTTGGTAGAAATAATTCCATACATAAGAAGTGGATTATTTTGTCTTATGCCCAGACTTGACAATGGGCTTTTCCTTATCATTGGCAACAACTGTTTCTTCCACTGGTGCCTGATTTACACAAACAACATCCTCATGATCAACATCCTTATTAGCATCAGTTACACAAATATCCTTCTCATCCTGGTTGCACTTCCACAGAAGCATCCTCTATTTCACAGGTTCTCAAAATCGGTCCTCAGGACCCCAAACAGTGCATGTGTTCCAAGTCTCCACAAAGAATCACAAATGAAATAATTAGTTCCAACTGTGGAAATTTTAAAATGTGTCGGTGAGTAATGATTACACCTGTGCACCTGCTGGGTATCCTGGAAAATGTGACGTGTGTGGGGTCCTGAAGACCGCATTTGAGAACCACTGCTCTATTTCTATGTCAGCATTTTTACTTGTGCTTACATCATCATAAGAGGCAGGACCACCAGTCATAAATAAAGACCAAGGCCTTAGCCTTTCCTTGCCACTTCATTTGGTGAAAGGCATATTACCAATTTTATGTCTTTCTGCAGCTAACTTTCCCTTTGATGTATGTTTTCTTTACCACTGTAAAAGATTGGTTCTTTGATTTTAGATGCCCTGACTTAAGCCTTGTATGCCCTTGGGCATAGTCTTTAGTAGATGATGTAGACGAACTAGTATTATCATGACTGGTGGCACTGGCAGCAGCTCCATCACTATTATGTGGTTCCTGCTTTCCTCTCAACTGATCGTTCTCCATATCAACAAACACGAATGAAGTGGGGTGCAGCACACACGTCAATTTGTACCAATTATATATATTACACTGTGGTATCAATGACCTACAGTGTCACAATATTTTTTATATATAAGAAAAGAATAACACTGCGCTACTACTTACAGTGTCACACTATTTTTTATGAATAATACACTTCGATACCACTTGCAGTGTCACAAGATTTTTTATGAATAAGAAAAGAATAACAACAAGAAAGACTACACTGGGGAAGAGCACCTCTGGATGAGGCAGCAGCCCCTTGATGAACAACACAGCACTCTTTTATGGACAACAAAGCACCCCTGTCGTGCGCGGACAGACCATCTGCAGAGTCACAATACGTGGATGACAAACTGCGGTCTGGTCGGCAGTGTCACCAAACAATAATAGCAAACGCACAAAAAAAATATATTTATTTTTTATTTTTTGTGGCTTGAGGATATTAATTTTATTTCACTTTAATTTTTTTACACTGGGGAAGAGCACCCCTGAACGAGGCAGTAGCCCCTTGATGAACAACACAGACAGCACCCCTTCTTTATGGACAACAAAGCACCCCTGCTGAGTGTGGACAGACCACCTGCAGTGCAGAGTCTGACAGCGGGAAGATGACGTTTTGCCTTGTGTTGAGAGCCGAGTCACGCGGGACAAACCTGAGCCGAACTCGGATCTTGCCTCGGAACACGAAGTTCGGGTGGGCCCGGCTCTCGGAGAACCAGACCCGCTCATCTCTAATGCAGATAATACTCAAGTCTACCTATAATCTGTGTCCAAATCTTGTTACATACATCTAAAAAACATTCAGCAAGTGCTGACATCTTACATAAGAAACTGCAAAAACTCTAATTCATGGACTCGTTATCTCCCACATTAATTATTGCAATGGTCTCCTTACTGGTCTTCCCCAAAACAGACTTTCATCAATCACTACAATCCATTTTTGAATGCAGCTGTAAGGCTGATCTTCCTCGCTAAATATTCTTCATATGCTGCTCTGCTCTGTCAGTCCCTCCACTGGTAACTTGTATTATACCAAATGCTATTTAAAATATGTTTACACACACATAAGGCTATTAACCAAACTACAAGAACATATATCTTTGCTTATCTAAAAATATTTCCCAGCTCGACCTCTCAGGTCATAAGTAACAAGATCTGCATCTCTCATCCACAGTCATTACCACATAACTTTTTTCAGGCTGCACCCACTCTGTGGAATGCCCTCCCATGAACAAGACTTTGCACTAGTCTCCAAACCTTTCCTGAAAACTCACCTCTCTGGGCAAGCTTATCCAATTCTAGAATCACCCACATAACCTCCATAAGCTCTCCTACCCAATTACATCTCCTCTATACAGTCCACATAAAACTATTTTCTCTTTCTTCACTTTCACATCCTCCTGACCCTAGGCCAACATTCCTGTGTGACTGGATCATACAGCTCATCAAAAACCTCCGCAATCTGGTTGGACCAATATGTAATATGTAGCACTTATCCTTTTGCATCAATGCCCATTTCCTTATAGATTGTAAGCTTGTGAGCAGGGCCCTCTTACCTCTTTGACTGTTTGTTTTTACTGTGTGTTCCCAACAGAATATGTTAGCACTATATTAGTAACTGTTAAGAATAAATAATATCATATGTAAAGTGCCATTAATCATATAAACAAATGAGGAAACACGCACAGACCTCAATGTTAGAATACTAATAATATAGGACCTCATTCAGACCCGGTCGCAAGTGCTGAGCGCTCGCAACCGGGTCATTGTTTAGGCCCTGTGCACGCGCAGCGGCCGCACTGCGGGTGCGCAAGCCCCGGAACGAGAGAGAAAATCTCTTGCTCCGGAGCTCACTACAAAAGGGCCGGCTGTCGATGTTGATTGACAGCTCAGCCCGTTTTATAGGCATGGCGGGGGCATTCCTTAAGAAACGTCTGCCGTTTTGTGGACGGCCGCACTGACATTAGCAGTGATGTCAATGGGGACCTTCCTGCTCGATCAGAGCAGGACGCTCCCTGGGGCTTGCGATTGCCGAGACCCAACCTTAGGGTCTCGTCACAAGCCCCGATGGTCGCGATGGTCTTGACCATCGCGACCATCAACCTGTTCGGTCGCTAAAGCTGTGGGTGGTAACACTTAACAGGAGGCCGCACTTAACAATACAAGCGGCTGCCCTCATTCAGAATGAGCGCTCGCTTCTTGCGAGCGCCACTGAATGAGGGCCATAGTGTAGTGAAGAAAATACATTTTCAATCAACTAGCATTAATTGATTAATCTGAATTAAACTCTTTTTGTAAATAGGAAAGGAATGACAGTTCGCAAACACCAGTCTTGGTATGTGACAGATTTTTACATTATTAACCTATTCATTCCCTCAAATCTGTCCCTTAGCACACGCTTCTCTAACAAACAGATTCAATGTGAATGTGGGAACTTAAATTTATGCAATCAATAACACATTAAATATAATGTTGGATTGAGAAATTGATCATATGTGATTTATAGCAGCATGACTAATAAATAATACATACTGTATAATTTTTAAAAAATATATAGAAAAGTTTACATTAATAGTCTAGGTTGTAAGCAAATTCCTCCATATTGAATGCTCTCACTAATGATATCTATCTGCAGCTCAGATCCCAGTGAAAATCATGATCTCACCTGGTTAGACAGTTGCATTCACCTAGCATTACACTGAATATCTGTGTTAGAGAAACATTATAGATTGTATTATATGGTTTATACTGAGGCATATATACTCTCTATCTCAGCAGTACCTCAGATATATAGTGAAAAATGTAGGACTGAGTTCAAGATTTAGTTCTTTGGATTTAGTCACACATTCTCTATGCGTCTGTCTGTTACAGGAATCAGGCTGTCAATGTTAACTGCTGGTTCCTGTATTCCAGACAAAACTAATATAAGTGGTTGCAAGCCATAAAATCACCTTAGAACAAAATTCTGTATAAAATGCCATGCATGCAGTGAGTTCCCCTTTCTTCTTCCACTAGAAACCTCCTGACATATCCGTAGTGGAGGGACAGCACTTTAGTATATATAGGGACCTATTTATCACAACAAACATACAGTCATTCCTCAGGAAATGGCTGTTTTAAGGGGGTTGCCCATATTTTCGTATAAGGGACATTTACCTCTTAACAATTGCAAAAGCCATTTAGGAAAGCTATATTGATTTTTTTACCAGAGGTCATCAAATCCCAATTTCAAACTTGCTTTCAGACCACACAGTGGTATGAGACCTCAATGTTATTGCATGATCCCTGAAATAGATATGCTTTTTGGTTTTGCCATTTCTCTATAGGGAAAAACCTCTTCTTTCCCTGCTGTCCCCATACAAAGATAGGGTGGAACTGATCTCATCCTTTATCATGCACCACCTGACTGCTACACCATTATGGTTTTAGATCCGCTTTTCCTTGGCTCACTGCTTCCTTCTTTCTCCCTCTCACTTACTTTATGTTATTTTCTCACTTTCTATTTTCCTTTTTTCCCTCTATTCCCTTTTATTCCTTTCCTTTCTCTTTGTTAATATATTCCCAAGTGCACTTGGAGTTCTCTCTATGGGGTAAATTTACTAAGAATCGTGTTTGACCCGTGTCTGTCCGTTTTTAAGCACGGGTGGGAATGATCAGAATCGGGAGTTTTAAAAAAATAAATAATTCAGGAATGTACCAAGCTCCCATGTTTGTCAGGATCGTGTATATGATCATTCCTAACCATGTTTAATCCCCATGTTTCCTGCCTGTGTTTCCCTTCCTAACAAGCAGCCTACACATATCAGTGAGGTACGTGCAGATTGCTTGTGTGGTGTTAGTATCTAAAAGGTTATTTTTTTTTTTTTCTAGATATGACGTGCACCCCTACAAAGCATAACCAGCCCTGGGCTGCTGAGCCAGTCTTGGTTCTACAAATATAGGGGAAAAAATGTGTAGGGTTCTCCCGTATTTTAGGAACCAGCACTCGGTTCCCAGAGCCAGTCCTGGTTTTAGAACTAGGGGAACAAAATGCATGGGGTTTCCCCTATTTTTAAAACCAGCACTTGACTCAAATCTAGCCGGAGTGTAATGCCACAGCCAGGGAACCCTTTCACCGGGTCACCCCGGCCAAAGGATTAACATCCCAAGCCAGTTAGCTCAAGCCAGGGACCATAGGAGAGATGGGGACCCCCCAATAAAGGGGCCCCCCTTCTCTTGAGCACCCCAGGCTTAAGCTGTAACCCTGGACTCTTCCCTGCACCCCTGGCCAGTGAGTGCAAGGGTAACAGTGGGAAAATTAGAATGATACTATTTGTTTTACAGCAGAACTACAGGTGCCAGTGTGCCTGCCCTGCAGGAGCCAGCACCTATACCCCCACTGTAAAAAAAAAGTAAGAAAAAGACAGTACACACACTCCGTAGAAGTTAAAAGTTTATTACATACCTAACACACTCACACATACTTACCTTCTATCAGATGTTTACATCCCTTTCTCCAGTAGAATTCCCACGGGTTTACCTGGGATAAAAAATCCAATACTCACCTACCTCATGGCATAGCTTCAGTCTCCTTCTCCTGTAGGCTCCACGGGTCTTGGCAAAATAAAAAAAACGAGTACCCAATCCATACTGGACATGTAGAGATGTATGTGTTAACACATACATGTCTACCGCTCTGAATGACAGAGACCATCAGGCTTCTGTCATTATCCGGGACCGCCAGCCAATCAGAGGCCGCTCTACAGTTACTGTAGTTATTTTTTTCCCCATACTGCCCACCATCCTGTCTTGTGCCAAAATCTATTGATGGCCTATGCTTTTTTTTGCTCACTCCTAGAAAACAACTTCTCCACTGTCTCCATGGCTCCTCAGAATATGAACTGCAACTCTCCACTGTAACCCCATAGATTGGAGCTATTCACCTCAATCACCTGTCTGGTTTTCATCAACACCATATTTGCTGACCATCTGCCTCAAACTGTGTCTGATGATATTTTTTTCCTGTATGCCATTCAATCTGTAATTTGCATTACCCACTTTGTATCATATTTCTACATGTTGTTTATTAGTGTCCATTATCCTTTGTAGTGCATCCAAGATGGCTGTCTCACACAATGTAGATAGCATTAACAATACATGAGACTGATGATCTTTTTATTAGATGTAAAACTGATCATCTATATATTTGATGTGATCTCAGTATCTGAGATGTATTTTGTATTCCCCCCATTGGTTATCATATTTCTATGTATTGTTTATTCTAGCACTTGAACCACATACAGTAGTTGCTGCCCATTATGGATTCTCACATATGAGTAAAATTGACAGGTTGGTTTTAAGAAATAATGGAACTCATTGAGCAGATGCATTTGCACACAAAACATTTGCAGATAAAGATATAAGCACAAAGAGTACACTAGCATGTGTATATTGAATTTAGCTCATCTCAAAGTGTCTAGTGTACAAGCAAAATTGTAACAACAGCGTTGCTTGCTGTGTCACACTGTATTGGTGATAAGAAAAATTAAAATACTTATCCGTAGTAGTTGAGCTTAGTATGCCCCTCCTATGGTTCTCTCTTCCTCTTCTACCAAAAGCTCCGTAAACATATAGAAAAGGGGTATATATGGTGTCAGTGTATAGTACTTCCTTTGAGTGATAATACACATAAATTCTCTTCAGAAAGGTGTTAGGAATACAAGATGAGGCATACCCCAACTCACTGAATCAGAGATGGGTATGCTCCAATAATGGTATCTTTAATCCAAGATCCATCAAACAGATATGAAGACACACCTAAACCGCCTGCATAAGGTATTAGGAGTAAAAGATGAGGCGTACCCCAACTCACTGAATCAGAGATGGATATGCTCCTATATTGGTATCTTTAATCCAAGATCCATCAAACAGATGTGAAAACACACCTAAACTTACGCTTGCATACAGCGAAACAAGATGTATAACGGTATCTAACCCAGGGAAAACTTGAAAGTAGAAAGCATACCAGTACTCACAGGACTTCTAGTAATTTTCAACACATAAAGGTATCTTTCATTCAAGAATTCTAACAGCCTCCAACATATGGGATATCTTTCATTCCTCCATTAGTCCATTAGTGATAGATGGTAATGCGATGTTATTCATAGCCGCACTGTGACAGACTGAGGTAAAATGGTGTGGAGGTAAGATGGGTCCGGATCCCAAAAGTGCACACCATTTTTACCTCAGTCTGTCACAGTGTGGCTGTTTCCCCCTGAGAATGTTTTTTATTACTTTTATTACATTTATGTTCATGCAGTCATTTGTTTGACACCATTTTTATTGTTATATTAAAAATTTCATCCTATGAATATCATCGCATTACCATCTATCACTAACGGACTAATGGTCACTGGTGAGGCAGAATCTTATTGGATGCCTCCTCACTTGTCAGAAATTGTGACATTCTTTTTTCCTACAAAAAAAATGCAGGTGTGATCGACCGCATTTACGTAAACCTCCGTCACCTGCTTCTCAAATTAATCCATGACCAAGCCTAAAAGCAAAATTTATTGGGGCATTTCAGAGATCCAGTCCCATTGCCAAATTATATTGTAGAAGCCTCATTTGTGCTTGCGTGCCAAGACCAGCACAGTTTAGCAGTGACTATCAGACTAGAAATTTGAAATGTTGGGAGGCATGAAACTGTCCAAAATAAAGCATTTTGTGGAAAAACAATGTTATTTAGAGTACTGTATAGTGAAAATATTGTCTACATTGTAATAGCAATTAGATGAAATCTCATAAAGGTCTCAAAGCTTCCCTTCAGGATAGTGTACTATGCATGATACATCAACCCCTATATATTTAAAAAAAACATTGTATTTTACAGATTGTTAAAGCATCACTATGTAGCAGGCAAAATCGAAATGATACATATAGAACACTTGTCAGAAAATATAATCTTTTGGCTTAATAACATCAAAGCACTTCAGAATCTGTTTTATACACTTTAAAATATTGCTCATTTATAAAATCTCTTATCTGAAAACTGTAATGTGATTAGTAACTACGGTATCATAATGATGTGTGCGCCTGTAGATGTGAATGTACAGAAATTAAATATTGTATTTGAAACAATAAAAATTGATTTGTGTGTGTTCAGCATGTACCCATCCTCATTAAACTGTTAATGGAAAGGGGTCCGCAATTCCAGAATCACTAGGCCACAATTAAAGGTCTGAAGGTTAAGTGACTTGTTATGGACTCAGTATGTGTGATGGATTTAATAGTGCAGTTATTAAAGGTGACATACTGTAGTCATAGAGCCTGATTCAGAGCCGGACGCTATTTGCGCTCGCTCGTCCAAAAAAAGGGGCTGGCTATTTAAATTGACCGTTCGCTCTTTGCGGTCTGTTGACGCCTCTATGTCTGAACGAGACAACAAAACATGCGGACGCTTTTTTGTAAAAAACGCCCCCTAGCCGCTCGCATCATACGTCATCTCCGCTATTTATTAGATTAATCGAGTACATCGAAAGGCGAATGAACTGCTCGCAGTGCTTGTGGTTGGATTTTCCTACCGCAATCATGCGAACAGTTCAGGCTAAGAAACAACCAAGTGACGTGGTCGATGATGCTGCTTTAATTATGCACACCCTTAAAACGCCCGTTTTGACCATTTGGCACGCCTGCGTTCGGATCTCCACTACCCGTTTTCAAGCACCTTCCCTTGTTACCACCCACAAACGCCTCATCCTGTCACTCAAATTAGCAGGCATTCGCTATTTTGCAAGCACACAATTTTCGGCCGCACTGACTGGTTCGCGCATGCGTACTAAAACCCATACGCATGCGCAGTTGTGCGAACATCGCTCGGAGCGAACGAGCGGCCGCTTACGAGCGGCTCAGAATCAGGCCCATAATATGGACTGACAGGCAATAGGGTTTGGGCTACTCCAAATTGGATTACTAGAGCTTCAGCTTTCTCACATAAAGGGACTCATTTTCAATGTAAAATGTTTTTGTTATTTTTTCAAGAGCACACGTGTACTAAAAATGTGTGTCCCTACATACAGATTACATGACTCTCATACCTATCAGATGTGCATCTGCTGTATGTCATAACAGAAGAGGGAAGGGAGGTTTTATTGTAGGCCAAGTACGGTTAAGGCACTTTGTACTCTACTAAGAGTCTGTAAGAAGGTGCATCTGTTGAGGGTGCTCTATACCTCGAACAAAGGTCTGTGCAGTTAAAAAAATATATATTATAAATGAATGTGAAAAGAAAATCCTGTGACCTCCCATCTCTCTTCCCCTCAACCAAATAGAAAACAAACAAACCTGTGAAGAAGCACTAGGGGTCTTATACACACCTTTGAATTTTTTCTGGTTATGCACAACCAAAAAGCATGTGTGTAGGACAGGGAACAACTGTTTCCGTTCCTTACAAAATATATCCATTATTTCTTAAAAAATAAAGGGGTGGGCTGTGCAATGGTGGTATCAGCATTTTCTGGTGAGTCTGCCCAATGTTTTAAAGGGGCAATCATTTAAAAGGCAAAATCGCACACGCCATTACATTTACCCCAAAACATGCACAGGAACTCTATCTGGGTGTGGAGATTTTCATCTGCTGTCAAAGACGTTGGAGTGTCATTGCTTAATCAATCACAAATAAGTACAAAATATATTTGCTGGATGGGGAAGTCCACAGGTCAAGTGTTATGACTCTGTTCATCAACAATTTGCACCACTACACAAAGAAGGGCAGGGCCACAATTCTGCAATTCGTATCAACTTGCCCCAACCTCCAGTGTGAGATGATATGATTAAAACCATTAAGTAGTGAAGTTGGAGCCGGCTGATGTCATCACAGCCCTGCCAACTTAACAAGAAAGAGAAGCAGGATCCAGGTGGGTGGCCTATTGTCCCTGACTCCCAGAAATTCATCATAAAGTATGACACAACCGTATATTTTAAAATCACAGTATCTGCTAATGGAGATACAGAATCACGATCAAAGTGCCATCACTTCCCAAACTATGTTCTTATTGTGAAAATATTCCAAAAAGAAAATGTATGAGTTGGAAGCAAGCATATTGAATAATAAAACAAATTTTTTCTCATACAATTTGACATCAAAAGACCCAACGTTACCTATAGAGCAAAAACAGCGTACGTATATCTGCAATGTTTTAAAAATGAAAAAATCTAAATGCAAATTTTATTCACATTTTTTTAAAATGATGCTTAATAAATTGTACTGTATAGTTAATTCATTGCAAAATCACTACAACTCACTTTGAAAGAAGATGTATGTGTTTATCCATGATTTTGGCATAACACAATATATTTTCATTGCATAACAGTAAAAGCAAATTATATTTCATAGAGACTTCCATAAATATCTAAACTAATAAGTTCATAAAATTTGCAAAAAATAAATGTCTCTACTATCACACAGTCAAAGCTAAACATACTGGGGCTGATGTAAAGTTGGCCACCACTGATCCACAAACTGCAATTTTAATTTACCTACAATTACGTCTATATGCAAAACAGGAATTATCTTAAGATACATGCAGGTTGGCAACAGTAGCATACAGTATGTGCCTGATTTACTCCAGGCATATGTTGCTTATATTTATGTCCCCAATGTATTTAACCATTTATTTTACTTGCATCAGATGCATTACAAATTAAGCATCAATAAAACTAAAACCTCTCTAAAACAGCAGAAACAACTACCATTCCTGTATATCAGGGGTGGGGAACCTTTTACTGCCAAGGGCCATTTTTATATATATAACATTATTTGCAGGCACGGTGCAAGCCACGCCCCCTCCATGTGATATCACATGGGGCGGGGTCACAATCGCTGGTGATTACAGCGATGCTCAGAGCATCCTGAGGATGCTCCGGGGAGTTGTAAGGGCAGCGGTGTGACAGTCTGAAGCATCCTAAGGGCACTCCAGGCGGTACTGTTGCATAGATTTTGGCTGCAGGGTACCATTCTAGACACCCTGCTAGCCAGATGAGGCTAGCAGAAAAAAGCTCTGAGGGCCAGACCAAATGATTCCGGAGGCCTTATACGGTCCCTGGGCCTGAGGTTCCCCATCCCTGCTGTATATGATAAAAATTACCAGTCAGTGCCAGAGGAGCATTCACTAACAGCCAATCACACGTGTCTTACTATTACTGGGAACCAACATCATCCATTATGTACTCTTGCCTCTGACTACACTCAAATCTCAGGAGCACATATGTCTTTTTCAGTAAGTTATAGACCCAAGATATGGTTTCACTTTGAATTATGTTCTTCAATAAAACCCTAAATGGTTTTGCCATTTTCACAATATAGCATTTTTCCACAAGAAGATAAATGCAATAATCTGTATTACATATCAAATATTACAGTATTTGACACAAAATTATTTAACTAAATATGGAAAACAATAAGTAATGCACTCAACTGCCATGGCCTGTATGCACGCTCACCACGCAAGACTCCATTGCTAAAGAAAAAGCATGTTGAAGCTCGTTTAAACAACATTTGCACAATCCTGTGAAATACTGGGAGAAAATAGTCTAGTCAGATGAGACCAAAATTTAACTCTTTGGATGCCATAACACACACTATGTTTGGAGGAGAAATGGCACTGCACATCACCCCAAAAACACCTTACCAACAGTGAAGTTTAGAGGTGGGAACATCATGGTGTGGGTCTGTTTTTCAGCATACGGTATTGGCATACTTCATATTGAATGGAAAAATGTACCAAGACATTCTTGATAAAAATCTGCAGCCATCTACCAGGATGCTGAAGATGAAACAAGGGTGGACATTTCAGCAAGACAATGATTCCAAACACACAGCCAAGGACACTCTCAATTGGTTTCAGATAAAGAAATAAAGCTGCTAGAATGGCCCAGCCAATCACCTGACTTGAATCCAATTGAAAATATATGGAAAGAACTAAAGATCAAAGTTCATAGAAGATGCCCACGGAACCTTCAAGATTTGAAGACTGTGTGGCAGAATGGGCCAAAATCACAAAATTTTATCTACATGTCAGTGGCAGTCAGGGCCTTAACTAGGGGTGTGCGACCGATGCCGCCATACAGAGAGTAGGGCCCTGTGGGTGGAACACCATCACTGCCCCATGGCCCTTGGAAAGGCACACTGTAGCCAAGATCACTGCTGTGGTGCTGCTAGAGCGTCCTTTAGATGCTCCAGACAGACACCCTGCAGTATGTGCAGCTGATCTGGTGCATCTTTTGAATGCTCCAAGTCAGCGCTGCACTTACCACCCACATGATGTTGGGCGGTAAGGGAGCGGGACCAGCACAGGTCGCATTTGAGCCCTGTTATAGCCCTTGTGGCAGTTCTCAAAGCATAAACTGTATATTTAACAAGTGAATCTTATTAGTCTGCATCCAGTCTTGAAGATAATTCTGTCATCTATATCATTTATATCTTGACAATACACTATGTATGTGTAGCATTATTAGTAGCTTTGTTTTAATGTTTAGTTGCAGCTATTATTTTAATCTTATTTTACCAATTTTCTTATATATATATGATTTCTAAAATTATGTATAAACATATAGAGATGACTGAATCACCAGCAAAACGTCAGTGTGTGTAGGTATTGGATTTTGCTGCCAGTTCTTTTTTCATTACCAAAGTCTGACTATCATTGTTAAGAAAGAACCAACACAATGGGCCTGATTCAGAGTTGTATGCTATAGCTGCCGCAGCTGTGATTTTCACACCGGAGGATTTGAAAATATGCTAATGCAACAGCCACAGGAACTTGTACTGAGATGCCCACGAGAATAGTGTATGACTCTGAATCAAGCCCAATAACTGCTTTCTCCTAAATAGCAATAGGCCAATGCTTATTATATAACCAGATGGTTGATTATATGTCTTATCTAAAGTGCATTGTCAGTTTTTAAGTGGGCTCCTAAACTGTTAAGCAATCTATTCTGTAAATGTAGTATAGCAGCAGTATATTGGTCCAGCTAGATTGCAAGAGAAAACCTGTGTGGAGCTTAGTGATCCAGTCACACAGCAATGTTGGTATTGAGACAGAGGATTGTTTCAGTATACAAAGAAAACACCTGGAAGTTTTGTGTGAACTGTGTACAGTGAATGTAATCAAATAGAGCAGCCTAGTGAGTTTAGAGGAATGGTTCAGGAATTTAATAAGCTTGTCTGAAGAGGAGATGTTTCAGGGATTGCTTAAAGGTTTAGAGCCTATAGGAAAGTCTGGTTGTGCAGGATAAAAGGAACAAGATAGGTGCAACCTAAAAATTCCTGTAACAGGGAATGAAAGCAGATAATGAGAGTGTGGATGAGACCAGCAGACCTTGCACATAGTAGAAAGTCAAGTTGGGAGATGTTTTGAAACAAGGAAAATATGTATGTTAGAGTACTGTAGTTGTGTTAATGGCATTGTATGTTAGTAAAAGTATTCTTTATTGCGTTTGGTAAAATACAGACAGCCATTGAAAGGACTAGCAGAGTGGGGCAGCAATAGAAGAAATTGGGGAATGAAGTTATTGCAGAGAGTTGTAATGTTGCTGATAATTAAGAAGTCTGACAATTACACAGATATGAGAGAGATTGGCAGATTATAATTGCAGACAGGCTAAAGTAATGAAGGAGGTCATAAGGTAATGATCTGAAAAGACTTTTGAAGAAATCTGAAACTGGACAAGAGAAGACAAGATCAAGGCAGTGGACATGATGAGTACAAGAGTCAGTCCACTGGGAGGGACTGCAAAAGAATGTTAGAGAGACACAACAAAAATGTAGGTAATCAAAAAGGTGAGAAATGATGAAGATAGGCAGTGAAATGTTAAAAAAATGTTGGGGTGTTCCAGAGAGATGATTGATCTTAGCAATATGTAGAGAGAATGGGTTAAATACCTCAATAATATACACTTCAAAAGTTGAGTGGCATGCTACAGGTAGAACTGTGAATATACAATGTGAGGAAATAAGTAAATTTAACCAATCATGTCTGTCTCCAGGCCTGGAGATGTTGGTGGAGACCACCATGTTAAAAGACGGCAGATCAGTGAGGTTCAAAGTGTGTGAGTCATGTTTCTGTTATTAACAGAAGGTTAAGTAGAATAGGTCATGAATGTTAGTTAGTTAGTTAGTTAGTTAGTTAGTTAGTTAGTTAGAAACAGGGCATTTGTCCAGTAGGGAGCATTTAAGACAAATATGTGAAAGTGATGGGAAATAAGTGATGTGCTTGAAGTTTGCAAGATTTATATTATGTTTTGAATCAGAATGACGTGCAGTATAGAAATTGTGCGTGTGTATGTGTGCATGTGCGTGTATGTGTAGGGAGTGGGAGTGTCACCTGTAGATACAGTATGGTGATATTTTACACCCAATAGAAGCAGGAAAGTGGGAGAAAAATGTTTATAAGATGTGTTACCATGTCAGCATTCATCATGTCTACACGGATAACACGCCAACATGATAGAATGTCTACTTAATGTCCCTGGTGGCCCAATGGTCACTTACCTGGTCCCGGTGGCTGCAGCAGCTCCAGCGCCCTCTTTCAGTTCCTGGCAGTCACGTGTGCAACAGTTCCGATGCAGACGTCAGACGAGCAGTGGCTCTGGTAAGTATTATTCCCCTATCCCTAATCTCTATCCCTAACCTTCCCACTAGTGCTTAACCCTAAACACCCCAGCCAAACCCTAACCTCACCCTGTAGCCTAACCCTAACCGTCAGCATTCTGAGAATGTCTACACTCCATATGGCAATATTTCAGATGTCAACATGTCAAAATTCAGAAAATGACAACATGGTGCATGTCAACATATTGAACCATGTCGACATTCCAATGCAGACATTGAGGTGTTGACATTATGAATGTGGATATGGTCACTGTCAACCATGTAACTATATCCCATTAAGTAATGCAGTGTCAGGCTGTAACAGGTGAAGATTGCTTCCAGCTGTTCTCAGATGTTGTTCAATTTTGTGGTTTAATTGTGATGTTTCTACATTTTCTCAATAAATCACCTATATGTAATAGCCTGCGAGTTGTAGGTTTTCCTTTAAAAAAAAAATGCTGATTTAAATTTAGTGGCTGAATTTCCACAATCTTGCAGCTACCTGAAACTCATAGGCTATTACATTTACCCCATTATCACTTGGAAGCAGTGGTCGAAGTGGGGCAGTATACGGCGGTATAACATACCGCCACTTCCCAGCCCCATGTCATTTTAGCCGCAGAAGAGAATGTACCATCACTAGGATCCAGTATGGGATCCCAGCACTGGAACAGCGACGGCAATGTGTAGAGATGTGTCCCGCAGGGGACACATCTCAATCGGCGGAGGCACTGGCATGTAGCTGGGACAGAGCATCAGATCAGTTAGTGAGAAGGGCAGGGTGTGAGAGGGGAGCAGGCAGGGAGAAGTGTGGGGGTGAGAAGTACAATTGGGTGATATGGAAGTAGAGGCCGAAGGGGGGGGGGATTGGGAAATCAATCTCCATACTCCATATCTCCATACCCCCACCTCTAAATTCCCACTTTGAGCACTGCTTGGAAGTACAATTTTATAAAAGGGGCGATGAATTATAATGAGAACACAGTGTAGAGGGGTCGGCTGAGTTTATGTTGCAGCACAGTAGCAATGCACTGTATAGCAGTTTAGCAGGAAGACATCTTATGTACAATGTCCAAAAATGCTTCATGCTGTCAATATCATTTATAGTAAAGCTACTGAAAATAGCATAACACAGCAAAAGAATAGATTTTGCTACATTAAAATATCACAATTTTAAAGCTTTTATGCTGCCAATGAACAGATCAAAATGAACTTCTTACTGTGCTAGAATTTCAATTGAATCTATTGTGATGGATCTTTTTTCTGATAAACCCTACAGATTTTTTGTTGTGTGTATTTGAAGTATCAAAGCTGTTCAGATTACTGAATATGGTAGGCAGAATGTATGTCCTTAGTGATGGTCACAGTACTTTACCCGCTTCACAGCATATCTCATTTTAATGCAAGTGACAGAATATGTTGGTTTGTCAAAGCAAGCCCGAGAAATGTTATTATTTCTGCCCTTTTTCTGGACTTCAAACCACAATCTTCATTTTCAATTCTTGCTAGAAGGCTATACCTGTATTTTAGCATAGCAGTAGCTGCAGGTGATATTTCCATCATAGAAAATTCATAACTTTATCTCGAACTCTAACCATCCAAATATTTAACAGTTTCTTAATTTAAGAATGACATCCATTCTATCTCTTTTGCTCATATTACAATGTCGATGATTATAGCAAATTATTACATTTGTACGATATAAAATACATGCTAGATAGACAACTATTTCCAACTGCATTGTCACATGACCATACTTATGGTAGTGTGAGCAGTCATATATCACATATGGAAAAATTTGCAACATAAAAATGTTGTCTGCCATATCAAGCACCTAAAGCACCTAAATTTGTGTCCATTCCAACAGGTAACAAAGGACCAGTGCACCAAGATGATGAGGTCAGCAAGAGGGGCAAGCTTTTCATTTTCTGATCGGAGGAGCTGATTAGACTGGGGCACTGCTTGCTATGTTTACTCATATAACCCATAGTGAACTATATATATATATATATATATATATACATACAGTCAGGTCCATAAATATTGGGACATTGACAGAATTTTCAGATTTTGGCCTCTATTCACCACCACAATGGCTTGGAAATGAAACAAACAAGATCTGCTTTAACTGCAGACTTTCAGATTTAATGTGTGGGTAATTACATCCAAATCGGGTGAACGGTGTAGGAATTACAACAGTTTCAATATGTGCCTCCCACTTTTTAAGGGGCCAAAAGTAATGGGACTATCAACTCAAAAGCTATTTCATGGACAGGTGTGGGCTATTCCCTCGTTATTTCATTATCAATTAAGCAGGTAAAAGGTCTGGAGTTGATTCTAGGTGTGACATTTGCATTTGGAATCAGTTGCTGTCAACTCTCAATATGAGATCCAAAGAGCTGTCACTATCAGTGAAGCAAGCCATCATTAGGCTGATAAATCAAAACAAACCCATCAGAGAGAGAGATAGCAAAAACATTAGGTGTGGCCAAATCAACTGTTTGGAACATTCTTAAAAAGAAAGAATGCACCGAAGAGCTCAGCAACACCAAAAGACCCGGAAGACCACGAAAAACAACTGTGGTGGATGACAAAAGAATTATTTCCCTGGTGAAGAAAAACCCCTTCACAACAGTTGGCCAAATCAAGAACACTCTCCAGGAGGTAGGTGTATATGTGTCAAAGTCAACAATCCAGAGAAGACTTCACAAGAGTGAATATAGAGGGTTCACCACAAGATGCAAACCATTGGTGAGCCACAAAAACAGGAAGACCAGATTAGAGTTTGCCAAACAACATCTAAAAAAGCCATTACAGTTCTGGAACAACATCCTATTGACAGATGAGACAAAGAGTGATTGGAAGAGAAGGAAAGGAACTGCTCATGATCCAAAACATACCACCTCGTCAGTGAAGCATGGTGGTGGTAGTGTCATGGTGTAGGCATGTATGGCTGCCAATGGAACTGGTTCCCTTGTATTTATTGATGATGTGACTGCTGACAAAAGCAGCAGAATGAATTCTGAAGTGTTTCGGGCAATATTATATGCTCGTATTCAGTCAAATGCTTCAGAACTCATTGGACAGCGCTTCACAGTGCAGATGGACAATGACCCGAAGCATACTGCAAAAGCAACCAAAGAGTTTTTTAAGGCTAAAAAGTGGAATGTTATGCAATGGCCAAGTCAATCCCCTGACCTGAATCCGATTGAGCATGCATTTCACTTGATGAAGACAAAACTGAAGGGAAAATGCCCCAAGAACAAGCAGGAACTGAAGACATTTGCAGTAGAGGCCTGGCAGAGCATCACCAGGGATGAAACCCAGTGTCTGGTGATGTCTATGCGTTCTAGACTTCAGGCTCTAATTGCCTGCAAAGGATTTGCTACAAAGTATTAAAAAGTGAAAGTTAGATTTAGGATTGTTTAGTTTGTCCCATTACTTTTGGGCCCCTTAAAAAGTGTGAGGCACATATAGAAACCGTTGTAATTCCTACACCGTTCACCTGATTTGGATGTAATTACCCTCAAATTAAATCTGAAAGTCTGCAGTTAAATCACATCTTGTTTGTTTCATTTCAAAGCCATTGTGGTGGTGAATAGAGGCCAAAATATGAAAATTCTGTCAATGTCCCAATATTTATGGACCTGACTGTATATATATATATATATATATATATATATACACTCCAGATCCATATATAAATACTGTGGATACCCCTACCGGTAAATTCTGTGATACGTAGTCTATAGACTGCAATGGCTAACACCATCTGAAGATGTGTTAGCTACCGGGGTCAAATTCTGGTAATGTATTGCATACTGGAGCTTGGTAGATTTTACAATATATCACCCAATAGAAACCTATTATCGCTGCTATTGCTACTGAAATTGGTAGAACTGCAAATATAGCTCCGATATCTGCAGCAGAATCCCCATAATACATCCATGGGATGCTTACATTTTGCAGGTATCCCCCCAAAACTGTACACTTTCAGAAGATTTTCCCCCAAAATGTGTTTAATAAATATGCCTGTTAGTATCTTACAAAAGCAAATATGAAACAAAGAGTGAAAGTGCAGACAAGAGACAGGTAACATAAGGAGTTCAAAGAGTGAAACAAGAGACAGCAACAACAGAAAAGACTTTAATGATAACTAGAGTCTCAAAATGGAGACCATGGTTTCCTTCAGGAACAAATTGTCCTGGACCAGGAGGATAGAGACTAACAACGTCACTGCACTAGTTCTAGACATCACCAAATACAGATAAATAGTTCCTTTAACTGACTCATTATTGCAGCCTCAAAAATCATAGTAAAGAGACATAAGGCCTGGCCTGGTAAATGTTATCGAACTATGAATACGAGGTGCGGTTAAAGGAGACTGATAATATAATTTATGTTTTAATTATATTAAGTACATTTTTCCAGAACTCTATTCCCCTTCTATGAACTCCCCTTTTGTATCCACACAACGCTGCATTCTTATTTTCCATTGGTCAAAGCTGTGCTATAGCTCATTATCTGTCAGCTGTCTCAACAGCACTGTCATTTTCTTCTTTACCTTAGTAAATGATGCAAAATGGGTTCCTTTGAGTACAGATTTGACTTTAGGGAAAAGAAAGAAGTCACACTGTGCACAGTCTGGCAAGTATGGAGGGTGCTGTAGCACTGCAATCTGTTTCTCATTCAAAAACTGCTTCACATAGAGAGCTGTGTGGGCTGCTGCATTATCCAGATGGAAGAAGAAACCATTTTCCACAACTCTGGCCTCTATCTTCTAATTCTTTACCACAAAGTTGCTAGAACATTTTTGTAGTAAAGTTGATTCACTGTTGCGCCTTCTAGTACCCAGTCTTCTAAAATAACACCATTGATATAAAAGAAAGCAATTAACATGGCTTTGAATTTGGATTTGCATTGACTTGCTTTCTTCATTCTTGGCAATGATGGTGTTTTCCAGTGCATAGACTGGTGTTTTGTCTCAGGATCATACTGGAAGATCCATGTTTCATCACAGTAAGTTTATCTAAAAAATGTGAATCCGCTTGAATTTATTTTATAATGTCTACATTCTGCACAAATTTGCTTTTCTTTCTGATTGGCAGCGAGAATCCTTAGAACCATCAAACTGTTGTCAAGATCTTGATGCAAAACTTGCCTAACAGTTTATTTGTCAATGTTTATCATTTCTGCTATCATTTGGATGCTAAGTTGATGGTCAATTCAAATAATTTTCACAATTTTTCCCACATTTTCATTTGTTTTTGATGTGCAAGGCATTCATCGTCTTTGCATCCTCACGACCATCACTATATCTTCTTTGCCACTCAAACACATGTACATGTGACATACAATCTGCCCCGTAAGCCTCGGTTAGCATACAGAAAGTCTCAGTGTGCATTTTGTTCAATTTAACTAAAAATTTAAAGTTAACACGTTTGAGCTAAGCATTTTTACATCACATGGGAAAACACAACTTCTTCGAATGCGGTCTTACAGCAAACTATCTGTGCGAGAGGGTGAAACTTGCAAAACTATTTTGGGATAGTCCAAGGTCAATGTTCCCCCGCTCCCTTTTAACTCATGCAGTATGGTTATTATTTACAAATCTCATTATTTAATAGCCACAACTTGTATCTACAAACATAGTGTCTAGGCAAAAGCTAATATGGCGAAAAATTTGGACACTGAATACTGAATGTTACTGCTGAGTTTCACCTTCTACTAGATGTAATGACCAAAGCAAGGCAAGTTATCAGTTTCCTGAGGACCTACTGTTTGTTAAGGAAACATTGCATGTTTTGTACGGATAGAAAGTAGTACAACATCTTATTTATTGTAGTAAGACAACTTATTACAGTTTGAAGCTAATTTCTAAAAGAAAAATATTTAATACTACAGTATATAGAGACACTTACACAGACCTTCAAAATTTAATTCACTAAAAATTGACAGCATGATTCCAAAGGTAGTCGGTGTGCCGATTTAAAAAATAACCACAATTTTCCTATAAAATGTAAAGATTTTCTTACAAAATTGTAAAGATATGGGAACATAGCTTATTCACTTTTATTCTGGTGAAATGTTCGTTTTATTACCAAAAGTTAAATATTTTTCTGATGTACAAAACAATATACCAAAGAACCATTTCAAAATATTACTTACATTTGGAGTCCTTATAATGCCTTTTTCATTCAAAGCTCTTTTGTTAATTTTTCTTGTTTACACTCGTTGCGAGTATTTTTTGTGCAGCATCCAACAGTAGTCTCCTATCATGCTGACATTCCATCCTCACTGGTATTGTCATTCCATCTCCTTTTAGTCTTGGTGGAATCTTTCTCCTTGCTCCTCACTAATGGCTTCAGGAATGTATTCCAAGTGATTGCTCAGAAAGTGCACTTCCAAGCTCACTGAACCACCTAATACTTTGTATTTTCTAGCATGTTTTCCACTGTTTGCTAGTAGTTGGGATATTTGAAGTTCCTCATTAACTTATTTAACACTGCCTTAAAAGCATTCCAAGTCTCTCTTTCTATAGTTTAAATTTTAAAAAGAAATTATGGTCTATTTTTGAATGTCTGGTGCAACAAAAATGCCTTCTTTCAATTTGGCATCTGGCAGTCCCAGAAGTTTTTTACACAGATACCTAATATACAGTATACTCCTTTTGGCAAAACTTTTGCAACTGCTTCAAATTCTATCTATCTATCTATCTATCTATCTATCTATCTATCTATCTATCTATTGTGCGTCAGACCCAATAATTATAATTTAGTAACTTTTTATAGTACAGTAGCTATTCACAGCAATTAGAAATTATCTTCTGTACCACATGGATGTATTAAGTATTACATCCAGGGATAAGGGATTCGATCACTTTACTTTGAGCTGTGGGACCCACTTCAGCCTACTGCTAATCCCTCTATCTGTAAATTCTATCATTTGTAGTCTATAGGTTACAATTGCTAATGCCATCTCGTATACAGTAGATGGTGTTAGCTACAGGGGCCAAGCTCCTGAATGCAATGTCAAATTCAAAATAGAACAGACTTATAGAAACCTATGGGGGTTGCTATTGCGATCATAAATGGGAACACCTCAGCAGATATCGGAGATATCTGCTACAAAAGTCCTGTTACACATTCAAAGTATGCTTATATCTTGTGTGTATCCCCTGAAAATGTTAATTTCAGGGGAAATCCCTTAAAGAGGACACAAGAGCTTTATTGAGATCAACCAAACTTTCCCAGATAACATTTTTGTATCCAGGTTTTAAATAAGCCCTGCTTTGTTTTGGTTTTTCGATAGAATGTTGGCCCTTCGCTTGTTTGTTCTATTCACACAAAAAGCATGGGTACTTTGTGTATACTGATTGCTGTCCATGAAGAATTGATAGCACTTTAAGATCACCATATATAATCCATCCGCAATCCTTGTAGTTGAGCTTCGGAGACTAAGGGCCTGATTCAGAGCCGGACGCTCTGACCAGAGCGCTCGCTCTGAATCAGGGCCCTCCAACCTAAAATTGGAGCGGCCTCCTGGCCGCTCGCATAGCTGTGGGTGGCCACCCACAGCTTATGCGAGCGGCCAAAAAGATGGTTGCGATGGTCAAGACCATCGCAACCATCGGGCTTGCGACAAGACCCTGTGGTAGGGTCTCGTTGCCGCAAGCCCAGGAGTGCTTTTGGCTCTATCAGAGCCAAAAGCACTCCCACTGACATCACTAGTGATGTCAGTGGGGCCGGCCCCAGATGGTAGGCGTTCCCATGGGAACGCCTCCATCTGGGCAGTAAGGCCCCTGGCACGCCCACCAAAGGGGGCGTGCCATCCTCACCATCGACAGCATGCCCCCTTTGGTGCGAGACCCATAGTGACAGCTTGGCTGACGCTATGCGGGTCTCGCGCATGCGCACGACGGAGCTCCCTCTGTCGTGCGCATGTGCACTAGGGCACCATCGACCCACTTGCGAGCGCTCAGCGCTCGCGAGTGGGTCTGAATTAGGCCCTAAGTTTCCTTTAGGTGTAACTAGGGCAGGGCGAGCGGGGTGCGTGCCCCGGGCGCCGTTGGACCGGCGGCGCGGGGTGGTGCCGCCGGCCACGGTACCGGCCCGCCCGCCCTAGTTAGCCAGTGTAGCGCCGACCGCAATGAGTGCGGTCAGCGCTACACATTTACACAGGACCGGCGCTAGGCTTCCAGCGCCGGTCCTGTGCTTCAGACCTGAGCCCGTTCCCTCCCCCTGAGTGCTTGCCCAATAGCACTAGGAGGCGGGCTCAGGCTGTGCATAACACACACATCACCGCAAGTGCTGGCGGCGATGCGTGTGTTAAACAGCAGCCAATGAGAGTCAGATAGACTCTCACTGACTGCTGCAGCACCCACTGCAAGAGCCGGACTTCCGTCCAGCTCCTGCAGTGGGTAATGAGACTGACGTCATGACGTCTGTCCCAAAATGCTGAGTGTGCCAGCCCGGGCGGACTGGCGGGCGGGAGCAGCGTCGCGGACAGGAGCAGGAGCAGGGATTCAGGTAAGTATATTTTTATATATATATATATTTTTTTTTTTTAACCTATCTGCACAACGGGGGAGGGGGGTGGCTACTAGTAGGGGGACCTCTACTGGGGGAGGGGTGGCTACTACTGGGGGCGCCATTGGGAGGACCTCTACTGGGGGGGGCTACTACTGGGGGCACTTAATCGAGAGGGGGAACCTCTACTGGGGACTACTACTTGGGGGGGAACTACCACTGGGGGCATTATAAAAGGGGCCTACTACTAGAGGCACTGCACTCGGGGAACCACTACTGGGGGCAATAATAGGAAGAGCCACTACAGGGGGCACTGGATAGGGGGGATCACTACAGGGTGCCTGCATAAGGGGACCACTACTGGGAAAACTGCATGGGGGAGGGGACTACTGCTGGGGGCACTATATAAAGGGCACTGCATAGGGGGGGACTACTACTGGGGGCACCATATAAAGGGCACTGCATAAGGGCATAAGGGCGCACTGCATTGTGGGGACTGCTACTGGGGCACTGCATAAGGGGGAACACTACATGGGGCACTGCATTTGGGGGGGCCACTACTGGGGGTACTGAGTAAGGGGAACTAATTGGGGGCTGTATAAGGGGGACCACTACTGGGGATACTGTATAATGGGCATTACTCTGGGCCTGCATAAGAGGGACCACAACTGCATACTGGGGGTACTGTATAAGGGGTACTACTGGGGTTAAGGTGCATATGGATAGGAATGTTCAGTTTGAAGATATAGGGGTGTGTCATGTTGACACGCCCCATTTTTAAGTGACCACGCCCATTTTTGCCGCATATCGGGGGGGCTCCAAATACCCTAGTTACACCACTGCTGTAGAATTACAATGTACTTGCTTCATTTAAGCAAGGTGAGGAATTTTTAGCTACAGTACAATACACCTTGTTATTTATCAGTTATGGAGTAAAAAAAATTACAGGACTGCAGAGAGAGCAATGTTGCCTGAGCAACCACAATAGGACAACTGTGTGATTTCTGTCCAACACTTGGTTACCACCAATCAAGGTTGAGTTAATATATTTACATTTACAGGATATCTGAATATCATTATGAAACAATACCCCCCCACCCCCACCCACTTCATAAACAAATTCTGGGACAGCAATTAAGTCATCAATATTTTATTTCTAAATTAACAGCACAAAGGCACTATATAGTATTAGATATTTGGTGGAATGTTTATTATATGCAGACATTGGGTGTATTTTACAATAATGAATAAACTGTTGGGTCACTTTTGTATTATAATCATATAAAGCTCAAATATAAAAAAAATGAAGTAAAGCCATTGATTTAGCACAGACTGAAGGGGCGTTATCATGAATGTGAGCTCAGGGCAGCATGAACTATAAATACAGCCCTGAACTTAATGCATCATGATTTTGTACTTCAAGCAAAGTCAGAATATAACCCATTCAACTGGAATCAGTACAGTCCCAGAAAAATAAATATTGGAATAAAATCACATGTCATAATGCCTGGTAAGCTTGCAATGCTTCAGCACGAAAGTAATGAAATAGATCATTATTAGTTCTGGCAAAGGCTTGAGGTAAAATTGAACTTAATCCACTAAACCTTGAGTTGATTTGCAGGTGTGAAATAATCAATTGAAGTTTGTGTTAAGACATAACTCCCCATAATACAAAAACAGCTAAGCTGTTACAGAAAAATATAGCAATCATTCTTATATACAGCCATAATACTGATCTTTGCTGCCAGGCGCGCATGCAAGGGGGGGTTCCGAGTACCTAGAAACTCCCCCTGGCTGACGATTTATCGCAGCCAGGGCCGTTTCTAGGGGTGCTCTGCCCTGCCCTTAGCTGTTAGCCTGTCACTTACAGTAGGCATTCTGGTGCAGCGCTGGGCTGCTCGCCTCTCCCACCGCTGCTCGCATCTCCCGGCCCGTCACTCCCATTGATGGTGCAGCTGAACAGCCACTTATTATGCTGAGGAGCAACTTCTTTAAGTCACGCCCAGAAGCCGAGGAGCCTTGGCGCGGTGAGTGCCATTTTTGAGAAGGACAGGAAGGGAGAGACGCCGCAACACCCACGACCAAGCGTAGGGGCATCCAGGCAGGCGGCAGCAGCAGCACTCAACAGGTAGCCAGTCTCTCTCACAGTGAGAGAGAAAGGAGAGAGGGCTGACACTCTGCAGCAACATACACATCCCATCTGAAAACAGTATGTGGTATGTTCTGTGGGGAGCAATGTGTTATGTTCTGTGGGGGAGCAATGTGGTATTTTCCCGGGAGGACAATGTGGTATGTTCTGTGGGGGAGCAATGTGGTATATTCTGTGTGGTATATTCTGTGGGAGAGCAATGTGGTATATTCCTTGTGGTATATTCTGTGGGGAGCATTGTGGTATAGTCCATCTGGTATATTCTGTGGGAGAGCAATGTGGTATCAGCTGTGGGGGAGCAATGTGGTTTTTTTCTCATGTGGGGAGGTGGGACAGGACTGATGGTGTGCCTTAGAACAGGAATCGGGAAAACAGCAGTTGATTTTGCTGTCCCTAATCTTATGGTTATGTTAATGTCATTTAGTCATAATGTAGTCTTTTTTTAGATCACACCCATTACTGCGAGACCACGTCCCTTACAGTGAGACCACGCCCCCTTCCCGGAAGCACCCGATTATTATGGATACCCCCCTTTAAAAATCCTGCGTTTGCCACTGGCTGCACACCTTTTAAAGCAGCAATCCCCTAAACAATAGAAGGTTTTATTTTTCCTTTGAATTGCAAGTGAAGTACCTTTTAAGCATTCATCTATAATTTTATTAGGATGCCAACTGACTGTGGTTGCATTACAAAACAATATGGAAAATATGCAGCGTAATAATAATAATAATAATAAATTATTATTATTATTATAAGCAGTCTGGGGGAAAAAAAACAAAGAAAAAAAATAATTTACCAAACTGTTTCAAAAGTCTACGACTCCAATTTATGTAGTAAAAAGAAAATTTAGTCCACATTACTGAAATCTTGCAACCATAGAAAACTGAACACATAGAACATTATGCAGAGTTGGGCGCAATTTATGAAATGTTTGCAAACATGGGATGCAATCAACTTTTAAACTGTATGTAGAAAAATGCACTTTAAAATACCAACATATCAGCTCCTGTCACTTTACAGACTGTTTAAAGTAGAGATGAGCAGGTCCAGATCTCAGAGAACCGGACCAACCCGAATATCGGTGTTCCGAGTCGGATCCAAGTCAGCCTTAGGTTTTCCAACCTGACTCGGATCCGAAAATGAGGCAAAACTTAATCGATCCCGCATAGGATTCTCGAGGGTTTTGGATTGCATATAAAAGACTCTCCCCACAGTGATCGGCGCCATTGCTTGCTGAGTCCATGCAGGGAGGGCTGTGCTGTCCAGGCTGTGTGTGCTGTGCTGTCCAGGCTGTGTGTGCTGTGCTGTCCAGGCTGTGTGTGCTGTGCTTCCATTCAGGGTTGTTCTGTCCATCCAGTGTGCTGTCAATCCAGGAGTGTGCTGTGCTGTCTATCCATGGGTGTGCTGTGCATCCAGGGGGGTGCTGTGCTGTCCATCCAGGGGCTGTAAAAAACAAAAAGTTAAGAAAAGTTTAAAAAAAAAAAAAAAGATTTTTTTTTTGTGCTGTACCCCAGTGTATCCATATAAGCACTGTGATGCTGCACTGTACCCCCCCCCTCCAGTGTATCGATTTAAGTACGGTGATGCTGCAGGCCGTACCCCAGTGTATGCTTTCATACCCCAGTGTATCCATATAAGCACTGATAATGCAGGCCGTACCCCAGTGTATGCTTCCATACCCCAGGGTATCCGTATAAGCACTGTGATGCTGCAGGCTGTACCCAGTGTATGCTTCCATACCCCAGTTTATCCATATAAGCACTGTGATGCTGCATGCTGCACCCCAGTATATCCATATAAGCACTGTGACGCTGCAGGCTGTACCCAGTGTATGCTTCCATACCCCAGTGTATCCATATAAGCACTGTGATGCTGCAGGCCGTACCCCAGTGTATGCTTCCATACCCCAGTGTATCTGTAAGAGGGGTGCGGTGCAGTGCCTGCTGCCGTGCAGGTGTACTTCCGTTCGTTACCTTGCGTCGCACCCTCTCACCTTCAGGCCGTGTGTTGAACAGACGGTCCTGGAACTCCCAAATGGACACGATGACCTAGGAGGAAGGAGACGATGTGAGCACCGTCCTTCCACACATCGACCAACACGCCCTACCGAACCGAGGGATAAATTCAGGTTTTAAGTGAAGATCATCACTGGCACTTTTGGCCTCAGATCCTGAATTTTCACCTATCGGTACTCACGCACCAGGTGAAGACCCGTCCTTGCACCGGGATGCAAGGTTCACTGTCCACCCAGAAGGAAGGAAGGATAGGTAGTGACAAACAAACAAGGAGAGACAGTACACACAGATATTTCTCACCGTGTCCACTCTTGCTCTAGGTCCGCTCACTCGCCTACAGGTCCCTGTAAGGAGATACACACCACAGCCGTGCAGGGCCTAAACCTATGTCACGCAACTACACATATTAAGGTAACATAGCCCTCAACCTACAATGTGTGTGTGCGAAATGTATAACAACAACTAAACTTTTATCCTGCACGGAACACCAATCCAATATGGCTATGCCATAGGACAGGCCGTATAAGTACATATGAGCAAAACACGGTGCTGTCCCTTTACCTGCTACCTGCCTATCCAGAGCTGGCCAGCTCCTCTTCTTAGTGACTGGGGAAACACTACCTTATTGATGGGAGCCTCACAGCTCTCCACTGGGGTTTCTGCTCACACCTCTAATCAATTACACAGGGGCTGCCAACTTTCTATACCAGTGGTCTGGGCCTATTGCCCAGACCCCTTTATTAATGTGCTGCCTCAGGCCTATGGGCCTGTCCTATGGTGGGCTCAGGGGATGGCCGAGCCCTAATGCCCAGGGCCACTTTACTCAGGGCTCAGGCCTATGGGCCTGCCTACCAAGGGGCTTATTGTATAGGGCCTAACACCCTCCTGAATTGGGTACAGTCCTAGGGCCTGGCTGATGGCCACGGGCCTAGTGCCCGCCTATTTGTACCCTCAGTGATCTGGGCCTAACACCCAGATCACTGGCTCCTAACCAGGCCTAATTCTATAGGAATTCTATAGGGCCTACTGCCCCCTCTGCAACGTCAGGGCCTAGTGCCAACCTATTTACCCACAGGCCTATTTCCTAAATGTGCCTCCGGGCCTTGTGCCCGACACCTGGTGGTCTAGGGAGGTTATATGTAAGTGGATGTGGCCCAAGGCCACCTACCCGAATCTTTGGAAGAGGCTGCAGTGGGGTGCTTTGTTAAGCTCTTTTGCACTCCTCCACTGCAGTCCTCTCCGGTCCTCAGCCAAAACTCGCCTCCCACCGACTACCGCCGTCCTCAAGGCTCAACTGCTGTCTTCTTAGTTGAGCCCGTCATCTTCTGGCCTTTTCTGCGGCCGCTGGAGCTCTTCTCCCGAGGTCTTCTTCCTTCCCGTGCTGCCAACTAACAATGCCCTCCCGCCCGGCAGCATCCAATATATGATGCCGCCGGTGGGTGAAGCTATGATACGGCAAGCCCTGATTGGCTCGGCGCAGCCATTTTCTATTGGCTGCCAGTCCGCAAGCCATGATTGGCTCGCGGCTGGAGCCTAACTTACCTGACCACTGAACCGGCGCTGGAAACCAACAAGCAGCTCCAGCACCGGACTCCCGCCGCAACTCGGACTCCACTACTGGATGGGACCGGGCGGTCCCTTCCTCAGGTACCCGCCATGTGTGCCCCTCCGGCGCTGGTGGAAGGGGCCGGGCGGCCGCTTCACCAGATACCCACTGCCTCTGCATTGTCGGCGCTAGGGACACAATCACTGTCCCAGTGCCGACTACGGATGTGTCCCGCAGAGGACACATCCTCCCTGACCCGTCACTCTGTGTCTTTGCTGGGATCAGCCACTTGATCCCAGCACGACTTTCCACATATCCATATAAGCACTGTGATGCTGCAGGCCATACCAAAGTGTATCCATATAAGCACTGTGACGCTGAAGGCCATACCACAATGTATGCTTCCGTACCCCAGGGTATCCATATAAGCACTGTGACACTGCAGGCCGTACCCCCCAGTGTATCCATATTAGCACTATGACGCTGCAGGCTGTACCCCACTGCATTCACATAAGTGGTGGGACACCGCAGTTTCAAAGTTTAAAAAGAAAATAATCAAAATTTAAATATATATATATTTGTTGTTGTACTTTTCCATCCAGTGGCTGTTCTTGCTCGTGATAAAAAGAAAGCAATTGTCATGCCTGGGTATAAGACCAGAAAAGTCACATCTTCGGTGTGGAATTATTTTAACCCAAATCCTGCCAACAGTTGTGAAGACATCTGTACCATTTGTGAAGCCAAAGTTAGTAGATGTAGGGACGTTAACCATCTAGGCACCTCCTCCCTGTTACGTCATGCAATTTATTTAACAAGCAGTCCAGTATCAGCTACTAGCAGTTTGGACCAGCACATGCAATCTTCACCACCTCATCATCAACCTCCTTTTTAATGAATGGAGGTAACAAACAAAGCAAGGACTTCAGCCACAAAAGTGTCAGTCCTTGTCGCTAAAGTGCTTGGTTTGTTAAACTGTGCATGTCCTTTTTAATATCCCACATAAGAGTAGGTGGGAGGGCCCGAAGACAATTCCATCTTGCATCTCTTTTCTTTAAATTTTTCACAATTTGGGGCATTGCCGACTGACATTTTTATAGTTTATTAAACTGCCATTCTATCTGACACTGCTGTGTGGTAATGTTTCACAGATGTCCTATAATTATTTAAACTGCCGTCTGGTTGTGCTGCTGCTCTGCCGCTTACTTTAGCCAGCCAGCTCGCTGCAGCCTTTGGCCTATATTGGTGAAAAGTAGTGACAACAATATTGTGAGCTGTAAGGTGGTTAAAATTGACTGTAAATGCCTGGAAATTATTATTATTAAGGTTAATAATACTGTAGGAGCAAAAACTGGTCCAAAATTATGTGATTTTAATAAATACAGATCCAAAACACGCAAGGATAGTTATGCAAAACCAAATCCAGATCCAAAACACGAAGGAGATACAGATCCAAAATCAGCAAAAATGGCTTGGTGCACATCTATAGTTTAAATAATTACAGTTAGGAGCTGATTGGTTGGTACTTTATCTTTGTCCACTTTATCACTCTTCAAAGCTTAGTACATCGTCCCCTATATCCTAATTCAGTGAATGCTTCCTTCAAAACAGTTACTAGAATGATTGATTCTCAGGTCCAGGAAGCAGTGAAGCAGATGCCATCTTCACACACCAACATGAATAAAGTGGAATGACAGGGATTAAGATCACTAATACCCCTTTTTCACCTAAATTCCGGGTCTGTTCCGGATAGGAAGTTCCTATCCGGATCAGACCCGGAATTTTGCTGGCGCCGACTCGGGATATTCCCGAGTCAGCGCCGCTCACACCGCAGTCGGGTCTGCATAGACCCGGCTTTTGCGGAGTGAAAGTGGTCGCTTGGAGATGACGTCATCTCCAAGCGCCACTGAAGCCGGACCAATCGGCCGGCTAGCAGCGCACTCCAGGTCATCGTAACCCGGAGTGCGCTGTTCTCACAGCAGGGTTTCACGGGCTACGCCAGTGTTAAACCCTGCTAGTTACCTGGGTTGGATTGCCGGGTCACTCGACCCGGCGATCCAACTCTCTCCCCTTTTACACCAGGGAGCTGCCTGGGTTAACCCTTCAAAAACCGGGGTTTAGCTCCGGTGTAAAAGGGGTATTAGTAAACAGACTGATATCATCATTAGACCAGCCAATAAAGATGGAGGGATTGTAGTACAAGATATGAGTGATTACATTATTGATATTGGATCCCAATTATGCAATGGAGAGGTGTATAAAAATCTTCCAGGTGATCCCATGACTGAATTAAAAAAAGAACTGGATGAAAATTTAACCCATGCTGTGGAAGATGGTCAAATATTTATGGCACTAAAACATACACTTACAGTACCACAGCATTCTCCATTAGATCTATTCTGTATATGATCTCTAAAGTCCATAAGAACCCACAGCAAACCCCTGGTAGACCGATTATATTGGTTAGGGGTTCATTGTATTAACTTGTGTGCATTTCCCTGGATCATTATTACAATCATATTCTGACAAGGTACACTTTTTTGAAGTATACATCAATTCTACTTGTAATGCTACAACAATTGAGTAAAACGCCTTCTCTATGCATACTCTGTACTATTGACGTCAAGAATCTTTATACCTGTATTCCACACTCTGCAGGAATATAGGCAGTGAGACGTCTTATTTATGGGAATCCCCTATATGAGGGTCTGTCTGTGGAGCTTTTTATGACCCTGTTGGAACTCCCTCTTATGAGAAATTACTTTACGTTTAAAGGAAACTATTGCCTCCAACTTCAAGCCTGTGCGATGGGGTTCACTGTAACCCCATCATTTGCAAACAGTTACATGCCTTTTGTTGAAGATGAGCTATCTTCTCTGACATGTCTATCTCTGAAAATGTGTTACTTTACACAAGATATATAGATGATTTACTTCTTCTATGGATTGGCTCAGACATGCCGAAGGAGTCACACAGAATTGTTTTGGGCGGAGGCGAATTTGCTTGTTTCCTTACACTGGACTGTTGTTTGGATTCCGGATCATAAGCACAAATCCACGATACGTCACCCGTCACAATCGATTTCAGAAAATCGGATATCCTCTCCGACATTCGATCGGTGTTCTTGCATGATTCAACCAGTCATCACATTTGCTCTTCTGTGAGATTTCTGGGTACCCACCTGGTACACATGTGATGTATTTTCAGTTCCTTTGTCACAATATGCTGAAACCCTTCAAATAAGATGCCAAGTGAAGCCGAAAGTTTGCGTAAAGTGAACCTTCTATAATTTTGCAACAACTCAAAAATGTCAATGTTGACATTTATAACCGCGGCGGATGGTCTCCCAAAACATGCTTCCTCTATCACTCACGTATTACCCTCTTTGAAGTGCTTCCACCTCCAAAAAACTGCAGCATGGCTAATTACAAAAAAGCCTGGATATAGAATATTGAACTTATATGCCTTAGTAGGCCAATAAGATTGTTTAAATTCAACCAGACAAAAGAGCGCTTGACATAAAATTAACAATTTATTGTAAGATAAAATAATTATAAGCAATAAAATTAACTATAAAAATCAGACACATCGATGTATGAGCGTCACAATAACCAGCATAGCGTTGCAACGTCTACCTATGGGACAGAAAAACAGAGGCAGTCCCACTACTTTTCAAAACACAAGGGTATGCGCACATAACACTGCCTCCATCAGCTAGCCTTCTTCCCATAGTGCATACTGGTCCATGTAAACGACGCACATTCACCCAATCATCCACATGATGTAAAAGAAAAATGTGATTCATCAGACTAGACCACCTTCTTTTATTGCTCCATGGTCCATTTCTGACACTCGTGCCCATTTTGTAGGTGCTTTTTGCAGTGGACAGGGGTCAGCAGGGGCACTCTGACTGACCTACGCAGCCCCATTCTGTATGCAGTAAATTGCAATGCACTGTTTGTTCTAACACCTTTCTATCATAGCCAGTATTAACTTTTTCAGCAAATTTTGCTACAGTAGCTCTTGTGCAGAATTGGACCATAAGGGCTAGCCTTTACTCCCAACTTGCATAAATGAGCCTTGGGCACCTATGACCCTCTTGCTGGTTCACCAGTTGTCATTCCTTGTACCACTTTTAGCAAGTACAACTACTAACCATTACTACTAACCATTACACACCAGGAACACCCCACAAGACCTCCTGTTTTGGAGACGCTATGACCCTATAGGCTAGTCATCACAATTTGTATGAGTTTGTAAAGGGATCAGGACCACCAAAATAATGCAGCCCACACCATGAAAAACCAGGCCCTTGCTGATAGCATTTGGGTTCTTCCCATATCTGTATGTAACAGCAAATAAAAGAGATTTTTTTGCTGGTGAACTATAGGTTCCAGCATGTCCTGTCATGTCAAATTTAATGGCTGCCAGGGCAAGCTAGCATTTGTAGAACTGCATGTACTGGCACACACAGACATTCACATGCCCTATGAGACCTATATAAAAAGTATTTTCCAAACAAATTTTATCTTTTACTCTTTTATTGCTCCTCTAATTGCAAATTGTGGGTCTTCTTCATTCTACGCAGCATCCCTGAAGCTGGCTTGGCAGGAAAGAAAAACACTTGGAAGCAGGGCCGCCATCAGGGGGGACTGCCAGGGACTGGAGTCCCGGGCCCAGACACTCAATCATGGAAGGGGGGCCCACCCGCTCCTACCACCTGCTGTGCAACAAAGTCAGAGGAGGCGGCCCGACTGCTCCTACCATCCCCTGCTACTACAGTGTAATGGGGCGGGCTGGGCCAGGGGACAGAGGAATGGATGGCGCAGGCTTGGTTTAACTTTCTGCCGTCTCACCAGGACATGTCCCAGCGCAATAAAGTTTTTGTCATCTTGTTTGTAGCTCAGTGTGTGTGATGTCATGACGTCCGCACGTTGCCACAGAAAAACAGGGGAGCAGCCCCACAATGAGGAGCTCAGCAGAGAGATCAAGCCAGGGTAGGAGAGCTATAGTCAATGGCCTATTTCACATTTGCCAGTTTTGGCCGGCCGGGGAAGAACCTGGCGGTAAACGGCTGGATTTTTTGCAACGGTCGGAACAAGACCATGTGTGTAAAAGGAAACATTGGCGTGCAGGGACGGGACAGACACAGCACGGCAGCCATCCTGCACAGTGGATATTCCCGACTGTAACATGGCAACCGTGCCATGCCCGTGCCGTGTGAAAGAAGGCACCTGCTTTCAGCCACCAATATTTTTCACACCCGGCAAAAAAACGTGCGGCTTTTTGCCACCCGGTCAAAACCGGCAAATGTGAAATAGGCCTAACTCAGTGGTTCTCAAACTCGGTCCTCAGAACCCCACACAGGTCACATTTTCCAGGTCACCCAGCAGGTGCACAGGTGTAGTCATTACTCTGTGCAGGTGCAGGACCCATTCTGCAAGTGTGCAGAATGGGTCCTTCTAACTCACTCACAGACTGGCAGCAGACTGGAAGTGATTGATAGTCTGCTGCCTCTTTGAGCAGGGAGTGGGTGGCGATGCCCTCTGTTTCCTGAAACAGAGGTGTGTTGCCGCCATTGCGGGGGATGGAAGAACCCAGGATCTCCGTCAGCTGACAGAGATTTCCTGGCTTCTTCATCTCATCTGCGACGGCCGGCTAGCTGCGTGATCTCATGGATCACCTTAGCCGGCCAATGTCCCGCAAAGTATCCGATGCTGCGTTGGACAATGCATCTCAGATACGTAATGCAGCAGGAGGCGTGATGGCTCCTGCTGCATTACCATATCAGCACAGATGAAATTGCAAAGCTGCTTGCGAGCAGCTTTGCAATTCCATCTAAAGCTGAATCATGCCCAGTGTCTGTATCCAAATGCTGCTTTTTCATCTCAACAAAGCAGGCACTCTCCAATAAACATAGGAATAAAGACTTATAGACTATATATATACACACACATATTTATATTGTGACAAAAGCACTGGTAAGGTTATACACAGGAGATATATTTGTCCCAGGTTTCTGACCTCTATGTATTAACACCTCAGGACAGAGGTTCCCAAACTCGGTCCTCAAGGCTTACCAACAGTTCAGGTTTTAGAGATATCCATGGTTGAGCACAGGTGACTTAATTAGTACCTCAATTTGATTTAACCACCTGTGCTCAACCATGAATATCTCTAAAACCTGAACTGTTGGGCAGCCTTGAGGAACGCATTTGGGAACCTCTGCCCCTTGAAAATGTCTGTGATTGCAAAACAGACTTGATAGATGTTTGGGCTTTTTCCTGGGGTTATAGATGGGAGGAAGGGTTCTATCCATTAGGCCAATTTCAGGTCTTCAGCCTGTGAACAGTCTAATAAGTACTTGCATCTGTAAGAGGCTAATAAAGGTGTGTCAGGGTTTTCACTCAGTGTCTTTCTACCTGGGGAAACAGGCAGCAGGCTTGTTAAGAGACATTGTGATTTACTGACCATGAGTAATGTGCATATGCCTATGTTTGCTGTAGGGGCATTAGGTCCTACCATGGTTGAGAGAGGGATACTGTTTGTTTAGATAGAGGTGGGTTCTCCCTGCCTGATTGCAGGACACTGGCCTCCTGGACGATTTCCAAAACAGTCTTAGAGATTTGTGGTCCTCCCTGCCTGACTAAGTCTGGACACTAGCCTCCTGGTCCCCAATGGCCTCCAGGCACACTGGCTGCCTCCAGGCTCTATAGATGCCACAGTCCCACTTGGACGTTCCTCTGGCAGCCTGACTGGTCTGTCTTGTCAGCCTCACCAAAGCTCTGTATACAAGGTAACATCTAGGTGTTATCACATTTCTTATGTCTACCCTGTGTGAGACGGTCTCTCCAGGCCCACACAGAATATATGACTCACTATTGCCATCGCCACTTAGTGTGATATAGCCAATATATATATATATATATATATATATATATATTTACACATGCACACATACAGTATACACACACATATACAGTATTCTGCTGTGTACTTGGACAAGGTAACTTATCTTCTGTTCAACTTTGGCTCCCCAGAAGGTCCCAACTTGCTGAGAGCAGCTTGTAAGGAACAACTTCTCATTTGGGATTATTCATATGTGCTTCCGCCATCCCGAATCCCTCCATCCCGCCAGCCAGCATGGCCAGTGTTAGAGACACTGAGCCTGCGCAGGCTTTAATGCAACCCTATCCTTGCATACTGTCAGTTTGTAGCAAGCCAGGCCCGTCTGCAGATCACTATGTTGATCCGAGATATGGCTTGCCTGATAGTAATGCCGGTGGCGAGTGTCAGGGGGCCCCTAGGGTGCCTGTTTAAGGCACTTCGATTGCCTATCTGTGGTATCGGTGGAGGAAATAAAGTATGCTATAGTTGTTTATAGGTTAAAATGTATTGTTTTGAATCATTTTTCAATATTTACTTCAATTGGGGAGGGGAGGGTATGATCCATGGACTTCCATAGGTATCTTGTGGGCTTCCAACACAACTGGTAAAGAAATTAAACTTGAGATGAATTGGTGCAGCTTGACTCATTTTTAATGCTAACTATGGAGCTATCAACATTTTGTTTCTCAATTTATCTAATTATATCATTGAAGGCTATAGAGTCAAGAGCATTTAATAATATAAATTTATATAGTCTAGACTACCAATCATTTCTTGCATGGTGATAAGTCTGAGACTACACAAGGCATCTGTTGCACTCTGCCCTTAGGTTACTGAAGTCTTACATAAAAGAGACCTTACACACAGGTGTAAAAGACCAGGCATTTAATATTGAGAATTTATGCTTTTTTTTCCTTTGCCCATATTCAGGAACAATTTACCCTCTAGGCACAAAGCACACATTACATAAAGTAAATTTTTTTATAGAGACGACTCTACTAGAAGCACAGAATGTGACAGTTGAGTTGGCTCAGCAGGAATGCCACATTTGTCAAATATTTGGAGAAGAAATATACTATTCTAATGAGAATAAGATCGGACAAGCTGGAATCAGCAAGCCTACTGTACATTGTTAGCAATAAGATGTTCTGATTGTTAAAATATATATATTGCTAATGTTTCAAATACTGACATTTACATTCTGTACTTTAGGCATCATATATCATCAAATAACATAAGATTTTCACATGAAGTTTTGTATGTAGAACTTATATTGAAAATAGAAACATCTTCATTATAAATGTGTAAAAATTCACTTAATTTCATGTAAGCACAAATAAAAAAAAAACTAGGAAAAGCATATTAGTGCATACACAAAGGCCCTAGGGTACACTATGGCCATAATTTAGATGTTAGTGCAAACTCAGCAAAATGGTAAAAAATTGCACCTGTATAAACAATGCTGTGAGCAAAGGGGCGCAAATACAGTTTTGTTTTGTTAGTTTTTACCTTCTCTGCATGCAGGGAAAATAATGACTGATTTTGCATGTAGCACATAAACCCTGGACAGTTAAATTTTTTACACTGTGATTTAAAGTTGAGCTAGAATGCACCTCCTTCCATCAAACGGAGAGATTTTCTAACCTGTGGTTTTATCTGAGCACATAGTTTACTCTGTTTTGATGAGCAGTTTATAAACTGAAAGATTTACTAAAGGCCAAACCCCACAACAAAGCTCAACAATCCAAACTGCCCATTCTGAAACCGCAAACCCTGCCCATGTCAGGATGTTACCCTTTGTACTTGAGAGGCGAGTGCATTTAACTGCGATTAATGGTGTGTTAGGCATAATTGATAGTGTAGGCAGGGTTGTCTTAACAGCAGTGTGGGCCCTGGGCAAAGCAATGCACTGGGGCCCCTACCCACTAAATGGTCAATAAAATTAAACCCTCCTGCATCAGACCTTCATCAGACCTCCCACACAGACCTCCCGGAACGCCTGCCGTTTGGGGGCGGCCCCACTGACATCACCAGTGATGTCAGTGGGAGAGCTTCCAGCTCTATTAGAGCCAGAAGCTCTCTGGGGCTTGCGGCCCCAGACCCTACCACAAGGGTCTCGTCACAAGCCCAATGGTCACGATGGTCTTGACCATTGCGACCATCAACCTGGCCGCTTGCAATAGGTGTGGGTGGTCACACACAGCTATGCGAGCGGCCAGGAGGCCGAACAATAATAACAAAAAAAAAACGCTCTGATTCAGAGCGAGTGCTCGTTCAGAGCGTCCGGCTCTGAATCAAGCCCTCTGTCTGATTGGTCTGAAGCCGGCGGATGAAGTGAAACTGGGACTGAGGTGAGTACTCGTCACCGGAGGGGATGGGGGGGGGGGAGTTTAGATAAGAATACAGCGCATCGGCAGCCGGCTTATAAATATATCACAAATTTACCAACTGGCCATGGCTGCAGGGGGGCGGGTTGGCGGGCCCCTACAAGCTTCGGGCCCTTGGGCAACTGCCCAACAAACCCAATGGAAGAGATGGCCCTGAGTGTAGGAACTTGCAGAGAATTGGGGTCCCTTGACTACAGCTTAAATGTTTTGATCAAAATATGAACAAAATCCCTATGATTTTATTTGATAGATGGATACACACAGACTTGCACTATATTAATGTAAGCACCGATACTAAAAGTCTTTCTGTTTTTAAATATAATTCTTGTTCTGATGTTATACAAATTTATAATTCATAATGGGAATGAAAAGAAAAACATCTATGGAAAGAGAAGATTGCTCTCATGCAACACCCTACGCACAGTGAGTAAGGCTACTTAATAGCTGGGCAGCCAATCAGGAGAGGTCTCTTACATGATTTTAGGGGCTTGCAAGCCACAACATATCAAATGTGATTTTAATTTTCAGCATTATCAGATGTGTGGCAGTTTCCAAACCTCAGTTTAGTACATCCCCTAAGTATTTAAATTTTCCTTAAGCCACCAACCCATGCAGTGTTCAATATTTTTGTAGCTATAATTAAAGTCACTGATGATAATTTATCCTACTGTAGGTGAAAACAGTGTAATAATACAGAATGATGATGTTGGTATACAGATATTTTGTTCAGTGCTCCATATTTGCTCATTGGTGCTTTACTTTGTGGACCACAGGGAAAATTTAAATGTACTGTACGATATCCATTTTACAATGTTATAAGAATATGTTTTAAGCCTTGCTTTCATGGCAGTTTGGATTGCATTTATAATTTTTTTTTTATCATGTTTGTATGTTGTTACTTTTTGTAGATGTCATTATAAAGATATTTTTATGCAGTTAAGATTTTTTTTATTTTCTTTCCTAGTACATTTACTAAATAATATTTGTGGGATAGTACCTGAATACAATGTAGCCCTACCCTGTGTACTCCAGTGCAAACAATTTTTGGGGCAGATGTTATTTACAATAAATTATAAGACATATAATATTTTAATTAACAAAAATGTGTTTACTTTTGAGCACATACTAAAACCAGTATGTTGCTGAGAAGCAAACAATTTGTTGCAATATTATAAAGCAAATTTAAAATGTATGATTTTTTCTTTTTTACCAAAAAAAGCAACACTTGTTACAGTAATGTATAATGTAATTAATATTCTAGAAGATACTACAGAAAAATGGTGATTAGACAAAATAATTGAGATCAAGGGCAGTTCAGATGATTGGACATGCATTAAAACTATGTATGTTAAGAGTTTCCTCTGCAATTTTACTATACAATTTAGGTTTTATGGGCTAAATCATCAATAAATTTGTCAGTGGATCAAACAACAAATAGCAAAGCAAAATATTCAAAACTCATATCCCACACCTGAAAGTTATTTTTTGTTCCCGCAAGTCATGTTCGGATAATTGTCACTCTACTGTATATACTTTAATGTTTTTAATACATTTAAGAGTACAATAATCTGAAAGTTTCTGGCAGTTAAATAAAGAAGTTTGAATAAGAGACAGCTGGTAATTATCCATGCAAACAAAAGGAGGACAAATACAATTTGAGATCGATACACTAATAAAATATATCTTAACTGAATGTTGCAGATCACAAAAAAAAATGTTAAGTTAACAGGAAGTCTGCAATAGAGAAATTAATCCAATTGTAGATGCTGGATTAGATCTGCTTTTGAGAAAGACCATCAAGGTCGAAGCAGTCATGCAGGTAAAGTACTTTCCTTCCTTGGTGGAACTTTGCACATGGTGAACAGCTAAATCAGTGGAACTTCCAGACTCCACTGCTAATAAAGATCTATGGATGTTATTCCATTTTTTTCTTTCTATGTTATTCTGACATACGGAGGAAAATATTGATACACAGGAGAAGATAAATCAAAGAAGCCCATATAAGCATGTTATTCTCCTGCACAAAGTAAGAACAATAACTAGTGAGTGTGGAGAAAAGGCTTTGGGTTAGGATACAGTATACTTTACCTTTTAACACAGGGATTCTCCTAGTGATTAACCCACTACACCCACAGGGGTACAGGGGAATTCCCTGGTGGGCCCCACTGCCTGAGATCCCTACCCCCTCCTCTAGGGGTCAAGTTCCAGACTGTTCACTGAATTGTACTTTGTTACTCTATATTTGAGGATCAGTTACCTTGTGAAGCAGGACCACTGAAAAAAACATTAGTTCTTTGTTTTCTTCTATAGCAACTACACCAATATTTGCCAAATGGTTAGCCAAGCAACTGTGGTGGCTGGCCACAACCCCTCTGGTGAATGACCACACCCCTTAAGCATAGGCCCCTACTACTGCATTCTCCCGGTGGGCCCTTTACGACCCAGTCCGACACTGTAAATAGCTGCTTATTATTACATTTATTTAACATCTTTTCATATATGTTAGAACATGGTAGCCCCTTAATAGAGTACCGCAACCATACACTTCCACATCTTGGTCATATAGCTGCCAGTATGATGGTTTATGTATTGCAGTGGCTACATGATCGCATTGCCAATTGTTAGGCTGAACATTCCTGTACAGGTCCATTTTCGTTGGGCAATGAGGTGATTAGTCTTTTTGCCAGTGAAAGTTTCTGCTACAGTAGTTACTACCTCAGCTCTTGGATTCTGTTTCATATATTGCTTATTATTTTGATCTTGGCTTTCACTCTTTGACTACATTGTATGCTTCCTGTCCTTACCCATACTTGCCGACATTCTGGCTGCACCCTCCGGCATAAGGGTGTGTGGCAGGGACAAGATGTAGCATTGGAGGTGGAGTGGCGGGCGTGCATTATCATAGTCCTGCAACGCTACAAATGGCGAGATTACCTGCATTGTGAAGCAGAGGGTGGGGTCATGATGATGCAATTCAGCACAAATCATGTCATTGCCGCTATCCCACTGCAGGGGGGGTGTAGGTGTGTGATGGGGTCCGAGGGTAGCGGGTGGGTGGCCTCCCGGTCATTCTGGCAGAGTAGGCAAGTTTGCCCTTACATTTGGAATAGTTTATGGATTTCTCTGTACACTATGTGGTCTATTCACAAGAGCCTTGGAGAGAGAGAAAGTGGAAAGAGATAAAATACCAACCAATCAGCTCCTAACTGTTATTTTTCATACATTTTTCATACACAGCCTGTAAAGTGACAGGAGCTGATTGGTTTGTACTTTATCTCTCTCCTAGGCTTAGTGAATAGACCCCTATGTGTCCAACTCATACTAGGGATTCTCTTCCTTAAAGTGCATTGCAGTTTTCATTCAAACCAATACTTAAATTAATTGTTACATACTGGTCAATATATTATTATCACTTTGTTGCTACTGAACCTCTTGTCAGTGGAAAGGTATGCTATGATGAAATGCTATTTGCATTTATTTTCTGTGTAGTTTATACTGGGATGTAGCCAGCAACCCGGCATGCGGGATGCTGATGGTCGAAATAGCGACACCAGAATCCCGACAGCATCAGGATCCCGGCTCCAGAATTCCAACCATTGGCATCCCAAAGATAAGTATCAGGGGATAGGGGAGAGTTAGGTGTAGGGTTAGGCACTATGGAGTAGGGTTAGGTTTAGGGTGCGAGGAGGGGGAGGTTAGGTTTAGGCACTAGGGAGGGTTAGAGTAGGGTGTGGGGGAAGGTACTTAACTTAAGGGAGTTGGGATTCTCACTGTAGGGATGCCACTGTCGGTATTCTGACCAGTGGCATCCTGACCGCCGGGATCCCATCCTCAACCCATTTATACTGTAAATGCCCTACTGCAGAACCACTTGCCAAGTGTGTTATATTGCATGCAATTAATACTGTGAGTATGGTGTTCTATATATTGCTGACCTATTGCACTATTGTAGAACCTACCTTTGAAATCTCATATCTTTTATATTGTCATATCACATTGTGAACATACTGTGTCATAATGCCTAGAACACTGGTATTTACACATGATTAATTAGTGTACTGTTTACTCTAATAATCATACCAATCTGTGATAAATTCTTACTACCCACACTGAATCCTAGCAGCATCCTAGTACCAGTAACAAATTCAAAGGAAAGGTTTGGGTTCTCATTCTAGTAATATATCATAAGAGAATTAGTCACTTGCAAAATATGCTGCATAGTAAATCTGGCCCTACAGTAAGTCAAGCAGGTCAAATGGTCAGGTAATATATAAATCAACTAAGAAACAAAAGCTAGAGCAGTAAGCACAGAGTGATGTGTGTAAAATATATGATGCACATAAAATCCAGTATAATAATAGCTCAGCTAATTTTCCTCAAATAAAAAAAAACTAAAGCTAGAGGGTTTGTTTCAAATAAAATCAGAAATGCCTCTAGACATCTCCATATTACACACTGTATTATCAATTTATATCCATGACATTTTATTGATTACACATTATACAACAGGTGGCAACTTGATCCAAAAACTATTCAAACTAAAGCTTGGATTACATTTATTCAAAAATGTACCTTGCTTGGTTGTTGATGAATGTAGTAAATTAAGTTGGCGTAACTTAATTCAACAAATCAATAGTCATGTTTAGTCCAAAAATATCTCCATCCGGTTAAAGTACATTTGCCAAAAGCTAAACCGCACAATAATTAATAATTTGAAAAGCTGACATTATAATGAAATCAGAATTGAGCCATGCCACTACTTGCTTTGTTAAACATGAATAATAAAGCTTATTAAGTGAAATATTGTCACTACAATTGCATAAACATGGTTTGACAAAAGTTGCCGTGTATACAGTACATATCTGGCTATGAACGTTTGCAAGTCCAGTGCATAGTCTTGTTGTTCTCAACAAGCGGCCAAATGCATATATGTTTTCAATCTATAGGTCTCTAAATGCCTGAGTGCTAATCATCTTTACCCACATTGCAGCATTTTTTTCCCATAGGAGGGGTATCTAACAGGATGAAAATGTCATCACTCAATAGTTAGATGAGTATGACACTGATGTTATTCCCATGTCATGGCCTTCTCAGTCACCAAACTGAACCAAAGAAAGCCATTGTGCATATTTTGTAACAGTGACTGAGACGGTGTTTCACAGTATATAAGCAGCACACAGATATTGGATTTTTTTTACACTGTGTTGGAGAGTATCCAATCATTATATATATATATATATATATATATATATATATATTTATTGTGATATAGTTGGGGTAGGGAGTCCTTCTCCTGGGGTAGATGGATACCTCCTTACACACAGCAGCCAGGAATCAGCACACCAGTCCAGGGTTTTCGTGCAAGCTGGTTGGAACCAGTTTTATTGTGTAATATAAACAACAAATAAACATAAATTCTAGCCCGTCTGGGCACTAACTAGACAGGTTATTCCCTCTCTACAAGTGTCAGGGCCTACTGCTTTACCACAAACACAAACACAGCAATTTCAAATGTCACAGTGTCTCTGAACAAACCTCAGTGTCTGTTCTTCCCAGGGTATGGGAGACACTCAACCAAAACTTAACACAGCTTATCTAAGCCACTTCCAGGTGCAACTACTAATCAGCCTGCTCTCAGACTGAAAGGCCCAACACCTGGAATGGCCTGTGGATGGAGCCCTCCCTTCTCTTCTCACATCCACACCCGTAGGACCAATTATCCAGCTTTTACCAAAAGCCAACACTTCTGGTCTGTTTGGCATAACAGACTTTTCCTGGGGTTTTTAAAACACGTATGATAGGAATCTGGGACACACATATATGCCATCCCAGACTTCTCCAGTGCTTCTATCACATATCCCACCCCTTTGTTTCAACCTGTGGGCGGAACAACTGCAGCCCCCAAACAACGAACACGAAACAAAGCACCTGCATTGGCCAGCTGGCTTCCTGGCTTGTGTTCGACTGTAAACTTAAAGTTCTGCAGTGCCAAGAACCACCTTGTTATTCTTCCATTGCTCACTTTGTTCTCTGACATCCATTTCAAAGGGGCATGGTTAGTGATCAGCCTAAACTTCCTTCCCATCAAGCAGTACCTGAGAGTTTCTAATGCCCACTTTATGGCCAATGCTTCTTTCTCAACCATAGCATAGTTTCTCTCATGTACATTCAACTGCCTGCTTAAGTAACAAATAGGGTGTTCTTCACCTTCTTTACTCTGGGACAGGATCGCTCCTATGCCTACATCTGATGCATCAGTTTGCACCACAAACTCCCTGTCAAAATCAGGGGTCATCAGAACTGGTTGGGTACACAATGCAATTTTTAACCCCTGAAAAGCCTTCTCTGCTTCAGGACTCAATTTAACCATGACTTTCTGTTTCCTTTTGGTAAGGTCAGTCAGTGGGACTGCAATGGTGGCAAAATTGGGTATAAATCTCCTATAATACCCAGTAATCCCTAAGAAGGCTCTCACCTGCTTCTTATTTAGGGGTCATGGCCAGTTTTGTATTGCCTCAATTTATTAAGCTGTGGCTTTATTAAACCTCTGTCAATGGTGTATCTGAGATACTTTACTTCTTCCATCCCTAGGCAACACCCTTTTGGGTTGTCTATCAATCCTGCCCTATAGATGGAGTCCAACACTGCTTGCACTCTGGGCAAGTGAGACTGCCAATCAGGACTATGAATGACCACACCATCTAGATAAGCAGCAGCATACTGTCTATGGGGCCTTAGAATTCTACCCATCATCCTTTGAAAGGTAGCCAATGCCCCATGTAACCCAAAGGGCAACATCTTGTATTGGAACAACCCCTCTGGTGCAGAAAAGGCTTTCTTTTCTTTAGCATTCTCAGTTAAATGCACTTGCCAATACCCTTTGGTTAAGTCTAGAGTGGTTAAATACCTGGCTGTTCTTAGTTTTTCAGTTAGTTCATCCACCCTAGGCATAGGGTAGGCATCGAACTTTGACATACTGTTCAACTTCCCCCACTTTTTCCCTGGCTTTTACCAGAGTAGGGTCATTTAACTGCTCCATGGCAAAGACCTCTTTTCTGACTTCAAGATCAGGCAGATGAACAACTGGCTCAATAACGTTTCCCATCTCAGTAGGAGGCACATCACTTGGTGAGCCACCATCATTCTCAGACACTTAAGAAACTCCTTCAACTACTGCATCAGTAACCTTCTCAAATGGGTCAGGGTTATTTACTTCTATAACAAATCGGCTTTCCCACAACTTCCTGAAATGAGCAAAGTCTCTCCCCAATATGGCATCATAGATCAAGCCACGCACCAAACCCATAAAGACTATCGCGGAACCACATTGTGTTTCTATGTTCACCTCTGCAGTAACATAATAGCGGAGTATCCCCATGTACGCTGGTCACACCAACAGTTTTTCCCTTACACTTCAAGGGGTTCACCAGTTCAGCTTTCACAAATGTAACCAGGCTACTAGAATCTAACAGAGCCTCTACTCGGTTGCCTTCTACAGTAACTATACACATTTGCTTATCTGTCCCAGCCTGTCAGTCAGCAGTCCAGGTTGGCTGTGCAAAGACAGACATTCTGCGATTGACGAAGCAATATCACATTGCATAGCTACAGAGGTAAGTGGACAATTAGCAGAAATATGGCCCAAATCACCACATCGGAAACATTGAATCATACTATTACCAAGTCTATTACAGGGTAGGAACCTTCCTGGCCTGGCTGGCCTATCTCCAGGTTCCAAACCCTCAGTCTTAAGTACATTCCACTGCCCAGCACCCTTCTCCCCTGGAACAGTCTTACCAGTGATCATGGGAGATCGCCGTTGCAGAATCGGGGCTCAGTGAGGCACACTCAACAGTTCCTCAGCCACCACATACCTCTCCACCAGTTCAACCAATTGGTCTGCTGTGTTAGAGTCTGCATGGCTCACCCATTTGCGCAGAGTTGCAGGTAGAGACCGCAGATATCAATCCATAATGACCCTTTCCACGATCTGTGGTCCCATTAGAGTCTCTGGCTGCAGCCATTTTGTGGTAAGATGGACAAGGTCATGCATTTGCGAGCGTGGAGGCTTTTCTGTTTGGAACTCCCAGCGGTGGACTCATTGGGTGCGAACAAATACTATGACTCCCAGTCGAGTTAAGATTTCCGGTTTCAATTTAACATAGTCTTTCACATCAGCCAGGTACAAGACATAGTATGAGAACAAAAATTACAAAGATATAGTAAAAAAGGGCGCTGTGATGAGTGATTTTTCTAGCAGCTGCAAAAGGGAGGTAGTCAGCCTCCAGATAAATAATAAAAAAGGAAATTGTGCAGCGCTAATGAATGTATACAATTTATTAATAATATAACAGTGTATAGCAATAATAAACAATTATGACATGAATATATAATAAAAAAGGATTCACAAGTAAGTTTCATTCAAAAAAGTCTAATGACAAGTTTTTCTTTAAAAAATCATGCATGATAAATAAACCCTGTAGGCACTTGATTGCTGCAGCAATATTATGAAAAAATGGACATTGATGAAAGTATCATTCAAGAAGCACTGGAGTAGAATTTGTAGATCCAATATTAGGGAAATGTTTTTACCAGCTTAAGTTCATATACGTGAGGATCCTAAAATTAGCGATGGTGTCACACTGGCGAACTTCCAACGCAAGGATGTACCTCTGGATGGTAAATGCTGGAACTGGAGGAAAATATGTCCCAAGTCCGATTAGGTGCTCCAATATAAATCCTTACAGATGTCCAAATAATAAGTGCCATGCACCAGCGAAAACACCAACGCATTTCGCTACCAACAGGTAGCTCTTTCAAGGTGTCTACATAGTTGTCACACAGCCTTTTATATACCACCTTTCATTAGACTCAATCATCATCAGGTGAATCCAATCAGATGCAAATAAAAACTATACAGTCATACATATACATAAAAGCAATAGGAGGCAGACATAAGAACAAATCAATCAAAATGTATAAAAACAAAAGTTAAAAATTACCTAACTTACTGTGTGGGAGTAATTCCGATTACTAATAGAAATACCGCAGGTGTGTTTTATATTAGTAACTGATTACTGGTCAACACGAGTCATATGACCAGATTGGATTTTGGTGTGGAGCGCTGCAGCATCACGCACTGCATTCCAAACCTCTGGCATCTTTTCAGTCACGTGTATTATTCTCTGCTGGAATGCACCGTCCTTATGCGCCGCGTTCCACATACATGATCATATCTATTGGTCAAATGTTTCTTAGTCCCTAAACAGCGTGTGATTAGTAACACACTAAAGGGAATAGTACCAATCTTATATCCATGGGGACCAGTAATATATTAAATACAGATATATATTATACCATAAATTAACTTATTAAAATAAAAATACTATTATATACAAAATAAACAGTATAAAGGTCATCCATATTTTGGGACATATGACAGCCGCTCCAAGGCTGTCTATAAAATATATTATATACCCAAATTTTCCAAAATAAGAACAAAACAAAAATCGCAAAAGAAAAAATGTCCATGAAGGGGAATAGGAAATAGTACTAAACTGTATCACAAATAGCTGATATAGGTTATATATATTTTATACCCAATAAGCGGATCATAAACATGAGAACCATGAATACATACATATACTACTTGATCCAATAAGTGGTCCCTAGTCCTAATTGAATAAAACTTACTACATAATTCATATAAAACACTCTTGGAAATATGTAGAAGAAAGTATATGGATAATAGTAGATGGAAAAAACAGCAAACAGACAGAAATGGCAACTCTATACCTCTGGTTCATAGTATAAAATTTAGTTCAAGGGCTTCATTTAATCCACTAGGGAATAGGGAATTGAGTTGGAATGTCCAATAGATCTCCTGTTGGCAAAGTTTTCTAAATCTATCACCCCCTCGTAAGGTTGGGGGGATAAATTCGAAGCCAATAATTGTTAAAGAGCTGGGATCATTATCTTGTTTATCCATAAAATGTTTAGGAATACTATGATTATGTTTTTTATTTAAAATATTCCTGCAATGTTCCATGTAGCTCACCTTAAGGGGTCTGGTTGTTCGACCCACATATTTAAGGTGACAGCCACATTGAAGGAGATAGATCACCCAACTAGTATTACAATTTATAAAGCTGGTGATTCTTTTTTCCTCTCCTGTCATAGCAACAACAGATACAGTTTTATTCACCACATATTCACAGGTTGTACACCTTGGACCTCCACATCTAAAAAAGCCATAAGTTCTTGTACCTAACCAAGTGGTACCACATTTATCTGAATTTTTAACATCAGAATCTGATTTCATGAAACTTGGGGCAAGAATGGTTTTTAAAGAACGATTCTTCTTAAAGATAAATTCAGGATGAGTGGGAAGAAATTGATTGAGTATAGGATCAACTTTTAGTATATGGTAGTTAGATTTAATAATTTGTTTAATTGTGTTTGATTGGTTATTAAATTTACTAATAAAAGCCAACTCTCTTGTTTTTTTTGTTATTTTTTTCTGCACAATCTCCTTTTTGGGTTGTAATAGAGAATCTCTATCCATCTCTAATACTTCCTTAAATGCCCTTTCTAGAATATGTTTGGGATATACTCTGCTCAAAAAAAGACTAGCATCTTAATGGATTGTTCTCGAAATCCTTCTTCTGTCGAACAATTTCTGAGAAGTTGTCCCTTATGTATGTTGGTCTTCCAAGGCATATAATGGGCACTACGAAAATGTAGATAGGCATCTTTGCCAACATCTTTGATATAGTTAGAGGTAATAATTGTATCACCCAAGATCTCCAGGGTCACATCCAGAAAGTTTATCGTATTCTTATTGTAATTGTGAGTAAAAATCAAATTAAAAGTGTTGGTGTTGAGAGAATGCACAAAATCTTGAGCTGTGTCAGAATCCCCATCCAAAATCATAAATAGATCATCTATGTAACAGCCATAGAGAACCAGGTGATCACCGAGCCCGCCCCCCCACACGAGCTGGTCCTCGACCCTGCTCGCATAGAGGTTGGCGTAGCTCGGTGCAAACCTGGTTCCCATGGCTGTTCCCATAGTTTGTAGATAAAAAGTGTTAGAAAAAAGAAAATAATTGTGAGTAAGAATGAAGTAAATGGAATCCAATAGAAATTTTCTGTGTCTGTCAATAAGATCACCATCTCTATTAAGAATGTCACATATAACCTGGACACCCAATTGATGTGGAATATTGGTGCACAGACTTTGTACATCCATTGTGAGAAAAGCATAAGAGGGTTTCCATTTCACGTCTTGTATTAGTTGTAAAAAATGAGTCGTATCACGTATATGTGATCTTAACTGACAGACACGTGGCTGTAAATAGGAATCCACATAAGCTGAAAGAGAAGATGTGAGAGAATTAACACCCAAAATGATAGGACGTATAGGAAGTGAAGGGAGGGACTTGTGGATCTTGGGTAGGTGATAGTATATAGGAACAGTAAAAAAGTTTCTCCTTTTTCCCAGCTCTTCTTCCTCTATACTTGAATCTCTGCTTCTTTTGATTGTGGGAGTGTATCGTTTGGTAGTCCAGACCAATTCCCGATGATATGGGGGTGATCTCCCTAAAAAAACCTCCGGTTTATCCTCATTTGTTTCGTTGAAACGGGTGGATCTGAACTTCGGATGGGCTCCAAGAGCCCTAGTCTCCTTGGATGGAGATGATGAAGGACTGGAACCTATTCACTAATATGACCCATCTCTCAGTAATTTTGTCGATCAGAAAGGACTCTCTGTCTCGCCTATTTTTGCCCATAATGGGGCCGCTTAGTGGGATAATATTCAGAATGATTATTCTGACTTTTTATAGAATGATATTGAGAGTCTTTAAACGGTTTAAAAGATTGATTCCTTACTTTCTCTTTATATGACCTTACTTGTCCCCTAGTATAGTCATCTAGATCTCTTTGAAATTTTTTACATTTGATATCTGTAATAGATTGTTCAAACTTAAGTATCCTTTCAGTAAGCTTACGATCATATTCACTATAATCTGGTGAGGTACTCATTGGTTCTAATTTTTGTTTAGTTTCTTCAATCTCCTTCACAAGCTGTTCAATTTTGTTGTTTCTATATTTTATAACTAATTTGATAAGTAGCACAGAACAATTACCAAGAATATCCTCCCATTCGTTCTGAAACCCAGATTGATCAGAAAAAATGGAGGGTTTAAAAATCCGTAATCCCCTGGGAATCATTTTCTTATCTACATACTTCTGTAAATTAGTGCTATATAACCATTTTTTTGTTTCTAGTTTTAGCAATTCTTCTAATTTAAAAAAATCCTTCTTCATGGCATCTTCCCTATGGCATATCTTTTCATTCACTAAATGATCCCAATTAGATAAATAAGTCTGCCTCCTATTATGTCTATTTTCAAAGTTGGAAAAGCAACTCATCACTGCAGCCCAATGGACTATGTGTGGATGAGAAAAAAACTACAAAGATATAGTAAAAAAGGGTACTGTGATGAGTGATATTCCTAGTAGCTGTAAAAGGGAGGTAGTCAGCCTACAGATAAATAATAAAAAAGGAAATTGTGCAGCACTAATATATTATTAATACATTTTAAACATTCAACAGTGTATAGCAATAATAAACAATTATGACATGAATATATAATAAAAAAGGATTCACAAGTAAGTTTCATTCAAAAAGTCTAATGACATAAAAAGTTTTTCTTTAAAAAATCATGCATGATAAATAAACCAGTAGGCACTTGATTGCTGCAGCAATATTATGAAAAAATGGACATTGATGAAAGTATCATTCAAGAAGCACTGAAGTAGAATTTGTAGAGCCAATATTAGGGAAATGTTTTTAACAGCTTAAGTTCACATACGTGAGGATACTAAAATTAGCGATGGTGTCACACCGGCGAACTTCCAATGCAAGGATGTACCTCTGGACGGTAAATGCTGGAACCGGAGGAAAATACGTCCCAAGTCCGATTAGGTGCTCCAATATAAATCCTTACAGATGACCAAATAATAAGTGCCATGCATCAGGGAAAACCACCAATGCGTTTCGCTACCAACAGGTAGCTTTTTCAAGGTGTCTACATAGTTGTCACACAGCCTTTTATATACCACCTTTCATTAGACTCAATCATCATCAGGTGAATCCAATCAGATGCAAATAAAAACTATACAGTAATACATAAAAGCAATATTCTGGAAAGGGCATTTAAGGAAGTATTAGAGATGGATACAGATTCTCTATTACAACCCCAAAAGGAGATTGTGCAGAATAAAAATAACAAAAAAAACAAGAGAGTTGGCTTTTATTAGTAAATTTAATAACCAAGCACTCATCCTGAATTTATCTTTAGGAAGAATCGTTCTTTAAAAAACATTCTTGCCCCAAGTTTCATGAAATCGGATTCTGATGATAAAAATTCAGATAAATGTGGTATCACTTGGTTAGGTACAAGAACTTATGGCTTTTTTTAGATGTGGAGGTCCAAGGTGTACAACCTGTAAATATGTGGTGAATAAAACTGTATCTGTTGTTACTATGACAGGAGAGGAAAAAAGAATCACCAGCTTTATAAATTGTAATACTAGTTGGGTGATCTATCTCCTTCAATGTGGCTGTCACCTTAAATATGTGGGTTGAACAACCAGACCCCTTAAGGTGAGATACATGGAACATCGCAGGAATATTTTAAATAAAAAACATAATCATAGTATTCCTAAACATTTTATGGATAAATATGATAATGATCCCAGCTCTTTAACAATCATTGGCTTAGAATTTATGCCCCCAACCTTACGAGGGGGTGATAGATTTAGAAAACTTTGCCAACAGGATATCTATTGGACATTCCAACTCAATTCCCTATTCCCTAGTGGATTAAATGAAGCCCTTGAACTAAATGTTATACTATGAACCAGAGGTATAGAGTTGCCATTTCTGTCTGTTTGCTGTTTTTTCCATCTACTATTATCCATATACTTTCTTCTACATATTTCCAAGAGTGTTTTATATGAATTATGTAGTAAGTTTTATTCAATTAGGACTAGGGTCCACTTATTGGATCAAGTAGTATATGTATGTATTCATGGTTCTCATGTTTATGATCCGCTTATTGGGTATAAAATATATATAACCTATATCAGCTATTTGTGATACAGTTTAGTACTATTTCCTATTCCCCCTTCATGGACATTTTTTCTTTTTTCTTCTGGGATTTTTCTTTTGTTCTTATTTTGGAAAATTTGGGTATATAATATATTTTATAGACAGCCTTGGAGCGGCTGTCATATGTCCCAAAATATGGATGACCTTTATACTGTTTATTTTGTATAGAATAGTATTTTTATTTTAATAAGTTAATTTATGGTATAATATATATATCTGTATTTAATGTATTACTGGTCCCCATGGATATAAGGTAGGTACTATTCCCTTTAGCGTGTTACTAATCACACGCTGTTTAGGGACTAAGAAACATTTGCACCAATAGATTTGATCGTATATGTGGAACGCGGCATATAAGAACGGTGCGTTCCTGCAGAGAACAATACACGTGACTGAAAAGAAAAAGTAAATAGGGTAATGGACCCAGCCAGAGGTTTGGAATGCAGCGCATGACGCTGCAGAGCTCCACACCAAAATCCGATCTGGTCATATGACTCGTGTTGACCAGTAATCAGTTACTAATATAAAACACACCTGCGGTTTTTCTATTAGTAATCGGACTTACTCCCACACAGTAAGTTAGGTAATTTTCAAATTTTGTTTTTATAAATTTTTATTGATTTGTTCTTATGTCTGCCTCCTATTGCTTTTATGTATGTTTATGACTGTATAGTTTTTATTTGCATTTGATTGGATTCACCTGATGATGATTGAGTCTAATGAAAGGTGGTATATAAAAGGCTGTGTGACAACTATGTAGACACCTTGAAAAAGCTACCTGTTTGCAGCGAAACGCGTTGGTGGTTTTCGCTGGTGCATGGCACTTATTATTTGGACATCTGTAAGGATTTATATTGGAGCACCTAATCGGACTTGGGACATATTTTCCTCCGGTTCCAGCATTTACCGTCCAGAGGTACATCCTTGCTTTGGAAGTTCGCCGGTGTGACACCATCGCTAATTTTAGGATCCTCACGTATATGAACTTAAGCTGGTAAAAACATTTCCCTAATATTGGATCTACAAATTCTACTCCAGTGCTTCTTGAATGATACTTTCATCAATGTCCATTTTTTCATAATATTGCTGCAGCAATCAAGTGCCTACAGGGTTTATTTATCATGCATGATTTTTTTAAGAAAAACTTTTTATGTCATTAGACTTTTTGAATGAAACTTACTTGTGAATCCTTTTTTATTATATATTCATGTCATAATTGTTTATTATTGCTATACACTGTTATATTATTAATAAATTGTATACATTCATTAGCACTGCACAAGACATAGTATGATTTCTGTGGTTCTCCAGACAGGAAGGATGCCACAAGACTTGCCCACTGCTCTTTAGGCCAATTCTCTCTTTCTGCAGTTCTTTCAAAGGCCGTAAGATACACTTCCACATCATCATTCTGGGTAATCTTTTGCAGAAAGTGACTGACCCGTATGGTGTGAGTGTGAGTTGGAAGAGCAGGGGAAGCATCTCCAGACCGAACTACTATCTGTTGTACCACCTCTCTTAAGGCCTGGTGGGTTTCCTCTATGGTGACCTGTTGTTGCCTCTGGGCAGTCTCCAAGGCCAATAATTGCACATTGGTGGATTCCTGCTGAGCTATGGTAGTTTCCTACTGAGCTGTGGTAGTTTCCTGCTGAGCTCTGGTAGCTTCTTGATGAGCTTTGCTAGTTTGGAGCAAGGCCGTAACAATGTCCTCCATGTTGTCTTTAGGTGTAGGTTGGAAGTGGAATCTTGCTTCTCTAAGCATCTACCAATGCCAACTTCGTTGATTCCACAAAACACAGGTTGACATCCAAACAACAAATTGGTGTCTGTCTCTTTAAATTTTCAATGCAAAACTTTTCCTCTTGCTGCAGTTTTCTGTGTGTTTGCCCGCATTCTTCACCATTTGTGATATAGTTGGGGTTGGGAGTCCCTCTCCTGGGTAGATAGATACCTCCTTACACACATCAGCCAGGAATCAGCACACCAGTCCAGGGTTTTTGTGCGAGCTGGTTGGAGCCAGTTTCATTGTGCAATATAAACAACAAAATAAACAAAACATAAAAATAAATCCTAGCCCATCTGGGCACTAACTAGACAGGTTATTCCCTCTCTACAAGTGGCAGGGCCTACTGCCTTATCACAAACACAAACACAGCACTTTCAAATGTCACAGTGTCTCTGAACAAACCTCAGTGTCTGTTCTCCCCAGGGTATGTGAGACGGTCAACCAAAACCTAACACAGCTTATCTGAGCCACTTCCAGGTGCAACTACTAATCATCCTGCTCTCAGACTGAAAGGCCCAACACCTGGAATGGCCTGTGGATGGAGCCCTCCCTTCTCTTCTCACATCCACACCCCTAGGACCCATTTTCCGGCTTTTACCAAAAGCTGACAATTCTGGTCTGTTTGGCATAACAGACTTTTCCTGGGATTTTTAAAACACATATGATAGGAATCTGGGACACACATATATGCCATCTCAGACTTTTCCAGTCACATTCTGCCTAAGATTATCTCAACACATGTGGCCATGAGTTCTCTGGCCTTTGTAGTAACACATATAGACCACTTTCTGCCTGAGGCCCTGCCCAACACAATAAGGTTTGAAACACCCCTTTCATAACCAAACCCCACAGGTGATGGCTGGGGGAAAATAGCATCTCACTCATTCACTCAGAGCTCATGAATTAGCCCACACAGAGAGCTCAGACACACAGACACTGACCCTCAGCCATAGCAGAAGGATGGGATTTCAACACTCCTCAATGAGGAAGCTGGTTCTTTTCCTCCTCAATGGATAAGTATTTCTCTCTCTCAATCCACACATAGCTTACATGGACCTCGATAATGGCATGGTTAATGGTTTGAGTAATAATGTAGTAGTCTCAACCGTAGTTAGTTTACAGGTATATGTGTAAGTCAGTAGTGATTTGTGTTAGCTGCAGTGGATGCTGTAATAGTTCTGTGGTGTAATCTAGGCCATATAATATGCTGTTTAGTGTGGAAATAACTTGGAGGTCTGTTTGGTAAAGTGATTCATAATGGAATCTTTGTTCATATATGCAGCAAGATTATCATGCTTTAATCCTTTGGTTATGAGATAAGAGTAATGGTTATTCTGTGAAACAGCACTATGGTAGTTTGTGAATAAACAGCAAGATATGCAGTTTATTGTGAAGTTCTGTAGTGGTCAATAATATTGTAATAGGCTCATAAGTAGTATACACTGTTTGATAGCAAAACCTTAGGCCTTGAACCATGTGCTTGATTCAATAAGGGTTGTGTGTATAATGTGATACTAGGGATGGATGCGGTTATATAGTTGAAATAGGTTTGTTATCGTGAGAGATTAATTTTGAATGGCATTGGTAGTTTATTAATATGGCCACCACAATGTGGCTTAAACAAAGGAATCCATGTTGGTAGTTATACCTTAGGCCTTGAACCATGTGCTTGGTTCAAATAGGTTTGTTCTCATGAGAGATTAATTCATTGGAATGGAGTCTGCAATTTGTTAAGATGATCGCCACTATGTGGCTTAAACAAAAGAATCCATGCCTTCCCCTCCCCCTTACATTTCTCTGCATATCTGTATACACACACACACATCCCTTTAAGTGTTATTTTAGATGACTGTCCCAACAGTCATTAATAAATATAGTATTTGCGGTAGTGCGGAAATAACTCTTATTCTCTACAGTGGTTCCCGTTTTGAATCACGGCGCCCTAGAGTATCAGCATTGTTTTCACTTAACTTCTAAGCCAAAAGTTTGTTATTGAGAAATTCAGTAAAAAATCTAGTAAAATAATAAAGTGAAGTAAATTGTGCTCACCTGTCATCCTTAGGTTCAGTTATGTGGTGGTGGACAGGTTTGAATTTCTGTTTATTCACATATTTACATTACATTAACCATAAATAATTTGATTTAGTGATGGAACACCAACCTGAGGCACCTCTGCAAGTGTCACAAGGCACCCCAGGGTGCCACGGTGCAGTTTGGGAACCACTGCCCTATAACATACATCATCATAGCACAACATACACACACACACACACACACCTCCCACCATGCTTTCTAGCAACCATCTTGAATTCTCTTTGTTCTCTTTTCGCAACTGTCTCTCACACTTTCTTATTTACATTGTATTTGACTAATACTGTTCTATGATATACTGTACTGTACGTGAACTTTATGAGCATCAATTTGTTTATATAAATATACTTTTACTTTAGTACATCTGGTGTGCAAATCTTATTGAAATGATATTATTCTGATGATTTAAAGGTATATTAGAACTTTCTAGTAAATTATAAAAAAAAAGAATATTTGCTTCAGACATATGAGATTAATACCCAGGCAGCATATGGTAAATGAAGCACAAACAAGGGAATTAAGTGCAAACAGAAAAGCAAAATAAAAAAAGGAATATAACCCCCTTAACACAATGTGATCTAGATGTGACTTGTAAATCTTAAATCTGCCACCACTCATGGCTGCAAAACTATATAATCACACCATGCAGTAAGTATTACTCGACCCTAGTCCTTAGGACTCCTAACAGTTCACATTATCCAGACCACCTAGGTGTACTATCAACTGGCACATTTTAAGGATCCACCAGTGACCTAGAAAACATGAACTCTTTGGGAACCTGAGGACCGAATTTGAGAACCACTGTAAGAACTAGCTTGATTTATTTCTAAACCTAAATGTCCATAATGGGTAATAATGAAAGCCTGAGAAACCTACTATAAAGTAACAACGCAAGATGTTTAGATCCTCCAAGTCCTTTAATCTCTAAATAACACTTACGCAAGTATTATTGACAACACAATGGAGTTAAAAAAGAAAACTACACAACCTGACATTGTGTAGACTTAATATTCTTTTTACAATAAGATTTGTATAATACGCCCTGTATTTTACTTAACCTATACCTATATCTGTGTACTGAGGATAAATTTACTAAGAATCAAGATTGCTCAAGATGATAACCTCTGGAGAGTTTAGGCATGATTTTCATCTCGCAAATTTACTAAAGGAAAAGTCGGGTGAACTTGAGAGAGATTTCTCTCTTCTCACTCTTAAAACTCGTGTGAGATAGCAAACTCGAATTAACTCACCATCAGGACAACTCAGAAGTACTTTTCACCTAAAAGATACATCTCTCAAATTTACCAAGAATCGGGATGACAAGCTCGGGTGAGATGACAGCAAACTGTCTGCCAAACTCACTTTTCAAACTCTCTACCTCATTGTGATTTGTGTATGTTTCTGCCTGTAAATAGTTAAAATAGGGTTAATTTTGTAAAAAAAAAAAAAAAAAAAGATGTAGGGTCCCCCCCCCCAAAAGCATAGCCAGCCCCGGACTTGTAAGCCAGTTCTGGTTCTGAAAACTATGGGGAACAAAACAAGTAGGGTTCCACCATAATTTAGGAACCAGCACCAGGCTGCAGGGACGGTTTTAAATATAGGAGAAAAAAAATTGCGTAGGGGTCCCTCTATATTTAAAACCAGCACCAGGCCAAAACCGACCGGGGTGTAATGCCACAGCCAGGAGACCCTATTACCAGGTCTCTAGGGCCAAAGCATTCTCACCCCAAGCTGGTCAGGCCAAGCCGGGGATCACAGGGGAGGTGGGTACCCCCACAAGAAGGGGTCCCCTCTCTCCAGATTAATCTAATTGTAAATCGGGACAATCTCGAATCTTAGTAAATTTACCCCCTAGAGTCAGCACTGTAGTCAGTGCACTTACATTTTGTCAATAGCCAGGTCCCCCCATAGTACACCATTAAACAATTTCCCCATCATACTTTGCAGTGCCCCAAAAGTCACAATCTACAGAATCCTAGTTTGAGTGATTAGAACACTAATTGCAATGCTCAGGAGTTACCAAACAAGGCACATGGCTTATCTTTAGCCATCTTGTTCAGTACTTGTTTAGCCATCTGCTTTAAATCTAGTGGCTGTAATACATTACTGTATGTGACTTGCGCTGGAACCTCTGCAAATCAGATGATTATGTGAAAGTTACTGTACAGGGATTGCCACTGTTATAAGCACATACTGTATATGCTGTAATATTTGTTAAGCTCTGTGTGTAATTAATATAGTATGCTGGTAAATAAGTATTTTATTTATGAATTGCTAGTTATGATACATTAAAAACTAACCAGTAATACATCAAATTGCAATTACACATTTGACATATTAACAGTTTGTTTTTAACATATACAGTATCATAGATCAACTCATGAATAAAACACTTATTTACTGTACCAGCAGTACATATTTACTAATACAATTACACTCAGAGCTTATATTTAAAGTATTATAGGGTTTATTTTAATGTCTTTATCGTAATTCTATATTTTGTCATTCTAGATCAGGGGTTCTCAAACTCGGACCCCACACAGGTCACGTTTTCCAGGTCACCCAGCAGATACACAGGTGTAGTCATTACTCACTGACACATTTTAAAAGATCTACAGGTGGAGCTAATTATTTCACTTGTGATTCTGTGAGGAGACCTGGAAAACATGCACTGTTTGGGGTCCAGAGGACAGAGTTTGAAATCCTGTGTTCTAGATTATACAGTACTTCAATTGATAATATTATTTATATACTTATATACTGTAGATCACTTAATGAGGTATATGCTGTACACTCAGAGCCACAATTACCCCACTTTTTGCAATATATCTTCCTTCTTTTAGATTTGGCTTTGTTCCAATTCAAGCTTTTTGAAAATCCCCATGTAAAACTCCAGGGCTGGGATGGCCTGGTCACTAGACAGCATAATCTAGTGATCAGATTTGAGAAATAGATTTAACAAATAAAACACAGTGTCCAAATAAAAAAAAGATTAAGGGGCTTATGTAATAGGATGCAATCAGCAGGAGCTGCAGGAACTATTGCGAGTCTTCCCGCATTTTTAAAGCAGTAATCATTTTAAAGGCAAAACTAAGCTGGTTTTGCCTTTAAAATGATTGCTGCTTTAGAAATACAGGAAGATTTGCAAGAGTTCCAGCAGCGGCTGCAGATCGCATCCTATTACATAAGTCCCTATATCTCTCAAAAAAAATACTATAGGTATCTGGTACATACAAATGCGCCTACGTTCATTGTGGCTGATCGCGGCACAAAAATATACACGAATTGCACTATGCGCCACACTATGCCATGGCTCGTCCCCGATCGTGAGAGTGTGTCTCCATTGAACCCTATGGAGACACGAAAGTGCATCCCCGATCGCGGTAGTGCGTCTCCCATTATTTCCTATGGAGACGCGATTGCGCATCTCCGATCATGGAAGTCCATCTCGCTGCACGAATAGCGCGATTCGCTGCGCTATGGACAACAATGTAGCTGGGCAGATCTGTGCTGAAAAAGGTTTAAGCTACCTATAACAAGAAATAAAGGTAAAATAAGCAATCTTACAATCTTATATCAGTAATAAAAATCTAAAAAAAAGTAATATAATAATACATTTTTGAAAAATATTATGGTTCCAAAAAGTTCTTTAGCTATTAAATGTAGAATCATGTGAAAACTGGCATGTTTTTTTATTGAGAAAAATGAGTTGCTTCTCCCTCCATATGGCTGTCATCATAAAATGAGAAGATGAAGAACAATAATTGATTTGGCGTCTATGAGAAAAGGCAAAGCATTCTGTCTGCTTTCACAGTGCAGGGGGACACATTGGAACGCTCAGTCTCTCTAGGATACAATAATGTTAGATACTGAAGAGTAATATGGTTACAGTGCTGAAGAATAGAATCTTCTACAAAGTTCTTTAAACACTGTAACAGTATAAGCTCTTAAAGGAAATATAATATTTTTGTACAATTTACAAATTTTATTTACAGATAGAATCATATTAATCTTTGTGTTTCATCTGACTATAGAGACTGAGGGCGAGGGGCGCAATCGCAGTATATCACAAAGTGCGTCTTTTTCCCAGAGAACTCAGGTGTATTTTCCATTTACGAGTCCCTGCTTGAAGGGGCCAATACAGGGGTTGTAGGGGGTGTATGAAAACTGCCAAAGTATAGTAAGGGTGTGTCGATGCGAAAGGTGACCCAAGTTGACCACCAAACGGATGCTAAAGCGTGTATTTGTGTATTCATTTTGCTAGGAATGTAAAATAAATTTACAACTATGACAAAGTAAAATAGCAGTTTCATGAGGGTGTTAACACCCAGATTTAGAAAGCATGTTAACCTTGGAATTGTGAGTGAATATACCTTGTGACAATGCCCCAATATCCAATGCCTTCTTTTCAAATTAGGAGACCGTGACTAAGTAGCAAAAATAAGTTTGAATAAATTAGCAAAAAAAGTAAATATAAAAACACCTCTGCTGCTTCCAGCTGTGTAATGTGCCTATTAAGCTGTATGCTTAATACAGACCTGTTTAAGGCTGATCCAAAATACAGTATGATTTGAGACAAGGTTAAATATCCATGCATGTAGTAATTTGATTGTGATTATCTGATTTCACCGTTGAACAATGAATGTGTCCACCAGAGGTTCAGAGATCCAATCTGCCAGTGACCACAGTCTTTTCTTAAGGACTGTTGTGATTGGGAAAATGAATTCCCATTGGTACTGTATTAATCTGTTATGCTGAGATAATTGTTACAACTTCTGACTAACTTTTTTTGAGTTGGAGTTAAAATTCACCCACTGATCTGTAAAAAACTACCCAATGACCTGTACATTTTCGATGGCCTCACAATTTGATTGCTTGCCCTCTCTTATGATACACCAATAGTCCTATCAAATATTTCACATCTCCAACTAATATTCTAGTCTGATTTGCTCTACAACCCAAACATGGATACACTGAACACAATTACCTACAATTGCTTTTACATACAGTATATACTAAAATCTTTCATACAGTATGCCACGAAAAGAGGAATAGATACGGATCATTACATCCAGCTATCTGAGCAAGAGCAATTACGCACATTTCCAAAGACGAGGTCCTGAGAAAGAAATCCAGAATAAGGATTAAGTAGTCTACAGTTGTCCATTTATGCAGAGTAGGAATAGATAACAGTAATTACATGCATTATGTAACACAAGGTAAGCTGTACTATGCAGCTGTACACACATTCAAAACAACATGCTGAAAATGAAATATACCCATGACTAAGCTCATATTTGTTCCCTAACCTATAGCACTTTGCAGATTATATGAGGGTGGTCCAATAAGTAAGGTAATAAGACCTCTCACGTGTGTAATGTTCGAATTTCCCACAAGGCCAGAGCAAGTAGACTACTGCTTCCCCACACGGCCATGAGACTGCACCTCATATTAGTTATACAGTCCTAAGATCAGTTCTAAGATGCAATGGCTGACGGAAACATGGTCAAACATTGAGGTGCGTAGTGTAGTCAGATTTCTGTGTCTAAAGGGCACATCAGCAGATCAGGAGTACGGTGATGTCTAAAAAAGGTTTGGTGCACTGCCTTTGATAACAGCAGGACATACGTTCAAGATGAGCAGTGGTCCGGCCGGTCAAGCACGTCCAACACAGAGGACAATTTGTGATGCATGTGGGTGGATCATGTGACACCAGAGACGAAGCAAGCATCCATTACATGGAAATATGCATCGTCCCCACATTCAAAGAAATTCAAAACAACTACATCAACAAAGAAGGTCATGGCTACTATGTTTTAGGACCACAAGGGTGTGCTTCTTGTTGATTTCTTTACCAAGGGAGATACTATGAATGCTGTTCACTATTGTGACACATGGAGCCAGTTGCAGAGGGCAATTCAGCAAAAACAACCTGGGTTGCTGTAAATAGGCTTCGTATTGCTGTACGATAATGCCAGGCCACATTCAGCCAATTGCACACGTGAGTTGTTGCGGCGCTACCATTGAGAGGTACTGAATCATCCTCCCTACAGCCCTGACGTGGCCAGAGTGATTTTCAACTTTTTGGATCATTGAAGTAGCACTTGGGTGGAAGGCGATTTGCAACAGACTGTGAAGTTCAGCATGTTGTCATGTCCTGGCTTCAGGTGCTTTACACAGATTTCTTCTATACTGGGTTAGATGGCTTGGTTTATCATTGGAAAAAATGCTTCGACAAGTATTGGGACTATGGGCGGTATTCAATTAGTTTTGCCTCCGCAAAAAGTTCTGCCTACCCGACTTTTCGCCTTCATTGCGTGTTTTGGACGCAAAAATTTATTGTGCGTGTCCTCGCTTATTGCCCTATTCAATTACTAAGCAGGCGAAAACGGAAAGCAGAGAATGTAAAACGGGCGAAAAGTACTGTCAGAATAGGGGAAATCAGTCTGAACCCCCAAAATGATGCAATAACATTGGGGATCAATATAGCAGTGTTCCAATAGCCCTAATAAAATTATTTGGGGTACTGAAGTTGTGTAAAATCCTTGTTATTAGCGTAATTGTAAAAGTGGTGAAGAATGGCATTAAGCAGTAATTTTTGGTGAAAATAAGTAGTCCAGTCAAATTTGGGGTACTTGAAAATGGGTGCAAGCATCTTTTAAATTCTCTAAAGTGAAGTTTAAAAAAACGTGAAAAACGGAATTGTTGCATGCACCTGCAATCCCAAAAATACCTGACTCATCCCTGCAGACCCCTAAGAAGGCTATTTCACTAGTTTTTATGTTTGTCCCCCCACTTTTTACTTCTTCACCACCAAAATGAAAGTACTTTTTTGGTGTGTTCTTAAGATATTCCCTTGGATTTTTTGACACAGTTGTCCTTTGGGGGGCTGTCCCAAGGGTTCTGAGTGGTTTCCTCATGTTTGCACCCCAAAATAAAAATGTTGCACTTCTTTTCTCCTGCTATTCTTAAGCAAACCTTTTTTGCCTATTATATTGCATTGACTTTCTGCGTAGGTGAAAACCCACTGGAATTGAATTTGGAGATAAGTTCTGACCACGCAAAAAGCCCCGACCCGCGACACTTTTCCGCGGAAAATGGCTTTTCACTTCTAATTCAATACGGCTCATATGTTGAAAAATAATCTGTACCAAGGCCATACTATTGATTATACATATATTTATGAGTTGGAAAAATTTACGCAAAGAGAGGTCTTGTTACCTTAATTATTGAACCACCCTTATAGTTACATCTGCTTCGGACTTTCTGGTGTCACCGGTCTACTGGCTTTGACGCACTCTAGCTCCACTTCATTTGTATTCCTCTTAGGAATGGTATATCCCAAATCGCCTCTGCAGTCAGGCAGGACAATATTAGTGCTCGCCATGCTTTCAGGACTGACTACAGTAAAATACAATAAAGACTCTTTTGTACAGTGCAATTTTCATATAATGCACAATTCAGATGAATCAAAGCTGCTAAACTTCATTCAGTTCCAAACTTTGTATTTCTGCTACCTTTTATCTACTATCCTTGGAGCTGTATAATATATAGGTTCATTTCCTGATATACACATCAAATCAGGACCTGTGTGGCATATTCTTCACTTTATTATGATATTTGCATACCTCCAAACATTTCACGACCAAAAAGGGGGTGTGGTCAAAGTAAAAAGGGATGGAGCCTATTGAAAATGGGGCAGAGCCTCACGACTGCCCCCGTTTTTGTCACTTTGGGGGCGTGCCCAGCACTCTCCGAGATGCTGGGCAGCCCCCAGGCAGTTTGTTCACACGAGAACAGATGCCGTGCGCATGCGCACGGCATCTGTTCTCCTCCTGCACACCCCAACTCCCCCCCCCACCTCGGGGCACTGCGGCCCGCGGGCGGGACAGCGGGACACTCCCAGAAAAACGGGACTGTCCCGCTGAATGAGGGACAGTTGGGAGGTATGTGTTTGCTTGGAACTGGACTTGTTGCTTCCTAAATATTCTTCCTGGTTCCAAGTCTGAAGTCAGTCAGGCAGAGGTATTTTCAGTGAATTATTCTCTATAGTTATTGTTCTTTGTATTGTTTAAGGTTTCATATATATTCTGCAAATTATGCTCTGTTATACTGTATGTAGAGGGAAATCCGCTCCACAGACATAACTGTTCTAATTCTCAAATATATAATACAATGAGATATAACCCCTTTAGCCTTCGCTAAAAGGGTTATGTCCATGTTTAGGGGGCCTATTCACGATGTCAATTAACGGGGTCTGAACATTCTAACTCATCATTGCTCCGGACCGGTGAAGGCTGAGGTGAAATCAGCTGTCCCCGCGAGCGGCTTCACTGCTCCTTTTCAGAGCAGTGGATCTTTTCACACTCCTTTCACAGCAGAGACGGGACTGCGCATGCGCGACCTACAGGTCACACGTGCGCACAAGAGCCCCGACGTTCAGTGGAAGGAGCCGGACAGGGGCGGAGGGATCCGAAAGGATTCCTCTTCACAACCTGGAACTCCTTCACATAGGGAAGGAGTGGGTTGCGAGTTCGGAGCAGAAGCATTCGCCATCTGAAGATGGCGAATGCTCCCGCAGTTAAGCTCCAAAATTTTATTATATTATATTTTCGGAGCTTGATGAATTTTGTCCCCAAATTAGTGGCCCATTCTGCAAAAGGAAAATAAGTAGTAGATAACTGTGATATATCCTGCTTTACCTTCTTGATGAATGGCCTGATAACTTCATTTTTACAATTGTAGGTGAAAATGTGCATTTTCACCTGCTTTTGTAAAAATTAAGTGATGATGAATAGGCCCCCCAGTATTTAACAAATAGCGGTGATCTAAAATTACTGTGCCACTTTTTCCATTTACAGATGGCGAGACCAATACGATCCCCATTGCTGGCAGTGGGAACCCAGCAACAGCCTTTCCAGCTTCAGCAAAGCTGGAAAAGGCATTGCTGTGTCCTCATTGGCTGAAAATGTTATGCACATGCTCAGACTGGATATCACTCATGCAAATAGGGCATGCTTTCCTACTTTCCAAGAAGTTGCGGGAGGCTCCCAATTTTTCGGGTACTCCCCTACACCCCTGAAAGAGTAGGCAGATCTTCTGAATCCTGCCCACTTCATTGTGAAGTGGCCATAATGGGGATATAAATTGATGAATCTCTGGTCCATATGGCTAGGAAGAGACAAAATAACTTGAAGCGCATCCTTTGGTCCCTCCCCCTCCCAACGGACCCATGAATCGCAGCATTTTACCGCAATGGGGACGCGACCTAATGATGTTGAGAGCCCGGTCCTGCCTCTGCAGCTGTCAGCTGCATCTCCTCTTCGGGCTTCTCCCAGAGTGGAGATAATTAAAGTTGGCAAGTATGAAATGAAGCCCTTAGTCTTAACAATATATGTTATATTTTCATCCCTTATTTAAGGAAGCCTAGCAAATAACATTGTCAGTATTCATAACAGAACTGCTAGATAAGATAATGCCCCAATAAGGTAGGTACTGAAAGTGACATTGTGCTGTTGCCCATACAACACCAGCTAATATGTCTGCTGTAGGGAGCTAGAAGTATAATTGGAGGTGAATGAGTTTACACTAGAAGTACCCACCGTTAGTCATTTGAAAATTCTAAAGTACTGTGTGTTTTACTTCAATAATGTATTCACATAACCTAACTGGCAAGAGGAAATCTAAATTGCTTTTGGATTCAGATGCATGCTAAAGCACCACTCTCACACAATGAACTCAACAGGAAAAAAATAAGACTAGAAAACATAAATCTTCAAAGGGAAAACTAATCCTTTTAGGCATGCAACTTCTCATGAGAATTGTCCTTCACTCTGCTCCACAAATACCTGATTTGTAAGTCTGCTGTTAGGGGAATGGAATATCCACTAATATACAAAGAGGGAGAAAATATTAAATTCTATTTCAAAATACATCATACAAAGACTTAAAAAGGCTTAAACTAAAACAAGGTTTTTGCATTTCCATTGGCTAGGACATTGCTTGCTCTTGTACATCCTAGATTATCAGAAAAACAATACTAGCATAGTATTTAGTTTAAAGAGAAATATGTAAACTCTGAGAATAACCTGAAATACAAATCTACGAATGAGATAAGGAATTTGCTACAGTTCTTTCCTGAATGCTCAGAGTCAAAACCAAACATGTTACCGTGTTTCCCCGATAATAAGACACTGTCTTATTTTTTTTTTTTGTTCAAAAAAACACCATAGGGCTTATTTTCGGGGTAGGTATGTTCTATTGTTCTATACTTTAACATTAACTCCCAAATCAGTGTCTGGTTAAACAGCTAATGCACCATGGGATAACTACTGTACAACAAACTGAGGTACTAGGAGGTACAGCATTTGTAAATATGAAATGTATATGATAAGACCCAGTCTCTGCCACGTTTGGACTGGTGAAATAAATGAATAATTTTATATGTTGAAATGGCTGTGTAGCTTTTTGAACACTGCAAAAAAAACTGAGCTCATTCACACACATTTTGCACTTTAAACCCATTTTCTTAGGAGGAAATATAGATCACCTTCCACATACCAAGTTATGGGTCGCCAACATTGGAGGTTTTCCACTGGTCCTTGGCCATTTTGGGCTTTGGCAATTGTTATGTTCTGATGTTACATTTTCTAATAGAAATGAAGCATTATGTATGGTGATAATATATTTAATTTCTTGTTGGTAATGCTTAAATACTACCTCATTACTGCTGTTTAATAATGCGCACAAACTAGATAGATAGATAGATAGATAGATAGATAGATAGATAGATAGATAGATAGATAGATAGATAGATAGTATGGGAGCGGGACAAAGCAACAGGGGGCCGGGACTGAGCCGCATGGACATTGCCAGCCAGAGAGGGGGTGCGGTGAAATGAGGGATGAGTAACTGAGGTAACCAGGTATATTATACACACATTTTATACACACAGCAGGTAAAACAAGTACTGAACACAAACATTTTTCTTAGTAAATGTATTTGTAATGGGGCTATTGTAATGACATTTTCACCAAATGACAGCAGCAACCCATGCAATCCACACATGCAAAGAAATCAAACCATAGATGTCCATAAATTAAGTTATGTGTAATAAAATGTAAAATGACACAGGGAAAAAGAATTGATCGCGCTTACTGAAATGTATTTAATACTTTGTACAAAAGCCTTTGTTGGTAATGACAGCTTCAAGACGCCTCCTGTATGGAGAAACTAGTCGCATGCATTGCTCAGGTGTGATTTTGGCCCATTCTTCCACACAGTCTTCAAATCTTGAAGGTTCCGTGGGCCTCTTCTATGAACTATGATTTTTAGTTCTTTCCATAGATTTTCAATTGGATTCAAGTCAGGTGATTGGCTGGACCTTTCTAGCAGCTTTATTTTCTTTATATGAAACCATTTGAGAGTGTCCTAGGCTGTGTGTTTGGGATCATTGTCTTGCTGAAGTGTCCACCCTCGTTTCATCTTCAGCATCCTGGTAGATGGCAGCAGATTTTTATCAAGAATGTCTCTGTAAATATTTCCATTCATCCTTCCTTCAACTATTTGTAGTATGCCAATACCATATGCTGAAAAACTGTCCCACACCATGATGTTCCGACCTCCAGACTTCACTGTTGGTATGGTGTTTTTGGGGTGATATGCAGTGCCATTTCTCCTCCAAACATGGTGTGTATTATGGCATCCAAAGAGTTCAATTTTGGTCTCATTTGACCAGACTATATTCTCCCAGTATTTCACAGGATTGTCCAAATGTTGTGCAGCAAACTTTAAATGAGCTTCAACATGCTTTTTCTTCAGCAATGGAGTCTTGGCGTGGTGGCGTGCATACAGGCCATGGCGGTTGAGTGCATTACTTATTGTTTTCTTTGAAACAATTGTACCTGGTAATTCCAGGTCTTTCTGAAGCTCTCCACAAGTGGCCTTTGGCTCTTGGACAACTCTTCTGATAATTATTTTCACTCCTATGTCAGAAATCTTGAGAGGAGCACCTGGTCGTGGACAGTTTAAGATAAATGATGTTTCCACTTCCGGATTATGGCCCCAACAGTGCTCACTGGAACATTCAGAAGTTTAAAACTCCTTCTGTAACCAATGCCATCAGTATGTTTTGCAACAATAAGGTTGCAAAGGTCTTGAGAGAGCATTTTGCTTTTACCTATCAAGATATGATTCTTGTGAGACACCTTGGTAATGAGACGCCTTTTTATAGGCCATCAATTGGGACTGAACCAGCTTTTATTAATTTGCACTGACAAGGGGCAGGATTGCTTTCTAATTACAGATAGATTTGAGCTAGTGCCTTGGCTTTCCATGCCTTTTCGCCCCTCCTTTTCTTCATGTGTTCAATACTTTTTCCTTGTGTCATTTCACATTATTACACATAACTTAACTTATGGACATCTATGGTTTGATTTATTTGCATGTGTGGATAGCATGGGTTGTTGCTGACACTTGGTGAAAATTTCGTTACAATAGCCCCATTACAAATATATGTTTGATGTGTTTAATACTTATTTTACCCGCTGTGTATATATATATATATATATATATATATATTATATATATATACATACATACATACATACACAACAAGTGGTTTGGCACTCCTTATGAAGCAGTTACTTAGCTGGCTGCCTGCACACGATAATTGCACCATCCCAAAAAGTGCGGCACAGTAATGACAGGTCCCGCAAACTCATGCAAAATGAGGCCCATTGGATCCATCGGTTATGTACCATGGCACCAAGGGGACTCAATGAGCACTTGGGTCTTGGAGCTTTTTTTGTAACAATATCTGTTTTTAGAGCAGGAGGCTTCACATCAATGAGGCCATAGATAAGTCTTCCACTTGACATGCATAAGTTTACATATAAATGCTGTAACAATTAGTTCTGTTTGTAAGTATAGCTATTTATGTACCTAGTGCTATATGTTGATGTGCCGTAATTGGAAGTGTTTGTAGTGATGTATATCATTGTCCGTTTGATGTTGAGGCTATCACATATTGACCAGAGATAGGGCACAATACATGCCACTTATTAGTGATACAGTGTCTTGAATGCATACTTTTATTGTCAGTACGTGTACACTTTGTTCCCATAGTGATGAGCGCTGGTTTATTGTGTTACCATGGTGATGAGATATCACATTGTGACGCATTGACGCAGAGGCGTTTCTAGAGAGGAGGGGGCCCGTGTGCAGTCTCCGACACGGGCCCCCTCCTCTCAGCCTGGCAGCACACTGAGCTGTGTGCAGCCAGTGCCGGCGTTATAGACTCTGGGCACTAGAGTGTGCCCAGAGTCTATAGTGTATGCACAGATCACCAGGAAAATGTCCGCAATGGCCATTTTCCCTGTACTGCGCAAGCGCAAACGACGGGAAAATGGCAGCCGCAGCCATTTTCCAGTCGTTTTACAAAGCCGGAGGCCAGCGCCGACGTGGGACTCCGGAGAGGTAAGTAATATTATGGGTGCTGGGTGTGCGGTGCGGGGCCCCCCTGGCCCCAGGGGCCCGTGTTCCCCGCACACCCTGCACCCATTATAGATACGCCCCTGCATTGACGCCATTATTGTGTGCCGACGGACGGGTGGGAGGTCCCGGTCCGTCAAGGCAGTATGTTCACTTGGTGGCTGTATATAAGGTAAGATGTCTGTTATATCTGTGTATGTTCTGATGAAAATGCCTTAAATACAGGCATTGAAACGTTGACACTACAAAGCTTTGCCTACAGTGTGATCTCCTTTGCCAGCGTGGAATGCCGCACTTTTTGGGATGGTGTGTGTATATATATATATATATATATATATATATATATATAGTTATATACACACCCACACACACACCAAGCGGCGGCACTCAATTGCAGTTTCAGGAAACGAGATGCGTGGTAGATTACCAACGTTTCAATGTTTAATCACAACATTTTCCTCAGGGAGCATGAGGAAAATGTTGTGATTAAACATTGAAATGTTGGTAATCTACCACGCATCTCGTTTCCCAAATCTACAATTGAGTACCGCCGCTTGGTAAATATTGTAACCTTGACCCACTTGTGGGTTCATTGTTTGGAGGACACCTGCATTTAATATTTACATGCACGGTGAAAAGTGCTGACTTATTGGAACTTATATATATTATATATGTATATATACACACACACACATATAAACCTGCAGTGTTTTGCACATCATATTTTAAATGCCTGGTTCAGTCTCAATTATGGTCCAAATTACCAAGGGGATCAGTTTGCGAATTTGTACAGTTGTTCCATTTACTCTGGCTTTTTCTGGGATTACATTCTGTTGCGGTTTGTAGTTTTCCTATCATTTTGAGATTTGTAGCCAAGACCAAAATAATAAGTAAAAAAAAAATAAAAATGTGACAGGAATGTTTTAAGTTTTGATTTGGGATACTTTTCATTACAGTGCATCTAGAATTGTATATATCTACTTAAGTCCAATATGTGCCCCATTAAATCTTAGGGATGAAACCAAATGACAAGCATAACAATAATAAAGACTAATATCCCTGAGCTTTTGGTAAAAAAGTAGTTTTGCAGAACGAAATGGCCACGCACCTCTTCTCATAGTCAGAAATGCACCTTCTGTGCCACACCTTCACTTTATTGGAATAAACTCATTATGTAATATTAACTCTTTTGTGCACCAGTGCACCTTGAAAGGAATACCATCCATACACCCAACCAGCCTCATTAGCTTGTACAACGTTATGCACCATCAGAAAAGCTGTGATGTGCTGCTAAATAAACCTATGCACTTTGGTGAGCATCTAGTTACACTTGCGCAAATCAAGTTGTACAGCAGAAACAAAGCCGAATTTGTTCTACATACATTACGCATTTAATAAATTACCTTTACATTGTTGAGCTGAAGTCTATAATTGTCCCCCAACTTCTACTATATTGTTTTTGAAAACTTCAAATGTAAATTGATGTAAACAGGGCCATGTGAGAAATCAAATAGTCACGGATTGTCTATGGTCCACAGTTAAAATTTCCCTTCGTTTTCTAGGTTTAAACAAGTCTTCCTCACAAATTTTCCCTGGCTGTTCATTGGTTTGTTTGAAATTCTTATAATTTATGATTTTCAATACTGCAGTATTCTTTAAACCAGTAAAACTATAACAGTGGATTATTTGCATCACAAACGTATACCAGCAGTTGCAAGATTTGTCATAACTAGGATCCACAGTACAGATCATCTTGGCGGCAGCTCCCAGCCGTAGTTGTGGGCACTGGGACACTGCATCCTGTCTTTTCTGTGTGCAGTTCATACCTGTGTTCTTGCTTGTCTGTCTCTGTGCAGATATCACCTGCACACTAGTTAATTATCTATCTGTGTGCAGAGTTCAGGTGCACAGTAGCCTCTCATTAGGGCAGCTCTCTGCAGGGTTTTTGCTCTGATTGGACCCTGCATCTGATAAATTACAGCCAGGCCTTCACTCAATGCTGGCTATAGCACCCAGTACGTGTCATCTGGTTCCAGTGTATGGAAGTGTATCCTCGTGTGGGTTCCAATTACTCGTGTCCTGCCTAATTCCTTTTGGTGCCGCAGCTCATTGCTAATATCTCCGGCAGCATCAGCCGCACCACACCTGTTAACTACACCACGGATGCAAGCTGCAACTCGGTTAACCAAGCCGAACCACAGAGTACCAAGCTGCACCTCAGCCAGTAAGGGCATTGTCTATACCTCCGGCTGTGTCAACGGCACCTCGGTCACTCAGGGCCAACGTTAATACCTCTGGCTGTGTCAGCCGCACCTCGGCTAACCAAGCTGCACACCAGTCAGTATAGCTATCATAACTACCTCCAGCCATCTAGGCTGCAACACGGTCTGAAAGGCCATATCCCTGCCAAGACCCTAACAGCCCTCAAGGCTGCAACATGGTCTGAAAGGCTGCATCCCTGCCTAGACCCTAACAGCCCTCAAAGCTGCAACACGGTCTCAAAGGCCGCATCCCTGCCAAAACCCTAACAGTCCTCAAGGCTGCTAGCTTATTCTGTGGCCATTACAGACTAGACTTTCAGTATTATTTTATCATATTCCTTTGTTCAGTTTCCTGTTTCCTGGGTTATATTCGTCTTCTTCTCAGCACGAACAATCCAGCAGTTCGTAAAATCTGCTGGAAGTAATTTTAAAAATAAATGCTTTTCTGACATGTTTCACATAATTCTTTTTTTTATCTACAAAGTACATTTGTCTGATTTTATAAACTTCAGTGTTAACTTTCCGTTAACATCCTTTAATTATATGTTTAACAACTGAGTGTTCTTTGGAATGTAATTATTCTAATTTTATCATCCATATGGAGATATAAGACATTTTCTCTATCTTACATATATACTACAAACAGTTCTTTGTATTGGGAAGAGATAGACCAAGAGTCATTGCAGGGAATTAACTCTAAAATTATTGTTTCTCCTACTAACAGATATACAGTCAGGTCCATAAATATTGGGACATTGACAGAATTTTCATATTTTGGCCTCTATTCACCACCACAATGGCTTTGAAATGAAACAAACAAGATGTGATTTAACTGCAGACTTTCAGATTTAATTTGAGGGTAATTACATCCAAATCAGGTGAACGGTGTAGAAATTACAACGGTTTCTATATGTGCTTCCCACTTTTTAAGGGGCCAAAAGTAATGGGACAAACTAAACAATCCTAAATCTAACTTTCACTTTTTAATACTTTGTTGCAAATCCTTTGCAGGGAATTACAGCCTGAAGTCTGGAACGCATAGCCATCACCAGACGCTGGGTTTCATCCCTGGTGATGCTCTGCCAGGCCTCTACTGCAAATGTCTTCAGTTCCTGCTTGTTCTTGGGGCATTTTCCCTTCAGTTTTGTCTTCATCAAGTGAAATGCATGCTCAATCGGATTCAGGTCAGGGGATTGACTTCGCCATTGCATAACATTCCACTTTTTAGCCTTAAAAAAACTCTGTTTGCTTTTGCAGTATGCTTCGGGTGATTGTCATTCTGCACTGTGAAGCACCGTCCAATGAGTTCTGAAGTATTTGACTGAATATGAGCATATAATATTGCTCGAAACACTTCAGAATTCATTCTGCTGCTTTTGTCAGGAGTCACATCATCAATAAATACAAGGGAACCAGTTCCATTGGCAGCCATACATGCCCACGCCATGACACTACCACCTCCATGCTTCACTGATGAGGTGGTATGTTTTGGATCATGAGCAGTTCCTTTCCTTCTCTTCTCTTCCCATCACTCTGGTACAAGTTGATCTTTGTCTCAACTGTCCATAGGATGTTGTTCCAGAACTGTAATGGCTTTTTAGATTTTGTTTGGCAAACTCTAATCTGGTCTTCCTGATTTTGTGGCTCACCAATGGTTTGCATCTTGTGGTGAACCCTCTATATTCACTCTTGTGAAGTATTCTCTTGATTGTTGACTTTGACACATATACATCTACCTCCTGGAGAGTGTTCTTGATTTGGCCAACTGTTGTGAAGGGGTTTTTCTTCACCAAGGAAATAATTCTTTTGTCATCCACCACAGTTGTTTTCCGTGGTCTTCCGGGTCTTTTGGTGTTGCTGAGCTCTCCGGTGCGTTCTTTCTTTTTAAGAATGTTCCAAACAGTTGATTTGGCCACACCTAATGTTTTTTCTATCTCTCTGATGGGCTTGTTTTGATTTGTCAGCCTACACCGTTCACCCGATTTGGATGTAATTACCCTCAAATTAAATCTTAAAGTCTGCAGTTAAAGCACATCTTGTTTGTTTCATTTCAAAACCATTGTGGTGGTGAATAGAGGCCAAAATCTGAAAATTCTGTCAAGAGAGAGAGAGAGAGAGAGATCGAGAGAGATCGAGAGAGATCGAGAGAGAGATCGAGAGAGAGATCGAGAGAGAGATCGAGAGAGAGATCGAGAGAGATCGATCGAGAGAGATCGATCGAGAGAGAGATCGATCGAGAGAGAGAGATCGATCGAGAGAGAGAGAGATCGAGAGAGATCGAGAGAGAGAGATCGAGAGAGAGAGATCGAGAGAGAGAGATCGAGAGAGAGAGATCGAGAGAGAGAGATCGAGAGAGAGAGATCGAGAGAGATCGAGAGAGATCGAGATCGAGAGAGATCGAGAGAGATCGAGATCGAGAGATCGAGATCGAGAGAGATCGAGATCGAGAGAGATCGAGATCGAGAGAGATCGAGATCGAGAGAGATCGAGATCGAGAGAGATCGAGATCGAGAGAGATCGAGATCGAGAGAGATCGAGATCGAGAGAGATCGAGATCGAGAGAGATCGAGGGAGATCGAGAGAGAGATCGAGAGAGATCGAGAGAGATCGAGAGAGAGAGATCGAGAGAGATCGAGAGAGATCGAGAGAGATCGAGAGAGAGAGATCGAGAGAGAGAGATCGAGAGAGAGAGATCGAGAGAGAGAGATCGAGAGAGAGAGATCGAGAGAGATCGAGATCGAGAGAGATCGAGATCGAGAGAGATCGAGATCGAGAGAGATCGAGATCGAGAGATCGAGATCGAGAGAGATCGAGATCGAGAGAGATCGAGATCGAGAGAGATCGAGATCGAGAGAGATCGAGATCGAGAGAGATCGAGATCGAGAGAGATCGAGATCGAGAGAGATCGAGGGAGATCGAGAGAGAGATCGAGAGAGATCGAGAGAGATCGAGAGAGATCGAGAGAGATCGAGAGAGATCGAGAGAGAGAGATCGAGAGAGATCGAGAGAGATCGAGAGAGATCGAGAGAGATCGAGAGAGAGAGAGAGAGATCGAGAGATCGAGAGATCGAGAGATCGAGAGAGAGATCGAGAGAGAGATCGAGAGAGAGATCGAGAGAGAGATCGAGAGAGAGATCGAGAGAGAGATCGAGAGAGAGATCGAGAGAGAGAGAGATCGAGAGAGAGAGAGAGATCGAGAGAGAGAGAGAGATCGAGAGAGAGATCGAGATCGAGATCGAGATCGAGAGAGAGAGAGAGAGAGAGAGAGAGAGAGAACAGAATGCCTCCATTTTATGTTGACCTCCAGCCACGGTCGAACTGTTTGTTTAAAATTCTGTTCTCCAAATATTTAAATACAATCTGTTCCAAATTATTTTTTTATTAACACTTCTGCTGTTTTGTGGCTGAAAGCAAACATGTCGCCAGGTCCTCTAGTTGAGAACACTTTATACAATGCACTTTCTCGTGCAGACTTCCTCCTCCAGCAGTAGATCTGTGATGTGTAGAGGCTTTGCTGATGGCTAAATGAACTTGGCAGAGGACATGATTAAGGTAACGGATGGTTTGGCTGAGCTACTCCCCCCACCTTGTTTCCGATTAGCAGTGGTAAAGCAGTCAGTCTTTCTCAGCCTGGATTAAAATATATTTTTACTGAACAGTTATTGGTGCCACTTGGTGAGGTTACTGAAACTTCTAGATTTCCATCAGCTACTTACTGTATCTTGGCACAGATTATTAAGTGTGCCCCTTCCAAACAGAAAAATACATTGCTGATTTTCTTTTCTTTTTTTTTTTTTTAATACATCAGACCTATTTATCAAAATACTGATGTGCTATGAGGAAAAAAATGTGAGGTGCAGGGAAGCAGAGTAGTAAGTTGAAGGTGCCGAAGAGGAAGGTTTAGAAAACTGGGTGGATATTAGAGTATGTTTGCTTAGTAAGTGAAAGGGCAGTGTTGTGAGATAGAAGGACGACTTTACAATGTAGCAGGCATGAGGTAAGGTGAGACTGAAGATAAGGAGTTTGTAGCTGAAAAGTGAGAAGGCCAAGTTGGAGAAACTAGAGTGAACATGCCCTCAGTAAATGCCCCATTCCAGCTCAGTTACACCTAATAAGTTGTAAGTGGAGACATGCTTGCGATGTGTAAAACTCTACATTGCCAGTACGTGTGCGCACTCATTTCTGGAGCATGCACTGTGTAACAGCTTCAGCCCCAAATGAGGAAGTCTAATGGGAACATGTGCTGGTGAGATAAGAGGGGGTCCGCAGTGTGACTGCACACAGGCCCCTTCCTGACACTAAGCAGTACTCAGAGGAAACTTATATAAGCAGCCTGAATTTGGCACCAATGTGACGTCACAGTCACACACATCCATCACTAGGAGTTATGTTCCCATCACATAGGAAAAGCACAGCAGATTTTATGTCGTATGATGGAGGCAGGTAAACAGCACATAGCAAAGGAAATAAAGGCATGATTTGGGAGCTTATCAGCCACTGAGGATGAGAGTAGACCAGAAGATCATGCTTGTCACGTTTCACTAGGAATACCCCTGTGTGTCCATGGATTTACCAGAATGACATAGCACCACTTCAGTATAATTGAACCAGACAGGTTTATTGTCACACACAGGATACAGTACAAGTAAGCCAGTATTAGCAGGCTGCTGACACCAGTTAACTGAATCACAGTAAATCAGGAATACGAGTAGTAACAATGTCCAGGAATACACTGGTAAATGCAGGTAAATAGGGGGCTTATTAATCCACAGCACCAGAATACACTATGCACAAAATGACATTGTCCAGAAGTGCACTCGTGAATGCAGCCAACAGGAATGCAAATAATCAGTGGTATCACTTACCTGTGTGACACCCGGTGTGGACTCTTCCTGGGCAGCTAGTAGTGAAAGGGGACGTGGCCTCACGGGAGGGGGCATGACATCATGGTGGAGGGGGAGTGGCCTCACTGCACAAACCCCTGGTTAAGTCACTCAGGGGGTCCAAGAGGTGCAGACTGCCCCCGGGGCTCAGTAAGTTCACTGTTTCAGTAGCTGATTGCTGTACGTAATGCTACAGTACAGCACTCGGCTCCTGTCACTGAAGCAGATCCAGCAAAGGTAGACAAAATTGCAGTAGACTGACACAAGGCATCTCATACCAGGAATCTGACACCAAGAAACATATACGCTGGTTGTGGCTCAGATGGAAGTAAGCAGAAAGACTAAGATCAGCTAATTAAGCCAGGCTGCATGCACACAGAGACAGAACATACAAACTAGAACAAAATTTGCTGTACCACTGGGGAGTGCAGCACCACTGGTAAAACAGTGGTACTGCAGCAAATCATGACAATGCCACTGCAAGAGAAAGCGAAAACGAGGCCATGTCATCAGACGCAGCAAGATGGTACCTGGTGCCCTTGCAATGCAGCTACATGGTGGTATGATGTTATACGATACCACGCTGATTTATCTGTGGTGGCATGGGAACGTGTTTTGCTGAACGCTGTGCAGTATAAGTTAAACTTATAACATTAGTACTTTTTTCTGCAAAACTGCTTATGTTAAGTTTTTTTTCTTTACCATGTATGTACATTGTACAAAATACTATATAGACAGCATTGTAGATATTCAGTTTAATAGCACAAAAACTATTTATTGTTTACCATGCATTCCAGCGATTTAATTTATCATTGCAAATGCCGCTCAAAATAAAAGTTATTGTTGTACAGGTTGAGTCTCCGATATCCAAAATGCTTGGGACCAGGGATATTTTGGATAACGGAATATTCTGTATTTTGGAATATTTGCATATCATAATGAAATATCTTGGGAATGGGACCCAAATATACACACAGAATGCATATATGTATTATATACACCTTATACACACAGCCTGCAGGTAATTTTATACAATATTTTCAATAATTTTGTGGCTCAAACAAAGTTTGTGTACATACATGAAATTCATTTATGTTTCATATACACCCTATATACACACAGCCTGAAGGTAATTTTGTATAATATTTGTAATAATTTGTGCCTTAAACAAAGTTTGTGTACATTGAACCATCAAAAATCAAAGGTTTCATTATCTGTGTCATGCCAAAATAATTCTGTATTTCGGAATATTCCGTATTTCAGAATATTTGGATATGGGAGACTCAACCTGTGTAACATAACTGAACAAAACAGCTTAGCAGTTTGCAGATTGGCAAGCACCGTCACTAGTATATCTTCACAGAAGTGCACAGGAAAAGCAGCATTGTAGATGCTACTGTAATTAGTAGATATGTGTGCAAGATGTTCGGCGGCACATCAGCACTAACCGAATAAGCCCCTTTATGTCCAAAGACGGACAAAATCTTTGACTGAATTAATTTGTTAGTTCAATCACAACTAATTAACACAAGATGCAGGAACTTGTTTTCTATCCTAACGTAGAGGGTCAGACACTTGGCTCCACCTTCATTGCATAGTTCGTCACATCCCCTTCGCTGCTCAGCTCTACTTGTACTTTCCCATCATTCCACTTAGCAACTGATTGTCCCACCATGTCCCACAGTAGAGATGCTGTGTGTCTGATGCCCATAATTGGTTCAAAATATTGATGGTTTGTTGCCATCCCTACTACCAACTGCCTGCTTACTCCACTGTGGCTACAGGAAGTTGCATAACCTTCTCCCTGTACTAATCACTCCTTGTCTGTGGCTTTATTACAATATTTGTACTTGGGTTTTGGTCAGTTTACTCTTTTGCATTGCTGTGCATATTATGCTGTGTACTCTACTGGTGTTTAGGCTCTTGTATGAAGCTGAATACATTTTGTGGCACCGAACATGTATTTAAAAGGAAAAAATTAACTCCAAGACCTTTTGTTTTAGGTGGGTTTGACTTAGGTCAGAGCATGTATATAACTACACACCTGACGTGGTCGCATCTCATGGTTTTACAAAATCACAAACTAATGAAAAATGGAACTTAGCATGAGGAAAAGCTACAGCAGCTCACTTTGGAAACCTTTTTACATAATTCAGTCAGTCGAACAGTGAAAACTAGCAATGTAGTTTTGTCACTCCCAGGTGTTATATTTATATAAATAAAATTCGGGATGTGCATGCTCGGTTAGGTTCGAGTTTGCACGTCGAGTTCGGATTTTTCCCTCCAAAAAATGGGACTCAGAAAGAGGCAAAACGTCATCTTGCATGGACAAACATGGTCATTCCTGGACTTTTGTTTTTTGATGATGGTGACAGTGTGGTCACAGCTAATGGTCAAGTGCTGGCTGTGAGTGGGTTGCAGTACCTAGGGCATCTGCTCTCATACTAACATCCCCATACATACATAACATGCCCATACTAGGTTATATCTGCGTCTGATAAGCGAACATATTGTAACTGCCCAACACATTTTTAATACCCTTCTTCATGTGTGCATCTAAATCTGTACTGCAACTCTGTATGAACACCATTGGGATGTATGTGCGGTGCAACTCAGACACATGCAAAAAATATTGCACAAGAAAAAAAATAACACTCTTCGGCCCTCACAAGAAAAAATAAAACACATTGGGCTCCCGAAAGGAAAAAATAAAGCATATTGGTTCCCAAAAGAAACAATAAAGTATTGCCCCACAGGAAAAAAATATGTGGCGGCACTGACCGCACCACCCTAGTTACGGCCCTGGGAGGTGGACTTTAAGGGGTGAAGCGAGCGTAGGGGATAGGTGGCGAAGGTGCAGGGCAAGAGAAAAATTGGGTATTGAGTATACAGTGAAAAACTAAATAGGGGAAATATATTGTAGAAGATGGTAGGGTATAGGTATAATAACAGGGGTTCTGAGAGACAGAAAGGTGGAGAGAAAGACACTCAAAATGCAGACACACACAAATACACAGGGGGTAATATTTTAGAGAAGGAGGGGGATTGAAGGGGGCAAATAGACACAGAGGCAAAAGGGGGAACAGAGACATGGAACTCAACCTAAAGTGAGTTAGATGGCTAAATTCAAATAAGGTGCGTAGGGCACCTTGTTCATATTAACTTACTGAAAGATACATGCTCAGCAATGATGAGATATTTCTATTAGACTACTGCCCCGCCCACAGCAAGGCAAAGAGGAAAGCTGTCCACAGTAACATGCCAGATGAGGGAGGAACACAGGTGAGGGATCAGGGGGACACAGGCACAGTGAGCCTGCAGCCCCTGTGTAAATGGTCACATGCTGTATTTATGGGAGGAGGGAGAATGCAGCCAACTGTGGTCACATCATATTTGTGCCAGGCAGACTGGGCCTGCCAACCACTAAATTAGATTAGGCGTCCTGCACAATAAGGGACCGTCCCAGTGGGAATGTGTCCATAAAGTTGTTTTTCTTTTTTACTGTATAAAACTATTCTTTCCAAAAATGTCTCCATAATTGTTTTTTTTAAATGATAAAATTATGTAAATAAGAACTACAGTATTTCACCCTTATTCCATATGATTTTATTAATAAACCTGCATATTTATTAACAACATTATACTGAATCAGGTTTAAAACTTTAATAGCTCTTATTTACAAAATTTTATGTTTAAAGATCGACAATTTTGGGGACTTTTTTGAAATCACATTACCCGGTTAATTCATTTCTCAGAACCAATTACATCATGAGCTGAAGTCAGTGACCTGTGGCCAGTCATACCAATAGCTACAATGTTGTGCTGGTATCACACCTATATTCAGAAGAAGCACCTCTCTTCTACTTACAAATGCTCATAAAAAGTTTGGGACCATTGCTAGGGTAAAATGAGTATTCAATAGATAATTGCAGCCTCTGTGGGAATAATGGAGCTTTTCACACTGAATTCAGATTTTTTTATCTGCTAAGTGAAAAGGATATATACAGCATTCATAAAGTTAAAGCTTCTTATACTTTAATATCAGATATCTGCTGCTTTGTACAGGCATGCTGCTACCAAAACACAAATGGCACACCAGCCTTACCATCAGCCTAGAACAAAACAAGCTGTGTGCTGATCTCAGGCCTTTGGGGAGACATCCGAGACATTGACCTGTTCACTTGTTTTTTTAATTAATTAAGTAAGGGTTGCGTGTCATGATGTAGTCAGGGGAAAGCAAGAGATACTAGTTGAATGTAAGAATATATTTATATAGAGGTAGGTTTGACAACAAATTACTTTGACAGAAGCCTCAGATCCCTACTCGGTGCTGTTTGGGGACCCAGCTTCTAGAAAACTCTCAGTCTGTGACTTACTTTCATTCCCACTGTCACATTAAAAGACTATCAAATGCAGTCATGCCTTCATGGACATCCCACAACATTACTTCATGTTAGAGAGGAGCGTTCTGCACACCCCCTGTCCCTGGGCCCAGAGCCAGCAGGCACTAGGCTCTGGCGAGTCACTGCCTCAACTTTTAACACTTTGAGTGTATGTATCATACCCTTTTCGACTTAAATCATGCAAAAACTACAGTTTCCACACAATTTTATGAATCTTGGGTATAGAACAATAGCGTAATGCCTAAGATATATGTGAAAAAGGCTAATTAGTGCTTCAGCGCAGTTCTCATTCTCAATGGTCTGGCCCAATGTACAAAAGCGTAGCTTTTCAGAGTATGCCCCCATAGGTTAATGTGCTTATGGAGGCATTCTCGCATAAGAGGGATCATTGATCAATAATCCTTCTTCCGCAACCTCGGTCTTCCTCCATGGTGTTTTAGAAAATGACCTTGTGCGCATGAAGTGTAAGAAAAGGCAGTGAAGTCACAGTGATCGTTATCCCTTCACTGACAAGTTATTTGTTGGGACACAGTGTTCTCCCAACCATTGTCATTTCGTTATAAGTTTATTACAGGTTTGATATGTCTTACCAACTTTAATTATCTAGATATCTGGCGATATCGTCAGCGTCAGGCGGTGGGGCAATGCCGCATTCGGCAGCATGGCATCGCTAATGATATCCCCAGATTGAGCCGCATGTATAGCAGACTGGGGATAACGTTGACGACACGTGGGAGCACGCATCGTTCATCGGTGAGTGCATTCACACTGGACGATATAAACAATATATTGTTCAACGATATCGTTATCGTTCATATCGTCTATGGATGTTGTCCAGTGTGTACGGAGCTTAAGTCATAGCAAAGGCTCTCAATTTAACAAGATGTTATCAGAGAAATTACAGAACTCCATGCGGACAAAGGCATTAGTCAATTTACCAAACAGCATAAAGCAAAAGCCATCTCAGGATACCTGAAATGGGGACCAACGTATGCAGATGCACCTATGCAAAAATAAAGGGTTCTATTTTAGATATTGAGAAACCTGTTTTAGATGGACAAAGTTTTTCTTCTCTACTTTAGAAGTCCTCTGGTTGCAGACAGCTTTTGTTGAGTATCGTCGGCTTTCTCCGTTTATAGTTTCAGAAGGATTGTGTTAATTTATATAATGCTGCAATCTTATCATCAGTATCGCCAGGATAGCAATAGTAGTGGGTCAGCAAAGGAAAAAAAAATATTTGTACGCTAACCATCAGGTTAGTATACATCTCTGAATCAGGCCCAATGTACGCAATTCCCTACATTACACAGTTTTAAATATTTACTTAATATAAATAGTTTTAAAAGTTTTTTTGTATTTACTTTGCAAATAAATCACATAACTGATGTATACAAAGATAACTGACAAATATATCACTTACACAGTATAACGCACTGATTAGAAAAATAAGAGTGGTTCACATTTTGTTTTAGATTTGACTCTATCCAATTAACTTGGCAATATTGAGTCTAATTTCAAATAGGTCACTGAATCTTTATATTCTTTTAAATAAAAAGTAAACATTACCTAGTTGTAGTAAAATTCAATCTCAACATGATAAACTCCAAATCTAATAGCTAAACAGCCCATCTCGCCCAAAACCCATTACAGCTTTATCGTATAATTTACCAAAGTAAAACAGTGTCAACAATATTCAGCTTCATGATAATGAAAAGAAGGAAAGTAATTTTCACTCTTATTCCTATTTGAATCTCATAAACACCAGTGAAAACCATTTTAAAACCTCATTAGTTCTGCTCTTATGAGCAAATGAGACCTATTTCAATCAAAATCACCTTGTGGGGAAAAAAACAACTTATATTATGCAAAATTAATTCCTAATTATAATTATTATAGAAATCACTCATATACATCAGGTGTGCAAGACAGCAGATCACTTATACATTTAAATATGCACACATGTAAGCAAGTATTATCAAATAAAAAAAACGAATTTAAAATGTTTAAAATGCTCCAGAAGTAAATTTACAACAGGGACCTCCTGACTAACACTATCAAGGTCATCTTACTGTACAAGACATTCAAGTAGCTTCTGATGCTTATACGCCTATTCAAATGGGTACAAATTCTAAGCACTTTAATATTAGACATGAAGGAAAGAGGATGAGTCATACTTATGACTTCGCACTGCCCATGCCCAAAGCAGTACACGCTCGCCATGCATATGTGTAGGATTCTGCCACTTAACGCCTGGCTGCATCAGGGTGGCCATAACGGTTCAGGACAGAAGTGTTCTAACATAGGCCAAGTAAAGTAAAGGCATGTTTTTGTATTTGCAAACACATGCAGACAAGGAGCAAGATAAAGCAATATTATTTACAGCAAGAGCGTTTCAAGAGAGGAGAGGGCCCGTGTGCAGTCTCCATCACGGGCACCCTCCTCTCAGTCCGGCAGCGCAATGAGCGTCTCTGGGCACTAGAGTGTGCTCAGAGTCTATAGCGCAAACGCAGATCACCGGGAAATGGCTGCAGCAGCCATTTTCCCTGTACAAAGATAAAACAATCTAGCGCTCACCTTATTGTATATGGTGTGGTATGGTTATAATATATATTATTTATACAAACAAATTTGTTAAATAAGATGATGTGACTATCTTACACAACCCCTGCGAGGCATGGGTAGTTATTCGCTGATTATGAATTTAATACGATAATGATAAAAAATATTCAATAAACAGAATTCGTGATTTTTTATTTTATTAGAATTATTGACCTTTAAATTAGTTTTTTAGTTTAGCTCTTATGAATACAACAGGACAAACGTACCAGCATAGACAACATGGGAAAGGCAAATGAAGGGAAGAACGGGGAAGAAGGTGGGGTGGGAAAGTGTGTGAGGGGGGGGGGAGAATAAATAAAATAGGTTTGAGAGCGCAATAAAATTAAAAATGTTTTAAAGTTCTATTTCAAAAATGATAAAATTTAATAAAAATAATCCTAGAAGAACAGTTCTAGCATTCCGCTTTTACAAAGTTGCCAGTGTGGATATACGATAATGTAACGAATAAATATTGATGTAAGAAGAGTTTCAAAGTTACCAACATGGTAGGTTCCTATCCATTTAGGTACATACAGTATTTGTTTGAAAACTTATGTCTTTTTAGAGAACCGGATTCACACACTTATGCTGTAACGGAACTGTCAGCCCTGCAGTTGCTAACAGTTATCCCAGATGCCGGCTTGATGAGGTGGTAAGTATTGGGCTAGCGCTGTTGCATGCTAAGATAGCAGGCAGCATGTGAAGCGATCCCTGTAGTTGGGACTAGGAGGGGTATCTGACAGCGTGTTGGAAGGAGTCCTGGAGTTCCCAGGTAGCGGGTGCACTGCTGACTCTTAACCCTCTGACACATCCCCAGCACTGACAGTCTTCCCTGCTGTAGCACACAATCTATCATACCTTCACTCACGGTTTGGTCTTAGTTGTTGGTCATCCTTCAAAATCCGCCTTCCGTCTAAATGTGGGCTGGGTGATGCCGGTATTCTCCAAGTGTTGTTTGCGGGAAGCTGTAGTGTCCAATGCGTTTCTGCCATCCTAGGCGGCCATTTTCAAGGCCATTTTCCCTGTACTGCGCATGCACAAAATACAAAAATGCGAAAGGTGCGAAAATGGCCACGTCAGCCAAAACCGGCAAGTGTGAAATAGCCCTAACTCTTATACCATACACTGGGCCTAATTCAGACCCGCTCGCGAGTGTAGGACGCTCGCAAGCGGGTCGATGGTGCCCTAATGCATGCGCACGATGGAGGGAGCTCCGTCGTGCGCATGCGCGAGACCCGCATAGCGACAGCCAAGCTGTCGCTCCGCGTCTCGCACCAAAGGGGGCGTGCTGTCGATGGTGACTGACAGCACGCCCCCTTTGGTGGGCGTGCTGGGAGCGTTGCTGCCAGACGGAGGCATTCCCATGGGAACGCCTACCGTCTGGGTCTGGCCCCACTGACATCACTAGTGATGTCAGTGGGAGTGATTTTGGCTCTGATAGAGCCCAAATCACTCCAGGGCTTGCGGCCACGAGACCCTACCGCAGGGTCTCGTCGCAAGCCCGATGGTCTTGACCATCGCGACAATCATCATGGACGCTCGCATAAGCTGTGGGTGGTAACCCACAGCTATGCGAGCATCCAAGAGGCCGCTCCATTTTTAGGTAGGAGGGCCCTGATTCAGAGTGAGCGCTCAGGTCAGAGCGTCCGGCTCTGAATCAGGCCCACTGTCTTTATTTTACTTTACACATTTTTCAAAAGTATTTTGTATTCTAAACTTTTAAAATGTGTACTGCATCAATGAATTGATCGTAAAAATTATTTTTTTCTGAAGGAACTGAAGTTTAAATTATTCAGCTGTGGAAATATCTTGTTCAAGGTCAATAGGTGATCTGTTTCTGGGCCTGTTGTTTTATTTTTTGAAAGATCAATTCTGGGTACAGACCTCTGCTATATGTAACATGGATTTTTGATGAGTGCTACGGTCACATAGGGATATAACATACTACCTAAATCACTAAACAAAGATAGCAATTCAGACTCTAATCAAGGTCCCAGTTGTGCAATGTCAAGGCTTTATCCAGTACGTGCAAATCATACCGTAGTACAAATTACTAGTTAGAATGCATGATGTTATATTATGTGAAATACAGCCAAGTGTACTCCTTTTTGATTTATTTTCATAATGTTTCTTTTCCAACATTATTGCGGAATCAGTGGGAGAGTATGAAGAGATGAATATAATTTCAACATAAGAAAGCATGTTTTTTTCCATTAGTAGTCTTGCTTGAACGCAACACAACAGAAATATTAGTGTTTGCAAGGTGCACACAATAGGTTTTCTATGCACACTGGTATCAATTAAATCAATGAGCAATCATTTTTTTATTTAATCTTTCAACCTTTAGTTAAAGTAAAAGAAAATAAAATAAAAGCCTGAAGATGAAATAAGATAAAACACATTCCAGGTCAGTCATTGAGTCTATTAGCAGCATTTATGTGAAATACTGTAAATGCAGAAATATCTAGACAAGTGTGATTTTAACTGAAAATTTCTACAATTTGTTGGTCACAATTTTACACATCTGCAGAATGAAAATACAGTATACAGTATATGACTTGCACCAAAAGATACAATTCTCTCTTTAACCAATCTACTCATTTTTCAGAAAATCTCACAGCCTTGTAAGCACAATGCTATAGTGTAATGTTTAGAAAAAGATACCATGTGTTGGACATGGGCAGTAACAAACCAATCATGTCACCATCTTATACTCGGTACACACCAGATGATATGTCGTCCACAGTGATATGAGGTAAATGGCCGGGTAGTGGCAAACGCAGGATTTTGAAAGGGGGGTTTCCAAATACCGAATACAGAGCCAATGAAAAAAATAAAAATCCACAGACATATATATATATATATATATATATATACACACACAGACAAAACAAACAAAAAACATACATACACACACAGTATATATGCCAATTGCCCAGCACTCCCACAATCTTACTAATGTCCAACGGTGCCCTCTGGAAAGATTTGTTATGAAACCAGATGAAAACAAGCAGCAGCTATCGTTGTTTTTTATATATATATATTTGATGGACTGTTCAGCATTACACACACACTGGCACAGTGACAGACACACTCACAAAGTCTACACACACACACTGACACAGACTACACACACACATATAGACACACGGCTGCCATCAGAAATTGTGGGGCCCAGTACAAACAAAAAAAGCAGGGTCCCCCACCTCCTCTACCCACTGAGCTACCCCCTATGTTAATTACACATATATATATATATATATATATATATACTGTACATATATACATACACACTATAGACTTGCCAAATAACATCAACATATCCCGAAAGAACATAGTATACAACCCGTCATATTGATATACCACACGGCACAGAATACTGCTACACAACCACCCAGATATACTACAACCCTTAACACATCTCAATCCCCAAAAAACTATTAGTATATGACACCCCCACAATACAATACTACACACCCTAACCTGCCATCCATACCAGATAAAATAGGTATACACACCCCCTGATATATTACATCCTTAAGCCTATCTCAATTCACAGATAATATATAAGCATACACCCCCAGATACATTACTATACCTGTCATCCCCCTTCCCATTCCTGATGCATAACTATACATCCCCAGATACATTTACCTCACCCCTTCATACATTACTATACGCCCCAACCCACCTCACACCCCCAGACAATGTTTACCCCCCCATACATTACACTCCTCAATCCACCTCACTATGCTCCAGGTAATATAAGTATATACCCCCACCTCACCCACATAACATGAATAAGTACTGTACATCACCCTAAGGTACTTACCTCTGATTGCAGCATTATGTGTTCCTCACACACCGGCTGCTGTCTGCATAGGACATGAACAGGCCCGTCAGTGCAGGAGGGGGCAGGGCCTCATAGAGGGGAGTAGACTCTGGAAGAAGCAGGAAGACAGACAGGCCAGGCAGAGCTGGAGAGAGAGAGGAGGGGGCCGGACTCAGTTAGGGAGCGGGGAGAGGGGATTTAAGTCATCCCTTGCAGGGGAGAAAGAAGAACAGGTGGCCTTGCATAGACGCAATATCGCAGATTGTGAATGGAGCAGTGCTGGAGCCTTTGTTCTGCCCTCCTATGAAAAGGGTGCCAACAGCTGCCTGCATACGGCTAATCACAGTAACAGGGGGCCCGGAGGGCGCTGCTGATCCTATCAGCAAACTGCTCTGCACAGTTCACAGGCATCATCATGAGCACTCTGCGGGGGAACCTCCGAGCCCGGTACATGAGTTCCGTCTGTACCCCCCTGATGACGGCAGTGATACACACACACTGACAGACACTCACAAAGACTACACACACACACACTGACACAGACCACACACACACACATACAGGCAAACAATGACAGCATCACTTATCAAAGAAACCCCCCGCTGGCAACCCCCCTCACCTGCAGCTCCGAGATAGTGCACCAGGAATAGAGAGCCTCTCACACTGCCCCATCAGAACTGCTGGGGAGGAGCTGCGCGCTGCCGCTACAGCTCCCCCTACATTCAGCCAGCAGCACAGTCCCAGTCAGTTCCAAGTTAACTGAACTCCGACTGCTCCTTCTCTTTAGATTAAAAAATAAAATCATTCAGCTGTGCGGCGATGGAGCGGCGGCCAGGGGGGGTTTCTAGGTACTCGGAACCCCCCCTGCATGCGCGTATGCTGGGGAGGCACTGGCTAGTATCCAGTATCTAGACCTCCCAGATGTGTTGGGCACCTACTTCCAAGAACTAGACGGTCATTAACATTGCAGCTGTGCACTAACATCAAGGCTACACAGGTCAACCTTCATTACCACTATTAATCTATAAGATCAGCACAAGGTAACATCAAATGACCAATTATTAACTACTATGCACTAGAAGTGAGCTGGTTCGGATTTCTGAAATCCGAACCCCCCCCCCCCGAGCCCCCCCGATCCGAGGCCGATCCGAGTCAGGCTCGACTTTTCCCGCCTGACTCGGATCTGAAATCGAGGCAAAATATCATCATCCCGCCTCCCGGGTCTCACGGGTTTTGGATCCTATATAAGGTACCCGCGTCGGCGCCATTTTCTCACTCGGCTGTGGACAGTGAAGAGGGAGGGTGGGAGTTAGGGCTGGCTGGGCTGTGTAGTGTAGTGTAGTGCAGAGTAGTGTTGTGCTGTGCTGTGCTGCGCTGTGCTGCTGTTGTCCATAGGGGCTGGCTGTCCACTACTTCAAAGCCCATAGGGGCTGGCTGGACTGTGTTGTGCAGTCAGTTGTCCACAGGGGCTGTGTCCACTCCAAAGTCCTGTGCAGTGTCCCAGTCCTAAAGGGGTGCTGTAGTGTTGTCCAGGGGGTGCTCTGTCCGTCAGGGGTGCTCCCCCCAAGTGCTAAAAAAAAAAAAATATTTTTTCTGTGTTTGTGAATTGTGTGCACTGTGGCTGCACGTGCATCAACAAAGGAGCAGCGCCAAGCGTGCGCCTGTGTCCCATAAATAAAGGGCTGGCTGGATTGACCGCTAAAGGGTGCTGTAACCCCCAAAGGGAACTCCAAACAAAATAAATAAATGTTTTCCATGTTTGTGAAGCGTGCGCCTGTGTCCCATTAGTAAAGGGCCGGCTGGCTTGTCCATTAAAGGGTGCTGTAACCCGCAAAGTACACTCCAAACAAAAAATATATATATTTTCTGTGTTTGTGAATTGTGTGCGCAGTAGCCGCACGTGCATCAACAAAGTAGTGCCAAGCGTGCGCCTGTGTCATAAGTAAAGGGCCAGCTGGCTTGACCGTTACAGGGTGCTGTAACCCCCAAAGTACACTCCAAACCAAATAAAAAAATATTTTCTGTGTTTGTGAATTGTGTGCGCAGTAGCCGCATGTGCATCAACAAAGTAGTGCCAAGCGTGCGCATGTGTCCCATAAATAAAGGGCCGGCTGGATTGACCGCTAAAGGGTGCTGTAACCCCCAAAGGGAACTCCAAACAAAATAAATAAATGTTTTCCGTGTTTGTGAATTGTGTGCAGAGTGGCTGCACGTGCATCAACGAAGGAGCAGCGCCAAGTGTGCGCCTGTGTCCCATAAGTAAAGGGCCGGCTGGCTCATTTCTTAAAGGGTGGTGTAATCCACAAAGTGCACTAGTCTCCAACAAAAATAAAAAATTATTTTCTGTGTTTGTGTGCGCCTTAGCCGCACGTATATATCAATATAACATAAATGGAGGACCAAACTTTCTCCGATAAAAATAAAATAGGGAAAGATCAAGAACCACTTCCTCCTAGTGCTGAAGCTGCTGCCACTAGTCATGACATAGACGATAACATGCCATCAACGTCGTCTGCCAAGGCCGATGCCCAATGTCATAGTAGAGGGCACATACAATCCCAAATGACAAAGTTCATGAAAATGACCTTAAAAAAAACATTGAAATCATCTGAAGAGAAACGTAAACTTGCCAATATGCCATTTATGACACGGAGTGGCAAGGAATGGCTAAGGTCTTTCCCTATGTTCATGACTAGTGGTTCAGCTTCACATGAAAATGGAAGCCCTCCTCCCGCTACAAAAATCAAACAAGTTAAGCTGGCAAAAGCACAGTGAAGAACTGTGCATTCTAAGAAGATATCACAAATCCCCAAGGAGAGTCCAAGTGTGGTGGCGGTTGCGATGCCTGACCTTCCCAGCACTGGACGGGAAGAGGTGGCTCTTTCCACCATTTGCACGCCCCCTGCAAGTGCTGAAAGGAGCACCCACAGTCCACTTGCTGATATGCAAATTGAAGATGTCACTGTTGAAGTACAACAGGATGAGGATACTGGTGTACCTGGCGCTGAGGAGGAAGTTGGAGAGGAGGATTCTGATGGTGATGTGGTTTGTTTAAATCAGGCTCCGGGGGAGACAGTTGTTGTCCGTGGGATGAAAAAGCCCATCACAGTCATGCCTGGGCAGAAGACCAAACATTCCACCGCTTTGGTCTGGCAATATTTCTATCCAAATCCAGACAACAACTGTCTTGCCATATGTACCATATGTAAAGGTGAAATAAGTAAGGGTAGGGACGTTAACCACCTAGGAACATCCTCCCTTATATGGCACCTGCAGCGCGTTCATAAAAAGTTACTGTCAAGTTCAGAAACTTTGGCTAAGACTGTAAGCAGTCCAGGGACACCTAAATCCCTTTTTCCTGTTTTATCCAAGGAATCGGTGGATGAGGAGGATGAGGATGACATCTTGCCTCCGTAGAGCCAGTTTGTGCAGGGACACATTAATTGCCAGCTTGTTTTGTGGGGGCCCAAACGAACCAATCATTTCAGCCACAGTCATGTGGCAGACCCTGGCGCTGAAATGATTGGTTTGTTAAAGTGTGCATGTCCTATTTATACAACCATAAGGGTGGGTGGAAGGGCCCAAGGACAATTCCATCTTGCACCTCTTTTTTTTCTTTGCAGTATGTACTGTTTGGGGCTTAGTTTTTCAAACTGCCATCCTGTCTGCCACTGCAGTGTCACTCCTAGATGGGCCACGTGTTTGTGCTGCCCACTCGTGTCGCTTAGCATAGTCATCCATCTACCTCGGTGCAACCTTTTGGTCATAAAAACAATATTGTGAGGTGTTAGGTGTTCAGAATAGACTGGAAATGAGTGGAAATTAAGGTTATTGAGGTTAATAATTGAATAGGAGCATAAAAACCCACAAATTCTGTGATTTTAGCTGTTTTTATGCTTTTTTAAAAAAAAATGCAGATTCAAAACACAAAACCCAGAACCCAAAACACGGAAGGGTGGTTTTGGCAAAACCAATCCAGATCCAAAACATGAAGAAAGATCCAGATCCAAAACACGAAAAGTGGCCGGTGCACACCCCTACTATGCACTCACATCAATATTGGATATCATAACCCAATATATTTACATTAACAAGATCTAATTATCGATATATGTTTGGGATCTTGTGCTATGATAACCCCCAATAGAAGAACACGAAAGAATAATCACATCATACACTCTGCATCATTTATTTATTTATTTTCGAGACTTCTGCTCAACTACTGTCATTATTTACCTCATTAACACTTTTCCTTGACTGACACTTGAATCTACCATTGATTGATCTGTATGTACTAAGGGACCTATCAGCATTGAGACATGATCCATCAATCATTTGGGGGTTGGACCGCCATGAAGATTTAAACTCCCTCCTCACCAAGAACACAATACACCACTTCTAGAGGAAGGCCATTATTGGCCGAAACGCGTTGGAGCTTTTTTCACAACATCTCCTACCCACCTATCAAGTAACCAGTACTCAGTACTCTATTCTTGAATCTCATCACTCCGGCATTCAGCGGTCACGTGACCCGGAAGTAACGGCAAGCGCGAAACATCGAGGAGCCGTGCTGACGCCAGGACCGTGCAGACCACCGCAGAGGACAGAAGAGGGAGACCGGCAGCGACGTGGCAAGAGTCAGGTGAGTCCCGTTCTGGGAAGAGGAGTTACCCGGCGAAGATCGACAGGTCGACGCTGGGTCACTCCATCTCTAGGCGACACAGGTAGGCATGTAGTCGGGACCCGGTGTCGCAGCCACCACATGCGGCACTGACCCCATACTCCGTCAGCCTTGCCTGCCAGGGATCCCTGCCACACTGCCGCACAGCTGCTGTGTCCCGTCCTGAAGGGAACCCGGGCACCACAAGCAGCCACCACGAACTCTTTGCTCTATCGTTCCAGGGACCAGTAACGGGACGCCGTTACTAGGTCCATCCTATCTGGGCCACATTATCAGCACTGTTATTGACTCTACTGCATGTGGAGCACCACAGATTGTTTACAGCATTAGTACAATCACTCCAGGGGCCATCCATTATTAGGAAGACCACAAACTTTCCAGCAGGATACTTGCCCATGTGGTTTTGGTTTTGATTTTGTTTTTGTTTATATTTACAAATATTTTTTTTCTTGTTTTTGTTTTGCTTTGATCTTAGCAATATCCACCTTAGGACATTAGGAATTCTTATCCCAGTGTGGACAATCTTTACAATCATTATTTAAATAAATCCACGATTGTTTGTATATTTGACAACCATTTCTTCATTTTAGTCAGTACACCATTTCAATACTATACATCTGCTTAAGGTGAGTGCTGTACAATATTTGTATTCTACCATAATAGAGAACTGGACAATCTCTTTTACTAAGCTGCACGCCCACTGCAGACACAATCACTCCAGTGCGCTACCAGTTTACTATTCTGTAAAAATACCTAGATATCGGGTACATGGTCTAGTGTGTACTAGCTATGTTGCTGGCGATCCGCGGTCCTGTGCCTAGTCAGCGACATCCTCCTTCGGCTTTGCATGTAGGTCCAACAAGGTATATCGGCAGCGAGGACCATACTGCCGAATGCAGCATGGCCCCTGCATTCGCTGCCAGCATCGGCAAGTAAGTGTGTATGCACTTGCCAATGCCGGCTCCCCTGCCAGGGCCCGTCGCTGAAGATGTTGGGCACACTAGACATTGTCTAGTGTGTACCCATTTTTTTAAAGTAATATTAACACAAGTACATTGTTCTAAAACAAATGAAAGGGCCAACAATTTATTAGCACTAAATGCGTATTTTTTTATTTTTGTTCCTGGTAGACCCGAAAGGCTATCATATAGCCTATACATTTAGGGAGAACTATAGAGTATAACTTATGTTTTAATATGTGCTGACACTAGTTGGTTGTAAAAGATCAACTGCTATCCCTCAAGCTGTTAATGCAAAGTGTGTAATTGGATACATATATCTAATATTGCAGCATAGAAGTCCTTATAAAATCCAATGCAGAAGATCTCTTTGTCCATCCTAATGTTTTAATAAGCTTCAGTGCTTATTTTTTTTCTTTTTTTAAACCAATGTGATTCAGTGTAAGTAAAGCACATGGCACAGGAATGCCAAAAGGAAGGAGGGTTCAACTATTGTTTATTTTTTTAAATCTCTTTTTGAAATGTTTCACTCTCAAAATCCAATTTTCTTTCCTTTAATCATTTCTGAGAGTGGTGAAAGAGTTTAAAGTGAGTAAGTAAGTGCAAATCCTTTAATGATTTCTGTTGTCAGCAGGTTGTCAAGGTGCTTATATTGTATACACGGCGATATCACAGAGCCAATATCAACCACTATGAGCATGTATATTGGATAAGATCAACTCTGATACCTGATACTGATCTTATCGATATCAAAAGGATCATTATCTGGCTTTAAATTATTTCAGAAGATGACTGCAATTGGCCTGTGTATGCAATAACCTTCTGACTGCATTAAAGATCGCAATGGAGCCAGAAATTCAGAGACCCATCTTGATCTCATCTACTTTAACCACTCACATGTGATTAGCTTTAGTTAATAGCGGCTTTATTTATGAAAATTTGGTTTTTGTAAGCCAATACTTCCCCGCTGGCTGAAGTAAAATTTAAAATGGCACCCACAGTCAGTGTTAAGTCTGGCATGCTTTACATTAACTGCAAGTGCTAGTTTAAATTTTCACCTGCAGCCCTCCGGGCAGTGGTGACTTACAAAAGCCACATCTTCGTAAATAAAGCCCAAGGGATATAGAATTGTGACAGAAGTGATTACAATTGTATATATCTATAACTATAATATATATACACACACATATATATATATATATATATATATATATATATAATATACTGTGTATATATAAAACATAGCTTCAGCTGGCACTTCACAATACCAAGTTTACTAGCACAGGTGCCCTCCACATCCAAAGATCTCACATATTTCACCCCTCTGGCGGCACTCACAGGACTGCTAATGTAAAGAATCACACAGACACCATATCTGTAGCTCGACGTTTTAAAGAATTTAGTTCAATAAAACAATCACATACCTTATATACCATGAACTCCCAATCAATGACATGTTCATTACCGCGGTCATGGCGCCAAGTGACTGCAGGAATTGATTGGGGAATAGCAGAGAGGGGGGCGGGGTGGCCTGAATGGGGACAAGGATATAAATATATATGCTCCAGACAGCACTGCCCCAGCAATACTGGCTGCTGGGTGCCATTTCAGCGACCATGCTGCCCACAGAGCCCTGTGCTCTGTACGGCAGCACCAATCGCACACCCCTAGTAATGGCCCTGGCTACAAATATAGAGCAGAACTCTAGACTGCTGAAGCCTTTTGAGAAACCAGATGTTTGGGTAAATGGTACATCTCAGATAAGTATAATTCTAGATTTAAAGAATTTAAAGGTATACTGACCTCATTATTTTTCCATAGTATTTGTCTAATGTAAATATTAATGTATACATGCATGCAACTATTCTTGTTAAAGGGGTTTATCTAGTATGCTATATATGAGGTGTGGTGATTAAATATGAGACTGATGCTATAATTTATGTTTAATTATATTAAGTACATTTTATCTCTGTTCCCTGTCTATGTACTCCCCTTCTGCATATACATACCGCTGCATTCTTATTTTCCATTGGTCAAACCGTGCTGTAGCTCATTATCTGTCACCTGTCTTAACACCTCCGTCGTTTTCTTCTTTACCTCAGTATCTGATGCAGAACTGGTTCCCTTGAGTACAGATTTGACTTTAGGGAAAAGAAAGAAGTCACATGGTGCTAGGTCTGGCGAGTATGGAGGGTGTTCTAGCACTGCAATCTGCTTCTCGGCCAAAAACTGCTTCACAGAGAGAGCTGTGTGGGCTGGTGCGTTGTCTTGATGGAGGATGAAACCATTTTTCCACAACTCTGGCCTCTTTCTTTTGATTCTTTCCCACAAAGATGCTAGAACATTTCTGTAGTAATGTTGATTTATCGGATGCAAAGTCGTTGGTCAATTCAAACAATTTTCAAATTTTTTTCCCACATTTTCATTTGGTTTTGATGTGCAAGGCCTTCCAAGACATTCATCATCTTTGACATCCTCACGACCATGACTAAAACCTTTGTGCCATGCAAACACACGTGCAAGTGTCATACAATTTGCCCTGTAAGCCTTGGTTAGCATACGGAAAGATTTGGTGGGTGTTTTGTTCAGTTTACCTAAAAAATTTAATTCAACATGTTGCTCTACTTTTGAACTAAGCATTTTTATCACTCACGTGAAAAACACAACTTCTTTGAACGCTGTGTGACAGCAAACTATCTGTGCGAGAGGGGTGACACTTGCAAGACAGTTTGGGATAGATTAAGGTCAATGTTTGGTTTATTTTTTACAAGTACAATCTTTTATTCAATAGCCACACCTCGTAGGCAGTCTGCTTTTAGATATCTCCATTCAGTACTAATGCAATTCTCTCACTTCCCAATCCCCTAGCACATTTATCTCCTTATCAATATAATTGGGGTGCTATAATCCTACTACACAGAAAAAAAGCGGGACAAAGGGTATGTATGACTCAACTGAGTAGTTGTAGTCATTGCCAAGTCCTGATAGGAATGAAAATACGTCATAGCACGGACAAAGGGGGTAGCAGATAACACTCTGAGTTGGGTCATAGCCCTGACAAAGATGTACTGTAATACAAAACTGTCTAGCATCTAACATCTTTACCAACAACACTCCTCCTTATTCTATGCCAAGCAGAACACCAATATCTCCAAACCCGACTTATTTCAATAGTTGCTCCTGGCCATTTGTGTTCAAACTCATTCTGTACACATATGCCAGCTGTGGTCTTCACCTTGTCTGTGGAGAATACCTCCAGCACTCTGATACTGTAGGTAAACAGAACTGTCTGAGCTTACTGGACAGTTGGCAGCTGGAACTATAGTATCCACAATTACAGCTCTAATATTGTCTGCTATCAAAGTATCTGGCACTTTCCATCAAAATATTTAAAATGTAAAGAGTACAAATTATGTGAACATTGATGTAATCTACACATGTAATGCATACATTTTTTATATACCATATTAGCAAAGTTGATGAAGTAATATGATTTAAAAAAAAACTTTTTTTGCAACTATATTTAATATTTTAAACTTCCTATTTCTTTGATAATACTGTACATTTTCTAAAAGAAAAGTCTTATGTCCTTTTGTCCTTAGAGTAAGAAGCATGTATTCAATCAAACATGATATACACTTAATGTGTTGTTATATGAAAGCATAGTGAATAGCAGCATCTATCTTCGTCTTACAACTTACTTTACAATGTCTCCTTCCAGACCAATCACTCGTTTAATAATCTTCTGTTCTGGGTTCTTTGGAGACCTGCAAAAAAAAATGGATATATGATCATGTAATCAGGGATTAATGAAGCGTTGGGAAAAAATGAAGAAATGCTCAATAATGCAGACAATACTGAAATAGGTTCTTCAATCTTCTGTTGACATTGTATCAATCCAGTTTAGATGGTTTTAAAGTGACGCCAGATTATAATGAAGAAAAATGTAAGACCTAATGATATTATTATATACAGGATCTGTATGGCACTTGATTACAGATTACAATATCATTGTATTGAATAGCTACAAATCAATCTGATTAACAGAATAAATATTATTCTTAATACCAAAGTTTTGGTACAATTAATGGGAGCACTCTGCTGGAAGTACAGGTGTTAAAATTATCCCATAGACAGCCATATGGCCTGCACTTATTTGAATCCATAATGCACACTCTAACAAGTTACCAAAAATAACAATGAAAAGTTGCAAAGTAATGCTGGGTAAACATTTGTCAATATATTGTTTGTTCGATCAACGAACGATAAATTGCTATATATCCTGACCCCGGCTGAGCAGGTATGTTGCACATTCTGAGTAAACTTGACTTACTCAGATGGGCGATCACTGTGGCAATCACAACCGTTAATTGAATTGTTGATCCGATGCTACTTCTTCGTACATAGCAGTCGGATTGCAGATGCCGACAGGAGGCATTTTTTTCCTACAGGCACCTACTGCTGCATTAGAATATTACTTGGACGGTATCACACAGCTGCTTCCATGTGGCTGTACAATACTGTCCATCTCTGAATCAGGCCCTTAGTAACTAGCCGTTTATTGATCCCATAGCAACATTTTCAAAGAGCCCCATGTGCCACCCAAGGGAATAAAAAACAATATAACAGATGGTCATGACAAGTGACCCCTCCTTCTGTGTGCTCTATAGCAAAATAAATATATATATGAGGATCTGCTCCAATACTGACTATGGGTGAAAGGTGGCAGTGCACTGTCAACACTGACATTATATAGAAAAAGGATAATGGATGATACAATACTTATACATAAAACACTGAAAACTCAGCACTTCTGCTAAAAGTCAAGAAAATCAGATCTAAGAGACCATTATGTAGCCTTTAGAATGCACCCTCACTCCCAACAAGGTTTGCATTAGCTAAGGTAGGTATTATTTCTACTGGTGCTTTAAAAATGTTTGTATTGTTTGCCTAATCAACAACTTTAGTTTTGTTCCTCACAATACTACTTCTCAAATCCATCAACTTCAGCTTTGCCTCAGATACCTCCTCCAACCCCTCGACTTCAGCATTGTTCCTCACAACCCATCCTTTAGGGACTACAGCCAAGTGGTTGTATCCTGGGAGACTGTGTCAAGAGAATTCTGCATCTACATACTAAAGTTTAAAAATTCAGTTTTGGGTGCAATTTATTATGTAAACAAAGCTGCAAAAAAAAGAATACTCACCTGTGCATAGGCAAATGCAGGGGTAGGAGGGTATTCCTGTAGATCAGTACCAACAGCTTTTCCTACATAGGGGAGATGTATCAAGCTGGGTAAACAGTTGACAAGTGGTGAAGTTGCCCATAGCAACCAATCAGCTTCGACCTACCATTTTATAGAATGTACTTGATAAATGCTAGCTAGAAGCTGATTGGTTGCTATGGGCAACTTCTCCACTTTTTAGGGCTCTTAATACATGTATTTTTAATTACTGTAACCAGGAGTCATTGTCATCCCATGGCAGACAGGAACAATATGGTGCAGATGTGCTGCGTGGCCTCTGTGTGGAGAAGTCAGCTAGTTCAGTCTATTTCTTTGTGTTATGCCCACTGTGCTTCACAAAGGCAGAGAAGACGACATAGGATCCATGTAGGAATTTTCAGTCCCTGCCATAATTACAGGAAAGCGGTGCATGCGCACAGCAGCAGGTCACATGCACTAGCAGGTAACAAGGGCACCTGAGATCGGCTGTGAGTGCATCAGCTTGCCTGATGCAGATTTTACCTCAGCGCTGACAGATGGAGGACGTAGTTTCATTCTCTGTTTCTCTCATATAACTGTTAAAATGGACAGAAAAAAACCTTTGTAAAAGGCTAGATTAGTGTCTACTACTACTCCCGCATGTTAGGAATGAATGTTTAAGAGGGAATGAGAAATCCTTCAGCCAGAATAATGGATGACCAATTTACCTCAGATCTAATAATTCTGCTTTTTATCTATATTACTGTCAGTATGTATGAATAGGAAAAATAAAAATAAATATATGGGCAACTTCTCCACATGTCCACTTGACTGCTTGATATATCTCCCCCCGAGCCCCCCCCCCCACCCCGAGTCTGTTGTGTGGTTCATTGAAGATTATATACGGTGCACTGGTTAAGAAATGTGTGTAGGACTATGAATCAGTTAATCTGTGTTATTATTAAAATATTTACATTTGCATAAGCAAGCATACATAAAAATAGAGTAAACATTAAATAAATATATTTATAGGATAATAGCAGTAGAATATAAAATGATAAAATATAATAATTACCAGTAAATTACCAGTAATACAGGGCCACTGTGTTTAAGGCAGACTATGGCTTCTTAGTGCTAATTATGCTTACTAGTGCTAATTATGCCCTTTTCATATGCTGGTAACACTTGCACTAAAATTAAGCATTTGGAAACTCCCCTGTAGATACCCTGCTGTGTTGCAGAGGTTGACAGGCAACACACTTACTGTATGATAAAAAAAACAAACTGCTTTAGCAAGAATAATAGCGTGAAGAGTAGTGTGACGCCAGCCTGCAGTAAGGCTGGGTACACGCATAAAGATTTTCTGTCCAACCATCCAACTAGTTGATTGGTTGGAATGAAAATCTGGTAAGGTATGAAAGCAAATGACAATCAGCAATTTGCTCCCCAATGCCGGAAAAAGGACAAAAATTGTTGTTTGAAGAAACTTGTCTGAAGAACCATTTTCATCTGTTTTCTGGCATTTAGAAGCAAATTGCTGATCATCATGTACTCCCATACGTTACCAGATTTTCATTCCAACCAATCAACTAGTTGGATGGGTGGACAGAAAATCTTTACGTGTGTACCCAGCCTAAGAATTGTGGGACCCTTATTAGTAAATCCAAGTATGCCATTTTTAATTCAAAGTATTTATTGTACAGTATATGAACTGGAGTAACAACAGCAGGCACCAGGAGATCAAATGGATTGCCATAACTCAGGTCAGATTCAGCATTTGTGTTTAATTTAAAATAATTTAATTTTAATAATGCTATAATGAATATGTGACTCATGCATGTATATGTGAACCAAAATGTACATTGATTTATTAGAAAAGTAAATTTTAAAATATTAGATCCATTTTTGCAAATTAAATTTAATCTACAGTACAATGAGAAAGAAATTAGAAAATAATTTTTCTTGCTGCATAGAAAATTAGACTGCACATCTTAACGTGATCAGAATTACTGAGTGTTAGCATAGGATGTAATGTCATCTCAACAGGATGGCTGAAATCAGAACCTGTTTATTCCATTTACAGTAAGTAGTTATGTGACCAGTTTCTAGAATCATAAATACTGGTAAATTGATATACAGTATCAATATCTCTGTATCTCCACATCTGCACTTCTTAAGGACATAGTCATCTTTTTATAATTAAAGTTAAAAATGTAACTGCAGTTAAAGTGTAATAAAAACATATATAATATCTCACAATCACAACACACTTTTTCCAAAATAGGAATAGATGATAATAATATATACTAATAAAATTAAATGCAAGGCATCCATTAAATCAGTGCTTGTAGTCGCCCAAGATCTGGTATTACTTTTGTAGCCTTCTAAAGTCCATCCATAGCCAATGACAGTAGATTAGCATGTATGCTATGTAACCTAATTACTGACCTCAGTATTAATTCACACCCACTCAGCAATAACTTTAATGACCTTCAATGAGCATCATCTTAAATCAGAGTCGAGAATATTCAATCACTGTGCGGTCACTTTTTGCCAATAATAATATCGTACATTTAAAACTTTGATTTATCAAAGTCGCTCCAGGGAACCTTTTCTATATAAATTATGCTCCTTCTAAAGGGCTTAATGTAGGATTAGCTAGAGTAATTTAATTAAAGTGTTAAATTAAAGATTTTGTAATGAAACTTTACTCATTTAATGAACAGATTTCAGCAAGGAATGTCAAAGTAATGCTCAATAGGTGGGTATTTGTCAATTGGTTATGCTAAGATTTTTTTCTTCTTTCCATCCTCAATGAAGATTCCTACTGTACATCCCCACAAGTATTCATCTGCCCTCCAAAGGAATAATCTAACACAGCGAGCCTCTCTCTATAAGTATATGTGTCTGTGTACTTTATGTATTTATGCCACTCATTATTACTGTACAAATAAACAATATTTTACCTGCAACTTTAAAATAGTACTTAACCAATTTTTATAGTATTGTTTGGACACCAGGATAAAGTTGCACTTTACAAATGCTCAACTGTACATGTCAATGTTTTGGTCCATCCACAGACTTTTGTCGAGTCTCACACAATCACCAACATTACAACAAAAACACCAACAATATAAGTCTGCACCTAAACCACATCCAAAACAAGTTCACATGTAGTTTAAATTTATATAGATAGAAAAAATAAAGTGTTAAGTATGTAGTCCAGGGACAGTCAATTAATTCAGCTGGGGAAGAGGTGCATTTAACAAGTTTTAGTAAACTGTTGAGGGCCATTAATAAATTTATTTTGAAAAAAGCAAAGGATGTATCCTGCACCTAGAAAAAGTCTATTACCTACAGTGAAAATTATTATAGAACGTGTAAATGCTGTAACCTCTATCTAGAAAGTAGGCCTTTCAGTATTTTAAGTGTCTACATTTAACTGCAGTGCTACAGAGGTTTTTAAATTACTAACTTGTCATTCAGACTTTAGCAATGTAACAATTTGTTTCTCCTAATTTCCAAGTGCAATCATTTCAACTGAAATAGTAAATATTCAGTTCTGGTAAATGTAGCTGGAAGATAGGTGGTTAAAAACATGAGCCAACTATTAACACCGTATAATCAGGTCACACTAGTAAACATAATCAGTGGCCCAAAAGAGGCCACGATAGCCCCAGCAAGGTGTATCAGCAGGTTCAGTGGTGACACACATTGGAATCCATTGCTCTGTTGCCACAAAGAACATTCGCTACATTTGTGGGAGTCAGTTGCTGAAGGTAATATTAAGCAGGGACGTGCAGTCAAGGTAGACTACAAAGTTTTTATAAATATCTTCTTTGTATTATTCTGATCATTTTTATAGGCAATACTCACCAAAATTGCAGCACTCCCTGGAAATACAGGCAGAGAGTAGAGATGAGGCAGCAAGAGCTCAGCCTCACCTCTGATAGGTCAGACACTGCCTGGAGCTGGGTGCTGGGCCCTGAAGCAACCATGAGAGCTAATGGAGGCATGCCTCACTGTGAGGGGGCATGCCTTGAGCTCTAATTGACACCTCTGATGATCAGGTGACCAGTCCAGGAAGTACTCAGGCTTCGGAACTCAGCAGCAGCATTCAGGAAGGAAGGAAATTGGAATATGCAGACAGAGGAAACACACAAAGGAGAAAAAGGTGAGGAGGGTCTGCTGCTAGGGGGAGAGCTGTGTGTGTTTCATGTTGAAATCTTTTGTGCCAGTGGGGATCTTCTGTGCTAGTGAGGAACATGTGTAAGGGGGATCTGTGCTATGGAGAATCTGTGAGGGGGGGGAGATTTGTGCAAGTGGGGCAGGTTCATATGTGTGTGTAAATCTGGCTCTGATACTAGCCAGTACCTCCCCATCCATTGACCTCACCGCACATCCCTGATATTACAGTAGGTTCTGGGGCCTGGGTTGGGAATGGGAAAAAGTCAGAAATACTTTAATTAGCAGTGCTCTCAGTACTGTGTCATTCCTGGACATGGATTGCCACTCACCAACTTTTCATCCCTCTCCCCTAGATCAGGATCTACATATACTCTCTTGCCTGCCATTTGTATTCTGTTCAGTCTAATTTTCTCCTGGCCCAGTTTTCTCCGTGTGCTCAGACATAGTGGAGGCTGTCCAACCACAGTCAATCCTTTCACTCTGTATGGGCAGCTAGTGATCACATGGCTGTCCGCTAATGTCATGTGTCTCTGCTCCATTTTTGCTATTAGGCTCTATTATAAGCAGAAACTGAAGCACTGACTGCACTGAACTTTTAAAAGAGAGACTCGAGACAGACATAATTGCTTGGTGTGCTGCATAAGGCTTCAGGCGGTGACAGATGCAGTCCGTCTGTGATAACTCCCATTCTGCCAGCATGAGAGTAATTTCTCACTCAGCAACCGAAATGGAACTCAGCAACCGGCCAAGACCCCCCGCCGGGAACTCTGTCCCCTCCATTCACCTAGCTGCAGCTATCAATAATAGTGTAATATAAATGCACTTTTTTGAATAATAACTTTCACTTTAACACCTCTGCATTTAAACTCACAATACACAGGACTGCATGCAGTGCATTTGAGCCCCACACCTCATGAAACACTGTCAGACACTTAGTTTAGACCACTGCAGCTAGGCAGATCTATAGAGTGTGTAACTGCAGGCTAGTAGGGTGACAGCAGAGACTGACTCAGGGACTGATTCAGTAAGGAACGCAGTTGCGTATATGCATGCAATCGGTCGATTAATTTGCACTGCGCATGTATCACAGCGCGCGTGCCCGAGCCAGGTGCTGCGGTCAGAATTGTGTAGGAAGAGTCTATACAGACTCTTTACAAAGTGACTATCAGGAAGTGCCATTTGTGGGTGGTAATGGGGGGTGGTCGGGCAAACGCAGGCATGTCAGTGCGTCTCAATGCCGTTGCAGGGGTGTGCATAAATTAGCCACTGTGCTACCACATGCAGCCTGAGGACTCATAGCATGCGCAGAAGTTAGCAATTCCTGAGTGAGGTCTGGGCTTCCTTAACTGTGTGCAAGGGTCCGATGTTACCGATTGTTTCGCTGGTGGTACTTTCCCCTGCAGCTGAGATATTCACAAGGATTTCCTCACACTGTGCCGCCCCCCCTCTATTCCCCCCTCTTTTTCATCCCAGACACCACAAAGCCCAACCCCCTCCCACAGCTAGCAGCAGTCGGGACTGGGAGTTTAGACAGTGGTCCAGCACGCTATCACCACCCCACCCCCGCCGGTGTCCGAACCGGCTCTCCCCTCACAGCGGGCACCAGTGTCTGGTCTGACTTGCCCCCCCCAGCCAGTGTCCGATCTGGCGCTCATCCCTCCAACCCCGCAGCCATCAGTATCTTATCTGACCGCCCCTCCCTCCATCCTACCGCTAGCAGCAACCGAGAATGGGAGCTGAGAATGTGGTCCAGCACACTCCCACCCCCCACTGGTGTGCGATCCGGCTCTTCCCTCATGTCGGTGTGCAATCCAGCTCCCCTCTCCCGTGGCTGGTGGTTTCAGATCTGGCCAAGACCCCCACGCCAGTGGCTGATCTGGCTCTGCCCTCACAACGGGCGATGGTGTCCGATCTTGCTTGCTCCCCCCAGCCTGTTTCCGATCCGGCGCTCACCCCCGTGGCCGTCAGTGTCTTATCCTACAGGTCCCTTCTCCACCCACCTCATGTACAATCCAGCTACACAGGAGGACATCAGGAGAGAGTCTGTGACAGCCTGGAGCTGCTGGAGGTAAGTAACAAGCTGGAGGGATCTGTATAGATGGGAAGCAGTCAGGAAGCCGATGGATGGAATCCTGACCGTCGGCTTCCCGACTGTCTAATCCCGGCAAGGGGTTAAATGACAGGTGTCAATATCCCGACGCCTGTCATTTTACCTACAACGGGAGCCAGACACCCGGCTTACCGATCAAAGGTATGCCGGGCGCGGACAGCCGTGAGGGGAGGGTTAGGTTATAGTTCCAGGGGGGGGACTTAGGGTTAGGCACCCCCCCGGGAGGTTAGGTTTAGGCTAGGGGAAGGGGGGGGTTAGGGTTAGGCACGCCCAAAGGGAGGTTAGGGTTAGGCACCCCCGGGGGACTTAGGTTTAGGCGGCGGGGAAGGGGGGGTGAGGTTTGGGCACTTGGGGGGGGAGGTTAGGCACCCCTATGGGGGTAAATGAAATGTATTCCGTATAGATCCCTTTGCTGCACAAGCTGCTGTGTAAATGGCAGCTTGAGCATGGTATCGGATGCTGTATGCAATCTCAGAGTGGTGTATAGTATCACTCACAAGTTCCGAAAAAAATGCTTTTCCGGAACTTGATGAATTACACAATTTCCACATCCCCATACTAAAGTATGGGAACTGTGAAAATTATCGTGGGGCAGTATTGTAACAAGGAGATATCTGTGATGTCTCCTGCGTTATACTGTTAATGAAAAGCTCTGACCCTTAATTTTTACAAAAGTATGGTAAAATGTTAATTTTCACCCTCTTTTGTAAAAATTAAGGGATGACGAAAAGACCCAATAATAGTACATTGACAATATTCTTAAATACAAATATTTAACCACAAACGGTTCAGATGATTATAGCATATTGTTAATATTCAGTACTGAATTTGAATGTGGTATCATTCTAGCTTTACCACAAACTACTGCACCTTTTAAGCGACATTAATAAACTGCTTGGAATGTGGAGAAAGTAAGCTGTGTCATTATGTGCACTTGACCACATGTTTGTTAACAGAGAGTCTATATTAATTATTTTCTGTTTAAACTGTCTGTTTAACCTCTTAAGCGGCCAATACACGATGCGATTTTCAGTTGGTAAGATATGTAGTACGATTGCCCTTGAAATTCTTCCTTTGAAATTCTCTCTACAATGAGTAAAAATGGTGTACGATTGGACATATGATCATACGATCTGATGCGTTGTTTCCGATTTCAAATCGTAAACAATGCATAGTTTATTGCTAAACACCTCACAATACATCTTCTGGAATTTGAATAGGGGAGGGTTTAGCTAGGGGGTATAAAAGGCAGTATCCATTTTAGATCTGTGCACACTCTGCTTAGTGACTAGTGAGGCTTGGTTTTATACCCTGCTGAACGCTGTACTTTGCTAGTGTGTACTGCTTTGTTAGAAGGCTTGCCTTTTACAAAGTGTGTGTATTCTTCTTTCTGATGGATTCCTATCGGCATAAGCTTTTGCTAGCCTATGGCTATCTGAGGCTGAAAGGTGTATGGCCTGAGGAGAGAAGGAGGATGCAGTCTTGCTGGACAAAGGAGTGGCTGACGAGGAGGGCAAGCCACTCCCATATGCCACTGCTGATGAAGATTAGGGAGAACAAACTGGACGATTATCACAACTACCTGCAGATGGATGACGCCACATTCCAGGAGCTGCTGCGTCTGGTGACCCCTGAAATCCAGAAGGCAGGACACCAGCATGAGGATGGCCATTCCGGATGAGGAGAGGTTGGTGGCTACCCTGAGGTACCTGGCTACAGGGAGGTCGTTTAAAGACCTGAAGTTTGGGACCCTCATTTCCGCCCAGGCGTTGGGGCGCATCATCCCGGAGACCTGTGAGGCCATTGTGAAAGTCCTGAAGTTCCAGTACTTCAAGGTGGATAAAAACACAACAATGTATTTTTGTGTACATTTTTTTATTTTTTTATTTGGAAACACATACTGTATGTAACGACCAACATGGCTGTATTTAACGGTGTGTAACCATTACTGTTTATTAGGGGTACAACAAAACCAACATGGTCTTTATATTAGCCAAACTAGTATATATCATGCTTTAAATACTGGCTGATACAGTGGCTAGGAAATATTCCTTCATGTAATTTTTTTCCCTTTACAGGAACACAAATATAAATGTCACAGAAAATAACATGGGCATCAACTAGTTTTTGGATGCCCAATAGATAGTCAGCTGCAAGGTATAGGGTGTGTCAGATGACGGGTTGAAGAGTGCAAGAAGCGCATGGCAAAAGTGCAGATAAAGGACCCCGGAAAACCACAATCTGCCCTTGCACCATGCATTTGGTCACCCTCTCCAAACCGCATCGTCCGCACCCTATATCCTGCAGCAGGTATTGGAAAACAAAAAACTGCCTAAATGTTTAATTTAAGAATAATTTTGTAAATGGGGTGCCTTCTCAACCCCAGACAACATGGCACGATAAAGCACCTCTAAAGAGGAGGATTTTCAGGGGTAGGATGCCTCAGGCGTACTGTAGGTGGGGGGTATGGGTTGGGATGGTGTTTGGGCCATTCTTGCAGTGTCCTGGTAGTTTGGTGGTGGAAATAAAGCCTCTTCCATATACCCATGGCCCGTAATGGTTGCGGAGGTGAGTATCAGCTCCTTTATCACCCTGGAAGAATTTTCAAGTTGCTTCCTTTTTCTCTGCATGATGATGTGAAGTTGCTGATCCACATCCATGCCACGGAGAGTGTTGGCCACATGTGAACCAAGACTATCAAATTGATCTGGTGGTTTGGCTAGGGCCTGCTTTACCTGCTGCAATCATGAATCAGGGGCTGGCAGTGGCAGGTTACGGTGTGCCGTTCTTTGGATACGGCGTGGTGGCTCCACTACTTCTGGCACAACTTCAGCAGGCTTGGTTAACTGTGGGCTTGCACTTGTGTCAAATCCGACGTAGCAGACTATATGAAGAAGGAGAGATATGAAAATGTTAGTTTATTGTCTTTCTTTAAATTAATTAGTTTTTTCTTTGTTTTTTAGTTTACAACATCGATGGAGGACTGGAAGACCATTGGCAATGAATTTGAAAGTCGATGGAATTTCCCAAATTGTGGAGGAGCCATTGAAGGGAAACATATATGCATTATCCCGCCTCCCCACAGCGGCTCCTTTTATTTCAATTATAATGGCTTTCACAGTATTGTGCTGATGGCGGTGGTAAATGCCAACTACCAATTTATTTTTGTTGATGTGGGGAAAAATGGCCATGCTTCCGATGGTGGTTCCTTCAAGCTAACGGAATTTTATGAACGACTCACCACCAACTGTCTAAAATTGCAGATACATAGCACAGCCTGAACTATGTGTTTGTGGCAGAAGAGGCATTTGCTCTTCATGAGCATTTAATGAAGCCGTATGGACAAAGGGGACTGACCATAGAAAAACGCATTTTCAACTATCGCCTATACAGGGCCCGGCGCATAGTTGAAAATTCTTTTGGAATTATGTGTAGTCGGTTCTGGATACTCTATACGGCTATAAACCTTCGTGTGGACAAAATTCATTCTGTGGTCATGGCCTGTTGTGACCTACACAGTTTTTTGCGGGCCAAAAAAACCAACCAACTTGAACATACTAGAATAGATATTATCTGCCCCCGCTCCAGATGCCCTGTAGTCAGTTTCCTTCTTCCTCTCCCTCACATAAACTGTCCGCAAGTTCTGGATCCTCAGTTTGACCCATTTGGCGGCTGCCTCGTCATGATACCTGAGGCTGAAGGTTACCATTTAGTCAATAGCAGCAGACTTTTTTGCTTATTCATATAATCCTTGGTCTTAATTTTCCATAGGTATTCACGGGCCCTGTACAACTCCAAGAAGCTCGTTATTTACTGCCGTTTTCTCATACTTGTCATTTCTGGTGAAATAAAAAACAAAAACTGCGTAAACATATACATATAGCCTTTGACATTCAAAACTGTATAAAAATCTGGTTTAACACAGTTTGTTTGAAAATGTTTATGACGGTTTCAGTTTTACAGTTTTTAAAGTTGAATAGTTCTAAAATTAAATAATAAAAAAAATGCTCCTTAATATCTAAACAAGGGTGTGCCAGGGTACAATTAAACATTGGTGGCATAGTGCTATAAACAACAGTGTGCCAGGGTACATTAAAACATTGGTGGCACAGTGGCATAAGCAATTGTGTGCCAGGGGAATAAACATTGGTGGCACAGTGGTATAAACAACAGTGTACATTAAAACATTGGTGGCACAGTGGTATAAACAAGGGTGTGACAGGGTACAATAAAACATTGGTGGCACAGTGGTATAAACAACAGTGTGCCAGGGTACATTAAAACATTGGTGCACAGTGGTATAAACAAGGTTGTGCCATGGCAACAATAAAACATTGGTGGCACAGTGGTATAAACAAGGATGTGACAGGATACATTAAAACATTGGTGGCACAGTGGTATAAGCAATAGTGTGCCAGGGAAATAAACATTGGTGGCACAGTGGTATAAACAACAGTGTGCCAGGGTACATTAAAACATTGGTGGCACAGTGGTATAAAAAAGGGTGTGCCAGGGTACAATTAAACATTTGTGGCACAGTGCTATAAACAACAGTGTGCCAGGGTACATTAAAACATTTGTGGCACAGTGGTATAAGCAATAGTGTGCCAGGGAAATAAACATTGGTGGCACAGTGGTATAAACAACAGTGTGCCAGGGACCATTAAAACATTGGTGGCACAGTGGTATAAACAAGGGTGTGCCAGGGTACAATTAAACATTTGTGGCACAGTGCTATAAACAACAGTGTGCCAGGGTATATTAAAACATTTGTGGCACAGTGGTGTAAGCAATAGTGTGCCAGGGAAATAAACATTGGTGGCACAGTGGTATAAACAACAGTGTGCCAGGGTACAATAAAACATTGGTGGCACAATGGTAAAAATAAGGGTGTGCCAGGGTACAATTAAACATCAGTGGCACAGTGGTATAAGCAATAGTGTGCCAGGGTACAATAAAACATTGGTGGCACTGTGCTATTAACAACAGTGTGCCAGGGTACAATTTAAAATTGGTGGCACAGTGGTATAAGCAATAGTGTGCCAGGGGAATAAACATTGGTGGCATAGTGGTATAAGCAATAGTGTGCCAGAGGAATTAACATTGGTGGGACAGTGGTATAAGTAATAGTGTGCCAGAGGAATAAACATTGGTGGCACAGTGATTTAAGCAATAGTGTGCCAGAGGAATAAACATTGGTGGGACAGTGGTATAAGTAATAGTGTGCCAGAGGAATAAACATTGGTGGCACAGTGGTATAAGCAATAGTGTGCCAGAGGAATAAACATTGGTGGGACAGTGGTTACAGGGTAGCCTGTATAGTACATAAATACTCACTTGCCAAGGTTCACTATGTGCACAATGCTGCTAGCTGTTCTCCGCTCTGTTGTCTCTCAATCTCAAACTGGAGAAGGGGAGTGGCCAGGGATTTTGCAAGACCTCGTACATCAGATCATAAATACACAAAAACTACTATGATGTGTGTTTTCCCATAAGATGTACGATGCAGATCTACGACGGCGGGGACGCGCATCATAATCGTAAATGGCCAAAAACCACACACGATGTGCATGATTGATTGTTACAATCGATCTAAATCATCCACATCGTGTAAAAAAATCGCAAAGTGTATGGGCCGCATTATTTATTTTTTCTTCACTACCAGTATACACAATGACTTCATGAGGCTAACCTTTACACTAGAGCAGTGGTTCCCAAACTTTTTGGCGCCCTAGAGTATCAGCATTTTTCCCAAGGCACCCCGGGCCAAAATTTTCTTATTGAGAAATTCAGCAAAATTTAAATGAAGTAAATTGTGCTTATATGTCACCCTTAGGTACAGTTATGTGGTGGTTGACAGGGCTGTGCTTCTTTTTGTCCACATATTTTTTAATTGCCAGCTATTAGCACTGGTTTTGCCTATCACACTGACTAAAAATTATTTTATTTTGTACTAGACCACCAACCCGAGGCACCCCTGCAAGTACCCGGAGTCACCCAGTTTGAAAACCACTGTACTAGAGGTTTTAGCTTCCACGTACCCTACTGCCGGTATGCAGTCAGGAAACAGACGGTCAAAATGTCGACTGCCGGCTTCCCGACCGTGCAATCCCGACAGGTGACTAATGATAGGCGTCGAAATCCAGACGCCTATCATTTTTCCTACGCCGCGAGCCCGACACCCGGCTTACCTTTCAAAGGTAAACCAGGCGACCGGCGCAGACAGCCGCGGGGGGGTGGGGGAGGGTTAGGTTTAGGGTTCCAGGGGGGGGGACTTAGGGCTAGGCACCCCCCGGGAGGTTAGGTATCTGATCGTTGTCTGATCTGACCGAGTGTACGGTCCATAACTTTTAGGATGGCCCACGTCTTTGGGGCAGCTGTGTATACCTCAGCTGCCTGGTGAGATATTTTTTCCTAATATGCAGCAATAAGTGACAATAAAATAATTAGACTTATCGTTGCGATCAGGGACATTGGAACCATACTGTACTGTAAGCCAAAGTTGTTAGTAAATATGCCGCTATCATATACAAACACATTAAGCATCTTCCACAAATAAACATTTCTTTTTATCCACAGTAACTAGTTAAAGTAGCATCTCCCACTAATACACGTCCTCATTTTTCTAAAAAGGAAAAGCCCTACAGAATATTTTTAGAATGTCATCATAAATTCACTATAAAGCCACAAATTCACTTTGAATACATATCATTAAATTATTTAGGTAGGTGCCCTGTTTCTATAATGGCAAAGCTAAAATTATGTAATTCATTTGAAATTAAATTCAAATCTGACATTCCAAAGAAGCAAAAATGTTAGGTATGTAAATGCTAAAAAGGTACTTGCTGGATGCACATTTTTCATTTTTACAGAAGTCTTTTTCGATTTGTTCAGCTATGAAAAAATTCATTGACAATTGCAAAGGTTTTCACTGAATCATGTTCAGACACTTTAGGCTTATTCACAATAAAGCACTTCTAGGAATATTATTTGCTTTTCTTGCACATTTTATCCGTTTTGCAGCTGCATCTTGTTGTTAATACTTAAATCTAGAAAGCTAGGAATTCATGAACACACAATTATTAAACACCTGCATTTCCGTTCGCTCTGAGTACGGATTTTGCATGTACTGTAAATAAATAATAAGAAAAGCTGCTTGCCTTGCATTTTATTTTCAACATTTAAGTGAAGAAATGCCGCCAAAAATTAGCTCCTCTTTGTCTCATTTTTATAATCTTGCTCTACAAAAGGAAATCTAGTTGCCGCAAAACAAATAGTTTCTCATTAAACTACAGTAGGTGCACCTGTGCATATCATACTTGCCTACCCTCCCGATTTGGTCGGGAGCCTCCCGAAAATCGGGTGCCGCTCCCGACCTCCCGGGAAGGCAGGCAATCCTCCCGGCCCCGGCGATGTGTCCGGAACCCCCCACGCTTTTAAATAGAAACCCCGGCAGCAGGGGGGCCGGTGACGCGATTCGCGCTGAATCGCGTCATCGTGGCTCCGCCCCCGGCTGCACAATGCCATTAATCACGGCATTGTGAAGAGGGGGTGGAGCCACGATGACGCGTTCACGCGGTCATGCCCCCATGCTCCGCCCCCAACGCCGCGTCATGTGCCGGGCCCCGCCCCCTTTGGCCGTGTCACGCCCCCAGCCCTGTAAGTCCGACAGCTCCCTCCCGGAAGGAGGGGGCTAAATGTCGGCATGCATGGTGCATATCAAGGGTGACTAATGCAGGGCCTGTACTACAAAGGGCAACTTAAGGTGCTTTTTCCAGGGTAACATGGTTTAGGGAGTGCCTAAAACACATAAGATCACTCATTCAGTATTTTTAATTTCCACATGGCACCATTCACATGGAGCAGCGCCAACTGCCCGTGTTTTTGGGGAGGTGATGGGCTGGAAGTGTGGCACTAAGCTATGATGTAACAGCTCAGCTTCACTACCCCATTCTAAAATACAGGATCAAAGGATCATTCAGAGCCGCTCGCAAGATGCGATTGCTCGCTTGCAAAAAGAGGCCGGGTATGCAAATCAAGCGGTCGCTCTTTGCGCTGTAAGGACGCCCTCTATGTCTTAGTGAGCAACGGCAGTTAGCTTACGCTGGACTATAAAACCTCCCACCTGTCACTCGCAGCACACGTCATCTCCGGGAAGAGTCTGATTAGTCGTGAACATCGAGGGCCATCGGAGCTGCTTGCAGCGCTTGGGGTTGACCTAACCTGCCCCAAGCACTGCGAGCAGTTCAGGCTAAAAAACAACCAAGTCACATGTGGAATGACGCTACTTTGCTAATTATGCACACCCATTTAACGCCGTTCTGACGGTCAGACACGCCTGCGTTCGCACAACCACTGCCCCGCTCACAAGCACCTTCCCCTGTTACCACCCACAAATGGCACTGTCACTCAAAGCAGCAACCTGAAAGTGGCTTACGAGCTTCCATAATCAGATCGCAACGAGTGACTTGCGCACGCGCACTGCGAATTATACGCATGCGCAGATGTGCGAATATCGCTCCCAGCAAGCCCTAGCAAGAGACTTTGAATGAGGTCCTCTATCCCCCTGCTAGCTGAATGCAAGTTAATAAGCAGGGGAGGAGGAGGTGCAGCAGTGCCAGCACATTGGCATGTCTAGGGGTCCAGGGATGTAGGACATATGTATCTGTGCTCCCCATTAACCCATGAAAATGTCCACATCCACTTTACGGTGGTGTGCATCATAGGAACTTATACCACAATGGGGCATAGCTGTGACCCGTCTTTTTGCCATGCCCATCCAATACCAGAGCCATCACGATGTCTCAACAGCCATGCAGGGAGGTAGGAGGAGATACTTGGGTGCTTAAACTAGCCCTCAAAATGATTCAAGTTACCATGATCTGCTGAACAATTTGCAGTTTAAAACCTTATGGAATCTACTTTCTTATTGAAGTGTAATATTTCTATGTTCCAAATTAATGTCATTATATCTGCATGGTACAGTGAATTCCTACATAGCACATACATTATTCTGGTAAATCCTTGGATCAGTGGGTGAAATTAGGGGTTATTTTTTGATAATTTTTTTATGAATGCCAGCATTTCCACATTTTTGGGAGATAATCATCCTTTGCAGTTACTTTTTACTGGCAGCAACAAACACACTATGAAGCAACATAGCCAGGAAAATATTCCAATAACAAATTATCACATTTTAATAAATTCTGCAAAATGAATTGAATTTTACAGCAGTTCATAGACACTTGTGCTGATCCATGTTGCACTTCATCAGAGTATGCAAGTATGCTTGGATGCACGCAAAATAATTTAATAAAAAGTGTCAAACAAAAAATTTACACATTCAGTAGTTCACTGAAAACACTTTAAAAATTACTAATTTCCTAATTGTAGCATTTAACAACTGTTCTAGTTGATACCAAATGTGTAGCCTGGGTATTTGTACATCTACATAATAATACTAGTAAATTTTTCAACTGTCCCAATTTAAGGGGGGACAGTCTTAAGGCATGGACCCCAAAATAAGTAAATGGAAAGTACTTTAGGCTTGACTTATGACTTATTAGGAAAGTTGGAGTGGTTGGGTGAATTAGGGTGTATATCGTGCAATATGGTATTGGGTCTTGTATAGATAGGAGGCTGAGCTTACTTGCCTGGGTAACTGTTGGAAAGTAGTCTAAGGACAAGTACCAAGAAAAAAAATAAAGTTAAGTGTATCATAATTTGCTGTGTATTTCTAAAACTAGATACAGTAGGTAAGAGTACTACTGTAATAACAAATACAGAAACAATTTAGTTTGCACAAGAGAGTGAGTTTCTCTGGCCATTAGTGTTGTCGCTAAAAAGATAGGTGTGGGATCAGCCTGATATTACTCCATTTTGTTTAAAGAAAAAACTATTTGCTCTATTGAGGAAGGAATGGGTGGACACATGGCAAAGCTCCATTGAATTTGCACGTTACTAAATTTTGTGTCTAGAAATGTTTTCTAATACCACCTGGTATGAATTAAGAAATGTGGCTGCTGAGACCCCCCCATTTGCTGGTAACGTGAGGTTCTACTCTGTGTTGTCCCCCTTATATTTAGTAATTTTATTCTTGTCTACTTGCTAGTACTCTATTACTGTGTGTCATACTTGCCTTTATTTAATGTTACAAATTACAATGCTTTGTACTCTTGATAAGTTAATTATATAAATTGCTGATGACTCAGTTAGTGCCTATTGCTTTTTGTTAACATTTTAACTTTTATTTTGTGATGTTACAGTCAGGTCCATAAATATTGGGACATTGACAGAATTTTCAGATTTTGGTCTCTATTCACCATCACAATGGTTTTGAAATGAAACAAACAAGATGTGCTTTAACTGCAGACTTTCAGATTTAATTTGAGGGTAATTACATCCAAATCAGGTGAACGGTGTAGGAATTACAACGGTTTCTATATGTGCCTCCCACTTTTTAAGGGGCCAAAAGTAATGGGACTATCGACTCAAAAGCTATTTCATGGACAGGTGTGGGCTATTCCCTCATTACTTCATTAACAATTAACCAGGTAAAAGGTCTGGAGTTGATTCTAGGTGTGACATTTGCATTTGGAATCAGTTGATGTCGACTTTTAATATGAGATCTAAAGAGCTGTCACTATCAGTGAAGCAAGCCATCATTAGGCTGAAAAATCAAAACAAACCCATTAGAGAGATAGCAAAAACATTAGGTGTGGCCAAATCAACTGTTTGGAACATTCTTAAAAAGAAAGAATGCACCGGAGAGCTCAGCAACACCAAAAGACCCGGAAGACCACGGAAAACAACTGTGGTGGATGACAGAAGAATTATTTCCCTGGTGAAGAAAAACCCCTTCACAACAGTTGGCCAAATCAAGAACACTCTCCAGGAGGTAGATGTATATGTGTCAAAGTCAACAATCAAGAGAAGACTTCACAAGAGTGAATATAGAGGGTTCACCACAAGATGCAAACCATTGGTGAGCCACAAAAACAGGAAAAGCAGATTAGAGTTTGCCAAACAAAATCTAAAAAAGCCATTACAGTTCTGGAACAACATCCTATGGACAGATGAGACAAAGATCAACTTGTACCAGAGTGATGGGAAGAGAAGAGAAGGAAAGGAACTGCTCATGATCCAAAACATACCACCTCATCAGTGAAGCATGGTGGTGGTAGTATCATGGCGTGGGCATGTATGGCTGCCAATGGAACTGGTTCCCTTGTATTTATTGATGATGTGACTGCTGACAAAAGCAGCAGAATGAATTCTGAAGTGTTTCGGGCAATATTATATGCTCATATTCAGTCAAATGCTTCAGAACTCATTGGACAGCGCTTCACAGTGCAGATGGACAATGACCCGAAGCATACTGCAAAAGCAACCAAAGAATTTTTTAAGGCTAAAATGTGGAATGTTATGCAATGGCCAAGTCAATCCCCTGACCTGAATCCGATTGAGCATGCATTTCACTTGATGAAGACAAAACTGAAGGGAAAATGCCCCAAGAACAAGCAGGAACTGAAGACATTTGCAGTAGAGGCCTGGCAGAGCATCACCAGGGATGAAACCCAGCGTCTGGTGATGTCTATGCGTTCCAGACTTCAGGCTGTGATTGCCTGCAAAGGATTTGCAACAAAGTATTAAAAAGTGAAAGTTAGATTTACGATTGTTTAGTTTGTCCCATTACTTTTGGCCCCTTAAAAAGTGGGAGGCACATATAGAAACGGTTGTAATTCCTACACCGTTCACCTGATTTTGATGTAATTACCCTCAAATTAAATCTGAAAGTCTGCAGTTAAATCACATCTTGTTTGTTTCATTTCAAAGCCATTGTGGTGGTGAATAGAGGACAAAATATGAAAATTCGGTCAATGTCCCAATATTTATGGACCTGACTGTGTATATTGCATTGCTTTGGATTAATAATAAGAAGGCACCAGTGTAGTGTGTTCTGGGGCACTTGTAATCACAGAAAGTGTCTACAGATATGTTCTAGTACAACCCTGACAGAATCAGTGTCTGAGAGGTTGTATGCTTATTTTACGACTCTTAATAATATGAGGATAATTGATGCAGGTAACATGAATATGCCCCGTGTAGACTGATACAATAAATTAGTAGGATATCTGTACAGCAGCACAGTTGCTGCATACATTATTTAATTGTAAGACAATGTTACTGAATTGTATAATTTTTGTGAACACTGTGTAAGGTAAAAGTCTTTAAAAATGTGTAAATGTTTTATTACTTGGAATCTCTATGTAGTAAATGAGCATGTGGAGATTAGCTAATTATAAATCAAAGTACAATATTAGGAAGAACATCTTTTGAAATCATTGAAATACAACTATTGCCAGAACTACAGAAAAATGATTTCAATACACTATTTTGTCATGAGTTCTTGTACTTGCATTGTGTTTAAATGTCCTCAGTTTTACCTTATCTCTCTCAACATGAAAAGCTCTCAGAGAATAAATGCTCACAAAATAACTGTATGACTTACACACTGACAAATCAAAACGCATGTACTGTACTAAATCATTTCAGTTCACAAAAAATATAGGCATCTGTTCTAAACAAGCATACACAAAGTACATAAAATGATTACCATATATTGTGCATTATAAAGTAGGGGTGAGCGGGTTCGGATTTCTGAAATCCGAACCCCCCCGAGCCCCCCGATCCGAGTCTGATCCGAGTCAGGCTCGACTTTTCCCGCCTGACTCGGATCTGAAATCGAGGCAAAACGTCATCATCCCGCCTTCCGAGTCTCGCGGGTTTTGGATCCTATATAAGGTACCCGCGTCGGCGCCATTTTCTCACTCGGCTGTGGACAGTGAAGAGGGAGGGTGGGAGTTAGGGCTGTGTAGTGTAGTGTAGTGTAGTGCTGCTGTTGTCCACTACTTCAAAGTCCATAGGGGCTGGCTGTGTTGTGCTGTGCTGCTGTTGTTAATAGGGGCTGTGTCCACTACTTCAAAGTCCATAGGGGCTGGCTGGACTGTGTTGTGCAGTCAGTTCTCCATAGGGGCTGTGTCCACTCCAAAGTCCTGTGCAGTGTCCCAGTCCTAAAGGAGTGCTGTAGTGTTGTCCAGGGGGTGCTCTGTCCATCAGGGGTGCTCCCCCCAAGTGCTAAAAAAATAATATATTTTCTGTGTTTGTGAATTGTGTGCGCAGTAGCCGCACGTGCATCAACAAAGTAGTGCCAAGCGTGCGCCTGTGTCATAAGTAAAGGGCCGGCTGGCTTGACCGTTAAAGGGTGCTGTAACCCCCGAAAGTACACTCCAGTCCAAACCAAAAAAAAATTATTTTCTGTGTTTGTGAATTGTGTGCGCAGTAGCCGCACGTGCATCAACAAAGTAGTGCCAAGCGTGCGCCTGTGTCATAAGTAAAGGGCCGGCTGGCTTGACCGTTAAGGGTGCTGTAACCCCCGAGAGTACACTCCAGTCCAAACCAAAAAAAAAATTATTTTCTGTGTTTGTGAATTGTGTGCGCAGTAGCCGCACGTGCATCAACAAAGTAGTGCCAAGCGTGCGCCTGTGTCATAAGTAAAGGGCCGGCTGGCTTGACCGTTAAGGGTGCTGTAACCCCCGAAAGTACACTCCAGTCCAAACCAAAAAAAAAATTATTTTCTGTGTTTGTGAATTGTGTGCGCAGTAGCCGCACGTGCATCAACAAAGTAGTGCCAAGCATGCGCCTGTGTCATAAGTAAAGGGCCAGCTGGCTTGACCATTAAGGGTGCTGTAACCCCCAAAGTACACTCCAGTCCAAACCAAAAAAAAATGTATTTTCTGTGTTTAGCTGCACGTATATATCAAATCGATATAACATAAATGGAGGACCAAACTTTCTCCGATAAAAATAAAATAGAGAAAGATCAAGAACCACTTCCTCCTAGTGCTGAAGCTGCTGCCACTAGTCATGACATAGACGATAACATGCCATCAACGTCGTCTGCCAAGGCCGATGCTCAATGTCATAGTAGAGGGCACATACAATCCCAAATGGCAAAGTTCAGGAAAATGACCTTGAAAAAGACATTTAAATCAGCTGAAGAGAAACGTAAACTTGCCAATATGCCATTTACGACACGGAGTGGCAAGGAACGGCTAAGGTCGATCCCTAGTATGTTCATGACTAGTGGTTCAGCTTCACATGACGATGGAAGCCCTCCTCCCGCTACAAAAATCAAAAGAGTTAAGCTGGCAAAAGCACAGCGAAGAACTGTGCTTTCTAAGAAGATATCACAAATCCCCAAGGAGAGTCCAAGTGTGGTGGTGGTTGCGATGCCTGACCTTCCCAGCACTGGACGGGAAGAGGTGGCTCTTTCCACCATTTGCACGCCCCCTGCAAGTGCTGAAAGGAGCACCCACAGTCCACTTGCTGATATGCAAATTGAAGATGTCACTGTTGAAGTACAACAGGATGAGGATACTGGTGTAGCTGGCGCTGAGGAGGAAGTTGGCGAGGAGGATTCTGATGGTGATGTGGTTTGTTTAAATCAGGCTCCGGGGGAGACAGTTGTTGTCCGTGGGATGAAAAAGCCCATCACGGTCATGCCTGGGCAGAAGACCAAACATTCCACCTCTTTGGTCTGGCAATATTTCTATCCAAATCCAGACAACAACTGTCTTGCCATATGTACCATATGTAAAGGTGAAATAAGTAGGGGTAGGGACGTCAACCACCTAGGAACATCCTCCCTTATACGGCACCTGCAGCGCGTTCATAAAAAGTTACTGTCAAGTTCAGAAACTTTGGCTAAGACCGTAAGCAGTCCAGGGACACCTAAATCCCGTTGTCCTGTTGTATCCAAGCGCCTGCAAACCACACCGTCAACTCCCTCCTCATCAATTTCCTCCTTAGTCAGGATCGGAAGTAGTCCTGCAGGCCATGTCACTGGCATGACTGACTCTCCTATCCGGGATTCCTCTGGAGGATCCTGCATTGCTACTCCTACTGCTGCCGCTGCTGCTGTTGCTGCTGCTGGGAGTCGTTCATCATCCCAGAGAGGAAGTAGGAACACCACTACTTTTACTAAACAATTGACCCTCCAACAGTCCTTAGCGAGGAGGATGAAGTACGACAGCAGTCATCCTGAAGCAAAACGTATAACTGAGGCCTTGACTGCTATGTTGGTGTTAGACGTGCGTCCGGTATCCGCCATTAGTGCAGTGGGATTTAGACAATTGATGGAGGTAGTGTGTCCCCGGTTCCAAATCCCGTCTAGATTCCACTTCACTAGGCAGGCGATACCGAGACTGTACAGAAACGTCAGAAAAAGTGTCCTCAGTGTCCTGAAAAATGCCGTTGTACACAATGTCCACTTAACCACGGACATGTGGACAAGTGGAACAGGGCAGACTAAGGACTATATGACTGTGACAGCCCACTGGGTAGATGTATCACCTTACGCAGCAACAGCAGCAGCGTCACCAGTAGCAGCATCTCAGAAACGCCAGCTCGTTACAAGGCAGGCTACGCTGTGTATCACTGGTTTTAGTAAGAGGCACACCGCCGACAACCTCTTAGAGAAACTGAGGGAAATCATCGCCCAGTGGCTTACCCCACTTAGACTCTCCTGGGGATTTGTGATATCTGACAACGCCACCAATATTGTGCGGGCATTACATCTGGGCAAATTCCAGCACGTCCCATGTTTTGCTCACACAATAAACCTGGTGGTGCAGAATTTTCTGAAAAGCGACAGGGGCGTGCAGGAGACGCTTTGGGTGGCCCGAAAAATTTCTGGCCACTTTCGCCATTCAGCGACTGCGTGCCGAAGACTGGAGCGCCAGCAAACACTCTTGAACCTGCCCCGCCATCACCTGAAGCAAGAGGTTGTGACGTGGTGGAACTCAACCCTCTATATGCTTCAGAGGATGGAGGAGCAGCAAAAGGCCATACAAGCCTATACATCCACCTATGACATAGGCAAAGGAGGGGGTATGCACCTGACTCAAGCGCAGTGGAGAATGATTTCCGTGTTGTGCAAGGTTCTCCAGCCCTTCGAACTTGCCACACGTGAAGTCAGTTCAGACACAGCCAGCTTGAGTCAGGTCATTCCCCTCATCAGGCTTTTGCAGAAGCAGCTGGAGAAAGTGAAGGAGGAGCTAAGACGGAGCGATTCCGCTCGGCATGTGGGACTTGTGGATGAAGCCCTTCATTCGCTTTGCCAGGATTCCAGGGTGGTCAATCTGTTGAAATCAGACCACTACATTTTGGCCACCGTGCTTGATCCTAGGTTTAAAGCCTATGTGGTGTCTCTCTTTCCGGCCGACACAAGCCTGCAGAGGTGCAAAGACCTGCTGGTGAACACACTGTCAGCTGAAGCGGAACGTGACACGTCAACGGCTCCTTCTTCATTTTCTCCCGCAACTGGGGCTGCCAGGAAAAAACTTAGGTATCCTAAGCAACCCGCTGGCGGTGATGCAGGGCAGGCAGGACCAAGTTTGGACATCTGGTCCGGACTGAAGGACCTGGCAACAATTTCTGACATGTCTACTGTCACTGCATATGATACTGTCACCATTGACAGAATGGTGGAGGATTACATCGGTGACAGCATCCAAGTAGGCATGTCAGACAGTCCATACCTGTACTGGCAGGAAAAAGAGGCAATTTGGAGGCCCCTGTACAAGCTGGCTCTATTTTACCTGAGTTGCCCCCCCTCCAGTGTGTACTCCGAAAGAGTGTTTAGTGCAGCCGGGAACCTTGTCAGCGAAAGGCGTAGGAGGTTGCTTCCACAGAATGTGGAGAAGATGATGTTCATCAAAATGAATTATCAGCTCTTCCAGGGAGACCAGCCTCCAGAAGGTACAGAGGGACCTGTGGTGGTGGATTCAAGTGGGGACGAGTTAATACTTTGTGAGGATGAGGATGTACACACTGAAGAGGGTGAGGAATCGGTGGATGAGGAGGATGAGGATGACATCTTGCCTCCGTAGAGCCAGTTTGTGCAGGGACACATTAATTGCCAGCTTGTTTTGTGGGGGCCCAAACGAACCAATCATTTCAGCCACAGTTGTGTGGCAGACCCTGGCGCTGAAATGATTGATTTGTTAAAGTGTGCATGTCCTGTTTATACAACATAAGGGTGGGTGGGAGGGCCCAAGGACAATTCCATCTTGCACTTCTTTTTTTTCTTTGCATTATGTACAGTTAGGGGCCTAGTTTTTCTAACTGCCATCCTGTCTGCCACTGCAGTGTCACTCCTAGATGGGTCACGTGTTTGTACCGCCCACTCGTGTCGCTTAGCATAGTCATCCAGCTACCTCGGTGCAACCTTTTGGACATGAAAACACTATTGTGAGGTGTGAGGTGTTCAGAATAGACTGGAAATGAGTGGAAATTAAGGTTATTGAGGTTAATAATAGCATAGGAGCAGAGAAACCAACAAATTCTGTGATTTTAGCTGTTTTTATGCTTTTTTTAAAAAAAATACAGATCCAAAACACAAAACCCAGAACCCAAAACACGGAAGGGTGGTTTTGGCAAAACCAATCCAGATCCAAAACACGAAGAAAGATCCAGATCCAAAACCAAAACACAAAACACGAAAAGTGGCCGGTGCACACCCCTATTATAAAGTCACTCAACTAGAGGGCACAGGGCCTGATTCAGAGATGGATGCTAATGCAATCGCAGATGCGATTTTACCTGGAATGCAACTGCAAAAATATGCTAAAAAGTCCAAAGCTTACCAGAGTTTAAGGAAGCCCAACGCTGCCTACTCATATGCGTACAACGTCGCTTACCTGCGTAAATATTGGTAACATTGACACACATCGAGCAGACATCTTGCCCTTGCGGTAGGTCTGACCAGCCACAAATAGTGCAGCTCTCCTGACAGAAAGAGGGCTCTCATACTGTGTATGTAATCGCAATTACTAATTTATTAACGCCCATGTAACAGCGATTAAACGGTAAGACACACCAGCAGCCTAACGATAACCCTCCTCACCTGCAGTCTAACCCATAACACTCCCCCCCACAGCCTAACCCTAACCTTCCCCTCCCGATACTTAACCCTCTCTCTAGTGCCTAACCCTAGCTCTAATACTCACTGACGGGATCGCAGCCGCCAGGATTCTGGAGCCGGGATGCTGACTTTGTAACATTGGAGCTCATTCAGAGCCGCTGCACCCAACGTATGCAAATTCGGCTAAGTGACGGCATGGCAGGCGCTCACTTGAAAAGGCATAAGCATGCCCATTTTTGTCTATAGACGCCCATTAGCGTATGTAGAGATGCCCACTAGCGCACGTTGTCTCCAGGATGTGTATTAAAACATTGGTACATCGAGGACCATCGGAAGGGCTCGCAGCGCTTGTGGTTGCCTTACCTTACCGCAAGCACTGTGAGGACTTCAGTGTAAAAAACAGGCAGGTGACGTGTACTATGACGCTGGCTGATAATTATGCACGCCTCTGAAACGGCGTTGCTACACTCAGACATGTCTGCGTTCGCACCTCCACTCCCCCGTAATTAGTGTCCTGCCCCTGTTACCACCCACAAACGGCCTCTCCTGTCACTCATTACAATGGGCTGCCTTTGCTTTGCGACCGAGCAGTTTCCGATCGCTCCGAGTAGTTTGCGCACATGCAGAATGAAGCATGCGCGGTCGCTTACCATCGGCCGCCAACAAGTGAGCGGCCGCTTGCAAATGGGTCTGAATGAGCTCCATTGTGTATAATATTAATTTCAGTATTCACAGCATTGTGTCTTTATGTCTTTATTTTCTATCATTTTTTCAAGTTCAGAATTAACTAAACACATGTTAAACAAAGCAACAGACAATTTGCTGATATGAATAATGTAATTATCATCATGTACTTTGCTTTTAATCTGTAAATGCAAAATTTGTTTTGATCATTGGTCACTTGCTTCATAAAGGCATTGAAAATTGCATGCAAAAACTTTATTGCACTGGGAAATAAACCAGTAACAATTCATTTATCTACTTTTTCAACTGTTATTAAGTGCTGGAAAGTTCACTTAATTTATCTGTATTAAGTATATCATCATCTAGAAAATTTCTGCAACTACATGTAAAGAAATATAGTGCTACTTGGCTAGACAGGTATAATTACAGTAACATTCACTACTGTTCATTACAGTATATAGAATTTTTCTTGTCCACAAAGCACATTAAAATACAAAACAGCTCAATCCTAGATGACTATAATTAACAATTTCCCTCCTTTCCATTATGCAGCAAACAGCTCTGCCATCTATCCTATCCATTTATATGCGTAGCAAAACCCTCAAGCACATACATTTATTATAACGCACAGGGACCACCCCAACACATTGATTAGAAACTTCACACATACATTACAATGCAGAAAAACAGGTAGGAAATAGATTTCTTATGTATATATGAAACACATCAATCTATGCAATCTATACACTTGTAACTTCCAGAAAATCTAATTTGAAGACCATACCACATGCAGCATATTCTGCATCCATTTTACACTGCTTCTGTTGCACTGCCCTTTGTCAGATATATACTGTATTGATATACTGTACATATTGTAACACGGGATATCGAAATGAGGACTCCAGACAGGCAGGTACTTGGTAAAGCAGTGGCTTTTTAATAGCAGCAAACACTGCACCTTAACATAAAAGTCTCAGCACTCCTTGTGCTGATCAGTCAGCAGTGGCTTGCAACCACAATTTGGGCATGCTCTCCCAGCATAGCCATTGGGCCCTCCAGGTCCTGGCACCCTAATGCTAACCACCACCCCAAGCCTATCGCCTGGCCATTTTTGTCCGGCATCAGGAGCCATGAGCAACAGGTGTGTGAGAGTTTTAAAACCTTCCTGTGCTGCCGACTTCCTGCTGGCTCTGGGCGACCTGGAAAACCTGGAATTCTATATTTCCAGTTTGAGCTGTGCAGCCCAGAAAACCCGAATTCCAAACTTCTATTGTAGGTGGAGAATGTGCCGATCTTGTTTTCCTCTCCCTTGGAGTTAGCTGATCTAACCAGAATGTAGGAAATTCATAGAGACAACCCTTCTCACCACAATATACATATGAAGAAGAGCTTAAAAGAAAAAAAATTTTACCCTCAGTTTGTCATCATCTGTCATTCTTAAAGCACCTCTGTCCACACATATAATGTGCAATGGTAACTTGCATGTTCATTTGTAATCCATTTCTGAGGGTTTAGAGATGTTATTACTTTAGAACTTTCCTGTTTCTCTTCCTTCAGCCTCTCCACTTGGCAGTCACTATCTTGCTGTCACGCTTGGCTCCGAGGAACCCCCTTCTGAGGGGCTGAAAGCTGAGGTCCCGGTAGGAATCGGAGGCGAGGGGGCTGAATGTAAGTTTTCGTCATCCTCAAGTATCGGATGTTGATGAGACCTGACCAAAGGCGCGGAGTCTAACTTGCCGGAAGGTGTTCACCAGTGACCCCTCCAAGCGGGATATGGGTTTAGTTGCTCCCGACAAGCAGATTGCGGCCCTTTGGTCAGGCATCCAATATGAGTGGTAAATGGAGAGAGGTACACCACTAATGGCGCAGAGGAAGTACTTTGGAAAAGCATTAATACGTATTCTATACCCTTTGATATAATGGGGATTGCTTGCAGTAGTGGTACAGAATGACAAGAGGGAAGGTCCACTGAGGAGTAGGATACTCTGCTGGCACTGGAGGAGGGTGGTGGTTGCGCTGACTGAGTGTGGATACTGATGCACCGTTGGTACAGAAGCTGATTCAGTGGTTGTTCTCGGTTGGTATGTACAGAGTACACGATGTGCGAATCCAGATGCACCAGAAAGTGGTTCCAAAGTTGTACCCAGTTGTGTGTACTGAATACACAACGTGCGAATCCAGACACACCGGAGGATGGTTCGGTAATTGTACTCAGTTGTGTGTACAGAGTACACAATGTGCGAATCCAGGCACACCGGAGGATGATAATGAGATGATATAGCAATAACTCGAGAGTGAGGTACAGGAACCTGGAACAGAATGACAACAAGCATACACCAGTAGTGACGACATTGTACAGGAAACTTCCTGGTGTCCAGAGCCCAGTTATATACCCTACAGTAGCAGTTCATTGGAGATCAGTGTCAGCTGACCGAGACTACGCTACCATTGGTTGAGGGAACAGTCGGGTGAGAAAGACTAACATGGCGCCGCCCATGACGGCAACCTTGGTAACCAAGACACAGAGCCACACTTGGAAGTCCAAGAGCACCTAAGGCAAAATCCTCAGCGTGTCTGACTGCACAAGAAGTCAGGGGAAGCCGGTGCTGGGGTGAGTAACGGGCGATCCTAGGCCGAACCCTGACTCTTGCTTTTTTGTAATGCAACACATGGGGTCTATTTAGCAGTCCTTATTGTAGGTAAAAAGATTATTTTTCACCTTGTAGAAATTATATAATGGACCCATTCATTATAAAAGTAGGAAAGATGTGGGAATGGACACCATCTTCAGATGGCGTTAATTCACGAAGCCCCATTTCTTCCTATAGGAAGGAGCTCCAGGTTGCTAGGAAGCCTCTGTTCAAATAGCTCTGCTCCCTCCGGCCCTCTCAGTGAGCATGCATAAACTCAATTCACGTAGGCAGTGTAAACTTTTCGCGTTACTGATTAAGGGCAGGTTGTAATAAATGGAAAATGCAATAAAAACCCTGTTTTGGGGATTTTACAGCATTTTCCATATGCACTATTGGGTGACTGCCGGGGCTCCAATGCGGATTGTAATGCCAGCTTTTGCTGGCATTAACTTATTGAAGCCTATGGGCTTCTACCGCAACGCGCTGGTATGAGGGATTCCTCCCAGCATCCCCCCACGGCTGCCGTGTCACTCTGCGCAGCACTGATCACAAAGGACAGCTCTCTTATTGGAAGAGCTGTCCTTTGCGGTACTGATCATATATGTTAGTGCATAGATACGATCAGTAAAGAAGCGGTGACTGGCGGGATGTACACACGGCAAGGTTAGTACATCCCGCCCAAATGGTGAAAGTAGGTGAACGTAGCAGTGATAGGGCTCAAAGGGACAGCTGCTCTATGGAACAGCAACCCTGGCATCAAAGCAATACTGAATTGCTTCAATAGTTTGGTATCCACTACCGCACCTCATGGCAAGTCAGATACCTAATTAATGGTGGCCAATTGGTGCACAATGATGAATAACTCTTTTGAAGGGTTACCCTGCTGAGATCCAATGCACGCACACTGTGGCCCCAACCAGCATTATATAGATGGCATAAAAGCTATTAAAGTGACACACTCATGGAAACAATGAGCAGATAGTTCAGGAGTACAGAATTTAGACAAAGATGTTACAAATCCACCACTGTTAACGTTTACTACTTTATTCACCAGTATACAGGTAAGTGAAGAGCAGATTATCAGGGAGTAGTAACACAAATGGGGTACACATCTCTGTATTTGTTTATATTATTGTACATTAGCAAAATTCATTTAATAATGTTCAATGTAAAAAATTATTACACTTTGCTAATTCTGTTTACTACTGTGTAATAGTATAAAAAAAGAAATACATGAGTTATAGAAGAATATATATGAAATTAAAATATCTCTGCAAATATACTACACCTCCCAAAATGTCTTGGGTTCTGTCCGTGGGTATGTTACTATGTTCACTATCAAAGGAAAATAATGTAATGCTCTGAAGGCCATTTTCAAAGCGCAAAATGTCATTGCTAATGCTCTTTTGTGATGGTTTTACTGCTAAAAGTCATTGAACAAAATCGTGGATTTGCTAAAGCTTATGGGAAGAGAATGGCAAATCAGGGGAGTTCCTTGTTGATTGTTAATTAGGCACATGAATGAACATGTAGCATGGTCCATCAAGTAGGCAACACTCAGTTAATGTTGACATTTTCAGAATACCGTCATTGTGAATGTCGACAGTCAGAATATTTACACAGGATGTTAGGGTTAGAGTTAAGATGCAATTAGGGTTAGGGTTAGAATAGGGTTATGTTTACATTAAAAATTCCATTGTCGACATTGTCAATGTCAACATTGTCAATGTCATAATATACCATACAGGGGCGTCTTAAGAGAGGAGGGGGCCCGTGTGCACTCCCAGTGCTGGGCCCCCTCCTCTCTCCCCGGTGGCCGGCAGCCGACTGACGCGGCTATCCAGCCACCAGAGCCTTAGTAGACTCCGGGCACTAGAGGGTGCCCGGAGTCTATTGCGCATGCGCAGAACGCCATAAAATGGCCATGGCGGCCATTTTTCTGGTGTTCTGTGCATGCACAGTAGACTCTGGGCACACTCTAGTGCCCGGAGTCTACTGCGCATGTGCAGAACACCAGAAAAATGGCTGCGGTGGCCATTTTCTGGTGTTCTGAGCAGCACAGACACCCGACGTGGGACCACGGACAGGTAAGTCTAAAATAATATGGGTGTAGTGTGTGCGGTGCAGGGCACCCCTGGACCCGGGGGGCCCGTGTGCCCCGCACACACTGCACCCATTATAGATACGCCACTGATACCATACCACTCTTGCTCAGCCTACTCTGTTTGACATACTGTATATAGCATTTTGTTAATTAATATGCTTAGATTGCTCACAGTAAATTGGTGAAGGGTTTCTGTTTTAGGGGTCTATTCACCATCACTTAATTTACACAAAAGCAGGTGAAAAATAAAATTTTCACCTACTTTTCTATAATTTAAGTGTACGGGCCATTCATCATTCATGTAATGCAGGAGACTGAGAAATTGTACACCACCCCGAGAACGCATACTACCCCCGATAATCTTCACAGGCTGCTGTTTATAGGGCAGCCTGTGAAGATTTAAATGTCTGCCCAGCCACTGCAGTCAGCAGAGGGATCTATTAAGATCCTTCCCTGCTGTGTCTGCACTGTAGAGCCCGGGGCACCGCAGACATGTGGCCACACTAACTGGCAGAAGACTGGTGAGAGGATGCGGCATGGGGGGGAGGATGCGGCAGGGGGTATGTGCGGACACCTGCGATGGCTGTTTTGGTCGTATGGAACACCTGTGGTGGGCGTGTGAGGGGGTTGGCCATATCGGACACCAGAGGGGGCGCGGGGGGTGGGATTGGTCCCGGATTGGACACCGGAGGCCATGGGTGGGAGGGTAGGGGGTGAAAGACAGCAGGGAACAGAGAGGTGAGAGACATGCAGCAGTGAGGAAATCCATATGGATACCTCACCTGTAGAGGGAAAAGTATCACTTTTCCAAAAAGCTGACTCCACAAAAGGAGTGATACTTTTGTTAGTGAGGCATGATTAATGCCTACAAAGAATAATTTAAACTCAAAGCAAGTTTAAAATATAATTATCACTAGTGATAATTATGTAATGATAAATAGGCCCCTTAGGAAGGGAGAACAAGAGAAAAAAAATTGAGATGATATCAGCTAATATAAGACAGGGGCCTATTCATCATCAGGGGCTGTATCCAACTTGCAGCGAGGGATACTTTACACCAGAGCAATTCATCATTGCTCCGGTGCGGGGACAGCTGCTCCGAAAAGCAGCTGTCCCCGAGGTTTGTATCGCAGCTACAGAAGTAGCTGTATTACTTACCTCTCCCCCTTTGGCGTGGCTATGCATGCATGACCCGAGGTCATGTATGCGCAAAGGCACCAGGGAGGTAGTGAGGAGGTGGCGGAGGGATCCATTCGGATCCCCCTATGCATCCCCGAAACTCCTTCCCATAGGAAAGAGCGGGCATCCAAAAACAAGCACCATCTGAAAGTGGCGCATGTTCTCACAAGCAAACTCTGAAAAACTTTCAGTTGCTGAATATCAGGTGGTCCTATTTGGACCCCTGATGATGACTTGCCCGGTAACATAAATATGCGGAAACTAGAGTTTACGCATGGTTACTGGGCCATTTATCGTTTGATGAATAGGCCCCTGAGACATCCAAACCCAAATAAAATCTATATTGTGTACAAAGCAGATTCTATGATATATGCAATATACAGTATATGGCATATCTGAATATAGGGGATATTTTTGAAAACTGTTGCAAAAGGAAAACAGTGTTGGTATTTAATTTATTTTTCTACATTACATACGTAACAATGGACTGTGTACACAATATAAAATAAACTAACCACCTTAGCAATCCATGCTCTGCTGTAAATGGGAAAGAGAATAAACATATGAGAGTCTAAGGCAGCATTTAAGGTGCTTGTTAAGATGAATATGCTAGAAGGGGGAAGTAGATTGGTCCAGATATACTGGTTTACAAGCAACATAACTTACAATGTTTTGGGATGCTGTTGCATCAATAAACAGCTGAAGTAGAGATGAGTAATTGTACATTTACAGGAGCTTAATGTAAACCGGTCTATCATAACATGTTCTACGTGTACTCAAGTATATGAGAAAAGCATTTGAAATGAGTTAGGAGGCTTCTAAGCCATTGTGATTTTCTGGATGACAATGTTATAAAATTAGCTGATTTCCAGCTACATTTTACCGTATATAGTGAATGCATTTCACTATATTACCCACCTACAAAATATTAAACAGGACACATAGACAGCATTGATTGATGAAAGTAGCTTTTGCTAAGAAGTGACTAAATTTTTATTATCTGGATTATTATCTCATATTGTGCTCTTCCTTTTCTATGTTACAACTTACAGTGTTTTTATTTATAGTCTCCCATCCTCTTACATCAATATACGGTTTATAATATATATAGTGAGGAACAATGTGCACCAACTCTCAACCCAGAGTATATAATTTCATATTTTTAATACTTTTTCCTTATTTTTATTGAGTACAATATCAAACAGTTTAGACCAGGCATGTTAAACATGCAGCCCGAATAAAGGCTTTATGCGGCCCCACTATGTGTGCCCAACTCTATATATTATGCGGGCCAAGCCACCCTTCATTCTCCCCCCTGCCGCAAATGGAGGTCAGCTCTGATCGGGCAGTGTTACTGTATGTGTTACATTAAACATGGCTGACGGGGGAGCTGCTGAAGCAGCTCCTACCATAAGCCATTGCGGAGCCATCAGTCACCACTGACGGTCCCGCCCCCTGCCCTTTCGCGCCCTGCGCAGACGTGTCGAAGAGAGGAAGACGCCATCACCATTGTCTGTTCCGCGCCCCTGCTTCTCCGTGCATATGGCATGAGGAAAGGAGGATGCCGTGTGAGGAGAAGAGGACGCCGCATCCTGGCCACCTGCGCTGTGCTTCCTGTGAAGACACTGCATACTGGTCATTGTGCTATTGCGGATCCAAGGACTCACTCTCTCACTCTCTCTCATATTTTTTGTGCAAGCAGCTTACTGGGGAAATAAAGGGGGGCATTACTACTGGGGACATTACTCAAGGGGGGACATTACTACTGGGGGCATTACTATTGGGGGCATTACTATTGAGGGCACTACTATTGGGGGCTCTACTACTTGAAGGCGGGCACTACATTAGACATTATTGGCCCTGTAATTGCAAAAATAGTTCAATGCTCTTTGCAAACAGCCATTTTTCCAGATCCACTAAAGGAAGCAATTGTTAGACCACTTCTTAAAAAACCTAATTTAGACCCCGACTGCATGACCAACTATAGACCAGTATCAAACCTTCCTTTTCTAGGAAAGGTCATTGAGAAAGTGGTGGCAATACAACTGGAAACCCACCTGTCTACCCATGATATTTATGATCCATTCCAGTCAGGATTCAGGAGAAGACATAGCACTGAAACAGCTCTGGTATGTGTGCTTAATGATCTTCTGATGGCAAGAGACAGAGGTGATGGTTCAATCTTAATCCTTCTGGATCTCTCTGCAGCATTTGATACTGTGGACCATGGGATTCTAATTGAGCGGCAGAAAAATTTCTGTGGATTGGATGGCACAGTCCTTAGCTGGTTCAAATCATTTCTCACTGGCAGGTCACAGAGAGTTTCTTCTGGAGTAAACTCTTCATCACCAGTGCCACTTCCACGCGGTCTCCCACATGGTTCTATACTATCTCCCATGCTTTTTGCAGTATACATGCTACCATTGGGTGAAATAATCAGATGCCATGGCCTGGTCTACCACTGCTATGCAGATGATACACAACTGTACCTGTCCTTTATTCCAGGTACAAAGGACCCAATAACAACCCTAAATGGCTGCCTAGCTGAGCTTCAGGAGTGGATGAGTGCCAGTTGGCTGCAACTGAACCCTGATAAAACAGAGGTCCTTATGATAGGTCAGAGGACAGGGCTACAGCATAGCCAACCAACAGGTCTTACGCTTGGGTATTCAGAATTACAAAACACTAAAGATGTGCGGAATCTTGGTGTTGTCCTGGATAGTGGCTTGACACTCAAACATCAGGTATCAGCCACAATCAAATCCTCATTCTTTCATCTGAGGAACTTAGCCAGAATCAAGCACTTAATTCCCTCAGAAGATCTGCCTAAAGTCATACATGCTTTTATATCATCACGCCTAGACTACTGCAACGCCCTCTACCTCGGTCCCCCAGCAAAAGAATTGCACCGCTTGCAGATGGTGCAAAACGCAGCTGCCTGGCGATTAACCAACCAACCAACCACGTTGCAGCCACATAACACCCAGTCTCTACTCCCTTCACTGTCAGATGGTGAATTGTTTTCAAGATTGGCTTACTAAGTTACAAAGAATTACAAAAGATACTGGACCTGTGTGAATCTGTTAAATTGGAGGCACCCTGGAGCAGTAAAAAGAGGTATGCCAGCCCCCAAAAACACAAGGAAATAAATGAATGAATACTGCGCTGGTGTGTCCCTGTCAGAAACAATGGTATCCGATGGAGGTTTTCAAATAGCAATGCAAACAAATGCTAATCACGAATTGACAGCCGTGATAATAAAAGAAATCCAGCACTTGATATAGGTAAACAATATATAGTCATATGGTTGGAACAGTCCTGGCCCGCAAGTGTAATAAGAGGAGAAAGGACAGTCGGGCAAATCCGATAACACCTGCTCAGACAGTTAGAACCCACCGGTGGAGAGAGTGAGAGAGTGAGACTGCTGCAGGCACTCGAGGGAGATTCAGCCTGCCAATTCACCTGCTACATGTGGAGCATTGAGCCAGAGACACTCCGTGAGTAAATCCCCTGTATGGGGCTCCATCCACTAATTCCAAGTGGGTTCTAACCATCTGAGCAGGTTTTATCGGATTTGTCCGACTGTCCTTTCTCCTCTTATTACACTTGCGGGCCAGGACTGTTCCAACCATATGACTATATATTGTTTACCTATATCAAGTGCTGGATTTCTTTTATTATTACGGCTGTCAATTCGCGATTATCATTTATTTGCATATGGGACATTGCTATTTCAAAACCTCCATCGGATACCATTGTGGTTTACACATCTATCATTTGATAATGTGTCAATAATATTAGCCTTCAATACACTATTAGGTATTTTGAGGTATAATCTCATTGGTATTGTCTAGCGTTTTTATGTATGTATTTGTATTTATTCTATTTTTATTAAAGATATATGATATCCATTATTGATGTAATTGATTGTTGTTTCTGACAGGGACACACCAGTATTCATTCATTTATTTACTAACTTACAAAGCCCTACATGACCATGGCCCAGGGTACCTGAAGCAGCTTCTGATTCCTTACCATCCCTCTCCATTACTGCGATCCATTGACAAAGGACTATTAACAGTACCTAGAATCTCCTGGAATTCATCTGGGGGGTCGAGCTTTCAGTTTTGTGGGTCCAACCTTTTGGAAATCACTTCCCTGCACAGTTCGAGAGGCCTCCACTCTAGAATCCTTCAAAAATAGTCTCAAGACTTACCTATTCACCCAAGGATTTCATTAATGTCCCTTGTTTAAGCTTATTTTGTATTTTGTACTGTAAATGTAAAGCACTTTGAGTCCTTTAGGAGAAAAGCGCTATATAATTAAATTATTATTATTACAACAGATTGAACATTACTCTGTGGTCATTACTCAGGGGGCATTACTATTTGGGGCTCTACTACTTGAAGGCGGGGCACTACTACAGAGGGAGCATTACTGTTGGGGGCACTAATACAGAAGCATTACTACTGGGGGCATTTATACAGAGGGTACTACTACAGGGGGCATTACTGCTGGGGCCATTACCACAGGGGGCATTACTACTGGGGGGCATTACTATTGGCAGCACAACTACGGGGGTATTACTACTGGTGGCATTCATACAGGGGGCATTACTACTAGAGCATTACTATTGGGCACACTTCCACAGGGGGTATGACTACTGGGGGTATGACTACTGGGGGCATTTATACAGGCGCAATTACTACTGGGGCATAACTACAGGTGGCACTACTTATGGGATTATTGCATAGGGGTACTGCATAAGGGGCACCACTCCTGGGGGCACTACTACTGGGTGCACTGCATAAAGGGCACCACTACTGTGGACTCTGCATATAGGGCACTGACACTACTTGGGGCTCTGCATAAGGTACCCATTGCGCATACCCCCAGTTCGTCACATTTAATAGGGGCCCCCACATTTTTGTTGCCCAGGGGCCCCACAGACCTTAATCCGGCCCTGTCATGAGTTATTAGGAAGACGTTGGCAGCAAAGTCCCTCAAAATATGATCAATAGTTCCACAACTGTTCCATAGCATCAAACATAGGACAGAGCCATATACAAGATTAAATGGGTACAATGTCACTGTATTAGTTACATTGACGTTCACAATTCAGCATCAATAAATAATAGGTTGGAGAAGGGGATTGATGGGGAATGGAACAGTCAGATAAAGGGGATTGAGTGCCCAAGCCTCTTTAGGGCCATGGAAGTACAGGGGTGGTGTAACTACGATGCTGCAACCACACACACACCTCTGCTTCACGAGTTGTTGTTATTATGCTGGTGATAGCTTGAGAAAGGGGGTTGCACCCCGAAACGTTGCTTGAATACACCCAGTTGTTATTATGCATTGAACGTCTGAGTGCCTTTTCCTGTTTGGAGTGATGTCGTTATTGGATTGAAGGGAGCCCCAGGGCATTTTGGGAGCACTGCATAAGGTGCACTTCTAGGGGCATTACTGGGGCACTGCATAAGGGGCACTACTAGGGACATTACTGGGGTCTCTGCATAATGGACTTTACTGGGGGCTCTGCATAAGGGGCACTACTAGGGGCATTACTAGGGGCACTTTATAAGGGGCACTACTATGGACATTACTGGGGGCACAACATAAGGGGCATTACTAGGGCACTGCATAATGGGCTCTAATACAGGGGGGAAATCCATAAGGGGCACTACTACAGGGGGCACTGCATTGTTTTTTAATAATAATAAACCTTTCAAAATTGCATATAAGACCTTTTTTTTGTTGTTGTGGCCCACACACTCTTAGACCTTGAATTTTCGGCCCGGTTGGTATTTTGAGTTTGACATGCCTGGTTTAGACCACTGATTGTTAAGCTGCATACGCACTATAAGATGTGCGTACCCAGCAAAGGAATGACGTGATGTAATGATATATCACGCCAGCCATATAGACTGCACAATCCGGTGTACAAAGGTGCAATATAGTGTTACATGCTACATGTGAAGTTCACTGCATTCTCCCATCTGCTGCGTAAAACAGCAGATTGGACGATGCAGTGAACAACCATTGTGAACGATGGATTGAACAAGTGCACTATACGATCCGTATGATATATCGTTCCGATATTCCAACAGAACACTAAATTGTACGATGGATCATATTGTGTGTACCCAGCCTAACTTTGGATTTAGACAGTTTTTCTTAAATTTTAAACTCATTTGTTGTAACCCTCTACTTCTCTCCATCCTCTGGTACCCCTGTGTAATTTCCTCATTTAGGGGAGTTTCTTGGTATAATCCATACAAATATTTGGGATATCACTGAATACCAGAAGAACAAATACAAGGCTAGATATTATAGCTGCTACTGACTGTATGACGGCATGCCTTTCCAAACAGGAGGTACTGTAGCTGCAATTAATAGCTCTTAGACCTGATCTTTATTTGAACCAAAATAGTCACCAGATGTTCATCAACAGAGGTCAATATCACATGCACTTCTACAGAAGAACAGGTTGGAAAAGAGAGTAAATTCCTATCATACATGAAAGATATTAATAACCTTTTTCCACTAATTTATGTCCAAGAATTGGTGGTTTAGCACAGATGTCTAAATTTACTAACTGTACTAAATAATCTTCCTAATTAAGTGTATAATTTTCAATGAAAAAATATTATCTGTGTACAATATAATACTCCCACATGAAGACATGTTTTTAATGAATTTCACAATGAGGCTGAACAACAGAATACCCAGCAGGATTCCCACCATGCTTCTAGCCACAATCCTACTTACATTGCCAAAATTGGAGTACTTTAATGGAATTGAATAGATACTCCTAATTGCCTTCTAAATAAACTGAGACAGCAGCCCTGATTCAGAGCTGGACGCTCTGACAGGGCGCTCGCTCTGAATCAGGGCAGTCCCTCTGTTTTTTTTGAGCGGCCTCCTGGCCACTCGCATAGCTGTTGGTGACCACCCACAGCTATAGCGAGCGGCCAAAAAGATGGTCGCAATGACCAAGACCATTGCGACCATCGGGCTTGCGATGAGACCCTTGTGGTAGGGTCTCGTTGCCGTGAGCCCTGGAGTGCTTTCGGCTCTATCAGAGCCGAGAGCACTCCCACTGACATCACATGGGAACGCCTCTGTCTGGCCAGCCACGCCCCCGGCATGCCCACGAAAGGGGGCGTGCTGTCACTAACCATCAACAGCACGCCCCCTTTGTAGCGAGACCAATAGCGACAGTTTGCCCAATGCTATCCGGGTCTCGCGCATGCACGACGGAGCCGGCTCCCTCGTGCGCATGCACACTGGGCCAACATCGACCCGCTTGCGAGTGCTCAACGCTCGCGAGCGGGTCTGAATTAGGCCCAGAGTGCATTAGCTTCAATGGTTTGCCGAGTATTATAGCCCATATTCACAGAAACTTTAGCATACTCCTAAACATCATTCCAGAAAAACTGTTAGTCATTTTGCATACATCTTAGCTTGTAAGAACATCTTGGCAAGGTCATCTTTACCTTCTGATTCAGGTCATTGCATCAAATGTAATTGTGTCTTGATCCCCTTAATGAATAGTGTAATATTTCTGCATTAATAACATAATATAATATGGTATATTCCATTAACATTAACTTGAATTTCATTTTGTCATTTCTGTGCTAATAACTATAACAGATAGTATAACTACTTGTTAGCACATGGACACCTTAAACATTCAGTAATGCATCCAGCACAGCAATAAACTGAAATATCTGTATTCCCAGGGCCAGATTAAAGCCCATAGGGGCCTGGAGCTGAAAATGTTCAAGGGCCTTTACTGAGAAGTGGAAGAGCTGTAATCGGTGCAGTGTGGGGGGGGGTCAGAGTCACCTTGGTGTGTACACCACCTACACTATGAACACAATGTCTCTCTAACTACAGTACATAGAAATAGAAAAATTCCTTTTTTTTTTTGTGGGAGGGGTAACTACAAAAACTATTTAAATATTTAAAATTTATGGCCAGTGTTTCAGGGGTCAGATGGGCACCTGGTAATCATGCTGTCATGTTGATGGGCCTATTTTTATGTGGAGGCCTGGAGCTCCATCCACCCCGTTGTTAATATGGCCCTGTGTATTCCTAGTTAACAACTGCTAAGCACTCACAAACTGAAATTGAAATAATTGACGACCCCCTCCCTCAACTCACTTTCAACTAAAACTGTGGAGCATCAATGCTTGCAAAGAGATTTGTTTTCTTGAACTACTAATATATTCCTATATGATTATGTATTACATTGGGAAGTTAAGAGAAGTAAAAACAGACATTTGTAAATCTGTACAATAAATGTTTGGCTGTAGATGAAAACTGGCCACAGGCCAGAATCACTGCTTTTTAGCATGATCATTGAAAATAAATATTGTGACTGTATACAGTGGTACTATACAGATACTACAGGGGTACGGAAGCTAGGGTGCCCCATTGGTGTTGGCATATGCTCCTGAGGCTACTATTCTGACCACTCTCAGGGGCCAGAGCATGAGGAGTGAAGCTCCAAAGCATGCTCTGAAGAACAAAGCAGGATCTCTGGTGGGGAGAACCAGAATCACCAGGTCTTTTCTTGAATTCTGTTATGGGGTGCAGCAATATCTTGGTTCACCCATTGCTGTAAATAATTCACAGTAATAAAGATTCAGTTTGGTTAAAATCAATCCTGATATAATTTGTACATTTCAAGTGGTGTCACACGTCTATTCTAAAGAGTGCCCCGAAAGCCCCAATTAATTATGTATCCAATTTGTCATGAATTGTAGCTGGAGTGGATACTTTTGTATTGCTCTGGTGTGATGACAGCCGCTACAAAAATAAGCTGTCCCTGCAATCCCTACCACTACTGTTTCCGCTGCCCATAATTAGTGCTGTAATTTTACAGCATTCAAGGGAAGACTTGGTGATTCTTTTTCTCCCCACCAGAGATCCTGCTTTGCTCTTCACTCCTCATGCTTTGGCCCCTGAGAGTGGTCAGAATAGTAGCCTGAGGAGCATATGCAACACCGGCGGGGCACCCTAGCTTCCATACCCCTGTAGTATCTGTATAGTACCACTGTATACAGTCACAATATTTATTTTCAACGCTTATGCTAAGAGCAGTGGTTCTGGCCTGTGGTCAGTTTTCATCTACATCCATACATTTATTTGGTTCTCCAAGTATCAGCATGCAGGGAAGGCTTTCTGGAACCTGTTGTTCTACTGCAAAAGACAATATTACTTAATCTATTTTTACACCACATTTTTACACATCAGTCCAGCTCCCGCCGGCCAGGGGTACCGGGGATAGCTCAGGCTAACAGCCTAGGCCTGGAGTGTCCTGGAGAGGGAGGCCCTTTTATTGGGGGGGGTCCCCACCTCCCCAGGGATCCCCAGCCTGGGCTGACTAGGGATCAGGCATAATGCTTTGGCCAGGGGACCCAGTGAAAGCGGTTTCCTGGTTGTGGCATTACACCCCAGCTACAAATAAATTTTGACCCCTAAATCTCCAAAACCAGGACCAGCTCGCTGAGCCCAATGTTGGTTGTGCTAAATACAGGGAACCCATATGTCTTTTGTCCCCTGCATTTTTACAACCAGACTTGCTCTCAAAAGTACACTTTAATACATTTTTAAACAGATGCATGCACGGATCTCACTGATCTGTGCATGCATCTGTCTCTAGATAGTACAGCCAATTATTTAAATTGGGCAGACATCTTAAGATGATCGTCAGAGGTTTTGGACTACAAACTATATATATCGTGCATGATTTAACGACTTGGAAATCATTAACGACACATGATATATCGTTAGGTCGTATGTCAAATTTCACTGTTTTATGCTCAATACTGTATGCCCAGGAGTGCTGGGGAGATCATTAGAAATCACTGATGACATTGCATCATTTGCGAGTCATCTAGTGTGTAGGCACCTTCAGAGGTAAAACTGATTTGTCACCACAAACATTCATATAGTAATTATGTAATCACACCCAGAACAGTAAACAAATTAGTTGGATAAAGTAATCCTGCTCATCACTGAGTTAGCTGTATTTTACAAGTCCCAGAAAGAAACAGATAAACGGAAAGTTATTGGTAAAGAACATTTTCATTACTGCATTCTTGTATCTTGCTTTTAAGCAAGTGGACCACTGACTGATGATTAACTGAACAAATAAGGGACTTTGCTATCTCCCTCATAACATTTACATGGACATTCCTATTTACTGAAATACCATATAACACAATTATTTTATTGCCAGTGTCATTAGGTTTTTGTTATCAGTACCAATTAAATTCAAAGTGTGGGTATCATCTATGGATGCATATGCTAATAGCATTGAGAATTAAGTTATCATTTCTACAAACATAAATTTAAAAAAGGACATTAAAACTGAATTTATATTGTCGGTTCACATACAAAAAGCAAATTAGTGCAGCCTGGAATTCTGTGGCACATTTAAATTTCAAATTTAATGCAGATAATAATAAGTAAATACATCTAAATATATTACATTATTTAAATCCTTTTAATTAAAAAATCTGGAACTTGAAAAATGAAGTTCTGAAAACAGTGAATCAATGTTCAATGGCTCTGAATAAATACTGAGAGAATCACATTCTACTCATAGTCTAGGATAGAAATTCTCTACAACCCTCTTTTATCCAGTGTACATTAATACCATTCTAGAAAATTATATAGTTAACAATTATTAAATAATTGGTTTGTTCTTATTCATGTATATAGACATGTTAAATGCAGAACTATGATGTCCTAATAAATTTAGTATATTATATATTTTAGTATATTATATTATATATTTGCTCTGAGTTATTCCGTTCAAATAGTGTTTAATTCTGGAGCCCACAAAATATAAGCATAAAACAAGAAGACAGTATCATCAATGAGGTATATGTATTGGTAGAGAATAAAAGATGGTGTACTTTATAGTGTAGACAGTTTTATTCCTAACAGCAGCTTGAAAGAGGATATGTGTTACAAATATTGTTTATCTGAATTTGTGGAGTTTCCAAATGAATACGGCACTTCCACTGAAACTCTGCTGCCGTTTCTAAGTGAAAGTATAAGTATGCTTGCATGGGTTTTGTCTAAGTGACTTCATCAGAGAGCTGCATTATTTTCAAATAGAGAGAGTCCAGCAATCGTGCAGGAGAAGTGTGAATTCCCTTTTCAATAAAGTGAAGCTCATTGGGCCAGTTTTTGTGCTTTTCAGCCAAACACAGATCATTTATGCCACCATATATAAAACATTAATGTTTAAGCCTGTAATGTTCACTTGTAATATAAATATATACCAGATATCAAGTCTTTATACTATAATCTCTCAAACTCTTATTACATAAATTATAAAGGGCCACTAATGGTTTTGCTGTAGTACTTATAAGTTACATGCATAATTATATTTTAAGATTGCTAGCAGTCTTTTTTAAAGTAGTAAATACAAAATATATAATTTATTAAAATAGGCATTTTAGTGGGTGTATGCAACTCAGTCAAACAGAAATCATAAATGCTGTATCAAAAAACATTCATGTGAAATTTCATAATGTTCACTGTTAACATAAATATATTCAAGATAAATTCATCTTGATTTGAATAGCAAACTGTTTATATAAATATAAACAATGTACACTAAAACAGTAATTGTTTGGGTGTATACCAGAGTGTATACTTGTTGCGGAACATTGCATCGCTGGGTTCCATAGCAAACATTGAGTGTGAGGGGGAGCGATGCAGACCATCATGTGGCAAGCTCCCGCTCTGCTCTTGCTCTGAGCATGCATGAAGGCCCACACGTGCTCGGGAGCTCTGTTTCAAATTCACTGCACTTGCTCTGAGATGATAGTGGGTGCAAGCAGTGGTGGACCTACAGACGTTGCAGAAAAATTGGAGGTTACAAGCTCCCCCTCACCTCCACAACATGAAACTGTGGCAAAATGACAATTCCACAAATGTAATGTTTGGTATGTCTCTTTTTTGTTTAATAATGATGATGTAGACCTGTCCATCTCCAAAGGGACTAGAAAAGATCTCTTTAAGGCCATATAAATGTGAGCCATATGCCCCATGCCTACTTACAGTATAGTCCTTAGATGTGATTATTGCCCGACAATGGTCTTCGAAGTGTGGGACAGTTAGTGTAGTAAATCCATGTCTGTGGCAGTCAGAATGAATTGGCCAGGCTAACAGTGAGCTCTCTTAGTTGAGCATACTAGGTAAAGTGTGTATATAGTAGTTCTACCTTACAATCGTTCTCTATGAGCCCCACAGCGGAAATCCACCACTCCCAGTCTGGTACTCACGTATAATCGACCATGTGCAGTGGTTCTATAAATTCACATAATACATTGTTCTCCCAGCTATCCTACAGGCAAAAAAGCTGCAGACTCTAGGAGGCCCATCAAAAAAATGGTTTCCTTTAAGTGTGACCAAGGTGATTAACTCTATTGCTTCTGAATTGTATGTGGCTGTGAATGTCAATATTAAATATGTTCAGAAACCAGTCTGTATGCGGTCATTCCTTCCATTGTGTCTTCATATCCATACCTGTTATACCCTGTACTTGTAATCCTACATTACTAATGGGGTAATGTAGCTGGCTGTAAGGCTGCGGTTGGGAGGCTGAGATTACAGGCCTTGTGAATTGCCATAATACAGTATATTGCATTATTCTTTTTTAACAGACACACTGCTATCTGGTTTTATTGTACATACAAAAATCATCAGTTCCGAATGGGTTATATGAAAAAAGCAAAAAGAGCAATTTATAGCAACATATTTAGCTTTGGATATAAATTTTAATATAATTTGAAGAATCTTACTGCAGATTAGTGACCTTGTTGTCATTTCTTCTATCTGAGCCTGGCAATGTCCTCAGGGAAGGTAATGTAGCATTTAATAAAGCTACTGCTCATTCTCTGAAGTGTTATCCACAATGTGTTTAGTAGAGTCCTTAAAGGGAAGGAATTGTAGGTAAACTTTGGGAGTTATGTTATAATATATTTATAAATTATTAGTTCTAAGATGCACATACCAACATATAATGAAATCTGGGTCTCATTCAGACCCGCTCGCGAGCGCAGGACGCTCACAAATGCGGGTCGATGGTACCCAAATGTGCATGCGCACGACGGAGGGAGCTCCGTCGTGCGCATGCGCGAGACCCGAATAACGACGGTCAAGCCGTCGTTATGGGTCTCGCACAAAAGGGGGCGTGCTGTCGATGGTGACTGACAGCACGCCCCCTTTAGTGGGCGTGCTGGGGGCGTGGTTGCCAGACGGAGGCGTTCCCATGGGAACGCCTACCATCTGGGTCCGGCTCCACTGACATCACTAGTCAGAGCGTCCGGCTCTGAATCAGGCCCTCTGCTCACCACAAAGACACACTAAGCAAAGTGTACCGTTTTCTAAAAAATTTAGAAGTACATAAATGCTGTATATAAATGCACATGTAAAATGCATCAATTATTAGTTATAAAAAAAAGCCTTAGGAATATCGCACCATATAACTGCTAGGCGGAAAACAGGCAAATGTCTTTCATTTCTTTATATTACGCTACAACCATAAAATTACACATAAAAGGAAAGTGTTGATCCGTAACAAAACCTTATGTTCAGCATGCAGCAAAAAGCATAATATAAAGAGACAATTTACAACTTTAAAGAAGCTATCATAAAACAAGGATGTTTTATTATACACTCATCAGCCATTTTATCTCTCGGGGATGTAAATATTGCAAATGCAATTTTGATTTTTGTTTTTTAACAAAATATGTTTCCATTCCGAAAATGTAAAATGATAAATTAAAATATTTCTATGTGTTATAAAAGTTGTTCCTGCTACAAAATCCTTTATACAATGACATTATAAACTTCTTTACATATTCTATAACTTGTAGTAGTTATACTGTTTCAGTAATGACTATGGGCTCTATTTACTACAATCCGCATTTAAATACAGATTGTAGTGTGATATTACCGACTGAATTCGCATTGCGAATTCAGGCAATATCACAGGGATTTATTAAAAATCCCTTGCCGGGACAGAGCTTGCGATAAAGCTCTGTCCCTGCGAATCCCCTCCGCAGCCTTATCACGATATTTTTTGCAAAAAATACCGTGGCAAGTGCCTGTGCATGTGCTGACCGGCTGCCGATAAGCCCCCTGTGACCCATAGTTCAGATTTTATTTATAATATTAATTTTCATTGCTTTACTCTTGTCTATAAAATAAGTATTATTGTATAAAAGAATACAAATATTAGGAAATAAGAATTAATAATAGTAAACCATTATTATTAATTATTAGCTGCTAGTACACAGCAAGTTGGAAAATAAAAGTTTATGGTGACCCACACTAGACTGCATGGTGATCCTGGTTTTGTTTCTGGTTAGTCTAAAGCTGGGTACACACTTGTCGATATATTGTTCATTTGTTCAATCGACGAACGATATATCACGAGTGGATCGGCGGACGTGTACACCCGATATGTCTGTATATTACATCTTTCACAGACATATCAGGTCGTCCCTGCAGCACAGCCGATGCTGATATATATCGGTGCATCGGTATATGTGTGCGGACGACCAGCAGCCTGCCCGTACACTGGCTGTAGGGACTGACATCACAACTGGGAAAACAAATTTAAATACCTGCCTAGTTGTGATGTCAGCCCAGACATATCGAACGGCCGATTGGTAAGTGTGTATAGATTACTAATTGGCCGCTTGGACAGTGAATCTTTCTACTGACCAATCCATCGTCAAAATGTGTACCCAGCTTAAGAAACCCAAGTATATACAGGATTTAAACTTTCAAACCTAAAATATAATGCTTAGGATAACTATTGTACGTGTTATTTTCTGCTAGAGTTACATAACATTTTTGCCACATGTACAAGTATATCAAAAATAGCAAAATTAAACACAAACATATAACATAAATGTAACACGGAGAAATTGTAAAACGTCATGCTAACATAAAGTGCAGGCTTATACTGTTCCTAACAATATATGCAAAACGATTATGTAGAATGCAGGAAGAATCCTAAATATACATCTGCAGACTCCTATTATGTATATATTGTATATATAGATGAGAGGATTTGCAGTATATTAAACTCATGATCATCTAGCTACAAAGACCAAAAATCATTAAAACACACATAGTAAGAATTGGGCATAAAGACTGAGAACACACCTGCCATCTGGGGCTATTTGGCAGACTTTGGCCCTCATTCAGAGCCGCTCGTTAGCGGCAGTACGCTCGTTCCGAGCGATGTTTGCACATCTGCGCATGCGTACGGATTTTAGTACGCATGCGCGAACCAGTCAGTGCGGCCGAAAATCGTTGGTACGCAATATAGCGAGGGCCTGCTATTTTGAGTGACAGAATGAGGCGTATGTGGGTGGTAACAGGGGAAGGTGCTTGAAAACGGGGAGTGGAGATCCGATCGCAGGCGTGCTTAAAGGTCAAAACGGGCGTTTTAAGGGAGTGCATAATTAATACAGCAGCGTCATTGACCACGTCACTGGGTTATTTTATAGCCAGAACTGCTCGCAAATTTGTGGTAGCAAAAACCAACCACAAGAATAGCGAGCAGTTCATACGCTGGTCGATGTACTCGATTAATCTAATAAATAGCGGACATGACGTATGGTGCGAGCGGCCAGGGGGCGTTTTTAACAAATAAACGAGCGTATGTTTTGCACGCTCGTTCAGACTTAGAGGTGTGAACAGACTGCAATGTGCGTACGGATCATTTGAATAGCCACCCCTTGTTTTTGAACGAACGAACGCAAATAGCGTACGGCTCTGAATGAGGGCCTTTGTGTTTAGTAATACTTTAGTGGAAAAAGCAAAATGGTATTTGTTATACGTGAAAGACCTTTCTTGCAATGCTTTGGGAATAATACGAGCATGCTACTGTTGTAAATACTGTATATGTCTGTGTAAAATTAAATGTAATGAAATGAAAAACATAGAAATGAAATGTATCTATTGGTTTATAATGGAGATCTGATGAGAGGAGGAGTGATACTTTTCAAGTGAGTGTCAGACTGAAAGGCAATAGAATGGAGTTGCCAAGCGTTGGTGCCAAGAGAACAGCAGCATGTTTGTGGCGAGAGCTGCAGCACCAACTTTCTAATATCAAAGCAGCTCAAAATCAAACGTATCGTATGAAAGAAGTTATCTGAATAACTCAGAAAGCCATCATTATAACAAGAGACAGTACCTGGGAGAGAAAATACAGCATACATCAGTGGCCATCATTGCATGTCAGGGTTAGTACCTAAATTGTTAACCTAAACCACAAGTTGCCTTATGTTGGTTACTACTGTAATAACACATGAATAGTGTTGCATACCACCCAACATGACCCTCTCCAGGAGGGACACAATGCTCTGGTCCTGGACTTCCCTGGTAAGTTATGATTGGTGGTGGCTCCAGAGGTGGGGCTGCAGCACAGTCCAAAATTCAAATAGCGGAGTCGCACCAACTGCCATTTAGTCCCAGCCAGTGATGTTTGGCAGTGTGTGAAATGACAGTTGGTGTGGCTCCCCTATTTGATTTTTGAACTGTGCTGCAGCCCCGCTTCTTACCAGGGAAGTCCAGGACCAGAGTATTGTGTCCCTCCTGGAGAGGGTCATGTTGGTGTCATACCCCAGAACCTGGGTGTACCCCATTTTGAGAGTGCTCACACCTATGCAAAATTTTAATTTTTAAACAACATTCCAATGTTTGGACTCGTTGCTCAATTACTGTCAACAGCATATGTATATTATGGCTGTGGCCCTTATTATCCTTTTAAGTGGTGTGACCCTGCCAGCTGGGACTGGCTGCAGGGGTTCTCCCATCTCTGGCTGAGCGGGGGAGTCCTGTCTGCACTGTGAGGTAGAAGGCAACTGTCAGATTTAGCAGCGCGTGTGGTCAGTTGGAAACTGACTGTCATGTGACTACAGTGTATAAATAGGGGCCCTGCACTGACTGTTTGGGGGAACTCCTGAGGTAACTGGCTGTGAGGCAGGAGCTGCGCTGGCAGGTGATCGCTGCCTGCCACTGGTGAAGGAGGTCAGGCATTCTCCAATCATGTCTGCTGCTGGGGGGATGTCTTAAGAAGGAAGAGAGCTCCGGAGCTGCCCCTTTTCCTCCATGAGTGACAGCTGTGTGACAGCTGTGCCTCAGTGCTGAGAAGAGAGGGCTGTCTTGCTTTTGGTGGTTCTAAACACAGAGATCTGGCAATGAGGAACAGGTCTGTCAGTATACATGTCACAGCCACACACCATTCAGCTACTTTCACAGGCAAATTCTGCAGGAGACACATAGGGGCATATTCAATTAGATGTGAAAAGTCCAGTACTTTTCACATGCCGGACTTTTCACCGACATTGCCGGTTTTCCATGCAAAAAAATATTGCGCGCGTCCCCGCTTATCCCCATATTCAATTATAAATCGGCGAAAACGGCACCTGCCAAAACGCAAACAGGCGAAAAGTGCTGTCAGATTTGGGGAAATCAGCCTGACACCCCCCACAAGATAAACTGACATTGGGAATCACTATAGATACCCCTAAATAGCCCTGCTGAAGGTATTTGGGGTACTTAAAAGATCTCTATAGCTGCTAATTAGCGTCTTTGCACAAGTGGTGAAGAATAACATTTAGCATTTTTTTTGTGTGAAAATAACTACTCCCAGCAAATTTGGGGTACATGAAAATGGGTGCCAGCATGGTTAAAAATCGCAAAAGTGAGGTTGTGAAAAACGTACCTTCAGCAAGCACCTGCAATAAAAAAAAACCTCATACTTGTAGACCCCCCCCAAGTCTATTTCACTATTTTTTAAGTTTGTACCCCAACTTTGGACTTTTTGCCTCCTTTTTCAAAGTAATTTTTTTTTTTTTCAATTTAGGATTACTTTTATGCAGTTTACCTTTGCGGACCTGTCCTAAGGGTGTTACTGTTTAATCTTTTCGGATCCTAAGACGCTAATAGACTAATTGACTGTACGGTTAAAGAATTCTGAAGGAATTCAGGACCTGATTCAGATCCGCTCGCGAGCGCTGAGCGCTCGCAAGCGGGTCGATGGTGCCCTAGTGCGCATGCGCACGACGGAGGGAGCTCCATCGTGTGCATGCGCGAGATCCGCATAGCGATGGCCAAGCGTTCGCTATGGGTCTCGCACCAAAGCGAGCATGCTGTCGATGGTGAGTGACAGCATGCCCCCTTTGGTGGGCGTGCCGGGGGCGTTGCTGCCCAGACGGAGGCGTTCCCATGGCTCTGATAGAGCCAAAAGCACTCCTGGGCTTGCGGCAGCGAGACCCTACCGCAGGGTCTCGTCACAAACCCGATGGTCGCGATGGTCTTGACCATCGTGACCATCTTTTTGGCCGCTCGCATAAGCTGTGGGTGGTCACCCACAGCTATGCGAGTGGCCAGGAGGCCGCTCCAATTTTAGGTAGGAGGGCCCTGATTCAGAGCGAGCGCTCTTGTCAGAGCATCCGGCTCTGAATCAGGCCCTCAGTGCGCATCACTTAAATCGTCATAAACAGCAGGGAAATAAGTTGCTAACAAACCCGGGTTTGCACCATACAAGGTCCCAACATGGCAACAACAGTCTTACTATGGCCAGGATTCAGCGTCAGTTTACAACCTTCTTTAAGGAAGTCCATTATTATATGTGCACCAACTTAAAAGTTTCTGGCCAGAACGCACCAATTTTCATAATAACATTATAGTGTGTTACTAGTACTTAGCTTAGATAAAGTTCAAGTTAATGCAGAAGGATACTTATTTATGAAAAGAATTTATGTTATAACTTGTGTATCTAATGTGAACTACTAGCTCAATTTGCCCATACAGTAAATGCACTGAGGAAGTTTCAGTTTAATAAATATCTTGTTTCTATTTGTAACTATGTGTTGTATTATATATGTGAAAAGTTTGCCTTCAAATACTGCTGTACGTTTAACCCATCTATGTTAAACTTATGTATTGTTCCATCAGTGAACTAAATTGTTCTTGAGTAAAGAAAATTCCTCTTTAAAAATAAAGTGGCGGTTATTGTGCTAAGGACCACACCATACTCCTTACCTCTCAGTTGGAACTTAAAGAAACAAGAGGAAAACACAACAGTGCAGAGGAATACACCCTTAATGGGTAACATACGTAAAAAAATGTGATTTCACCATCTACCTCACCTGACGGGTTATCACAATAGCAAGTTCTACATTACTACAGTGTTTCCAAGCATGGTATGATAATACCACTTTTTTAAAATGTACACAGCACCACCAGAAGCATTGCTGGGAGGTATATATAAGCTTTCCCTGAAGTGGGATATATTACTATTATTTCTCTATAGAACAGGTTCTAAAACTCAGTCCTCAGGACCCCAAACAGTGCAGAGTCCAGATCTCCTCACATAATCACAAGTGAAATAATTAGTTCCATCTGCGGATCTTTTATAATATCAGTGAGTAATGAGTACACCTGGGCACATGCTGGGTAGGTTGGAAAACATGAGTTGTGTGGGGTCCTGAGGCCGAGTTTGAGAACCACTGCTCTATAGTCAGGGCTTAAGCTAGGTACACACTATAGTGCCCGACGGCCCGATTTGCCGGCCCCCCATATAACAATGCAGGGGATCGTCAGCCGCATCACCAGTGTTAGGGTTCAGCCTAGGATCGGTTGTTTCTCAACGCTGCGCCATTTTCCCCTAACTGCTCGTGCGGTTTTACGTCGGGTGCAGCGGTGGGTGACACACTGAGGATTCTGCCTGAGGTGCTAAGGGATTTCCATGTGCGGTACTGTGTCTTGGAGATAGTGAATTCCCTCATGGGCACTGCCATGACAGTCCTTCTCATGTGACAGTATCTCCACCAATGGTAGCGTGGTCTTAGTCAGCTGACGCTGTTCTCCTATCAACTGCTACCTATGGGTATTTATACGGCCCCAGAACTCCAGGAAGTTGCCTGAACAATGTTTATCATTCCTAGTGTAAACTAGCTGTGTCCTTGTTCCAGGTTCCTCTGAGATTTCTTCTGTGTCTTCTCTAGTGTGTTTGATCATCTCTGCCAGAGTGCTAACTTGTGCTATCTTCAGTGCAACAGTGTGTGATACCACCTCAGCCTGTGTGCAACTCAGTACATCTCTGCCAGTGTGCCTACTCCAAGCTACCTTCAGTGCAACAGTGCGTTACAACATCTTAGCCTGTGTGCAAACTCTGTGCTACCTTTAGCACAATAGTGCATCATAACACCTCAGCCTGTGCGTAAACTCTGCTTTAACGCAACAGTGCGTCATACCAGTGTGCAACTTAGCGTTACTTCCCGGAGCAGCAGTGCGTCATACCATCTCAGCCTGTGTGCAACTTAGCTTCACCTTCCGGTGCAGCAGTGTGTCATCCCACCTCAGCCTGCGTGCAACTTGGCATTACCTTCCGGTGCGATACTGCATCTATACACCTCTACATGTGGGTACCTCAAGTACCATTTCCTGGTGTAGCTGTGCCTCCTGGGAGGCATAATCCTTGGGCTACCATCTGTGTGTACTTCTATTCCCATGGGGTTTGGATACCAGATCAAAGGACCACGACCTGCTTGCTGGGTGCAGCTAAATCCCATATCCCGTTTGGTAGAGGTCACTGGTGAACACCTCCCAGCAGGTTAGATTCCGCACCATTGATAAGGTCTCGTTAACATCCAAATTCTGTAGATGAGGAGATCATACATTCAAACTCCTCACCTCCGATTCCTCCCCCAACCTCGGATCTCTGCTTTCAACCCCTCAGTGGCAAGCGTGACAGCCATATCTTACATGCCGCACATAAGATCAAGCGATGAGGTTGATGACCCCACGGGAGTGCGCACTACACGATGTAGTGCATACACACTACACATATTTTAACGATTTATCATTTCAATGTGTTGGAATCGGCCAAATCGTTAAAGATATTGTGTAGTGTGTAGGGGCCTATAGACAGCAAGCTCACCAGCAACATACAGTATGTTACCATACGGGTCAGACAATATTAAGCAGCAGGTGTGGTTGTTCCCTATTTATGGGCTGTTTTGTGTCATCCTATTAGAGTTCTGTGGTGGAGTTGTGAGTGTGAGTTTACAATTTATATTACTGACTTGTTGATGGAGAGGTCTTGTTACTCTTTGGAAGCTTCTATATTTACATCCTATTTTTTATGGGGTCGGCTCTATTTTTATTTTGCGGTAAAAAATAGTAGCAGTTGCTGTCTTCTGTAGGTGCTCTCCCTGCCAATATAGAAGTTTAGGCTGATACAAAACTGCTGGGGTCAGCTGTACCACCGACCAGATTCGCCTTTTTGTGTGTTATTGGCAGGTGATTTAGCATACATTTACGTGGGCCATTTATCAGCTCTGCAATTTCCTGATCCCCCTACGCTGATCAGATCCACTGATCAATCTGGGAATCGGGGAAATTCTGCATGTTAAAAACCCTGACTCACCGATCCCGATAATTTTTTGGTCGGGATTGACAAATCAGGGAAATCCTGGTTTCGGGGATCAGGGAATTTTCGCAATCATCTAGTCCTATTTGTTACTACTCAGGTTCTCAGACTCGGTCCTCAGGACCCTAAACAGTGCATGTTTTCTAGGTCTCCCCACAGAATCACAAGTGAAATAATTAGCTCCACCTGTGGATCTTTTAAAATGTGTCAGTGAGTAATGAAAACACCTGTATACCAGCTAGGTGACCTGGAAAATGTGAACTGTTTGGGGTTCTGACGACCAAGTTTGAGAACCACTGTGCTACTATTTTTCAGCAAGATGGTGATCCCGTGTGTATAGGGCTGTTTTTTTTTCTTTGTCACCATACCTTACCCTGCTTCAGATTAAGTAAATAAAGCTGACCCTTTTCCCTGTCAATATGTCTTAGTGCTTTTATTATAGTAAAGTTTTACCTTGTTTACCTGTGTATAAATGTGGGTTGTTTATACTACGCTGTTCAAGCATCAAACTTGCAAGGAAGATTGTATAAGAACTGTGACCAGAATATGTAAAAGTACTGAACATTACATAAAATGGAGGACTAACCAATAGTAGTATAGTTTCATATCTTAAAAAAACAGTACCACCTGCCATACCTCTCACCAGTAGGTGGAGTGTGCATGCTGAGCAGCTTCTCAAAAACTGATTTCATCACTTCAGGGATCATAATGTACAGAAGTAAAGTAAAGAACCCCATACTGTACATTATTATGGCCATCAGAAGTCACCTCAAATGTCCATGTTCTCTATGAAAGCACTATCTCCAGCTTTGTTTTTATAATGTCACAGATATCCTCATTGACTTCTAATATCAATGTAACTTACAGTAGGGAGTGCATTATCCCATGTAAAAATCCTACCAAAGCATAAAACGACAAATCCACAACATAAGTGGCACATTTGTTTTGAAGATGTAAGGTAGGGGATATCCATAGGGGTTGGCTATGGGATGCTGGTGCTCGGGACTCCATCTGTCAGAATCCAGATGCTGGTATCCCGACAGGGTTAGGATACTGATACTTGTCAGTCACTATCCTAAACCGCCCCCTCTACCTACCCTAACCCTCCCTCTCTGGTGACTGTGCCTAACCTCCTACTTAGCACCTAAACCTAACTTCCCCACACCCTAAACCTCCCTCCTTAGTGCCTAACGCTAACCATAATGCTAACCCTGCTACTTATCTTCAGGATTCTGGCAGGCGGGATGCTGCTGCGATTTTGACAGGTGACTGGATTCCGGTGCCAGCATTCTGAGTGCCGGAATCCCCGCGGTTGGGATTATGACCGCATCCCATACATAGACATGTCAGTCTTGTACCACAGTTTCTGTTCCTAGCCGGAATATTAATCCTTGTATAATTATAACTTCACTAAAGCTTTTAAGATGTGGAAATAGCCCACATACTATATGAGGCAGAATGAGGATCCTAAGGGAGCTTTTTATGTTAAAAGACATAATGTACACTGTTCAACAATTTCAGCCATTATTACAAGACCAGTTGTGAAAGAGGTATAAATAGATCTTTACTCAGAAGAACTTAATTTGTTTTTACGCTTGTCAGATTTCTGTTTAATAGAAGCATGCTGAGAATCAAGATTAGAACATCTCTTTTTTCACTGACCAGTTATTGAAATGTCAAACAAGCCACAGAGTGCTTTCCATTTGCTTTAATGCTTGATGCAGCATTTAAAAGATGACTTCACTGAAACAAATCCTCTAATAGTCACTGAAACATTGCTTCCATTAACTGCTCATGATGTCTGGTTTGAAACATGGAAAATGCTAACAGTGATTTCAGTCAAAAGAAAACACAGCAGAGCTTCATATTTTGAGGGAATTGGGAGGTCAATGAAACAAAAATAAAATTTCTACAGTAACTTTGCTCCAGGGGAAACGAAAATGATTTCAGATACGTGTGTTTTCCTTCCACAAAGCTGTAAAAGCTTGTCTCTAAAGACAGTGAACTTATGAGAATGGAAAACCCAATTAGATATATACAGGGCAAAGTAGAGACACGAAGTCTGGGCCTAGCTTGATGCATGGTTGCTAAATAACTAGGTTAAGTGGCGTTATGGCTTCAATTTGGATGAGTTATAGCACAAATAACTGCATACTGTATACAAATATGGCTCATAGCATAACATCTTATAATGTAACATATAAGTGACCTATGGAAGGTTATACAGTTAAAGTGGAGATGCCAAAAATTATGTCAATTAATGTTTTATGGTAAATTCTGTAGAATTGTATAAACACCAGTATTTTTATTGAAAAAAATAAGATAAACACCAAATAGTATCCTAAAAATAAAGTTGGCATTAGCAATGGTTTTACATTCAACAACTTAACATCCATTTTGAAAATATATGCATAAAGTGAGTTGAACTAAAAATAGATACAATGTGAAAATAATGAACAATTAAATTGCCATTGTGAAAGACTATTTCAGTTAAAAATATATTCTGTATAACTTCATTTTTTTACATTTGAATTTTTTTTTTGACAAACAATGTAATGTATGTTTGTTTGAATTTTGTTTTTAATTGATTTATTTATTTATTTTATTTAACAATTTAAGATAAGTTCAACAATACAACATATTTCTGGAATATCATAGAAATTAAACTGGTATATCACAAGCATTACAATAAAAAAAATTACAAATTCCAATTTAAAAGAAAAGCAGCTGAAGCATCTACTGTAGGAAAGTTAAAGGAAAAATCTGCAATAACAGAATGTGGGTTGATGGAGTTATATATTGCATTGCTTTATAAAGCACTCACATTGCATTCCACATATAATGCAGCAGAGGTTATCCATTAGGCTCATTTGCTGCACAGACTATATGTGTTTGTATCAAGTGAGGGTTATTATTGATGCCTTTAATTTCGCTCCTCTATCTTTTTTCTTGAAATGGTTCTGTCTGAGGCATCAACTTTTGTATAGTGAAGTACCAAATAAAGTAATTTCTTTGTACTACTACTACGATGACTACTACTACTACCAACAAAGCTTGACTGTTAAATAATGCAACAAAGATTAACTATACTAATAATTTTGTAAAGGCCAACATATCTACACAGTGCCCACTAATGATATGAAGTCTGTCCAATAATCTGCGTACAAACCTTTGTGACAGCAAATAATAAATAATCTGAGTACAAACCTTTGTGACAGCAAATAATAAAAAAACATACAACAGAAGATAAACCTAAAGGAGAAGTGACAGGAGGCAACCAGTCAAGAGAGGATCAAACTGTCCCAAATCACATTTAAAAAGAAAAATTCAAATAACCTCTTCTAGTTGGGGTTAGTAAATGTAATGACGTCCATCCAGAGGGGTTCCGGCTTGATCTGTTGCCTTATATCTCCGCTGTGCCCTACAATAGCATGAGCTACATGCTGACCTTACAAAACCCAATATTCCTATCATAAACTAACAATATGAGAAAACACATCGAGTCCCAATGACCAACCACTCTGACTACTATCATAGAATGAGGAGTGCAACAATGGCCTACAACAAGAGTAGTTAGTGAGTACAAGGGAGGGAGGACACTTCCTCTACAGATTCAGGTTCTCATAGAGTGAATGGAACCAGAATCAATCACATTTTCTCAAGTAGTAGGAATGTGGAGATAAAAACAGATTCTTTTTAGACATACAACATGTGCAAGTCAAGAAACAAACTGATTGCCATGCTGTTTGTTTGTTTGCTAGTTCCATATAAGAAACACAGTGGCTAGCACCTAGGAGTAAGGGTTATGTGAAAATAATTAAAATACAGTAGGTAAGATTGTTTAGTTCAAGACAAAATTAATCCTGGTCACTATTTGTGGACCCTGAATTATTCAAACATTTTAGAAAATGTATGTAATTTGCATGGTTCAAAGGCCACAAATTTTGTGGCATGATTTTGATTTTTGGACTTCTTCAAATTTGGTTTCACTGTGGCAACCAAATATGTTTATAACAAGTAAAATGAGGAACTCCTGTACTTCCTTCTGCAAAACCTGAGTAATTTGGAATGGAGTTCATCACCTCTATGTTTTAGCCCAAGGACATAACAATTATCACACTAAAGGATCAATTAGGATCTGTTATTGTTTGTGTTTAGCCATAGCCAAGAGGGATTCTTCCCCATCTCTTATCCTACCATCTCTACTTTACTTTTCATTTCCCCTTATGCAAAAAGAAAACATGTTTTTTTCTTCCTTTATGATATACAGTATTTCAATTCATGTGCAAACATTGCATCGTATGTTCTATTGAATACATATAGCTTTTGCATTGGTGTCATAACTCATGTATGGGTAATGGATGTTGGCCCTTACTCGGAATTGGGGAAGACCCAGAACAGAGGCGCGGAGTCTAATATGCCTATGGTATTCACCAGGGACCCCTGCAAGGTGGTATGGACTTGGCTGAACCCTAATAACCAAGGTCAGGAACAGGTAGACAACAGCACAAGGTCAGGTACAGTGGAGCATATACTCTGGCACTGGAGTGCTCTCAGGAACTTCCTTATATAGATCCAGGTGAAAATCTGGCACCAATCAGGTGTACTCTATACAGAGCCTGGCTCTTTAAATCCTAAACAGAGTGACGCACGTACCCCCATGGGAGCCGTGGCTGCATGTATGCAATAGCTGCCGGAGGAGAGGAGAGAGAAGCGCTGACAGTAGGGGCCGGGTGCTTCCTGTTTGCTGTCCTTTGCCGGCCGGGACCCCAGCGCTGTTGGACCCGGTAAGTGACTGTCGGGTTCAGCTTCGCTGTGATAGGATGTTTGTTTCTTATCTTGATTGTATTTATTTGTTGCAGCTAATGAACACTTATTTAAGAGAAAAAACAATATTGATTGTTCAAGCTTCAATTACTTATTATTGTTTTTATTATTATCTAATTCATTATCATACACCACAAATGAACAAACAACAATGTACTGTATTACAAAGTACATAGGGGATGATGGGGACAAGCAGGGAACATACCAGCATGAACCAAACCTGTGCCAAGGAAAATGGACAGAGCAAATAAGACTTCAGATGCTGTACAAGGATAAATAGAAACCAGTGAAAAGACGCTGGCAGGGTCTACAGATGGACAGTATAGGGATTGAAAAGAAAACAAAAAGGAGGCCCTGCTGTACAGTCTAGATTTTATTATACAGTACATGTAAAATGTTTTAAGACAAATATTACTCTGTTTCAGTTCTCCGTTTGCATAGAAAACCATTAACCATTAAAATACTATTTAATAGCCATTTAAACAGCAACATTTCTGAACTAGCTTAAACATAGCCAACCTTTTTTTGCTTGCTCAAAGTTGCTTTTATGGTCGCCTAAAGTTAGAGATTTCAGAAAACAAATTTGAGCAGTCTCTAATCACCATAGTAACAAGAAAAAGTGTGCAGGGAATTATCCTCCCGAAAATCGGGTGGTGTGCCCAGCCGCCCGGATACCAGGTCAGCCGCCAACCACCCGGACCCCCCCCCCAGCAGCTGAATCGCATAATCATGGCCCCACCCCCTGCTTCACAATATGAGGAAATACTTTGAGTCCCAATAACCAATCACCCTGACTACTGTCACAGTATGAGGAGCACAAGAATGGCTGAGCGGGCAGCCAAAATGTCGGTAAGCATGGGCTAGCCCCTTATTTTCAAGGTGGGCAAACTTGGTGACACTAGACACAAAAACTGCAGATGGAAGGTCTGAGAACATAGCAACAGAAGCACTGAATTGCCCGATGGTGCCTGACCAATATTATTGTTCATGGGCTCTGTTGCTATAGGCTTATCTGTTATTTTATGAAAATAAATTATGCTTTAGATTTGTCTATTTTTCCCTTTAAAAAAAATAATTTAAATACTGCAGCATAAAATCACCAAAAATCTGCAAATTTGGGAATTGCACTTCATTAAATAAAACCCAAGATGTTTTGCATCCAAGGCATGATGCAATCTGTGCCAATCTCCCTAGAGCTTCACACACAAACAAGATACAAGACCTGCCTACTTTCTTTCTCTCCTCATCAGTATAGTTCCCAGATGGAAGATGCAGATGGCCACTATTGTACCTGTGGTGCCGTAGTGCAAAACATGGCATGAAATATAGGGGGCAGAGCCATGATGATGTGATTCACTAGGAATTGTGCCATGATGCCCCCATCACATGAGGATGACCTGCTCTCCTTGGGCAGGGCCACCATTAGGCAGGTACAGATGCTACACCTGTATGAGGCCCGGAGTGACAGGGGGGCCTGGTGGCACAAATTATCATGACCTGCTTCTGAATCAGAAGCAGTTTGCAGCCAGGATGTTTGGGGCCTGCATGTCCAAATTAGGATGAACATACCTGCCTTGGGCCTCCCAATTTCAGGCAGATTACCCCCTCTCAAGACCTCCACAGGATCAGCTTTCCTTCCCTCAGCTCTGTCTCCTCAGTTGCTTCGGCCCCACCTCTCCTCCTATATTCTCCTCTGCTCTGGCTCCTATTGGTTGGGCCTAATGTGCACTGCACAGAAGGCAGCAATATAGCTGTGATGCCTCTGCTCATTGCCAATATACAGTCTGACCCACTGTTCCCTCTACCATCTGTGTCTCTGCACCCTCCCTTATGTGCTTCTGTACCCTCCTTATCTTTGCCTCTGCCCCTTTGCCATCTGTGCCTCAGGCCCTGTGGCATAACTACTGCCCCCGCAATGGTTTGGGGTTGCTGGGGGCCATTGTTTCGCCACTGCAACTGTGAACACAGGCCTCTGAAGTGATCGGAGGCTAAGGAAGCCTCTGACCGCTTCAGAGGCTAGCGTTCCCAGTGATGCAGTGCGCGGGTGATGTCATGGCATCACCCACGATGTGAGGAGCCTGCGTGGCCATGCTTCATGGATCAAGATGGAACCAGTCAGCACGGCAGCAACAGCCCGGACGGCGGCCGCATGGAGTCAGGAAAGTGGGGAGGAGCCTGAAACTTTTTTGGTAGAGGGGAGCAAAGTTTATAGTTACGCCACTGCTCAGCACCCACCTCATACAATATGTGCCTTTGCCCCTTCCCCATCTCTGCCTCTGCCCCTCTCCCCATGTGTGCTCCTACCACTCATCCCACAGCAGGTGACTGCAAATCACATTGAACCTATGTATGCCAGTAAAGCCATATTACTAAATTATTAGGGCTTTCTCACTTTTAAAAAATGCTTTATTCTTTCTAAGTTGTCTATTCACAGGTCACACATGCGCACAAGAGCCCCGACGTCCGGCGGAAGGAGCCAGACAGGGGCGGAGGGATCTGAGAAAATCCTTTTTCGCAACTCGAGCCGCGAGCGGAAGCAAATACCATCTGAAGATGCCGAATACTCCTGCAGTCAACCTCTGAAAATATTGTATTTTCGGAGCTTGAAGAATTCTTCCCCCATACTAGTGGTACTATGGGGACAGTGGGCCATTCCGCAAGAGAATGGTAAGAAGCCTCCTGCTTTACCTTCTTGATGAATGGTCAGATAACTTAATTTCTGCAATTGCAGGGGAAAATTTTCATTTTCACCTGCTTTTGTAGAAATTAGGTGATGGTGAATAGACCCCTTAATCTTTTAAAAGTTTTAAAATAGAGTTTTATTAAAATTATTTAATCTAGCTAATTATTTTAATGCATGTATCATGTGGGCAGGTTTGATGGCATGGGGGGGAAGGCTGAGGGGTATGGAAGGGGCATGTTTGAAGTCTGATCAGATGCGGAGAGACCTAGAGGACATACAGTATGGGGATATATTTACTAAAGTGCAGGTTTTTAGAAGTTTAGATGTTGCCCATAGCAACCAATCAGATTCCTACCTATTTATCTAGCACCTTCTAGAAGATAATAGTTACAATCTGATTGGTTGCTATGGGTAACATGTCCACTTCTAAATACCTGCACCTTAGTAAATATACCCCTAGGAGAGCATGTGGAGCACATCAGTACCATGGAGAGAGCTTCATAGCATGTGCCTGCACTGGGTACCAGGGCTCATTGCCACACTTCTACACCAGGTCTTTGGGGATAAGGAATAGATAAGGTGGCGGGCCCTGCCTTTTTCGTTTGTACTAGGCCCCACAATTTCTGATGGCACACTTCCTTCTGGGAGTTTAGGGGACTCTCCAAAATATATTCCAGCAGTGTAGGCAAGTATGGTGTAATTGCACTACTAATGCTTAAGAAGTAAAAGCATTACTATTTGAATTTCCTGTCACGCAGGGCTCATTTACCTAGATCTATCAGTGTGTCCTGTAGATGAAGAGACTGGACAGTATAACTGGCAGATTTATGACAAATGCCAGTTGTACTTATTTCTTCATTATAGCCTATATAGTGCAAATTTGGTTTTAATATCACTTTATTGCTTGCACAACAAGACATTAACTTAATTTGGCACCAGAGTGAAACGCCAGTTATCCTGTCATGTTTGTAAATGGAGATTAGTGTGAAGCAGTTAAACCAGAAATCCTGTAGTCTATTTCAGGAAAATACTTTAGCTAATAACCACAGAGTTTGTATTTCAGAAAACTCTTTACAGATAAAATGGCTGCTGGCAAAATACATTGAAAATCAGCAAGTAAGTATGTTAGGAGATCATTATGACATTTAACATTTAGTCCATATTCCTCCACAAAATGACTAAATTAATCTTGTAAAGTAATGTGATCATATATCATAAGGTCACCTAATCACATGCATGCAGTTTTAATTATAAAAAATGCTTTCAATGCTTCTGGATGCCAGTGAGGATAAAAACAAATCCATAAAAAACCTCCGTATACCAGCCTTAAGATTAAAATAATTTGAAACAAATTAAACATGAACAAACCAAACAGGATATTATTAGTAGCAATTAAATATATAGTGCCAGCATACTCTGCAGTGCTTTACAAATGGGAATAATCACAATAATATTACAAAGGGTAAATTTACTAAGAATCGAGTTTGGTTGAGTTTTGTTTTGTTTTTTTTAAACACTCTTTACTTCGCCGAAACTCGGGTGAGTTTTCCGTTTTTCCACTCGCAAATTTACTAAGAGGTGAGTTGAAAGTGAGTTTTCCAATGGTGAAGTAGATCAAGATTTATTCCCCTAGTTGCGAGATTTCTCACCCGAGATTACAGTGTTTTCTCTCTGCCAAACTCACCCGAACAAGCAGCCTGCACATATCAGTGAGATATATGAAGGCTGCTTATGTTGTACCTGTAAAAGATGGGTTACAAAATATTGAAAAAATTACGTAGGGTCCCTCCCCACAAAAGCCATAACCAGCCCCGGACATGTCAGCCAGCTAAATATACGGGGAACAAAACGAGTAGGGTTCAACCATATTTTAGGAACCAGCACCAGGCTGCAGGACCAGTCCTGGTTTTAAATATAGTGGTAAAAAAAATGCGTAGGGGTCCCCCTATATTTAAAACCAGCACCAGACCCAAACCGACCGAGGTGTAATGCCGCAGCCAGGAGACCCTAATACTGGGTCTCCAAGACCAAAGCATTCTTACGCCAAACCAGGGATCTCAGGGGAGGTAGGGACCCCCGAAAAAAGGGGTTCCCCCTCTCCCGAAATCCCAGGCTTGGTCTGAAGCCCGGGGCTCTTCTCCGCACCCCTGGGCTGTGGGGACGGGGATAATAAAGTGTAAAATCATATTGTATTTTACAGTGGAACTACAGGTGCCAGCATGCCTGCCCTTTGGCACTTGTGAAACTACAAGTGCCAGCAGGTGGCCAGCACCCGTACCTCAACTATAAAATAAATAGTTAAATAAAGACATAACACACACACCTTAGATAGTACAAGTTTATTACACACATACATCAATCACACATACTTACCTTTTACCAGCCAGTCGGTCCACTTGGCCCAAGTCTAAATCCGTGTGCATGGCCATGCAAAAAATATCCTATACTCTCCCCCATCCTGGCGCTGCTCTCCGTACCATACAGGGTCTTGGCAAAACAATAAAACGACTTACCCGAACCAAGCTGAACAGATGTAAGTATATGCTGTTACATATACTTACACCTCGCGAAATGACAGATGACCGAAATCATCTGTAATTTCTCACTGGCCGCTTTACATGTAGTGGCTGCTCATTGACTGGGACCCATGTGGAACCAGCCAATGAGCAGCTGCTACATGTAAAGCGGCCGCTGATTGGCTTGCGGCCCGTGTGAAATTACAGATGATTTCGGTATTTTGTCTTGTGGCCCCAGAACCTAAAAAGTGGATACAAGGCTTTCACACTGACCAGTCTGGTGACTACAATACAGAGCCATTTCTGATGGTTAGATTAGAAAGTGAAGCCCGTTCTGGTGGCAACTATAGAAATCTTAGCCAATCCTATTAGATAGCATTCAAATCAGTACTTTCTGAGGAAGAGCAAACAAGGAAGAGCTCAATCTGGTGAAAATTGTAGATAATTTTGGACAAAGTCAATCCAAATATGTTATTTAATATATATAGCAAACACCCTGATTTGTAAAGTAGTGTAAAAAAAAGTGGCTAATATATAGTGTCATATTTGTAGATCTCTGGGTTGCCCACCTCCCAGAGGGTGCATCCAGTTCAGCACTGCCGGGGGCATGTCAAAAGGTAGTGGATGGCACAGGTGGGCGTGAGAGCGCTATTGCATCATCATGGCCCTGCCCCCTGCTATATAATGGTGCGATTACTGGCATTCACTCAGGAAATCGGTGGCCATAGGCAGGTAGAGGGCAGCTCGAGGAGACTTGCCTACTCTTCCGGGCATCCAGGAGCGCCACCTGATTTTCATGAGCTTCCTGGACAAGCTGGAAGAGTAGGCAAGTATGATGGAGCCAGGGCCGGATTTTGGGGCATTCAACAAGTGCTGTCCTCCCAACCATCCCAATTTCAGCGGGACAGTTCCGTTTTTCAGCACTGTCCTGCTGTTCCACCCACTGGCTGAAGTATCTTGCGGTCAGGAGGTTGGGGACACACATCGCCGCAGCTCTGCTTTGCTAAGAGGACAGCAGCAGTGCCACTGAAGCACGTGCATGTGTTAGGCATAAATTCAGTGCAGGGAGACAGCTGGGGGCAGCCCAGTTGCCGACGGAGTGCTGGGCCCGACCCAAGCATGACATAAAATTGGAGCTGTACATACGGGCACGTCTCCAAATGACATCATAAAGGGCGTGGTCTATTGAAATTAAGCTACGCCGCGCACTGTGGAGAGAAGGGGCACCAACCATTACTGGCACGGGGCGCAGCTCCACCTGGAGCCGGCCCTGGATAGAGCAGACTTCAATCTGTGCAGCGGACCTCTAGTCACTCTTGATCAGTGTGTTGCAGTATCCACCTGAGGATGGTCATGTATATACTGTAAAAGCATGAAACTAATTTGGTCGATAACAATTGAATTCAGTTTTGTGAAATAGAGTAAGTTTAGAGTAATTGAGTATTTACATCAAAAGTCAGCTCCCCAACCCTTAGACATTGTTATAACTGATACAGGCACCAGACCATAATTTGGAATGTAAGTATTATCAAGACAAAAAATACATATTCATAATGCATGAACTGCATCATTAACCTAATCCCTTCTACCCACTGTAAGAGCCTGTATGCTTCTGCCCCTGCTGGACAGATCACAAAGACTGTCACATGGGGGGAGATGTATCAAGCCTTGGAGAGAGAGAAAAAGTGGAAAGAAACAAGTAGCAACCAATCAGCTTCTGTCATTTGTCTAGCACAGTTTGTAAACTGACAGTAAGAAGCTGACTGGTTGGTACTTTTTTTCTTTCCACTTCATCTCTCTCCAAGCTTTGATACATCTCCCCCATGATCTTGATGCATTTATTGCCATGCAATACAATTCATAGGCATCTGTAGTGTGAAATGAGAAGCTAATGGCATGCATTATTATAGCTACAGGCCAGGTACAAAGTTATCATACATATTTTATTCTAGGTTTTTTTTCCATTATGAATTTTGACGTTTTTACAATGTGAGAAGAGATGTGGGGGGAATAGAGAGAGACACAGGGAAAGAGGAGACAGATAAGGGAACAAACAGAGAGATGGAGGAGGAGGGAGGGAGATGGAATAAGAGAAGGGGACTGGGAGTGCGAGACCTATGGAAAGAAAGATAGAAGGCCATAAGAAAAATAAAGCCTCAAGGCACAACACCAACAGTTACCTATGCAAAATACAAATTATAAATAATATTGCATTTTAAAAATAAAAGACACCTCTTCAAACTACTGTACAGTAAACAAAATATGAAATGCTCTGCTTGAGTAAGAAGAGTTACAATTAATTACCCAAATTCTGATCATAAATGCAGACAAATACTCAACCTATGAAATTAATGAGTTATTCAGGTAATAGAGTTGTAGCAAAAGTACTATTAAAGACCTGTCCTGGCATCAAATAAAGCAACAGAGCACAATCCTCTGCAACAGAGCCAGATCACCCACTAGGCAATCTAGTGTCCAGTCCAGGTTGGAGTGTGATCTGGGGGGCCCAGATACCTTTACCTGAGTTAATGTTTTGTTTTTTTGCCAAATGAAGGGGGAAATGAATAATACAATGAGCCCTAACCAATATAAATGAGCCCAAACCAATATGTTGCCTAGGGCCCCATATGGTTGGGGTCAGATTGTGAAGGTCTGCTTGTCTAAACAGTTCTTTAGAGAAGCACACATATTTATATACTTGTAGCATACGTAACCACAGTGTTTATGTTTTGGCAAACACACTTGACTTTTTTCATGTTAATTATTTCTATTAATTTGCAAATGAGTTCTAGAACGAGATGCATATCACTGCCTGTCATACCAGCAAAACATGTTTTTTATTTTAATTGAGATTTTATTAACATTTTTAGGAATATATGTACAAAGGATTATACACATTTTGACACAAATAAAATCATATGGATTGATATGTATATGGTAGTATATAAACAGACAGAGCCTACTGACCCCTTCTTCAAGCAGAAGAGGTGTGAACTGTCATATCAATCAATTTGGCTAATATAATATTTTGCTCCTACTAGCAAGAATCTCATAGTGAAACACAGGACGTATAGAAAGAAGTGAAGGACAGAAAGACGAGGGGTAAAGTAGGTAGAAGTCCTGGTTTTCTCACTGTACACCTGTTCGCTCAGGAAACCACTGCAATCCATGCATCCATCCTCCTTGCCACCTCTATGCACCCAAATCTACCTCAGTCTGATCTTTCCTCTGCTTTACTATCTTTTGTGAAACCAATTGTATTTCTGCTAACTCCACATGGATGTACAGACTCCAGGGTGGTGCGACCTTTGCTATGGCACAGGACACCGCAGGGCAGGGGGCGCTGTTTGGGCCGGTCAATTTTCCTGTTTATTATCATTCTCACTTGTAGCTTCTTCTTCTTTTATCCCCAGCATCTCCTGGCTCCCCTATCTCTTCCCTGGCCCTTTCCATGAGGCCACAGACCTTTTTCAGGTGCACTATCTTATGTCCCTATTTGAAAAATGGGGTGGGGGCGCCAATGCTCTTTCTGGCCAGGGCACCAAAAAGTCCAGTTACGGCTCTTTGCCTCAAATCTCTCGATTGTCAATATCATGACACTTTCCTCAGTTTCCAAAGCCACTGCCATGGTGTCACACTTTACCTTCTGCTTTATTCTTCATATTCAGTATCTCTTCCGGTCCTGCCACCTAAATCTTACCATTATTGCCATATTACATCTTTTTCTTACCCAAGATACTACAAACATTCTTACCAAAATGAATAGTCTCACCTTTACCCAGAGTATAGGATGCCACAACTCACAAATGGATAATGGATGCTAACCCGTACTTAGGGATTGACGAGACCCAGTACTGAGTCACAGAGTCTAATGCACCGGCAGTATTCACCAGGAGGTTTGGACATAGCTGCGTCCGACACGCAGGTCATGGCCCTCAGACTTGGTTCCACTGTGCAGATGTTGGCATTCTTGGATCAAGCAGAATACAATACAGGTGTGTTCGTAGTTGACAAGCCGGGTCAGAACCAAATGGACAAGATGGTACCATGAAGAAGACTAAATCAGGTCACAGAGAATAGCCAAGGTCAAAATGGGAATACGGAATCAGTATGTATGACCGTCGGATGCTGGAAGACCAGGAGCAGTGAGGATCCCAATAGGGGTTTTAGGTAAGTAAAACTAACCCTGTCCCCCCCTAACCCTCCCTTAGGGGTGCCTATCCCTAACATCCCCCCTAGTGCCTAACCCTAACCCCCCCTAAGTGCCTAAACCTAGCCCGCCGTTCCCGCAGCCTAAACCTAAGTCTCCCAGGGGGGTGCCTAACCCTAACCTCCCCCTGGGGGTGCCTCATCCTAACCCCCCTTATCCTAGCCTAACCCTCCCGGGGGGTGCCTTAATCTAATTCCCCCCCAGGAGACCCTAACCCAACCCTCCTCCCTGCGGCTGTCCGCGCCTGCCTTCCGGCTTACCTTCATTCAGTATGCCGGGCATCGGGCTCCCGGCTTAGGGATAATGATAGGTGTCGGGATTTCGACGCCTATCATTAGACCCCTGCCGGGATTAGGCAGTCGGGAAGCCGGAGGTCGGCATTTCAACCGTTGGCTTCCTGACTGCATCCCGGGAATACAAGTGCAGTACCGGGGAGAAGACGGAATCAGGTCACAAACAATTTGAGGTCAGGAACGAGTAGGCAGTAATCACTGGGAATGCTGGAGTAAGGTTTGGGAGCCTATACTCTGGCACAGGAGTGCTCCCAGGGACTTCCTTATGTAGACTGGGGCTTGAATTAGGCGCCTCCTGTGACATCACAATGGTAGGTTATGGCCCTTTTTGCTTAAGCCTTGGCATGCGCCCCCAAGGGGAGTCATGGCCACCTGCACCATGCCGCCAGGAGGAGGGACAGAACTACATAGCAGCAGGCGCCGAGAACTCCCTGCCCGCTGCCGCGCCACCAGACACAATAAGTGCATGCCGGTGTCCAGCACACTGTGACAGAAGAGCATTGAAAACCACAGCAGAATTTAAGATGTAGATGAACCATATTGTGGCAATCAAAATAAAATAGATACTGTGTATTATATTTTTCCATAGGAACACAATTATTCATTATGGCAAAAGTTGTTTTCAACATATCCTACAAACAATCAGTTCCACAAAGCAGCACCAATGTTAGGTTCATCATCGCCAATGAAGCTACAGTACTTGTTTTGTGTGCAGTCAAAAAGAAACCAGACTGAGCATGCTTTTGACAGATTTAACTGAAGTGGCCAAGTAATAGCAATAGATTTGTTGTAAACCCCAGCCCGCCTAATTGCTTTAGTTTCATCATTATAAACATTTTAACCTTCAGGCATTTCCCTGCCCAAATTAAAGCTTATCATAATTAAAAAAAATTCAAAACCATGATAAGCCATAAGTATTCTATTTCTGTAAGATTGCTTTATCTTAATAAGCAGAGGAAGGTAGGTAGCTTGGTATAAGAATCAGGGCCAGATTAACAATGGGGTGGATGGAGCTACAGCTCCAGGCCTCCAAATAAAAATAGGCCCATCAACATGACAGAATGATTACCAGCTGCCAGTATTTAAATAGTTTTCTAGACCCCCGTCCCCCCCAAAAAAAAAATTATGCAATTTTTCTATTTCTATGTAGTTAGGGAGAGATTGTGGTCATAGTTTAGGGGTGTATACACCAAAGTGACTCTGACACAGCCACACAGCACCGTTCATAGCTCTTCCCTTTCTCAGTATAGGCCCTTGAACATTTTCAGCTCCAGGCCTATGTGGGCCTTAATCCGGCCCTGATAAGAATCATAATTTGCTCTCATCTAGACTCCTGGATTGGTTATACAGTAGATGCTGATTTCCATTTGAAATCAAGTTCAGTTAAAAAGAGTTTGGACCACAGTATGAAAGTTAATATATAGAGCATTACTCTTATAGTCAGGGATCTCTCTTAACTCCTGAAGAGTTAAGTTTGAGATAGTAGTTTATAGGCAGTGTAAGGCCTATGGGCCTGATTAAGCAGGGAATGCACGGATGCAGACGCACGCAACCGGCCACTGTGAGAATATGCTAATGAATGCATACGCACAGCAATCGTAGCAGAATAAGCAGACCCCCAGCACTACATAATACCACCCAATTCCCTTTACTTGTGTCCTCTATACCTGGCAAGATAGTGGAAACATCAAGAACCATCGGACACACGCACACAATAGTGGCTAAACTGACCCTCCCGCAGACATAGCGAGACTTCCTGTGTGCAACTAGATCTCAGGCTGCGTCCGCCGCAAGGGCTTAATTATGCATGCCCCTGAAACGCTGTCCAAATGCACAGACACGCCTGCGTTTGCCCGACCACTAGCCCCGTCACCACCCACAAATGGCACTTCCTGTCAATCACTTGTCCCTGGGGCTGCGGACTCCCTGCGTACGCATACTCCATCGCACTGGCCGGGTTGCGCACATGCACAGCAATGTATACGCAGAGCAAAAACATCAACCGTTTGTGTGCATCTGCATCCGTGTGTTCCTTGCTGAATCAGGCCCTATGTTATCAGCAAATTTATTTTGTGATGTATGGTATCTGAAAAAAAAAGTCTTTAAGATTCAGGTATAGGTACAGATGAATGTAATTCACTAATGATTCAAAATAGAGTATAAATATAGTAGAATGGGAAAGAGGACAACCCTGTCATGGACCCCCTGTCATGGACCCCCATCGGACACACGCGCACAATAGTGGCTAAACTGACCCTCCCGCAGACATAGCGAGACTTCCTGTGTGCAACTAGATCTCAGGCTGCGTCCGCCGCAAGGGCTTAATTATGCACGCCCCTGAAATGCTGTCCAAATGCACAGACACGCCTGCGTTTGCCCGACCACTAGCCCCGTCACCACCCACAAATGGCACTTCCTGTCAATCACTTGTCCCTGGGGCTGCGGACTCCCTGCGTACGCATACTCCATCGCACTGGCCGGGTTGCGCACATGCACGGCAATGTATACGCAGAGCAAAAACATCAACCGTTTGTGTGCATCTGCATCCGTGTGTTCCTTGCTGAATCAGGCCCTATGTTATCAGCAAATTTATTTTGTGATGTATGGTATCTGAAAAAAAAAGTCTTTAAGATTCAGGTATAGGTACAGATGAATGTAATTCACTAATGATTCAAAATAGAGTATTAATATAGTAGAATGGGAAAGAGGACAACCCTGTCATGGACCCCGCAGATAGAAATCTTAAATGACAATGCACCCATCAAAGCAGTTTGTATTACTAAGTGTTAGTCCCACTTTGGCCTATCCATAACACCACTGCTAGTCTCATTTTCCCCTCCATAGATCTATTGCCTCCCCACTTTGCAACATGCTTCACTGGCTCCCCTTACCCCTCAGATAAAACTCCTCACCCTCACCTACAAAGCTGTAAACTACTCTATTCCTCCTGACATTTCTGACCTCATCTCTATCCACACTCCCGTCTTCTCCGCTCTCCTCCCCCCTTGTCACATCCTCTCATGATCGCCTCCAAGATTTCTCTAGAGGTGCCCCCATCCTCTGGAACTCACTCCTTGCCCAATCACACACTCTGCAAGCCTCCCTAGTTTTAAATGTGCCATTTAAATTAACCTTTTTTTAAAAACTTACCAGCCCTTCTCTTGATTCGATTTTTTTCCAACCCAGCCTGTGATTTGATATTAATGGTTGGTACTAATTCTGCTGTGGACTCTAATAAATGTTGAAAACTCTGTTAAAGTGAAATGTTTGTTATGTTCACACCATATGGCTCTGCATACATTTTGTGGTGCCATATAAATAAAAGATGATAATAATAATAGCAAAAATGTTAGTAGAAAAAACATAGCTTTAGTCAAGGCAACATTGTAGTTGTATTGGTTAATCGGATACAGCTAGTTAGCTAGCTCTTCTGACAATATAAGAAGCTTGCTATCTGTGAACAAATACTACCTGATTTCACTGAATGAGCTCAGGTACAATTAATGATCGCTTACTTGCCAAGATTTTGGCAAATAATTTATTATTGATCAGTGAGAAAAGTCTATAACTGTCACAGATTAGCACATCAGTCCATCAGTGCCTGTAGCATCCTTTATGTTTTTATGTTTTGTTGGACCTCCCTAAGGGTTCAACTGCTCATACTGTCTCTGGTGATGACCAGGGACAAGGAACTAGGTCACCTAGCTACTGAGGAGAGAAAGCAATCCAGCTACATGTGAATGACATTACAGGTTTATGACCAGAAATATTACTTTTATATTTGACTAGGAGTCTTATGAGAATAAGATACCATAGCATTAATATGCATTGTTAATTGATGATATCACACTTGTGTAACATAAGGTGCCACAGTACTTTACAATATTTATACTAAACACCTAATATACTTATGTTCTGAAAGTTTAGTTTCATCTCTATTCTGGCCTGTAAATAAGAATTTTTAAATTAAGTATTTATTTATACGTAAACAATACTGTGTACTTTATATTTACTAATAATACCTTAATGCATTTATATTTTGTATACAAACACATTTTTCTTCAAATTATATCTAAATATTGTAAGGGAAGTGCTGTCATTTTGCTTTTTTATGAGGCCTATTAATTAACAAGCACCGTTAATGATGATTTTTTATTTTTTTTTGAAAGCCTAAAGTTGAGCATTTAGTTCCACTTTGTGGCCTAAGAAAGAAAAAAATTTAAATATATACTAAAAATAAAAAAAAGACTTAAAAAAAATAAAGAATTCAGAACCCAGTTAACATTGCTTAGTTTAGTTGAGCACAGAAACATACATGTTGACAAAAGTGAGAATTCAAATAAGGTAAAATTAATATTAAACACTGTTTGACTTTTCCACTTACCTTTAATGGATGACTAGTTTGGCATCCCTTACTAATGGGTCCCAATGGGGATTATGGGACACATTTATCAAAATAGCCCCATCATGGGGATTCAGATTGTTTTTATCATGACAATAATAAAATCACTTGTTGCCGCAGTTTAACAAAGACTCAGCGGACTTGGCAATAGTGGCCTGAGCAGTACAAGTTAACTTACTGCTTTGCAAGGTAGTGTACAGTACATGCTTGAGATGGCATGTGCTTCCTCCATTGAAATGAAAGCCCATATATGATAGTACTTCTGTTATTACAGTCTCAGGATGTCAATAACAGGACAAAACTAGCATCACAGCTAATATTCGTGCTTCCACTAACCAGGTCTTGGTATGTCATTTTTCAGTCATAACATGAGCACCTCCAATGTGTTTATTCTAGCACCCTGCACTTGTCACAACCCGAGCAGTTCCTCTTGGATGCTGCTCTCTGCTCTGGTTCTTGAAGCACACTTTGGTCTGTATCTCAGCAGTTTGTTGCATCAGAGTGTGCTAAAAGCACCAGAGCAGAGAGCGACACCACAGGCAGGAAAGAGGAACTGCATGGGTTGTGACAGGTGCAGGGTGCTAGATTGAACACTAAAGGGGTGATTCAATTGGGTGAAAGGTTTAGCAAGGTAAAAAAACTTACATACCTTGCTTTTGATTTATGTGGTCTCTTGATACCCACGGTATCCAATTTGAAAAAATTGGTCACAGGTTTTTCAGAGCTGAAAACCTGGCGTTGCGTAAAAAATAATAATAAACTAAATTATACTCACCTATCCGGAGGTCTCAGGTGGTCTCCGTGGCCTCTCCTCCATCTTGTCACTAGGGAGGGGGGTGCTGGGAGTTCCCAGGGGCTGCTGGGATGCTCCTGGGGCTGCTTGTGCGATGTAGTTCTCCCAGCGCCAGCTACAGGTCGGAATACACTCACACGTGGGGGGGGGATCACACACACCAGGGATCACTCTCACACACACTCAGTCATACACACTTACAAACACTCACACACACTTACCTACTTATCCTGCTGCAGAAGACACTGCTTTGGAAGGTGAGTAATTAAGGACTAATTAAGCTATTTGGAAACTTCCAATTGCTTAATTATTCCTCAGGTGGGGTGCCGCCGGGGTCCCAGAGCAAGTCCTGCTGACTTTTCCTAAAATTGATGATTTTAGGAAATATCTGACTTGTTTTGGAGGTGGGAGAAAAAGACACAGTGATTTCTACAGAACACTGCATGCCATTTTCAGTCCCCTAATTGAATATCAAAACCCTGCGGATGCGTTAAAAAAAAACCCATGCACGGGGGTTATTAAATTTCCTGCCTGCAATTGGATTCCCCCTTAAATCATATTTAAAAGTTGGCTTCTATGATCAATATAAAAATCTTACCACTGTGTTATCACCGGCAACAACAATATTAATCCTGGCGGTAAACTCTGTAATTTCGACAAAGCAAAAGTCAGCCGTATAGCCCTTTCAAAAATATGGCCATATATTTTCTATATAACTATTCTTTTGTTTAAACATCTAATTTTAAAATAAGACCAATATTTTAAATAATCTATGTTTAAAAATAATCTGCAAAGTGTGCGTTACTTGCTTTAGTGTAAACCTAGCTCTGGCTACAGTATCTAACTTATATCACACAACAAGATATTTTTACAGATGTTAACTCTAACAGTTCAGCGAACAATGAGTCATGCTACATTTATATATGCAAGTATTCATAATTTATTTCCTCATTAGATAATTAAAAAATCTTTTACCGATAAACTACTCGGCTTAAATTTTCACTGATTTAAAAAAATCTAACCAAGTAATTTGTTTTGTCTGTCATTTTCATACCAGAGTTCTAGATGGCTGCTTAATTACCATGTAAAACAATGTTAGATAATATCTGTATTTTTCCCAAAAATAAGAAATTGCACAATTTTGACATTTAGATGTCAGCGTTAGACAGACATACTTGGGTAATAGATTTTAAAAATATAAAAATCTTACATTTGTAATTTTATTCTAGGTTAACTGCAGAATCATAATTCTTTATTGAATTTTATGTATATAAGGCAGGTTAAATCAGAGTTTCAACAAAATCATTCTTAAAGTTCAAAAACGTTCTCCACAGTGCTTCGAACTGGAGCTCTTTCTATTGGCTGGAAAATAATCATCATCAGAGGGGGAATAATGGTAATGACATTAAATTATCAAATAAAACCAAAACTGTATTAATAAATCATAGAGTCAAATACAAAGTCTCACAACGTGCCTTTGTAATTCCTTAATCTATAGCATCTGACTTGCTTCCGCAAGTTCATGGCCTGCCTTCTGACGTCAGCACTTAAGAGGCACCAGGATGAAAATATAGCTCTGCATCTAAGATACGTGTTATTCTTCGCTTGCTTGTACTAGTCTCCATATCTGTTCTGATCTCCTGTTTCTGACCTGTCTCGTCGTGTCCATATCCTGGTGTAGACTACACACTCAGTATCGGACTGGTGCATGAAGGGCCCACTGGGGGAATGCAGTGATAGGAGCCCATACTTAGGGGTGTGGCCAGCAATTGCCATTAGAGAGTGCATAGTTGGGGCTCCTTTAATATATATATATATGTATATATATATATATATATATATATATATATATATATATTTAAATAGAATAATGCTAGCGCATGCATGATAATGTACCAGATTAATGACTGAATGGATTGTAGAAAATACACCATAGTTCTGTGCAGTATAATCTAGCATATGTATAATATAATGTATAATTCAAGTGCACAGTCTGGAATCTGATTCCTTGAAGAGGGCGTGGGCCCTCAGGCAGTAGGGCCCAACAGGGGGTTTCCCCTGTACTGCTGTGGGCCAGTCCGACCCTGTACACACTTATAAATCAATGACAATCTGGTTATTAAGGGGACTTGGGAAGCATCCAGTCATGAAGAGGTTAAATAATAACGCCACCAGAAACAAAAGTTACCTTTTTGTATTTCATGGGATCATTTACAGTAACTAGCCTCCCAAGAGAATACAGCATGAAAGATGAATAAATAATATTGCTGCATATTTTATCATCAAACATACATTTAAATAAATCATTATGACTAACCTTCCATGGTCTATGTACACTGCATCCGCTGGGGTCTTCTCTTGCTTTAATAGTCCCATGCTGCATTTATTACCTACATAGACATGGGCTTGGCTCATTTCAGACAAGGAAAATTAAGTGCAATGTGAGAATGGCAGACTCACAGAGGTCCCAGGTGGAGTGTGGGAAGTGAGCAAGCAATCTTTTTGTTTGTTATTTGTTTTATCACATTATTTTGAATTGAGTTATAGTGTAAGTAAGGGATTAAAAAACTTTTAATAGTCCTTTCTTGCTTTTATTTTTAAAATGCTAAGTGGCACTTATACCTTGAATTAACTCCATTTTTGAATGACACCACTTGTGAGCATTTATAATAGCTACTAACCCAACTAAATAATATTTAATTAAGCCTCAAAAAATGAAAACCCTTATTTTTAAACCTCATGGAAAAAATATCTACTGTACCTATCATAGACAAGAGGATGTTACTGGAATTCTCAACAGAAAGAAATGCTATTGAATACAAGTTATATAGTTTATTTAATGTTATGTATCAATCATTATTCATATGTTACCTACATTTTACTGTATGTAGCACTTTACATGTAATCGTTCATATCAGCACCAGAGAAATGTACAATCTGTATTCCTCACTGCACTGTCGCACCTACTAGGGTTAATTTCATCAGAAGCCATTTAAGCTTCCAGCATGTATTTGGAGTAGATACTGTAGATAAATATGCCTAGTTGTTACCCTATCTGGGTAGTGTTATAACATATATATTCATGACATGACTTATAATATTTATCAGTGGCAAAGTAGATATTTCAACACTTGACCTTGAAAGAAGGGAATTGCATGCCTCCTGAGTCCTGAAGCATATTGAAGCGTTTTAACTGTTCAGTATACATTTTATGTGTACAAATATACTTGTAAGAGTGGCTCTGAGTAAGATAAATGGAGAAAATAATTGCAAAATGCTTGCTGGTTTTTTATCATATTAATTAATTTCATCTGACTTCATTACCTGATCTTAGTGCATCCATTATAGTTATATTATCATGTATTGTTTAGTACATGGTCATAATGATTAAGCTTCAATATAATAAATTCCCAGTAGCATCTGAACATCAGAGTTTCATTAATCCTAAAAAAGCAATCTGTACGGGGAAAGTGGAGGGCTTGATAATAGACACTGCATACAAACAGTTAACTAGCCAGTATACATCTCAGAAAATATAACACTCCAGAACCTGCTGTGAGGAGATCAGCTGTGCTTCTTGTATATAAACATTTATGCATGCCATCTTCAGCCCACATAGCTGCTAGGTACAGTATACTATTTTTACACAACTGCTCCAGTTGAGGCCAGTGATGTTTATAGCTCTCATGACAGCACTATGGAAAGACCAGAGAAAGCTGAGAATGAACAATAAGGACAACAAGAGGAGAGAAAGGGTGGTTCTAGCGAGAGCGGAAAAGGTCACATCACAGCTTGTGTGTGTCATCTCTCAAAGCTGTTTGTTAGGAAGAAAACCAAATAGCAATATTAGAACCCTTATTTTACTAGTAAACTATAAGTCAAAAACTAAATCTAACACAGACCCAAGCTGCAAATAGCTACTGTAAGTTCCAAAAATCCAAAACACATCAACATACAGTATATTAAACAAAAAAGAATAATAAACATATAATTCGCATCTATGACCGCAAAAACCCTATCCATATGCTTAGTTTCATAGCCATCATCAATATCAGTACAAGAGTCCTATCCCTGGTGCAAAAGTTACATATGAAAAAAAGGCATACATTCACATGCACACAACTTTGCATAGCCTGCAATTCCATGTATTCGCTAAACTTAGCTTACAGCCAAATGACCTGTTACCACCCATTACCTACTGTCTACCATACTATATACCGTACATGGGGTATGCAATCAGATTATTGACATTCATAAAATGGACACCATAATGTCGACATTTATTATGTTATTTATTATGTCGACCTGGGTGAAATGTTGACATGGACCAAATGTTGACATGAAATGTCAACATTGCCAGAATGTTGACATTAAGGTTAGGCTTACGTATAGGGGATAGGGTTTAGGATTAGAGATATACTTACCTTAAAACTACATGGTCAATGCTCTGACCTGTCTACATTTCATCAGTGGCCTTTTCATAATCAAGCCTGGTCTGCACCCACCTAAATTAGGTATTCAACTTGGGGCAGTGGATACCAAAGTACCAGAGCAATTCAGTATTGCTCCAGTTCCTAGACAGCTGCTCTGAAATCAGCTATCTATGAGCCTTAACACTGCCATATTAGCAGCAAAAATGTACACTGACAGGCAGTGTAAGTGCACAAGTGTGATCCGAGAGGGCAGGAAGTAGCAGAGGGATCTGAATGAATTAGCCTCAGCTTACCCCTTTCTTCTGAAGTTCACACCTCCAAAATGTATAGACAATGTAAAATTATTTTTTTCTGTACTACAGAGCAAACCCTATAATTCAGTTTGCATGATATATGTTTATTTAGCATTTAGGGGAGGTCACTTTAAATGATATAATATGTTACATGCTTAAACTAGCAAAGTAAGCAAATGTAATCAATTTAATATGGACATTTGTGTGTAGCTTGCTCCAGTGGGAATTAAATTAACTAAAGGGAAGTACTTTGTGACTTAGAAGAATGGGGATGGGTACAGGATGCCAGCACTCGGGATCCTGGCAGGTTAAAATCCTGATGCAGGCATCCCGACAGAGTAAGCATACCGGCACCTGTTGGTCGGTATGCTAACCCTCCCCCTCTTCGTACCCTAACCCTCCCTGGTGCCTAACCTAAACCTAACCTCCCCCTTAGTGCCTAAACCTAACCTCCCCTTCCACGCACCCTAAACCTAACCTCCCCCTCCCCGCACCCTAACCCTCCCCCTAGTGCCTAACCCTAACCCTCCCCCTAACCATGCTACTTACCTTTGGGATTCCGGCGGTCGGGATTCCGGCACCGGCATTATGACCGCCGGTATCCGATGTGCCGGGATATTGAACGTATCCCAGAAGAAAGGACCATTGTGTGTGTGACCTAACTCACTGCATTGCGACTCTGATGAGTCCTAGGCTTGAGACAGTGATGTGTGATTGGTCAGGTCAAGAAGATGGCAGAGTGTAGCAAAGGTGTCCCACCCAGAGGTTCTGTGCAGAGTGCAAGTGGGAGGGGTTCAGAAAAATGTGTACTATTCACCAGAATACTGTACAATAAAATTTATTTGGAAATTACACTTAAGAAATAATTTGCCCCTTAAAGTAAAATATAATTCTTAGCCCGGTATAATGCTTTAGAATCTGTAGTCAGCAATATGCAGGCCTGAATAGATGTTCAAAATAGTGCCAAGAGTCTTCTACTTCTGAAGTTCACACCGCCAAAATGTATAGACAATGTAAAATTATATTTTTCCGTCCTACAGAGCAAACCCTCTAATTCAGTTTGCATGATATATGTTTATTTAGCATTTGGGGGAGGTCACTATAAATGATATAATATGTTACATGCTTAAACTAGCAAAGTAAGCAAATGTAATCAATTTAATATGGACATTTGTGTGTAGCTTGCTCCAGTGGGAACTAAATAAACTAAAGGGAAGTACTTTGTGAATTTTATAGTTACAGAAATAGCTGAATAAGGAGCTGCCTATGTTGTGGAAAACATGTCTGAGATAATGGGATACACTTCACACGTTCTCAGAAATATAATAAAATAGTTTTTATGTGTTGAGATTGAAATAAAACGAAACAAATATAAATCATCCAACTATTCAATGTAGTATTCCTTTCTGACCCAAATACAAAACTATTTTCCTGTTACCACAACTGACCTGTACGGATTTAAACAGTGAATGCACCCTCATAGCTCCAAGTGGTCTAAAAGAAGTGCATGATACCAAGATGTAGGGGTGCTGAGAGAGGGGAGGTGAAGCGGGTGCTACTTACCAGGGCACGAGCGGGTTGTACAGGCCCAGGTCAGTGTTTGCCCCTATTGCTCCCCGTACTACCGCTGGCAGCGCACAAATAGCAGCACAGCCACTACGTTCATGTTTAAAGTTATACTGCCGACACGGTTAAGATGCTCAAAGTAACATTACAACAGTGTCGATACTTTGCCTTCGCTATTTTCCCATTGGCATATTCATTGTCAACATAATGTCTGTTGTTTAAAGTTACAGTATGAATCCAGTAAGTGCTGTGCTCTGCCCTTCTACTCCCCTTAGTAGTATATCCTGTAGTGTACACCCTCCCCATTTCTATATTTTCATATTGTGCCACCACAACACCATCTGTATAGCCTGTTCTGTGCTGCCCCCTCCCCACACACACATTAAATTACATAATTTATGCCATCTCCAGGCCTCTGTGCCTCAGCTTTGCTTCCCCACCCAGTCATCTGCTGTGGAGTGCAACACACAGCTCTTCCAGTATTTGAGAGTCAGCGTTGCATCGTCAGTATACTGGTACCACTTTTGTGATGCTGCTGGCACCTCAAGATCTAGGAGCCAAACAAGTACTGTACCAAGTGTAGTGCAGTGCTGACCGGCATAGTTGCCAGTTATGCATTGATTTTCAGCTGGGGAAGCGGCAGCTCCCCACGCATCCCCATGGCTATGCCACTGGTAGCAACACCTCAGCCAGCATGACAAAGTTGTTTGCCAGTCCCCCATCCAAGGGTGGTGTAGCCAAACGTAATGTGGTGTATCCGTGCCTCACTTTGAATACTGGGATTATTGCCAAAAGCTACGTGAAGCAAATGGGACATGGTTACGCCATCTTGAGGGTGTGGTTATGTCTCTTTGGCAGGCCCTGGTATGAGTAATTTGTACCCCCATGCACACACACCTGTTCTCAGCACCCCTGACCCCTGCTGCTCCTCAATTCACTTGTCCAAGAGCAAATAATTAACTTGTCCAGGAGTACAGTATGGACAAGAGAGTGAAAAAGTTCTACTATTACCTGCTTATTTAACTTATTATTTAGTCACAGATCAATACAAAGAGGGGTATTCAATATGAAACGTTAACTTCACTGTCGAAGTTAACGTTTCATATCGGAGTTTTTTCTGCGTTAAGGTATGGTGCGTGCTCCAGCTTATCCCCGTTTTCATTATAAAATTAACGAAAACGGGAAACTCCGAAGTTGGATTTGCGCAAAGTTACGAATTTTTCCTTAAAATAATTGAAAGAACCCCTAAAGTTGTAAAAACATGGGGGAACACTATGGATACCCCCGTTTTAGCCTTTAATTGAAAGTCGGGGATTTAAATAGCCGCAGCAGGTGTTTTTTTCCCGACATTGAAGAAGTGATGCAGAAGAGCACTTATGTTATTTTTTTCATTTTTTTAAGTGGTCCCATCAAATTTGGGGTACATGAAAATGGGTACTAGCATATTTTGGTGTCCCTAAAGTAAGTTTTTAAGAATTCTGCATTTGTGCACCTGCCGCTATAATTCTATTCTAGAAAACATCTGCCGCATACTTGCAGAATAGCCCTGAACCTATTTCCCTATTGTTAAACAATTTTTTCCCATTTTTTTTTTTTGCACCCCAATTTTGAAATAAATTTTTTGGGGTGTCCCTAATTTTTTTTAAAACTTTTTTTGACACAGTTCTTTTTTAAATGTCATTCTCAGGGGTGCAGGCTATTTTTTTTAAGCCTGCACCCCTAAACCCCAATTCTGCACTTTTTTCGACACCTATTCAATGGTGAAAACTTATCACCGTTTTTTATCAAAGACTTGTCAAAACTGCGATAAGTCTTTGAAATTGAATAGGGTGTAAAAGTAAAACCAGCGATAATGACGTCATAATTGCGATATTAACGCAAAAACGATGTTATCGCACCCGTATTGAATACCCCTGAAAGACTCAAACAACAGAACCTGCTAATGTAAAGCTTGCAATGATTGGACCATTATATTACTTAAGTATATTGAAGTAATCGTTGAATCCTAATGCTAAACACACTCACCTTACATAGAGTTAGACACCAGATAGTGGTGCTGATTTAGATTTGGGAAGAAAGAGCAAGTAACTGAGTATCTTGGTAAAACCATGCTGCACTGCAGGTGAGACAGATATAACATGTAGAGAAACTGAGATTTGGGAGGGCAGTGATCTAACTCAAAACTAAATTGCAGTGTAAAAATAAAACTGTCCTGCATTTGTGGGCTACATGAAACAGAAGCAAATACTGTATTTACCCTGCATGCAAAAATAATAAATGTATATGCTCCCCTTGCCTTGAAACATAGGGCCTGATTCAGACCCGCTCGCGAGCGCTGAGCGCTCGCAAGCAGGTCGATGTTGGCCCAGTGCGCATGTGCACTACGGAGGCGGCTCCGTCGTGCGCATGCGCAAGACCCGGATAGCGACGGGCAAGCCGTCGCTCCGGGTCTCGCTACAAAGGGGGGCGTGCTGTCGATGGTGAGTGACAGCACGCCCCCTTTGGTGGGCGTGTTGGGGGCGTGGCTGCCCAGACGGAGGCGTTCCCATGGGACCGCCTACCGTCTAGGGTCGGCCCCACTGACATCACAAGTGATGTCAGTGGGAGTGCTCTCGGCTCTGATAGAGCCGAAAGCACTCCAGGGCTTGCGGCAACGAGACCCTAACACAAGGGTCTCATCGCAAGCCCGATGGTCTTGACCATCGCGACCATCTTCCTGGCCGCTCGCTATAGCTGTGGGTGGTCACCCACAGCTATACGAGTGGCCAGGAGGCCGCTCTAAAAATTAAGAGGGATGGCCCTGATTCAGAGCGAGCGCTCTGTCAGAGCATCCGGCTCTGAATCAGGGCCATAGTTTGTACAAGATACAATGGTACTTGCTTTATTTATCTATGCTCCCAACTCATCTTGTGCATGAAATATGAATGAAAACAATAAGGTAGCATTAAGCAGTTAAATGACACCTTTATTACCATGTCTGTCACTTTGGGTTAACCTAATAATGTCAGAATGCTGACATGTCACATAGGCGGATTTATCAAAGCTTGGAGAGAGATAAAGTGGAGAAAGATATGTTGCATTTTTGTTATTGTGGATCACTACATATAAGATACAGATGTGTCTTAATACATCTAGGGCTCTATTTACTACAATCTGCATAATGAATGCAGATTGTAGAGTGATATTACCGAGTGAATTCGCATTGCGAATTCAGGCAATATCACAGGGATTTACTACAAATCCCTTACAGGGACAGAGCTTGCGATAAAGCTCTGTCCCTGCAAATCCTCTTCGGAGCCTTATCACAGTATTTTCGCAAAAAATACTGTGATTAAGTGCCCGCGCATGCGCCGACCAATCGCTGCTGCTACCCCCCCAGTGCTAAGCCCTGCCCCCGGCACTAAGACCCGCCCCTGCGATCAAGGACCCCCCCGTGACCCCCCCTCCCTTAATAGCACTTACCTGCATGCTCCGGGCCTCCGGTGATGTTCTCTATTCCTCCGGTCAGATGATCTCCCATACTGCACTGGGGTCCGATCACCTGATGACCGGGCAGCAGTGCACTATGGGAGACCAGCTGACCAGAGGGGAGTCATCACCGGAGGCCCAATCACCGGTCCCTGGAGTCAGGTAAGTACATTTTTTTTTTACTATTTTTTTTTTCTTTTTTTTACAGTAATCAGCTTGTGGTCTGTTTAGACCACACAGCTGATTACTGGGACCGACTCCCGGCTCTGCTCTCCCCGTTAGAGCAGGGCAGGAGGCCGGTAACCGGGAGAGACCCTGTATAAGGCCCACCTCCAGGTGGCGTTATTATCACAGGGCTTTCCCCGATATTTTTTCACATTTTATTTTTAGTAACTCTGGTCGGATCACATTTCCCATTACAGTTATGGGAAATGCGATCTGCTTTACTAAAAATAAGTGATAGTTAGGGGTTGGAGTAGAATTTTACGAATTCTACTCCAATTGCCCTGTAATAACTATAGGTGAAACTAAAAAAATGTGAAAAGGGGGTGAAAATACCCTTTTTCACATTATTTTATGATAAATAGAGCCCCTAGTCACAATACGCCATGCAGTGTGAGAAGCCTAGTGCATGTGAGCTGCCAGGTCCAGTGTTACTCTGCTAGTGCAAACCCCAAAAAATTGATTAATCCCAATGTAATGCAACTAAGATGTACCACAAGCTGCACTGATTAATTTGATATGCAACACTTGTATATCTGTGTGCAGGGCTGCCAAGAGAAATGGTGGTGCCCGTTACTGACAAAAATAGGCAGGGCCCCCAACCTACCACCCTTTAAAACAGCAGCAATTATGTGGTATTAGTATTTACAATTGTGTATTAATAATAATTATACTCTATATGCTATTGATAATTGGGTCAATAATTTGCTAACTTTTCAATTTTAACTAGGGATGAGCGGGTTCGGTTCCCTGAGAACCGAACCCACCCGAACTTCGGGGATCCGGGGCGATCCGAGCCCAAGCTCGGATCTCCCTGTCTGCCCCGGATCCCTCTCCCGAGGCAAAACCTCGAGATCTGCTGTCGGATCTCGAGGTTTTGCCTCGAGCGGCCATTTTAAAAAAAATGCCTTTGCCTTTAATGGGCAAAGTGCTGATTGGCTGACAGAGCCGTCTGTCATGGCTCTCAGCCAATCAGCATTATGGTGCTCATTTGCATGTAGCACGGACTCGTGAGATCCGTGCTACATGCATCTGTGTGATTGACAGTGACACAGAGCACAGATGGGTCCGTGAGACCCGTCTGTGCTGCTGTGGTAAAAAAAAAAAAAAAAAACCTGTGTAAAAAAAAGAAAAAATGGCGTGCCCCCCCCAAAAGAGAGCAACCAGCCCCGGGCATTAGTGACCCAGTGCTGGGTGTGCTTAAATACAGGGGACAAATGACGTAGGGGTCCCCTGTACTTAAGCACAACCAGGCTAGTCAGAACCAGCACTGGTTGCCAAAATACGTGGGACAAACGACGTAGGGGTCCCCTGTATTCTGCGCAACCAGCTCTGGACTCTGATCCGGTCCTGGTTCTGGAAATACAGGGGAAAAAAATTAGTAGGGTTCCCCTGTATGTTCCAGAACCAGCACTGGACTTTTTCTAGCGGGGGGCTGATGCCACAGCCAGGGGAGCCCTTTCACCGGGCCCCCCAGCCGCAGCATCAGCCCTGACCACTAGTCAGCCCAGGCCGGGGATCCCTGGAGAGCTGGGGACCCCCCCAATAAAGGGGTCACCCTCTCCAGGGCACCCCAGGCCCAGGCTCATAGCCCGGGGCTATCCCCGCCACCCCTGGTGGCGGTGGGTGGCGGGTTGATTGTGTGGTGTGGTGTAAATAAAGAATATCAAACATTGTCTTTACAAGTAGAACTGCAAGTCCCAGCAAGCCTGCCCCGCATGCTGGTACTTGGAGAACCACAAGTACCAGCATGCAGGGCATTAAGGGCCCACTAGTATCTGTAGTTCACCTGTAAAAAAATGTTTAAAAAAAACACAGGACACACACACCGTGACAGTATAAGTTTATTAAACATACATACACACACACACACATGTACACATACTCACCTATGTAACCCTGTAGCATCGGTCCACTTGTCCGGTAAAGTATCCATAGGGGACCTGTGAAAAAAGACATACTCACCATCTCCTATGCGAGGTTCTGTCCTCTTCGTTCCAAAGTAGGCATCCCCGGACTTGGCAAAAAAAAAAAAAACGAAAACGCGATCCACGAACTTAGGCCCTCATTCAGAGCCACTCGCTAGCGGCAGTACGCTCGTTCCGAGCGATGTTCGCACATCTGCGCATGCGTACGGATCGTTATACGCATGCGCGAACCAGTCAGTGCGTCCGAAATTCATGTGCTCGCAATATAGCGAATGCCTGCTATTTTGAGTGACAGAATGAGGCGTATGTGGGTGGTAACAGGGGAAGGTGCTTGAAAACGGAGAGTGGAGATCCGAACGCAGGCGTGCTTAAAGGTCAAAACGGGCGTTTTATGGGTGTGCATATTTAAAACAGCAGCGTCATTGACCACGTCACTGGGTTTTTTTTAAGCCAGAACTGTTCGCAAAATTGTGGTAGCAAAAACCAACCACAAGAATAGCGAGCAGTTCATACGCTGGTCGATGTACTCGATTAATCTAATAAATAGCGGACATGACGTATGGTGCGAGCGGCCAGGGGGCGTTTTTAACAAATAAACGAGCGTATGTTTTGCTCGCTCGTTCAGACTTAGAGGTGTGAACAGACTGCAATTTGCGAACGGATCATTTGAATAGCCACCCCTTGTTTTTGAACGAACGACCGCAAATAGCGTACGGCTCTGAATCAGGCCCTTAGTACCGTTCTATAGAATGGTACTTCCCGAATAAGAGCTTAGCGGCGGGGTATCACCATGGAAACCCCGCTGCTAAGCGTTCATTGGCTGAGAGAGGCCATCTCCCGTCTCTCAGCCAATGAACGGCTCCCTCCATTGAAGTCAATGGTGTGAGCCGCAAGGTTATTAAAGTTTACCCTGCGGTTCCCACCATTGACTACACTGGAGGGAGCCGTTCATTGGCTGAGAGACGGGAGATGACCTCTCTCAGCCAATGAACGCTTAGCAGCGGGGTTTCCATGGTGATACCCCGCCGCTAAGCTCTCATTCGAGAAGTACCGTTCTATAGAACGGTACTAAGTTCGTGGATCGCGTTTTCGTTTTTTTTTTTTGCCAAGTCCGGGGATGCCTACTTCGGAACGAAGAGGACAGAACCTCGCATAGGAGATGGTGAGTATGTTTTTTTTCACAGGTCCCCTATGGATACTTTACCGGACAAGTGGACCGATGCTACAGGGTTACATAGGTGAGTATGTGTACATGTGTGTGTGTGTGTGTATGTATGTTTAATAAACTTATACTGTCACGGTGTGTGTGTCCTGTGTTTTTTTAAACGTTTTTTTTGCAGGTGAACTACAGGTACTAGTGGGCCCTTAATGCCCTGCATGCTGGTACTTGTGGTTCTCCAAGTACCAGCATGCGGGGCAGGCTAGCTGGGACTTGCAGTTCTACTTGTAAAGACAATGTTTGATATTCTTTATTTACACCACACCACACAATCAACCCGCCACCAGTCTGGGCCTGGGGTGCCCTGGAGAGGGTGACCCCTTTATTGGGGGGGTCCCCAGCTCTCCAGGGATCCCCGGCCTGGGCTGACTAGCGGTCAGGGCTGATGCTGCGGCTGGGGGGCCCGGTGAAAGGGCTCCCCTGGCTGTGGCATCAGCCCCCCGCTAGAAAAAGTCCAGTGCTGGTTCTGGAACATACAGGGGAACCCTACTAATTTTTTTCCCCTGTATTTCCAGAACCAGGACCGGATCAGAGCCCAGAGCTGGTTGCGCAGAATACGGGGGACCCCTACATCGTTTTCCCCCCGTATTTTGGCAACCAGCGCTGGTTCTGACTAGCCCGGTGCTGGTTGTGCTTAAGTACAGGGGACCCCTACATCATTTGTCCCCTGTATTTAAGCACACCCAGCACTGGGTTACTAATGCCCGGGGCTGGTTGCTCTTTTTTGGGGGGGTGCACGCCATTTTTTTTCTTTTTTTACACAGGTTTTTTTTTTTTTTTACCACAGCAGCACAGACGGGTCTCACAGACCTGTCATTGTTCTGTGCCAATCACACAGATGCATATAGCACAGATCTCCCGGGTTCATGCTACATGCAAATGAGCACCATAACGCTGATTGGCTTCCTGTCTGCCACTGCAGTGCCACTCCTAGATGGGCCACGTGTTTGTGCCGCCCACTTGTGTCGCTTAGCATAGTCATACAGCTACCTCGGTGCAACCTTTTGGCCTAAAAACAATATTATGAGGTGTGAGGTGTTCAGAATAGAGTGGAAATGAGTGGAAATTAATGTTATTGGGGTTATTAATAGCGTAGGAACAAAAAAGGCCCATTTTATGTGATTTTAGCATTTATTTTTATTTTTTAAGAAAAAATACAGATCCAAAACACAAAATCCAGAACCCAAAACACAAAAAGGGTGGTTTTGGCAAAACCAATCCAGATCCAGAACACGAAGAAAGATCCAGATCCAAAACTAAAACACAAAACACGAAAAGTGGCCGGTGCACACCCCTAATTTTAACCTATCTGGCCCCCTTCTGTCTCTCCATCCCAGCCTTGCTGTCCAACACTTGTCTACAGTCCAACCCCAAAGCAAGTCCCAGCCCCAGACAGTGAGCTCCAGCCCCAGACAGTGAACCCTAGCCCCAGACAGTGAGCCCCAGCCCCAGACAGTGAACAACAGCTCCAGACAGTGAGCCTCAGTCCCATACAGTGAACCCCAGCCCCAGACAGTGAGCCCCAGCCCAGCCACAGACAGTGACCCCCAACCCAGTGCCAGAGAGTGAGCCCCAGTCCAGCCCCAGGCAGTCCTAGCCCAGCCCCAGGCAGCCAGTCCCAGACCCACACTTACCTTTTACTTCTTGTTGCTCTTCAGTACTCCTCACAAGCCGTGGTTCCTCTGTCCACTCCAGTGTTTCTATCAGCGGTGCAATGTCATGAAAATCATGCGCGCCAGCTGCCGGGTAATCATCATCCCACTCTTGTTGCAGGCTGGGAATCACAGCATGCGGCAGCAGCAGGCAAAGTGCACAGTCGAGCATGTGGTGAGCGTTCCCGCCTGAAGGCAGCCCCCCCTGATGGCGGCCCTGTCTGTATGCGACTGCATCTGTATACGAAGCACATTGGAAATTGGCGTGGAAAAAAGCCACACCCGTTACATTGTATCACTTCGTATGCAAATACAGACTCCGTTGCATACAGATAGAAGTCCTCACTAGCAGTCACACGGGTTCTGGCATGCCTAGAGGGGCTGTTTGGCATGATTGCAGAACTAGTGTATGAGGACACATCTGTATGTTCTTAGGTCTCTCACTTCAAGATCCTTTCCTCTGTAATGCCATTTCATCTTTTTCCACAATTTTACAGAGGGCATGTAAATTAATATCAAAGTTCATTTAACTTTGCATTGTTAAACAAATTGTGCAAATTAATTTATATGACTAATAAAGTAAATACTAATATACTAATAAAAATATTGCACATACAGAATGTAAACAGCAATGTGCAATATTACAAAACAGTAAGCTAGTTTAGTAAAGCATATTTGTCACCAAGGGGCTTAGGTATGACCCTTCACAATTTAGCACCAAACACTACAATTCGTTATCGCCACATATTGTCTGATGGAAGATTTCCTGGTGTAAAAATGAAAAGTAAAGTGATATCTTAGGTTTTTAGTTTATTGCTGGGTCCGGACCCAGCTTACATACTGAGCATATGCGGCCTAGGGACGCCCTTGTGCAGTTATATTGTAAGTATGAAGCTGGGTACACACATGTACATTAATGCTTTCCATATGATGTTTCGACTGACTATACTCCCATCCAGAAGTCCCAAACACAGTGCCGATACGCACGTACACACCCATACGATCATACTTGTGACCTTCGACCCCTGGCTGCCGAAATATCGAAAGAAAATGATTGTACCACCATACACACTTTCCTGATTCTGGACTGAACTCACAATAGGTGTACAAAGAATTACCATAATGGGCTGCAAAGGGGCGTGATTAGAAAATGAAAAGGGCAGCACCATTTTCTACACGAGTGCTGAGGTTTTAATACAGTATGTTTATTTGTTTCATTCCCCAACATGAGTTTGAGAAGAAGAAATGTTTGTGATTCTATTGTTGCTGCTATTGTGATAACAATGCAAGCTAACATGAGGCAAAAGAGTTGCTGCAGTTGTGGGACTACACATCCCAGCAAGCCCTAATACAGTTTTGCCAGCAGGGCACGCCCACAGAGGCAGCCCTGCTTTTGGTGGACAATCGTTACAATGTTCACAAGAGCCTTGGAAGGGTGGGTACACATTGCACTTTTGGTCCGATATGACCCAATCGAATTGGCTGAATATTAAACAGTACATAAGTTGCGATCCTTCAACACAAACAGTTTTCATCTGACAAAACATGGTCGAAGGTGCTTAAAAACTCTTCCGATATCAAATTAACTGCTCACAATCGAAAGAACAGCCCAACGATTGTACAGGTGTATACCCAGCTTAAGAATATGAAGATCCCTCTCTGGTGAAAAGAATGTAAAACAGTATCCTAGGCTACAGTAACTAATGCCATCTAAAGATTACATCAGCTGCCAGCTCTGAATAGCTAAGCTTTCCGAGCTTGGTAAATTGGCTATTTTTGCAGTTCCCAGAGAAAGATATGAGAAGATCTACAGGTAGGGACCCTAGAGGGATATCATTTATATATCTGTGGTGGTACCCTTATGTTAAATGGTCCAGATACAAAGTAATAGACAGTCCTCTGAAAATGGTTGTTTTTGGAGGATTGATCGCAATTACTACATGAATATACAGTATACACCTTTTAGCTGTTCTTTGTTAATATATAACAAAAAAGTATCTTACCTGATATGCCATATATGGAGTATAACCCATATTAAGTTGACTCTGTTAAAACAGAGCTTCATATTCATGTTTTAATAGGTACATTTTGTTCATTGGGTTGTTTTCAAATAAATGACAATCTGTGTTGCTTATAGATAGACAGTACAAAGCTTTCCTGGCATTTAGATTTGACTGTGCCTCTGCTCTCTGCTCTCTGCTCAGCTGTTGTGTCATGTCTAGTATTGTAAGGTTTGGAAAAAAGCAACATTGAATCCTTGAAGCAAAATTTCCTTCTCTCTATGTTATTGCATAGGTAATTTATGTTGACAGAAGGATCAAACTGTTTGCCCCCAAGTGCCATTTTGAATGGAAAGTGGCAGAAAAAAAATGCAACTTAGATTGAATTACTGGGAATGCTCGCATACTATTCTTTAGCCAATATCAAAAGTCTGGGCTATTTACATATAAATAGCTAAAAAATTTCAATACACAGTAGACTAAAATGCTGAATCGGTAATTCAGGAAATAGAAGATAAAAATACAAAAATACATCTACATTTAATTTTACTTCAACGTAATTACATAAAAATGAAAATTACAAACTTTAATCCCAAATCCTCCCTCAAAAAAATAAAAACAAAAAAACTGATTACTGCAGAGGGAGATAAAGTGTTCTGTGTCATGCAATTAGGTTTGCTCTTAACATAGACATGAGAATACCCCCATGGAAGAGATCTTCATACTTTTCTCCAACTAGTAAAAGTAGAGTTTGCAGGGTTGCTATAAGTAGAAAAATCTCCACTTATCACTTGCACATGTATGTATATTGTATGTATAGAGGCCATATACTTGCTTTCAGTGTTAGGGTATTGTTACACTGCAATTTATTTCATATAATTTAAAAAAGTACACATTAATTTTGTATAATGTTCCTTGATTTCCATTAAACAGTATTATTTTTTAAGATCTTGTGAGTAGTACCTTCACAACAGTTGTCTAAGTGTATGTTCTTTTATGTGACTCAAGACTCCTATGTATTAAGCCTTCGAGAGAGAGAGAGATAAAGTGGACAGGGATAAAATACCAACCAATCAGCTGCTGTAATTATTCAAACACAGTCTGTGAAGTGACAGTTAGGAGTTGATTGGTTGGTACTGTACTTTATCTTCATCCACTTTATCTCTCTCCAAGGCTTAGGGGTCTATTTACAAAGCCTTGGATGGAGATAAAGTAAACTGAGATAAAGTACCAACCAATCAGCTCCTAAATGCCATGTCAGAGGCTGTGTTTGAACAATTAAAGTTAGGAGCTGGTTGGTTGGTACTTTATCTCCATCCACTTTATCTCCATCCAAGGCTTAGTAAATAGACCCTTCAGTGCATAGACCCCTCAATATCTTCTTGTTTTATTTGCATACTGTACAGTGTCAAAAAGTATGTTGGTAGTATATAAATAAAATATAATTAAAAGTAATAGGTACTTAAGTTTGACATATGAACAGAGAGACCAATATGGTGTTTGACAAACAGCAGCTATTCGAGTGGTGTGTCAAAAGTCCTATCTAAATATGCACATAAACAAAGGAAAGAATAGTGCTAGTGGGTGTCAATGGCTACACAATAAAGACTGTATGTGAAAAAAATCTACACAATATAATAACAGAAAAGACTATTAGAGATGAAGGTAATAAATACACATGTTCTAGACCTACCTATCAATATAATAAGTGACACACCACAAAATATCAGCCCCATAACAACCAATGGTCACCTAAAGAGAAAGGTGCAGACACCAATGTGAATAGAAAAAGGAGGGTCAATATTCCACATAAGGAATGTTATGAGAACCCCCTCCCCCCGCACCAAGCACTGGGAAGTAAGAAATCAGTCCTAATGGTATTACGGGACACCTAAAAGACAAAGTGAACAAAGTTTAAAGGCTGTAGAGGAAGTCTACACACAAAAGAAAAACATAAAACGAGTCTAGCTAAAACAATACAATTGAGGATACTGAAGTTCCAACTCCCTTGAATGTATTTAAAATCTCACCTGAACAACTTGCTCAAGACCAACTTCTATCACTGAGTAAGGGTATTTAAATTTGCCCCTATCAGTGGTCCAAATATGTTTGAATTATTTGTGGACCTTAATAGATGTGTACTGTCATAGTGCCGCAAACGGTACTTTGCAAACAAATACTTAAAAAGTCATCAAGACAAGTCCATTCCTATAGTTTTAGATTCTATTGACAGTCCATCAGTATTGATCCTTCATGAATTATGGGAGGATGCTAATATTGTGACCTCTAATTACTGTACCTCTATATGACCCTGAGCATCAGGATACTAAACATTTAAAACTCAAATCAGAATTTTCATCCCATTTCCGCTAAAAGCAATAACATTAAATCATTTTATAAAATCACTTTGGAAAATTTTACATTGATGTGTAAATAGGCCACCAAAAATCAGTATATACTTCCAATTTAACAATAGCAGAAAAGAGAGCTCTCTGCAATCTAATGCAGGAGAACTCCATTATCATTAAGGGAGGGAGGCTGGTTGTCTAAGACAGGACCAAATATATAAAAGAAGCACACAATCAATTGAATAACCCAACCTTCTACAAAGTCCTGGATTGGGACCCTACTCTTACCTTCCTTGGTGAGCTCAAAACCATTTTAGACTCTGCCTTGGCCAACAGGATCATATCCAGGGAGACATAGCACTTCCTGTACTGTATACTCCCTTTCCTACTATTCAAGTGTACTATCAATTTTCCAAAATCCCTCACATCACCCCCAGTCATCTCAGGTATCAATTATCTCAATCTAATATATCTTTCTTTGCAGACTCTTTCCTTCAGCCTAGAGCAGGGGTTCCCAACCACGGTCCTCAAGGCACACTAACAGTCCAGGTTTTAAGGCTAGCCATACTTGAGCACAGGTGACTTAATTAGTACCTGTTATTTTGATTTAACCATCTGTGCTCAACCATAGCTATCAGTAAAACCAGGACTGTTAGTGTACCTTGAGGACTGAGTTTGGGAATCACTGGGCTAGAGTCTCTTTGCTTAGGTCCCATCTCAAGGACACCACTCTTTTTTTTCAATTCATTCAATCTATAATATGGAAGCAGTCATATGCCTTCCAAACTTTAGACATTCAATCACTATATACCAATATCCCTCATTAATCAGGCATTCAGCACATTTCTCATCACCTCACCATAGATGGTGACCTAACACAGGGACAGGAATCTTTCCTTATATTTTTGATTTATTTAATTATATCTCACAATAATTTTCTTTTCTCTAGCACATTCAATCTTCAGGTCATGGGGACGTCCATGGGGACCAGGTCTGCGCTGAGTTATGCCAACTTCTACATTGGGGAATTTGAGGACATCCATGTTTTGAGGAGATTTGGCACATCACTGCTCTTCTATGGTCAGTACATTGATGATCTACTTATTATTTGGGATGGGGATCTTTCTTCTGCACAACACTTTGTTCCTTCTCTAAATTCCAATGCTTTTAATCTTTCTTTCACTTTCACTTTCACTTAAGACAGGAGGTGCATTGACTTCCTGGATGTGACCCTGGCCATTGGCACTAACATTCATACCTCCAGCTACCAGTGAATACAACATCATACTTACACTACTGCAGTGCACACAATAAACCCTGGAAGGTTAACATTCCAAAAGGCCAACTCATGCTACTTCACAGGAACTGTTCTCAACAGGAGGTTTTCATACAACAAGCTAACAAAATGTTGGATGCTTTTCAACACAGGGGATATCTGGAGGTAATGCTTCAGAAAGCTTTAGCAGAAGTACTGACTATGGATAAGTCTAATCTACTTCAGCACAAAACAAAGAATCTGGACCAACATATTCCAAACAGAGATTTGGCCTTTGTTGAAACTATAATTCCAATCATAAGGAAATTAATGAGATCGTTCACAGGAATTATAAGATACTAAGACATGATAACATCTTGAAGTAAATGTTACCTTTTAAGCCTGCCATCATTTACAAGAGAAATAAGTCACTCAAAACCCTGCTGGCTCCAAGTCACTTAAAAACAATTAAGCCGGCCCTTAATGACAACCTCAATCCTACTAAGGAACAGTGGCTACATTCCAGACCATCAAGGCTTTATAGAAGTGGTAAAAATAGATGTACTATGTATTCATACCTAGGAGATCTACCACAGTAGAAGTTAGTACTGACAATGAAATATACTCCTTCAGGAGTTTTGTTAAATGTGATTCATCATGTATTGTCTACCTCCTTAGTTGTGGGGGTGGTCTGCAGTACGCACCACTAGACCACTTAAGAGGAGATTTAATGTATGATACACTGACACTATTTTAAATAGACTACTGGCTCACAGTGTATCCAGTCATTTCATGAGTTCACACAACAGTGACCCGAGTAGTCTTACTATTGTTGGGTTAGAACAAATTCCTAATACATCATGAGGTGGTGAAAGATATAGGAATTTGTGCTGTCAAGAGGTCTTCTGGATGTTCAAAATGAATTCCCTGCATCCAGACAGCCTCAATTAATCGATTTAATTAAATTGCTTCATCTGAGGTCAACCTCCCTATATTTGTTGGAGCGAGATAGAGAGGTTCCCCGTCATCACACTCTTTCACATACGGGTGAGTTGGCTTAATTCAGTTAGGTTTTAGTGAGCACATTGTCCACATTCATCATATAAACACTTCAGCTCCATTGAGCTAATGGGTCACCAAAGCTCTGTGTTTGTTATAGCCCATTTTCTAATATTCCTCTTTATTCTATTTTATTCCATTCATTCAGACATCCATTCTTGTAGTATACCTGGCAGCACTAATATTACTTATTTTATTAATCCTTTCATCCATCTGTTTTTATTTTTGTATTTTAAACACTTTAATAGTCAGATATTTTGATGAAGATTAATGTAATGTAATATAATATAATGGATTAATGTGACTGGTTTATTTGCACAATTTTTTATAAATAATTTATTTGAAAGAATTTTTTGTATATTATTTATCCATGCAAACCTCTCTATGTTGAGTGCTTGATACTTACCTTCTCTTTTTTTTAACTCTAATTGACTAAGTTGAAATGAGAGATATAATGTTCCCATGCACAAACTTAGATTTTCTGTGTATACAATGTGAACATCTGCTGAACTAAGTCACATGACATTTCTTTACATCATATGCTCCGTTCAGAAGCACAGTGTGGGACATCACTCACAGACGTGAGCAATATGCCTAATGTATTTAATCATGTGACCTAAATGACAAATCAGACCCCTATGATTACCCTGCTCAGATTGGTCTGCGGGACATGTGACTGAACCCATTGGAGCAGGTCATTTACACTCTATCCTGGCTTTTTACATGTAATTTCAAATCACTATCTACAAATGTACTCTGCAATTATGATTGCCTCCTAAAGCATAAGGTTGATTAAAATTATTCAATGTGGCTTGGGTGATTATTTGATCACACCTTTGCTGAGTTTACCTATTAAGACAAGTACATATACTGGTTAGCTTTTTGAAACTCATTCATATGCTCCTGAAGAAGGTGTGGGCTCATTCCACACAGAAATGCTTTGAGCCTATAATTGAACTTTAGGACAACTTTTTCATCTGCTTGCGGACCAGTGATAGTGGAGGTTCTTTATACTACATCTTTAATACTGTTGAACGGACACTTCAGACGAGGACTTCTTGCTAAATGAGGTCTACACCTGAGGTCTACACAGATCATACACCACCTGGGTAATTTCTCTCCAATTACTGGATCATTTTCCAGAACTGACTGTGACATTACACCTTATTTTATTCCTATTGGTGTATACAGTTCGAATACTTTTGGACTTTAGGTCCAGCAATACTGGATATAGTATATGCATTCAATCTAAGTTTCTAATGTTACCGTCATACCAAGTGCCCATTTGTCCATTAATGATGACCTTTGGTTGTTTTTAATGTTTTATTACATATATAAAATGTATTTCATTTTTCATTTATTATGAGCTATTTTTCCACCAAGCCACATTTTAATGAGTCTTGAATGTGTAGCCATTGACATCTGCTAGTGCTGTTCTTTCTTTTACTTATGTTTGACGTCATTTCTAAGCTGAAAACAGAGTTTCAATAAAAAGATAATATTTCTATAAAGTGTTCTTTGTGGCTGCTAAATTAAAGAATGTCACCTATCTAAACATCAGGGCCATAACTAGGGTAGTGCGACCTGTGCCATGGCATAAGGCACCACAGGGCAGGGGCGCTGTTTGGGCCTGTCAATTTTATTGTTTATTATCATTCTCACTTGTAGCTTCCCCATCTTTTATCCCCAGCATCTCCTGGCCTCCCCTGTCTCTTCCCTGGCCCTTCCCCATGAGGCCATGACCCTTTTTCAGGTGCACTATCTTATGTCCCTATTATAAAAATGGGGGGCGCCAATGCTCTCTTTGGCACAGGGCACCAAAATTACGTATCTGCTAAACATACTGCTGCTATACAAATAAACAATGTCATGGAATATACTATATAACAGGCAAGTGTACTAATAGATAAGTTACTTACTATTTAAAATGATTACAGGCAGGAATGGATCCATCAATATATATAGCAGGCTTTTGCCTAGAGTTAGAATTGGTTGAGAAGATTCTTTGTTTAGCACAATGGAAAACCGAACTCATGTATGTTTAACTGAGGTGATAATGAATGGTCTTGAATAGTTACTACTCACTACACTACTTTGTTCTATAAAACAAATCTTGTAGCTACTAAAAGGCCGAAATGTTTCCAAAAGAACCAATTTCTGTGTTTTGAAGATGTGTCAATTTCTCTGGGAATGAACATCTCTTATTTAGTATGTCCTAATAAATGTAATACTATTTATTGGGACACATAGGGCTACTGTATATTGGCAGCATATTGGAATAAATATATTTTGTTAGAATGGGAGAGTGCTACTGCGCAGTCTCCAATATGGCTCCTCTAGGAATGACACTTTATTCCCCTACCATTATGGCTTCCTGACCCTACTACTGCACATGCACAGTGGCATATTGCCACTGTGCATGAGTGACATAGTGGGAGGTGGATGTCTCCCCCTTAGTTCCTGAGACCTGCAACCTACATATTACCCACAATATCGCTGTTCTAGCACCCACATCACTCCAAGAGACAGTTACAAGTTGGTGATGTATCTGAAAAACACTCCGCTTCATGCTCTTTAACCAGTGTAACAGTGAGTACAGCTGTACTATCTTTTGCTCAATAAACCACACTCAGGGTAGATTGTAGACCAAATAAAGCATGGGGCGAAAATTTCTTTGGCGCCCCATCCCTCTCCAAACAGCAATTTACATATCTCAGGACAATGCTTTCTATATGCTTTCTCTCGCTCGGTGGCTCACTAAAAAAGGGACGGCTGTTGATGTTGATCGACAGCTCACCCGTTTTGTAGGCGTGGGAGGGGGGCGGCTTCACAAACAGAGGCGTTCCCAAGCGAACGCCTGCCGTTTGTGGGTTGGCCCCTATGACATCACCAGTGATGTCAGTGGGAGAGCTTCTGGCTCTATTAGAGCCGGAAGCTCTCTGGACCTTGCGGCCACGAGACCCTACCACAAGGGTCTCATCGCAAGCCCTGATGGCCGCGAAGGTCTGGACCATCGCGACCATTATCCTGGCCGCTCGCAATAGCTGTGGGTGGTCACCCACAGCTAAACGAGCAGCCAGGAGGCCGTAGAAAAGAAAATGCCCTGATTCAGAGCGGGCACTCTTTCAGAGCGTCCGTCTCTGAATCAGGCCCACTGTGCGAAGCGTCTGCAATTTATGTCCAAACATATTTTAAAAGAAGCTTTCATTAACCCCATTGCAGAACTATCATTTTAGAATTAAAAGTTATTCTTTTTTTGTTTTGTTTATTCAAATCTGTATTGTCTGCAGGAATACCAGAGTCCTGGATGGGTGGCAATCCAACATTTTCATCTCCCATGTAATGTCACACCCCAATACATCACAACTGTATCCTCCCCTTAAACAAGATATGTAGTACATGATTAGATTTCCCATATGATATGATATAACCCCTCCATCCCCCATGTATTGCCAACCCTACACCACATGCATCCTCCCCAGATACAAAATATGACAAGTAGTTTAAGATTATGGAGCCTAAGTATGAAACTTTTTTCATCAAATTATGTAGAAACTACATAGGCTCCTTTATTACATCCCCCATATTACCAGTGACATATATACAGTGTATTTACTGTATATATATATATATTGATAACACATTATCTAAAGGATAACCCCTTCCTGCTACTCACTTGAATAATGGACAACTGGGATCATGTAAGGTGGGGATTCCTCTGCAGCATTTACAGCTTGATATCTGACAGTCCCCTGCTCCCGAGTCCCACCTCTGTTGCTTCAGGTGTACTAATTTGATGTAGTGCAGAGAAAAGCTTCTCTGCAGATGAAAAAAGTTAACCTGTGAGGCTGAAGGAGTTTCTGGCCATTACAAAACTTTACATGAGCCCACATCACTTGAGCAGGGGGTGGGTGGGGAGTGAAAATGCGGCACTTCGGGGGAGGTCGAGAGTGTATTCTCGGCATTTAAGGAGGAGGTACTGAGTCTGCGGCATTTGGGGGAGGGGCTGAGTCCACCTACAGCACTTGGGGGGCTTACCTTTGCACTGAAGGGTGGGAATGGGTCTGTTGAACATGAGGTGGTAGAGAGTGAGTCTACGAAACTTGAGGGAGGGGGGGACTGAGACTGTGGCACTTAAGAGAGGGAAACCGCAGGACTTAGGAAGGGAGTGTATCCAGTCCCGTGAAGTGGCTGGAGGTGGGGGGTAATCTATACCTGAACGGTGGCGCCCTTGGTCCCACCTTCAACTGTGGTGGGAATATGCTGCACAGGCAGAGTCAAGTAGGTGCGGAGGCTGGAGCTGATGGTGGCCCGACACCCTAGCGCCTGCATCATTCTAGGCTACAGCACTCTGGGCAACTGCCCTGTCAGCCCACCCCTCAAGCTGCTCCTGACCACACAGACTGGTTAAGCAACACTGGACTTATCCTTGGGTCAATCACACATTCTGCTGGTGTATACATTAACTCCATCTGTACACACATTTACAACATATTTTAATTATTTGAGTGTTATAAAGATATAGGCCCTCATTCAGAGGCACTTGCAAGAAGGGAGCACTCGTTCTGAATGAGGGCGGCCGCTTCATTTTTGAAGCGCGGCCTCCTAGTCTTTAGGTAAGCTGTGGCTTACCATCCACAGCTTAATGACCGACCAGGTTGATGGTCGTGATGGTGAACACCATCGCGACCATCGGGGCTTTCGACAACACCCTAAGGTTGGGTCTCGGCAGCCGCAAGCCCCAGGGAGCTTATTGCTCTGAAAGAACAGGAAGCTCCCCACTGACATCACTGATGATATCAGTGCGGCCGCCTACAACACAGTAGGTGTTCCTTAAGGAATGCCTCCGTTTTGGAAACCACCCCCCCGGCCCGCCTACAAAACGGGGAGAGCTGTCGATCAACATCGACAGCCACCCCTTTTGTAGAGAGCTCCTTGCGCACGTGCAGTGCGGCCGCTGCGCATGTGCAGGGCTAACTATCGACCCGGTTGCGTGCACATTGGTGCTTGCGACCGGGTCTGAATGAGACCCATAGATACTATGTTTAGATTATTGATGCACCCCAGATACTGCAAAATTAACCTGACAATTCTTATAAATATAGGGACAGTACACATACAGTATGTACCACACATATGTAAAGATCTCCTCTCCAGGAGGGACACAGTGCTCCGTTCCTGGACTTCCCTGGTAATGTATGATTGTCATCACCTGTGTTGAACTAGTTCATTGATAAGAAAGCTGTTTCACCACAAGTGATGGCAATCATGTATTACCAGGGAAGTCCAGGAACGGAGCACTGTGTCCCTCCTGGAGAGGATCATGTTGGAGGATATGATATGTATAATAATGATGAACATGCAGTATAAATGAACATGTATAATAATAATGCACATGATGGTGATCCTGTCTATATATACCACATTAATACACTCTACATATGTCAGGGGTCCCTGTACACACCAGCCAGTGTCTAAAACTTAATGAGAACTGCATTAGGTAAAGGTCAAATCAAATGCATGCAATTATTTTAATGGTTCACTTATCTACATTATTATCACTGGGATGACTTGTTGGTGTAAAGTTGGTTACTTTTTTATTGTTTTACAACTATATTCTTAGTTTGCAATATGCTATATTTTAAATGCTATTTTTATATTCTAAAATATATCTGCTAACTCAACTGCTAATTTTAATTGACAGGAGGGTGAATCTTGGTGTAGTTTCTATAGAAACAAACCAAGCATCTATATATTCATCCATGTTCCTGCCCTACCAGTTAACTGACACCTTTTACAGAGTAACAATTTGGATCCTGACAATAGGGGCCCTCAGGTTGTGGGGCCCACCAAGGATTTCCCTTGTGGTTCAGTCCAACCCTGCTGGTGCAAAAAGGTTGTAAAGCATAGTGTCCAATTCTAATCACTGAGGCACATGACGTAGCGTTATTCTCTGCCTTATTATGTTCCATTTATAGCCATCATATTTGTTCCTTCAACCAGTTCTCAGACAATGTCCATGCATGTTTCTCCCAAAACTGGTAATCTTGTCTTATGTTCTAAACTGTTATGTGGAACAGTGTTGAACGTGTTCACAATATCATAATAATCCTTAAATCACGCCAAATAGTCTCATTAGCATCATAGCCTCAACATTTGCATCTTATTTATAGCACTAATGTAACAAAAGTACAATACACAGGTATCCAAGCCACAGGTGCTCGCATTGACCTGGGTTAAAAAAAAAAAAGGAAAAAAGACTGAGGGCCACATCATGCCACACATCGTTCTGCTTATTCTGCATAATAATAATGCACATGATGGTCATTCAGTCTATACTTATACTAATTACTCTGTCTATACTGTACATTATAATAATTACTTTAAGACAAAAATACTTATCCTAAGTGCCTAGTACACTATAAGCAATTTTGGATACAATTGGAATAAAATGGTAATTTCACAATAAAATACGAAAGTCCAGGAATGGCTATGGCAGTGTGTCTTATGCTGGCCATACACGCTATAATTATCGGGGCGATCCGCCTGATATCGGCGGATCGGCCCGATAATTGTAGCGTGTGTGCGGGCGACCGAGGGTTAAATATTGCTCGGTCGGGCATGCAGGATTGTCCAGCATGCCCGTCTGATGCGATATTTACCCGGTAACTGTCGGCCGCATCGGGCAGTGTATGCCCAGCGCGGCCGACAGACAGACATTTCCTGTGTTCCTTCCTACGGAAGGAACAGGGAAATGTCTCCTCCCCCGGGGGCAGAGCGCGGATGTCGGGCTATACACTGTGAGATTTCTCTCACAGTGTATGCCGGCGACATCTGCGGCTGGCAGCCGGCCAGATAAAATGTCTGTCGGTCTGACAGACATTTTATCTGGCTGTGTATGCCCAGCATAATTCATGCCATACGAGGACACATCTGTACAGTACATATATTTCCCTAAAAAGATCTAGGGGTCTATTTACTAAGCAGTGTTAGGAGACAGAGTGAAAAGTGATAAGAAAGTGATAAGGTGCCAGCCAATCAGCTCCTAACTGTCATTTTTCAAACACAGCCTGTGTGATGACTGTTGGGAGCAGATTGGCTGCCACCTTATCACTTTTCACTCTGTCTCCAAACACTGCTTAGTAAATAGACCCCCTAGTTTGAAAAGTATTCTACCTATTCATAAAAACGAATACATTTTTTATGGTATGACCTTCATGTAACATTCTGACGTTATGTTATGAAACTATGGGCCCGATTTAGACAAATACACTAAAGCTATCGCAGCTGCAATCCCGTAGGCAGCTGCTGTGTGAAAATATACAAATGTTGCAGGCACCGGGGAATGCATTGAGACGCCAACCTGCAGCTTTGCAAATCCAAGCATCTGCGTACAAAGACATAGCATCAGTTGCAGATCATCTGATTATTTGTCTTCTGAATAACCCCATAGTCACGCAGAAGTGCAGCAGGAACTGAGCTGCCAGAGCCATTTTTATTGCACACATGATCGCAGACTCAGGCTGTGACATGCCCCTATTCTGTTTTTTGCTGCCACTCCACGTTTCCTCCCCCAAAAGCTACCTGTCTACAATCACACTGCGAGCAACTACGGCATTGTGCCTTGACGCATGCGCAGTTTACCAATAATCGCTCACTTGTGTAAATATCAGCTTTGCATACATCTCTAAAACAGCCCTATTATCGATGATTCAGTCTAAATTCCTCCCAGACACACACACTATGGTCCATTTTAGTCATCAGTTTCCTCCTCTAATTTCCTACTATAGGGCTCAATTTTTAAATGCAAAAAGTCAGCATTAAAAATTGCCAAGTCTCTCCTTTTTAACAAGTATTGTGGCAGTTCATGTACTACAGCAATCCTACTACTGGCGAGTGAGGTCACTCATGTGTACATCCCTTGAGACTATAATGGCGAAGTAGTAAATTAACTCTTATGTTGCCCATCCACTACTAGATGCGGGGATGACGGCACAATTACGATGCCGTCGTCTCCCGCGGGGTGAAGTGCATACACTGAACGTTCAGACGTTCAGTGTATGCAGATCAATCATCCCCGAACATGGCAACCTGACGGCGGTCGTCAGGTTGACAGTCATGTTCGGGCGATGATTGATGTTAAAAATGACCAGCGGGCGCACGCATCGCTTGTCGTTTTTAACATTTTACTGCCCGATTTGCAGGCGATAACCAAGCTATTGAGCGATAACGACGGTCGTTATCGCTCCATCGCTAGGTTTAATCGCCTAGTGAATGGGCAGCATTACCGGTCCAAGCAACTATTGCAGTAAATATGTTATTGATAAAATAAGATGATAGACAGGACCAGCAACAGAAATCTTGAGGTCTGTTTTTGGGGGCCCCATAGCTCCCCGGTCACCAATCGGTCATCCCCTGTGTCTCTCCTGACTCATCTCAGTATCATCAGCACCATTCCCATTGGTGAATCGAGCCTCATTCACCATCTGTCTCTCTCTATCACCAGCCTCATCGCCCTCGCTGTACAGCATTGCATAAGCACCGCCCAAACCTCCCCCCATTCCAACTACTTAGTCTCTGCAACAACAGCAAACACAGTTGTGGGAATTTCTGCAAAGGTGTAAGGAAGAAATTCCCAAATAAAATATGATTTCCCTTTTAGAAAGAATGCCAAGTATGTTCACCGGTTATATCAGAAATGGGTTGCTACTCTGCTGAGTCAAAAATTTAGATCAAAGTTAGTTAAACAAATGATTCTGTGATTTAAAGATGGCATTAGCGATCAAGGTCAAGCTTTTCACAGCTTGGTATATTCCATAATTTAGCAGTGTCCACGAAATATATGGGGGCTGCTTTTGTGAATGAAAATGGATGGACCTCAGGAGACTTCTGCTGTGGTCACTCTTTTATACATTGTAGAAAATTCCAAAAATGGCTGTTTTCTGAGGATTTCCTGTGTTAATAAATATGCCAATGTGTTGATGGAAATTTCAATATGTAACAATACAGAAATTAATGGCAATGTTCCTGCCATGTCAGTAAACTATCTTAAACTTTCTGATGGCATCTCCACACCAGCCCAGTGATTTTTTATTTCTTTCAATCTAACATTTAAGGATCACAAAGGTTAATTTTGAAAGATGTAGCAAAGAATCTGTGAGATTTTCTTCTCCCTGTGGATTTCTATTACCTAACTTTTATGACATAGATTAGAAAAAAGGATTCTGCTTTTAGTTTAGCTCAGAGAAATAACTGTAAAAACATTACGTTGATTTATTAAAACCATCGGGAGCCTATTTATTAAGTAATATTTGCGGATATCCCCCGAAAACATACATTTTTGGGTGGTATCTGCAAATATTAAGTGTCCCTGGTTGTATCTACACGGGACCACAGCAGCCCCCATAGGTTTCTATGGGAGCTGCTTAGATGCCTAATTTACCAAGCTTCCTAGTCCGGAGCTTGGTCTCGGTATCTAACGCCATCTTCAGATGGCTTTACCCAGGGCAGGCTCCATGTCTACATGCACCCTGTGCAAGAAATTTTAGAGCGCCCCCCTCCGATCCAATTATATCCACAAATAATACTTTTCTAATAATTATTAAAAAACATACTCATTGGCCCCCACAGAGAAAAATTACATGCACATTGGCCCCCACAGGATAAAATCACATATATTGACTCCCATGAAATGAAAAAGCAAATATATTTGCCCCCGACATGAAAAAGAACAAAGCGGAAGCAGAAGAGAGAAGGGAACTCTCAGTCGCTCGCATGCACCAGCAGCGGCTGCACCCTCAGTGTCTGTGGGGACAGGTCTGATGTTTGTCAGGGTTAGAGAGCATTAAGGGACAGGTCAAGTGGGTGACAGGGTGAGAGACTGCGGGGACAGCTTACTAACAGAGCAGATGTGGCTGGTGTGATTTGCTATCACATGCTGATGAGAGCCGCCCGAAGACCCACCGGTGCTGGTGCTACCAGGCTGAGCAGAAGGCAATGACTGCTTTGTCTTGTGCTGTGGTGGGGTGCTGAGGGACAGAGCCTGAACTGCTTAGAAGCTTGGCTCTGCCCCTCAGCACCCTACAGCAACATAGCACAAGTCAAGCATAGCCTGCTGGTTACTGCTCACCTCATAGTTAGCCCCTCAGCAAAGTGCAGCCCGAGTCTTCACGGCAACCTGCCTTGTGGCATCAGTGACTCACTGAGTCACTGCATCACTCTGCGGGGACAAGGATGGCGTGCGCCAACATAACCTATGACATCACATTGCTGACCATAAGAACATGCCCGGCTCAGGATGCATCTGGGCTACCTGGAAGAGCCCAGCACTTCTCGGGCCATGCTACAAGTAATCGAAAGTAGCATAGTGGGTCCCGGCAACAGCTGCCATACTGCGCTCCTTCTGTGGGGTGGTGCCCTTGTGAGGCTGATCCGCTGGAATGGCCTCAAGCTGGCCCTGGCTTTAGCCATTCGCATTTACACTCAAAACATGCCCAGTCAGCAGACTGCGCATGCGCAGAACAGCGCTGGAGACCTGAAGAATAAGTAAAGTGATTGCATTAGTGATCACTTCACTTCTAGCACACCATAGGGATGGGCTCCTATCAGAGACCGTGTTCCTGCATGTGATTATTAATACGTCCTGGCAGTATGTAATTTCTTACTACTGCAATAAACAGCGATAATAAATTATAATTATTGGGTCTAGAACCCAATAATTGATAAATATGCCCTTAGTCTTTAAATCTGAAATAAGAATATGAAGTGCAACGTGTCAGATTATAATATAAAATTACTAAACTACATTTCAGCTCTGTACAGAGGTATATAAAAAAAAGTGTTTTAAATATAACAAGATATGTTCAATATATTCAATATATTTATTAATCAATTAATCAATCTATAAATCCTTTTATGGAAGTGGTAATGTTAGAAAATATTTTTTAAGGGAATAAAGCAAGTCTATCTTGCCTTATTTTCTAATAGGAATAGAGTGAAGAAACACAAATTGGTTGAGTAAAACACGGCATGATATTCAAATCTAAAAATGTAAAAGTAATCAGAATCCAGATAAAAGCTTACCTAGCTTTGTTATATATATATATATATATATATATATATATATATATATATATATAGTATACTCACCATCTTCTCCTCAGTTACCATGTTTTTCTGTCTTTATGTGATAAAAGTAATACTTTATAAACTTTGTAATGTGAAATAGGTGTACCTTGGAGTAATACAGACACTCTCTATATTTATGCATATAAGAAAAATCAAATTTGCCACTGCAAAAAACAAAAACAAGGAGAGTCTAAATCTACCCAGATAAGTGAATATAGACTTAATTTGACTTATGGTCCATGTTTGTGGGAGATGCTTCCAAAATGGCACCAAATGTCAGGCTTTTTTAAAGAGAGACCACAGTCATGCTTGGACCCCCAGAGAGAACAAATTCAGTGACCACAAATGAAAACTCAAAATAAAATCATGGCAACAGTAATAACACTAAACGTCAAAAGTTGAACTCACTTTTAAATCTGAAGCGGCTGAACTAAAATGATACTCAACAGGATCAACAACAATATGTTTCTGAATTTCAATCTACACAGACCGAAGAGAACACCATCCTTAAGCCAATATATTTTTTAGACTACAGTTCATCATGGATAATACCGAGAAAAGAGGTAAAGATATAATGTTAGAACAAGGGACTTATTGAAGGCTTAGGACAGGAAGACGCTATTCCTCTACCATGATATACCCAACAGCCTCCTAGTTAAGTAAGCAGGAGCTAGTATAGTGATTGATTGCACCCATTAAGCAGTGACACTTTAAGGTCTAGCACTGACTGAAGCACCAAGACAAGGAAGCAGTACAGTTGGAGCATTTCTTTAAGATAAATGGAAAGATCAAGTGCATGTCAGTCAGCAACTTGATCACACCGTTGCACTTAACTGGACCACACTCCCCTTGTTAAACAAAGAAGTGGGCATTCCAGATGGAGTTGTCAATCACTTCATGTCTGCTCTGTTAGAGAAGAACACACTACTAATATGTCATCCTGCAGGTGGGTAAAACCACAAATATTTATCCATTTTGGTGTGATTATAGTATTCATGATTTCACAGTGACAGTGTTGGGTGGATGGATGGTGTAACACATACCTGTATTTGCTAATTGCCTGTGCTCACACTATCTTTACTCACAAATACATCTGTAGCTACTACTGTAGAGATCTGAGGTATTAGTCACATATTTAACTTGAAAATAACCCTTTGAGCAATTCATTCTAATATGTCTTCTGTCGTCTCTTTAATTCTTATGAGGCCTATGGGGGAAATGTAATAGCCTGCGACTTGCTTGCATCGGTGATACTCCAGCTAGTCTTGTCGATGTTTTAAGTGACAATAATTAAAATGATTTCTCCCTGTACTTTTCAGGCCTCTGGCTCCTAGTTTCTTGTACCTAGGTTACTGAAATAATGGGGGGAGCTTAGTAAACACATAAAATGCCTACATCTATTCTTACCTTAGGGGGTGATTCAGAGCAATGTGAAAATATGGTAATGGTGCAGGAGCATCTGAAGAAAAAAAGACGCCTCCTGCTGGCATCCTAGATCTGAGTACTGCGTCCAAAGACATAGCATCGGATCACCATCGTGACTGGTCACAGCCATCTGAGTAAACCTAAGCTTTCACAGAATGTCCACTGGAACTCTCTGCCAGGGCCAGGAAAACTGTGTTGGAAGATGCAGACTCTGGATTCAACACACCTACAAAAAGGGTGCGAGACCTTCCCCCTATTTTGCAAAACAGACCCAGTGGCTGCCCCTTCCCGTCCTCAAACTGCCATAGTCTGTCAATCAGGCTGCGGCTGAGAAGGCACATTGTGCAACAGCGCAGGACCCATTCTGCACATGCACAGAATGAGACCTGTGCATGCGCAGACCTCCCATCGTAGCTGTACGCAAACTATAGGGTTTGCATCCGATTATGAATCAGGCTTTTAGTGCCCTTTTCCCCGTTCAATAACAGACCTACAGACCTAATATATTTTTTATTTCTTTCATAAAACAGTTCCAGTACCCAATTACAGTCTACAAAAAGATTTAGAAAAACTATTAGATATAAATATTGTAAATTTAAACTGCATAAGTTGCATTATATCTAACCCCCCCAATGAAAGTGATTAGCCCCATTTAAATTACCAGTCCCACATAGGTTCCTTATTTCTTTAAATAGCAAATAAATTACAGTACATGCATCTCATAAATTTTCTTAACAATTATCCTACAAAACATGAACTTCATTTGTATAACTCTGAATGGCAAACAAATGTGGGTGTCACAGGGCCAAAGTTCTAAGCATGTCATATGATGGGGGAGAAAGTGAAGAAGGATGTCACAGTGAAAACAGAATTTAGAGGGACATTCCAGAGCCTCTCTACTTCCTACATTGTTTAATGTGACTGTTGCCAAGATTACTCACCTAACACTGCAAAAATCTGCAACAGATGTGTCCGGCTATGTCTTTGCTCATAGCGGCCATACAGGTTTCTAAGTCGTGGCATGAGAATAGCGCAGCATGGCACGGTAAGGCGCAGTGAGACTTGACAACATCCACAGCATGCAATACACAGCTTCACCACTGGGTAGCCAGTGCTCCACTACAGTGGTGAATAATACAGCAGTGGATGGATACAGTATGGCACTACAGAATACAATATAATAGAACAGTAAGTCCTGACAGGCGGGCCAATCCCATACTGTAGAGTATTGCAGAGAAACTAGTAGTGGGGTCTGGGTAGCGGTGCATAAAACCATCACTAAACTTCAAGTATCAACCCAGAAAGAGGTGTCTCTGGATTACAAACTGATAATGCTATTTAGTGCCGCAAATGTGCAGCATAAAACGCACAGTCAGTTTGCAATCCAGGGACACCTCTTTCACTCAGACCCCACTTCTAGTTTCTAAGACATGAAATCACTACAGTATGTGAGCACCACACACCACTTTCTGCAGTGCCGCAGCGACCGGCACTTATGGCTATGTGTCGGGTAGCGACATGTACAAACTCCTAGTGGCACAGTAGTGCCGACATTGCCGCAAGCATGCTGCATAAAATGCACACTCAGTTTGTAATTAGAATTATACCTGGGCTGAGACTTGTAGTTCAGTGATGGTTTAATACAGTGCCCTTCAAACCCAACTGTTAATTTCTAAGGCATGTTATCACTGCGTGAGGGCCACACATCCCTGCAAAACAATGTAGCACGTCGCAAGGACTGGTGTAATAATGATGGCAGAACACATGTATAAATTGTTTTTTAAAAGCGTACTTAGGATTCGCACACCGAATGATTTAATCCTTTATAAACACACTCAAGTACAGCTTTCGATCGATGACAACTACAGCGTACCGAATGACAGGTTCAAACAATTGCTATATGGTAAGGCTTTCAATAGAGTGCTCCAAAATCACTGCTGTGGCTCCTGACACCTGCACCCATCCGCCAGCTGCTTAATTAAAAAAAAAAAAACACAATATCAGTCCTGCAGCACTGCGATTTAAATGTCTACATTTTTCTTAGATGATGTTAAACATATGAACAATGGGCCTGATTCAGACCCAGTCACAAGTGCTGAGCGCTCGCAACCGGGTCGATGGTGGCCCACAGCGCATGCGCACGACGGAGCCGGCTCCGTCATGTGCATGCGCAAGACCCGGCTAGCGACGGGCAATCCGTTGCTCCGGGTCTTGCACCAAAGGGGTCGAGCTGTCGATGTTGAGTGACAGCTCGCCCCCTTTGGTGGGCAGGCCTGGAGGGTGGCTGCCCAAAATGAGGCGTTCCCATGAGAACGCCTGCCATTTGGGGGTGGCCCCACTGACATCACGAGTGATGTCAGTGGAGAGATTCCGGCTCTGTTAGAGCCGAAATCTCTCTGGGGCTTGCGGCCACGAGACATTACCACAAGGGTCTCATCGCCAGCCCGATGGTCGCGATGGTCTTGACCATCGCGACCATCAACCTGGCCGCTTGCTATAGCTGATTCAGAGCGAGCACTCTTTCAGAGCGTCCGGCTCTGAATCAGGGCCAATGTTCTTCTAAACCAGTGAGACTGGAAAAAACTACCAAAAAATGCTTCCCAAAATAAAAAGGAATGGTATAACCAAAATATTTTAGAATCAAAGAAATGTATAGTTAATCTGGTAAAAAAAACGTAAAAATTATGATTTTTAATAAAAAATAATCTTTAATAAAAATAAGGTAAAATACAACCTTCTTTAAAAACGAGTCTCACTGGTTTAGAAGAACCTTGTTCATATGTTTACCATCATCTAAGAAGAATTTGGAAATTTGGATTGCAGCGCTGCAGTCCTGATACAATGTATCAGGACTGATACATTGTGTGTTTTTGAATGACAGTTCAGTCAGCCAATGAACAAAGCTAATACAGACATTGCATTGTCTTTTTTTACGCATGTGCAGTGTAGTTTAGGAAAAGCAACATCTGGTGAACAGAAACTTGTACTACACTCTCCGGCTTTTCCAGTGCTTCAGTACGTTATGATGAAAATCCATACGCCAAGGCATATCGCAACTAGTAGGGCGCACTACATGGCATATGGAGCAAAGATGTAGCAGGACACATCAGTATCTATCAATTTATAGCAGTCTGAATCAACAAAGCAAGGGAAATTGTTAAGTAGCAACATATGTCTTATAACCTGCAACAGTGATTTGTGTAAAGCATTAAAACCACTGAAAAAATAATATGCTTATGATTTTTTCTTTTCAAGCCAATACTACTGTATTGTTAACAACCTGCTTCTTGAATGAAATTTATTTTTTAGCATTTACAGTAGTTATCCTATGAAAACCATTATTTTTCCAGATCTACCATTTTATTTATTGGTTCGCTGTAGGAACATCAACTTAATGATTTCAACAGTAATTTGCAAAATGCCTAATGTTGTCAAGAGAGAAAATAATTAAATACAAAATTAAACCGCCTATTTGGCTGACCTGACAAGAGTTTTATATACTTACACTGCATTTAATTACACCTAATAATGCAGTGCCATGCAACATACAGTAACATATTTGCCTACAAATAGGTTTATAATTTTCATATAAAACCCATACTACTTTTTTTTTGTCTCATCTATAGACTCATTCCCAATTTATTTTATTATTATTATTATTATTATTATTATTATTATTATTATTATGTTATTTTTAAGGGCTACTTTTTATTAACCTTGCTTCTACAAATAAAATAATAATGGCATGTTGGCATATAAATTTACAAATCAGATACAGTAACTGTAAACGTATATTGACACAAAACTATCACAACTTGTACAATACGCAAAACAACATAGGTCTTAAAATGGTATGGAATGATGATAAATATGGACAAATATGGATTACATGCTGTATATCGATTGGGTATATATAAAATGTGCTGCAAAAATAGAACATGTAATTCGGAAACATATCCAGCCATGGTTAGTTTGCATGTAATGATTTCTAGCAAAATGTCCTATTTCAATCTCTCCGGCTTCATTATGTAGAAAGATTACGCTTCTCATTTCACAACTTGATATTTTTACTATTATATCTGGCCCACTCCCAAAATGAGAGGCTAGACAGATAATTTATCAAGGTAAATGGAAAAACATGATGCATGGTATATTTTTGAAAAAAAAACTTTAATTTATATGCCAACAATATGTATTCCCTAGATTTTTCACAAAATGTCTAGTATATGAGGAGGAAAACTGCCAAATGATGTAGCCCAAAACCTATCTGCACATTCAATAGCAACAACTCAGTATACCATGTAACCGTACAGCTACAATACCATAATGCTACATGTTACATTTTAAAAACTAAGAGGTCTATTTATGAATATAAAATAGACCTAAATATTTGGAGAGCAAAGCAGTAAGTTTAAACTTACTGCTGCCAGACCAGTAACGTTAGGGGACTTTAGCATCACTCAGTTGCGGGGAAAAAAAAAGACTTTTTATTATAGAAAATGTTTTTATTATTATTATTAGCAATCATTTATAAGGGACCACAAATTTCCTCAGCTCTGTAAATAGCAAAATATTCAAAACAGGTTGAACAAAGTAATATATTTACACAATTACAAGTGTAGGCATAATTACCAAATATTGCATATCTATTGGCTAAATTGGTGAAAGGGAGAGAATAAACAAAAGGAGTGAGGGCCCTGCACATGTGAGCTTACAATATAATAGTAAAGGTGGAGTCATCGGGTTATGGGGGAGATTGAGAAAATAAAGGAAGCAGGAGGGAGTACCAGCAGAGGTCTGATAGGCTAAGATTACAAAGTAGGTTTGAAGGAAGCATTTGAAGTATTGGAATTGTAAATATAAATGTGGGGTCCTTTTAGCAATTTTAGCAAAACTTTTGCAGATGTGGTAGTCCCCTGTGACACAAGTCCAATGTGCTGGTAGCTGAGATCGTGCATAGACGTCAGGTAAGCAGATACCAGATGGGCTCCTTATCAAAAGGGTATCAGATAGTAGATGGGCAGCTTTATCAAAAGGTAATGTAAACCAGTCTACATTACCTTTTGATAAAGCGGTGTCTCCACACAGTGAAATGCGTTAAGAGACTGGATATGTTCACCCTCCACCACTCAAAGCCCAGCAGGAGTCCATCTGGTATTTGCCTACTTGGCGACTATGCATGATCTCAGCTACCAGCACATTGGACTTGTGTCACAGGGGACTACCGCAACTGCAAAAGCTTTGCTAATATTACAAAAAGGACCCAACATTTTTGGACACTGGAACTGGTAACTATTATCCTGTGCTAGCCACAGCTTTGCATTTTACACCAGGAGACTGTGCTTTATTTGGACTTACTCATGATCTTAAGGTAAACCACCTCGGATTGAGCACATATGCTATGTGGATTGGGTGATCCTGAGAACACTGTGCTATTTACAGTTGTTTTTGTTTTTATTTGTATAATTATATTATATATACACGTGTAATTTACTACTGAGATTATGTTTGCTATTTTATGAGGTTAAATTTATATTTACATGTGATTTATGTATCAAGTATCATCAGAGTGCTGTTTTAGTTACTACACTTTGTGAGGTCCAAGTATCCTCTTTTATATAGAGCTGCTCATTTATTATTTGGGTCCACATTACATGGTAGCGTCACTTCGGTCATTTTTCACTGTTACATTATATTTTTGGATGTTTGGAGAGAGTCTGAAAAATTTTGGCAGAGCAGTGAGGTAGGAGCAGTGTGGGAGAAGTCTTGGAGTTGGGAGTGGGAGGCATTACTCAGCAGAGGGGAAAAGTGCAAGAGTAAAATCAGTGTAGCAGTAGCATAACGGATTTAGGAGTAGGGATGTGATTGAAGAAAAGACCAGAGACCAGGTTGCAGTAGTCGAGATGAGAGATGATGATATGAACAGTTGTGTTTTGGTAGCATTGAGAGAAAGGAAGGGGTGAATTCTGCAGATGATGAGATGGAACCATCAAGAATGCGTAAAGTGACTGAATGTGGGGAGTGAATGAGAAAAGGAATTAAGGGTGACACCCAAACAGCGAACTTGACAAACTGAGGAGAATAGTAGCGTGTTGATAGTGATAGAGAGATGGGGAGGGGTGATGATACGAGAATGATGAAAGACAATGAGCTCAGTCTTGGACATATTAAACTTGAGAAAGCATCAGGACATCCAAGAAGACGTAGCGGGTAGACAGAGATGTGTGAGACGAGAGAAATGGAGAGGTCAGAGGATGACAGGTAGATTTGAGTGCCATCAGCATAAATATGGTACTGAAGACTAAAGGGGATGATTAGTTCACAAGTGAGGACATGTAGAGTGAAAAGAGACAGGGACCTAGGAGTGAGCTTTGAAGGAAACTTACAAAGAATAGGAGAGAGGGGGAGGAGTGGGTAGAGGTAGTGACAGAGAAGCATCGGCTAGAGAAATAGGAGGAAAACCAAGAGAGGATGGTGTCACTCTCATCTTTGTTATTACATACTGTAGACTTCTAGGTCTACTTTATTTGACCCTTTTTAAGGCTTAAAATGTATAATAAAGATCAAAAGTCTAATTTGCAAATGTATCCCTGTACGCCTATCAGTTTCTAGATACACTATAATAATTTCATAATATGAATCTAAAAATCATGTCAAGGTGGTTTAATTACCAAATTTGCACATTGAAAAGTCAGAAACAGAGATGTCTTAAGCCTTCCTGATTTCATTACAAGGTGTTCTATGCAAACAGAGGGACCCCCTGAATAAGGACATTTGTGGTTCCATCCTTCCTTGTCACCCTCTTACTTTCACATCTCAGTTACTCTTTGCACACTGGCATGTTGGGGTAGACCCAACATGTACAGCATCTTCCTCACAATAATTACAATTCTTTGCTCTAGCTCCAAAACTACACCTATATCCTCTACACGACTTCCTGATTGCTAGTGGGTTTACAGAACACATTCAGCACTCATCCACTTGTATTCTTGATATATTTTCAATTAAAATACTTTAATGTGTAATAAAGCATATTATCACTGTAAAGTATAATTTCATATTGCAGTGACAAGAAAAAATTTGTGCTCTATTTTGTAAAATAAATTTTATAGGAGGCTGTCCCAGAGAAGAGTCTTTAGAAATTCATAGCTCCACTATCACTTCACTTTCAGGTTTGACACGGCATATGCACTGCCGCCATTAGCAAGGAAATTAGTAAGGAGAAGGTGGGGAGCAGCATGGAGGCTACTGCAAAAGGATAAGAAAACCTTCTCTAGCAAAGCTCTACCCATAGGCTAGAATGTTTTCAGATGGTGTTAGCTATTGGTGACAGACTTCAAAAAGCTAAAGTTTTTGGAGTTTGAAAAACTGGTCCAAACATTGATAACTGAGGGGAGGCCTCGAGCACTAATTTACATAACAAAGGAAATACGGTATCTTGTTAGGCTTTGTGGAGGGTTTTTGTTGTAATTTTGTTTTAGTTTCAACAAAAACCCTATTTATTAAGCTACATCTACAGTCAAGCCTTCAAAACTCACATTTTCAGAGGCTTGCTGCATAATTTAAGTAGCAGGGCCTTTTATTAGGAGGATACCAGATGTAACTAAGTATTTAAAGGCCACATAGCAAAAGTTTGTGAGGGCCCCTATGCACCACCCAAAGGTAAAAAATGTATATAACACATGTAACTTTGACAAGAAAGATGGGCCCGCCTCAGCTGTGGACCCCTTGCACCTATAGTAGTTGTACCCATGGATACCACACCCTCTGCTAATATTCGCAAAAGCAGTCTTATAGCTGCCTATGGGGATTGCAATAATGGTTAATTTATTGTGCCAGAAAGCAAAGCTTAACAATGAAGCAGTAAGTTAATGGTAACCAGGGCCGTTGAGAGCCTGGCCAGGCCCGGGTAATGGAGGGGGCGTGGCCTAATCATGGAAGGCGTGGCCACGACCCCTTGAAATAAATAAATATCACTTTTTCAGTGCAACGTAGCAGCGCTGCGTGCCAGGGAGGGCGACGCTGTAAGCCCAACTGCCCGGTGCTAAGCAGGGGGGGGGCGCGATCAGTGTGATCACTCCCCCCCACAGCCATAGGAGGCTGCAGCAGCCGCGAGCAGTCACACACAGCAGCCCAGCACAAGCTGTGCGCTAAGCTTCTGTGAGGGAGGGGGGGTGGGGTGACGCCGGGTTCCTCTAGCAAGCCCAAGCCCAGGTAAACTGTATCCCCCCCTCTCGGTGCCCATGATGGTAACTGGTCCAGGACCACAATGGCAGCAGAGGTATTTTAATTTGTTTGTTTTTTTAGAATGCGGACAATATCTATTTGAAAAAAAAAAATGCTACATAAACCGATAACAAGTCCATATAGACTAAATAAAAAATTCTTCACTTAACACTGGTACAAAATTCAACACCTTGGCCATATGTATCGTCTCCTCTGATTATCTTGTTTCGGTTTTCTCTGCTAAAAAAAGAAAGTTAATGTTTGCTGTGCTGCACCTACTCTGTATCATGCAAGTAACAGCCTCACTCTGCCCATCTCCTCTGCTCGCCTGTACAAACTTCTGTTTCTCTTCATAAGAAGCCATCTTCTACCATATATCTATGTGCTTAGCAGAAATCTAGAAATTCTTCCAGTTTTGCTCCACAAAATCAAATCTAATTTTTGCACTGATCCACATACAAAGCTACACTGCTGTGCCAACAATTTACTAATCTAATCTAAGGTAAATTTCTGCTCCTCTAATAATGCTGCCGTCTTGCTACCTAAAATTTATGCGTCTTGGCACATATCTAGGTGTAAATCAAAGTATACTATTGGAAGGGCCGTAGAGAGCCGCTCCTGCCTGGGAAGTGGGTGTGGCTTAGTTGTGGGAGAGGAGCACCGTAAGCCCCTCAGGGGAGGAGAATCTCACACCCAGAGGATTTCAAAAACTACAACCATGAGGGGAAAAATAAATAATTTTTTTAATGGTTTGTTGTGGTATGTGTAGCAGTATAATTTGTTGAGCTCTGAAACCTTTAACAGGTCAGTTGTACTTGTGAAGATAACTCCTGTAATCTGAAAAGAATATAACATGTATTTATGATATGGTCTACATCATTATTGCTTTGTAATAACATATGATGTAGTGCTAAATATACCACTCTCTAGCACAGTTTTCTACTGTGCTAGAGAGTGGTATATTTAGCACTACAGCATATGTTATTCCAAAGATTAGCAAGAGAGAGAGAAAGAGGGAGATTGAGGGCTTCGCCCTATTCATGGTGGTACTTGAAGACCCACTCCGAGTCATACATGCTCATTTGCACTGGAAGATTTGCTAAAGCTGCTCATCGACGCATCTTGTTAAATATATAAAGATATATTTATAAATTTGCACTCACTAATTGAAAATTAATGAACGTATTTGGGGGTACATATATAGTGAAAGTGTGAGGAATTATTGTAGTTAATATTTTGATCAAAAGATGCTATAATCAATATTTAGGGGCACATTTATTCATGGGAAAAGCAGGGATATGTAGTCAGGGGAGGCAGAGCCTCACCTGTCAAAGATTCTCCGTCATAAATATCTGATTTGCATTATTCTAATCATTTCTATAGTATGTCATGGCTGGTGTTACAAAGTTACGTCTCAAACGTTGGTGGAGGATCCACAGCAGGAATAGCAGAGGCTGTATATAACTCTATATAAAACTATAACTATATAAAAGCAGAGGCTGTATATAACTCTCTCACATGAAGGTTTGGGTAGCAGTGAGAACTGCCTTTGGTAGTAAGTAACAGGGACTGGGACCAGCAGGAGTAAGTCACAGAACTGGACTGGGACCGGCAGGAGTAAGTTGCACAAACGGACTGGGACTGGCAGAAGTAAGTTGCAGAATCGGACTGGGACCGGCAGAAGTAAATTGCAGAACCAGACTGGAACCGGCAGGAGTAACTTGCAGAACTGGACTGGAAGCAGCAGGGGTAAGTTGCAGAACCGGACTGGGACTGGCAGGAGTAACTTGTAGAACCGGACTGGGACCAGCAAAAGTAACTTGCAGAACCAGGTTGGGACCTGCAGAAGCAACGTGTAGAACCACACTGGAACCAGCAGGAGCAACTTACAGAACAGGACTGGGACCGTCAGGAGCCTAGAACAGTTTAGCACAGACACTGTGAGACTGCAACAGAGTAAACTGCAGGAAGTAATTATTGTTCAGGCACTGAATGCTGCCAGTGCAGGATACTTATACCCTGGGTCTGGCAGGGATTGGCTGATGCAGTCAGGTGGTCTGGTAGCAGCACTCTGAGTGGTGGAGGAAAGTCAGATGACTGGATTCAACATGGCTGCACCCATACCGAATCTAGTAGGGAACTCTGGTATGCAGCATGCTGTGGATGTGTAGGGGGAACAGTATGCACAGAGAGCAATTGTATCTACAATATCTGCAGTTCAAAGCTAGCACTACTGTTTGATCTACATCTGCTGTTGCAGTGTTCACAGACAAAAGGAGGCACAGGTGAGTAATCAGCTTGGAAGTACACACAGTCTAAATGCACACACTGGGAAGTGCAGATCTCCCAGGCATATAGAACATCCAGATCCACAAGTCAGATGGCAGGGGTAAGTTACAAGACAAAACAAATGAAAAAAAATAGTCAGGATCCTGACACAGTAAAAATCACTCAGGAGGCAGTGAGAGCGCTGCCTCCCGCTGACAATAGAAAAGCAGCTTAAGAAGGGGGCATGGCCATGCTGCGGGCTGTAAAATAGGTCTCTACATGGTGTGCGGGTTTGGCTCCAGTGTTTTGGTCATGGGCCATTGTATTTTCTCTCTTGGTCATTCTACTAGTCAGCTATGACTCCAAATAGACCTGGTGTGGTGGGACTCTGCCTGCTCACCAGGTGCATGCAAAGATTCAAAGATAGACATACAGTAAGGGCTCCCTCGAATAGGCCCAATTAAAAAAGATGATTCAGATATCATTTAGGTCTTGGAGACTGACTTCGCAGGAAGACAGGTGACCCCTGTGATAGGGGCTGCGGTCAATATCCAGATCGCTGGGATTCCGGTGTTCAGAATGCCGTGCCGGAATCCCAACACTAAAGTATGGGGACTGTGGAAATTATCGGGGGAGAATTGCAACCAGGAGATATCTGTGATATCTCCTGCTTTACAGGAATGATGAAAGGCCTTCAACCTTCATTTTTAGAAAAGTAAAGGAAAAATGTTAATTTTCACCTACTTCTGTAGAAATTAAGCGATGATGAATAGACCCCTGAGTGAATCAATGTGTGTGGTTGTAACCTGTACCTTGATGTTAGACATTTCCTCTTGATCTGAATCATATAGATAGAGGACGTCATTCAGAGTCGGTCGTAAGCGGCTGCTCAGTCGTACGCATCCGATGTTTCCAAACCACGCATGCGCACGGTTAGTTGTGCACATGTGTGTACGAGACCTTGCGATCCAAAATGCTGTCGATCGTATGGCTTACGAGCAGGAAGTGGCTTCCGAGAGTTGATTGACATGAAAGGCCGTTTGTGGGTGTTGATGGGGGTGGTGGTCTAAAAATGCAGGCGTTCCTCACCGTTTTCAGGGCGTTTTAGGGGCATACATAAATTACCTGCTACGACCGACATAGAAGGCCGGAAGTAGTAAAACGTCACTCTGCGAGCAGGTTCGAGGCCTGGCTGATCGTACAGCTTGAGGTTGGGTAGGAGCTCCCGCAAGCTACAGAGTACAATCGATACTATCGAATGTTATTGATGTTAGGAGTGATGTTTCTATTTTGAGCCACACAATGCAAGCAGCTAATAATCGATTGATGAAGCTAATAACACTGCTAATTGGCTTGTAATTGATTCAGCTGCGTTTGCATTAGTGAATAATAAGAATGAATACATTTCATGGGGATAGCTTTTTCTTTGCGATTTTTTTTTATTTTTTGTGGGCATCAACACAACACAAGCGGTCGCAACCATCAAAAGAAAATTAACATACAGCGACTGACAACGATTGACTCGATCGCTAGCTGCTATCACTCGTTAGCTAGAGGAGGTGCTTTGTTCATGTATGGGCGTCACTTTGGTTGCGACCGGCCGTGCGAATGCTTCCTTTTTCAGTTATGCAGTCGTTAGGCTTACGACCGAGCAGCCGCTTACGACCGCCTCTTAATGACACATCTTTTATATTAAGATCACCTATGTATTATGTTTGACAGAGTTAGTACCATTCTTTAGCCAACACATCACTTAGTACTGAGGCATACGATTATTGATATCATGTCACATATATACTCTTAAAAGATGTTATTTTGGCATGTGCAGGGAACACATAATACAATGCAGTCTTGTTGTCTGTTAGTTATATCTCTATCGCTTATCGCTAGGCAAACTTCACCTTGTGTCTTATTTAATACCTGTGTTTAATTGTGATTGTACATTGAATAACTTAACAATTCACTGTGCCCTAGGAAATCACATTGGAACATTGAGGCATAAGCTGCAGAAATAATACCTATTCTAGCATTAATTATTTAAGAGTCAGACAACCTTATCTATTTAGTTTCTTTTTTACCATTCACATTTTTATTTATTCAGCTTTATGTTTCTTTTCACAAGCTTACTGAGGACATACACATTGTAACATAACATTTTAAATATTGAAGTTAATTTTAAGCTGCTGTCAATTATGTTCCAGTTCAGAATGTATACATTTTGAGTATCACATACAATTCTTCTACTACACATCTTCTCAACCTCTAAGTGCCCTAATACAGAATGTTATTTCTCAAGATTTTTTTTCAGTGGTCAAATTATTAACAAGTATTGATGGAGGCTTCAACGACTATGAAGGCTGTCCAACAACACTTGTTAATAACTTAATTGCTGTTTTGCACTTTCAAATTATTCCATATCAACTGAACAGTGTTAAGAAAACAGATACATTCCCTAGACATAGACATACATAGACATACATCCCTGTCTATTTTTATTACACATTATTATAAAACATTTACTGGACTCTCATCATTTTGCAGATTGCATGATCAATATTAGCAAACTGAACAAACATTCAAACGTTCTGGGAATAAAGCTGATTGTATCAGAATATCTCTCAGAGGTTTCAAACTTCGGGACACATTTACCACAATCCGCATTTAAAACGCTGTTGTGAAATTTTCGCCTTAGGGCCTTATTCAATTAGAAATGAAAAAGTCAATGCAAAAGACCTAGCGAAAAAGTATCCCCACTGAATAGGTGGCGAGAAAAAGTGCAGAATTGGGGTTTTGGGGTACAGACTTCCAAAAACAACCCTGCACCCATTGCACAGTCCCCTAAAGGTAATCTGTATAAAAAAAATAAAAAAAAAGTACCTTAGGACACCCCAAAAAAGTACTTTCATTTTGGGGGTGAAAAAAAACAAAGTTGGGGTACAAACTTTAAAACTAGCGAAATAAACTCCAGGGGGGTAACCAAGTATGCCCCAGGTTTTTTTTATTGCAGGTGTTTGTGGCAGGTGGATTTAGCAACTTCAAAATATGCTAGCACCCATTTTCATGTACCCCAAATTTGATGGGACTAATTATTTTCTCCAAAAACCCTCCAAATTGCTATTCTTCATTTTTTAAAACACGCAAAATAACACCTATTGAGACCATTTAAAGTGGCCAAATACCTTCAGCAGGGCTATTCGGGGGTATCCAGAGTGATCCCCCATGTCCAGGGTCGTTGAGAGCCTGGCCGGGCCCGGGTAATGAAGACCGCGTGGCCATGCCACCTTGAAATAAAATAATCACTTTATCAGCACACTCAGCAAGAGGGGGGAGGGATCAGTGTTATCGCTCCCCCCCCCCCACAGCCATAGCAATCTCACACAGCAGCCCAGCACAAGCTGTGTGCTGAGCTGCTGTGAGGAAGGGGGGGTGACGCCGGACCTGGGCCCCCGCCGGGCCCCTCTAGCAAGCCCGGGCCCGGGTAAACTGTACCCGCCCCCCCCCCCTTTCGGCGCCCATGTGTCACGCTGGGAGGCGGTTTTCTGGAAGCTGAGGCCTGAGGCTGCGGGAGGAAACGGAGGCGAGGGGCCTGAATGTACCACCTCTGCATCCACGGGTCTTGGTCGTTGGCGAGACCTAGTCAAAGGTGCGGAATCTAACCCACAAGATGGTGTTCGCCAGTTACCCCACCAATCGGGATATGGGCTTGAGCTGCACCTCGTAAGCAGGTTGCGGTCCTTTGACTAGGTGACCAAAGCCTGTGGGAAAAAGGAGAGACGAACACTCATGGCCCAAAGGGTCAGTGCCAGTAAGGGGCACATAGGGACACTGTACTTGAGGTACAAGGAAGTGTGCACTGCGGACACACTCTATCGGGTTGCCGGTCAGAAAGAGTGCACCACAATGCAATACTGTAACACGTAGGTAGGGACCTCAGAGTCCAGTAACGAGGTGGGTAGTGGCACTGGAGCCAGCCAGAGATTACAACGCTGGAGAGGTGGGTACATATAACTACACTCAGGCTGTGATGGTAAAGCACTGGTGGAATGGATAGTATACTGCACACAGGTGGCGGTGGTAACGCACTGGTGGAATGGAGGTATACTGCACACAGGCGAGGTGGTAACGCACTGACGATATAGCTGCACACAGGCTGAGGTGGTAAAGCACTGGTGAGATGAATGATATAGCTGCACACAGGCTGAGGTGGTAAAGCACTGGTGGAATGGATAGTATACTGCACACAGGTGGCGGTGGTAACGCACTGGTGGAATGGAGGTATACTGCACACAGGCGAGGTGGTAACGCACTGACGATATAGCTGCACACAGGCTGAGGTGGTAAAGCACTGGTGAGATGAAGGATATAGCTGCACACAGGCTGAAATGGTAAAGCACTAATGAGATGAATGATATAGCTGATCACAGGCTGAGATGGTAAAGCACTGATGAGATGAATGGAATAGCTGCACACAGGCTGAGGTGGTAAAGCACTGGTGAGATGAAGGATATAGCTGCACACAGGCTGAGGTGGTAAAGCACTGGTGAGATGGACGATACAGCTGCACACAGGCTGAGGTGGTAAAGCACTGGTGAGATGGACGATACAGCTGCACACAGGCTGAGGTGGTAAAACACTGGTGAGATGGACGATATAGCTGCACACAGGCTGAGGTGGTAAAGCACTGGTGAGATAAACGATATAGCTGTACACAGGAATAGATCACTGGAAGCAAGGGAACCTGGAACGAGAGACCACTAGTAACACTAGCAGCGACAATGGTTGTTCAGGCAACTACCTGATACACAGGAGCCAGAAATATACCCCTGGAAGCCCACTGATTGGTTCACAGCGTCAGCTGACCGGCCAGACTGTCAGGGGAGGAAGGACAGTCAGAGAGGGAAGAGTCATGGCGGCGCCCATGACAGGGACTCCGATCCCTGCACACCAGGCCGTCCGGGACACAGCATCAGGGAGAATGCTCAGCACCTCCCACGTCACCGCATGAGCCGCCCGACTGCCCGGGAAGTCAGAGGAAGCCGGCGGGACGGTAAGGGACGGCCGATCCCCGGCTGAACTCTGACACCATGCTCATGTCAGTGGGGTGTCAGGCTGATTTCCCCAAAACTGACAGAACTTTTTGTCGATTTCACTATCACAGGGTGCTGTTTTCGCCGATTTAAAATTGAATACGGGGATAAGCCAGAACGAGTGCGATACTTTTTCGCACCCAAAAACAGCGATGAGGGCGAAAAGTCCGACAACGGTCATTAAATCTGCATTGTTAATTTAGGAATACGAGCATATGTACAGTATGTAATAAAATCTGCATGCAGGGACAGATTTCCGAGAAGATTAAACTTTTTATTATTTTTCCAGAGAATAAGATACAATTAATAGATTGACCTAATAAATGCACCGGATTAAACAAAATTCTTGCCTTTTTCTTTGTAAATTGAAATAGCTATTTCTGAGATTTAATGTACTAAGCACCGGAATGTGAAGCATTCTGTAGTTTGGCCCAAGTAGCTGTGAGTCTCTTACTACAAAAGTTACCAGAAAAGGGGTCCATAGCATCTATCCCCAGCAATGGTGTGGTTTGCTTGTTGAGAAGGAAATGTGCTCTGCACCGCCTGTCCCTCTGTCCGTGGTCACTGGGGTCCTACGGTACTCTGTATCCTGGAGAAGAAGGTGCGTCACAGACGCTACCTTAGACCCTGACCAAAGTGTGCTACTGCGCATGCGTGGCTTCTCCACATGTATTCTCTCTATAGCAAAGGCTGTGTCTCTGACCAGCTCTATAACGGAGACTGAGCATTACAGCAGACACTCTGCCACGTCCATTATATCACCACCACCAGTTGTATACACAGATGAGTGCTACACTACACTTCACAACACCTGCATTAACCCCAGGGCTGCCATCAGAAAGTGTGCCCCCCTGAACCCGCCCCCGGCTGCTCCCAAATCCCTCTTTCCCTTGTCACCCCCCAACCCCTCACAATCTAGTGGCTTTACTATAAGTGGGCAGGACTGAGTGTCTGGGCATGGCACAGGTAGGCGGAGCGGTAGGGCGGCCCTGGGCTGAGCCTGTCACAGGTGGGCGGGCCCCCCAAGTGTCCGGGCCCGGGACTCCAGTCCCAGCAGTCCCCCCTGATGGCGGCCCTGATTAACCCCAGCCATTCTTGGAAGCACCTGGACATGCTATTGTACATATTGTATGCCTGTACAGTCCCTGCATGTGTAAGTTCCCCTGCCAGCCGTAATGTGCTTCTTGGTGCTGCAGCTGATGTAGTCCCTAGAAGCCGTGCTTGTGTGCATGTATGAGTCTCAGTTTATTATTTTATTCCTTCCCATACACTCTACCTGTGCTGCAGCTTGTGCGCATACGCAAGCCTAAGTTTTTTTTTCTTCCCATACATCACTGTGCTGCTCAGACAGGCAGCGTGGCAGCAGCCCCATCAAGACCACTGGTATTAGGCGCCACATTAGTAGTATTTATTGTTGTTTTTTAAACATTAGATATCCAAGTGTACATTATATTTTCAGGCTATGTTGGTATAAATCTTAATTAGATCATTTTTATAAATATATTTTAAGAAACCTTTTTAAATAAAGTAAGTTCATTCCATAAGTGGTGAACGTAATGATCTACTCTAAATCACTTTTATAATGTCCATGGATGGTGCTGACATTAGTGAGGGCTAACTGCATGCTTACTTAGCCAGAAAGGGATATGCAAGGGAAAAAATCAATTCCATACTTTTAATTTTAGAAGGCAATGAGGCCGAGCAAGCCAATAGTCAGGCACGTTCCATCATCCCATAAAGAACATCAACCTGTTTCATACATAAAAAGTCAGATTCCTTACGTTTCCCACTAATGAAAGATTTCCAAGAAAACCAATATATAATATGCATAGAAACTAAATGTCAAGGATCAATACTTTGCAGTGAAATGGCTAATATATATTTGGCTTACTGCTAATAATGCTGTTATAGTGGCTCTATCTGAATTTTTCTTTCCACAAGGAAAAATGTAATTAACATTTTTGCAATCATTATACTGTGCTGCTGTAAGCTGATTTTTATGATCTGCTGTTGGCTGCTTTAATATTTAAACCTCTAAACCACCATATGTCATATTAGATATTAATCAATTTAATTTTCAGATTTAAGCAAGCTCTTTCTTTTCTTTTGAAAGTCATAGGTTTTATATGGTAATTGTTCCCAAAAAAAAACCCTTGCATTTCGAATACAATCATCATAAGTATTAAGATGGGAGATAGTTATATATATACACACATCAGCCATAACATTAAAACCACACTGACAGGCAAAGGGCCTGATTCAGAGACGGACGCTAATACGATCACAGCTGCGATTCCATACGCAGCGCAGCTGCGAAAATATGCTACTGTTTGCAAAGATCACCTGAGCATAAAGACGCCCACTGCTGCCTTCTTACCTGCATGCAACAATGCATACCTACGTAAATATCGGTAACATCGACACACATTGAGTGGCCATCTTGCCCTTGCGGAAGGTCTGACCAGCCGCAGACTTAGGAACTTTCCTCTCCCTCTCTCCTGCAGAGGGCTTTCATGCTGTGTAGGCAATAGCAGTGGCTAATTTATGCACACCCATGTAACGGCGTTTAAATGTACACGCATACCTGTATTTTTTCTGATAACCTGTCAATCACTGTGCGATATATTCCTATGTGCATCTGTAATCACAATGTGATTGCAGCACATGCACAGTGCGACTTGTATGCATGCGTGATGTCAAGCAATCGTTCATTCTGCGGATGGAATCACCATTGCGTTCATCTCTGAATCAGGCCCAAAGAGAATAACATTGATTATCTTGTTACAATGGCATCTGTGAAGGAGTGGGATAAATTAAGCAGCAAATGAACACTCAGTTCTTGAATTTGATATGTTGGAAACAGGAAAAATGGGCAAGTGTAAGAATCTGAGCAACTTTGTCAAAGCCCAAATTGTGGTGGCTAGTCAAATAGGTCAGAGCATCTCTAAAAATGGCAGGTCTTGTGGCGTCTTCCCAGTATGTAGTGGTTAGTACCTACCAAAAGTGGTTCAGGAAGGATAACTGGTGAACCTGCAACAGGGTCATGCTCATTGATGCACGTGAGGAGTGAAGGCTAGCCTGTCTATTCCAACAGAAGAGCAACTGCAGCACAAATTGCTGAAAAATTTAATCCTGCCTATGATAAAAAGGTGCACTGCGTATGGGGCTGCACAGCCAGAGTGCTCATGCAGTCCCCTGTCCACTGTCGAAAGCACCTACAATGGGCACATGAGCATTAGAACTGGATTATGGATCAATGGAAGAAGGTGGCCTGGTGTAATACATCATATTTTCTTTTACATTATGTGTGTCTGCTTTGTTTACCTGGGGAGGAGATGGCACCAGGATGCACTATGGGTAGACGGCAAGCTGACGGAGGCCGTGTGATTCTCTAGGCAATGTTCAGGGAAACCTTGGCATTCATGTGGATGTTACATTGACACGTACCCCCTACCGAAACATTGTTGAAGACCAAGTACACCCCTTCATGGCAACGGTATTCCCTGATGGCAGTGACCTTTTTAAGCAGGATAATGCTCCCTGCCACACTGCAAACATTGTTCAGGAATGTTTTGATGAACATGACAAAGAGTTCAAGGTGTTGACTTGGCCTCCAAATTCCCCAGATCTCAATCCAATTGAGCAGCTGTAGGATGTGCTGGAAAAACAAGTCTGAGACATGGAGGCTCCACTGCCCAACTTACATGACTTACTGCTGCTAACGTCTTGGTGCCAGATATCACAGGACACATTCAGAGGTCTTGTGAAACTCATGCCTTGATGGGTCAGAGCTGCTTTGGCACATATTCTGAGGATTTTGCATATTGAGAGGGTATTGATATTTGCTGCGGTCCCACTATTTATTATCGCAAATGTAGTCCTCATTTAAGTCTAAGGGGACTACAATTTGGGCAAATGTATAAAGCTATGAAAAGCTTGGACTTGCGATATCTACCACCATATTTTGATGGCATTAGCCATTATAGCCTATAGTCAACAATATTGCATGTTTTTTTAAGAGATCTTGCGGATCCCTTGTCCCTGCATGATATTCTTGATCCATTGCACTGATTTGCAGCAAAAAGAAATTATGCTTACAGATCCAGGACTTTTATGCTGGGATTGATAAATATACCCCCCCGGGGGTAGGTCCATTTCATACCTCAGTGCACAGTACACGTTAATGCAAATAGTTACATGCAGAAGTTTTATCAGTCAGTAAATTTAAATTTCTAAAAACAGAAATTAATTTATGTGTTTTAAAAGGCTATATTAGATTGTAGCAAATGTAGGTATATATAGCTTGTGAAAAGCATTGCATTTTCCAAGGTCTAGGTACTAGTATTTGCCAAGAAAATACAAATTTGCAGAATTGTACAATAATTAAAAACATAAAACACAGACCCATTAACCACATCGGAATGAATATCGGGAATACAAACAACTTAATATAACTTTTGTTTATAGGATTTTCTGTAGGAAGATGGTGCAATGGGATTTATTAGCAGTGTGCCTACCAGATATGTGGAAGGGCAAATTGAAATGTTGTCATCATGGGGCTCATAATGCCCCGACAGCAAATAGTGTGCGTCATTCATGTACTGACAAGTACAGGAGGATGAACATGGAGAGCTATTCCCTGGCTAAGCTTATGAAGGAAGACCAGAGAGGAAATCTAATCTTACAGAGAGAGAGACTATAAAATTTGTAATCATTCAACATTATTACTTATTGAAAACAGCTGTGAACAGTACTATAATGCACTTAAAGCATTTATATGTATAGAGCGGAGATTTCATTACTTTACTTATGTATCTTATCACAAAAGACATTAGCTTTGATGTACTGGGAAAAAATGACCAGAAAGATATGTGCCCTTATTAGTGAATTTACTTGGGGTATTGGTTAGATCTACTTTTCTTCTTTTATTTTTTGAAGAACTAAACATAAATCGTTTTCAAAGCATATAAGTACATTTTCTAATATCAGAGCTTCATTTTATTAATTCTTTTATACTTCAGTACAGTATACAAGTTGTGGTGATTAAATAACAAGTCTGTACTTGTAATAAATAAACCATATTGTGGGAACATTGACCTTGGACTATCCCAAAACAGTTTTGAAAGTGTCACCCCTCTTGCACAGATAGTTTGCTGTCACACAGCGTGCAAAGATGTTGCATTTTTTCCTGTGCGTCGGTAAAATTCTTATTTCAAAAGTAGAGTAACATGTTCATTTAACATTTTTAGTTAAATTAAACAAAATGCCCATCGAATCTTTCCATATACTTATCGAGGCCTATGGGGCAGATTGTATGTCATATGCACATGTGTTTGAGTGGCACAAAAGATTCTGTGATGGTTGTGAGGATGTCGAAGATGAAGAATGTTCCGGAAGGCCATGCCCTTCAAAAACAAATGAATCTTGTTCGAATTGACCGTCGACTCAGCATCCATATAATGAATCAACATTACTACAAAAATGTTGTAGCAACTTTATGGGAAAGAATCAGGAGAAAGAGGCCAGAGTAGTGGAAACATAATTTTATCCTCCATCAGGACAACGCACCAGCCCACACAGCTCTCTCTGTGAAGCAGTTTTTGATCCAGAAACAGATTGCAGTGCTAGAACACCCTCCATACTCACCAGACCGAGCACCATGTGACTTTTCTTTTCCGTAATGTCAAATCTGTACTCAAGGAAACCCATTTTGAATCAGTGACTGAGGTAAAGAAGAAAATGACGGTGCTGTTGAGACAGCTGACTAATTATTAGCTACAGCACGTCTTTATCCAATGGAAAATAAGAATGCAGCATGTGGATACAGAAGGAAAGTACATAGAACTAGAAGGGGAATGGAGTTAAAATGTACATAATATAATTAAACAAATTATAGCGTAGTCTCGCTATTTAATATCCACACCTCGTATATATTATATTCAGTGTCATTTAGACTATGAGGTTTATTTACTAGATGGTGGCTTTTAAAAGCTGCCATATATCTTTGTTTTATCTGACAGAATTTAAAACAGCAATACTAATAAGTGCAAACCTCAGTGTGTTTTGCTTTTAATAATTTTGCCGTTTTAAATTCTGTGGGTAAAAATGCAATCAATGGCTTTGAAAAGTTGAACTCTTTCAGGCAGTGCTTACATGCCTATTTTCTCACTGTCTTATGTAAATGCTTGAGTAATACAACTGATGGCTCTTTACGAAACTGCAGCTTAATATATAGAGCACAGAGGGATTATGTTGGCATTTTTATAATTTTGTAACAATAAATATTAATAAATAAATAAAAATGTTTTAGGCTGAAATGTCTCAAATTGAATAAACTAGATCAACTTTCATATGTTAGATTAAATTGATATAAAGGCTAGGTAAAGGCTTGCAGAAACTGGTGACATCACTGGGGTTGGCGTTACCCAGTGCGCCTAAGCTGCCTGATACTCCTGCTTGTGCTGCCTTTGTGCATGCCGAAGACGCATGCGCTCGAGGAAGGGGACTTGTCCTCATGCTCACAAAGCCACTCCACCAGTTGTGTGACGTTTTGGGGCCATAACCATGCATCACGCCCCCAAAATCATCACGCTGGGGGCTTGTCCAGCAATCTGGGAGCTACTGGGTAGCCACCAGCCTCTCATAGCACCACCACTGGTCAGTGCTATAATAAGAGAGATTGATACTGAAGTCTTAAAACAGCAGAACATGTGGGTGAGGGCTGTGGTATAGAATAATGGATATTTAAAAGTTTTAGATCTTTTCATATTTTCATTTATCAAATATGGACTATGAATCCAAGGATGAAATCAAATGTGTTTTATTCTCCTGAGGAAAATAATTATAAGCCATGCTCAGAGAATAAAAATGTACAATATATTCTATTTTATAAGCATAGTGTTAACAACTACTGTGTCTACATTCATTGTACGCTCGCTCTGCTGGGCCAGTCACCTTTAAGATGCTCCAATATGGTGGCAGCTGCAGATATGTAGTTTCCAACATACAAAAAAGAATTACAGATGCACAACTCCAACATTACTCATTATATATAATAATACATTTTGCAATAGAATTTTGCAAATAATAAAAGAGGTTTTGGCATAATCATGGCCATGGTTATGGGCCTACCCACCGCGCCCAGGTAACCTCTGAGGGTAGGTCCCTAACATGCTGGGGTTGAAATCCAGAGCGCAGGACACCCCCAAACCAGCCCAGCTGAGCCACCCCAGGGCATCACTCCAATAAGGAAAGGTGAAGTGTAAGAAGGAGTAGGATAGATAAGAGCAGCTGCTGCTGCATATAGTAAAGTGAAAAATCTAAGGTAGAAGATGGGGTGAAACAAACATGATAAAGGAAATCCTGGTGGAATACCTAAGGCCAAATTCCACTGGTGAAACACGGAAAACTTTAAAAATGTGGAATGAGGTGGAAAATCAGTGAAACGGTTGTTAATATTTCACTCATCTCTATGGATAACAATTAGCCACAGAAAAGTTAAGCTCATGATTGCAGGTTTAAACAAACAAACAACTGTACATATACTTTAGAGTAGTTAAATATATTTTTAATGGGTCTCTGGTCTGACAATTATACAGCTGACACTGCAGGTATAATCCATTTGACATTTACAAAAGAATTACAGGATGCGTACACTACACAAAGTATTTATCAAACCAATGTTTGTTCTTGTAGTAATACAAATAAGTAATCCCATAGCTAAATATTTAATTAAAAAAATATTCAAACTGATTACATATTTGAAACTGTAACAAAGAATGCCCACCTCTAGCCAAATGTTACTTTTTCTAACTAAACATTATAATACTGTATTCTAACAGGTGGTATGTTAACATAACTGCATTTTACATGTACGCGGTTTATAATTAACCAAATATGATCTTTTGCATACCTTTGCAGTCCAGATAATGTTATAAAAATGATTGTATTAAGGGTATCTTTTAATAAATACAATAAACATCAGTTGTTTGTAATATTAATGGTGATCCCATTATATGTATGCATTTTTAACTTTATTTCAGTGCAAATTATAAACAACTCTTATATTATCGATATATTTCTCAAATACAATTTTTTTCACTTCTTGAATGGACAACTGAAAGATATTACACTGGGGAACAAAAAAATATATATTTTTCTTGCCAAGGATTTAAGATTGGTTTGAGAATACTCACAGGTCCTATTTTCGCATTAGATCTTCGCTATAGCTGAATTGGCTCCAGTTTTCAAATTAATGAACAATTATAAATTTCAATTATTTTCTCCATTTGAAGTACCTAAGTACCTTACTAGTCTAGGCCTGTTTTACTTAACAGAATCGACTAAAGCTGCCCATCCACTAGAAGACAGGCAAAAGACTGCATGATTACGATACGACATTGCAATTGTGCAGTCGTTTGTCAGTCTGTGATGTGACTACACTGAACGAGCAGTCGTTCAGTGTAGGCACAATTAATCATCTGCAAACATGCTGAACCTGACGTTATTGCCAGGTTGACCAGTACGTTTCTCTAAAAGACCAATTTTTTTAAACAATCTGCAAACGATTATCAAACGATTATCGAACGATATAAATATAGTAATCGTTCAATCGCTCATTTTAATCGTCTAGTGGATAGGCACCGATAGTTTTGCTTTTTTAACAACTACCCTCTTTCAACAATAACAAGAATTTGTTTTATTTGTGATAACGTAGCTGGTAGTCACGTTTGAGACAGATAACACATTCAAATCTCCTCACTAAAGCTGGGAGGAGGCGTGGCAGAGCACTGCTGAGCCTGCTGGGACATCCTCAGACCACAGCCACGCCTCCTCCCAGCGTACAGAGAGGAGCAACGGAGAGGACCGTGTGACGCAGTTAGCACTGCTCTTGTTCCTTTGTTCAGCCCTTTCTCTGTCCCACCACAACCAATTTCCCGCCGTTTGGGCTTGTTTTGTTCAATACGTCCTCAGCTTTTGTTGGGAGCATTAAATGTGTGAAACAAAATGTTTTCACTGTAAAAATGAGTTCTTCTTGGAGACGGTGTACTAACAACCATGATGTTTTTTGTTATATGTGTGGCAAATATAATGTTGCAAAAGAAAGAAAAATATAACTGTATTAGTAAAACGAGCGTATCAGGCTTATTTTGGACGTCACATAAGCCAGCAAGACGAGATTTGGGTGCATCACAAAGTTTGTAAAACCTGCGTGGAATCACTCCGCAATTGGACTAAAAGAAAAGGACTTAATTTCGGCATACCTATGATGTGTGTCAGCCAAAAGATCACTTGAGTGACTGCTATTTTTGTGCTGTAAATGTGAAGGATATGAATCGATTTAAGAAACACAAATGGGAATACCCAAGTATGAATTCTGCAAAACAACTGATACCACACAGCGAACCTGTACCATAATTCAGTTCTTTGTGTGAAGTTGAATGTATTGATGTGGATATGTTAATTTCATCCAGTGCAAGTGACAACACAGATAAAAGTGAGTTTGAAGAAAGTTCCTCTACTCCAAACAAATTTTCTCAAAAGGAACTAATCGATTTAATTCGTGTCTTGAATTTATTGAAAAAAGGTGTTGAGCTTTTAGCATCCAAACCTCAAGAAAAGCACTGTCTTGAGCCGGATGTTACTATAACGTCGTAACGAAATAGAGAGCAAGCCATATTGCCGTTCCTTAGCCAAAATAAAATCTTGTGTATTGCAACAATATTCCGGGACTTCTCCAGATGTTGGGCTTACCAGAATATCGAGCAGAAAACTGGCGGCTCTTTTTGGATAGTTCTAAAAGGAGCTTAAACTGCATATTACTTCACAATGGAAATTAATTTGCATCGATTCCTATTGGTCATTCAACAAAACTTAAAAAACAGTATGAAAATATCAAGTTAGTCTTAGAAAAAATTGCTTATTCTCAGCATCAGTGGTCTGTTTGTGTCAATTTAAAAATGGTAAACTTTCTTCTTGGGCAACAAAGTGTATATACTACGCAGAGCCGGCCCTAGGCATAGATAAACTAAGCAAATGCCTAGGGCCGGCTCTGCGTAGTATCCTATCCAAGCTCGCCTAGGATCTGTGGACGTTTGGTGCAGGAATGGCTGGGGCACCTGCTGCCGGCTGGGCAAAGACTGGCAGCTGCTACTGTCAGGTGAGATCCGATTGGGCCTGGCAGCAGCAAACAGTGAGCGGGAAACAGCAGAACAGCCAGTGACAGTTTGCGGGAGTGGGGCACCTGGGCGATGGCTAGTGGTTAGGGCCGGGCTGGCTCTGGGGTGTCATTCAATCAGAATGAGCTTCTGCGCAAGGGCAGAGGCTCATTAAGGACTATAAGTAAATAGACGCTGCTACACCATGGGCCTTTGCAGAGCTCGGAGTAGTGAGTCACACCTTATGGCTCTGGGCTCCGCCTCCAGCAATCACCACACATAGATGCGGCCTGCCATCCTGAGACTGGAAAAGTGGGTCCGCCGCCTGCGGCTTGCTGTGAGTCAGACGGCTCTGCAGGCTGCGCTCAAGTAAAGTAAGTTTTTAACTGGGAGAGGGCCGGGGTGCTGTGGTCCTCACAGCTGGGGAGAGGGGTGCTCTGCTGGAATAGGAGTGGTGGGTGAGGGTAGGTGCCGACACTGTGCTGTGCTGGGATAGGGGGAGCTGTGCTAGGTGATGGCCTCTTCCATTAGGCCACACCCCCTTTCAGAATCACATGGGGAGGGGGGAACCACCCAAAATCTTGCCTAGGGCACTAATTTGGCTAGGGCCAGCTCTGATACTAAGTATCCTTGTCACACATGCTTATGGGATAGTCGTGCAAAACAAAAGCACAGGCAGCAAACCGTATGGCCTCCAAGCTCTAAGTTATAACTGTAGGAGAGGCCAACATCATTCATGAGCCCTAAATTGACAGGAACAAAAATCATACTACCGCCTCTCCATATCAAACTGGGTTTAATGAAACAATTTGTAAAAGCATTGGACAAGTGAGGCGATTGTTTCACATATATTTGTTGAACATTCCCATCTCTTAGGGGTAAATTTACTAAAGTGAGAGTTTTTAGAAGTGAGTTTTAAAAGGGATGTTGCCCATAGCAACCAACCAGATTCTAGCTATTATCTTCTAGAAGCTGTTAGTTACATGTTAAGTGGAATCAGATTGGTTGCTATGGGCAACATCACTTTTTAAAACTCACTTCTAAACACTCTCACTTTAGTAAATTTACCCCTTACAAATGAAAAAAAATATAGGCAGGAATTTTTGAAGGGCCACAGATACGGAAACTGGTGAAGGATCCAAATTTTACCACAGCTATGACTGAAACCGAATCTGAAGCACGGATGAGTTATTTGTCTGTCATTCAAAAAATTTTATGCAATCACAAGGCAGACAACTATCATGAATTAGTCCACAACATGCTTAAATATTTTGAGAAAGTAGCTGCCAACATGAGAATTAAAGTAACTCTTTTTGTACAGCCATTTAGATCACTTCCCATCCAATTTAGGGGATTTAAGGGAAGAACAGGGTGACCGGTTCCACCAGAATATTCAGGTAATGGAAGAAAGATATCAAGGAAGGTGGGATCGTTACATGATGGTCAATTACTGTTGGAGTCTGCAGAGGGACTGCCCGCAACAAGAATACAAAAGAAAATCTTACAAAAAATGGTTCACATAGCTTCCTAACACTTATGTATGTAATTATCCTGTGTCTTTTTAGAACATTTTACGAATAAAATTTAATCAGAATAAAAAAAATATCTTTTTAACTATTTTTAACGTTGTTTAATTTAAATTGTCATAAATATTAAAGACATATGCATAGCTCAAAAACTAGAGCCAATTGAAAAATAAGCATGGCATATTCATGATCAGGAGCACAAAATTAATCTGGCAACAGATTGACTGTTCCCCAATGTTATCAATACATTCTGAGAGAAACAGACTCTTTAAATGTACCCGTTATAATTCCTGCACTGAAACATAGCTAATAAAATACAACCCTGGAATGCGCACATTATACATATTAATGATAAAACATGTATGATAAGTAACTTCTTAAATACTTTTTCCTCTTGTATTTTGACAGGGAATTTTACAGCAGATTCCATCTAGATAACTAGCGCTCAGCTTAGCCTCGCAACCAACCACCAGAACCCCACTACCCAGGATAGAGCAGTTTATTCAGCATGTCTGTTATGATCACCAAGGAACCACTGTGTAAGACCCCTAGAGTCACACCGGCGAGGTCTTCTATAAACAGCCACCCACTGTTCCCTTTGAGCTAGATACACTCACCGGTACTTAGGTGGCCGCCTGGTCTTAAACTCGGGACAGTAGGGGCTTACATAGCAATCCTGTTGATCACTGGATGTGTAGCAGCTGATGGTGGTTCAGGCTGGCAAAGGTTACTATGGTATTTGCTGTGCTGGAATAGTCACAGTATTGTGACTAGAGTGATGAGAGGTGACCTTGAAGGTAGAGATGCGACTTGTGTGGCAAGACGTGACTTTGTTTGAAGATCTCCACATGCACAGGATCTGTCCTGCACATTTGCAGATCTCCTTTTGCTGCAGCCTGATTGACAACTGGGGTTGGCGTGAGGCAGCGTCCCAGAAAATGGGGGCATGTCAACCCCATTTTCTGGGAATGCTGCATACAAAGACTCAGCCCTGGCATCAGCTGGCATCAGCAGCATCAGCTGCATAAGTCCACTGGCTGACCTAAATAACCTTCAGACACATCAGCCAATCACAGAAACCGTCAGGAGGAGTCTATTTACACTAGACTCCTCCTGTGGCATTAGCATATTATTGCACAATATTGCTACTGTGCAATAGCGTGCAACTCTGAATCAGGCCCATGTGATATGCATGTCATCTATGTACTAAAAATGGTATGTTTCAGTAGGGATGCTAGGAAGGGCAGAATCTGGATTACTTTTATTGCCTGAGAAATGTAACAATTGTAATGAAATAAAGTGACGTGCCATCAAGGCTGGCTCCAGGGGTCGGAGCACCCTGTGCCGGCCCCCTCCAGTGTGCCCTATCTTCGCGCACGACCGAGAATGGGGTTGTGGCCTAATTACCATAGGCCACTCCCAATGCGTGACGTTATTAGGAGGCGTGTCCACCTCCAAATAACGTCAGGCTGGGGGGGCGTCACTAGCTGGGCTTCCCCCAGCCCTCTGTCATCACTGAATGGATGCTGTGCACAGCATCCATTCAGAGTCTCCGGGGTCCAGCACCGCCACACAGCTGCGGCAGTGGGAGGACCCAACCTCCCGATTTACCAACCCGCGGGCCACTTCGGCCCACAGGTGGAACAGCGGGACACTAATGTCCCGCTGAAATCGGGATGTTGGGAAGGGGTGCGTCCTCTATGGGTGGTGCCCCTGTGCGACTGCTCAGGTCGAACACCCCTAGAGCCGGCCCTGCGTGCCATAGTGAGCACAGGTAGGAAAATGTTAAGCTCAAATTTTCTCATGATCAAAGTTTCTCAATCTATTTGCAGAAATGACTATCAGGTGGTTTGATTCTAACTGGACAATTGCTAGTACTTTATAGTTCAATAGCGCCAACACAGACTATGGAGCCGATGCAGGGTTGCATGCAAGATGGCCACCATTGCTCTCACATTGCATGCACAGAAATAAATTCATATATCCATAAGCACAGTTGTGCACATCCCACAATACAATATAGCTCAAAGCATCTCTATTACATGAAATATGTAAGTGCTGTGAAACAGTTGCTATGTTAATATCTAATAATTATAGTTTACTTTGTAGTCCCCCACCAATGCTAATCTCCCCTTATTTTGTGCATATAACCTACCTAATGTACAAATTGTAAAATCACAATAACACCATTTTATTCTGTCAGCAGTGATCTGATTCATTTAGTGCTCATTGAATGCAGAGAGACACTGGAAGGAAGATGAGATGGAACTTGTCACAAGCTCAGGAACCACTTTAGAACATCATTTGAAAATTGCTAACTTAAACGCCGATCAGTTGATTACATGCCAGCATTTTATAGTCATCTTGAGGGTCATTTTATAATATTATATGCAGTAGTTTCCTCCCCAGACATATATTAATATTTAGGCTAGCTATGAACTAATATAAATTTGCTGGACACTAGAATATAAAATTAAAATATGGCACTTGGCTCAGTGTGCTTTAATTTAGGAAGATGCATTTGACTGTCAGTGCCATGGCCTTCTGTAATCAGAGCACACGTGGACTGAAATGAAAGCAGCAAGCTGCGTGACCATCAAGGGTTTTACAGTTATCCATTACTGAAATTATGATTCTCCAACCTAATATTATCATTCTACTAATAATAGGCACAAGAGAAGCTAAAAGCATGTGTGTGTTACCTACACCACATAAAAAGAAAACCTTATTATCGTTTGCAAGGGAAGACATCAAACTAAAAATACTGCAGCTATGTACTTTATCATTTTTATTTTTTTATTATGCCATTAAAATATTAAAATGTTACTATACCAGAATGCATTGATCAATGCAAAAACTGAAGAAATATGGGCCTATTTATCACTTAATATTTGCTGGGATATTTACCGAAATCATCTGTTTTCATGAGGTTGCCCCAAATATTATGCAGCAGATACTGGAGAAATCTACTGCGGTTCCCTGCTTTGACCACGAAAGCAGCCCCCAAAGAAACCTATGGGGGCTGCTTTCTTGATGAATTTATAAAACTCTGTAATGCGTTAGCCACTGTATTCTATGGGCTACATTCCATAAATAGTATCAGGAAATGGATCCGTAAAGTCTACTCACCATTGGACAAGACCATAACAGTGTAATTAATTAGAAGTTGTTACTTGAAATAATATCACCATAGCCGCAGGACAGAAAATGAAGATCTGCAAAGAATGCAAATATATTGTAATACCTCACAGCCATACCCCTTTTATTGGGATAGACCCAGTTTTGGACAAGGGTCCAGAAATCAGAACATTTGATTTGTTGGGAGTGGGACCTGATGCAGCACTGCATTTTGTGAAGGCAGCGTACAACATAAAAAAATTGATTTAATTTTTAAAATGTTTACAGGGGCATGGTCACTCCTCCATTATACGAAGGCCATGCCATCTGCCCCCTGAAGAGTTTGTCAATTTCACCTTCTTCACTTTTGTTGGCAAAACACAGAGGGGTGATTAATAACAGTTAATACATATTCACAAATAATAAAAAGACAAAAGTACCTAAGCACATAAAACAAAGCTTACTATACACTACATACAAACCTGCACAGGATTATATTTACTGTGTTATCAATAAAGAATTAATTCCACAGGTAAGCATTTAGTGTATGTGACCCAGATCTGGAACTACTGTACAAGTGCTCACAAATAAATGATAAGGAGTTTGTGACAAATATCAGCTGCAAAACCAGTGAATTTTATTGCCAGCAAGGTTAACCTTTAAAATATAGGGCAAGGCTCTATTACATGCAAAAATATCCATTTATTATTATTTATGATAAATATACAGTACCACTAAGACATTTTCATTCAACCACTTTAGACTAAAGGTGCCCACACACATAGCGATCTGCACATGATTCCACGATGTGTGCGATTTCCCCTGAACTCTCCTCCGGCAGCCCTACACACGATTTGGAGTAAAAAGCATCCAATCTGACTATCTTGCATCTTAACTTTTTTGTTTTTTCCAGTGCATTGTGTCCCAGATTGTCAGATCTGCTATACCTCACTGCAGATCTGATGATGCGATGTGCGACCAGCGGGGACGCGCATAGCATCGTGATCGTGAGTGGGGACTCATGATTTACTCTCGGTTTGGTCATATTTTATATGATCTGTCCTTCCAATGTGTCGGAATCGGCCAGATCAGGTAAAATGTGTGTGGCCAGCTTTATACAGTTTATTTTTAGTAAACTCAGGTCTGAAAAATTTACTTAACTACAGTACTTTACATAGAATTCAATTATAAGATGTGCAATGCCTCTTGCCATCACCACTACTACCACATCCAGCAAGTATAATATACATACGAGGAGCAAAGTGCTTATACCAGGGTTTCCCAAACTCATTCCTCAAGGCACCATAACAGTGCAGGTTTTGTGGATATCCATGCTTGTGCACAGAAGGTAAAATCAAATTGACTGAGGTACTAATTAAGTCACCTGTGGTTAAGCATGAATATGCTTAAAACCTGGAATGTTAGGTTCATACATGCCTACTCTCCTGATTTTTCAGGTAATTCCCTGCAACCCCAGTAGAATAGGCACTTCTCCCCCATTCCTGCCCACTACAAGAATTGCGTCATTTGGCTCCACTCTTAAATATGCACTATTCGTGGCAATTTACCATGAGGGGCGGGGCTTGATGACGCTCCACCACCCCCATCGGCGCCCACCGGTTTCTCCTCCCGGGGAGAAAAAATGAAAAGTAGGCAAGTACAGTATGATTAGGGTGCCTTGAGGACAGAGTTTGGGAACCACTGGCTTATACCATTTATTTAGCAATCTCCCTGAGGCCAGGCACAACATAACAATGCACAGCCTCCTATTACATTTGCACCTTACTGACATTGTCAAGCTATTACATAACTTGAAAAGTAGACATCATAGCTGTCATATTTTATATCATATTCATATTTAATAAATAACAGAAGCTCTGCACTCACCATCTACTTTCTAAACACGGAATGTTCATTTTAATTGTTGCAACATTTGTTAAAATGACGAACTGCACCAAAGTCTTCCCCATCAGGTCAGGTGCTTTCCTAGGTGTTTTAATAGCCGATATCATAGTCTATGTGCAAGAACGTCAAACCAGGAAGCATATCTTATGTTTAACACTAATTTAATAGAAATTGAAATGTTTACAATTCTGAGTGATAGAGTACTACTGACCAGGGCTGTCTCTTTATATGAATGGGCAGTTGCTAAGGGCCTGGCCTGCCAAACCCCTCTCCCCCCCAATACCCCAAATAGGGGGTGGAATAAAGAAAGAGATTAACTATTAGTGTAGATTGGGGATGGAGATTAGAAGGTGAATAGTGCTGAGTAATAGGGAGAGAGGGAAGATATTGATGAAGATTGGAGTAGAGAGGATGGTGAATAGAGATGAGTATTAGGGAGAAATATGGGGAGGCAGTGGAAGGAGATAAGATGATGAATAGGGAGAGATTGGAGGACTAGGAAGAGACATAGAGGGAGATGGGAAGTTGGTGGAAGAGAGAAAACAAAGGGCTCGATTCAATTCAACGCAAATTGAATAGTGCTGGGAAGGAGCTCCCAGAGCTATTCACTTCAGTGCGCTGTTTTGTTAGAGAATGGCAGTTATCACGCCCCTCGTGCCTTAAACATGGTGTTTAGTCGCGAGAATCGTCATACTCCAACTAAACTGCCCAGCGTGATGCTGTTTCCACAGCGTTTAAGGCAGAAAACAGCATCACGCCCGTAGTTTTGTCATATTTCTGCTCGCACCCCAGGAGGGATGTGAGAAGAAATCCTTAGTCGGGCTTAACAGCGCATTGAATTGAATATCTCCAGGAGTTTCTTCCCAGCGCTATTCAATTTGCGTTGAATTGAATCGAGCCCTAAGACAATATAGCTAGCATCCTGGTGAAGGACAGGTCCAAAACATATTGGTATAATGCTAGCTGCTCCCACTTGGTTATTTTGAGTTACCCCTATCTATAGATATGCAGAAATCTAATCTTGTCATATCACAATATGCTTAAAACGCATCAAGAAGCAAATCAAAAGGTTTAATTTATTGAAAGTTTAAATTTTTATTCCCGTGAATCGGTGGGTAGGAACCTTAATGCATTGCTTTGCTCAGAGCCTACACTGCTGTTAAGACAGCTCTGGGACTGACCAGATGGGAAAGAGCAAAGGGATTGGGAAAAGTTCTGGGGAGGTGAGGGGGAAGGTTCTTTGCTCTAATACAGTACAATATATTTCCTTTCAAATCTGTGTTCCAGGTCACAAAGATGGCACATATTAATGATGGCGATGCCATTTTTCAGTTGATCACCATATGCGTCCAGTGCCAGTAGCTCTTGGTTGAAGAGAATGTCATATGCTATTACAGCACTGGACATGTGGCTTGCCATACCTATGAGCATGTAAAATGGGTTCAATAGACAGTGTTTTGATGGTCACATAACAGAGAATCCTACTGGTTGGACTAGTTGATATACAGTAGAACATCCAATTTGTCAAATTGCTTTGTATTAGTTGTTATACTGTATTAGCTCTGTGGCATTTGGCATTCTACATCCTGTCCAATTTACATCCGGAAAGTATTCACAATGCTTCACTTTTTCCACATTTTGTTATGTTACAGCCTTATTCCAAAATGGAATACATTCATTTTTGTCCGCAAAATTCTACACACAATACCCAATAATGACAACATGTAAAAAGTTTTTTTGAGTTTTTTTGCAAATGTAATTTAAAAAAAAAACCTAAGAAATCACACGTATTCACAACCTTTGCTCAATACTTTGTTGATGCACCTTTGGGAGCAATTACAGCCTTAAGTCTTTTCAAATATGATGCCACAAGCTTGGCACACCTATCTTTGGGCAGTTTCGTCCATTCCTCTGTGCAGCACCTCTCAAGCTCCATCGGATTAGATGGGAAGTGTCGGTGCACAGCCATTTTCAGCTCTCTCCATAGATTCAAGTCTGGGCTCTGGCTGGCCACTCAAGGACATTCACAGAGTTGTCCTGAAGCCACTCTTCTGATATCTTGGCTGTGTGCTTAGGGTCGTTGTCCTGCTGAAAGATGAACCGTCGCCCCAGTCTGAGGTCAAGAGCGCATCAAGAGTGCTCTGGAGCAGGTTTCTGTACATTGCTGCATTCATCTTTCCCTCTATCCTAACTAGTCTCCCAGTTCCTGCTGCTGAAAAACATCCCCACAGCATGATGCTGCCACCACCATGCTTCACTGTAGGGATGGTATTGGCCTGCTGTTGAGCATTGCCTGGTTTCCTCCAAACATAACGCCTGGCATTCATGCCAAAAGAGTTCAATCTTTGTCTCTCATGGTCTGAGAGTCCTTTAGGTGCATTTTGGCAAACTCCAGGCAGTCTGCCATGTGCTTTTTACTAAGGAGTGGCTTCTGTCTGGCCACTCTACCATACAGGCCTGACTGGTGGATTGCTGCAGAGATGGTTGTCCTTCTGGAAGGTTCTCCTCTCTCCACAGAGGAATGCTGTAGCTCTGACCTAATGACCATCGGATTCTTGGTCACCTCCCATACTATGGCCCTTCTCCCCCGATCGCTCTGTTTAGATGGTCAGCCAACTCTAGGAAGAGTCCTGGTGGTTCTGAACTTATTGCATTTATGGATTATGGAGGCCACTGTGCTCATTGGGACCTTCAAAGCATCAGATATTTTTCTGTACCCTTCCCTAGATTTGAGCTTCGAGACAATCCTGTCTCGGAGGTCTACAGACAATTCCTTGGACTTCATGCTTGGTTTGTGCTCTGACATGCACTGTCAAGTGTGGGACCTTATATAGACAGGTGTATGCTTTTCAAAATCATGTCCAATCAACTGAATTTACCACAGGTGAACTCCAATTAAGCTTCAGGAACATCTCGAGGATGATCAGTGGAAACAGGATGCACCTAAGCTCAGTTTTGAGCTTCATGGCAAAGGCCATGAATACTTATGTACATGTGATTTCTTAGTGTTTTTTTTTATTAAATTTGCTAAAATCTCTAAAAAACTTTTTACACGTTGTCATTATGGGGTATGGTGTATAGAATTTTGAGGAAAAGAATGAAATATTCCATTTTGGAATAAGGCTATAACATAACAAAATGTGGAAAAAGTGAAGTATCTATGTTCACATTGTAATTGCATGGCTGGGTAAGTAGAACTTTGTTGTCCCACACTCGTATAAGTGTTCATTATTTCACAGTACTAAAGTGGGATGGAACCTGGCCTCGTCAATATACATGAGCCGATCAAAGGTAACAGACTAGACAGGTAAGGTAAGGCAGTGACCAACGCATCAGTCTAAATAGAACTGTTAAATAACATTGGAGAGGTCCTGGGTTCATATTCCAGCAAGTCATGATAGACAACATAACTTTTACTATTGTTCCGGAATTATTTCTATATTAGTCATGTGTGTCTGTTGCTATAGTAATATTATTACTTTTTTTTTTTATCTATAAAGCGTCAATATGTTATACAGCAGTGTACATTGACATGATGCAGATAATAGGCATACAATGCCATAAAATTTTAATTAAACATTGCACTGTAATAAAGATCTTACAATCCAAGAGGTGTGTGGTACGTTTGATACATAAAGTATAAGAACATTACAAAACATGGAAAGAGAAGACCTGTGTTATTTGCAAGTGACAGACTGTACACACATTGAAGTAAATAGGAGAAGTGGCATTATATTCAATGTTACAATAAACGTATACTGACATTGTTATAGGCTTAATGAAATTTTCCAGCACTAAGATGCAAACACAAGTGACTGCAGAGGTATTTCTATGCCAAAGCAAGAAATGCATATATTCAATGATTGTCAAAGGGGTTGCTGGGGTCATCTTTCATCAAAATAGCAGTGAACAGGAGTATTCTCTTTATTGAAAAAGAGTGACAATGTTTAATAGTCATACTCTCACGTAGCTACAGTAGATATTGCACAATAATGCCAGGCACTTTCCTTCTTCCAAGCACTCTTTGTCCCCAAGGCACCAGTTAAATTAAGTGGGTTAAAAATGATGCTAGCAGTGACTGTTACTCTAATGCCTTGTACTATGATTTATTTGAGAAGAGGATATGAAAGTGACTGTAAAAATATGAACCTATTTACAGCAACAGAGGCCCTGATTCAGACCTGCTCGCAGGTCTGATGGGTGTTTTTTTTTTTTGGGGGGGGGGCTGGCCTCGAGGCCACTCGCACAGCTGTGGGTGACCACCCACAGCTTGTGCGAGCGTCCTGGCGATGGTCGCGATTATTGTGACCATCGGGCTTGCGACGAGACCCTTGTGGTAGGGTCTCGTCCACTGCAAACCCCAGTGAACTTTCTGCTCTAATAGAGCAGGACGTTCACTACTGACATCAGTAGGGCTGATGTCAGTAGGGCTGCCCACAAACGGCAGGCGTTCCTTCAGGAACGCCTCAGTTTGGTCAGCCACCCCCTCTCCCCGCCTACAAAACGGGGCGAGCTGTCGATCAACATCGACAGCCGCCCCGTTTTGTTGCGAGCCCCGGAGCGAGTGATTTCTTGCTCGCTGCGGGGCTCGCGTGTGCGCACTGCCCAGCCATCGACCCGCTTGCGAGCGGGTCTGAATCAGGCCCAGAGTTCATTATAAATGCCATATTTTTCATTAGATAATATTTTATCAACCAAATTGCTACAGGTTTTAATTTTATCTAAAATGGGTTAAATATAGGGGCTTGAATCTGAGGTGGGAGTAAAGCAAAAAAGAGTAAGTAACTTCGCACCTTGGGAAATCCATGTTGCAATACAGATGGAGAAGATTTTGTTATCTCTAACCTAATGGATACAATAGCTAACATCATCTTCAGAAGGCGTTAGCTACTGGTGCCAAGCTCCAGAAAGCTTTACACATTACGGAGCTTTGTAAATTTGTTGAGAAAGCAGTCCCCATAGGTTTCTATGGAGGCTGCATTTGTGGTCAAAAACAAGGGGGTTGCCGCAGATATCAGAGATGCATTTAGGGGATACTTAATATTTGTGTTTTCAGGGAATATCCTACAAATATTAATTGATAAATAGTCCCCTTAATAAGAAACAGCCAACATTTATTGGGAAACAATGGAGGTGGCTTTCGATGTAAGCCTAAAGGCGGGTATCCACTACCCGATTAAACAGAGTGATTGAACGATAACGACATCGTTATCTTCATTCGCTTGTTAATCGGGCAAAAATCAGGCAGCTTAATGTTAAAAACGATCAGCAATGTGCTCTTCTGCTGGTCGTTTTTGACATCTTTCATCACCCAAACATGCTTGTCAATCTGCCGATAACGACAGATTGGCCATGTTCAGGGTTGAGGGAGGGTGCCTGCACTGAACGACTGATCGTTCAGTGTAGGCACAGCTTAGACGGTGAACCGACTGCACAATTGTCGTAATCGTTTCACAGTCTGCTAGTGGATATGCACCTTAATGCAGTTAGTCAAAGTGCCTCCTGAAGGTCAGTTAAATGCGGTCCTTGGTGCCTCCTGAAGGTCAGTTTAATGTGGTCCTTGGTGCCTCCTGAAGGTCAATTGAATGTGGTTCTTGGAATAACACAAGAGTTGTAGAATAAGAATTTAAATAGGTGAGGGAGCAGGGATGTGACAATCAGTCAGTGTTTGGAGGGAATGGGAGGTAAGCATAAAAAAGCACAGGTTCCACAAAATAATTATACAAAGGGTTATGGGTGCTTAGCTGCACAACTACATTTAATATTAGGAATAAAAAAAGAATATGGATGAGTAGATAGATGTTGATATGCTGATTATTTAAAGACTTGCACAAAATGTTATAAGAGTACTGAACACAGGATGAAGAATGGGCTAGGGCAGAGGTTCCTAAACTTGGTCCTCAAGACACCCTAACAGTCCAAGTTTTAAGGATATCCATGCTTGACCACAGGTGACTTATTTAGTGCATCAGTCAATTTGATTTAATCACCTGTGCTCAACCATGGATATCTCTAAAACCTGGACTGTTGGGTGCTTTGAAGATCTCCTTTGGGACCCTCTTGGCTAGGGGTAAAGTGAAACAGACTATGGAAATTAGCTGTGGGCATATGCAACAATGGGTAGCATTATTGGGGAAAAACCCACAATAATGCTTTTCCCTGGTTTAATATGTATACTGTGCCATTTTAGAGCTATGCAGAGCTTATAAGGGTTAATCTTATAATGAATATTCTGGAAGAGATAGGCAGTACAAAAGAGGTGAGGGGGTTGAACGGTATACGTTCAGAATCCCGACAGCGGGGATTCCTGCATTCATAATGCAGACGCCACAATCCCCACACTTATCAGAACACTGGTGCTGGCATCCCGACCGCCGGGATCCCAAAGTTAAGTAGTGGGGTTAGTGATAGGTGTTAGGGTTAAGAATTAAGTGGGTAATGTTAGGTTTAGGGTGCAGGGGGGGCAACTAGGTTTAAGAACTAGGGGGGAGGTTAGAGTCAGGCATCAGGGAGGGAGGGATATGGGTTAAGTTAGGATTACTAACCTAGAGCCTCCGGGATTGGAACCTGATCGGGATGCCAGCGTCAGGATTCTGACCATCAAGATCCCGAGTGCCTGCATCCTGTACCCATCCCAGTGGAACACTCAGAGAAAGGAAGTACATCCAGATTTGCCAAGAGATTGCAAGGTCCAGAATCTGTGGTTATCATTAATGCAGTGAAAAACTACACACTCACTCTGACACACACACATAGGGTTCATTCTAGCACCCTGCACCTGTTATTAAATAGCAATTAAATAGCTATTAAATAGTCATAGGGACATATCGATAATGGGTGCAGGGTGTTAGGTGCACACAGGCCCCTGGGTCCAAGGGGGCCCCACACCACACACCCTGCACCCATTTATTCAATACTTACATCTCCGGATTCCCACATCAGCAGTAGCAGCGCCTTACAAATCAATAGCAAAATGGCATTGTGACCATTTCCCCAGCATTTTGGGCATGTGCAGTAGGGAAACCGCCGGGAAAATGCTTGCTCTACTCAGTGCGCTGCGAGCCACTGGGTAGAGAGGATGGGGTCCTGGATGGTGACTGCACACAGGGCCCCTCTCACTTAATACGTCTCTGAATAGTCTACATAATATTTTAAACATATAGGTTGTGTGATATCTTGCAAGTTGTTTAAAGCATTCAGTTTATTCCTAGGACACAGAATTGGGAAACAAGGGAGTGTACAACTCACTTGGCAATATTCTATTTACAGGCCCAGCAGGGAACCTAATTTGTATATTACACTGTTATGTTTTCAAGATTTCAAAGGAATGCTGGGTGCAATTAGCACTAGAAATTTTTTTTGGACAATTAACAGTGCTAACGGGATGCTGTCAGGAAACCAACGGTCAAAATGCCGACCCCTGTTTCCCGACTGTCTAATCCCAGCAGGGGGTCTAATGACATACGTCAAAATCCCGACGCCTCTCATTTTACCTACGCCGGGAGCCCGACGCCCGGTATACCGATTGAAGGTAAGCTGGGCGGCAGGCGCGGACAGCTGCAGGGGGGGAGGGTTAGGTTAGTGGCTCCCGGGGGGATATAGGGTTAGGCATCCCCCGGGAGGGTTAGGGTTAGGCTAGGGGAAGGGTGGCTAGGGTTAGGCACCCCCCTAGGAGACATAGGTTTAGGCTACGGGGAAGGGGGGTTTGGTTTAGGCACTTACAGGGGGGGTTAGGGTTAGGCACCCCTAAGGGAGGGTAAGGGTTAGGGGGGGGAGGTTAGGTCAGTAAATAGTTCAAATACTCACCTGTCGGATCATCACTGCCGGTCTTCCAGCGCCGGGCGGTACTCCATACCGATCCCGTGCTAACATTTCTAAGGACAAAAATGAACACAGACCAGCAGCTATTTTACTCACCAAGAAGAAGCTAGCGGAACAGAAGAGCGTAATCCAGCCTCTTCTTGTGGTTAGTAAAGCCACACTGCAACAGTTACAATATTTATTAGGACACTTGTCATGGAATACCTATGGACAGAATTTTCTGCAGGGACACCATTGTTTTATCTAGTGGGGTGGCCAGGCCACACCAATTCATAAGGTTTACAAAGGATATTTAAGAGAAAATAAGGGTATGGCTACATTTTCTTATAGAAAATAACAGCTACACAATTTAAGATTCCACTTTGAGATACAGCAGGAAACGAAGAGTTGTGGAGGCCACCATCACCAGAACTGTATAGTAATGCTGTACAAAGCTGGATGAGATCCCAGTCCCTCTACTACACAAGGATCTGAAGTGCATTGCTACAATTCTCACCAACCTGCTGAACACTATTCTCCACTCTTTGGTTTATGTCGATCAGGTCTTGGACAACACCATACTCATAATAAACCTGATCCAGACAATTCACTAGCAAATACTACCTTCATTAGTATTGTCACTCGACGCTGAAAAGTAACAGTATTCATTCTGATATTCTGGATATTATATCACAACCGTTCTCATTGTTAATATATCCAATGCCATATGACAAGGTTGTCCCTCTAACCATTCATTATTGCAGTGATAATTGAGTCCAATGTGGCTGTCAGGGCATTGATAATGCTTTTATCAGTACATTCAACTTCAACTGTGTTTTCATCCCTCAACGCTATTTTGCTGCATTATCTAAGGATCTAATATCCATTTTACAGTATATTCAACTCTTTGTGATCATAATACTTCTGCAGCAAAAAACTTCCAAGACTTCCATGAACTAAAATAGGAAAACGGCTAGACAGATACAGAACTGTTGCACCAGTCTGTTTAGACTATGTCAAAATTTTAAAATGGAATCCATTACCTAAATCTTGAACAATACATTCCGCGCTTTTGGAAAAAATGTGAGAATCATAGGCCACACATTTAAATCTGAGACTGATTTTTCAATGTAAAACTTTCATACCAAGACCTGGCACACCTGGTGTGATCATAAAGCTTTCCTTACCTCTTTTCTCATGTTAATGTAATTCTACAGAGTGCATTTTACTAGGTTCATACTGAATAGTTTTCCATTTCAATTTCTGCAGAAATAGTGGGTGCATGCATACATGCCTACTCTCCCGGGAGTCGCGGGAGGCTCCTGATTTTTGGGGTAACCCCCCGCACCCATGAAAAGAGTAGGCAAATCTCTTCCTAATGAAGTGGGCAGGATGGGGAGATTTTCTGAGAAATTTGGGAGGGGGTGGGGCTAAATGACGCAATTCACATTTAGCCCCGCCCCCTCCTCGTGGACCCGCAAATCACAGGGATTTCCTGTAAAGGGGGCAGGGCCTAATGACAGCTATAGTCTGCCCAGGCTATAAACCATAAGCTACAGTAAATTCCCACAGTAGTAACACTACTTGAGTATAATAAAGTGTTGTTAATAATAATAATAATAATAATAATAATAATAATAATAATAATAATAATATAGTGGTAGTCATAATTTCTTAATTAAGTCTACACAAAACATAAAAATGTCAGTTTACTGATCAATCTTTTTCATACTGATACCATATCAAGCAAATTACAATCTTCCATGTTACAAAATATATTAAATATTGAAATAATAACATACAGCATAATATTTTAGGAATGTGTTAATTTAAGCAATATATATATAATGTATTTTTACTAAATTTTCATTTTCCACAAGTCAATTTATTTTAAATCTAGATAACAATTTGTAGTACAAAAATGCAAATATAATATCAGAACATGACAATTGCAAATATAACACAACAGAGTGGTGTAAGAACTCATGTGGGTCATGTGCCAGCAAATGCAGGTGCTGGGGGCCTACGGAGACTCATTTCTTATTAATCTTAATAAAGCCACCTGCACCGGTGTTAAATCACTGTAGTGAGACCGCATACTGACACCAGATCGAATTCCTTGGTCCTCTTAATGCATATTAATCAGTTATACCCATGGAATATGTGGTAATTCTTGACCTAGACACCATGGCTTAGTTCTAAACAACATTAGATCCTAAGTATATATTACTTGCAATAAATTTACAGATGGAGTTTATATGAAACAAACTGTGCAGCACTGCATGGAGCAAAATAGTGCAGAGTAAACGTTATGTGCCACCTCTTAAATGTTCCTTTAAATTACATAGACTATAATGTCCACTAACACATACTGCGTTACCCTAATTCCGTATCATGGCCAGTGTTGGCATTGGTAGAAACTTGGTAGAGGGCATGATATCATCTACTGTAAGTCAGGTTAATGAGGCTGTCACTACAAAACAAGTGGCCTGCACAGCAATAGGATTTCCATAGCAAATAAAAGGGCAAATTAAGATGGTCAAACCATTTGCATTTCTATTATAATTTCCATTATTTGTTCCCATACGGTGTGTCTTTTAGTATATGTTATATTCCCACATATATGGACAACTGAACAATAACACTTCTCTGGTTCTGTATGGTATATTGATATATTTGTATGTATATATAGTGTATAGACCAGTGGTTCCAAAAGTTTTTTGAATCACGGTGCCCTAGAATATCAACATTGTTTTCACGACACCCCTAAGCCAAAATTTTGTTTATTGAGAAATTCTGGAAGAAAGGATTAAGTAAATTATGCTCACATGTCATCAGGCTCAGTTATGTAGTGGGTGACAGGTTTGTGCTTCTATTTGTCCACATATTTACATTACATTGACCATAGATAATTTGATTTGGTGCTGGACCACCAACCTGAGGCACCCCTGCAAGTGTCCCGAGGCACCCCAGGGTGCCACGGTACACAGTTTGGGAAGCACTGGTATAGACAGTAGCTATTGGCTTGACATATTCTATTCACGGCACTTGTCTTTATTATGCATAAAATATATTTTAAGACTCTTAATGAACATTGTTGAGAATATATTCTAATAACTACAATGCTTAAAAAGTATATTAAATGCTGGGATGTAACTAGTAGTGTGCATCGTGTCAACGTACAGGGCCCAGGATTCAGCACCGTCGCTGCCCCACAGCACCTGCATGTGGCTTGCGCAGTGCTGGAAATGGCACGCTGCAGCCAGTAGTGATACTGCAGAGCCATCAGGAGCATCCAAGGGATGATCCAGACAGGCCCCTGCAGCCTGTGGAGGTGCCTAGAGCGTCCTTAGGATATTCCAGGCAGTGCTCCTCTTCCTAGAGCCAGCGGCCCTGCACCCTAGGCGTGATATCATGATGTCACTGGTTTTAAATGGCATAGCCAGCACAGGGTGCTCTGCTGCCCTGTTATTGCACTGATTAAATGGACTGTCCACCTCAGATAATCAGCTGTACCAAAACTTCCATAAGCTGGATACACACCTAAAATACACAGTACATCTGCAGATGATGGTTGTTCATAGACACACAACAAACATCATATGTGATCTGGCCGCGGGAACCAGTGGCCGGGGGTCGCATCGCTCCTCCCTCCCTGCGGCCTCTGTACACACAGCGCAATGGACAGATATATCTGCCATCGGCTGTGCAACACACCCAACGCGTTATGTCTGTGAACGACGTCGTAACTAGAAATGTCCTGAACTACAGTGGTACGAGCTCTGAAGGTACCAGAAGATCCTGGCTGCCTAAGTTGGTTAGGGCCGGTGCTGCAGACTGTGCAGAGGGACTGAGAGAAAGTGACTGTTGGAGAGAGGGGTCAGTTACAGCTGTGTTGGCCCTGATGTAACGACTGAAAGAGAAGGGAGCGAGTTGGAGTCAGGTACCTGATTAAAAGAGAAGGAGTCCGTGCTCTCTAGTGTGAGGAGTCTGGCAGCTGACATTGGGCAGCTGCTACACAGGAGGCGGTTGAGGCTGGATGAGGAGGAATGATGAGCACAGTGTAGGACTGGGGCATGCAGGGGCCACCAGGGGAATGCAGTGATAGGGGTTCAAACTTAGGGGTGTGGCCAGCTTATAGAGGGGGTGTGGCCAGCCTCCGCATTAGCGAGTGCATGGTCTGGGCCCTTTTAAATACTGTATATATATATATATATATATATATAGTAAATCCTTCTAGTACATGTATGATAATGGATAATGTACCAGATTAATAAATGAATAATGTGCAGTATAATGTAACATATGTACAATGTATGATTCAAACGCCCAGTCTGGAACCTGATCCCTAGAGGAGGGGGTGGGCCCTTAGGCAGTGGGGCCCACCGGGGGTTCCAACCCTGGATGAGCAGAGGCAAATTGAGTATGGGAGCATATTTCTGCCCCCTTTAAGCAGAGGGAGAGAGAGAGAGCTTACCTGAGGGGGGAAGGCATTCAGAGTAGATATAGAGCTGGAGATTGTGGTCTATGAGAAGGAGAAGCTACTGGGGCTGTCACTTACATAAGGTGCTAACAAGGAGACGTCCGGAGAGGTGTGTAACTCTCCCCAGACTCAACACTATAGCACTGCAGCCACCTTACATCATAGGTAACCATCTTCTGACACCAGCTGAATAATGCAGAGTAACCAAGAGAATAGACTTTTCCTCAGTTCTCCTCACAGCTGATAAAAATATAGAGACTGCCTTATAAATGTATAATTAGTCAGTAGCTGTCTGAAGCTAGAATTTGTTGGCTACACAACGGAGAGTTGCTCTCACACTCCCAGAATCTTTATGGTAACTATGTGTATTTTATTCAATAGTATATTGTGCATCCTTGTGTTGTGACAGTCCACCACGAGCCATGCAGTCGGCTCACTAACATCTCAGTATATTCTGAATATTTCAGCAAGCCTATATTTGCCCCTACCTGCTCCTAAATTTTTTCCTGTGCCACCTTACTGCACTAACGAACTTTATTGTGATTTTTCTTTGATGTATGTATTGATATTTTATTGATGTTCTGGATTTCCGTATTTATTGTACTGCATGATATGTACGCATACACCTATGCACTTATTATTTTTGTATATGTGTCACTCTTATTGACTCCTCCCCCCTTCATGCAGGCAGCCGCGTAGTGTATCCCTGTGACTCATCTCTCCTCCCGTACCCTTCACAGCGTCCAGCGTTTCCCTGGTAACCCACCCCTGGACAGCAATCAAACACGTTGCGTGTTGTGATGTCATACTCTACGCGCCTTCTTGCCTGATGGCGCGCGAGGATGGTCATGGACACAATTGTTTGTTCACAGCTATTTAAGGTAAGCTTTTTCATTTGTCATATTTTCACACCCTGATGACAAGACCGTACAGGTCTTGAAACGTTTGGAATAAAGTCATTTTTCTCTATTTACAAAGTCCGTGGAGTGCCGCCTGTTGCTGTTTTTTAACAGACTTCGCATCTCTACATTATTTTAAGGAAGGCACCCCAGCATTATCGCATTGGAATAGTGAGTGCCCCTCTACATGTTCTATATATATATATATATATATTGTGACACAGTCAGATTAGGAGGTCCCTCTCCTGGGTAGGGGACTCCTTCCTTACACACACACACAGCAGCAGGGAAGCAGCACACCAGTCTGGATGCGAGTACAAGCTGGTCGGCGCCAGTCTTTATTGTACAATGTCAGAAATAACATAAAGAAAACACAAACATAAATCCTAGCCCTGTCGGGGCACTAACTTCACAGGTGGTTCCCTCACTACCAGAACCTGGCAGGGCCTAATGCCCTCACCAGCAACAAAGGCACAGCACAACACTCACAGTTAGGTTTTCAAGTGTCTCTGAGCAAACTCCCTGTCTGCTCTCCCAGTTGAGACACTCAGCCCTAAACACACTAGGCTTATATTGACCACTCTCAGGTGGAAACCCTAACAAGCCTGTTACTAGGCTGCGAGAACCAAAACCTGGAGTGGCCGTGGGTGGAGCCCTCCCTCTCCTCTCACCCACAACCCCCAGGTCCCAAACCGGCTTTTCAAAAAGCCGAGACTCAAGCCTGCTACATTGCAGACTTTCTCCTGGGGATTTAAAACACATAAGACAGGAATCTGGGATAAATGTCCCTGTCACAGACCACTTTACCAGTGATCCTATCACAATATATAAAATTGCCTATATATATATATATATCCATGTACTGTTTTGAGTATAACCCTGTACTAGATCTATATTTCTGTGTACTGGGGGTTAATTAGTAGTACTGAGTAGGAGATTAAAACAATGTTATGGTGTTAGAATCTAATGTAATATATTATTATTATTATTATTATTATTACTCCTCAAATAAATAAGTATACAGTATGGGGAAGTTAGATACTTAAATAGATATATATTAGTTTATAGGTGTCTTATCTTGATACATTTTGTACAAAACATTTTTAACTATTGAAAGTGATATTGTCATAATATATTCAACATTCCATAAGTAACTTTTCCTTTCAAGACTATGAAATAGTAGTGTTCTAACAGAATAAAACAAATATTATTTTGTTGGGATACCCTTTGTCTGCGTATGGTGTTTATGTTTGAGACCTTAATAGGTCTTAGCCCTTTCTCTACACCCATTCACTATTGTAGGGGTTTCTTGAGCCAACCCATTAGTCCACTTTATCGACTCGGGTGGAGGCATCACCAAGGTGAGATAGTGACAAGACCTTTGTAACTCTGCTGATCCCCAGAAAGATACTACAGAAGAGCAGTAAGCAGGTGTTACACCTACTTTTTAATTGATGCCCTCTGGGAGGTGCAGAGGGTGTAATCAGGGAATCTCATTAGTTTGGACCTGCCTTGCATGGCATTATTTTGTGATTCACTGCATTACAACACAGGAGATAGGGATATGATGGTATGACTTACAGCAAATCGCATCACATAGCCTCACTTACTTTTCCAGTGTGATCGGGAAACAGTTGCCCACCAGATTCAGCAGTCACTCTGACATTCCAGGCAATTAGACAGCCTACATAGATCAGTGATTCCCAACCTCGGTCCTCAAGGCACACCAACAGGCCTGGTTTTAGTGATACCCATGCTTGAGCACAGATGGTTAAATCAAAGTAACTGAGGTACTAATTAAGTCACCTGTACTCAAGTATGGCTATCCTTAAAGCCTGGACTGTTAGTGTGCCTTGAGGACCGTGGTTGGGAACCCCTGACATAGGTAATGCTGGCTATAGGGTACACATATAGCCGATGCACACACACAGCGTCAAGCATCGTGGCATAGTAGATCTCTTGCCGGGCAGCGACTAGGTGCGGCCGGCATCCTTTGCATCGAAGTCTATGGCTTGCTCGTGCATACACAATGCCATAGATGCGGGCTCACTAGTCGCGCCATCCATGCATCCTGAGATGAATGAGTGTGGCTACATCTGTATGTGCTTCTGTAGTAAAAATAGTGCTAGTATAGCTGTGGAGTTTATATTAAAAGTTTAACTAAGGTGAACATCCCTTTCAAAGACACTGCTATTGTCTTAATACATTATTCATCTCAATGTGAATCTGTCTGCTCATGCCAACCACACTCACTTTCAAACACTTGCTTACAGGTATCTGTTTGCTGTTATAATATAAAAGAAACATTGCTCAAAATCCTACTCATTCACAAAAGGAGATACACACATTTACATCGCTATGGCCACAAGTTCACTTCTGTTCCATCTTTTCAATGTGCAACATCTCTTCTAAAACTCACTTCTAAAACTCTCACTTTAGTAAATTTACCCCCTAGCGTCTATACGCTGTGAAACGCCTAAAGCGTCCGAGATGCTCCGAGAGGAGTAGCGTACTATATTTTTCTTCAAATTTTGCTTGTTATTCACAACGCACACATGGCCCGATTCAGACCCGCTTACTAGATGCGTTCGCACGCAGCCATCAGCTGCTAAAGTATGAAAATCCCACGATCGCGCGGCAAGGCATTAGTACGCCCACTATGTCTTGGTGTGAGATCGTGGTGTGTATTTAGATGCTCACCAGCCTGTCTTAAGACGCCCACTTTCCCTTAGTGATGCACGTCATCTCCAGGAAGTGTATTCAACAAACGGTAACATCGGATCCATACGCAGCACTTGTGGCAGACAATACCCTACCGCAAGCACTGTGAGTGCTTCAGTGTGTAATTCAGCATGTGACGTGTATTATGACGCTGCGTGTTAATTATGCACGCCTCTGAAGCAGCGTTGAGATGCACAGACACGCCTGCGTTCGCACCACCACACCCGTTTCCATCGACCAACCCCTGTCACCACCAACAAACGGTTTGTCCTGTCACTCATTCTAGCGAGGTGTCTATGTAGATCACATGACCTGGTTTTCACACATGCACTGCGTCTTATACGCATGTGCAGATTCCAAACATCGGCAGGCTATGTGCGAATGCTGCCTAGCGAGCGGGTCTGAATCGGGCCCACACAGAGAAACACCATCCACAGTGTGCTAGAGAAGCTGTGCTGAGACTTTAATCGCACATTAATTAGCTTCAAACATGTACAAAGTCGCACAAGCAGCACAATATAACTTGGCGTGAAAAAAGCAGTGGCTGCTCACATTAGAGCGATTCTTACACAGATATACAAATGGCGCTTATTAGATTGATCAGTGTAACCTAGCCTTGTAGTTTTGTCGCTCCTAGTTTTATTTATGAGAATAAGACGCACATTTTGAACGAGAAAGACGCTCGGCGTAACCGAGTTGCCCGGGACCTGGTGCAAAGAAAGTAGCTATTTGCCGCGACTTGAGCACTTGAGCAACAGTGTAAAAGGACACATCTGTATTACTATATTTATAAATATAGAAGGGAAAGACGGAATAACACTATTAAAAAATAATCAATAGACTGTAACGGAACAAATAAATAAATATAACAGATTTGTCAGGTCTAGTCATTGTAATGTGCCAAATTTGCATAAGTACATTAATTAGTCTTCCTTTGTTTCTCTCCACAGACATATTAAAGTAACAGATGCAGCTGCCTTGATGTGAGATAAAATCTGTGTCCTTTATAATTCATGATGTCACTTTTGTCAGATGCAATTTCCAGTCATCATATTTCCAACAAAGAAAAATTCAATCTGGTGAGGAAGAAAAACACTGCGGAGCACCTTACAGCTCGGCCTTCATTAACCAGTTTTCAGGTCCCAGCAACCAGCCATAGCGCTAGAAAATCTGCAATTACTTTGAAATGTCTAAGGGGATGAAACATATTTGATGCATGCAGGGTGGTGATATTTGTGAAAAGCTAAGGGACAAAATTATAAAATCAATTACAAATACACATTTGTTCAAAGATTTTGCACTATCTGTTGGTAACCCTTGTGCAGGAGCTATTAGTCAAAATGGACTTACACTGAAACAAAACACAGAAATGAAAATAAAGGGACTAGTTTGCAGACACTTGGGACTTCTATACATTTCATAGAGTAAATAAAGGGTTAAGCAGTAAGTAGTCAATTAAACCACACATCCATGAATTAAAAAAAAAGTAATAAATGATTTTCCTAATTCAAAAGGAAGAAAACCCTTACCTTGAGTACTGTCAGCTACATGTAGGTTCGGATAGGTGAAACACACACTGAATCATTCTGCTAATCTACAATGTTTCTGTTTGCCCATTTATAATTAAATACCATCTGTTAATTTTGTAAGCTTAAAAAGGGAAACGTAATATAAAGACACATCTGACATAAGATTATTAGCAAAAAGGGTCAATGGAAATAAAAATTCTATTTGCAGAAGAAATTTGTCCAATTAAATATTATATCACTGATTTTTCAAAGTGAAGACTATAATAATTTCAATTCTATGGCAATACATTTATGCAGCATAAGAAACGGATGCCTACATGGAGAAGAGGACAGGTCCAGGTATTGTAGGTGAGTATGTGTGAGTGTGTATGTGTGTAATAAACTTATACTGTCAACGGTGTGTGTGTCTTGTCTTTATTTAAACATTTCTTTACAGGTGAACTAGAGGTACAGCGAGCCCTTAATGCCTGCATGCTGGTACTTGTGGATCTCCAAGAACCAGCATGTGGGGAAGGCTTGCTGGGACCTGTAGTTCTACTGTTAAAGACAATGCTTTTACATCTCTGTTTACACTACACTTTAAACTATCAACCCGGCACCCACCGCCCAGGGTTGCCGGGGATAGGCCCGGGCTATCAGCCCAGGCCTGGGGTGCCCTGGAGAGGAGGACCCCTTTACTGGGGACCTGGTGAAACTGTTCCCCAGGCTGTGGCATTACACCCCTGCTAGAAAGAGTCTGGTGCTAGTTATGGCAAATACAGGAGACCCCTATTAATTTTGTACCCTGTATTTCCAAAACCAGGACCGGCACACATAGCCCAGTGCTGGTTGTGCTAAATACAAGGTACCCCTACATCTTTTGTCCCCTGTATTTTCAAAACCAGGACTGGCACTGAAAAGTCCAGGTCTGGCTTTTAGGGGGGTGACCTCACAGAAATTTTTTTGGGGATTTAACAATTTCAAGTTAAACACAGATGCATGCACAAAACTCACTGATCTGTGCATACATCTGTGTCAAACCTGCTCATGCTGAAAACAAGAGCATGAAGCAGGTGTAATCATTTGGGGATTTGAAGTACGATTTTGTGTTAGATTTTATATCAAATATTAGTAAATAAGGGATTTGTGTGTTGGTCTATGTAAAAATAAGAGTCATGGTATAACATACCTTGGTTAACTCTTTTTTGTTGAGGTCCATAGGGTCCACAGGAAATACCATGGGGTATATGAAGTTGGAGCGATCCAATGCACCAAACAGCTCAAGCTTTGTAGCTCCCAGCATGCACTGGTCCTCCTCCCTATATACCCCGCCCAGGCATTAAGTTTGTAAAAAAAGGCTAAAGAACAGATCCCAACTGAGGCCAGTTGCGTGAGGGTGGGTGCCCTGTGGACCCTATGGACCTCGAAGAAAAATAGTTAACCAAGGTATGTTATACCATAACACTTATTTCTTCTTCAGGGTCCATAAGGTCCACAGGAATTACCACGGGGACGTCCTAAAGCAGTTACCTTAAGGGTGGGGACGCTCCTGCGCAGAGAGGAGAATCCGCCGCCCAAAGGAAGCATCCTGGGAGGCAAAAGTATCTCAAGGTAGCCAGGCAAAGACCTAAGTCTAATCCAGCCTGAAGAAAAGCCAGTACTCTTGATACTGGCTTGTGGTAGGATGTAGAGTGCTATATACCAGGCCCAGGGGATAGGTATACAGAGAGATAGACCAAACCTCTGAGACCAACAGCAATAGTAGTACTGCACACAAACACTAACTGCGAGCGTCTCCTTATAGTGAACCAGACGTGGGAATCCGTACCTGGAAGTGTGCGTCTGGCAGGGAGGAGCAGCCGGGGGAGTGCTTATCTCCCCTAGGCTGCGATTTTGACGACTGGGTACGCTGACCTCACAGTAGCAAGATGTTGAATAGTGAGCTCTAGTGCATCTTACCACCCATCCACGGCGACAGGGTGGGTGTCCGTTGAACCCAAAAACTCAAAGAAAAAGAGTTAAAGGTGTTATACCATAACTCTTATTTTCTTCTTCGGGTTTCATAGGGTCCAAAGGAACTACCTTGGGGATGTCCTAAAGCAGTTCCCTTAAGGGTGGGGATGCTCCTGAGCAGAGAGGAGAATCCGCCGCCCAAAGGAAGCATCCTGGGAGGCAAAAGTATCAAATGCATAGAATTTGATGAAAGTGTGGACCGAAGGCCAAGTTGCCACCTTGCACTACTGTTCTGCGCTATTTGTTTAAACGCCTATGATGGTCCCACAGACCTAGTAGAATGTGCTGTCACCGCGTTCAGAACAGGGAGATCAGCCTGAGTATACTGTACACATGAAAAATAGTCATACGCAGCCAACGAGCCAGAGTCTGCTTATTAACTGGCCAGCCTCGCCTATGAAGGTCATATAACACAAAAAATGCATCTGATTTTCTGATGGAATTGGTACGATAGATACGAAGAGCTCGAACAACATCCAGTGAAGCTTCACCTACAGAAAGGCCAGAAGACCGAAAGCCTGGGATTACAATTTCTTTATTCATATGAAAACAGGATACAACCTTTGGAAGGTAACCCGCCCTTGTATGGAGGACAGCTCTATTCTGGTGAAAAATCAAAAATGGAGAGCGACATGAAAGTGCTACCAAATCACAAACTCTGCGAGCTAAGGAGATAGCGAGGAGAAAAAGCATCTTCGCTGTCAACCATTTGAGATCCACTTTGTCCAAGGGTTCAAAGGGAGGAGCATGCAGTGCCTTGAGAACTAAGGCTAAATCCCACAGTGGAACAAATGGAGGTTGCAGACTGAGAACATCCTGAAAATTTTTTCTAACATCTAGCAGAGTGGCAATTCTGCGCTTGAACCAAACTGACAATGCAGAAACCTGAAATTTCAAGGTAGTCAGATGAAGACCTAAGTCTAGTCCAGCCTGAAGAAAAGCAAGAACTCGGGAGACCCTGAAAACCTTAGGGTCATATTTTCTGTGGTAACACCAAAGAAAGAATGATTGCCAAATCCTGTGATAGATGCGGGCCGGAGCGGGGTTCCTCGCCCTCAGCATCGTCTGAATCACGGAAGTAGTAAAACCTTTGGCCTTTAAGACGGAAGACTCAAGAGCCATGCCATCAAAGCCAGCTGGGGTAGATCCTGAAATAGGCCCATGGCCAGAGTTGGGTTGGGGTGTTAAAAAGCCCAAGGGGTTTATTTACCAAACAGCGTGTTTTCAAATTAGCCGATTATCAGTGGCTTTGACTGCTGAATTTAAACCGTCAATGGTAATAAAAGCTAAATCAAGCTTGTATTGCAATTATTGCTTATTGCTATTTTAAATCCAGAATTCAAAGCTGCTGATAATCAGCGGTATTGAAATCCCACTGTTTAGTAAATATACCCCCAGCAGCATGTGCGTGCATTGCATAATTTAGGAGCTTACAATGACTACTTTAACATGTTAGTCTTAGGAGAAGCATAGTTGCCAATGGGATACAGTCAATATACCAACGGACGGGAAGCCGTCCATTGAAATCCCGCTGTTTACATCCCGACATGGGACTAAAGGCAGGCGTCTAAATTCAGACTCCTATCTTTAGCCCAACGACGGAATCCCGACAGGACGGCTTACCGAACGAATGTAAGCGAGGACACTTAGTGGTTAGCTGCGCAGGGGGGTTAGGTTTAGGGTAGGGGAAGGGGGCGTTAGGGTTAGGCACCACTGAGGGGGAGGGTAAGGTAAGGCACCCCTCCGGGAGGGTTAGGTTTAGGGGGCAGGGGGAGGGTTAGGTATTCAGCTGCCGGGATTTCATACCCAACCCTTGCCAACAGACAGTAAACATACTGACAGTACTACCAACTTTGTAGTAGTACATTAGTAAAATAAGAATAAGTTAAATATGGCAACCTCATGAAATACATGTAGCCAGATTCATATGTATGCAGGGACGAGGGGACTACAGGTGCCCATATCCCTTATAGACAGACCCACTGACGAGAATATGAAACTGCTGCATTACCTTTTCTAGCGCTACCAAAGATCTTCTTACTGTGATGTGTAAGCTCTTAGAGCTGGGTATACTGTACACATAATGTTTTCTATCTATAATGTAGACAGTAAGTGTAGTTATAGACCAGGTTAGTGTTATGATGGACTCTTTATGCTGCATTCAAACCAATGTATTAACCAATAATAACATTTCAAATATATGCTTGGAACAGGGCCGGGTTAAATACGGTGGGGGCCCCTGGGCAACAAATGTGTGGGGCCCCCATCGATAGAAGTTGTGTAAATATATACATATATATATATACACATTTTAACATTTATATATATACACATACTTTAACCTTTTCTATATATATATACATACACACACACAAACATACATTGTGCTTCCTGCTTGATGTGTGTGTCTATATATATATATATATATATATATATATATATATATATAGACGCACATACACACACACATAGACATAGACACAGAAAAACAGATATACATTAGTGTTACTTACTTTAGTGGCAGCAGTCCAGCAGCAGAATAAGGAGGCGGAGCCAAAATGCAGGGGGCGGGGCTTAATTGCGGCTCGGTTAAGATTAAAGAAAAATTCCTGCTGATGGTGCCGGGGACAGAGTAGGGGGGCCCCTTATGTGTGGGGACCCCGGAACGACCGCCCCTTTCGCCCTCCCTATAATTCGGCCCTAGCTTGGTATATAATTTATGCATGGAAAATGTTATACCAGTTATTGCAGCACCAGTGACTTTATAAGCCCCGTTGTGTTTCAGGAGACGAGTGTACCGATCTCATATGAGGCAGTGATCTGTCATGTATGTGATGATGTTAGTAAGGACAGTGCTGTATGTGACAGAACAGGCATCACAATGTCAGGAGAGGAACATAGGCACAAAGGAAGTCACATATGGTGAGTAAAAAGGGTACAAATCAAGGTCACCAAATGTATAGAGTAGTGACGTGAAGCGGCTAAAAATTAGTTAGAAAGATTGTTTTGTTAACCATATCTATATATGAAACAAAGTTCACCTCACACAAATTGAAATTTTATTTTAATCAACCAAAATAACACTACTAGGATGCAACATTGAATGCATTATCCATAATTGCAATGCATTATAACAAGGTTGTTCACTTTTACCTAGTAAACATCTATACAACACTATAAGGCCTGTTTGTATTCATGCACATATGAGCTCAGCAACATTACTTTAGCCCTGTGACAAACTACTTGGGTTTTCAACATAATGGATAGAATGGAACCTGCAGTAGTGCAGCAAATCATATAAATGGAAGCACTAAAGACAGGCTTGCTTCCGGAGAACAGATTACTACATCATGCCCAAGTTAAGTATTAAAGATACACGATTAGCATTAACAAATAAATATAGCCTCAGAGTAAACTAAATCTGCCATACTGTAAACTATAAAAAAGATCATTCTAAAATGATGATCTTTTTGACTCAAACTAACAGTGAGCATGCTTTTGCCATTGTTCTTTATATATGTATAAAGTAGAATAATAAAAGTATATCATTTTTTTTTGCGATCAGTAAGTATTTTTAATCTGCCAACCCAAACAGACTGCATTGCAACAGAAATAGCAATTTAATCATCATGGTAAAAGTAATAGCATTAGAAGCTTTGCCGAAGCATTCTGGGGAGGTATGGTTGACCCATGTTGGGGGTTCAGCTATGCCTCCCTTGCACTACCCGTTTCCCTTCAAAGTTGTGTGTACATGTAAATATACAATTTTTCAGATGGATTTTTTGTACCAAGGAAAGGATAGATACAAGTGTGCCTTGACAACGAGGACAGCTATGAAATATAGTGTATGGATGGGAGTGGTCCGACTGCAAAGATAAAGATGCGTGCAACTCACAGAACACACGTAAATGTATATATATATATTTAAAATATATATATAAAATATATATATAATTCCATGACAACAATGTGGTAGCAATTACAGCCAATTTGTGTTCAGCTTATCTTCCCCAATGTTCTAATGTGATCTGATTTAGTTATAAAGCTGAGACTGCAGTCATTTAAGCTACTGTGAATACACTGAGCCTGTCTCAGTGTATTACTCCACATTCTTTACTGTACAATTTAGCAGAGCAAGTTTCAAACGCTGTAATTTAAAAACGGTCTCTTCTGTTATTGAAGCACCCGCTTCTTACCACTGTAACATGCTATAGAGTTAACATTTGGCAATGGGTAGTAGACAACGAGATTGGAACCACCATTTACGAAGACTGAAACAAGACTGTCACCTCCATTTACTACATTCCAACGTACAAGACATACAGTACGGTATGTTGGTGAGTAGCATTAACCACATGTAATTTCCTGAGTGGTCTTTCAGTTTCCGCGCGTCTTTTCTCTCTTCTTTTGGAGGTAACACAGCCCAGAGGGAAAGATTCCCGACAATTATCATACATTGGGGACTCTCACACTTCCTAATGGACTGCTTTTAATGTTGTTTTCTTTTTCACTTATAAGCTTGCAGTATAGATGCACTTCCACCACACTGGGAAATTGTGTGGATACCTATATGTTTTAAAGCACATTTTAGTACTAATTTATCACCATCTATAGTTGTAAAAGCGTTTTGAACCCAACGAGGGATTGTATATGTAATTTTTCCAGTTGTGTGATAAATATGATGTATTGATCCTGATTAGGGAGCACCTGTTCAATGGTTCTTTATTGCATGTCCCTAAATTGTGAGTGGAGATTTCCACTTATGAACTAAGCTGCACCAATCTTTGGAGCACAGGAGATATTTTTGTTTATTCTATACTCATCACATCTCTTGATGTAATGTTGGAAGCCTGGCAACCATTTGATGCTTTTGTTTGGGATTGCTGCTTTAAGCATCTTCATTTTTATACAGTAGCTAAAGGGCTGTTAAGAGATTTTTTGAGGTTTGTATGTAGCGAAATAAATAGCTTAGCCAAATTAATTTGTTGTTTTGCCTACTCACTGGAGCCATACTAACATTTTGGCAGGTCTGTGGCCGTTGAGGTGTGCTTTGGCAGCTCTGTCTTATATTTTGTTAAACAATAAAGTTAATATTTTAACTACTGGAAACTCTCTTCATTTTACGCATTATTATTTGAGAATAGGACTATTTTGTAAAGTAAAATAATATATATTATTAGGGATGAGCGGGTTCGGTTCCCTGAGAACCGAACCCACCCGAACTTCGGGGATCCGGGGCGATCCGAGCCCAAGCTCGGATCTCCCTGTCTGCCCCGGATCCCTCTCCCGAGGCAAAACCTCGAGATCTGCTGTCGGATCTCGAGGTTTTGCCTCGAGCGGCCATTTTAAAAAAAATGCCTTTGCCTTTAATGGGCAAAGTGCTGATTGGCTGACAGAGCCGTCTGTCACGGCTCTCAGCCAATCAGCATTATGGTGCTCATTTGCATGTAGCACGGACTCGTGAGATCCGTGCTACATGCATCTGTGTGATTGACAGTGACACAGAGCACAGATGGGTCAGTGAGACCCGTCTGTGCTGCTGTGTATTTCAATGACACAGATGCACGCACGGACCAGGAGATCCGTGCTACTTGCATCTGTGTCATTGACACAGAGCACTAACGGGTCCGTGAGACCCGTCTGTGCTGCTGTGGTAAAAAAAAAAAAAAAAACCTGTGTAAAAAGAGAAAAAAATGGCGTGCCCCCCCCCAAAAAAAGAGCAACCAGCCCCGGGCATTAGTGACCCAGTGCTGGGTGTGCTTAAATACAGGGGACAAACGACATAGGGGTCCCCTGTACTTAAACACAACCAGCACCGGGCTAGTCAGAACCAGAGCTGGTTGCCAAAATACGGGGGACAAACGACGTAGGGGTCCCCCGTATTCTGCGCAACCAGCTCTGGGCTCTGATCCGGTCCTGGTTCTGGAAATACAGGGGAAAAAAATGAGTAGGGTTCCCCTGTATGTTCCAGAACCAGCACTGGACTTTTTCTAGCGGGGGGCTGATGCCACAGCCAGGGGAGCCCTTTCACCGGGCCCCCCAGCCGCAGCATCAGCCCTGACCGCTAGTCAGCCCAGGCCGGGGATCCCTGGAGAGCTGGGGACCCCCCCAATAAAGGGGTCACCCTCTCCAGGGCTCCCCAGGCCCAGGCTGATAGCCCGGGGCTATCCCCGCCACCCCTGGTGGCGGTGGGTGGCGGGTTGATTGTGTGGTGTGGTGTAAATAAAGAATATCAAACATTGTCTTTACAAGTAGAACTGCAAGTCCCAGCAAGCCTGCCCCGCATGCTGGTACTTGGAGAACCACAAGTACCAGCATGCAGGGCATTAAGGGCCCACTAGTACCTGTAGTTCACCTGTAAAAAAATGTTTAAAAAAAACACAGGACACACACACCGTGACAGTATAAGTTTATTAAACATACATACACACACACACACACACACACATGTACACATACTCACCTATGTAACCTGTAGCATCGGTCCACTTGTCTGGTAAAGTATCCCTAGGGGACCTGTGAAAAAAAACATACTCACCATCTCCTATGCGAGGTTCTGTCCTCTTCGTTCCAAAGTAGGCATCCCCGGACTTGGCAAAAAAAAAAAAACGAAAACGCGATCCACGAACTTAGTACCGTTCTATAGAACGGTACTTCCCGAATGAGAGCTTAGCGGCGGGGTATCACCATGGAAACCCCGCTGCTAAGCGTTCATTGGCTGAGAGAGGCCATCTCCCGTCTCTCTCAGCCAATGAACGGCTCCCTCCATTGTAGTCAATGCTGGGAGCCGCAAGGTTATTAAAGTTTACCCTGCGGTTCCCACCATTGACTACAATGGAGGGAGCCGTTCATTGGCTGAGAGACGGGAGATGACCTCTCTCAGCCAATGAACGCTTAGCAGCGGGGTTTCCATGGTGATACCCCGCCGCTAAGCTCTCATTTGGGAAGTACCGTTCTATAGAACGGTACTAAGTTCGTGGATCGCGTTTTCGTTTTTTTTTTTTTGCCAAGTCCGGGGATGCCTACTTTGGAACGAAGAGGACAGAACCTCGCATAGGAGATGGTGAGTATGTTTTTTTTCACAGGTCCCCTAGGGATACTTTACCGGACAAGTGGACCGATGCTACAGGTTACATAGGTGAGTATGTGTACATGTGTGTGTGTGTATGTATGTTTAATAAACTTATACTGTCACGGTGTGTGTGTCCTGTGTTTTTTTAAACATTTTTTTTACAGGTGAACTACAGGTACTAGTGGGCCCTTAATGCCCTGCATGCTGGTACTTGTGGTTCTCCAAGTACCAGCATGCGGGGCAGGCTAGCTGGGACTTGCAGTTCTACTTGTAAAGACAATGTTTGATATTCTTTATTTACACCACACCACACAATCAACCCGCCACCCACCGCCACCAGGGGTGGCGGGGATAGCCCCGGGCTATCAGCCTGGGCCTGGGGTGCCCTGGAGAGGGTGACCCCTTTATTGGGGGGGTCCCCAGCTCTCCAGGGATCCCCGGCCTGGGCTGACTAGCGGTCAGGGTTGATGCTGCGGCTGGGGGGCCCGGTGAAAGGGCTCCCCTGGCTGTGGCATCAGCCCCCCGCTAGAAAAAGTCCAGTGCTGGTTCTGGAACATACAGGGGAACCCTACTCATTTTTTGTCCCCTATATTTCCAGAACCAGGACCGGATCAGAGCCCAGAGCTGGTTGCGCAGAATACAGGGGACCCCTACGTCGTTTGTCCCCCGTATTTTGGCAACCAGCGCTGGTTCTGACTAGCCCGGTGCTGGTTGTGCTTAAGTACAGGGGACCCCTATGTCGTTTGTCCCCTGTATTTAAGCACACCCAGCACTGGGTTACTAATGCCCGGGGCTGGTTGCTCTTTTTTGGGGGGGTGCACGCCATTTTTTTCTTTTTTTACACAGGTTTTTTTTTTTTTTTTTTACCACAGCAGCACAGACGGGTCTCACGGACCTGTCATTGCTCTGTTCCAATCACACAGATGCATGTAGCACGGATCTCCCGGGTTCGTGCTACATGCAAATGGGCACCATAACGCTGATTGGCTTCCTGTCTGCCACTGCAGTGCCACTCCTAGATGGGCCACGTGTTTGTGCCGCCCCCTTGTGTCGCTTAGCATAGTCATCCAGCTTCCTCGGTACAACCTTTTGGCCTAAAAACAATATTGTGAGGTGTGAGGTGTTCAGAATAGAGTGGAAATGAGTGGAAATTAATGTTATTGGGGTTATTAATAGCGTAGGAACAAAAAAAGGCCCATTTATGTGATTTTAGCGTTTTTTTTTTATTTTTTAAGAAAAAATCCAGATCCAAAACACAAAACCCAGAACCCAAAACACGGAAGGGTGGTTTTGGCAAAACCAATCCAGATCCAAAACACGAAGAAAGATCCAGATCCAAAACCAAAACACAAAACACGAAAAGTGTCCGGTGCACACCCCTATATATTATACATATTTGCAGTATATGTGTAAAGTGGTGAACATAGCACTTTGTGATGAGCTGAAAGCCACGGAATAAATAAGATAAATAACTATGGAGATTGGTGGAAACACTCCTATTACAAAGTTTGTGAATAGACCGCTGGTTGTTTGGCAATAGCACTATAAAACTGCAAATTAATTTTATTTATGGTACACTGTAGCACTATAAAACTTTTCAATTATAAATGGTTCATATGTATTTCAATAGTTTTAAAAACATAATGCAAAAGGACTGTACTAAGTAAACATATATTGTGAATTTTCTAGTAAGCTACTATGTCAGCTTGGCTGATTATGGGATATATTATTTTTAACATTACTTTGGATAACTGTTTACTACAATATGTACCATATATTGAACACATGCCTTGAAGAAATATATTAGCTAATTATAATGTAGTGTTTAATGGATATAAGAGCTCATCCGGCAAAATAAAAAAAATAATAGTTATAATAATTCCTTTGTTGTTTGTTATGATAATTGTCTAGGTGCGATAAGAGCCTCATTTACACATGAACGCACATGCTACAATATAATGTATGTATATTGTGCAATCCTGAAAATAAACATGTTGCATGATTTAAATGTATTTTATCTATAATTTTAGTTATTTTAAGTAACAAGCAGGGCGTATCTATAATGGATGCAGGGTGTGTGATGCACACAGACCCCTGGGTCCAGGGGGGCCCACAACGCACACCCTGCACCCAAATTTTTTATACTTACCTCTCCAAAGCCATTTTTCTGGCGTTTTGCACATGCACAGTAGGGAAATCGCAGAGAAAATGGCTGCAGGCCCATTTTCCCAATGACCTGCGCATGCACATTGGACTGGGCACAGATTAGTGCCCATAGTCTGCTGTTTCGTCAGTGTGCTGCCGGCCGCCGGGGAGAGAGGAGGGGGCCCCGGATCGGGAATGAATATGGGACCCCTCCTCTCTTAATACGCCCCTCGTGACAAGTATATTTTATGTTAATGTTTCTTTGTAAGTGAGAGATTCTGTTTGTGATTGAGTCTGAATCTGTATACTAAGTGCTACGAGGCAGCGACCGCTGCTTTTTCTCACACCAAGTTCTGTTGTGCTTCATCGTTGACTTTGTAGGTATATAAAACTAATTCCTGTGCTGTTAAAGTTGCAGCCCAGAGTCTCTATCACATGTGGGCCTGATTCAGCTTCAGGAATAGAGTAATATATCTCAAGTAACTGTGAACCTGGACAAACCATGGTGCAATGCAAGGGGTGCAAATTAGAGATGAGCTGGTACGGTTCTCTGAGAACCAGACCCACTCGAGCTTCGTGATCCGAGGCGAGATCAGAGTCCGGGTCGGGTTTTCCCACGTGACTCGGATCTGAAAAATAGGCAAAAGGTCATCCTCCCGCTGTCGGATTCTCGTGGGTTTGGATTGTAAAAAGGTCCTGGTGATTGGCGCCATTTTCACTCCGGCTGTGGAGAGTGTACAGAGCAGACGTGCTCTGTTCTTCAAGGGTGCAGTCAGTGTTGTGTGTTGTTGTCAGTGACTTGTCACTATTTGTTCAAGGGTGCAGTGTTGTCAGGCTGGGGCTGCAGTACATAAAGTGGGGGGTGCCGCTGTGTCACTCACTGTTGTCCTGTCAATCAAGGGGCAGTGGCTGCAGTAAAAAAAGTGCTGCTTCTGTGTTGTCCATAAAGGGGCTGGGGCTGCAGTTCATAAAGGGGTGCTGTGTCATCCAGGGGTGCTCTGTCAATCCAGGGGTGCTCTTCAACAGTGTAAAAAAAATAAGTTAAAATAAACAAAATAAAAAATATTTTTTGTGTGTGTACGCTAGGTATTGAATAGTTAGTAACTAGTTACACTATTATTGTTCGGTGACACTGCCAGCCAGACCGCAGTTTATCATCCACGTATTTGTGACTCTGCAGGTGGTCCATCCACACTCCGCTGCTCCACAAGGGTGCTTTGTTGTCTACAAAAGAACTGCTGCCTCGTCCAGGGGTGATCTGCCACAGTGTAAAAAAAAATAAACGTTAAATAAATTAGCATTCGACAAAAAATAAAAAGATCTTTTTTTATGTGTGTGCATGCAAGTTAGTAGTTACGCTATTATTGTTCGGTGACACTGCCGGCCAGACCGCAGTTTATCATGCACATACATATTTGTGACTCGGCAGGTGGTCCATCCTCACTCCACTGCTCCGCAGGGGTGCTGTTTTGTCCATAAAGGGGTGCTGTGTTGTTCATCAAGGGGCTGCTGCCTCATCCAGGGGTGCTCTTCCCCAGTGTTAATAAAAAAAATAAAATTTAAATAAGTTAGCATTCCACAAAAAATAAAAAGATTTTTTTTTGTTTTGCTTTTTGTGCGTGTGCGCTACTTAGTAGTTACGCTATTATTGTTCAGTGACACTACCGGTCAGACCGCAGTGTAAGTTTGTTGATATGGAGGATGATCAAATTAGAGGAGAGCAGGAACCACATACTAGTGCTGCCAGCAGTCATGATGACGGTACAAGGCCATCAACGTCATCTACGAAGGCCGATGCCCAAGGGCTTAAGTCAGGGCATGTAAAGTCAAACAAGCAATGTTTTACAGTGTTAAAAAAAGGTCAAAAGCTAAGCTAGCTGCAGAGAAACAAAAACTTGGCATTATGCCATTTACTACATGAAGTGGCAAGGAAAAGATAAAGCCTTAGCCTTTATTTATGGCTGGTGGTTCTGCATCTTATGATGATGTAAGCCCTTCTCCCTGTAGAAGTGTCAAAAAAATTAAAATCGCTAAGGCACATGAACCAACTGTGTGCTCAGAAAAGTCACAGATCCCCGAGGAGAGTCCAAGTGTGTCCACGGTTGCCATGTGTGAGCCTGACCTTTCCAATACTGTACTTGAAGAGAATCCTCCTTCCACCACGTGTGTACCCTCTGCAAATGTGGAGATGAGCAGCACAAGTCAACATGCTGACGTAGAAATCGAGGATGCTTCTGTGGAATTGCACCAGCAGGATATTTCTATAGTTGGCACTAATATGGATGGTGAGGATGTTGATTATGAGGATGTTGATACCGAGGATGTTGTTTGTGTAAATCAGGCAAGAGTTGTTGCCCATGTTATGAAAAAGCCCATTGTTATGTCGGGGCAAAAGACAAAAAAAATCCACCTCTGATGTGTGGAATTATTTCCACCCAAATCCAGACAACAATTGTCAAGCCATCTGTAACGTTTGCAAAGCTAGAGTGAGTAGAAGTAATGACCTTAACCGTCTAGGAACCTCCTCCCTGTTACGTAACTTGCAGCGCATTCATCAAATTTAAAAGTGTTTTTCAAATTTGGAAACTTTGGCTAAAAATGTAACAATCAGTCCAGCGTCACCTAGCTGCTCCTTTGTCACTGTTAGATCCAAGCGCCTGCAATCTCAACTACCAACAGCTGCATCATCAACAACATCCTCAATCAAGATCAGAAATAGTCCTGCTTCCAATTTCATAACAATGACTGACTCCTCTCCTATCCGTGATTCCTCAGAAGGATCCTTGAGTGCTACGCCTGTTGCTGCTGCTGTGAGTGAATCTTCATCCCAGAAGGGGACCAGGAGGAAGCCTACTTTTAGTAGTTTAACAAAACAATTGACTATCAAACAATCCTTTGCAAGGGGGAACAAGTATGACAGCAGTCACCCAGTTGCATAGTGGATTACTGATGCCATAACAGCTATGCTGGTATTAGATGTGTGTCCGGTATCCGTCATTAATACAGTGGGTTTTAGACAGTTAATTGAGGTCCTGTTATCCAGCTACCATGTCCATTCAAGATTCCACTTCACTAGAACAGCAGTTCCCAGTCTGTACAAGGCCATTAAAAGTAACCTTATTAGTGTCCTCTGAAATGCCGTTGTACCCACTATACACTTAACCACAGATATGTGGACAAGCGGGACAGGGCAAACTAAAGATTACATGACTGTGACAGCCCACTGTGTAGGTGTATTGCCTCCAACAGTGCAAACAGCAACAACAGCAGCAGCATCTAGCAAATGCCAGCTCATTCATTGGCAGGCTACTCTGTGTATCACCGGTTTCACTAAGAGGCATACCGCCGAGAACCTCTTAGAATAACTCATTGCAAAATGGCTTACCCAACAAACTCTCCTCAGGATTTGTGATTTCTGACAATGCCACCAATATTGTGAGAGCATTACATCTGGGCGAATTCGAACAAGTCCCAGGTTTTGCTCACACAATTAATTTGGTGATGCAGCATTTTTTTTTAAAAATGACAGGGGCGTGCAGGAGATGCTTTCTGTGGCCCGAAAAAATTTGGGACGTTTTCAACATTGAACAATTGCATGTTGAAGATTTCAGCACCAGCAAGTACTGTTGATTTTGCCCTGCCATCAGCTGAAGCAAGAGGTAGTAGCCAGGTGGAATTCTACCCTCTATATGCTTCAGCGGATGGAGGAGCAGCAAAAGGCCATCCAAGGCTACACAACGGCCTATGACATAGGGAAAGGAGCGGGAATGCACCTTAGTCAAGCGCAGTTGGGAATAATTTCTGTGTTGTGCAAGGTTCTCAAACCCTTTGAACTTGCCACATGTGAAGTTAGTTCAGACACTGCCAGTCAGGTCATTCCCCTAATCAGACTTTTGCTAAAGCAGCTGGAGAAACTGAAGTAGTAGCTGAAACTGAGCAATTCTGATAAGTATGTCAGACTTGTAAATCAAGCCCTTCATTCGCTTCACCAGGATCCAAGGGTCGTAAATCTCTTGAAATCAGATCACTATATTTTGGCGACCATACTTGATCCTAGATTTAAGTCATATGTTGTGTCTTTCTTTCCAGAGGACACAAATCTGAAGAGATGCATAGAGCTGTTGGTGAAAAAATTGTCAGCTCAAGGGGCACGTGATATGGCAGCATCTTCTCCTTCAGTTTCTACAGCTGCCAGGAAAAACCTACATTTTCCTAAAAGACCCACTGCTGGTGATGCAGATCAGCAAAACCTAATGACATCTGGCCAGGTCTGAAAGAAGTGCCTACAATTAATGACATGTCTACCGTGACTTTGTCAGATACGGTTACCATTCAGAGAATGGTTGATGATTATTTTAGGGATAGCATCCAAATAGGCATGTCAGACAGTCTGTTTCACTACTGGCAGGAAAAAGAGGCAATTTAGACCTGAACTGTCACATGTTAGTGCCGCCCACTGCTGTCAAATAGCTTTGTCAGCCAGCTAGCTGGATACAAAGTTTTGGCCTAAACTAGATGACATCAATATTGTGAGCTGTGAGGTGGTCAAAATTGACTGGAAATTACTGGACATATATGTTATTGAGGTTAATAATACTGTAGGAACAAAAACAGGCCCAAATTATGTGATTTTAGCTGTTTTTATGATTTTCTAGAAAAAAATACAGATCCAAATCTAAAACAAAAACACGCAAGGGGCGGTTTTGCCAAAACCAAATCCAGATCCAAAACACGAAGGAGATACAGATCCAAAACCAAAACATGGGGTTCAGCGCACATCAATAGTGCAAATACATACATATTTCTTTTGCATGTAGGGTAAATACTGGCTTCTTTTGCATGTAGCCCACAAATACCGCACAGCTTTATTTTTACACTGCAATTTAGATTTCAGTTTAGACACACCCTCCCAAATCTAAATCTCTCTGCACATTTTACATCTGCCCCACCTGCAGTGCAGCATGGTTTCACCAAGATACACAGTTACCTGCTATATCTTATGTTATTCCCAAAGCTGAATCGGGCCCTGAGAGTGGTGTTTCACTGCATCTGCGATGCAAATAAATTTAATGCTAAAGACAGCATGCAACTCCTGTTGGAGATGCTCAGTCGGGCTGGGTGTCTCGCACCGTATGGTGTATAGATGCATTGTGCAGGAGTACAAATCTGTACTACAGTATTCAATTTGTTTTCATTATTAGAACGAAGTAATGCTTTGGGCACCCTTGAATGAGGTCATACATTTGGAGTTTCAATATATATTATATATTAATCAGTATGCACTGACAAGGTTTTGTAATAGACAGATACAATTTACATGCATTACACTTTTTATTTTACTATAACGTGACAATAAAAAATACATTAGGCAAGTACTGCTTCAAATATTGTCGGTAAGAAAAAAATATAGTTTTGACAGTTCTTACAGTACAAGCTTGCTGTTAAATTATAGGTGTACTCTTGTAACTACCACAGTCAAAAAAAAATAAAAGCCATATCATATTTGTAGAAATAATGTATCTTTAAGGTTTTTTTTCTAACAGTTTCACTCAGATTTCGCTGTCAGTAGAGCAGAAATTACTTTACTTTACTAATACGATATATATAGATAACAAAAATTTTGTTCAATATTCATTTTAACACCATAAAAAGTAAAAAAGAAAAGAAAGGCAAGATGCTCAAATAAATTTTAAAAAGATGCAACTAAGGAAAAAGTAAAAGGTTCCGGATTTTTTAGTGATCAGTTCATTTGTTTATATTTTTTTATATGTTGTAGTTTTGTGAAACTATAAATCATAAGCTATAACAAGATGCGGTCAAAATGCCGGCGGCCGGGAAAGTCGTCTAACTAAATCCCGGTGTCTGAGGGCCTAATTCAGACCCGCTCGCGAGCGCTGAGCGCTCGCAAGTGGGTCGATGTTGGGGCAGTGTGCATGCGCACGATGGAGCCAGCTCCGCCATGCGCATGTGCGAGACCCGGATAGCGATGGGCAAGCCTTCGCTATGGGTCTCGCAACAAAGGGAGCGTGCTGTCGATGGTGAGTAACAGCACACCCCCTTCGGTGGGCGTGCTAGGGGCGTGGCTGCCCAGGTGGAGGCATTCCCATGGGAACGCCTACCGTCTGGGGCCGGCCCCACTGACATCACAAGTGACGTCAGTGGGAGTGCTTTCGGCTCTGATAGAGCCGAAAGCACTCCAGGGCTTGCGGCAACGAGACCCTGCCACGTCGCAAGCCCGATGATCATCTTTTTGGCAGCTCGCTATAGCTGTGGGTGGTCACCCACAGCTATACGAGCGGCCAGGAGGCCGCGCTAAAAACTAAGAGGGACGGCCCTGATTCAGAGCGAGCGCTCTGTCAGAGCATCCGGTTCTGAATCAGGGCCTAAATCCCAACCCGGGACTAAAGACAGGTGTCGAAATCCCGGGCAGTATTAGCGCTTAGCAGTGTGGGAGAGGTTAGGTTAGGGAACCCACGGTGGGATTTAGGATTAGGCACCACCCCGGGGGTGCGGGGAGGGGGGTTTAGGGTGCGGGTGGGAGGGTTAGGTTTAGGCATCGCCGGGGGGAGGTTAGGGTGGGGCACCCCTGGGGGGAGGTTAGGGTTAGGCACCACTAAGGGAAGGTTAGGGTTAGGTGGGAGGGAAAGAGTAGGGTTAGGGTACTTACCAACCCCAGTCTGGATCCTGACGTTCGAGCTTCCAGCGTCGGTATTTAGTCCGCCAGCATTACATACAGCAGCATTACATACCGATTCCGCTATAACAGCCTCCCTAGTAATTGTTCATTAAAGTACAGATGACTCACAGTCAATAGACAGATTTATTTACTTCTGTCCTGCATTCTTGTGACATACAGTATCCTCACCAATTCTTCGAAGAAGTCTTATTGGGATGTTGTCAAAAGGTCGACAACAACAATGTCGACCAAGTGAGTGGACACTCACTTGGTCTGATCTTCATTAACCATTGTGATATCTCTAACTACACAAATTCCCCATTCCCTCCCTCTGACCATCATCGTATTTAATTTACCAGGATCCATGGGCGTGCATAAATTAGACACTGCAACTGCATACGCAGCTTGTTTACTCACTGCGTGGAACGAGGTTAGCAACTTCTGAGTAAGGTCAGGCCTGCTGTAATTCTGCGTGAGGGACAGATGTTACCTGATGTTCCCAGTGTATACGCAGGACTGCAAGGTATTACAGATGTGAGATAGCAGTAGTGGGCTTCTCTATGCTGGCTGTGTGACGGATTTGCAATTGCTTGCATTAGCATATTTTTACAGCAGACCTGCGTACGTAATTGCAGCTGTGATCACAATAGCGATCCGTAATTAATCAGGCCCTATGTACTTATCCTCCTTGTTCAACTCACTTCTCTCCCCTATTGTCTATCTCTCTCTTCTGCTGACCAAGCTGTTTCCCTACACCATGTCTCCCAAACTTCTGCTCTAGACTCTATTGCTTAGGCAGTCACTACACACCATTGCAGATTCCTGCCTCAGCCATGGCATTCCAAAATGCACCAGATACCTGCAAAAGTGTCCACAAACTACCAAGCTACAGTTGAGAAAATTACGCTCCAATGCACACTTCCTCCATTTCAAATTTATGCTCTTGACATGCAATGCTGCCAACCCATATCTCCTCCCAGTCCTCCAAACCCGGTCATCTCTTCTCCACTTTCACACCCCTTCTCTGCCCCCCTTCTCTTCACTTCACATCTAAAATCGATTTGTTCAATCAGGACATCATATCCCACCAGACCCTCGTCATCCCATCCTCTTCTTTCCCAACCTGCCTCTCCCCACCCAGTATACTAACTCTGACTTCCTTCTCCATAGAATCTGGAGATAAAGTCATAGCCCTAATCCGGTCCTCGCCCCCTTCCACCTCCCCCCTTGACCATATCCCCTCCCTCTCTTTCACTGCCTGTTTTCTTCTTGTTCAGCTCTTCAAACTTTTCCAACTCATCAGACCACTGTCCCCTTTGCATTCAAGTAACACCCTGATACTCTACATAAACTCTAAAGTTCCCTGAATCAGTTATTTGTGTGTCAAAATATCACATGAATTTCTTCTATATAACCTTGAGTTGTAGCAGCTCCTGTATGAGGGCAAATAAAAAAAATATATAATAATATAATTATAAATATATATAATAATATAATATACAGTATATAATTAGAGATGTGCGTGGACCCCCATGTTTTGGTTTTGGATTCAGATTCATCTTTGTGTTTTGGTTTTGTAAAACCAACCTCACATGTTTTTGTTCTGTATTTTATTTTATTTTTTAAATAAAAAAAACAGCTAATATCATGTAATTTGGATATTTTTGGACATGTTTACATGCAATGCAAAATCCAAGTTCTGTTTTTAAATCAGAGTTCCGAACTGACTGCAGAACCGAACCAGGAATCTGTTCGACTTGGAACCTAAAAGTGATTCCAAACTCGGACTCTACTCGGAACCCCTAAATTTGGTTGTTGTCGGCTCTCTGGGAATCGGGCCCTCACATTTTTATTATATATAATATGTTTTAAATCACTATTTGATAGTGATAGAGAACACAAAATCCTTACTAACCATGTCATCGTTAGAGGTGTGTTGGTCAGTTATGAAGAAATATTTACAACATAACAAGTTTAGATGTTTCCTAATTTGTATCAACTTAGCTATATGGAAAAACATACAGTGGACACTAAAATATTCTTACGTAAAACTTCTTTTCCACTTTGTCATGTTTGCTATTATTTCAACTATTCTAGAAACTGAGAAATTAGATGATACTTTCAAAAACTAAACACATTTGCCTTGTAATAACCACAGTATCTAATTGATTGCTGTTATGCTTATATCCACATTACCCCTTGCCAGATATAGTCACCTATAATGTAATGTACCATAATGGCGCATTACATTATAGTGTAATATTATGTGCATAGCACATTATAATCTAGTGACAGGACAGCACAAGGAAGAATGAACATAACATCATACAACCAGCAAAGGACTGCAGTCATAGTGTTCAGTAAGTATGGCATTGTTGTAAAATAAAGTACTGCAGACAGGCATCAGCTAGAAAAGAAACTCCTTTAAATGTAATACTTTTGTAATTATCTGAAATGAAGTGAAAAATCAAAATGTGACGCATTTGTGCTGGTAAGTATGGGGTTGCCATCTGTCTGGTTATCCCCAGATTTATCTTTTTTTTTCCCCCAATGTCAAATATGATCATTACTTTCAGTACTTCATAGACCTCACTTGGCCCAGATGGCAAAGAAAAGGAGGTTGGTGATGCATCTTAATTCTGATGGGCATTCATTTATATTGGCATTGAGGCATATACTGGGAGCAGCTATTTCACAAATACATTAGGGAGCAAATTGGCTACATAGGGGCACTGAAAGCATACTTATCCTGGGCATTGGAACCACACCAAAGTAGTGGTGAGACAGAGCTACAAGGGGCATAGCATAGCAAAAGGAGCATAGCCTACAAAATGGCAGCATTGTGCACTACAATGTGTCCTTGTTGGCTTCTTGAAATATGGTCACTCAAGTACAAAGTAAAGTACTCCATACTCCCCAAGTAGCAGACACATCGTCCTATCAAATGTCTTCCATAATTTAGACCACTGAGTTGCCTGGAACATTTCCAATCCCAGAGATTCCAGTACATGTTGGCAATATAATACATCCTTTCAATGTAATAAGTTCACAAGTATGTCTGAATATCCCACAGCTCTGAGTTATATTTGGTTGAAGAGATTGCTAAACATATATATGGATTATTAAAGATACCTTGTGACCTGTAGGAAAATGGCATATTGCCTTCTGCTCTCTCCTGGGCAGCTTCCATCAAACAGTTTGTGTTATAGCATAACATAGTGTGTCACCAGACTCGTAAGTCAAGTCCAGCTATCTGCATACAGCACACACTATTCCTTATGCTCTCTCCCAGAAGGATGCACAGAGGGATTTCATTTCTTCACTCCATGCAAAGAGCACAAGACACGATTTACAAATCCACCACACCTTATAGTTTCTTTTTAAAAACCCCATAGCCTACTTGTAAAAATCAGATTGTTTCTTTCTCCAACCATTAAAATGTAATAATATGAAAATCCATAAGCTGCCATAAAAGAAGATAGCCTATTACCATAAAGCACCCCACCATGTGTATGGATAAAAAACCCCAAAATAAAACATCCACAATAACTGAACAACTTTTGTCAAATGCATTGCTGGTAAAACTATTTACTGTAGAATTTAATTGAATATATTAGCAATCGATTAGTGTCACTTGCATGCAATAAGCAGTGATCTTTTTATCTTTAGTGAAAGGGAAGAAAAATACTAAGTCGATAAGGTGAAAGATAACACGACCTTGTGATTTAGAAATACCCTTTAGACAGTAGTTTTTATTTGCTATCTAAAATCAATAAGCAGTTAGTAAAGTATCTGTGATGTCCAATTCTGTCAAACACTGGCTCTCACCTAGACCTATTTAGAAGCATTACATAAACACAGGCATGTCTATTAAATCCAAAAACAGGCTGGAAAAATAACTTCCACATACGTTATAAGCAAATGTGCAAGTGCAACTAAGTGCAAGTTATTAGTAAGTACTGTATTTAAAATGCTTGAGACTTACAGGCTCTATTATTACTAGCACAGTGCAAACAGTTCATGTGCTGGGAGCCAGGGCAGCCAAACATGCATTTGTTTGAATTGGTCTCATACTAAATTTATAAAATCTACTATGTGATTGAATAATTGATATGGGTTATTATTACAACACATTAAAAATATTTGGTTCAGCTAGGGATACCACTATATAAATTAGCTATGCACATAAGTGGAAAAGCAACAGTGACCGCAAAATACTGTACCTCCAAATCGGGCTCTCACACCATATCAAGACAGATGGGATGTATGTTAAGATGTTGGTTATTATGGAGATCCGCATTTAACATCAAGGAGTCATTTGGTGAGATACCAATTGGATTGATTGTTATAACAAACATTGGGCCTGATTCAGACCCACTCGCGAGCGGCTGTCCGCTCGCAAGTGGGTCGATGGTCTGCACTGAGCATGCGCACGACGGAGGGAGCTCCGTCGTGCGCATGCGCCAGACGCGACGAGCGAAGGAAAGTCCTTCACTCGTTGTGTCTGATCAAAGGGGGCGTGCTGTCGATGTTGATTGACAGCACGCCCCCTTTGGTGGGCGTGCCGGGGGTGTGCCTCCCTGATGGGGGCATTCCCAAGGGAACGCCTACCGTCAGAAGCCGGCCCACTGACATCACTAGTGATGTCAGTGGGAGTGATTTTGGCTCTGATAGAGCCAAAATCACTCCGGGCCTTGCGGTTGAAAACCTCAACCGCAGGCTCCGGCTCGCAGTTTTCGATGGTCGCGATGGTCACGACCATCACGGCCATCAAACTGCACGCTCGTATAGGCTGTGGGTGGTGACCCACAGCTATACGAGCGTCCAGGAGGACGCTCCATTTTTATGGAGGGCGGTCCTCATTCAGAGCGTGCGCTCTGCTCAGAGCGTACGGCTCTGAATGAGGGCCATTGTTTCCTAGTAGACACATCAAACTGAATTTATGTCATAGTAAGATACTATACCTTGGTCAGCTGGGATCCATCCTTGTAGGAGTGACATTCAGTGAACATTTATATCATTGTTTACATATTTTTTTATATAGATCAGTTTTTTATATGTGTATTGTGATTTATTGAATTATAATTTTTTTCATGAATTTTATACTGGAGTCTTGATCTTTATTGGTTCTGCCATGCACAGTACATGTGTAATTAATATCATTAATTAGTGCAAAACCACATTTTTATTTATACTGATTATTACCTTTGTATGAGCTTACAGAGGCTCATAGTTGTATGCAGCTGGGTAATATATTTATTTATATATATATATATATATATATATATATATATAAATAATTATTTACTATTAGCGCCCTGCTTGATATTGGTTCTCTAGTGACCACCATATAATGCAGAGAAAGTGATAGTGATGCCCATATAATGCAAAGAACATCACAACAACCACCATATAAAGCAGAGAGCATTGCAGTGACCCCCATATAATGCAAAAAAATCTCAGTGACCTCTATATAATACAAAGAGCACTGTAGTGGCCGCCATATAAAGCAGAGAACTTCACAGTGACCACCACATAATGCAGAGAACATCACAATGATCACCATAAAGTGCAGAGAGAATCACAGTGACCCCCGTATAATGAGGAGAACAATGCAGAGGCTGCCATATAATACAGAAAACTTTGCAGTGACCACCATATAATAAAAAGAACATCACAACTATTACCATATAAAGCAGAGAACTTCACAGTGACCACCACATAATGCAGAGAACATCACAATGATCACCATAAAGTGCAGAGAGAATCACAGTGACCCCCGTATAATGAGGAGAACAATGCAGAGGCTGCCATATAATACAGAAAACTTTGCAGTGACCACCATATAATAAAAAGAACATCACAACTATTACCATATAATGCAGAGAGCATCACAGTTACCACCAGATCATGCAAAGAACATCGCAGTAACCACCATATAATACAGAGATCATTGCAGAGATGGCCATATAATGCAAATGGGCATTTAATGTAATACAGAGAACATAGCAGTGCCCATTGTATAATGCAGAGAGTGTCACCATGCCTGCCAAATAATGCATAGAGTGTCACAGTGCCCGAAGTATAATGCAGAAAGTGTCAGAGTGACCGCCATATAATACAGAGTTTTTCAGTACCCTCTGTATAATGCAGAGTTTTTCAGTGCCTGCCATATAATACAGAGAGTGTTGCCATGCCCATGATATAATATAGAGTGTTGCAGTGTCCATCATACAATACAGGGAGTGTAGCAGAGCCCATCATATAATACAGAGTGTTGCAGTTCCATAACATAATGCAGAGATCATCAGTGACCCACATATAACACAGATAATATGAATACACCCTTCACACACACAATATTAATATACCCCCCCTACACACACAAACACACACACATTGATACACCCCCCACCACTCCTCTGTGTCTGTGCAGGGAGTGCTTGCAGCAGCCTACCCCCCCTCCCGCCCCCACCACTGACTGCAGCTGCCACTGGGTCAGTCAACAGCCTCCCGCAATAGAGGGCATGGCTATAAAACAACAAGATCCACCGGGGATCTCACAAATCCCTGGCAGCCCAGTCTGAGCCTGGATGAGTACTTGTCATATAGCCTAAATACAATGTCATCACTATGGGGGAGCAGGCCACACTGGGTGTCACCCTCAGAGGGGGTGACACCAAAATGCCAGGTCCTCCTCAGTGAAAGGAGCCAGGTGCTGCAGTGTGACATTATCCTGTAGCACTCTGCTCCTGTGTCAGAGGAGGAGCCAACAATCCAGGCATAATCTCCAGGAGAAGCCCAGCATCTCCTGGGATGCTGGACACGCCCCCGGAGTGATGCGTTCAGGGATTCTGAAAGACCACGCCCTTTTATTTTAGGCCACACTCCCTTTTCAGGATGTAGAGTGCGCACCAGGTGTCACCAGACCCAGTGACGCCTCTGCCTCAATATGACATGCATCACGACATACCTGGCATGAGTGAGCTGCCAGGTCCTGAGCATATCAGCTAGCGATGGGCATTTTTCATGTCTAAAGGGGCACATCCACTAGATGATCTACTCCCTGTCCAATCTCTAAACGATTTTCCCTTGATTTTTTCCCTTGAAATTTTATCTTTCAGTCTGAACGATTTGCAAACGATCTTTAATAGATCAAGTGAAATTGACCTGCATGTTCAGTCGACTGACGAGACGATCAAACGACAAACGGGACCAAACACTGCATGATTTATAAACGATTTTTAAACGATTGAACGATAACGACGTCGTTATCGTTCAATCGCCTGCTAAAATCGTGTAGTGGATGCCCCCCTTTAGTCACAATGTAATGCAACTAGGATGCACCAGGAGACTCTGCTGATTAATTTGATATGCGACACTTGTATATCTGTGTGAGAGTGAGTCTGGAAACAGAACTTGGTGTGGAATACAGCTGCAGCATTGTACCACTTGCGGATTCAGAGACTCCGTCGCACACAGTTTTGGCGGCTCCTTTTTCTACACTCCAAGTGTCCTCACTAAATCAGTGGCGGGACGTAATGACGTCACGCCCGACTTTTGGTGAAGAGATGGGAGGAGGAGAGAGGAGCCTGAGGAAAGGAAAACTGCCAGTTAGTTTCCATAAAAAAAACATTGGACATTGAATATGTTTACCCCATTTGTTTAAGTAGTGCATAGCTGTGTATCTTGGGAGGAGCTAATTTGTCGGCTCTCGGGGCTCGATTCAGGACCGTTCGCTAGATGCTTTCGCACGCAGCTAATTTATGCACATGGGCGTGCATAAATTAGCCACTGCGATACCAGAAGCAGCCTGAGGTCTCAGGTTCATTATCCCTACTGTTGGGAATGCTGGGAGGCATGACCTGTTTATTAATGCTTTGAGCAAAGCAAAAGTGAGTAGGAGTTACATGTCTGTCACTGGTGAGTGCTGCACTACAAAAGAAGAAAGATGTTAGGCAGTTTAGCACTTCAGAGAAATTAGGTATGTCCATGCTGGACTTGGTAATGCCCACATATGACATGGCCAGAACCCTTTGTGATGCAATCATGTCCCTGCAATTGTGATCTTGTCCCATTTGCAAAAATGGTATTGTTGGCATGTATGCATGCTTTTTTTAAATCTTAAATAAAGTACAGAACATAAAAAGAATTGCATTCCAAAATCATACATTACTTCTCACCTTGATGTGAATGTAAATTATAAAGATGTCTCTAGAACCTGATAATGATACATATTGGGAATAGTTGCTGTTAGGCGTAGTGCACCTTGATGTAAAGACATACTGTTTCTCCCAAGATAAGATTAGATAATGTCAGTATAGTGGGAACAAATGTGCAACAAAAATGCCAGCAGCAGTGACCAGTGAGCCCTTCAGCCCATGCACAGTCCTTTAAGCAGGTGCAAAATACAGATAGATCCTATGACTAGAGAGGTGCCCAAGGTCCAATAGTCTAATTAGTCTTAGATCTCTTAGATGTAACAGGTAATGATATTTCATTAAAAAAAAAACCTTAATATTACACATTTTCATTTATATGTAAAAACAAAATTCTAGTAATAAAATTTGTCCCTTGGAAGTGGACTAACTGGGAAGAATGTATGCAGAGCTTTGGCAATATGGAGCATTGCACAGAGATTCTATAAAATGTACTTAAACTTATGCACACAGATCACTTTACAATGAAGTTTATCACATGAGCAACAATTAACCAAATAACGGGTTTGATACGTCAATAGAATAGTATTTGGAGCCTTTTAGTTAGTCCTACATTACAGTGCGCTGAGTAAAGTAATCTATAGTTCAGCCAAACTCCTCCTTACGATTAGCACCGCAATGTGACAACTTCTAGTGCACTTTTGATATACCATTAAATAAAACATTTTTCTTATACCTTTTGGAAGCAATGAATACCTAGCTCAATTCAGCAGAAAAATCAATCTCACATAAAATGGGATTTGTGTCATGAGGGGCATCTCCCTGCTGAGCAATGCATTGAAGTGCAAAGAGTCTACACCTTCATATACTTGCTGTAGAGTATTTATGCTGGTCTACTCACTAGACGGAGAAAAAACTATTTCGATTGTTAAATGAACAGATCACCATTTTCATTTCTGGCATTATGTATGATACATGTCGAAGACTAAACATATATATCAGGACAAATGTAGTAATTGTCTTAACGTGTTCTGTATGGATTTCCTTTGTGTACATGTGTTAGGTACTATAGATTGTAAGCTCTAGTGAGGCAGGGACTGATGTAAATGACTAAATATTATTTGTAAAGAGCTGCATAATATGTTCTTAGTATATAAAGAAAGGTTAAATAAACAAATAGCTACACATATGTATACTAAGTTTTAGAACAAAACTGGCTACAGAATGAAAGACTTCATACCATAGCCAACCATCGGTTTGGACACGGGAAGCTGCACTCGGGAACTTGGCGGTCAGAATCCCGACGCCGGCATCCCAACCAGTTTAGAATGCTGATGTCCCCAGGTAAGGAAGCCTAACCTAACCCACCTTCCCCGCAGCCTAAACCTAACCCCCGCAGCTTCACCCTAACCCCTCACCCTAATCTTCCTCCTAACCCTAGTACTTATCTTCTGGATTCCGGCACCGGCATTCTGACCGCCGAAAATCCCAGCAGTCGGCATTCTGACCTCATCCCCCAAAAATCCATAGCCATGCTCGCTATATAGCACTGTTTATTTATAATGGACTATGGCAGTGGTTCCCAAACTGTGCGCCGCAACACCCGGGGATGCCTCGAGACACTTGCAGGAGTGCCTCAGGTTGGTGGTCCAGCACCAAATCAAATTATTTATGGTCAATGTAATGTAAATATGTGGACAAACAGAAGCACAAACCTGTCACCCACCACATAACTGAACCTAAGGATGACAGGTGAGCACAATTTACTATTTTACTAATATTTTTTCTGAATTTCTCAATAACAAACTTTTGGCTTAGGGGTGCTGTGAAAACAATACTGATACACTAGGGCGCCGCAATTTCAAAACAGTTTGGGAACCACTGGACTATGTTCATGTTTAGCAATTCTGCTCCCTGTGGCCACAACTAAAATGGCATCCTGCTCACTCTATACACAACAAAAACATTTTTGTATGTACAGTGCAATTGTTTAAAAAAATTATTGTATTTAAGTATTATTTTCCTCTTACGATGACGATGATGATGTAGTTTGTTGTCTCTCTCCATAGATGCACAAGTCATATAGAATTATCAATAAACCACATTTTAAAAAGTCAATAAAATATGGCATTTTAAATAAGCAGTCCCAATGGATTCTTATGGAGATAAGGGTGTTAAGATAAGATTAGGGTGAACAAACAGCGGTAAGAATAAATTACATATTTAAATGACTATATAAAGCCATATTTTGTTAACTTTGTGTTTTCACCGAATGCTGGGTACACACTGACAGATATATTGGCCGATCAATAGCTCGGCCAATATATTGAGTGCCCATCGGCCAGTGTGTACCAGCAATATGTCTGTGAACAATGTCGTTCACAGACATATCGCGTCAGCTGTGTTGCACAGCTGATGGTCAGATATATCTGCAGACATATCTGTCCATCTGCAAGTGTGTCTGCCGACCAGCCCGCACACATACAGCAGCAGCCATGGAGAGGGGGCCCGCCCCGCCCCCCGGGAACCGTGGCTGCCTGGAAGATGATGGTCGTTCAGTGTATATGAATGACCATAATCTGCAGATATATCAGCTAGGTGTATACCCACCTGAAGAAGCAAGCCTACTTCTCTGGTAGCCACCCAATCTTGTAATCCCCAACACCTTTTTACCTTAATGAAGTCACACCTTTGCCCACCTGAACTACCTTACTCTAAATTCCTCACAGCCATATGGTTTTGTCAACGTCACCTTCTCCTATACTGACATTCATTTGTTCACACCTCTTCTGATAGGCAGCCACCAGCCATGGCTATGGCTATCACATCCAGAAGAGGAGTATGGAAAGGAATGAAGAAGAGAGAAGTGTAAGTCAAAGGGTTGAAGGTTTGGTGCTGTGCAGCCAATGTTCATTGCAATATAATAGGCTGCCCACCAGGTGGATCCAATACACACCAAAACTAAGACAAGTCAGCAACAGGACAGTGTGTTTATGGCTGCACATTCACAGTTGAGCACTTGAGACCAGGAGAAACCGAGGAGCGGAGTACAGAGCAGGGTGAGCTGCCACAGGTCTGTTGTGAGAGACAAGAGACTGGGCAAAGCGGTATCCCTGAAGTGGTGAGGTAACAGAAGCCGCTGTACCTGCTGATGGTATGCTGAGTGACTGCTGCAATGGTGCCAGCTGAAACTGAGACAGAGGTGGAGACAGTGTGTCAGCACTGGGAGCAGCACCTGTGATCCATGGAGGCTGTGAGTTCCTGAGAACTGTTGCAGCGCTATTGCGAAAATGTATGAGAGATACTGAGAATTATCGACAGATACTTAGAATTGCTAAAATACTGAAATCTGCTATATTTCAAATTCTGTGTAATCCTGGCTTCTGCAAGAGACTGAGGACCTGATTCCAAGACTTACGCTAATGCAATCTCAACTGCAATCTCTCACGGATTGCAGTTTCTAAAATATGTTAATGCATTCCAAAGCATAGTCGAGCATAGGGACGCCCACTGCTGCCTTCTTATATCCTTCTGACAATGTGCAACAGTAACATCAGCATGTAAGTCAAGTCAGAACAGCTGCAAACACTGCATCTCTCCTGACACACAGAGAGCTCTCATGCTGTTAAGGAGATTGCAATGGTTAATTTATGCACACCCATGAAACGGCATTTAAATGGTCAGACATGCCTGCATTTTTCTAATCACCACCTGTTACCAGCCCCAAATGCTGACTACTTCTCACTCACTTCGTGAGTGGTTTTTCTGTACGAGCGTAATCACAATGCAATTGCTGCGCTTGTACTTTGCGGCTTTCATACATGTACTATGGCAAACAATCGCTCGATCTGTGTAAATATCAGCTTTGCGAAATTCTCTGCATCAGGCCCTGAGTTTGAGTGAACAGTGTGATATTCGTTTTTGAACTACTAGAGAATCTGTGCCTGTTTATCAGTTAAAGAGCAGCAGCCATTTTGTGTGAATACTGAGCTGAGTTAAAAAGCACTTTGAGATTGAGTTAATGCTACTGTTCTGGAGATAATTGGGATATATTGCAAGTGGAACTGTGTTTGTTGCGCGTTATTAATGGAATGTCAATGCTATTGCTCTCTGGAATCAGGAAAGAACAGCATTAGATGCTACACTTATTGCTATTACAAATTGTGGATTACAGATACAGGCATGTTATAGGTCACTATCATCCAGCAACAACAACAGAACTTTGTGTGCACTTTGGAGTAAAATACAGAACAGTTTTGAGTTTTTTTGCAAAATCTGTCAAGTAATAAATAATCCATGTTGCTATTACTGTATATTGAGTTTTGCAAAGTTTAATGCATATTTAAAGTATAATATATTTAGATAACTGAAAACATTTTCCTAGTTAAATCCAAACAAGAGCTGCAGCAACAAAGATAAAGAAGCCTGTTTAACTATTGGAAAGAGTTGTTGCCCATTGCCTAATCACTACTGTACTGCTAAGTACTGTATTGAAATTGTGATATTCCTTGTGCTGCAATCTCCTGTCACATGTATGGTGATCATTATTTTCATACAGTGACCTGCCCTGGATTTACAACCTCCTACTTCCCCCCCTTCCTTTAAAAATATATTTGCATGTACAGAGTCTCCTTAAGAACCAATACTTTCCCCATATTTTAAGTATTGTGGCCAGTGGCCCTGATTCAGAGCTGCTCGCAAAAAGTGAGCGCTCGCTCTAAATCAGGGCGGCTGCTTTTTTTTAAAAAAACGGCCTCCTGGCTGCTCACTAAGCTGTGGGTGACCACCCACAGCTTTTGCGAGCGGCCAGGTGATGGTCGCGACCATCGCGACCATCAGGCTTGCGACGAGACCCTTGTGGTAGGGTCTCATCTCCCGCAAGCCCCAGTGAGTTTCTGTCAGTAGTGAGCCGGAAGCTCACTACTGACATCACTTGTGATGTCAGTAGGGCCGCCCTCAAACGGCAGGCTTTCCTTTGGGAATGCCTCCATTTGGCTAGCCACCCCCCATCCCTGCCTACAAAATGGGGCAAGCTGTCAATCAACATCGACAGGCACCCCGTTTGTAGCGAGCCCACAATGCACAACCATCGACCCGCTTGTGAGCGGGTGTGAATTAGGCCCAGAGTGTAGGGAGGACTTGCATCTAGAACACAGGTTCACAAACTCTGTGCTCAGGACCCCAAACAGTGCTAGTTTTCCAGGTCTCCTCACAAAATCGCATCTTAGAACATTAACAATTGGGTTGCATTCAGAGTGCGTCTCAGAAGCATGCTCAGAATGAAAACATCAGCCCCTTGCGACCGACATCGCCACTGCATCCACCTGTGAATCAAGCCCTTCATTTGCAGTGAAGACACACATGGGCAAAATCTCATGGCATACATACATCTCAGTGTCACAAATCATCTTACTCCACCATTGACCATGTACAGTAGTGGAAGCCAAGTGAAGAGTGGCTGTGATGTAAAAGAATTTTAGAACTGTTCAATCACTGACAGCATAATATGTAGCAATAATATTACATAAGTAACTGAAATGAAAGCAGTTTCATTTTTATTGAATCAAATTTCAAATTTTGGAGACCAGGCAAGAAAAAAAGGGAAGGGGGACCGAAAAGAGGCTAAATGGCATAAGAGCTAAAGGCCTATTAGGGAGCATGGAGCATTTCTCACCATCTTGTGCCAACTGTACCATTTCATAAGGGGTGAGGAGGTGGAGGCAGAATATGGCTGTCACTGATGCTCTTTGTATTATATGGCAGTCACTGATGCACTCTGTGCTGTATATGTCAGTTACTGTGATCTTCTCTGTATTATTTGGTGGTCACTGATGCTTTCTGCATTATATAGTAGCCACTGATGCCACATGCATTATATGGCGGTCATTGATGCTCTCTACATGATATGGCAGTCACCGATAATCTCTGTCTTATATGGCAGTTACTGATGTTCTCTGTATTATATGGTGGTCACTGGGATGCTCTCTTCATCATTTTGATGTTCTCTGCATCATTTTGATGTTCTCTGCATTATACACTCAGTGGCCAAATTTTTGTGACCCCCAGGTTAGTTCTTTGTTGTGCCACCTTTTGCCCTTAATATGGTTTCAATTCTAATAACTGTTGGTATGTTTCATGGGGAATTTAAGCCCAAATGCGATGAACTGCATCTCCATAACACTGCCAGCCTGAAGAGTCTGCAAGAAGGATCTATGCTTTCATGTTGTTGCCTCAAAATCATCACCATCTGCATGGTGTGACTAAAAACAAGATTTGTCAGACCTCATGACCTGTTTCCAGTCATTTACGGTCCAATTCCTGTATTCCTGAGCAAACTGGAAGCGCTTCACCCTGTGTGCAGCAGATAGCAATGGCGTATGGACAGGCCTTCTGCTTTTGTAGCCACACAATGTAATGTGTAGCGTACTGTTCATTAAGAGGCCAACTGAATGGGTCCCTGATTCAGATTATCCATAATTTGATCTGTGGGACTGTACAAGTCTGCCCACTCTCCATTCCGCTTTAGCATCCAGTAAATGGTTACTGGACCTTGTTTTATGACCTTGTGTTCTGACCCAGTCTGCTGGTCCACTCTGTGTACACTTTAAGAACTACCATCCTCGAGCAATTCACCAGTGCAGCCGTTATGGTAATGCTTTCACTGCTGCTGCAAATACCTAAAATCATTCCACGTTCCAAGTCCATCAGATTGCGTTGTTTAACCATTATTTTAGAAGTGATACACTTCAATAGTTTTTGCATACCTTCGCCTTTCCTTTCATGTATAGGTTCAGGCATCCTACATCAGCATTATCTGTTGAATAGCTAGTTTGCATAAAATCACCTGCTGGTCATAATAATTTGCCCACTTAGTGTATTGTGCTCATTGTGTTGCTCTATGTATTGTATGATGGTCACTGTGATGTTCTCCGCATTATATGGTGGTGATATACTGTAGGTAGATGGTAACGATCATCTACTTGGAAGTGCACTGAGTGGAATCTTTGCCATGGGTGACAGAAAACCTAGCTTCACCTCTGCATTAACTTTAAAAAACAAGTTAAACAACACATACTAATGTAAAGTTGAACAATAAAAAATACTTAACCTAAGCAAAATGTGAAAACAAAATCTAGCAATGATGGTTCTTAAAAGATTGTGATGAGGGACAGAACAAAAAAACAAATCATAACTTAGAAAGTATCTAAGAAAAAAAAGAGGTGAGTTGGTTCAAACATTAAAGGACACGTACGGTACTTTAAAATATGTTATTTTCACAATGTAAGTTACAGTTAGATAAAGCATGTTATTTACTTTTTGTACTATTTACTGTATACCTTTATTTAAAATAAATAAAAGGTCATATTAAATAGGAGTCATAAGCCAAGGCAATCCATCCTACTGTGAGACATGAATACTAGCAGGAAAAACAATTTACAATGTGCACACTAATGGGAGCCCTGACATTGCAGGAGTGAAATGGTGTTGGTAGTGCAACAGTGTAAATATTGCCATTGCCAAAGACAGGAGGGGAGAAGGGGCAGTCTAGCACTTTTCAGGAGGGGAAAAGGGGCAGTCTAGCACTTTTCAGCCCTAATGGCCAAGGCGAGACAATGCAGACATTGCCCCGAAACCTTTACTCCCAGATACAAGCGGCGGGTACTTACATCTACCCGCTCCCAGGAAGCAACTTCAAGGAAGAGGGTGAGAGCCGCAACACCGGAGGTTGTGGGCTCTCATTAACACACTGAGCAGATACAGGAACATGGAGAAGTGACTGCAGCAGTGGCCGCCCTCAAGTATCTCCTGGTTAAAGCACACCTCTAGCTGGAACCACTTTACAGAGGTCAGACTTTTAAATAATGACACTGTCTCCCCACGCAGCACTAATGGGATTTGACAACAAAATTTATGGTGGAGTTTGGCAACTTTTCTCTTCCAAATTCCCCTTATCAGAAACAGGAGTATGTCACAAGAGACAACTGTACACATGCATTTCTGTTTCCCAAATATGGTGGATGCGTGTTTCATAATTACAGCACTAGTCTACAAACTGCTTAAGTTTTATACTTACAAACCACATAAAAAGACGATACATATTTAATCTTTTATTGCAACCTATCTTTATTGTTGTCTCTTTTAATTTACTATTATGATCTTCAATCTTTGTAATGCAAGAGTAACTCGATCATTCTCATGCACCATGTTTTATTAATAATGAATCAGTTTTTATTGTCTACACTGTGCAAATCTATTAAAACTTAATTTTATATATTATACACTTTAATTAATTTATTAACTTAGGAGATTGTGTCAGTGCGCCGGAATACGTTTGATCCCCATATATTTATCTTAGAGACAACCAGAAGAGTCGTTAGTGCTCAGACGGCAAGACAATTTCTCCTTCCTGTGCTACTCCATTTCCACCATTCCCTATTCCCGCTCCCCATTACCCTATACCAGCCCTCCATTTATACACAGAGGGAGTGCGGTGTTATACCATTTTAAGATTTTGGCATGTAATTTGGAAATTACATATATATATATATATATATATATATATATATACATATACTGTATTAGAGGCTAACGCTGCTCCTCACCTCTATGGGGGGAATTCAAGTGTGTTGCATGCCGGCAGCCACTGGATGGCGCCAGATAGAGCAATTCAATTGCTGCCCCATTCGGGCATGCACAGCAGCCAATGCTGACATTTCTGCTCACAGCCCCTGAGTTGGCGGGCAGAAATGACCAAAAAGTGACCCATTTCAGCGCTCACATGGGACTTGTCATGGCCGCAACAATGTCCTGCTATTTTGACAGGCTTCTAACTAGTTATTAGGATAAATAACAGTTGACCTAGTTATGGGATAAATACATACAACGATTGTTTGCATCAACCAAACTCTTCTTTATAGCCAGTTTTTTTAACCCATATTCTGAGTCATACAATTAGAACTATTTTATCTATTGGAAGCTTTGTGTTATAATAATAATGCATCATTTAATTTAGAATAATTCTGCACTGCTAGTAACCACTGTATATCCAGTAAGACTGCCCTGTCCTGTAGCTCCATTCTGTGTTGGATTGGCCCACTGACATAGCAGGGAAATCTTCAGAATGACAAACAACCAGGCACTACAATATAATCATCCTCCACCCCACTTTGAATCTACACAGCAGCAGCACTATCCTCTTCCAGCCCAAATTACAAGTAACTGAAAGGACAGTGATTGCAAGGTATTCAGATGCAGACTGTGGCAGTACTTGTTTTGTATTACAAAGAGTAGCTCTTACTACTACTGTGTGTAATGCACATCTGTAATCATCATTATCTTGTGTTATTAAATTGCAGCAGGTGGTTGTGCTGCTGTCTGGGCCCAGAAGACACTCCATAGCAACCAAGCATCATGTGATCATAGTGAGTGGTGCAGCATGCACACAGACAGAGGGGATTGGACAGCATGTATTTCCAGACCATCATTATTACAACCAGGTGCCAACGGCAATGAAGTAGACACTGCAGCTTACTTGTCTGCTCTCCTCGTAATTTCGGGAGGTTCCCTAATTTTGGGGAGCTGTTCTCGACTCCTGTGAGAGTAGACCAACCTCCCAGATTCTGCCCACTTTTTCAGTGACGTTTGCTGTCCAGGGGTTTGATGCAATTCATCCAGCCTTAGCAGGAGTACAGAACGAGAAATCTCTAGCTAAGCAGCAATAGCTGACCCATGCCAGATTAGGTAGTCTGGACCTGGCACTCTAACTAAAGCATCATTTGGGACTCAAGACCAAGCAAGAAATCCCACATGCCACAATTAAGCACTATCATAGGGGTTCTGATTAAGGCATGGACTCAATCCAGCTGTACAAATTGAGAATACTAATCTTGTCCTTGTATATTAAAAGGTACTGATACATTTTTTCCATTTATCATTGTAACATTTTTTGTTTGTAATTATTCCACTTTTCTGCATGACGTGATACAATTTGAATGATAAAGTTGCATGTCAACTTCGGTCATAGGACGGCATTACTGTGCCAAGGTGATGGCATGTTTATAATTATGTGAAAACAGGCTAGCATGCAGATATTTAGAAGGAACAGCATGTTGGCACAGGGCATCATGACATATATTATCATATCATAAATTGTCATTGTCATGAAGTATGGTGGCATTTTGAGAATAAATACTCAAATGTTAATGAACTATTTGTAATCTTTATTTATGTAGTGCTTTACATATTATGAAACTCTATACAGAGACTGAACACTCATATCAGTCCCTGCATGGATGGATCTTAAGGTGCCGACTTCCGAAATTGTGCACGATTTCCCTTGAAACTCTCCCACGCAGCTCTGCACACGATCTGCACACGATTTGGTGTCCAATCTTCAAACGATCTCTCCTGCATCCAGACTTTTTCCAGTGCATCGTGTCCTAGATTGTCAGATCTGCCCTACAGCAAGGCAGATCTGACGATGTGATGTGCGACCAGCGGGGACACGCGACGCATCGTGATAGTGAGTGGGGACTCACGATTTGGGCATTTTTTACATGATCTGCCTTTCCAATGCATCGGAATCGGCCAGATCATGTAAAAAATCGCTATGTGTGTAGGCACCTTTACAATCTATATTCCCTAACACACAATTACACACACTAGCTTTAATTTTGTCAGAAGCCAATTAATCTATCAGTATGTTTTGGAATGTAATATGAAACCCACGCAAATATGGGGAGAACATAAAAACTCCATATAGAACTCATGATTTCTGTGCTGTGAAGCAGAATTTTTAACCACTGTGAGGGTTGGGGGGACGGGATCCCAGCTAGCAGATTGCCGGCGGTCAGGATACCGACAACGGCATCCTGACTGTCAGAATCCTGACAGGATTGTGCAAGTACCCTAACCCTCCCCCCAACCATAATCCACCTTTCCTGCAACCTAACCCTAACCCTCCCCCTGTAGCCTAACCCTAACCCTCCCCCCTGCAGCCTAACCCCAACCCTCCCCCCCTACCAGCCTAACCCTACACCTAGTGCCTAACCCTAACCCTAATACTTGCTGTCGGGATATCTGCAGTCTGGATTCCGTAGCTGAGATTCCAACGCCAGTATTCTGACTGGCGGCATCCTGACCACCGGGATGCCTTCTACATGTGATGTCTAGTAGTTATAGAAGGCATGATTACGGTATATTGTTGTAGGGGCAGATTTGTTATTATGTGATCATAGGGTAGTGTGGCATGGTGATGGTCGTAATGAGGCAATCAGAGATGATATGATAGTGCTGATGTATAATGTCATGTTACTAATGAAGAAATAGTCTGATAGCATGATTGTTATAATAAGAAAATGTTAGGAATCAAATTGCAGGCTGATGTGGAACAGTATTAGACCTATCTGCAGTGCATCGGTCAATCTTCAGTGTGCATCACACCACACATACTGTAACAAATATACAGTTTGACTGCTCAGAATATAAAATGTCATCAAAAAGTTGTTCAATTGAATAAGATCAAAGCAAGTAAGCGGTGAATAAAAAAAAGAAATATGAAAGTGGCACAGTAAAGCGATTGCAGACTTCACAAAAGAGTCTGAGAGAAGCAGAAATTGTGCCACACCAACAAAAGCTATGGATTCAGAAGGACAGCTTTGTAGAGCCAGAGGACTTAAGCCCTCAAAGTGCTTGTGAAGAAAAATACAGAAGGATGCTTCAGCTGCTGCATCAGTATCTACTGCAGATGAAGGACTGTGACCTGTATTACATTAAAATGAATGCTCAGGAGGCAGCATTTGTGGGGAACTTTTAGGCACCACTGAGACATATGATCAGGATACAGATAAGAATGTGAAATATTTCATCTTTATAGGAAACATGTAATGTAATTGATGAGGCAGATGCATTTTTATAGCCTGTTAATATTATATTTTATATAGGCTTACACTATTCAGCCATCTTCAGATGCTACTCAAACCATTTCAAGCACATTGGTTGGGATTACATTTCCAAGTAAGTGCATGTATTGCCCCCAAAATGGCCATAGCACTACATGACCATCCATCCTAACTTCCCCATAGACGTGTGCAGGAAAATCAGCAAATACTATGTCGTAGACAGTAATGTGCACAACCAAGCATCCTGGTGTTGCCTGGAGACACATGGCCAAGAATTGAACCTCCGTTTTGAAGTTTATTCCTGAACTGTACTTTATGGAAATAAATATTTGTTTAATTGTATTGAAAGTCAAAAATAATTTAGCATTTATTATATTTTACACCAATAAAAAAAATATTTATTTAATTATGTTTTTGATTGGCAGGTCAATAAAAACCATATCTATCACTAAAAAAGGAATAAGGGAACATGAACATGAATAATGCAGCCAACATCAAGCAGTTGTATATACAGTACATATTTATCTGCAGAAAAGTGATATTGAAACGTTAGTGAAAATGTAGCCAACAAAATTAGAGAGAATGTCCAGAATAATCATATGGTAATCATGCGAATGATAAATCATATTGTACATTGCTAAGCAAGACAGGAAAAGATGAGCCTGCTTATACATAGCTCAACCATTGTAACTTTCTTCATTTAGTTCTGCTTCTGAGAATACTCCAAAACCAAGTAGAGCGTGAAGCAGCTTCAAGTGAGGCTGGGAAAAGATGCCACACACACAGAGTACAGCCATTGGTGGATGGAATATTTTTCAGCAAAACAAAACTGAGCAGTTTGTTATTAGTAATGTTAAATTTGATGAAACAGAAAATAAGCCAGGATGTAAATGCATCTGTACACCTGATACTGGTGTTGTGGAATAATGCTGCATTAATCTACAGGACTTTATATCAATGATAGTACAATTTGCGAAAGACTCTAGCTTTCTTGCTGTTAGTAGAACAACTGAAAGAACACTTGGAAATGTTCTCCCTGAGTGTCAGTAATATAATTGTTGTATTGACAGTGCCGTAAACATGAGTGGGTGCAGTGCTGTATCAAGGAAGAAAGCGGCTTAAGGTGAAGCTATGAAATGGAACCTATCCCCTTGGGGTGTGGTATAAAAGATCGACAGTTAAAAGATCGACAATATCTAGATAGACACCAGATGTTAGATAGGCAACAGGCCGACAGGGACAAAATGTCAACACACTAAAAGTTGACATGGAAGAGGTTCAACAGGTACGAATGGTTGACAGGGTGAAAGGGCTGACATGAAAATGGTCAACACACAAATTGTCGATATTGTTTTTTTTATTTTAGAACCCTAATCTTCACCCTAACCATCCCCTTGGGGCTTAACCCTAATCATCGGGATAGGTGCCTAACCCTAACCGTCCCTTCTATTGCCTCACCCTAACCCTATGGTAAGTGCCTAACCCTCCCTACTGGTGCTTAACCCTAAATGCTGGGGTACGAACCTAACCCTAATCCTTCAGTAAGTGCCTAACCATAAAACTAACAAAAACATGTGTCAACTATTTGTGTGTCGACCATTTAGTGTCGACCTTTTGACACTGTCGACCATTTGTACCGGCCGACCTTCTTCCATGTCGACTTTCAGTGGGTCAACCTTTTGTCCCTGTTGACTTATTGCCTGTCTAACATCTGGTGTTTATCTAGCCATTGTCGACCTTTAAACTGTCTAATTATAGTCCGGTATCCATCCCCTTGCACACACCCCCTCTCCCCTATTTATCCAACCATCAGCTCACCCCTCTGCAAGCATCAATTTCTATATTTAAATGTTTTTATTTTTATGGACTACATTCCTCAACTTACTCTTATAGAGGATATCAACCCAAACGCAATAGTAAATCATTTGAAAATAGTCAGTAAAAAGCAAAGGTAAAAGTTGTAAAATCCAGGTTATATTAGCAGAGATGGCTCTTTTGTAGCTGTGCTGTACCCCAGGATGTTAAACTACCATTAATGTTGCACATGCAGTGGGATGGTTGAGCTTATTTCCGCTTCACGCTAGGGACCAGGAAGTGACGTGCAGTGAGGGCGGAAGTACGGTTCCATGCCCATAAAGTCCATCAAGAGAAGAAACTTGACCCTCGCGGGCTCACTTCGGACACGGTGGCTCGCTACGCTCGTCTTTGAGACAAACTGCTGCTATATATTAATCTAGCACCCAGTGTGGTTGTGCCCATTGCTGACATTGGAGAGCGATAGTCACCAAGGGGGCGAGGCCAGACTGTAGCAGTTGGGAAGAGTTATAAGAAGTGACAGTTGGGAGGGAAGAGTCACAGCAGAGCTGGGGGGAGGGGTCTCTGCTCCTCAGTGAGGGAGGGGGGGCTGTGGCCAGAGCAGTTTGAAGAGCTAGTCTGGGGCCACAAAAGCTGTAACACCACCAATAAACCTTGCACCACACTGCGCAGTGATAAAGGGTTACAGTAATAGTAGCTAAACATATTGGACAGGGCGTAACTAGGTATTTGAAGGCCCCATAGCAAAAGTTAAGGGCCCCTATGTACCACCCAAAGTTGAAAAATTTATCTAGAACATGTAACTTTCACTAAGAAGATGGGTCCCCCTAAGCTCTGGGCCCCATAGCAGCTGAACCTCTTTGCACCTATGGTAGTTACGCCCATGCTATAAGATATTAAGCACAACTGCAAAACTCTTCTGTATTGTGGTGTATTAATATTGGCTGTAAAAGTGGTATCATATGGTTTGTACTATTTCTTGATTATATTTTAGATTATACTGATGTTTCATGGTCCATGGTAATAAGCATCATGAAACTTAGATATTACATTTAATAACATTCTTTTTATATTCCTTTAATAATTTTGTTTACAACAGATATATTGTATTCTACTCTGCAAACTACAGCACACATCTGAGTGCACCTATTTTATTTCTGTACACATATATTGTTAATTTTATTGTAATATTTGTTTGTTTGTTTTTTGCAACGAGTTAGTATAATTTCACTTGTTTTTAAACAAACTATTAAGTAAAAAAAAATAGGTCAATACAAAACAACTTTATTTTTCTTTCCAATGAATATCTTTAAAAATAGTACTCTCTGAAACTAATCTCCATATACAATGGTTTCAATTAAAGTTGAGTTGGTTCTGCAAGCGCTTGTCAGCATTTTGAAAACAGCTTTATATAATCCTTATAAATTTTAATTAAATTATACTTTTTCCTTTTTTTTGCAAACTTGAATACTTTTTTTATTAAAACAATGCAAATGAAAAACAAATCTATATGGATGTTTGAATCTGAATTAGGTTTTGTTTTATCTGCATCTAATTTACTTATATATATTGCCTTTGCATTATGCTGAAATGTCACACAATGCAAACCTTGTTTTAGCCACCAATAAAGAGGTTATTCATGCACTTAACCTATGGCAGGCCCTTTTCCCATAAAGTGTGCTTGACAGTTTTCTATTATCCTCAGGCAGGGGCGTATCTATATTGGGTCCAGAGGGGCCCCGCACCGCACACCCTGCACCCATAACATACTCTCCAGAGTCCCACGTCAGAGCGTGGATCCGGCACTCTAAAAACAACTGGAAAGTGAATGCCGTAGCCATTTTCCCTTCATTTGCGCATACGCAGTACAGGGAAAATGGGCGCCGCGGCCATTTTCCTGATGACCTGTGCATACTCTATAGACTCTGGGCGCACTCTAGTGCCCAGAGTCTATAACTCCGGCGCTGGCCGCGCACAGCTCATCAGTGCGCTGCCGGCCGCTGGACAGAGAGGAGGGGGCCCGTGTCAGAGACTGCACACGGGCCCCCTCCGCTCTAGAAACGCTCCTGTCCTCAGGATTTTAGTGCAGAGTTTTAGGTGTTCACAGCTGAGGCTCTAATGAAGGGAATAGTGATTACCTAACATGAAGATATTTCAAGTTGGGCATCCACTATACAATTTTCTGTCATATATCTGTCCAATCAGGCTGGTTGGGATGAAAACCTGGTAATGTATGGGAGCAAATGACAATCGTCCATTGCTCACAAACACTGGAAAATAGCCAAAAATGGTTGTTCAGACAAATTGGTTAAAACACACAAATTTAACCAATTTGAACAATTTTTTGGTCCTTTTTTTCAGGGTTTAAAACCATATGATCGACTGTCATTTGCTGATATCTGACTGAAAATTGTATAGTGGATACCCTGCTTAAGACTGCAGATATCTCAAACAGAACATGCACTGGAATATGAACCAACTCACCTGGAAACATCTAGGGGTCTACCAAATTTTGGGGGAGCCCCACAGACTCCCAGAAGTGCAGGTCACCATCCTGCATTTCAACCACTACTTCATGAAATGTGTGGGAGGAATGTACGATGAAGTGATTTTCAGAGAATTGCATTATCTTGGCCATGTCGTCATTTCATTGACCCAAGACTTACTGCATTATGAGACCAGTGCGTTGTTACCGCTAGAGATCAGCAGCATCTCTCATTTGGGAACTCAACCAGAGTGGAACATTTTTTTAAGTTGGTAAGTGTGGGTCTCACATGGATCAAATGCTAGCACTGGCTGACAACAGAAAAAGTCAGGAGTCAATGTGTACAGAGAAATGGTCATAGCACACAATAACACTTGAGCCTATGACTTGTACTGTACCTGCCATGACTGCACGAACGAGTTCCAATTGCATAGGGGCTTAGAACCAATCATTTGACTGCAATTCAGTTTAAAGTATCTGGTGAGTCATTCACATGCAGTTAGTGAGAGAGAAACATTTTAAGATGGGGACTGGATGCAGATACACTTGTAAATATTCATTACACCTTCCCATTTTAAACAATTGAGTACATTTATCAACGGCAGATAAGCCCTAAATTATACAGAGCCAGATCTTCAGCACCTCTGCAGATGTTTCAAGCACTCCACAGTCCTAGGAAAACTGCAGTGATGGGTCTCACAAGCAAAGAGTAAAGCTGGCCACACACTAGACCAACTTTCATCCAACCAGCCAACTAGTTGATTGGTTGGAATGGAAATCTGGTAACGTATGGGAGTAACTGCTGATCAGCAATTTGCTCCTAAATGCCAGAAAACAGATGAAAATGGTCGTCAGACAAGTTTGTTAAATGTTTGATCAAAACAATTTGTTCAGACACAGTTTTTAGTCCATTTTCCAGCATTTGGGAGCAAATTGCTGATTGTCATTCGCTTTCATCCCTTACCAGATTTTCATTCCAACCAATCAACTAGTTGGCTGGTTGGATGAAAGTTGTTCTAGTGTGTGGCCAGCTTTAGTGTGCACCTTTATATACACAGGGACAACAAACAGATGCAATTGGATAAAACCAAGGCATTTTGCAGTTTGTTTTGGGCATGCGTTGCTAATGAAGTTCTATATTTATGATTGCAGGTTATTGCTGAGTACTGTTTAAAAAAATCCTTTATAAATGCTCTCAAGAAGGAATAGATAGAGGTAAACACACTGTCTCTGCTCCTACATTCCCACATCCCACAATGTACAGTAATTGCAACCTAACATAAGATGTTTGATTATTGACAGATGATACAGCAGGGATTCCAATTAACTGTGGATTCTTTTAAGTGTGTCCCTGCTACACAACACAGCTTTTAAAGCTCAAAATGGGTTTGAAGATCATGGCCAGTAAGCCCACTTGAAAGCTGTATGGGGATTGCCAGCCACGTGCTTCTAACTCATGTTGCTTTGAAAGGAATTGTTAAGAAGCGGATGCAGGCTGGAAGAAATGTGTGTTAAATGAAAAGAAACAAAATGTGACACTACAGGTGCACTTCTTCATTTCAGCACCCATAATGCCTGGATGCCCTGAAAGTAATTACGTGGCTTGTGGTTGTGTTCTAAATCACATATGTGTATGTTTTTATGACATACATCTACCCAGAAATGTTCGTAACAGGAGATAAAGAAATGCTAACAAATTTTGCACTGTGTGGGAGGACATGACAGCTATTTCTTATTAGCATTGGCTGAAGCATAGAAATTGCATTTCATTCCTTACACCTGGTAAGCTCGTATTAAAATGTTTCATTGGTCATAGCATAACATTAGACATTGGCAAAAAGCATATATATTTAATTCTGTTTTTTCTGCAACTACTTTTGCCAATCCTAAGTAACTAAGTTATAATTTCTCCCACATTTAATATATATGTATATATATATATATATATATATATATAACATGCTCTAAGAACTATCCATCAAGGACTTTCTCAGACGACCAGCACACCACCATGTAGAGATTTATGCAAAAAGAATCATTTTAATGCAGTGTCAATAAACACCATCATATAAAAAAGGCCATCATAGGTATGGGGTATAGTTGCTCATCCCAATGCCTGGAAACACCATGTCCTATTATAGTATAGCCATCCCAACGGCCTATTTCAGCTAAGTTCAGCCTTCATCAAGGGTCAGCCACAAATAGCCATAAAACCTTAGACCTTAATATACCTAAGTGCTAATCACCAATTGCACCCACCTGTGTATGCTGGTATCCACGCGGTCCCCAAACACCATCCCACTCACAAGCCGGCAGTGGAACCAATCTGCTCTGCTGTGTCCCCGGAGGTCACACAGTCTGTTCCGTCATACCGGAAGTGATGCCACGGGAACATGGCTGTCAACATCCGGCTGAGTGGAGCAACACGTTGCCTACAGCGGGGACACGTAGCCTGGTTGGAACCTCCCACCAGAAGTAAACAGGATAGCCATGTCAACCGCGTCCATGACAACAGTGATCAAATAAACAACTTATCAAAAATATATAAAATAAATAAACAAATTATTGTGTACCCGTTAAGAAACAGGTATTTAATGCCACTCCAATTAATCAGTATGGTCAGCGCATCATGGCACAGCACATAAAGAGGGTGTGCAGTAATTACACAGGAAAAATACATTAACATCCAAAACCAACTATACAAAATTAGAGATTAGTCTGAATTAATTCATCACCATTATATGAAACTCCAAATTATCAGCAATTTGTAGAGGACTATTTAGGTCTTAATATATTTTCATCAAGTTTTTACACATACCATATGGCATAAAAAACAAACATCATAATAGAAACAATGAGTCCATAATATGTCTATTGTTCAACAAAAGATGAAAAACATGAAGGATAAATAATAAAAAACAATAAGGGAATATTTGTACTGATATTTCATGATATATAGAATTCAAAGCCAGTCATTTTACAAAAATGGAGTAAATAACAGTTCCTCATTAAGGCCATAGCGGGAAATGGAATTCAGCTTGTATATCCATTCACATTCACGTTGAAGTAATAAACAATGTCTATCGCCTTCCCTCTGGGGTGGTGGGATATGATCAAAAGGCATAAATTTAAAGTCTTTAATCGAATGTCCACACAGAAAAAATGTTTAGCTACAGGTGGTGTGCTGGATTCAACCAATGTCATGGCCTTTTTGATGGAACTCCTGTGCATGCCAATTCTTTCTTTCAGAATGCGTGTGGTTTTGCGCAAATATAATTTATTGCAGGGACAGATAATTATAAACTTGGATTCACAAGTCATACGATATTTTAAGTGGAGGGTCTTGTCGGTGACAGGATGACAAAACCTATTGCCGGTCTGCATAATCGGCACTTTTCACACACGGGGCATTTGAATGCACCCCTTTGTGGTGTAAACCAATGGGAAGTGGTGCTAACCCCTGGGCTGATGTCAGAGAATGTTATATGCTCCTTTAAGTTTCAGATTCTCTTTTAACAAAAAAAGGGTAAATTCACACAATTTTTGCCAATAACCGGGTCTGTCTGTAAGATATGCCAGTGTTTCAATATGGCCTTCTTAATATGTCCTGAAGACATTGAGTAAGTGGTAATAAATGTCATCCTGGTCTGCGTTTCATCTCTTTGTCTGGGGACTAAAAGTTCTTCTCTGTCAAGAGCCAAACATTTGTCAATAGCCTCTTTGACCTCTCTTTTGTCATATCCCCTCTGTATAAAGCTCTGTCCCATTTTATCCAATGCTCTTGGAAGTTTATCAATATTAGAGGTGATCCTGGTGGCTCTCAATAGTTGGGAATATGGGAGTCCTCTTTTGAGTGAATGTGGATGAAAACTATTGGCACACAAAAGTGTATTTTTATCAGTAGGTTTTCTGAATACTTCCGTCATAAGTTTACCATCCACAATGGAAACCAAAACATCAAGGAATTCAAAACTATGTGGACTACTTTTGTGTGTGAACTTTATAGAGGTTTATTTCTGATTAACTGCATGCACAAAAGTTTCCAACTCATCAACATTACCCGTCTAGATCAAAAAAAGATCATTTCTATAATGAAAATAACATAAAATGAATTTTGAATACATCGGATCAGCAGTGATATAAGAGGTCTTGTAATCATACATAGATACATTTGCATAAGAGGCGGCCATATTTATCCCCATTGCGGTCCCTCTTAATTGAAGAAAAAAAGCATTATTGAATAAAGTAATTTTTATGCAGAATCACTTCCATCATCAGTAATAAATAATCAATTGGTGGACCCTTATAGTATGAACTTAATGAGACCACCTTTCTTACTGCCTCCATCCCTTTTGTGTGATCAAAATTTGTGCATAAACTTCAGACATCTAAGTATACCAGTAGACAGTTATCTGGCAATTTGTCAAATCGTCTCAATTTAAAAAATCAGTGGTATCCTTTAAATAATAAGGGGTATTTTGGACTACGGACTGTAAGAAGTAATTGCAATATTGGGAAAGAGTTTGGCTAAGAGAACCCTGTGAGGAAATTATCGGTCTACCCGGGGGGGATACAAGTGATTTATAAATCTTCGGTAGTATATATAGGAGAGGGATTCTCGGATTATTTTGAATTAGAAATCTCATAGTTGTTCATCAATCCAGTTATTATTAAAATCCATCTGAATGATGGAATCTATTTCCCGCTTATAAATACCTGTAGGATCAAATGATAATTTTTTATAACAAGAAATATCTGATAATTGTTTTTGAACTTCTTCAATATAATCACTCCTGTTTAATATTACAACCCTCCCGCCTTTGTCGGCAGGGCGGATTATAATTTCTTGATTGTCCTTCAGAGATTTAATAGCCTCAACCTCTGCTTTATCAAGTTTTTTGGATGATATTTAGTATGTTTTCTTATTTTAGGTAAAGTATCCCTTTTCACTAAAATTATAAAGGTCTCAATAGATGCATTATTAGTGGGCGGATGAAACAGGCTTTTAGATTTGAAGGGTGTAGTACTTGTATTTGCATCACTATTCCTAGTTTGCTTAGTAAAATAGTCTTTAAATCTCAATTGTCTGTGAAATTTGTATAGTTCAGTTTCCCACTGGAAATCAGATTGACAATATGTTTGAACAAAAGATAAACCTTTTGAGAGAACAGACTGTTCTGCCTCAGAAAGGTTGTATTTGGAGAGATTAAATGTAACTATTTCCTCCCTCCCCTCTTGGGTTTGTCCTGTGCTCTTTTTGTGCCTGTGGCCCCCTCTTCTACAGGGTCTCCTACTGTCTCGTTTCTGCTGCAAGTGTACGCATTTCCCTTTAAAAAAGGTCCCCTAGATAAGGAAGAGTGATCTGAGTCGCTCATAGAGGTATGTGAATCTACATCAGTAAAGGTAATATTCTCCCTTTTTGCTATAATGTAAATTTCCTCTCCAGGTTCTCCTGCCACTCTGATTAAGTAGCCAAGGGTAAACACGAAGTTCTTTATAATCATCTTTTACTTTCCTAAATTTGTTCTTTTTAAAGCTTAACAAGTCTGTTTTGAAATTTGAGATACTGTCATGTAATTTGGCCAACCAGTCCGTGCTGGTATCCTTTTTTAATATATCAATCCGACCCATTTATATATATATATATATATATATATATATATATATATATATGGTCATGCATGCTTACTCTGAGCAATACCCCTTTCAGACCGAAGACCTGGGAAATGCATGGGTTTATCAATCTGTGAATTTTCTGGGTTCCAGTCCCCAAAACTGATACAGAGCATTGCTGTGGATCCAGGACTTTGACCCAGGTCGTTTGCATTCACACATAGCAAAAATGTGTGAAAGGGTTATTTGTCTACTAGCATGCCATAAATGTGTTTCAGGACAACATATATATATATATATATATATATATATATATATATATAGTATTTAGAAAAAAAGGTACTCAAAAAGGACTTTAAAATTAAACTTATGGAAAATACATTTTTGCCCAGGACATTTCATCATAGTTAATGAGAGGTTTGTTCCTGCTGAAAAACAGGACTGAATATATACATAAATTTACCATTGTACCTGTGATAAGGTATAACCACAATTAAGGGTCAGATTCAATTAGCCGCGAAAAGCCAAGATCGGCGAAAAGAGCAATGTTTTCACCTCATTCGCCTGTTTTGAAGCAAAGTTTCATGTACTTTCACAAGGCGTGTCCCCGCTTTGCGCCCTATTCAATTGCGTAACAGGCAAAAACGCATATGTGCAAGTGCAGCGAATAGCGAAACTAGCGAAAAGGTCCGTTTTTTGGGGGGAAATCAGTCTGTATCCGCTAAGAAGCATAACTGACACGGGGTATCAATATAGAAGTGTACTAGTAACCCAATAAATGTAATTAGGGTACTTACATTGAGTCAAAGGGCTGTTATATGTATATTTGAATAAGTGTGGAAAAATGATGTAAAGCAATTTCTTTTTGGAAAAACAATTGCTGTAGTTAAATTGGGGGTACTTTAAAATGGGTACTAGTATATTTTTGTGTTTATAAAATGCAGATTAATAATGTCAAAATACACCGGCTGCAGTCACCTGCAATCCTAAAAACAACTGCCCCATCCATACAGCCCCCCAAAGTACCTGTCCCAGTACTTTAGACCCATTTTCCAACACTTTTTAAATTTTTGCCCTAAAAATGACATGTCTTTTTTGGGGTGAATAAAGAGAAATTTTTTTTTTTGCCTAATTAGTCATTAGGGGGGGTGTGTCCAAAGGGTTCTGACCAAGGACCTCATTCAGACCCACTCGCTAGGATGCATTCGCTCGTAGCCAACTGATTTTTGCATTCTGTGCATGCGTACGCATCACAGTACGGGTGCACGAACCAGTGTGAGAGATCGGGAAGTGTTCGCTCGCTGCGCATAGACTGAGTGACAGGAGAAGCCGTTTGTGGGTGGTAACAGGGACTGACCATTAAAAACAGGGGAGTGGAGGTGCAAACGCAGGCTTGCCTAATTAAGAGTACATGTCACCTGGCTGGATTTTACAATGAAGTGCTCGCAGTAGGGTATGGTCTGCCACAAGCGCTGCGATCACATCCGATGGTACCTGATGTACCGATGGTTGCATACACTTCCTGGAGATGACGTGCGCAAGTGGGCGTCTTAAGACAGGCTAGTGGGCGCCTGCATACACAAAGCGATCACACGTTTAAGACATAGTGCATATGCCTTTCCGTGCGATCGCCTGCCTTGCGAATTTTGTACACGCAACTAGCGAGTGAGTCTGAATCAGGTCCCAAGTCCCCACATTTGTACCCAAAAATATGGATTTTGCACTTCTTTTCTCCTGCCTTGGGTGGAGAAACTTTTTTGCCTGCTCTTGCCTATGGTGTTTTCACCAAGGCGAAAACATCCTGGAATTGCATAGGGCGATACTTCGGAAACAGGGGAAAACTGTGCATTGGTGAAAACCGATGGCGGCTTTTTGCCTTTAATTGAGTACGGGACTAAGGGCCTCATTCAGAGGCGGTCGGAGGATGCAAGCGGTCGCTCAGAAACTGGGCGGCCACTTGCATCCTGACCGCCCGCCTCTGTTGCGGTCGTTAGGCTGTGGGTTAACACCCACAGCTCTAACGACCGCTCCGGTGATGGTGGCGATGGTCAGAGACCATCGAGACCATCGGGGCTTACAACGAGACCCTAAGGTAGGGTCTCCCTTGTCGTAAGCCCCGGAGAGCTTCTGGCTCTGTCTGAGCCGGAAGCTCTCCACTGACATCACTAGTGATGTCAGTGGGGCCGCCCCCAAACGGTAGGCGTTCCCATGGGAACGCCTCCGTTTGGGCTGCCACCCCCCCGGCCCGCCTTCCAAACGGGGCGAGCTGTCAATCAACATCGACAGCTCGCCCCCTTTGGATCGAGACCCGCTACGACCGGCGCTGTCGGTTGTAGCGGGTCTCACGCATTCACACGACAGCGCCGGCGCCGTCATGCGCATGCTCTGTGGGGGGCCATCGACCCGGTCTGAGCGCATCGGCGATAACGACCGGGTCTGAATGACCCCCTAAATCTCAAGCTTCCGATTAGAAACCAATATAAATCCACACAGAAAACTGCTTGCTTGATCAGCTTTATTTCAAAGCATAACTTTGATCTATTATTTTTTGAAACTTAAAATATTGCTAATTAGTATAATTGCAGATTCTGTTCAAATATTAGTTGAAATCATTACTCAAGGCTCAGAAATTATTCTCTCTAAACTATCTCTTAGACACCAATGTAAGCCAATTGTCATTCTAACTGTCACACAGCCAAAGCCTCAAGGAAAAATCAATAATTATAAAATGCCAACAGAATACAATAACCATCCTATAAACATAGATGGAGATTTAGAGCTGCAAATATGTTTTCAAACCTGCACCTATGCAGCAACACTGTGGTCTACAGATGGCAGTTAGAGATGTCTGCACCTCATATCAGCTCTGTTCCCTACCTCAAAGGGGTGCCGAGGAAGGGGGGGTACTTTCACTTCACAGCATTGTCTGAGGAGTCCAGTAGGATCCTGTCAAGCTGTGGGGGAGAAGAAATGTCCCTTTCCGGAGTGTATTTTTCATTGACTTTTTCCGAAGCGGTGTGCCCATGCATCGTGCCTAACTTGGGCCCGCAGTTTGTCCTGGCAGCCCTGCTACCTCCCACACAATTGTCTTCTCACAAATGTAAAACTTTTAACAATTTGTGGAGGTATTGTTAAGTTACATGGTGGTACCAAGGAGTATCATCACACTAAGGACAGAGATGTAGATCTACTAGAATATTATCTCAACCGCTGAGCCCAGAGTTCAACTGTCATTGCTGTTGCCATCTCTGTTCCTCCTTTAATAATTTACGCAGCCAATGATGTGGCAGCTGCTGCCACATCCTCTGAGAATGTGGAAGAACAAATGTCCTGAATGACCACAGGACTTCCCATTCTATGTCTCTAACTTCTACTGTCTCTCTTCATTCTAGTTGTACCACACTAACAATGACTACACAGAAATGGCATCACCGATGGTTGCTTTATTACTGGTGACCGATAAGCAGGATGAAGGACAGTAGGCACACACGTTCCCCACCATCAGTTTCATTTGTCATTCCACTACCTTATGTAATAATTGTTCCCCACACCTCTTAAGCCGGTTACACACACACTACACGATATGTTGTCCGATCCGGCTATCACGGGCAGTGCGTTCCTGCTATGTCGCTCACGATGCCCGCTCCCCGCGCGTCGTCAGCGACATCACACATTAGACCTGCATGCAGGTCCAACGGGTGATATCGTAAGTGAGAAGCCATGCCGCCGAATGCAGCATGGCCCCTGCCATCGTTCTGTTGCTGCTGGCATCGGCAAGTGTGTATGCACATGCCAATGTCGGCACCACGCCGGGTCCTGCCGCTGCAGATGTTGTACACACTAGACATCGTTAAGAGTGCACCCGGCTTAAGATTGTGAACTAATTTGGACCGGGACAAATTGAGCACTTTAATGTGGGTATAGTTTTAGGTACTGTAAGTAGTGCAATTGGAGATAAGCACGGAATTGCGCAATCTTGCTGAAGAAATGCTATGTTGACTCAAAATTATGAAATGATAGTAAACGATCAGCAACAGTACTAATAAAATGCTACAGAATGGTATGTTAAGCACAGAGAGACATTTATTTTGGAGGATGTAAGATTAGCTTGTAGTAGGCTTGCCTACCCTCCCGATTTGGTTGGGAGCCTCCCGAATATCGGGTGCCGCTCCCGACCCCCTGGAAAGGCAGGCAAGCCTCCCGGCTGCTGTCTGCCCCCCCGACTACCTACTAGAAACCCCCGCTGAATCGCATCATCGAGGCCCCGCCTCCCGCTTCACAATACCTTTATTTTTGTCATTGTGAGGAGGGAGCAGGGCCACGATGACGCAATCGTGCAGCCACGCCCCTGACCCACCCCCAAAATGGACCCATTGCCTGGCCACGCCCCCCACTGTATGCAGGCATTCAACTCCCTCCCGGAAGGAGGGAGCTGAATGTCAGCAAGTATGGCTTGTAGGTATCCTTAAGCCAATGACACAAGGTTGCTTTGTGCACCTGCATATCAAGCTTGGCGTTCATATTCTCTATTTTCCTGTTCCTAACAGCTTAATCTTTAGAATGTACAGTAAGCTCTTACGAGCAGGGCCCTCTACTCTCTTGTGCTTGTCTTTACTTATACTTTCATCTACTCCTTACTTCCCACTAGGGCACCTAACACTTGGTTGCTTACACCCTGTTGCTTATTTGAGTGTTATAATAACAAATGCAGCAATGTATATAAACCATGTCCTTGTCCTGCATTGTATTGTACTGTAAGTCACTGGCTTCTTGTCCACTTATTTATGTACATTGTAAGGTGCTGTGGAACGCTTGTGGCGCCATATAAATAAACGATCATAATACTAATGTTACTGAACTAGCCGTTGTGCGTCACACAGACATTTTTTGTGTCAGCGTATGTCAAGCCCAGGAAACATAGTGGTTAGAAGTTGCAACATAAAAACTTGTATACAGTACAATATAATTAATGTTAAAATGCTATAATAATCAATATCTTTCACACGAAAGGTGCCCATACACAGTGCGATAAAGTAGCTGATCCGACGGATTGGTATGATTTGGCTGCTCTATCGTACCACGTATGGGCATGATATCGGACAGAGCGCGCACCCGTGGGGTCGTACATCGCACCCCCAGATCTTACTGCAGGTTCAGTCGATCTGGGGATGCGATGTGCGATCCCATGCAGCACTATGCGTGTGGGGGAGCCGGCATATCGGACCACCCAATATGTCGGACATTGGATCCCCCGGTGCTGGCCAGCTTTACACTTTATAAATTCTGAATGTAGGATGTATTTTATATATGATTAAATATGTACACCAAACCCATCAATGTTATTGTGTCTTTCCCGTATAGAAGTAGACGTTTAAGAGCTTACAATTTTGTAATAGTACACTTTAAATCTACCATTACTGGTGGCAGCATTAGGGGTCAAATTACAATTTAGTTTTGTAGCCAGTACAAACTGTGAGAATGATGAACCCTTTGTGGTCTCATAGATGCACATGTGCTGCGAGTGCATATGGCTGAAATGATTGCATCTTCTTTATGCACAATAAAACAAAAACTATATGTTATTTCTAGTTTAGAGGGAAAATCAATTCTGTAGTCTCAGAATGACTCCTTTCATGAAAGACAGCACTGTCAGGTTTGGCATAGAATGGGGTACATTTGCAGCAATATGGGCTTTTCTTTGTCTAAATACATCAACCCTTCAGAGGTCAAAAAATAATTTGTAGGGTCAATGCCCCTTATTACTTTTGTGGTTAGGGTCTCAGAGTAGATAGAAATCGCTCATTCAAAAAGAAGTACTGTATATATCTTATAAACATCTTAATTGTACTTTAGTCTTGAATTACTGGTGGGTGTGAACAAATCTTATTCATCAACTGATGTATATTTAACTGGGTGATTAAAAAAAGGTGCCATGGTCTTTTTTTTATTAATTTAATAATTATATAGTTGTTAGCTACAGAAACATGGATTCCCTGCTGTTTACAAAGATAGTCATTACAAGATGGGATTAATGATTTGCTAAATGCACCTGTCACATTATTTTTATAATAGTTAAATATTATCTATCTTCTGAAAGAAATGTTCCACTAGAGGGTAGTAATACAGTAAGACTGATTGTTCTTATTATGCAAGACAGGTTAACATGACATCCAGTTGCAGTTACAGCTAACAAATAAGCCTTAGATTGTCCAATACTAATTGGACTAAGGGCTAATTCACACAAAAATGGGTAAAAACACATGAAAACCAACTTGTGCTTTTGATGCGGCTTAGTGATGAGTTATTGTATTTACAATGAAATGTTCATGTGTTGCACTTTTACCACATGAGAAATCATTCGTGCTGCGAATAAAAATGAATATATTATAATGGAGAGAATGACACCATTAAATCTTATTTGATGTATTTTAATACATTTAAATAATAGGCAAGATGGAGCTCTTAAACAAGCATTTTTTATTTAATAATTAACCGAATGTCAATGTTCTGGAAAATTAGGTTTTAATATCCATATTATGAACATAATTGAACGCATGTGTGTAGCTATAGTGGGTGCATGGGGTGCCATTGCTATGAGGCCGAGAGGCTTAGGAGGCCCAGGACCCAGGTCATATAGTTGTCTACCAAGTTTCCAGAATGTGCTCATATAGATGGATGTCTCTTTCTCTTAGTAATGCCCCACACTGGTATGATCAATTTCCTGTGCTCCGCTTTCACCCCCACAAGCAGAGCTATGCTAATCAGTGAGCCGGGCACTATCAGAGAATACATTTCTCCTGGATTACAGGCTAGGTGTAGTGAGCTAGGGGGTGGGGATTAAGGGCCTGATTCAAGTTGGATCAATGATGCCATCACGACTGCAACCACGCACGCAGTTCTGCTGCGAAAGTATGTTAATAATTGCCATAGCAAAGCACTTGCACGGTCAACATGTAGATGCCCACTTCCCCTCTCGCACATCCGTAATACCCTACAGTCCAGCTAAAACATCGAAGTACATCGGAGCCACTCGCACAATTACAGCAGGTCAGACCTTACTCAGAAATTGCTAACTCAAGATGCGTATGCCATCGTAGTGGCTAATTTATGTACGCTCCTGTAACGGTGTTCAAATGCACTGGCACGCCTGTGTTTCTCCGACCACCCCCCCCCCGTTACCTCCCACAAATGGTACTCCCTGTCAATCACTCTGCGATGGGTCTGCGTAGTCATTGCAATTGCAGTCCGGATCGCAGTGAGGCATTCGCGCAGGCATATGCAACAATCGTCTGTCTGCATACTCTGTTGCAGTTGCAATCCAACCTGAATCAGGCCCTAAGTTCAGAGTTGAGGACTGTCCCAGAAAGGGACATGGTGCTGAAATTAGGATCTAGCCACAAGTAGAATTTACTGCATTAGGAAGGTAGGAGCTGAATGGTCCCGCCACACCCCTTCCCTTTCTTTACACTCATGTATAATGCAATTTTCTAGGCCCTGCAGACGTGTAAAATTAAAAAGCTGCCAATGGGGATAGAACACTTGAAGTGTCACTATCACAAATAAGGTGAAAAATGAAAGGGAAAAAGTTAACTAGGGCACTACTATGGGGCATTGCATTAACTAGTATACTACTATGGGACATAACATTAGCTAGGTCACAACTATGGGGCATTACATTACTTACGGCACTACTATGGGGCATAACATTAACTACGGCACTACTATGGGGCATTGCATTAACTAGTACACTACTATGGGACATAACATTAGCTAGGTCACAACTATGGGGCATAACATTACTTACGGCACTACTATGGGGCATAACATTAACTATGGCACTACTATGGGGCATTACATTAACTAGTACACTACTATGGGACATAACATTAGCTAGGTCACAACTATGGGGCACAAAATTACCTTGGGCACTACTATGGGGCATAACATTAACTATGGCACTACTATGGGGCATTACATTAACTAGTACACTACTGTGAGACATAACATTAACTAGGGCACTACTATGAGGAATAAGATTAACTAGGACACTATTGTGAGGCATAATATTAACTAGGACACTATAATGGGGCATAACATTAACAAGGGCAGTACTATAGGGCATAACATTAACTAGAGCATTAGTATGGGGAATAACAATAGGTAGGGCACTACTATGGGGCATAGCATTAGCTGGGGCACTACTATGGGGCATAACATTACCTAGGACACTACTATGGGGCATACAATTAACTAGGTCAATATTATGGGGCATAACATTAACTAGGACACTACTATGGGGCATAACATTAACTAGGACACTACTATGGGGTATACAATTAACTAGGGCACTATTATATGGCATAACATTACCTAGGGCACTACTATGGGGTATAACATTACTATGGCATAATATTATCTAGGACACTACTATGGGACATAACATTAACTAGGGCACTACTGTGGGGCAATACATTAACTAGGACACTACTATGAGGCATAACATTACTTAGGACACTACTATAGGGTATAACATTAACTAGAGCACGACTATGGAGCATAAAATTAACTAGGGCACTACTATGGGGCATAACATTAGCTAGGTCACTACTATGGGACATAACATTATCTAGGGCACTTCTATATGGCATAACATTAGGGCACTACTGTGAGGCATAACATTACCTAGGACACTACTGTGAGGCATAACATTACCTAGGACACTACTGTGAGGCATAACATTAAATAGGACACTACTGTGGGGCATAACATTACCTAGGATACTACTGTGGGGCATAACATTAACTAGGGCACTACTGCATGGAATAACATTAACTGGGACATTACTATGGGGCGTAGCATTAACTGGGGCACTACTATTGGGCATAATATTAACTAGGGCACTACTATGGGACATAACTAACTTGGGCACTACTATGGTACATAACTAACTAGGGCACTACTGGGGCATAACTAACTAGGGGCCTGATTCAGATTTGGGAATAGAGTTAAGATAGATGACATAACTGTGAACCTGGACAAACCATGTTGCAATGCAAGGGGTGCAAATACCTATATATTTAGCATGTAGCCCATAAGTGTTGAACAGCTTTATTCTTACACTGCAATTTAGATTTCAGTTTGGACACACCCCTCCCACATCTAAATCTCTCTGCACAATTTATATCTGCCCCACCTACAGTGCAGCATGGTTTTACCAAGATGCACAGTTGCTTACACTTTTTTACTCTATTCCCAAATCTAAATAAGGCCCTAGGATACTACTGTGGGGCAAAACATTAACTAGAGCACTACTGTGGGGCACAACATTAACTATGGCACTACTATGGGGCATAATATTACCTAGGGTACTACTATGGGACATAACATTAACTAGGGCACTACTATAGGGCATAACTAACTAGGACACTACTGTGGGGCATAACATTAACTATGGCACTGCTATGGGCATAACATTACCTAGGGTACTACTATGGGACATAACATTAACTAGGGCACTACTATAGGGCATAACTAACTAGGACACTACTGTGGGGCATAACATTAACTGGGACACTACTATGGGGCATAACATTAACTAGGGCATTACTACTATGGGGCATAACATTAACTGGGACACTACTATGGAACATAAAATTAACTAGGGCACTACTATGAGGCTTAACATTAACTAGGCATTACTAGGACACTACTGCGGGGCATAACATTAACTACTGTATGACATTAACTAGGACACTACTATGGGGTATAAAACGAACAAATGCTACAGAGAGGTGTCTCCTAGAAGCTTTGGGGTTATGGCCCCTACAAAATGTTCCTTAGGGGCCCATAATATTCTGGCTATGCCCCTGTTTGATCGTGACATGTATTTTACATTATTTTGTACTTTATACTTTATTTGGGATTAGACTGTCATGGGGGATTTACCTGCAAACTTGACTGATATTCCACAGTGAGCTTACGTGGCAGACAATTGAACATTTTATTTTTTTGTTTACTATTTTAGTTATTGACTGGTGATCACCAGACAATAATTGCTAATGGGGCAAATCATCTGAAAGAGGAAACTTCCCTCTTTCAAGACAGGGTGTGCACATGTGTGTGGGCTAGTATAAGGGATATAGGGCACAATATACTCTTCTCCCATCTATTGAAAACCATTTTTTTCAGTAGCTCTGGGCAATATTGACCCCATATTTACAGATGTAATTTTGAGTGCAATAGTGTATGTACAGTAGTGCCCTCCCTCCCATATGAGTATATAGAATACGTCTGTTTTCCGAATGGCAGGATATTATTGTCTGGTGATCACCAAGCAGCAGCTACTAGTGGGCCACATAATTTAAAAGTATGGTGTCCACTCGGTTGTAGCTTTCATTATGGGGGGTGATAGGGCACCTAGTGCCCTTTTTCCCCATATATGGCAAATGTATGTTTTCCGTAGCGTGGGGTAACATTGCCTACCAGGCAATATATAATAAGGGCCCCCAACAATTTAAAGAGGGGACTCTTTCTAAAATGGGTGCCTCTTAAAAATTTGTAGCCAGGTCAGGGGAGATCTTCCCTCAGGACTATATTATATTTCTGTAAATGTATGGTGATTAATGTGATGACCATTAGCTTTAGTATTGGCCCAACATTTGAAGAACTCCCCTCTTTCAAACGACGGTACTTATATCTTTGTAGGTGGTGAGTTTGGGGAGTTAGAGGGGCTTAAAGTCCCTCCCACCAATTTTCATCTTTTTTTTTTATTTTCTTCTTAACAAAAGTGATGCCAGCTACTTCACTTCCCAAATGGACTCGGCACTCCTGGGAATCTCCAAGGGTGGGGCTCGTCCTCCGCATTCTTACTGTGTGGTAGATGTACTAAGCTTTGGAAAGAGATAAACTACCAACCAATCAGCTTCTGTCATTTTTCAAACAAAGCCTGTAAACTGACATTTAGGAACTTATTGGTTGATACTTTATCTCTGTCCAATTTCTCCCTCTCCAAGACTTAGTACATCTCCCCCTGTATCTCCGGAAGATGTGCCCCACTCGTCCTCCACAATTTATGGGTTAATATAGAACATACATTCCATATTTGCATCAGCCAGTCCTCCCAACATTTGTAGCTGCAGGGAATAGAATGGAAGGGGGCATGGCCATGTGTGACTGCGGAGTGGTCAAGCAACATGCAACATGGGGGTGTGTCCAGGGCTTCTAATATGCTGGACCACCCCCTGCCCCTTTCCCTTCCTTTATATGACGTCTCAGAAAGTGGGAATTACAGTACCTCTCCAAGGGGGTTATTCATGAAAGCTTGGAGAGTGATAAAATTGGGAAAGACAAAGCACCAACCATTCAACTCCTAACCATGATTTTTCAAACAGCCTGTAAAATGGCAGTTGGGAGCAGATTGGTTGGTACTTTATCTTTCACAATTTTATCACTCTCCAAGCTTTCAAAATAACCCCCCAACTGCCTTGCCTTAAATTGAGACTGCCCTGAAGTAGTCAGGACAGTTAGGAAATACACTTCAGCCTTTGACAATATATATTTTTTATATGTGTTATATTTAATTTTTGCTTGTAGTTTGGTGGGGGCACCCCTTGATAAGTTTTAGTACCATATCTTGCAAATTGATCAGTCTGTATAATGAAATTGCACTATGTGCGCTTAATGCTGCTACTGTAATTATATTTCAATGACAATAAATATAACTCACTTGATATGTATCAGCAATGGCAGCTAGAACTTATGTCTAAAACCATGTAGTTGACAAATGCAGGTGTGAACAGTTTGTGCAGTTTTAGATTCACTGATCATTGGGATAAATTATTCTGTAGCTATCGCCATTGTTCTAATGTACCTGTATTTACACTAGGGGTGTGCACCGGCCACTTTTCGTGTTTTGTGTTTTGGTTTTGGATCTGGATCTTTCTTCGTGTTTTGGATCTGGATTGGTTTTGCCAAAACCACCCTTCCGTGTTTTGGGTTCTGGGTTTTGTGTTTTGGATCTGTATTTTTTTTAAAAAAAGCATAAAAACAGCTAAAATCACAGAATTTGTTGGTTTCTCTGCTCCTATGCTATTATTAACCTCAATAACCTTAATTTCCACTCATTTCCAGTCTATTCTGAACACCTCACACCTCACAATAGTGTTTTCATGTCCAAAAGGTTGCACCGAGGTAGCTGGATGACTATGCTAAGCGACACGAGTGGGCGGCACAAACACGTGACCCATCTAGGAGTGACACTGCAGTGGCAGACAGGATGGCAGTTAGAAAAACTAGGCCCCAAACTGTACATAATGCAAAGAAAAAAAAGAAATGCAAGATGGAATTGTCCTTGGGCCCTCCCACCCACCCTTATGTTGTATAAACAGGACATGCACACTTTAACAAATCAATCATTTCAGCGCCAGGGTCTGCCACACAACTGTGGCTGAAATGATTGGTTCGTTTGGGCCCCCACAAAACAAGCTGGCAATTAATGTGTCCCTGCACAAACTGGCTCTACGGAGGCAAGATGTCATCCTCATCCTCCTCATCCACCGATTCCTCACCCTCTTCAGTGTGTACATCCTCATCCTCACAGAGTATTAATTCGTCCCTGCTGGAACCACAGGTCCCTCTGTACGTTCTGGAGGCTGGTCTCCCTGGAAGAGTTGATAATTCATTTTATGAACATCATCTTCTCCACATTTTGTGGAAGCAACCTCCTACGCCTTTCGCTGACAAGGTTCCCGGCTGCACTAAACACTCTTTCGGAGTACACACTGGAGGGGGGGCAACTCAGGTAAAATAGAGCCAGTTTGTACAGGGACCTCCAAATTGCTTCTTTTTCCTGCCAGTACAGGTACGGACTGTCTGACATGCCTACTTGGATGCTGTCACCGATGTAATCCTTTAACAGACAGACGCACGCTTGTCGCTGCTGCTTTGAGGATTCAAGTGCGGCTACAGCCCACACAATTCACAAAGACAGAAAAAAAAAAAGAATATTTTTATTGTTTGTGGAGCACACTTTGAGGGTTACACCACCCTTTAACAGACAGACGCACGCTTGTCGCTGCTGCTTTGAGGATGCAAGTGCGGCTACAGCCCACACAATTCACAAAGACAGAAAAAAGAAGAAGAATATTTTAATTGTTTGTGTAGAACACTTTGAGGTGTCACCACCCTTTAACAGACAGACGCACGCTTGTCGCTGCTGCTTTAAGGATGCAGGTGCGGCTACAGCCCACACATTTCACAAAGACCAAAAAAAAAAGAACAATATTTTAATTGTTTGTGTAGAACACTTTGAGGTGTCACCACCCTTTAACAGACAGACGCACGCTTGTCGCTGCTGCTTTAAGGATGCAGGTGCGGCTACAGCCCACACAATTCACATAGACAGAAAAAAAAAGAACAATATTTTAATTGTTTCTGTAGCACACTTTGAGGGTGTCACCACCCTTTAACAGACAGACGCACGCTTGTCGCTGCTGCTTTGAGGATGCAAGTGTGGCTACATCGCACACAAGTCACAAACACATTAAAAAAATAGTTTTTTATTTTTTGGAACACTTTGAGAGTTACACCACACTTTAACAGACAGACGCACGCTTTTCGCTGCTGCTTTAAGGATGCAGGTGCGGCTACAGCCCACACATTTCACAAAGACCGAAAAAAAAAGAACAATATTTTAATTGTTTGTGTAGAACACTTTGAGGGTGTCACCACCCTTTAACAGACAGACGCACGCTTGTCGCTGCTGCTGTAAGGATGCAGGTGCGGCTACAGCCCACACAATTCACATAGACAGAAAAAAGAAGAAGAATATTTTTATTGTTTGTGTAGCACACTTTGAGGGTGTCACCACCCTTTAACAGACAGACGCACGCTTGTCGCTGCTGCTTTAAGGATGCAGGTGCGGCTACATCGCACACAAGTCACAAACACATTAAAAAAATAGTTTTTTATTTTTTGGAGCACTTTGAGAGTTACACCACCCTTTAACAGACAGACGCACGCTTGTCGCTGCTGCTTTAAGGATGCAGGTGCGGCTACAGCCCACACATTTCACAAAGACCAAAAAAAAAAGAACAATATTTTAATTGTTTGTGTAGCACACTTTGAGGGTGTCACCACCCTTTAACAGACAGACGCACGCTTGTCGCTGCTGCTTTAAGGATGCAGGTGCGGCAACAGCCCACACATTTCACAAAGACCAAAAAAAAAAGAACAATATTTTAATTGTTTGTGTAGCACACTTTGAGGGTGTCACCACCCTTTAACAGACAGACGCACGCTTGTCGCTGCTGCTTTAAGGATGCAGGTGCGGCTACAGCCCACACAATTCACAAAGACAGAAAAAAGAACAATATTTTAATTGTTTGTGTAGCACACTTTGAGGGTGTCACCACCCTTTAACAGACAGACGCACGCTTGTCGCTGCTGCTTTAAGGATGCAGGTGCGGCTACAGCCCACACAATTCACAAAGACAGAAAAAAAAGAACAATATTTTAATTGTTTGTGTAGCACACTTTGAGGGTGTCACCACCCTTTAACAGACAGACGCACGCTTGTCGCTGCTGCTTTGAGGATGCAGGTGGAATCTAGACGGGATTTGGAACCGAGGACACACTACCTCCATCAATTGTCTAAATCCCACTGCACTAATGTCGGATACCGGACGCACGTCTAACACCAACATAGCAGTCAAGGCCTCAGTTATACGTTTTGCTTCAGGATGACTGCTGTCGTACTTCATCCTCATTGCTAGGGACTGTTGGAGGGTCAATTGTTTAGTAAAAGTAGTGATGTTCCTACTTCCTCTCTGGGATGATGAACAACTCCCAGCAGTAGCAACAGCACTAGGAGGAAGAGGTTCTTGATCTTTCCCTATTTTATTTTTATCGGAGAAAGTTTGGTCCTCCATTTATGTTATATTGATATATATACGTGCGGCTAAAGCGCACACAAACACAGAAAATATTATTTTATTTTTGCTGGAGAGTAGTGCACTTTGTGGGTTACACCACCCTTTAAGAAATGAGCCAGCCGGCTCTTTACTTATGGGACACAGGCGCACGCTTGGCGCTGCTCCTTTGTTGATGCACGTGCAGCCACAGTGCACACAATTCACAAACACAGAAAATAATTTTTTTTTTGGTTTGGACTGGAGTGTACTTTCGGGGGTTACAGCACCCTTAACGGTCAAGCCAGCCGGCCCTTTACTTATGACACAGGCGCACGCTTGGCACTACTTTGTTGATGCACGTGCGGCTACTGCGCACACAATTCACAAACACAGAAAATAATTTTTTTTTAGGTTTGGACTGGAGTGTACTTTCGGGGGTTACAGCACCCTTAACAGTCAAGCCAGCCGGCCCTTTACTTATGACACAGGCGCACGCTTGGCACTACTTTGTTGATGCACGTGCGGCTACTGCGCACACAATTCACAAACACAGAAAATAATTTTTTTTTGGTTTGGACTGGAGTGTACTTTCGGGGGTTACAGCACCCTTTAACGGTCAAGCCAGCCGGCCCTTTACTTATGACACAGGCGCACGCTTGGCACTACTTTGTTGATGCACGTGCGGCTACTGCGCACACAATTCACAAACACAGAAAATAATTTTTTTTTAGGTTTGGACTGGAGTGTACTTTCAGGGGTTACAGCACCCTTAACGGTCAAGCCAGCCGGCCCATTACTTATGACACAGGCGCACGCTTGGCACTACTTTGTTGATGCACGTGCGGCTACTGCGCACACAATTCACAAACACAGAAAATAATTTTTTTTTTGGTTTGGACTGGAGTGTATTTTCGGGGGTTACAGCACCCTTAACGGTCAAGCCAGCCGGCCCTTTACTTATGACACAGGCGCACGTTTGGCACTACTTTGTTGATGCACGTGCGGCTACTGCGCACACAATTCACAAACACAGAAAATAATTTTTTTTTTGGTTTGGACTGGAGTGTACTTTGGGGGTTACAGCACCCTTTAACGGTCAAGCCAGCCGACCCTTTACTTATGACACAGGCGCACGCTTGGCACTACTTTGTTGATGCAAGTGCGGCTACTGCGCACACAATTCACAAACACAGAAAATAATTTTTTTTTTGGTTTGGACTGGAGTGTACTTTCGGGGGTTACAGCACCCTTAACGGTCAAGCCAGCCGGCCCTTTACTTATGACACAGGCGCACGCTTGGCACTACTTTGTTGATGCACGTGCGGCTACTGCGCACACAATTCACAAACACAGAAAATAATTATTTTTTTGGTTTGGACTGGAGTGTACTTTCGGGGGTTACAGCACCCTTAACGGTCAAGCCAGCCGGCCCTTTACTTATGACACAGGCGCACGTTTGGCACTACTTTGTTGATGCACGTGCGGCTACTGCGCACACAATTCACAAACACAGAAAATAATTTTTTTTTTGGTTTGGACTGGAGTGTACTTTGGGGGTTACAGCACCCTTTAACGGTCAAGCCAGCCGGCCCTTTACTTATGACACAGGCGCACGCTTGGCACTACTTTGTTGATGCACGTGCGGCTACTGCGCACACAATTCACAAACACAGAAAATAATTTTTTTTTTGGTTTGGACTGGAGTGTACTTTCGGGGGTTACAGCACCCTTAACGGTCAAGCCAGCCGGCCCTTTACTTATGACACAGGCGCACGCTTGGCACTACTTTGTTGATGCACGTGCGGCTACTGCGCACACAATTCACAAACACAGAAAATAATTTTTTTTTTGGTTTGGACTGGAGTGTACTTTCGGGGGTTACAGCACCCTTAACGGTCAAGCCAGCCGGCCCTTTACTTATGACACAGGCGCACGCTTGGCACTACTTTGTTGATGCACGTGCGGCTACTGCGCACACAATTCACAAACACAGAAAATAATTTTTTTTTGGTTTGGACTGGAGTGTACTTTCGGGGGTTACAGCACCCTTTAACGGTCAAGCCAGCCGGCCCTTTACTTATGACACAGGCGCACGCTTGGCACTACTTTGTTGATGCACGTGCGGCTACTGCGCACCCAATTCACAAACACAGAAAATATATTATTTTTTTAGCACTTGGGGGGAGCACCCCTGATGGACAGAGCACCCCCTGGACAACACTACAGCACTCCTTTAGGACTGGGACACTGCACAGGACTTTGGAGTGGACACAGCCCCTATGGAGAACTGACTGCACAACACAGTCCAGCCAGCCCCTATGGACTTTGAAGTAGTGGACACAGCCCCTATTAACAACAGCAGCACAGCACAACACAGCCAGCCTGTATGGACTTTGAAGTAGTGGACAACAGCAGCACTACACTACACTACACTACACAGCCCTAACTCCCACCCTCCCTCTTCACTGTCCACAGCCGAGTGAGAAAATGGCGCCGACGCGGGTACCTTATATAGGATCCAAAACCCGCGAGACTCGGAAGGCGGGATGATGACGTTTTGCCTCGATTTCAGATCCGAGTCAGGCGGGAAAAGTCGAGCCTGACTCGGATCGGACTCGGATCGGGGGGGCTCGGATTTCAGAAATCCGAACCCGCTCACCCCTAATTTACACTAGAGCTGGTATTGGGAATAACTCATTATGAGCCCACTGTACTATACTTAGAAATCCAGTCACGAGTGGCAGTTTATAAAATTGGCACAATTTGTTCATGAACTTGCAAAAAAAAATATATATCATAAATTACTCATACAGTACATGGGAACACAATCAGTTTTATTGCTGACCATATATGTAAGCTGTTACCCTACATCAGTTATTCCCAACCACTGTGTCTGTACACATTGTCTATCAAGCCAGAATAAATATGTCAAAAAATGTATGGGTAACAGGGAAATAGTTAAATAAATGTAGATATATTTACCGTATATACTCGAGTATAAGTCGACCCGAATATAAGCCGAGGTACCTAATTTTACCACAAAAAACTGGGAAAACTTATTGACTCGAGTATAAGCCTAGAGTGGGAAATGCAGCAGCTGCTGGTAGTAATCCCCCCCCTGGTAGTGCCCCCAGTAGTAATCCCCCCTGGTATTGCCCCCAGTAGTAATCCCCACCTGGTAGTGCCCCCAGTAGTAGTAGCCCTCCCTGGTAGTGCCCCCAGTAGTAATATCCCCCCCTGGTAGTGCCCCCAGTAGTAATCCCCCCCTGGTAGTGCCCCCAGTAGTAATCCCCCCCTGGTACTGCCCCCAGTAGTAATTCTCCCCTGGTACTGCCCCCAGTAGTAGCCCCCCCCCCCAGTAGAGAGAGACATAATAAAAAAAAAACACTTACCTGAAACCCCACTCCTAGTCCCGACGCTGCTACTGACTCCTCCGGTCGCTTTGCATTATGGGAGAGGTCATGACATCATGACGTCTCTCCCATTACCCACTGCGGGAGCCAGAAGATGGCTCCCGCAGTGGAAGCAGCAGCAGCCGATGAGAGTCTGACAGACTCTCATTGGCTGCTAATTACAACAAACACACAGCTGCCGTTGCCGGCGGCTGTGTGTTGCTGACCGAACTCCGTCCGGTCAACGCTACACACTCGGTGCAGCTGTGTCACAGAGACACAGTCTGCACCGCGGCCCGCTGGTCCTGGAGCATCATTCCAAAAAATGTGCTGAAAAACTCGGCTTATACTTGAGTATATATGGTAAATGCAAATGAAATACATTAGTTGTAGTTCATTTCAGATTTCAACCATACTCACTTTTAAGTTTTAATTAAGATTTTTTTCAGTGTGACACAAATAAAGTAATGATGCCGGATGCTAGGAGTGTCACACCAACAAGATCAGGAACTAATCCCCAATATTATCAATCACCATTTAACAATAAACATGGATCAAGCAATAACACAATTAAAGCACTAAAGCATATGTTAATTACATCTATTTTTGAATGAACTAAAATTATAAACATAGATGTAGTTTAAAATTTGTATTAAGGAAAGTGGTATTTATTATGGTAACCGGTATAACCAGAAAAAAAATGTAGATCGTGATTTAGAATAAGATAAAAGAACCCAAACCACAGGAGGAGAGTTAGTTGCAAATGGGTGCAAAATACGCAACAAAAGACATAAAACTGGAGTAATTTATCCCATAAGCTGTGATGTATCCGAATTGGCAGCATATGCACCTGGTTTACACCACACATACGTCATCTACACCCCATATTTCATTTGTTTTGCTTGTGAAATACTGTAGGTATTTGCTTTTAACCAGTGGCCCGTGTTCTCTGCACGGAATTGGTATGAAATACCGCCGTCCCTCTGGCCGGCAGTTCGAATCCCGGGCGCGGCAGGCCGACAGAAGCAGAGATCCCGGCAGCGGAAGCCCGACAGCGCTGGAAATTCCGATCGTCCACAGGTAAGTAAAAACTAACCTAACCCCCTAACCCTCCTTAGGGGTGCCTAATCCTAATACCCCCCTGTAAGTGCCTAAACTTAATCCCCCCTGTAAGTGCCTAACCCTAACCCCCCCTTCCCCGCTGCCTAAACCTAAGTCCCCCCTCCTTAGGGGTGCCTAACCCTAATCCCCCCCCCTGCCTAACCCTCCTTAGGGGTGCCTAACCCTAATCCCCCCCTGTAAGTGCCTAACCATAATCCCCCCTGTAAGTGCCTAACCCTAACCCCTCCTTCCCCGCTGCCTAAACCTAAGTCCCCCGGGGGTGCCTAACCCTAACCCTCCCTCCCCCTAGCCTAACCCTAACCCTCCCGAGGGGGTGCCTAACCCTAAATCCCCCCCGGGTGCCCTAAACCTAACCCTCCCCCCCGCGGCTGTCCGCTCACAGCGCCCGGCATCCCTTCGATCAGGATGCCAGGCGCCTGTCTCCCAGCATTGGGAAAAATGACAGACTAGATATAGATGCCTGTCATTTAACCCTCGCCGGGATAAAGCAGTCGGGAAGCCGGCTGTCGGGATTAAGACAGACGGTTTCCCGATTGCATCCCCTCCGCACACCCTGCACCCATTATAGATACGCCCCTGACTAAGCCTATGCCAGATCTACCATTGTTTTCCCCTTCCCACCTGGAGTAGGCAGGATAAGTGCCATAATAAGGTCTGCTTGAGTGCATAGACGGGAATCTTTCTATGCATACATAGAGTGCTTTCATGCAAGATACTGTATGCTACATAAACTGGAGCGGTACTCTCTCAGCATTACCCCAGGATAGCATGATATTGTACTGTAAGTACACTTACACCACTAACATAATTGGTAAAACTGGACTCAGATGCATAAAATAAAAATCTGTATAAACTTTAATTACGTAAAAATGCATCGTTATACAGCATAAAGCCTGAGATAAAAATTAAATCACAGTTATTTCAAAAATTACGTATAATTGTATCACAGTTATTATGCAAAAACTGATAAAGCACAATCAAAAATATCCTACAGGTCTAAAAGCAATAAGTCTGACACGCTGCTCGCATCACAATTAAAAGCCAAAAGGGCTTCACAAACTACTGCCACCCTCTGCGATCACACTGGAGCTATCACCTACGACCCAGTTGGTATTAATCGCTCCTTCTATAATTACTACAATACACTCGACAACCTCAATGGCCCATAGCAAGCCTTGGTCCCTCCTTCCCCGTAAGCCCAGGAGTACTTAGGGCCTGATTCAGAGGTGCTCGCCGTTTGCTGTTTGCGAGCGCTCACTCTGAATCAAGGCGTTTTGTTAGTGCGAGCGGCCTGGTGACGGTCGCGATTATCACGACCATCGGGCTTGCGTCGAGACCCTGTGGAAGGGTCTCGGCTCCCGCAAGCCCGAGTGGACTTCCTGCTCTAATAGAGCAGGAAGTCCACTACTGACATCATGAGTGATGTCAGTAGGGCCGCCCACAAATGGCAGGCGTTCCTAAGGTAACACCAGCATTTGTACAGCCACCCCCCTCCCCGGCTACAAAACGGGGCGAGCTGTCAATCAACATCGATAGCCGCCCCATCTTGTAGTGTGCCCCGGAGCAACGGAGCTGCTGGGGCTCGCGCATGTGCATGCCGGAGGCGACGCATGCGCAGTGGTGGAACATCGACCCGCTTGCGAGTGCTGTGCACTCGCGAGCGGGTCTGAATCAGGCCCTTAGACTCCTGCAAACTCCCCAATCTTTCCAGACCCGTAGTCCCAGAGCTGAATTCACCCGTCACTCCTGAGGAGCTAGATCTGGCTTTGAAATTGCAGAAATCATCTAAGGCCTCTGGTCCTGATGGCTTGCCCTCGGCATATTATAAAACATTCTCTGCCCTTCTCTCGCCACATCTGGTTTCTGTCTTTAATAAGATTCTGAAGGGGGAACATAATACCCAAACCACAGAAAGACCCCACTTGACGCCGATCATGTTGGATTTGTTCCCACAAGACAGGCGTATGATTAACCTAATCTCCTACATTAATAAGCATAAGTTACCGGCCATGTTGTTGCTGTTGTCGTCCCTTGAAGTGGAACAGGCCTTTGTCCGGCTTGACTGGTCTTTCATGTTCCATGCCTTGCGAACATATGGCTTTTGCGGTAGCTTTCTGTCAGCAATACAGGTCCTATCCTATCGCCCTATGGCTTTAGTCTCGACTAATGGACTTTCCTCCCAGGTCTTTAGTTTGGGTAATGGAATAAGACAAGGTTGTCCTTTTCCCCCCTTGCACTACGCCCTCAGCATCGAACCCTTAGCAGCTAAAATATGTAACAACCCCAATTTTAAAGGTGTTTCGGTAAAAGGGTCGCAATACGAACTATCCATGTTTGTGGACGTCGCGCTCTTAACCCTAACATCTTCCTAATCTCCAAGCTGAATTGCAAGCCTATCGCACTTGCTTGGGGCATAAAGTAAATAATACTAAATCAGAGGCTTTAGCATTTAATCTTCCAACTTCTACTATGAAAATTGTGGAGTTTAATTTTGCATATCTTTGGAGGCCGAAATCCTTTAAGTATCTAGGGATACATATCACAAAGACATCTGACCAGCTTTATTATGCTAATTATATTATATTACTTCATACAATTAAGAGATTTACTTAGGTGGGCCCCTCTTTGTGTCTCATGGACTGGCTGAATAAATACAATCAAGATGAATATTCTACCAAGATTGCTTTATCTTTTTCAGACGGTACCAATTGTAGTCCCAGCCTCTTTTCTCTGTGAAATCCATTCATTATGTGGCTCGTTTTGTGTGGTCCAACAAAAAACCCAGAAATCATACGGCTTGTTTGGCCAAATCTGCGGTTAATGGTGGCCTTGGGCTTCCCATTTTTGAAAAGTATTTTTATGCAACGCAACCGAGCCACATATCGTCTTGGCACACAGAGGAGGGGTGTAAAAAATGGGTCTCACTCGAAATTGACCTGATGGGCGATCATCTCGTAAGTTTTCTTCCATGGCTTCCTACAAGCCTGAGACTGCCTCGGTGCCAGTTGTCCCAATGCGTTAGAGCAGTTTTATCTGCGTGGGACAAATTAAACAAAAGGCTAGAGTGCCCCACCCATCCCCCCTGACCCCGTTGTGGCATAATCCTCAGTTCCCTCTGGATGTATGTCTTCATACATGCGTCTCTGGGTATCTGTTGGGATAACCAGAATTCTACATATTAAAGGTGACGTTGCACCCCAGAGTTTTGCAGACTTATGTGAAAAACATGGTATATCTTCCAAGTTTCAATTTGCTTACTTGCAAATTTGTAGTTTTATTCACTCTCTAAATAAGTCTCATAAAATAAGACAACTCATTTCATTTGAACGCCAATGCATATACAATCCAGGCTGTAAGGGCTCTATCTCAATTTTGTACTCCCTGTTATCCCCCTCACCTCCTATGTTCAAGGAATCATTAGAATTAGCTTGGGAGTAAGACTTGGGGGTATGTCTTGAGGATGATGCCTGGGAAGACATCAGATGATGGGTGGCTAAATCCTCCATCAGCACTAATATAAAAGAAAATTCTTATAAAGTGTACTCCTGCTGGTATATGGTGCCCAAAAAGCTGCATCATATTTCCCATGGTTCGTCTGACCTCTGTTGGAGACTATGTGGAAATGTTGGTTCTTTTCAGCATATATGGTGGGCTTGCCCCTTGATCTCTAAATATTGGGACAAAGTCGTAGCCTTAGCATCTAAAGTAATAGCATTTCTCCTTCTAAGGATCCTCTACATATGCTCTTATGCAAACCCATCACATCTTTTTCTAAGTTTCAAAATACATTTTGTGGCCACATTTATAATTCAGCAAAACTTCTAATTGCTGTGAATTGGAAGCAACTGGTAGCTCCATCAATGAATGCCCTGATTAATGAAACTTGGTACCTGGCCTCCATGGAATATATAATTGCCCTTCTCAATGACAACTGTTAAAATTTCATGCAACATGGGACCCTTGGTATTTTACATTTAATAGACAGTTACCCGGTACAGATTGACGTTGATCTTCACTTGATGTTGCAGTACCCTACAGGTTGTCTTTACCAATATCTCTCTCTTTTATTTCCCCTTTCTTTTCCCTTTTTGTGTTTAATTTAATTTTATTTGATTTTTTTTTTTTTATATAGTTGATTTTGCTATGTTAATACTATTATATAAAATCGGTTGACTATGTTTAAACCATTTATATTAGGGATGAGTGGGTTCAGATTTCTAAAATCCGAACCCCCCCGAGCACCCCCGATCCGAGCCGGGTTTTCCCGTCTGACTCTGAACTGAAATCGAGGCAAAACGTCATCATCCCGCCTTCCAGATCCCGCGGGTTTTGGATTCTATATAAGGTCTCCACGTCGATGCCATTTCTCACTCTGGCTGTGGACAGTGAAATGGGAGGGTGGGAGTTAGGGCTGGCTGGGCTGTGTTGTGTTCTGCTGTGCTCCTGTTGTCCATAGGGGCTGGCTGGACTGTGTTGTGCTGCTGTTGCCCATAGGAGCTGGCTGGGCTGTGTTGTGCATTCAGTTGTCCATAGTGGATGTGTCCACTCCAAAAGTCTATAGGGGCTGGCTGGGCTGTGTTGTGCAGTGTCCCATAAAGGCTGTAGCCCTAAAGGGGTGCAGCAGTGTTGTCCAGGGGGTGATCTGTCCATCAGGGGTGCTCCACCCAAGTGCAAAAATACATTTATTTTTTCTGTGTTTGTGAATTATGTGTACTGTAGCTGCACGTGCATCAACAAAGGAGCAGCGCCAAGCATGCGCCTGTGTCATAAGAAAAGGGCCAGCTGGCTGGTCTGTTAAAGGGTGGTATAACCCCCAAGGTGCGCTCCAAAAAAAAAAAATATATTTTCTGTGTTGTGAATTGTATGTGCTGTAGCCGCACGTGCATCAACAAAGGAGCAGCGCCAAGCGTGCACCTGTGTCATAAGTAAAGGGCGGGCTGGCTCGTCTGTTTAAGCTGACAAAAGCATAGCGAAGAACTGTGCGTTCTAAGAAGATATAACAAATCCCCAAGGAGAGTCCAAGTGTGGTGGCGGTTGCGATGCCTGACCTTCCCAACACTGGACGGGAAGAGGTGGCTCTTTCCACCATTTGCACACCCTCTGCAAGTGCTGGAAGGAATGGTGTAAAGGGTGGTGTAACCCCCAAAGTAGCCGCACGTGTATCAACAAAGGAGCAGCGCCAAGCATGCGCCTGTGTCATAAGTCTGTTAAAGGGTGGTGTAACCCCCGAAGTGCACTCCAGAAAAAATGTAAAATTCTTCTTTTCTGTGTTTGTGTGCACCTTAGTCGCACGTATATATCAATATAAACATAAATGGAGGACAAAACTTTGTCCGATAAAAATAAAATAGGGAAAGATCAAGAACCACCTCCTCCTAGTGCTGAAGCTGCTGCCACTAGTCATGACATAGACAATAAAATGCCATCAACATCGTCTGCCACGGTCAATGCCCAATGTCATAGTAGAGGGCATATAAAATCCCAAATGACAAAGTTTAGGAAAATGACCTTAAAAAAAAACATTTAAATCATCTGAGGAGAAACGTAAACTTGCCAATATGCCATTTATGACACAGAGTGGCAAGGAACGGCTAAGATCTTTCCCTATGTTGATGACTAGTGGTTCAGCTTCACATGAGGATGGAAGCCCTCCTCCCGCTACAAAAATCGAATGAGTTAAGCTGGCAAAAGCACAGCGAAGAACTGTGCATTCTAAGAAGATATCACAAATCCCCAAGGAGAGTCCAAGTGTGGTGGCGGTTGCGATGCCTGACCTTCCCAACACTGGACGGGAAGAGGTTGCTCTTTCCACCATTTGCACACCCTCTGCAAGTGCTGGAAGGAGCACCCACAGTCCACTTGCTGATATGCAAATTGAAGATGTCACTGTTGAAGTACAACAGGATGAGGATACTGGTGTTGCTGGCGCTGAGGAGGAACTTGGTGAGGAGGATTCTGATGGTGATGTGGTTTGTTTAAATCAGGCTCCGTGGGAGACAGTTGTTGTCCGTGGGATGAAAAAGCCCATCACGGTCATGCCTGGGCAGAAGACCAAACATTCCACCTCTTTGGTCTGGCAATATTTCTATCCAAATCCGGACAACAACTGTCTTGCCATATGTACCATATGTAAAGGTGAAATAAGTAGGGGTAGGGACATTAACCATCTAGGAACATCCTCCCTTATACGTCACCTGCACCGCATTCATAAAAAGTTACTGTCAAGACTGTACAGAAACATCAGAAAGTGTCCTCAGTGTCCTAAAAAATGCAGTTGTACCCAATGTCCACTTAACCACGGACATGTGGACAAGTGGAACAGGGCAGACTAAGGACTATATGACTGTGACAACCCACAGGGTAGATGTATCACATTATGCAGCAACAACAGCAGCGACACCAGTAGCAGCATCTCAGAAACGCCAGCTCGCTCCAAGGCAGGCTACGCTGTGTGTCACTAGTTTCTGTAAGAGGCACACCGCCGACAACCTCTTAGAGAAACTAAGGGAAATCATCACCCAGTGGCTTACCCCACTTAGACTCTCCTGGGGATTTGTGATATCTGACAACGCCACCAATATTGTGCGGGCATTACATCTGGGCAAATTCCAGCACATCCCATGTTTTGCTCACACAATAAATTTGGTGGTTCAGAATTTTCTGAAAAATGACAGGGGTGTGCAGGAGATGCTTTGAGTGGCCTGAAAAATTTCTGCCCACTTTTGCCATTCAGCAACTGCGTGCCGAAGACTGGAGCACCAGCAAACACTCTTAAACCTGCCCCACCATCACCTGAAGCAAGAGGTTGTGATGCGGTGGAACTCAACCCTCTATATGCTTCAGAGGATGGAGGAGCAGCAAAAGGCCATTCAAGCCTATACATCCACCTATGACAGGCAAAGGAGGGGGTATGCACCTGACTCAAGCACAGTGGAGAATGATTTCCGTGTTGTGCAAGGTTCTCCAGCCCTTCGAACTTGCCACACGTGAAGTCAGTTCAGACACTGCCAGCTTGAGTCAGGTCATTCCTCTCATCAGGCTTTTGCAGAAGCAGCTGGAGAAAGTGAAGGAGGAGCTAAGATGGAGCGATTCCGCTCAGCATGTGGGACTTGTGGATGAAGCCCTTCATTCGCTTTGCCAGGATTCCAGGGTGGTCAATGTGTTGAAATCAGACCACTACATTTTGTCCATCATGCTCGATCCTAGGTTTAAGGCCTACGTGGTGTCTCTCTTTCCAGCTGACACAAGCCTGCAGAGGTGCAAAGACCTGCTGGTGAAAACACTATCAGCTGAAGCGGAACGTGACACGTCAACAGCTCCTTCTTCATTTTCTCCTGCAACTGGGACTGCCAGGAAACAACTTAGGAATCCTAAGCATCCCGCTGGCGGTGATGCAGGGCAGTCTAGACCAAGTTTGGAAATCTGTTCCGGACTGAAGGGCCTGGCAACAATTTCTGACATGTCTACTGTCACTGCATATGATACTGTCACCATTGACAGAATGGTGGAGGATTACATCGGTGACAGCATCCAAGTAAGCATGTCAGACAGTCCGTACCTGTACTGGCAGGAAAAAGAGGCAATTTGGAGGCCCCTGTACAAACTGGCTCTATTTTACCTGAGTTGCCCCCCTCCAGTGTGTACTCCGAAAGAGTGTTTAGTGCAGCCGGGAACCTTTTCAGCGAAAGGCGTAGGTGGTTGCTCATCAAAATTAATTATCAACTCTTCCAGGGAGACCAGCCTCCAGAACGTACAGAGGGACCTGTGGTGGTGGATTCCAGCGGGGACAAATTAATACTCTGTGAGGATGAGGATGTATACAACACTGAATCGGTGGATGAGGAGGATGAGGACGACAACTTGCCTCCGTAGAGCCAGTTTGTGCAGGGACAGATTAATTGCCAGCTTGTTTTGTGGGGGGCCCAAACAAACCAATCATTTCAGCCACAGTCGTGTGGCAGACCCTGGCGCTGAAATGATTGGTTTGTTAAAGTGTGCATGTCCTGTTTATACAACATAAGGGTGGGTCGGAGGGCCCAAGGACAATTCCTTCTTGCACCTCTTTTTTCTTTGCATTATGTACTGTTTGGGGCCTAGTTTTTCAAACTGCCATCCTGTCTGCCATTGCAGTGTCACTCCTAGATGGGCCACGTGTTTGTGCTGCCCACTTGTGTCGCTTAGCATAGTCATCCAGCTACCTCGGTGCAACCTTTTGGCCTAAAAACAATATTGTGACGTGTGAGGTGTTCAGAATAGACTGGAAATGAGCGGAAATTAATTTTATTGAGGTTAATAATAGCATAGGAACAGAAAAACCCACAAATTCTGTGATTTTAGCTGTTTTTATGCTTTTTTCCAAAAAAATACAGATCCAAAACACAAAACCCAGAATCCAAAACACGGAAGGGTGGTTTTAGAAAAACCAATCCAGATCCAAAACACAAAGAAAGATCCAGATCTAAAACACGAAAAGTGGCCGCTGCACACCCCTAATTTATATGCATTAATGTATTGCTTGAATTATGCTGTGTATGTTTTGCATTTACTCTTTGGTATACTACCTTATTTCATCTATTTAAATAAAGAGATTTAAAAAAACAAACATCCTACGGGTCTGGTCATTTATCTATTTTAGCTTATTTTATTTTAATACGGGTTCATCTAATGTGGACTCAGATCTTAAATTGCTCAATAAAGGCGGATTAGCATTGGATGAATAACCAAATGAATATCAATTACACTGTTCAATAATCAAACATGTTTTCAATTGAAGGACTGGAGAAAACAATAGCAGTCCTCTTAATTAACATGCAGTCTGCCTACACATTAAATGAAATAGATCCAGATAGTTGTAAGCCCAGTATCAATGGAGCAATAAATAATAAATGAGCATTGCATTCATCATATAACAGTCATTAAACAAAATTAGATTTTATTCGTAGTAGCAGGTTTGAAAGAGACAATCCTAATCCAATTCTCTCGTACAATATAGATTGCTTTAGTGTAAAGCATCAATATGGTGCAACGCACAGTGTATGCAAGCTACAGATTGCATGTCCTAAATGAAAATCTAAGTATAGGTGTGTTTACAGGAGAGAGATCAATACCCAGAATTAGAACACTACATGTTTGCAGACAGAAACAAATATCCATCAATGAGATCATTATTGTGAAGACTGCATAATTACAGAACTAAAGTGTGCAAGTAGGTAACAAGGGGTGAGGTTAAAGTTGCTAAGGGTTGTCAAGTGTGGAGCTGAACTGTTGACAAAGAACCTGTCTGAATAGCACATGTAATGAAATTAAGTGGTAATATCAGTTTTAACAGCAAGAGAGAAATGTACTGTTGCTGAGATAGCCACACATAGGGCCTCATGCTGAGTTTGCACCCTATGCATTGCTACATGGTTTGTCCAGGTGCTCAGTAATTTGCTCTTGTTTGCATTACTCCACCTCAGAATCAGGTCCAATGATGACTGACAAGCATTTAGTTTTGTGCACGCAGTGCAGGGTAATTACAGTAATGTCTGATTTACATTCAACTCCACATCAACCGCTAAAGGTGCGTACACACGGGACGATTTTTTTTAACAACTTGTCGTTAACGAATTTCCTGTCCAACCTGACGATAATGTCAGGTTGAATATGTTCGGGGGTGAGGGAGGGAGCCCGACACTGAATGAAATCGTTATTGATTTCGTTCAGTGTTGTGCTCAGTGTTGTTAACAACGCTGAGCACACCCCTGCCGGGGACACACAGGACGATTTTCGTTCGGGGAGAAAATCGTCCTGTGTGTACGCACCATAAATCTTAAACCTTTTTTGAATGACTCCATTTCTTCTACCTCACCTAATAAACTTGCAGTATGATAACCTGTTTGCGAGCACAAGGGCTCTTCTCCAGTGACTGAGACTACAGTTAGCAAATTAGATTTTTCCTGTGGATTTGACTGCAATACAAAGAATTAAAATGCTTTTTAACTAGTAAGAAAATTCTATTTTACTGAAACAGTATTGTTAATTTTTGCAAGGGACAAACCTCCAAAGTTCGCAAATTTGTGCATTAACAGGGTTGCGGCACCAGTTAACCACTTAGTCATCGGGGATTTTTTTTCACTGCCAGTGGTGAAAATAAATTCCCAATAAGTGCTGCCGGCAGACTCAGATCGGGGTTAATTGAATAGCTTTTGGGGATCAAAGTGCTGTGACCTAAATGTATTAATCTTGATTAGAATAAACACATCTTATTACGATACGGGGTAGATGTATTGAGCTCTGGAAAGTGATAAATTGGAGAGTAATTAACTTGCCAACCAATTAGTTTCTAACTGTCATGTTACAGGCTGTGTGAAAAATGACAGTTAGGAGCTGAATGGCTGGTAGTTTATCACTTTCCAATTTATCACTTTCCCTAGTTAGTACATCCAATGTGATAAATTGGAGAATGGGGTGTAATAGCGTGGCAGATGAATGTAAATAATATATGTTTTTAAGTTCTAAAACAGTACTCTAATGTGATTTGTTGGTGTGGGGCTACTTGTCAACATTTATTTACAGTATAGTCTCATATTTTCTGCAAAGATCTATATACTGTATGATATGACATAACTTTTATTGTTATCCATCGTGTGAGTGTGTATTGAATAAAACTACATAGTATTATAAATTTTAAGCACTTTGTAGCATTTTAAGAAATTTGCAGATTTTGAAGCATTCTAGTGGTGAGTGGGACTGTGACACTGTGAACAAGTGAATGAAAACTAAAGCTATCTAAATATGAATCTGGTTTTACAGCAAGAGGGTATGTCACAGCCCCCAGAGGGGATGTAGTCAGCATCCTTGCTGACGAGATGAAGACGGTTTAAATACCAGCGCCAAATTCCCAACAGCAGTCGGGTTACCGGCTCCAGAATACCGACCGTCGGCATCCCGAAGGTAAGTATTGGGGGTTAGGGGGAGGGTTAGGGTTAGGCACTAGAGGGAGGGTTAGGCACTAAGGGGGAAGGGTCAGGTTTAGGGGAGGAGGAGTTAGGTTCAGGCACTAGGGGCGAGGTTAGGGTTAGGCAACAGGAAGGGAGGATTAGGGTAGGGAGAGGGGGTGTTAGCATACTGACCTACAAGTGTCGGTATGTTAACCCTGTTGGGATCCCGGTATCGGGATTCTGACCGCTGGAACCCCGACTGCCGGCAACCCAAATATACCCAACCCCACCAGTGTAAGGATGGAGAATGCCTTGGAGATGAGTGGTTTGACTCTCCATCACCCGCATCATATTCAGCTGCATTATGATATACATGACCACATCAGTAAAAGTCACAATATTGGTCCTACAGAACTTCTGAAGGAGCAAACAGTGTCAGTGAATGACTCACAATCACAAATACAGTTATAGTATGCCGACATGATGCCTAACCAAAACATGCAATAGAAGTTCAGCCAGGGGACATGTGCGTCCTTCTCCTCTTGCCCCTATTTGGATTATAGTTCCAATGCCAGTACCCGCATAGTTATATTGGAACACTGGTGTTAAAAAGATAACAGGTGCCTATTCATCAACACTAAAATAAAATTTTTAAGAACATTTTCCATAATTAACATTATTTTAGTTTTCATGAACACACTTCGCACAGGAGATATCACTGATATCTCCTTGCTCAGCCCCCCTGCGTTAATTTCCACATTCCCCATATATTAGTATGGGGATATGGAAATTATGGTATTCATCATATTCCGAAAATTATCTAGTTTCGGAATTTGATGGAGTTACTATTCGCCACTGTTAGGTGGCGAATAGCAGGTGACACTTTCCTGCCTCCAGCTGGTGAGGACCCCCGGTGTCTTCCTCCGGCACTCTGGTCCGTCCTCTGGCTCCTGGGGCTGTGCAGACACGTGTTCTCCCAGCAGAACACAATAAAGTTTAGAAAAAAACATTTTTTTTCTAAACTGTACTGTGGGCTGCTGGGAGAACACGTGACAGCACAGCCACCAAAGCCGCTGCAGCAGGCAGGTAAGTGTGGGGATGGGGTGGAGGTGAGCGGGGGGGCAGGGGGTTGGGAGGACACAGACTTACCACCGCTGTAGGCAGTGCTGCGCATGCACTGGATTTATGAATGTAACAGCGCATGCGCAGAATGGATTCCAGCTGCGGTAAGTTAGTGTAGATAGAGATAACAATCTATATCCCGAAAAGCTGTCATCGCAAACATGACAGCTTTTCGAAATAGATAGTTATGGAGAGGAGGAATGATGAATTCCTCTGGTAATTAGGTAGAACTCCATGCGAGTTCTACCTAATTACCTCCAGAGAGTTTTAAGGTATGATGAATAGGCCCCTTAAGCTGCATACACACACAACGATTTTGTTACCAACGATTTTATGAACGATTTTTATGAACGATTATCTGTCAGATTATCTGTCAGATTTTTTAATGTGTAATGAACGATTTTTATGAACTACAAACGATTGTTGCATATTCCCTTAATGAAAATCGTTGAGTTGACAAGTCTGACTGAACTACAAACTACAAACGACTAACTACAAACGTGAATGCGCATGAACGATAATCGTTCATCGTTTGACTCAGAAAGTGAACGGTTTTTGCAAACGATTATCGTTAAACGATATGGTTTAACGATAATCATTAAAAAAATCATTGTGTGTGTATGCAGCTTTAAGCTGTATACACACACAACGATTGAGTTAATGAACGATTTTAGTAAACGATTTTCTACCTTGAAAAAATGAACTAAAATCGTTTACTAAAGTTGTTCATTTACTATGTTCATTTAAATGTAATGAACGATTTTTATGAACTACAAATGATTTTTGCATATCAACTTAATAAAAATCGTTGAGTTGACAAGTCTGACTGAACTACAAACTACAAACGTGAACGCGCATGAACAATAATCGTTCATCGTTTGACTCAGAAAGTGAACGATTTTTTTCAAACGATTATCGTTAAACTATATCGTTTAACGATAATCGTTCAAAAAATCATTGTGTGTGTATGCACCTTAACTAATTGTACATTAACTCATCAGCTCAAAATTTCCTGTATAAAATGGAGCAATATAAAAATCCAAAGTGTTACATGTATTACACACTGATTTTCAATAACATGCAAAGGGGGGATTCAATTTGCACCATGCGTCTTGTGTGCTAGCTATTCAATTAGCCCAATCACAGTCAGTGACCTTAACCTAAAAGAGGGCTTTTGTAATGTGTTTACTGTATGCTGATTTCTGCAGGCAACCCAAGGGTGTGGGATGACTTGGTGACATTCAGATTGTCAACAGGTTCTGAATGTCGACAATCAATAGGTAGACATGCATTTATGTCGACATGATTATAATATTGACCCGTTATTTGTTATTTTAGCCTAAATCTGACCCTAAACCTAACCAACAAAAAAACATATGTCGACATTCTGAAGATGTTGACATTTCAACCATGTTGTATACACAAAAGAGACTGCGCTCTAATGTCTATGCTGGGACACCAGAAATGAACACATCAAATATGAAAAGGAAAAACTTAATGCATAAGGCTAAGTAGCCACACTCATATGGAATAATAGAAATTGATAGTAAACATAAAAATACATACAATAGAGTTGATCAGACTCTCACAAACTGTAGACAATATAAACACTGATAAAGACAATACACACAGATAGTAAAAATGATTAATCAGTCTTGGATTGACTTGTATCTAGTTAATGGATACACTAGAAAGTAGCAGTGGTAATATCCCTGGGGATCCTATCAAACGAATCTATGGCCCTCATTCAGAGCCGTACGCTCTGAGCAGAGCGCACGCTCTGAATGAGGGCCGCCCTCCATGAAAATGGAGCGTCCTCCTGAACGCTCGTATAGCTGTGGGTGACCACCCACAGGCTATACGAGCGTGCAGTTTGATGGCCGCGATGGTCTTGACCATCGCGACCATCGAAACTGCGAGCCGGAGCCTGCGGTTGAGGTTTTCAACCGCAAGCTCCGGAGTGATTTTGGCTCTATCAGAGCCAAAATCACTCCCACTGACATCACTAGTGATGTCAGTGGGCCGGCTTCTGACAGGAGGCGTTCCAGTGGGAACGCCCCCGTCAGGGAGGCACGCCCCCGGCACGCCCACCAAAGTGGGCGTGCTGTCATTCAACATCGACAGCACGCCCCCTTTGATCAGACACAACGAGCGAAGGACTTTCCTTCGCTCATCGCGTCTGGCGCATGCGCACGACGGAGCTCCCTCCGTCGTGCGCATGCTCAGTGCAGAACATCGACCCACTTGCGAGCGGACAGCCGCTCGCGAGTGGGTCTGAATCAGGCCCTATGTAACAACATTCCTTTATGTAAAGGATAAATGCAGAAGTGGTTACATAGACCTGACATGTGGTGATTAATATATGGCATATAACGGATGCCGGGAGAAAGGAGGGAAACGGTTATGTCACCATCCACGCCGCTGCCATCCTGAGACGGCTATCAGCCGGCGCACCGCATGCAAGTGAATACCACCGCCAACGGCTCTCTCTTTGCAGCGTTCTGGCCACTGACCAGCTTACGGAGACACAGCTGCTCATTCCAGAAACGGCTAACAGCCGGTGCTTCACATCGCAAGTGAGTCTCACTACTAGCACCTCTTTTCCTTGCAGTGGGCAAGCTATTGACAAGGTACATCTAGGAGAGGGGACGTCAGTCATATTTTTCTGACATAACCCTTGCACTGATTTGTTTACGGGACTCTTTTTCAGTATATAGAGAGCAGGTATATGTAACCCAGTACTCGGTGAAATCTATAAACCACCTTTGACTTAACATCTGATGTAACATCTACAATCCCTTTTTTTTTCTTCATCCGTTTGTACTGAACAAAATACGAGACACTTACTACACAGTTTAACAACTGAGTGACCATTTCCCTCCTTTCTCCTGGCAACCGTCATATGCCATATATTAATCACCACTGTGAATGTCAGGTCTATGTAACCACTTCTGCATTTATCCTTCACATGAAGGAATGTTGTTACATAGATTCGTTTGAAAGGATCCCCAGGGATATTACCACTGCTACTTTCTAGTGTATCCATTAACTAGATACAAGTCAATCCAAGACTGATTAATCATTTTTACTATCTGTCTGTATTGTCTTTATCAGTGTTTATATTGTCTACAGTTTTATGACAGTCTGATCAACGCTATTGTATGTATTTTTATGTTTACTATCAATTTCTATTATTCCATATGAGTGTGGCTAATAAGCCTTATGCATTAAGTTTTTCCTTTTCATATTTGATGTGTTGATTACTGGTGTCCCAGCATAGACATTAGAGCGCAGTCTCTTTTGTGTATATTTCTGTTTTTATAAGGTTGACATAATCTTATTTGACTGCTGTACTATTGTCTGATCCCTCTGCCTTATTGGCGTTGGGTTTATACTTTTCTTATTTCAACCATGTTGACCTAAATGCATTTCTTCACATTGATTGTTGCCCTAATGACCACTCTGATTGTCAACATTCAGAACCTGTGGCCATTCTGGTGTCAACATTCTCAAAGTGGGGGCGTGATGGCGGCGTAAGTGGGTGGTGCGAGGGCATGGTAGCAATTGCTGTGGGGCCGATTGTGTCTTCACAACCCTGTCCCCTGCTTTACAATGCCAATTTTACCGGCATTTTAAAGCAGTGGGCAGGGCTATGATGGTGCAGTTCAGCACGAATCGCGTCATTGCCCCCCCAGACCGCCCACTTTCTCTCAATAAGTGGATTTGACAGGGCTTGCATGGGGGGCAGCAGCCAACCCGGGAGAGTTGCCTGCTCTTGCAGGGAGCCGGTAGTGCCATCCGATTTTCGGCAGTCTCACGGCCGAATCGGGAGAGTAGGCAACCATGTATTATAAACAATTTTTTTTTTATTGTGAATAAGTGATTTACCAGCCACAATAACAGGCTGGTAGATATATGAACTTATAATGACACTCATCTGTCCTTCCAGTGTTTTAAATGGCCCAGAGTGCAGGTTGATGATATTAAAGAGAAGCAGCCAACAGTTTCTTCTTACATGTTAAGCTGCAGCTGGTCCATATTAGAGTTGATGAGGGGCGTATCTACCCCTTGGCCAGGATGGCAATTGCCAGGGGCACCAGCCTAGGAAGGGGGCACTATTTTCTGGGCACCCAATAGATCCTTCTCTGAAGCCAGGTTTCTGTCTATACTATATGATTAATACTACCCCTAATGTTCATTTGCATTTCCTATTAACTTTTCCTACATATTAGATAGCTACTTGTGTTTGCTATCTAATACCCCTTTTCCACCTAAATTCCGGGTCTGACCCGGAGTTGGAACAAAGTTCCTATCCGGATCAGACCCGGAATTTTGCCGGCGCTGACTCGGGATATTCCCGAGTCAGTGCCGCTCACACCGCAGTCGGGTCTGCATAGACCCGGGTTTTGCGGAGTGAAAGTGGACGCTTGGAGATGACGTCATCTCCAAGCGCCACTGAAGCCGGACCAATCGGCCGGCTAGCAGCGCACTCCAGGTCTTCGTGACCCGGAGTGCGCTGTTCCCATAGTAGGGTTTCACGGGCTACCCCCGTGTTAAACCCTGCTAGTTACCTGGGTTGGATTGCCGGGTCACTCGACCCGGCGATCCAACCCTCTGCCGTTTTACACCAGGGAGCTGCCCGGGTTAACCCTTGAAAAACCCGGGTTTTAGCTCCGGTGTAAAAGGGGTACAACAGAGTGAGTGCTCAACCCTGATCTTTGTGGCAGAGGGAATCCTTAAGACCCTTGCCCCCTAAGGGGCCTTTTGGCTCTGGCAGTCTAGGATGTCAAGGAGTCCCACCTAGCTTTGCTGAAGGAGTATTTGAGGATTCCCTTTATTCCTCAATGAGGCCTTCTAATTCTGAGGGGATGGAGAGAAACTGGGTCCTTCTTCTTTTGGAGAGGATCTAAAGTCCCATACATGCAGCACAGTTTTGCTTTGTAGTGGGTGATTAGAGCATGCTCCTCGGGCTTCAATAATTCAAAATTAGGACCCTTGATGTTCTGGAGATTGTGGTTTAGTACTATACCACTGTCTACCGCTATGGTTTCTGTATTGAGTGAAAGATTTTTTCACAGTACCAAGCAAAACCTATAGGGTGCAGCAGTGCATCTTTATGCATTCAGTAACACAGAGGTGGCCAGGAGTGACACATAGGATGCCTGGAGTGACACAGGGGGAGTCAGCAGTGACACAGGGGATGTCTGGAGTGACACAGGGGGAGCCTACAGTGACATGGGGGGCCAGTCTCTTACTTTGCCAGGGGTGCTCAGACCCCTTGATACACCCGTGGGTGGGAGAAAGAAATAATCTCAATAGTACCCAGAGGAAACTTATTGTCCATTGTTGCAGTTCCTTATGTCAGTATTTGCTCTATCATTTTGTATATTTTGAGGTTGCCACCAATTCATTTTGTTCCCTTACACATTTCCACCCACTTTTACAGGCCCTTAAATAAATGTGTTGATGTGGCTTTTACAAAAGAGTTGTGTGTGAACCGTCCTTGAGTAGGTCCGTGTGGATCCAATTGGTCTCCCATGTCAGCTCCTGGTGAAAGATTGCATAATCCACATCCACTCAGGACAAGAGGAGAAGATTTGGGTGGAGGCACTGTGTCACTGAAAAACAAGTTAGTGTGGAGATAAACATACTGTACATAATCACAACACTCTTTCCGGAGTTAATAAAAGGAGTGTTACACTTAAACATGTGCCAACTGCGTGTGGCATTAACCCTGCGTGTGACTCAGAATCAGGTCCCAGAGATCACAGAACTTTTAGATAAGAAGTCAGATATTATCTGTATGATGACAGACAATAAAAACAAATCTGTGATTAGTCACCAACATCAGGCAATGGTAATTTGGAATGAGAGGCATGGCTATGGTATGTCAGGTACCTGTAGCATAGTGGGTGGGGCTGTGCACCATGTGAAACATTGCATTAAATAAAATCCAAGTTTTGTGCTTTAATTGCAACCTTTGCACTTAATGATGTAAATAGTGATATAAGAAGATATGCTGTGTGATCCTAGTAGCACACACATTGTTCCAGACATTATTTTTACTGCAAACCCATTGGCTCTTAAAGTAAATTTTCAAACTTATAATTCATTACTTGACTGCAGATTTAAGTAAAAAAACAAACAAGCAAAAAAAAGTAAAAATAACTGCAAATGCTGCTTCCATATGTATTGAACCCCTGCAGACTAGTATTTGGTACAACCAACTTTTACTGCAATAACACCTTTAAGTCTGCTGGGTAAGTCTCTACCAGGTTAGCCTAGGGCCAGTGGTAGATTTTTTTTCTTCTTTCAGCTGGCTCGGGTGCTGATCGCTATCTCAGAGATCCAAGCCAGCCAGGAGGAGATGTCAAGAGACTGCAGCAGCAGAAAACAGAGCCGGTGCTTAGTCTCAGACAGTCAGGAAGTGATTTTCAATACAAAATACTGTTACTTACACATAAGGCCATCAACCGAATTACACCAACATACATCTCTTCACTCATCTCAAAATATCTCCCAACCCGACCTCTCCGCTCAGCACAAGATCTGCGTCTCTCATCCCCGCGCATAACTTGCTCCCATTTACGGTTACAGGACTTTCTTCGGGCTGCACCCACTCTATGGAATGCCTTACCACGCACAATAAGACTTACCTCTAGTCTTCAATCCTTCATCCTTCAAGCGTTCCCTGAAAACTAACCTCTCCAGACAAGCTTATCAGATTCCAGAACTGACCACATAACCTTCATAGCTTCCATGTCTTATTACATCCCCTCTCACAGTCCACACATAACCTCACATATTGTCTTTCTTTCACATACTCCTGACATTTGGCTGACATTCCTGTGTGACTGGATCATGCAGCCCACCAAGAAACTCTGCATTCTGGCCGGACCAAATTGCAATATATATAGCACCTATCCTTGTGTATCAATGCCTATTTCCCTATAGATAGTAAGCTTGCAAGCAGGGCCCTCTTCTCTCTACGTCTGTCTGTTATTACCCTGTTTTGTTCTATAAATGTTTCCAATTGTAAAGTGCAACGGGAATATGCTGCGCTATATAAGCAACTGTTAATAAAATAAAATAAATAATAAATTTTACTTTCACTTTCTGTCTGAGGTTACGGTAGGGATGGACATTGGAAGCACACCATCAAATGATGGCTGGGCTTCCATCATCAAAACGTTCAATGCAATGGTAACTTACCATAGCATCAAAAGAATTATGGATAAACACTATTTATATGATATGCGCATGCTCAAAAAACTCAGATCGGTGGTGGGGCCCTGAATAGTTAATGCAGCACTTCAGTTCTGAACCTTTCACTAATCTGCAGCAGTACTGCTCATTGCTGCAGCGATCTCAATAATACAAACGGTCTCACAACACACGGCAGCCAGGAAGGAGCCAGGGGTGGTGCAGCTCTAAGGAATTAAAGAAACAGTCAGCCATCAGAACAAAATCAAATCATTACCATTCGATGGTGGCAAACATCAGAATGCCACCATCGAATAGTAAAACACTAACATCGAAAGAAAAACTTTGATGGTTAGCAACATCGACCATCGATGTCCATCCCTAGCATGAGGCTGAGCAGCTGCAGAGGAAGCCAGGTAACACATGCAGAGCTGCAGCATCCTGTCCAGCCACACAGGATAAATGTAAGAGCTGGATGAGGGGGAGGCAGACACATATGGGGAGTGGGGGCTCAGGGGGCTGATGACACTGCTATGGGGGGAGGGGGAGGCAGATATATATGGGGAGTGGGGGCCCAGGGGACTAATTACACTGTTATGGGGGAGGCAGAGACATGGTGGTGTGAAAGCTTAGGGCTCATGATATTGCTATTGGGGGAGGGCAAGAGGTAGAGACACATGGGGAGTTAGGGCTCAGGGTACTATTGACACTGCTATGGGGGGGGAGACATATTAGGAGTGGGGGCCCAGGGGGATATGACACTGATATGGGTGAACTCCATCATCCACACTGATAAGCAGAGACCCAGATGCAACCATGGGCTACCATTCTATTGAGATGTGCTGCAACAGCTTACATGGGTGCCCTACAAACTTTTATGTAGTGGGTGGGGTGTGGTGGAGCAGCCTGTATGATCAGTGATGGGTGAGGGGTGCTGACTGTGCTGTGATTTGTGCTGTTCTGAGTGAAGGGTGCTGTGCTGGAAGAGGGGAACTGGGTGAGGGCTGCTGTGCAGGCTGAGGGGTGATGGGTGCTGTGCTGGGTGAGGGGTGCTGTACTGTAATCTGTGTTGTGAGTGGTGCTGGGAGAGAGGTGTTGGGTGAGGGGTGCTGTACTGGGTGAGGGGTGTAAGGTGCTGTGCTATAATCTGTGCTGTGAGGGGTGCTGTGCTGGGAGAGGAGTGTTGGGTGAGGGGTGCTGTGCTGTGAGACGGGTGCTGTACTGGAATCTGTGCTGTGAGGGGTCATGTGCTGGGAGGGGGAAGCTTGGTGAGGGGTGCTGTGCTCAGTGAGGGGTGTTGGGTGAAGGATAATGGATACTGTGCTGTGATCTGTGCTGGGTGAGGGATGCTGTGCTGAGAGAGGGGTGTTGGGTGAGGGGTAATGGGTGTTGTGATATGTGCTCTGCTGGGTGAAGGGTGCTGTGCTGGGAGAGGGGTGCTGTGCTGTAATTTGTGCTGTGAAGGTAACTGTGCTGGGAGAGGGATGCTGTGCTGAGTGAGGGATGCTGTGCTGGGTAACAAGTGCTGTGGTGTGATGGGTGCTGTGCAATGAGTGGAGAGAAGTGCTGTGAAGAGAGAGCCTGGGGTGCTGTGATGTGAGGGGAGAATGTTCCCTAAAGAATGCCTTTTGAGATGGTGGACATTCCTCTACAACCTGTCCCTTTTTTCTTTAGTTACAACAGTGTGCTGTGAGGGGAGAGGGGTGCTGTGAGGGAAGAGCCTGGGACCAGTCAAAATCTTGCCTAGGGCACCAAATTGGTTAGGGCTGGCTCTGTACTGGGCGGTATGATGCAACTTCCATTTTGTCACAAGTTATCCAACAATGCTCTATGGTATATCCAAGCACTTGGATCATGGGCCCTCATTCAGAGCCGTACGCTCTGAGCAGAGCGCACGCTCTGAATGAGGGCCGTCCTCCATAATTATGGAGCGTCCTCCTGGACGCTCGTATAGCTGTGGGTCACCACCCACAGCCTATACGAGCGTGCAGTTTGATGGCCGCGATGGTCTTGACCATCGCGACCATCGCCACTGCGAGCCGGAGCCTGTGGTTGAGTTTTTCAACCGCAAGGCCCAGAGTGATTTTGGCTCTATCAGAGCCAAAATCACTCCCACTGACATCACTAGTGATGTCAGTGGGCCGGCTTCTGACGGTAGGCGTTCCCTTGGGAACGCCCCCGTCAGGGAGGCACGCCCCCGGCACGCCCACCAAAGGGGGCGTGCTGTCAATCAACATCGACAGCACGCCCCCTTTGATCAGACACAACGAGCGAAGGAAAGTCCTTCGCTCGTCGCATCTGGCGCATGCGCACGACGGAGCTCCCGCCGTCGTGCGCATGCGCAGTGCACAACATCGACCCACTTGCGAGCGGACAGCCGCTTGCGAGTGGGTCTGAATCAGGCCCATAGTTTGCAGACTTTTCTTATCTTGTGCATGCCTTTAAATTTATCTTTCATTTTCATAGAATGCTCTTTGGTTTTAATTTTCATATTTCCATCAGATTCACAGTATAAGGCATCCCATTATAATGTCGGGATCTTTTATCCATAAAAGCTGACAATTTTTTAACCACTTGCCTGGTGTGGTTGCATGAGATGTGACCATCCCAATCTGGACTTTCCCCAACATGGCCTCATTTGATGCAACCGTGTCAGGGGAGCCTGCCGGCAGCTGCTGGAAGTTAATCTTACAACAGCTGCTGTGTCCAGCCAGCACGGTTGAGGGCTCTGACAGGTGTGGGTACTGGAGGAAGGTATGGCCAAACTCGGGAGGCGTGGTTAAGTCCCCTCTCAAAATTAAAAAAAAAACGACAAAACTCTCATTACAGGTGGGCAGCTCCAATGTGATCACCCCCATCTGTAACACATCTCCTCCATCTTCTCACTACCGCTGTCCACGCCTGTATTGCAGTAGTTGTTTTGATACAGTAGGGGAGCGCCTAACTGGCTGCCAGTCCATGAGCCATGATTGGCTCACGGCCAGTGCCAAATTCAAAATGCCACAAAAGACTCTAGGGGAAGGGAGTGGTGTGGTGTGCTGTGAAGGTAGGTGTGGTGTGCTATGAGGAGGTGTGCTATGCTCTGAGGGGAGGTGTGCTATGAAAAGGTGTGCTATGAGGGAAGGTGCACTGTGAGGTGTGCTGTTGGGGAAAGGGTGATGTGAGGTGAAGTTTAAGGGGTGCTGTGCTGTAATGGGTGAGGGGTGCTGTGCTGTGAGGGGAGCTGAGAGGTACTGTAATGGGTGAGGGGTACTGTGCTGGGGAGCTGAAAGGGGTGATGTGATGGGAGAGGGGTGCTATACTGTGAGGGTTGGTGTGAGGGAAACAGAGGGGTACGATAATGGGCAAGGAGTGCTGTGCTGTGAGGGGAGCTGAGACGAGTGCTGTGATGGGAGAGGGGTGCTTTAATGGGTGACAGGTGGTGTTAGAGGAGCTGAGAGGGGTGCTGTGATGGGTGAGGAGTGTTGTGCTGTGAGGGGAGAGAAGTACTGTGATGTAATGGGTGATTGTTGCTATGTTGTGATGGAGACGGGTGCTGTAATGGAAGAGGGGTGCTGTAATGGATGACAGGTGCTGTCAAAGGAGCTGAGAGGGGTGCTGTGATGGGTGCTATGAGGGGAGCTGAGAGGGGTGCTGTGAGGGAGGAGGAGTGCTGTGCTGTGAGAGGAGAGGGGTGATGTACTGTCATGGGTTAGGGGTGCTGTGTTGTCAGGGGAGAAGGGTGTTGTGCTGTTATAGGTGAGTACTGTGAGGGGAGTTGATGGGTGCTGTGATGAGTGAGGGGTGATGTGCTGTAATGGTTGAGGGGTGTTATGATTCGAGGAGAGAGGGGTGTTGGGATTGGAGAGGGATGCTGTAATGGGTGACAGGTGCTGTCAAAAGAGCTGAGTGGGGTGTTGTGCTGTAATTGGTGAGGGGAGCTGAGAAGGGTGCTGTGATGGGTGAGGAGTGCTGAGAGGGGAGAGGGGTGCTGTGCTGTAATGGGTGAGAGCTGCTATGCTGTGAGGAGAGAGGGGTGTTGTGATGGGAGAGGGGTATTCTGCTGTAATAGATGAGGGGTGCTGTGATGGTTGGAGGAGTGCTGTGCTGTCAGGGAAGAGGGGTGATGTGCTGTAATGGGTGAGGGGTGCTATGCTGTGAGGGGAGAGGGGTGCTGTGCTGAGAGGAGTTCTGTGATGAGAGAGGAGAAGAGAGGGAGGAAAGATGACCTCCCAAAGAAAAGGAAGAGCCAGCCATGGAAGAAGAGGAGGCTCCGCTGGCAAGGGCAGGTCAGCCGCAAAAGAAGCAAACTGAGGCCCAGAGAGTGATGCTAGTGGGGGAAGTAAAAAAGCTCTCCTCAGCATTCTCTCCCAGCGTAACAGGTAGACCCTCTCTGAGGCCACTTCTAATTAACCCCTCCTTAGATCACCAGGGTAATTGGGCAATAGGCCCTTGGGTTTAGTCAAGCCTCAGGTCTGATGCACTATATTTATCAATCTGGCAAAGAGATAAGTCTAAAAGCCAAAGGTCTGTGGTATTAATTCTGCAGCAATACAAATTTTAGTTACCGTAAATATTTCACTTTTATTTATTTATATACAGTAACAGCCAAGAACACAAACATATCCTTCTTATCCAGGAGTATTCACAACTATCAAACTTGAAGCTGCCCTATCATAAACAGCCGTGATAACAGTAATGTTGCACATAAAAAAGAAATAAAAGTACTCTAAAGTTCTATCACATAAAGCACAATTTCTCCAGGTTGTTAAACCAGATATTTCAGGTTTCAATATTGTTAAATATATATCACCAGTATCTTGGAATACCTTCTGGTATATATTAAAGCCTGGAGATCCACTGAATAATATTACTATTATTAGAATGTTAATAATTTGTGTTCTTGGTATAATATGAAATATATTTATCAGCATTGTAGAGTTCTTGATTGACTGTTGTAAGTTTAATATGTGATATATTGGTATTTGCTTGCACCACAAATATTTTAGGTTCATAGTTTATGTCATTATACATCATATATCTCTGGAAAGTTAAACACGCTAATGAAAAAACTGTAGCTGGACATGTTAGCAACAATTGTGGTCTTTTACCTACTAACAGAGGGGAGAAAGGGTTGGTTTCATATATTTGCACCTTAGCAGCAATGTCATATAATAGGCATGTTGTTTCAGCCAACCAGACTAGAGCAGCTGTGAGTACTGTATCTTGGCACTGTGAAGCTATTGGCTCCTCTCTGGGGAGTGGAGGGTGTTCAGTTATTAATGATCGCTGAGCAGGCAGCACCATGTCAGTGTGACAACTGATAGGGTGAATGATGCAGAACTAACCACCAGCACCACAGAAAGGAGGAGAAGAGGAAGCGACTACACAAGCAGCGTCTCTGTATTGGATTGTCAGCATCAGCCACAGAGAAACAAAGCACTGGCATCTATGAGGGATCTCAGCAAGCAGCAGGCAGCTCTGTTCACGTTGTAGGATATGTGCATGTGCAGACAACTAGAAATGCGTCTATTTACACCAGGGCTTCACTGTGTATGTACTGCAGTCTAAGCTGAGGGATGTACAGAGGATGCACATTGTTCTTGGAGGGTGAGTGTCAATGATATATTGTTACCACAAATCCTCTTTTACTATATTCTTCATGTGTGTTTGCAAAAAAAGACAAATACCCATATACAGGGTTTCTTTTTCTTTACAAAACTGTGTTTCCTTTACCATACTTAAGTCCAGGAGGTGAAGATGAAAAATTCCAATTGATGTTTCATCTCTGCTACAGAAGCATTAGAACAATGTACAAGGGGGTGTTTAGCCATGTTCAGTGTATTCAAGAATGTAAAGGCTGAGATCTCGCTGCCTGAATGAGCATATCACACACACAGCTATTGGATTTCTGCCAGGCTACATCTTAGGGATTGTGCTAAATGACTTCCCTTAAAACATATACTCTTGCCGGTCTGGAGAGTCAGTGTGAGGAGCTGTGCAGCTAATGCAGCTCTGATTGACGCATGTTAAATGAAAAAAATGATTTATATTAGCCAGAGAAGTACTAATCTCCTAGAGCAATTATCAGGCTCACTCCAGGGAAGCTTTTAAGGATAGTTTTAGTCTTTTCTATAGCAATTGCTTTGTTGTCCTTTTCAACCCAAATGTCATTACTTGGTGAGCTTACTTTAACATATAGTTTTAACCATAAAAGATGTGGAGTACAAACTTGAAGCTAATGGTTAATGAGCATGTAGTCTGTTCCCCTTCAACACTTGGGATTGGGCAAGGCAACAGAGAAGCCTCAAGTCAGAAGCCCCTTTGGGAGAGGCAGCATGCTTAGAGATATGGTTTAGTTGAAAGGAAATACACATATTAGTCTAGCATGGCAAGCACACATTCCCAGAATAGCATCAGTGTCTGCTATTAGGGGTGTACTGTTAATATAATTTATTGCTGGGACATTGGCCAAGAGCTGCAGAAGAGATTTGGAATTATTTTCCGCTGTCTTATTTATCAATAAATGCTGAACAGGATTTGTTTCTTATATGACTTGTTTGTGAAGCCTTATTTCACAGGGCACAAAGTACAGTGTGTTTGATTCTTCCATTGTCCTATTGACTGAGTCAGATACAACCTGCTGCTGGGCTCTTAGAGTTTGCTTCTATAACTGCCCATTAAGAGTTATTACTAGCATAAGCTTGCTAAGTAATGTAATATATAAAAAGAAGTGTCACCCACGCATAGTTACCGTACTACAAATACGTCAATGTGCAGATGTATACTGTGTGCATGGACAGACCTCTAACAATGCAGATGATGTTGGCAACTAATAATATGTCAATGCACAAAATTTCCAGCTCGTCTCTTAATCATAAAGGACCCTGCCGTGAGCTGCTACATAGACAAGCTTTATGATTTCAGGAGTACAGGTTTTAAATATGAAAGCGAGAAGACATTACTATATGATACAAAAAATAGCAAGCCTTTCATTTTCCTCTGCTGATTTTGCTAACACTCATATAATAAATGATGTCAGCTAAACCTACAAATGCTATTACATGTTCCCTATGTATCTCTTCTATGTGAATGACATATTAAAAAATGTGCAATACCAGAGTGGGTTAAGTTTAGCTACAGATCCTAATAAACTGATTTTTTGCACATTAAGGCAATTCTAGTTTCCTATATTCAATCTTATATATGGTATAAAATAAATTATATTTTTACTGGATATATTATATAATAACATTCTCTTATATAGCAGTTTCTTATCTCCTTTACATAGATACAAGACACCACCTGCTACCTATATACAGTACATAACGCAGATGAATATTTATAGCAATGACTTGAGCGTATATATATATATATATATATATATATATATATATATATATTGAACACAATAACAAAACCCATGGTTTAGATGATTGCCAAAAGAAAATGGAGTGTTTGAACCATTATACCAGACCTCAAAATGTGCTTTAAATGACTTCAGCTTTCTATGACTGGTAAAGTAAAGAAGTGATGTATGTTAATTTATTGATTGAGCAAGAACTGGATGACACAATGTAATCAGAAACTGGGCATGTGCCAGGAAATGCATGGAATGCTAAATAAGAATAATGCTACCTAGATAATTCCAGACAGAAGGAAACACATTATGGTTTTGGCAGGATATCAATGATCGAAGAATAAATATAGAAAATGTAGATCATGTTTACTATCAACAGATTAAGATCAGTTTGTAAAGGTATAAAGAATAGCATGAACTTGGTAACATTGCATTAAATAGATTTTTTTCTGACCAGCACCAGTCATATTCTATTGTATAAATGATATATACACAGTACATTTATTTTACTAATCATACAGTATGTACAATGCCTGATGACTCAATTTCCCCATTTCAAGTTAGTACAGTATAATGTACTTTAACATTCACTGAAATATATATGCAAACAAAACCTTAAAGCACTATCATTGAAAAGCCCAGTGTGAATACATTGCAATGAGTTTTCAGTCTTCAATTTGTTAAAAATATAACATGCAATATATATTTTCGTAAGTATATGTGCCATAGACTGTCCTTTTCATCCTAGTATAGCATATTCCTGATGTTTTTTATAGTGAAAATCGCATGCCAGTCATCCATTGTTATGTACTATGCAAGAAAACAAGACATAATCCAAATTTCTACAGTCAACAAAGGTTTGCTTTGTCATAGAGTTCAAGTCTCTGAAGAGGCACGCACACTTGAATGTAACTAAATATTGCATGTTTCAATAGCAATGGTGCTTACTGATTCCACTGCTCACATGAGTGGTCATTTGCCTTTAGATGACATCACACTACTTACATAAAAGACAGAATAGGATTTACATTATTATGAATATTCATGACTTTTAAATATCCCTGAAACAAATTTAAATTAGAGCTTGGTGTGATCTAAATGCAAAACAATCTTCTGTTTTCAATCTACAAATGGATTAGACAAACTCAGAAAAACCCATGTAATTATATTAGTGTGAGCAGCATCCTAGCAACCACCAAATACAAAAATACCCTTCTTGTTCGATCTTTTTTTATTTGAATACCACTTCATATTCTAATTGGTCAACATTACATTTGTTATGCACCTCTTCACTGAAATAGCCAATTAAAATAAATCCATATATCTTTGCACACAGCTAAAAGTCTGATGAATATGCAGTTCAATTCCTTGACAGTTGCTCCTGCTAGATGTTAGGTCTCTGGCTCCTTTAGGTCAAAGGAGGTATTTTAAAGGTCAAGAGTAGACATCTAAGAAACACCATCACATTTCTTCTACAATCCAGATTCCCCAAAAATACAATACAGCTTTTGCTGTATGTTTGCAATTTTAATTGGAGACTGCTGTCTGTATTTGAGTTCATTTTTTAGACTGGTAATTGTGAGTTGACAAACAGAAATGTCAGTATACATTTAAATTATGGAAATAAAGCCGACAAAAAAAAATATTCATTATAAAGAGAGAGGTAACATTGGCCGTGAATCCTTGCCTTACATAGGAATCATTTTTGCTTTGAGAGCTTACTGCCATTTACTGTACATTTCTTAGTGTAAATATCTTTAATTTTAATTAAAGACGTTATATTCAGGAATTTGTGAGCTGAATAATATGAAATTGCAAACTTGAAATTCTCTTTGAGTAGTGTTTTAAAATAAACAAAAGAACTAGAATATGCACCTTGTTTAAGAATGTCAAGAAAAAAGTGATCCATTAACTAAACATAGTTGTTTAACGCCCCTCTGAAAAAATATACAAAAAATTGTTACATATACATTTATCAACTTAGAGGGGTATTAATATAATATACAGTATTAGTACTGTATGTCTTTATTAGTAGCACAACTGTGACGGTTCTTAAAAATAAATAATATACTGCAATGGTAATATAAAACACCTAGTTGTTCCAGGACCAGTTTGTTTAACAGTATAGATATAGAACACCTTGGTAATACTAAGTAGTATATCCTTATATTCATACATTATATCCCACATATAAATAATTTTCTATAGTCCTTAGCTTGAGGTGGTGTCTATAGACATCACGGTACTGACTACAATAGGTACATAAAATATATCATTATATTAGTTTTGACAGTTGTGAAACATTGTTTGCCTAGTGGAAATATATAATTCAACTTTAACAGTATAGCTTATAATACAATGCAAAAGCATAATTCTACTAGAATAGATTTGCTAGTACTAACATTTATTAATAACATTTTCTAATCCTAACCTATTAAATAGTTCAAACTCAGAAACTAATTAAACATATCAAAACAACATGGTGTTTTCCTTGCATTTAGGTGTTTTACCTTCATTGTGAAACACAATGAGTCAGGTGAAAAATGGATGCTACTCCACAGCACACTCCCAATCCAACAATGCTGGGAAAAGATTCTGCTAGCTCCAAGTGGGAAAATGTAGGTGGGGCTTAGTTAGAGACAGACAGAATCTTGGGCAAGTGCTAAAGCAGTCCTCGTCTTTGAAAAGAAACATGTAAAACAGGGGCGTTTCTATAATGGGTGCAGTGTGTGCCGTGCACATGGGCCCCTGGGTCCAGGAAGGCCCACACTGCACATCCTGCATCCATAGTCTTATACTTGCTTGTCCGTAGTGCTGCTGTCCCTGGGAAAATGGCGCGGGCACCATTTTCCCGGAGACCCGTTCATGCGCAGTAGATTGTGGCACTGAGCCAGAGTCTACTACACCGCGGGGCCACTGGAGAGAGGAGGGGGCCTGCACTGAGTCTGCACACGGGCCCTCATCTCTCTTAAAACACCCCTGATGTAAAATGACACCTGAACCATTTATTGCCATGCTTGCAGGTTCTGAAAGTTCACAGGGGTACCTTGTAAATTGCTTAGCGGTGGTCCTGCTGTACTGATTGACTGCAATTGTGATTGCTTCTGTGAAAGGTTATAAATATCTGGAGAACGCTCCAACTCTAGTCCATACATTATGATTTAATGCAGTTCAATTTCTCATATTTCTGACATGTAATGTGCTGGTCATAAAGTTGGATTTAGGACTGACATAAGAATTAGGTATTTCAGTAATACCAACACATGATCAGAAGGAATTTCTAAACAGGTTAAAATGAAAAAGTCCCAAACATTTAGCTTGTTGGTACAAATTAACATATAACTAACAAAGTCTTAATAATCAAGTTATTAAGGACAAACTCAATAATATATTCAAAAACATGAGACAATTCAACAAAAACTAAATCAACAAAGGTTTGTCAGTATTTACTTAGAATTATTTAATTACAAATTATTTAATATAGTATGATAGCAATTTTATATTGGAGTCATATCTGACTATTAGGGGTATTATTACTAAGGTCGATTATAAAGGTCGATTTTAATCGAGTTAAAATCGATCAAAATCAATTAACGTTGATATTGTGTTTCTAAAGCTAAATCACACATTTACTAATACTTAAAAAAACTAAATCAAAAATTGTCTGTTAGTAAATGTATGATTAAGCCCCAGAAACCTAACATTGATTTCAAATCGATTAAAATCGACCTTTAGTAAATATACCCCTTAGTGCCTGTGTTACCATTAGCCAGCTTTAAGCAGCTACCTAAGGCTCTAGCATCTTGTGGGCACCGCTGGGGCCATCTGGTACTAAAATGAAGGCTGTTTCTGAAATAGACATCCTTATTCTACTCAATGCTGGCAGTAGCATACAGCTGTTGGGCAGTATTGCCGAGAGCAGAGCATTGACCAGCTGCCCCTGTGATCTGTGTATTATTATTTTCTTTTATAGAAATAGACATTGAAATAATAAATATATTATAAAAAGTCGAGTGTGCATGTTAAAGTTGGAAAGCGGGTATGTAAGAGGGGGCAAGGGCGGTATGGATAATTTTTGCCTTGGGAACCTTGAAACCTTGCACCAGCCCTGTTCGACCATACTCTACAGTACATACATCATATAATGTATTGAGAATATGATCAATTCTGAGTATAAACATGCAAGCAGAATAAATGTATTGGAGTTGCCATGATTAAATACTTTTATTTAATCAGCTATGTGCATGTACTGGTCTACAAAGTACTACGTATTTAGCAATGCTCTCAGGAATCAATCATACAGTACATTCTGACATTATGTATTTGTCTCTCATTTCTTCTGGGAGAGATTTAAATCAATAAGTTGAGAGCCATCAGTTAAACTACACCTCTGGGGCAGCGTGTTAAATGATGTCACTAAAAACAACATGGACAGAAAAGGAAGTTAAAAATGTGTCATATTAAATAACCAAAAGGTGTAGTGGGACAGAGTGTGACGTGTGATGATAAAGATGGAGGTCGGCAGCTGCTATGCATTGTGTGTAAGGATTATTCCTGTACTCTGATTCATTTGCGGTTTTAAACCAAACTCAGTATTACTCAACGCTGATGATTACTGTGACTCACGCATTCTGCTTTAGAATTCTTTCTCTACAGTACAACATGTTCTCTGCATTATTTTAAGGACCTGGTGCATAGGAGGAATGGCCAACATATCACCTGTGCAAGCCACTCCTAGGCCTACCATTTGCTGATAAACCATAATACATACACACACACAGGGCAGTAACTAGGGGTGTGCGACCGATGCCGCCACATAGAGCACAGGGCTTTGTGGGCAGCACTGCCACTGCACCATGGCCCTTGCTTCTGGCTAGAACGGTGTCTGGAACGGAACCCTCCAGCCTGTATCGCTGCGGCAGTACCGACGGTAGTGTCCTTTGGATGCTACAGGCAGTCACCCTGCCATGTGTATAGCTGAAGATGCTCTAGGCATTGCTGCACTTCCAAGTTCTGGTGGACCCGCCTCATATGTGCAACTTCATGACGTCATGCGCAAAGCGGACGGGGCTGACACAAAGGGCTGTCAAGCCCTATTACGGCCCTGCACACACACAATACAAACTTGCATGCATGAAATAATGTTCCTTGCGTGATTAATGTGTATGACTAAATTACTTGCCAACATTTGAATGGTGTCTCTTCCGGGACTTCCCAGGAGGGGGTGGTGCTGATGGGAGGAACAGAATGTGCAGCGCAATGATTTGCATAATTACAACCATACTCCCTGCAGTACAGTGCTATGATTCACTGGAGGGTGCAGGAGAACCACCAGAATTCGGTACTCTCATGGACATTCCAGGAGAGTAGCTAAGTATGCATAATTGTTTTTTTTTTTACTTTATGCAGTACATAGCTGCTTAGATAACACTACATAAACCTTTTTTACATTTAAGCATGTACCTTGTCCTTTACTTTTTTTTTTTAACATGAGTATATAAAATGTAGGCCAGATACTGCTCCCTCATACTTCAAAGAAGTCACAAGCATCTGCATGACAAGCACAGAACCAATTTGTCTATAAGTGATTAACAGCTGTGTTCTAAGTAGCCAGTTGTGTGATATATATGCTTCTAAAGCATATATAATATGGCTGTAAAAGAACAGGGATCAGCCTTGGACAAGCTAAAGGTTCAAGGACACATATCTCATGTAAAATAATTGTTCCCACTGGAATTTTGCTATAATAAAGTTAATGTTGAAGACCGACCAAGGGTGTGAGTCAAAAATACATTCAATTCGGTCCAAAACATTTAATATTAACTAAATGTGCATGAACATAATGTGCTGTGTGCAGCTGATTAAACTGCTCCCAATGTCCAATCCTCTCCTGATAGTGCGAGGATCCATATATACACCACTGTGACATACCGCAGAGTGCTAACAAAGATTGTCTGCAGTTACACTTGTAAAATGTATAAAAATGTTAGCAGAGTAAAAATGACATTGACTGCAATATTATCATAAGCATTAATGTGAGTTTGTGCGCACAGAGCTTGCAGACATGTATTTGCAAGATCCACAGAGCTATACAAGTTAACTCTTGACATGCAGGAACAGAGTCTGAATCTGTTATGGCAAAGCAGTATGCGTTATCTGTGATACTCATTTAACCTGCACATAATCCTTACTAAAATTCCCACTAGATATAATTATTGTCATAATGAAATGCATGCTATTCTTGTGGGCTTTATTACTTTGATGACTGTGGGAATAATTGCATCCCTTGTACCTATTTGATAGCTTTGAACAAGATATGTACAGGCCATACATTTTTTCTCTTTGCTTTAAACTAAATAAATAAATAAATAAAAAGCGGTCATGCACAAACCACTTGAGCAAGCATACAACAGCTGCTTTGAACATGCCTTATAATAGGCACTGCATATTAGCGTTTTCCTTGGGGCTTACTGCTAATCTGCTAAAGTCATTCACCACTTACAAGCTCACCTTGGTGTGCTGACATTATGGGCTACTGATGTCTAAAAAAAAGTATCTAAGTACAGGAATACTCACATTTTGCCCTGTAGAACTGATGGGTTTGTTCAGTCTGTGTTCTTTTTTTCTTTAAAGAGTAGAACTTTAGTGTGTGAAGTAATATATTTCACATTTCTTAAAGCCACATAATTTTGATACTAAAAAGGTCATTTTGGTCCAGTTTGTTGAAGGATGGTGAACATGCCATTAGGGAACTGAATAAAATGAACTCATGCTGTTGTACAGTATTCGAATATTGAACACAGTACTTAAATTTATACCTCTCTAATGGGTCAAATGGATTTCAGCATACTGTATCTTTATTTGAATTTGGCCACTTTAAGAGAACAGTGTCTGCTGTAGTAGAACTAATATCAGTAATCTGCAATAAGTCAAATACAACCCAAATAAACTAGTAAAGAAACAACATTTGTAGAATACTGAAGTGCTTGTTTAATGAAGAAATATTCCAGATCCTAATTACTAGAATTATCAAATCATATGGCACCAACAGATGACATGCATTCACAATCTCGATAAGGCACGGTTGAAGAGTTTGGTTTGAAGATCAGATCATTGTGTTTGTGTAATCAATCATGGTTGGTCAACATGATGGATGAATAATGAAGATATTGTAGTTATCTTTTGTAAATTTGTCACTGATTTGATGATTTTTCAACCCATGTGCAAATATTTTTCCCATGTCCCAGGTCTAAAAACTTGCTTTGTAAATGACATTTAGGTGCATTATTGTTGTGTACTGAAAGTGATGAATGGCAGGGGGAGTGCTTTTATTCAAAATAGTGAGCACACTTGAATTAGAATTGAATAACTACAAAATTTAGGACAAATTAAGTAATGTCCCCAAACCAATCTAACCATTCCTATTTCTCGCAATGCCACAACTTTTATTCTAGGTGGTGGTGTCCTTTGGATACCAATAAATGTGGTCAGATTCCAACCCTTTGTTCTAAGGTTGAGTACACATGGGACGATCTGTTCAGTGAATTATATATCGCTGAATAATCTCCTTGAAAATCCTGGTGTCCTGGATTAACGATATTGTTCATCCACACCAAAGATATCGCCAACGATTAATGACCAACGATCACAAACCAATATGAAAAATGCACAATATCGTCCAGATTGGCCTGTATGCATGCCCGATGGATGATATCGTTATCGTCCAGTGGGAGCACGCATCATTGGTTGTTCATTGCATACACATGGAATGATACATCATTGAACGATATCGTTATCGTTCATATCATTTCGATATATCATTCCGTGTGTATGCACCTTTAGCTTTGCCAGCATACAATACAAGATACAAAGTTCGCATTGGGATGGCAAAGTGTCTCCACAATGCTGCATGAGGAATGGTACCTCTAATAGGTCTATATTCCCAAGTACTTGCCATTTTAGGAGTGTTTATCAAAGCCAATAATAATCAGACTTTACTATAATCAAACCCCATTTCATGTTGTTACATCACTGATTTTAAAACTTGTTTTATTATGTAAAACATAATTAATCGAAGGCAAAATACACTGAACATAGTTTACAAGAATGTTGTTATCCCCTGCATGACGACTGACCTTGTCTACAGCACAAAAAAAAACATTTCACATTTACAGATAGTCTGTCTTTGACATAACACAAAGAGAGCCCAAGGTTAATAAATCTAATAAAAATATGAGTGATCCACTATAACGTTATATAATTCCATTACTATAAATGGGATATACACACTAGACTGTCCATTTCCCCACAGACTAAAACAGGCATAACTGCTATTTGATCACATGGATATTAATATAAAATGTAGCAAAATGCACAATGGAGGAGAAACAAAAATCACAACAAGCAAGGCAGGTTATCAGACAAGAATTGTAATCATTTTCTGTTGGTATTTAGTATGTATGGTCTCAATTATTGTTGAACTTTCTCGGTGCTACCAGCCAATAATAATAAAATGTCATGCGACAAAAATGGAAACATTGCAAGAAATAGAAGCATTAACAAATGAATGCATTAAAAAATATTATTACTGGCATTTTACAATTGCCATAGAATTTTTTTTTTTTAAAAAGTACTTTGATCCCACTTACCACACAGACCAATTAGTATTAATAAAATAGATCATAACTAAAAAAAAATTGGTATATTAGATATTAACATGATTTCATTTGTAAGACAACAATAAACTACTTCCTTTTTTATGGCTGATGGCTGTACTTGCTAATCGATCCACAACAAATCAAAACACTACTGATCAAACTATCCTATCATTTTTTTTTTTTTAGAAAGCAGACAGCACTTGCCTTACCTTTAACATATGCATCTCATAGAACTCATAGGGGTATATTTACTAAAGTGACAGTTTTTAGAAGTGGAGATGATGCCCATAACAACCAATCAGTTTTTACCTATTATCTTCTAATCTAAAAGGAGATAGTTAAATGTTAAGTAGAATCTGATTGGTTGCTCTGGGCAACATTTCTTTTCTAAAACATTTCTAAAAACTCTCACTTTAGTAAATATACCCCATAGCGTCACAATTTCCAGCAGAAATTGTTAATGGATTACAGTAGCATACTGAAATGAACACATTGGGGTGAGCATTAATCCAAATAGGTGAGGACACTGGAATCAGAATTGCATTCCTTTCAAAGCTATTACAAATTAAGTAATGTCTCCCATTTCTATTTCTGGCAATACTACGCTCCTGTAATTTTAATATAGGTGATGTCCCATTGCATGTCAAAAAAATTGTCAGTCCAAACATTTTCCCTTTAATATAGTGTACTTTTCAGGATTAGCATCTGCTATATATACTATAAACAAGGATCATGGCAGTTTGAGTAAATCTGCAATACTTCTGTTATTACTGGAGATTGACCTGGCAAAGTGGTCAATATAGTAGAGTAATGCAGGCTATACATCTAGCGGGCGAATCCCTTATTCACCGATGCCGATCTAATTTGCCGATCCGTGGACTCAGATGATTGTCGATTTCTCGGATGATCTACAAAATACAGGGGGGCTTACGTAATAGGGTACAAAGCTTGTGCCACTGCGGGAATACATGCGAGGGTTCCCTTATTTTGAAAGTGCCAATCATTTTAAAGGCAAAACCACGCTGATTTTGCTTTTAATATGGAAATACTTGCATGTATTCTTGCAGCAGCACAAGCTCGCACCTTATTACATAAGCCTCAACTTGTTAAAAATCCAGCCTCGCCGATTCCATTAATTTTGGGTCTGAATCTGTGAATCAACATTGTCCAACATGTTGGATTTTGCCATTGACCAGATCCAGTCATCGACATAACGGGGAATTGGCCCAAAAGATGCTTGATGCATGGGCCCCTTAAGCAAAGTATACCTCAGTTGCCCCGGCGATATTTTACGTAGAGATTGTAGCAATAGGATGTAATCCTTATTGCACACATTGATAAATATATCCCTTGATGCTTTAATAAAGAATAGATAAATATTAGATAACGAGATTGTTTGTATTGTTATGTTTATTTATACCACAAGACATTATCCTGTTAAATATTTGCAACATCTCTTAAGGATACAAATTATACTGTAAGCTCTTCTCCTCTAGTGCATGCTGGCAGCCAAGTCTGCCAAATGTTTTTAGTTGCATACCGACTTAACAACACAATGTTTTGTATATTGATTGTACAAGATGAATGTGACCAAAACCACAGGGATTCAGAGGCAAAGCCACACATTTTGGATTCAATCTGCATAACTGGCAAGGATGACAAACAAATACTTTCATTTGTATTCTGATAAAGTACATGATACACTTGGTCAATACTCTAGTCTAGTTCATTGTTCTGGGTCAAGATGTATGGACAGACTATCCTTAAGTTCACCCACCTTAGTTAAGGGACATTGATTAAATAAACAGCCTTTCAAGAGAAATAATATAGACTTGCAACATCCCTCATAACCACACATTGCACTAAATGTTTCCATGCGTTACCAACAACAATGGATATTCATGCACTATTTTAATTTAATTTTTCGTAGCTGCTAGATCAAAATTTCAACATTCTTAGATAAAAAGATTCACAAATTATATAAATGCTATTTGAAATACAGTTCTGTTCCAATGGGGATTTGCATATATATATATATATATATATATATATACACACACACACACACACACATACAGTACATGGGGATAAGCCTGGTCTCCGGCACAACACTGGTATTTGGATTTCTCCCTTCAGTAATTTCACCCATTGGTGCCCATCTCATTATAGCTTGCTTCACTATGCTGTCTTCCCTACAGGTAAATGTATGGATAAAAGACCATTACCTAGTATTGATATCTTACTACTGCAACATTGTAACTGTTCTATACAGTAATTAAGGTTATGGAGGTGTAATGCATTACTTTTATAAAATAGTGCAGGCTATATAAATAAGCCATTTTGATCTGTATTTCTTGCAAAAAGTAAAAAAAAAATACAAACATTGTGAAAAGAAACATTTACACACACAGAGAAATACTTACATAACAGCTAAATTTGTGCCAGAATAGAGAAGGTACAAACTATTAATTGTAATAAACTTTACTCCGTCTGTAGGTTTTAATGTTAGACTTAAATTAGTATTTATAAAAATTACTAAAATTTATTTTTCAGTTTTACTGTATATAGATAAATTGTAAATAACTACAATGTTTCAAATTCAAATGACAAGTCACTTCCTGAAGGTTGTGATAAGTTCTACCCCTTTCACACCGCATTTGCAGGGTCGCACCCGGGATTTTGTACACAGGTCCATCCCGGGTGCGACCCTGCTGAGACTCCTTTCAGACTGGCGGCCCAACTCAGCTTATTGCCGGGTCGATGAAGTCAGCGCCGTCATGTGCGGAGCTGGCGCTTGGACATGAGATCATCTCCAAGCGCCGGCTCTTCTTATTCTCATCGACCCAGGATACCCGTTCACACTGCACCACGAGCCGGGTTCAACCCGTGTTTAACCCTGGTCGCTACCCAAGGTGAAATGCCGGTTTGCTCGACCTGGGTTGTTTCAACTGGGCCCTTTCATACTGAGCAATATCCCAGGTCCTGGGCATTCACATGAAATAACCTGGGTTATTGCTGGCTGTGTGAAAGGAGTATTATGGTGCTGTTTACTGGGTACATCATAAAATAGCATATAACACTTCTAATTCATGACACATTCATTCACACTGGCCTAGGGTATCCGATTTCTTACACTGTAGTAAACCAGCAAAACAAATACCTAGGGATACATAATAAAGTAATACGGTAAAAATAAAATACAAGAAACTAAATATGAAAGTACAGGTAATACTATTCACATGGTGTTGATGTACAATATACAGTATGCAGCACTATTCAAGTTTTGCTTAAAACATTGGGCCTGATTCAGACCCACTCGCGAGCGGCTGTCCGCTTGCAAGTGGGTTGATGTTATGGACTGAGCATGCGCACGACGGAGGGAGCTCCGTCGTGCACATGCGCCAGACGCGACGAGTGAAGGAAAGTCCTTCGCTCGTTGTGTCCGATCAAAGGGGGCGTGCTGTCAATGTTGATTGACAGCACGCCCCCTTTGGTGGGCGTGCCGGGGGCGTGCCTCCCTGACCGGGGCGTTCCCATGGGAACGCCTCCCGTCAGAAGCCGGCCCACTGACATCACTAGTGATGTCAGTGGGAGTGATTTTGGCTCTGATAGAGCCAAAATCACTCCGGAGCTTGCGGTTGAAAACCTCAACCGCAGGCTCCAGCTCGCAAATTCGATGGTCGCGATGGTCTCGACCATCGCGACCATCACAATGCACGCTCGTATAGCCTGTGGGTGGTGACCCACAGCTATACGAGCGTCCAGGAGGACGCTCCATGAAAATGGAGCCCGGCCCTCATTCAGAGCGTGCGCTCTGCTCAGAGCGTACGGCTCTGAATGAGGGCCATTGTTTTAACTGTGATAAGTATAAATGGGTTAATAGCAGACATAACTTTTTATCAGTACTACACCAGTCTAACTGTACAGCCATGGCCAAAAGTTCTGAGAATGACAGAAGTATTGGTATTCACAAAGTCTGCTACTTCAGTTTTTATGATGGCAATTTTGTTATACTCCAGAATGTCATGAAGAGTAATCAGATGAATTGCAATTACTTGCCAAGTCCCTCTTTTCCGTGACAATGAACTTAATCCCAAAACAACATTTCCACTGCATTTCAGCCCTGCCACAAAAGGACCAGCTGACATCATGTCAGTGGTTCTCTCGTTAACACAGGTGAGAGTGTGACAAGGACAAGGCTGGAGATCACTCTGTCATGCTGATTGAGTTAGAATAACAGACTGGAAGCTTTAAAAGGAGGGTGGAGCTTGAAATCATTGTTATTCCTCTGTTAACCATGGCACCCTGCAAGGAAACATGTGCAGTCATCATTACTTTGCACAAAAAGGGCTTCACAGGCAAGGATATTGCTGCTCGTAAGCTTGCACCTAAATCAACCATTTATCAGATCATCAAGAACTTCAAGGAAAGAGGTTCAATAGTTGTGAAGAAGGCTTCCTGGTGCACAAGAATGTTCAGCAAGCGTCAGGACAGTCTCCTAAAGTTGATTCAGCTGCTGGATCGGGGCACCACCAGTGCAGAGCTTCCTCAGCAATGGCAGCAGGAAGGAGTGAATCAGTCCTGTGTCATGCCAACAGTAAAGCATCCTGAGCCCATTCAAGTGTGGGGTTGCTTCTCAGCCAAGGGAGTGGGCTCACTCACAATTATGCCTAAGAGCACAGCCATGAATAAAGAATGGTACCAAAACATCCTCCAAGAGCAACTTCTCCCAACCATCCAAGAACAGTTTGGTGAAAAACAATGCCTTTTCCAGCATGATGGAGCACCTTGCCATAAGGCAAAAGTGATAACTAAGTGGCTCAAGGAACACAACATTGAAATTTTTGGTCCATGGCCAGGAAACTCCCCAGACCTTAATCCATTTGAGAACTTGTGGTCAATCCACAAGAGGTGAGTGGACAAACAAAAACCCACAAATTCTAACAAACTCCAAGCATTGATTAGGCAAGAACGGGCGGCCATCAGTCAATATGTGGCCCAGAAGTTGATTGACAGCATGCCCGGGGCGAATTGTAGAGGTCTTGAAAAAGAAGGGTCAACACTGCAAGTATTGACTCTTTGCATAACCTTAATGTAATTGTCAATAAAAGCCTTTGACACTTATGAAATGCTTGGAATTTTACTTCAGTATACCATAGTAACATCTGACAAAAAGGTCTAAAAACACTAAAGCAGCAAACTTTGTGAAGACCACACTTGTGTCATTCTCAAAACTTTTGGCCATGGCTGTAGGCTCAGAACAGAGGGCCTGATTCAGAGCTGGACGCTCTGACCAGAGCACTCGCTCTGAATCAGTGCCCTCCTACCTAAAAATGGAGCGGCCTCCTGGCCGCTCGCATAGCTGTGGGTGACCACCCACAGCATATGCGAGCGGCCAAAAAGATGGTCGCGATGGTCTTGACCATCCTGGCTTGCGACGAGACCCTGTGGTAGGGTCTCGGTGACCGCAAGCCCTGGAGTGATTTTGGCTCTATCAGAGCCAAAATCACTCCCACTGACATCACTAGTCATGTCAGTGGGGCCGGACCCAGACGGTAGGCGTTCCCATGGGAATGCCTCCGTCTGGCAGCCATGCCTCCGGCACACCCACCAAAGGGGGCGTGCTGTCAGTCACCATCGACAGCATGCCCCCTTTGGTGCGAGACCCGGAGCAACAGCTTGGCTGGCGCTGTCCGGGTCTCGCGCATGCACACGACGGAGCTCCCTCCGTCGTGCGCATGCGCATTGGGGTAACATCGACCCGCTTGCAAGCGTCCTGCGCTCACGAGCGGGTCTGAATGACCCCCAGTATTCTGCTGTTAGGGAGCCCAGTTGATTCAACATTCTCTCAGCTTGTGATGCCCACTCATATCATGATGCTGCCTGTGACAGGATACCCTCAACATAACCACGATAGGATAGATGACTGACTACCACAATAAGTGCATACTCGTCCCCTGCTACTATCAATGTTCTCATGATCTGAGTGGCCACAGGTCGTTCCAGATCAGTCAACTCCAAAACTGAAGAAAAAGAATATTCCACATACATAATAACATTGAGTATTTTAATAAATGTCATTCAAACACACACCCTGGTGTTTTCCAATGGCACATTTATGACAATAGTGGTGGATCCAACAGGCAGGGCCGGCTCAAAGCATGTTTGACCAGTGCAGTCGAACAGGGGCACCACCCCATAGAGGGCACACCCCTCCCAACAATTCATGATTTCAGCGGGACAGTCCCATTTTTCGGTGCCTGTCCCGCTGTTCCACCTACAGGGCAAAGTGTCCCACAGGTGGTTGGGCACCTCCACCATGGTGCCGACCCCGGGGAAGAGGAATGGATGTCGCACTGCAGGAAGAGAGCTAGGGGCAGCACAGCTACTAACGCTGTGCTGGGTGTTGGGCTTGCCCCCAGCCTGATGTTAATGGGAGACGTGCCATATGGACACTCCCCCAAATATCATGTAGGGGTGTGGCCTTTGCCAATTAGGCCACGCCCTCATTTTCAGACATGCACGGCTAAGGGATGACAGATCCTGGTCCCGCACAGGGTGCGGCTAACACTGGAGTCGGCCCTGCCAACAGGGGGTGGGCCATCGTCTGTTGCCATGCATTTGGGAATAGACCGTTGTTAAGTGCAAGGAGAATTGCAGTCACATCCCTTCAACTGCCAGGGATGACTGTTCTACTTTGCAAGCAATGAAATGTATTGCAGAGCAATGTGCTCTATTGGTAAAGGAGCGTTTTGGTTTTAAATCATTTTCATTGTAAGGAAAGTAGAATTTATGTTCCTGACAATGTTAGAAATGTTAAATTCATGTGAGCAGGGGTGGAGGTGGTAGTGGAGTCATGTGAAATAGTATATATATGCCTCTGTGTGACAAGCTTGAGCAGTCTTGAGAACCATTATAAAAAAACTGAATAAATTATTTAGAACATGACAGAGATAACCCCCTGTTCCAGGATCAATAATGGCCAGTTTACATGCTCTTGGCCAGTTGTTCCGTGTCCTCTATGAATACTTATTATCACAGGGTCACATGTCTAGGCTTCTCATGTTCTAGCAGCTTAAAACTCATACAGTATATATAAAATAAATTAGAAAAACATTGTGGAGGTGGAATATTTATCTGCTCATAAATGAATCCTTTAAAGTATAAAACCATCTGAAAATATAGACACAATGATAGGGGGCGGCATCTCAATGCTAGAAAATAAATAACATATCTTGACACAGATGGTACAGGTTAATTTTGTAACCATGCAAATATTATTCACAGTTCATTTTACAGATGGCTAGCTCTAAATGAGTATCAAATATAGGACTTTTTAAAAACTTATCTTGCATGAGATAACACATAGCAGGGTTTCTGAAAAATGGGATTTAAATATCATGCTACTTGGTAAGTCCCATTAAATAAGTAGTTACACTTATTAACCCCTGTCACATTAACAATGCTAATATCCGCTGAGTGTTAAAATATGAGAAGAAACGACTAAGAAGTCAAAGGATTTTCATTCTTTTTATATGCAAAAATGTCGGTAACCATTCTATGCTAAACATGTTTTATTCAGCAGCAGATTAAAACTTGCATGAAAAATCACTCAAATTAGAATATTTATTTTTGTAAATGAGGGAACATTGTTATCTTTCTCTGTACAGATGAGTGCTGCAGAGCATTGCGCAAAGAGATTTACATGAAAGAGTACATGATCAAAGCTGTAGATTCTGCTTACTCCAGGTTGATAGTAATCATGTAGTCAACTTTTGTGGGGTTACACGACATTAGCTGTCACCATGCATGCTGTGGTAATTAATGGGACATAGTGGAGTAGAGAGTCATACAGCTGGCATCCCACAGTGACCAGTGCTGCAAGCTTTTCATTACACTATAGGAATGGAATAAAATAAGCCTTAAGCTGCACAAGTAACACACTGCATGGCTTGCTAAAACATGTCAGGTATGCAAAGAGGACACAAAAGGATACAATGAAAACAAGACAACTGTGTTTAGTGTATCCCAGAAAACCTAGTGACCATTTAAAAAGTAACCAACAAAACTGCAGCAATGGTCTCATAAGGGTTCTCAAATCAGCCACTAGAAATGAGATACACATGAAATACTTGTTCTGCACAGCTACATTGCATGTCTAGTTAATACTATGCAAATGCACATGTAAACTAATTTCAATGTAACCATGCAGCATACACATTGCATGTGTGTAATAGGTCTGACAATCTAATAGTTCATCGACGGTAAAACCTGAATGCTTTGATACACACTTCTTAATATTCATGGACTTTATTGCTGGATCATTACAGATTTCCATTCATGTCTCCGTGGTACCTTACGTTCCATTACTGTTAGATTTGTTTCGGCCATCTTTCAGACTCTAGTTTATAAATAAAAATAAGCAAATAAATACCAGTCATGGAAATTAGGCAACAACACTTTAGTATTGATTTGGACTTGTTGATTCCCGGTCTAGACTAGAATCGATATATACAAGATGCTTTCAGGGTGGCACAAATCTTGTGTGCAAAGAAATCTCTGTTTTCTGACAATATTGAACAAAATCGTAATTTTTATTCTTTATTGATGAAGACATTTGAAACAAAAAGGTAGTTTTATTTTTATTCATATCTCTTTCTACAAGTGAAATTCATTGTGAATATATAGGAATTATTTACAAAAAAAAGCAGTGATGAAAGAGAATTTCTATCACCGCAAATGGATCAATAGAAATTCTTCTATCAACACTATTTATTATTAAAAGCATTGCTCAGCTCCCTGGTGATACTGTCCCAGCAGCGGTAAGCACAATATTATTGGCTAGTCAGGGTCCTTCTTCAGGGTCCATGCCCGGATCACTCAGTGCCCCGAACTAGAAGCCTGGTCTTGGGCTTTCAGTGCATATTATACAAATGTACCGTAAGTGGGGGCCTTCTCCCTAAGAAAAATAGAACCCTGAATTCTGAAACTGTGCTGTGCACACTAAATACAGGTTGAGTCTCCCATATCCAAAATGCTTGGGATAAGGGGCATTTTGGATATCAGAATATTCCGTATTTTGGAATATTTGCATAAAATAATGAAATTTCTTGGGAATGGGACCCGAATCTAAACACAGAATGTATTTATGTTTTATACACACCTTATACACACAGCCTGCAGGTCATTTTATACAATATATTTAATACTTTTGTGCATCAAAAAAGGTTTGTGTACATACATGAAATTCATTTATGTTTCATATACACCTTATACACACAGCCTGAAGGTTATTTTATACTATATTTGTAATAATATGTGCTTTAAATAAAGTTTGTGTACATTGTACACATCAGAAAGCAAAGGTTTCCCTTTCTTAGTCATGCTAAAAATATTCCGTATTTCAGAATATTTGGATATGGGAGACTCAACCTGTATATAAATCATGATTTCTATTCATGTTTTTGTCCTGAACAATAAATATCACACTACCCTACCTTGCAAGTAATAGATCTACTTTTTAAGCCTTAACCTAGTGGGCAGTTTGTATAATGACAATGTTCTTAATAAGATAAGGAACTAAAACATACTTGCCAACTCTCCCTCATTGTCAGGGAGACTCCCTAAAATAGTAGCAATCTCCCTGAGGAGTCCAGCAATCTCCCTGTTTGCACCTTATCCCTATTATGTAGCTGTTATATACCGTATATACTTGAGTATAAGTCGACCCGAATATAAGCCGAGGTACCTAATTTTACCACAAAAAACTGGGAAAACTTATTGACTCGAGTATAAGCCTAGCGTGGGAAATGCAGCAGCTACTGGTAGTAATCCCTCCCCTGGTAGTGCCCCCAGTAGTAATACCCCCCTGGTAGTGCCCCCAGTAGTAATACCCCCCCTGGTAGTGCCCCCAGTAGCAATACCCCCTCCTGGTAGTGCCCCCAGTATTAATCCCCCCTGGTACTGCCCCAGTAGTAATCACCCCCTGGTACTGCCCCCAGTAGTAATATCCCCCTCTGGTAGTGCCCCCAGTAGTAATACACCCCCTGGTAGTGCCCCCAGTAGTAATACCCTCCCTGGTAGTGCCCCCAGTAACAATATCCCCCCCTGGTAGTGCCCCCAGTATTAATCCCCCCCTGGTAGTGCCCCCAGTGGTAATCCCCCCCTGGTACTGCCCCCAGTAGTAGCCCCCCCAGTAGAGAGAGATGTAATAAATAAAAAAAAAAACACTTACCTGAAACCCCGCTCCTGGTCCCGACGCTGCTACTGGCTCCTCCGGCTGCATTGCATTATGGGAGAGACGTCTCCCATTACCCACTGCGGGAGCCGGAAGATGGCTCCCGCAGTGGGAGCAGCAGCAGCCAATGAGAGTCTGACAGACTCTCATCGGCTGCTAATTACAAAAAACACGCAGCTGCCGTTGCCGGCGGCTGTGTGTTTGGCAGTGTGTAGTGCTGACCGAACTCCGTCCGGTCAGCGCTACACACGCGGTGCAGCTGTGTCACAGAGACACAGTGTGCACCGTGGCCCGCATGGTACGCTACTCAGCTGCGGGGGGGGGGGCTTTTTCAGCACAGAAAAATGTGCTGAAAAACTCGGCTTATACTCGAGTATATACAGTACTTGGAAAAATAGAAATAACATAAATATATACATTCAAATGGGATCATCAGTGCCATTTCACTGTATTGCTTATAAGGCATAATGATGTATCAATGTGTTTTCCTCAACAAGTAGATCTTATGGAGCAACAACTGCTGCTTTGGGGCTTGTTTACATTTGGATGTAAGCCAACTTTATGACATGCCTCTAAGACAAAACCGTACTTGTCCATTTTAATGCAGCGCTCATAGGTGTTACTTTCACAATCTCCCTGAAATGCTTTTTCAAAAGTAGGCAAGTATGAACTATAATCATCTGTCCTCTACATTGCAGTTTCAGTTTACATTGGGTACTACAGGAATTATATACTACCAGCAAGACAAACCCCTCTCATGACCTTAAAGTACAGTTTTGGTCCAATGTAACCTTGTCTGCTATTTACAATATATACCACCAGTCAAACCCAGATCACTATATCAAGCTGTTCTTCAATGAGAAGCATGGACACATTAATTGGCACAATTACAAAAATTCATCTCCCTGCAAGCTTACAGTGCTGGAAACTTAGAGGAACAAATATCAAAATTAGCCTGTTTGTAGGTCAGCTACATATAACAAAACATATCCATATAGTAATTTAATTTAATGCTTCAAAGCCTCCTTACTTTGGTGGGCACTGCATCGGGGAGAATCATAACTTAAAAATATTACATTCTATGCTTCTTGCTCTAGCAAACAAAGTCACAGACCATGCGCTACTGGCAAAGAGGGTTGAAAACTATTGTTCTATACAAAAGGAATTTCATTGTAGTAGCCAATTTGAAAATAAGTTGGACACAGTCAAGATGTATATTTTTTTGCATAAGGCTTTGTTTCAATCAGGGCAGAATTTATTCTACAGTAATTTATGTAGAATTTAGTAAGTGCTGGTCTTAAATTCTTTCTTGGTGGTTTTCATAATTACAGGCTAGTACTTCTGACTGCACAGAGTGAACTCATTCTTTAAACAGGAAATAAACAATACAAGAGATTAAATCGGTGGATCTACCCAATAACCATCCAATCAGAGGGAGGAGGAGATGGATTGATGCTACTTACAGTCTTAAAAACATAAACTGTAGCACTCTAATAGTGGATGACCTTTTTGATGTATTAAACATTTTACATGTTTGTTGGTAGGCAAGATGTTATTGCATTCATAATTTATATACAAGTAAGCTTACCTAGGGGGGGAGAGGGGTAGGGTTAGGGTACTTACCTTCCCTGTCAGTATCTTCAGCCTTCGGGATTCCGCAGTTGAGATTTGGCTAAACAGCCGCCGGTATTTCAATCCCATTCCATACATACACAGACTCAAGGTGCCTACACACATAGCGATCTGCACACGATCCCACGATGTGTACGATTTCCCCTGAACTCACCCCCGGCAGCCCTACACATGATTTGGAGTAAAACATGTCCAATCCCACTTAAGATCTATTGTGCATACAGTGCATTGTGTCCCAGATTGGCAAATCTGCCCTACAGCATGGCAGATCTAAAGATGCAATGTGCGACCAGCAGGGTCGCGCATTGGCATCGTGATCGTGAGTGGACACTCACGATTTGGCCATATTTTACATAATTTGTCGTCACGTTTCGTCGAAATCGAGCAAATCGTGTAAAATATCACTATGTGTGTAGGCACCTTCGCATCTATATATATATATATATATATATATATATGCACACACATACATACACAGACTCACACCTATATACACACACACACATACAAAGACTCACGCCTATATACACACATACATACATAAACACAAACATATACACACATACATACACAGACCTATATACATACATACATAGGGACACACATACAGACACACACCTATATCCACGCATACCTACATACAGAGCATACACACATACATACACATGGACACACAGCTATATAAACACATACACAGACTCAAACCTATATACATACACAGACCTATATACATACTGTACATACACACATATGCCTACACACAGGGACACACAAATATATACACACATACATACATACATACATACATACACACAGACACACACCTATGTACACACACATACTTACACAGACACACACCTATATCCACACATACATCAACACACACACACATACATACACAGGGACACACACCTATATACACACATACATACACAGGGACACACACCTATATACACACACATACTTACACACAGGGACACACTCCTATATACACACACATACATTGCATACACAGACTCACACCTATACATACATACATATGCACACACACACATACATATACAGACACACACCTATACACACATATACATATACATTTTCCTCAACAGGTAATGTTACAGCAGCTCCTCGTGTAGTCTGGAGGGGCCGGAGCTCCTTCCATGATTGACAGGTTAGGAGACGACCTGAGGAGAAGGAAGGGGAGGCTACCACACTGCCTGCATGTTCCACTGAATTCAGATACATGACAGACAGGAAAGTAGTTCACATATGACCCCTCGAACCTCCCCCCTCCTCCCCCTGACAGGAACCTGCCCTGCACTCTCTGCAGTCAGTGACAGGGAACATACAGGCAGTGTGGTGGCCAGCCCTTCCCTCTCGGGTCTCCGTCCTCAGCACACAGTGACACAGACAGCACACACACATACTGACAGCCCAGGGGCCACGACATGGAGACTGGCAGCCTGGAGTCAATGCAGGCAGGACAGGTACCGGCGGCTGTGTGGGCTGATTAGACCAGCAGCCACACCAGTGCTGCCTAAAGTTGCCTAATGGTAGCGCCGGCCCTGCTTACGTCCAACTCTGCATAGCCCACAGTTGCATCGCAACACTCTCACTGAACTTTGTCTATGTAACAACGCCAAAGTTACAGCCCAGATACATGTCTTCAGTTACAGCTGGAGATGTGATCAAATTGTGCACTGGTCTGCATCTCCCGTAATTGTGTACACCTACTTATGGAGTAGTGAGAAATTGCACATGATACGCTCTGAAATGCAAACACGTGTAGAGCATGTTCAACTCAGCAACATGCCATTGGTGTTTCTATAAGAGTGTAGGGTGTGCGGTGTACATGGGCCCCTGCACCCATAATTATACTTACCTCTCTGAAGTCCAGCATCAATCAGCACAGCAGATGTTTTGTGTGTGAACAATAGAGAAGTCTCTGGGAATGTGGCATTGGTGAGATGTATGTCCATGTGCATTTACCAATGGGATGTACGTGCACATGCACAATAGACAGATATAGTTTGCACATGCCCAAGTAGCTCTGCTATGGACTGGAGTTCTCTTTGTGGTGTACACAGCAGGAGTAACATCACCATACATATGAAAATAATAATAGGAACAAAGTGGGCGATGGTTACCACCATCATCCTCATGGAATCCATATACACACACACAAACTTATTCCTCCTGTTGTGCCTAGTTGAATCGAAATGGCTACTTATATTTGTCTGAGCTAAAAGGCATCCCAGATAAGCTAACAGAAAATATTCATGGTTAGGTAAGTTATATATGGTGAATTATTCCTACTAAATATAGCTGAGAGGAAAGTTACTGTACAAGTAGTTGCTGGTGTTACAGTATTATGCTAGTAATGAAGCTCCATCTTACTGTAGGTCACTTTACTGCTCAGATATCTCAGCAGAAATCTGCAGCCAATTTAAAAATGTATGGATTACAATTAGGAAAGCGCATTGCAACATCGGGGATAACAAGTTTATTCATTAGTTTACAAATGAGTTTTATTTAGATTATTAGACAACACTGTTAATCAGGTTTTGTTGCTGTGCTCTGTGGCTGGGTTACAACACTCTGGATATGCAGCTGTTATTGATTTGTTGAAAAGCCATTGGGAAATGTTTAGTGGTTTTGTGGTTATTCCATATATTGTGACCCTATAGTCATATAACGTTTAGGCTATGTAACATATCAGTATAGCCTTCTTCTCCTTCTTCTCCATGACTTTAGCTACATCTCTTTTCCTAACATTCTTACCTGCTGCAACTGCAGCCTTAAAGTAGTCCGGCACAAGCAATTTAACAGCCCATGGCTTTTATTCAGGACCAGACATCAATTTGTAGGTAATTTTGTTTTTTAATAGTCAAATAAATACATATGAAAGAGGCAGATTGAATTTAGAAACATATTAAGATAAGGTTTATGAAGTAAAATCTGTTATGCAGAGCAGTAATCCAAATAAAATATATTTACAAGGTCAGAGAATGTAGAGTGTGTAGTGAATGCCTGATGATAAATAAAGGGTTATAGAATTGGAAATTGAGCTTGAGTAGTATCTTAGTTTTTATACCTGGCACATCCTTGAAGAAATGAGAAAGTAATAACTAGAGCAGAGATAGGCACCAGTTAGTCCTGATATGAGAATTACCGTGTTTCCCCGATAATAAGACACTCTCTTATTTTTTTTTTTGTTAAAAAAAACACCATAGGGCTTATTTTCGGGGTAGATCTTATTTTAATTAACATTGACAGCAGTGCCCCTTATGCAGGCCCCCTTGTAGAAGTGCCCCTTATGCAGGCCCCCCCCTGTAGCAGTGTCCCTTATGCAGCCTCCCTTGTACGGTAGCAGTGCCGCTTATGCAGACCCCCCCTGTAGCAGTGTCCCTTATGCAGCCTCCATTATTGCATTGCAAGCCCCCCTGTAATTGATCCCCCACCCACCAGTACAGTACTTACCTGACTCGCCGCCATCCGGGATGTCCCTCTCACTTGCACGCTGACTGGATCTAACATGATCCAGCAGGCGCGGCCGCACAGGATCCTCAGCACGCAGGTGACGTCATGACGTCACCCGCGCACTGCATGACTGGGAACGCTGGGCTCTGAAGCGTTCCCAGCTCAAAATTGGATTTTGGTAGGTCTTATATTTCGGGGTAGGGCTTAATTTAGACCGGGTTACAAAAGTAAGGGTAGGGCTTATTTTCGGGGTAGGTCTTATCGGGGAAACACGGTATCATGTTTACCTCTTGCTGCACTGGCTACTAAATGTGCTTGTATTTCTAAACAATATGCTGCTTATCATCTGTATTATACCCCACCGGCATCAAGTCTTATTCTCTGCTTTATGCCCCATGGCACTTCACCCATGGCCCCAGCTCTAACCTCAGTAGATCGTAAACATAGGCAAAAGCAGGGGGGAAGGGAGGGGGGGTTCCAGTTGCCTGGAAACCCCCCTCCCCAACCCACACCCTGACCACAATAGAAATAGTAATATAATAGAATTTTACTAGTACTACATGTTCTTCTCAGTATCACAAATTAAATAATTAGCACCACCTGTAGATCTTGTGTCAGTCAGTAATAAATACACTTATGCACCACCTAGGAGATCTGGAAAACATGCACTGTTAGAGGTGCACTGCTATAGACCATCTATAGGCTTAATTATTAATACTGTATAATAATACACTATCCAGTGCATAACGAGACCAATATGTACATTTATGTGCAGGGCAGTGCTAGGTTCTTCTGCTGCTCCCCCAGACACCCGGACTTGCTCCAATGTTCTGGAATGGTGCCCACATCTGAAATAAAAACATTCAGCTCAGGCCGAATAGCCCTACTGCCGCATTTAATGGCTTACTGTGATCACTGGTCCTGTATATATGCTGGAATTATGACACACAATACACTTTGTTTGATGCAAAGTTGGATAAGTACTAATTATGCCCTCTTCATGGACTGGCCACACTCACTCTAAAATCAAGCATTTGGAAACCCCCATCTAGAAATCCTGCGTTAGCCATTGATAAAAATTTGTGTTTGGTTCATTAAAGCAAGGTAAGTCAGTTTTTAGTTAGGTCTAATTATGCACCAAATGTGCTGCAAAGTTATTGTCCCTTTTTGAAACTACATATGATCAGACATTTTCCATCATTTAGAACTAAGAAATAAATAAGTGCAACAGGCTGACAGATGAACACCTCTCTGCGGAACTGTGCTCTGCCTGCTTCAGCCTTACACCTAACTTCCAACAGCTGGAAGAAACTCTGGTGACCCAGAAGTGACAATGAATTGCCAGATTTGTGTGTCATACCGTGTAAGACTTGTTTATTTTACATTAAAATGTCTGATGATATGTTATTACAGTTTGAATCCCCTTTAATTTTAGTTTATTACTGGGATTAAAGGCAAGATGCCTTTAATCTCAGCAATGTGTGGCCCATATGAAAGTAAGAGGGCCGTATAGCGTATCTGATTGCCCATCACTAATCTAGCATCTCATGCTAGCTGACAAATGAGAATAGTATAAGCTACAGAAAATTAATGCAGCGTAAAGGTGCAATTTGTTGCTGATTGATGCCTTGAGCAAGTTAATCCTTTTCTGATAACACAATTATAATCACTCAACTATTTTTATATATCTAGTAATTACCTCACCTTTGTAAGAAAATTGAGAAAAACAACAGGAGGTATATGGGTACCAAAAATTATTTGGAAGACTGATGGAGTACACAATTTATCTTTATCCTAAGTTGTCCAAATTGAGTTAATTGCCATTTTTGCAGTTAATGAGTGCATGAATGTTTGCTGAAGGCATTTTCCTTTATGTTTAATTATAATGGAAATATTCATCTACAATTGCCTTGCTGCTGTGGACTTCTATTAGGGGTAATCAAAATGGAGCGAAAATGCAGTTTCTGCGAGGTTTACGCTCGGATGACGTCATTTCGCTGGTTTTACTTTTACACCGTATTCAATTTGTAAACTTTTGTAAACTTTTAGCCGGTGCGATAAGTATATTGCATTCGACCCTGCGAAAAAGTATCACCAAGGAATGGGTGGCAAAAATTTTTTTTTGAGAAATACCTCAGAGGACCCCAAAAAAAACACTTTCATTTTGGAGGCGATAAAAAAAATTGTGGGGTACAAAGTTAAAAACTAGCGAACTACAATCTAGGGGGGTCCCCAAGTAGGTGTTTTTTTCATTGCAGGTGTTTGTGGCAGGTGGATTTTTCACGTTTTTTAAAACTTCACTTTAGCAACTTTTAAATATGCTCACCCCCATTTTCAAGTACCCCAAATTTGCAGGAACTACTTATTTTCAGCCAAAAAAACTTCTAAATACTATTCTTCACCACCTTCCCAAAACCCCAAAATAGCAGCTATTGAGCCCGTTTAAAGACCCCAAAAACCTTCAGCAGGGCTAATCGGGGGTATCCAGAGTGATCTCCCATGTCAGAGCATCTTTTTGCGGGTGTTAGGGTGATTTCCCCAAAAATCAGCGAAGTTTTCACTGATTTCACATTCGCAAGGGTACCGTTTTCGACCATTTCATATTGAATACGGGTATAATCGTGGGCGCGCGATACTTTTTCGCCAGCAAAAGCTCCGATGTGCGGCGAAAACTTTGACACGCATAGACGGCAAAGTTTTCATTTCATATTGAATACCCCTGTGAGACGCTATTATGGTTATTTCAGTCATACACTGGTTTGAAATACAGTTCAGTTACCATATTAAATCTAACAAGCAATTGATTCTGTATTGTTTGGCCAGCATGAGGATAAACTAATGTTGCAGGCAAGTTTGGTGGAGCGATAGTTACTAAATGCTACTGCACCCCATGGTAGTTAGCTAAAGGCTTTTAAACTGCTATCCTGACAGCGGTGGTAATACAGGTTGAGTCTCCCATATCCAAAATGCTTGGGACCAGGGGTATTTTGGATAACGGAATATTCCGTATTTTGGAATATTTGAATAAAATAATGAAATATCTTGTGAATGGGACCCACATCTAAACACAGAATGCATTTATGTGTTATATACATCTTATACACATAGCCTGAAGGTCATTTTATACTATATTTTTAATAATTTTGTGCATCAAAAAAAGTGTGCGTAAATACATGAAATTCATTTATGTTTCATATACACCTTATAAACACAGCCTGAAGGTTATGTTATACACTATTTTTAATAATTTGTGCTTTAAACAAAGTTTGTGTACATTAAACCATCAGAAAACAAAGGTTTCACTTTCTCAGTCATGCTAAAAATATTCCGTATTTCAGAATATTCCGTATTTCGGAATATTTGGATATGGGAGACTCAACCTGTAATAACAATAATAATAATAATAAAATATAGGAATAGGATTGTGGTAATCTTAATAACAGAATACAGGATTAGGATTGTCTAGGCTTTACAGCTGCCCAATGCTAGCACTGGTAAGGTAATTGGTGACTTAGAAAAGTATGTTGTAAGGTAAATAGCAAGCAAAGACTATGTATGGGATCAGTGGCGGTTCTAGGAGTGGGCTAACAGGGAAGTCGCCCGGGGCGCTGGCCCCTAGAGGGCGCCACTGAGTCCCCAGAAGGTAAAAAAAAAAAACAGCGCCGGTCCCCCCAGGGCACCCGGCTCCCTCCCTGCAAAGGCAGTCGAAGCTCACTCCAGAGCTCCGGCTCCCACATAGAGCACTATGGGAGGGACGTCATGATGTCCCTCCCATAGATCCGTGGAGCCGGAGCTCACTCCAGAGCTCCTGCTCTAGCAGAGAACACTATGGGAGGGATGTCATAACGTCTCTCCCATAGATCCGTGGTGGAGCCATGGTCGAACCAGACGGCAGCGGACGCAGGAGCGGGCCTAAGGTAAGTATTGTGTTTGTATTTTGTATTTTTCAGAAGGGAGGCATGGGGGCATTACTACTAGGGGCATGTCTATAAGGGGGCATTACTACTGGGGGCATGTCTATAAGGGGGCATTACTACTGGGGGCATGTCTATAAGGGGCATTACTACTGGGGACATGTCTATAGGGGGGCATTACTACTGGGAGCATGTCTATAAGGGGCATTACTACTGGGGGCATGTCTATAAGGGGCATTACTACTGGGGGCATGTCTATATTACTACAGGGGGCATTACTACTGGGGGCATGTCTATAAGGGGCATTACTACTGGGGGCATGTCTATAGGGGGCATTACTACTGGGAGCATGTCTATACAGGAGCATTACTACTGGGGGCATGTCTATAAGGGGGCATTACTACTGGGGGCTTGTCTATAAGGGGCATTACTACTGGGGGCATGTCTATAGGGGGGCATTACTACTGGGAGCATGTCTATAAGGGGGCATTTCTACTGGGGTCATGTCTATAAGGGGGCATTACTACTGGGGACATGTCTATAAGGGGGCATTCCTACTGGGGGCACTACTATAGGGGGCACTAATGGGGGCATTCCAACTTTGGGCACTACTGTAGGGGGCATTCCTACTGTGGGCACTACTATAGGGGGCATTAGTACTGGGGCACTACTAATGTGGGCACTACTATAGGGGGCACTACTACTGTGGGCATTGTATTAGGGGCACTATTACTCAGTACTGTGGGCCTTGTGTATAAGGGGCACTAATTTGGGCATTGTGTAAAAGGGGCACCACTGTGTGTCATAACATGAATAAGGGACTAATGTGTGGAGTAATTTGAATTGGGGATACTGTATTATAAAGGGAATTACTGCATATGGCATAATGTGCTATACAGGGCATTACTGCATGTGGCATAAAAATGTGTTATACAGGGCATTACTGCATGTGGCATAATGTGTTATAAAAGCCATTACTGCACGTGGCATAATGTGTTATACAGGACATTACTGCGTGTGGCATAATGTGTTATAAAGGCCATTACTGCGTGTGGCATAATGTGTTATACAGGGCATTACTGCATGTGGCATAATGTGTTATACAGGGCATTACTGCATGTGGCATAATGTGTTATAAAGGTCATTACTGTGTGTGGCATGTGCTATACAGGGCATTACTGCGTGTGGCATAATGTGTTATACAGGACATTACTGCGTGTGGCATAATGTGTTTATAAAGGGCATTACTGCATGTGGCATAATGTGTTATACAGGGCATTACTGCGTGTGGCCTAATGTGTTATAAAGGCCATTACTCAGTGTGGCATAATGTGTTATACAGGGCATTACTGCGTGTGGCATAATTTGTTTATAAAGGGCATTACTGCATGTGGCATAATGTATTTATAAAGGGCATTACTGCGTGTGGCATAATGTGTTATAAAGGCCATTACTCAGTGTGGCATAATGTGTTATATAGGGCATTACTGCGTGTGGCATAATTTGTTTATAAAGGGCATTACTGCATGTGGCATAATGTATTTATAAAGGGCATTACTGTGAAAGGCGCATTACTGCACATGGCAATTATTCACCACGAGGGGAGAGCTTGGGGGAAGCCCAGCACCTTCATAAGTGCTGGGCACGCCCCCCAGTTTGATGAATTAAGGGTGTTCCACAAGGACACGCCCCCTTTCCGGAAGTGCATGTGCTTTCAGCGTGTGCAGAGGAACGTCATCTACAAAAAGTTGTTTTTGTTTTTTTTGGGGGGGGGCGCAACTGTGAACTTTCGCCCTGAGCTCCACAATGTCTAGAACCGGCCCTGAATGGGATGCAGTCAGGAAGCAGACGGTCGAAATGCCGACCGCCGGCTTCCCGACTGTCTATTCCCGGCAGGGGTCTAATGACAGGCGTCGAGATCCCAACGCCTGTCAATCTACCTATGCCGAGAGCCCAAAGTCCGGCATACCAATCGAATGCAGGACAGGGCGTTGGCGTGGACAGCCGCGGGGGGAGGGTTAGGTTAGGGGCTCCCGGGGGAGGACTTAGGGGTAGGCACTAAGTCCCAGGTGGGTAAGGGTTAGGCCAGGGGAAGGGGCAGTTTAGGATTAGGCACCCCCAGGGGGAGGTTAGGGTTAGGCCCCCCGCCCCGGGAGACTTAGGTTTAGGCAGCGGGGACGGGGGGGGTTGGGTTTTGGCACTTACAGGGGGGTTAGGGTTAGGCACTTGTGGGGGAGGTTAGGGTTAGGCACCCCTAAGGGAGGGGTAGGGACAGGTGGGGGGGTTAGCAAATAGAGTAAATACTTACCTGTCGGGATCTTCACTGCCAGGGTTCCAGCGTCGGGTTTCGAACCGATCCCCTATGTATATTGTCCTGGTTTCTTTTTGACTAGTAAAATACATCAGACTGCTTGGCGATCTCTTAGTATCCATGAATTCCAATGGTTCTTTGCCTAACATGTCTCCTAACCCAAACTGTGATTGTTGTATTGATAGAACTCTGAGTAATATTTGTGGTCGTTTTCCTCTTGAAAAGTAAGGTTTTGTGCATTTATTTTAGGTTGAATGATGTGGATTAATAATTTGGTTGGGAGCTGGAAAGACCATTCGCAATTAAATGGTCCAGTCCCCATAACATTTCTGTAAGACTTTTCCTGAAGTCATTAAGAGAATTTTGGTGCAACTAAAATTGTGATTATCTTGTAGTAAACAATCTTGTCTCTGATATGAGAATTATCATCTTTACCTCTTTCTGCACTGGCTACTAAATGTGCTTGTATTTCTAAACAATATGCTGCAAGGTGTTTGTCTAAGGATCCTCATCTTTAATGTTTCTCTTTGGCCATTTGCATTTAAATTGGGACATAAATACTTTTTTCACCATGGAACACTGAAGTATAGTAAGAAAATAATACTGTAGCAAATTTAGAATTAACTAATTAAAATTGGATTAAAATTTGCACGTCCTTTCTACATGCAGTTTTATATAATAAATTTATTCAAATGTCTAAATGAATCAGGAAAGTACATCCAAAAAGGCTCAAACCATGGATGCAATTTTATTCTTGCAGAGTACAGCGGTGTTCTTGCTGTACAACTGTAACACGAGGGCCTGGACTATATGGCTACAATCTTGTTTATTTATACAAAAACATAATAAAGATATGACTGGCTTCAGTGTATGCTGCATGAAATACTGAGATCTTTGATGAAATCATTAGAGTGATTTTAGCATCATGGTCCTGGTTCCCTGCATTTCAGAGATTTCTCAGTGGGTTCTATGGGAGAAAAGCCATTGGTGTAGCTGTATGTGATGACATTCAGCAACAGGCATGTTAGTCTAGAAGCACACTACCATTAAAGTCATACCTGTGAAAGTCATGGCACCAAACATCACACAGTGGTTGACTTTGGGTTTATCCACATTACGCACATTTTTCTTCATTCATGTAGAATTTTTCATAGCAATTCCGCACAATCAACAGTGAACTTACAGCAACTTGATATCTTGTTGTTCAAAGATACTGTATATCAAAGACATTGTTATGTGGTTTAAAAAATGATTGATCCTAGTTCACCACAGTCCCAATCTTAAAATGTGTCAATATAATACTGTAGTTATTTCATCTTGACAAGTAAATAATGCAAGTTTTTAAACCTAAGATACCACACAGAGATTTTATACAGTAGACTACAATAGAGAGAGATTTCCCTTATGGAAGTCTCAAAGCTCCTCGGTAAATCTACTCTGCTGAAAATAAAGAACAGTTTTCAATCATAAATGAAATCAGCATTGGAGGTTTGGATGATATGCCTGGAACAAACCACAGCTACCCTCCCTAAGTGGGAAATCATGGACAGAAGGCAAACAGAAAACAAACGCTCAACCACAGGCTTATTTAATTAAACAATTTCTATCACACTATGAGACCAGTTTATCATAACCCATTAGTGGTCTTATAAAATAGGAGCATACTGTGCACAAAGTACATTGCTTCTTTTAACTAAATGTGCACTATACTGTAGGTTCTGCTGTTTTTACAATGATGAAAATGTTGTTCTGGTGTTATCCCAAATTATAAGGAAACAGTAACTTTGGCCCGCTTTGTACTCATTCATGTAGCCAAAAATCAGGCAAATGAAAGGTGAATTTGAATTTTTGTATTTTCAGTGAATTTTGGTTTTATTTTCTAAACAGGTAGTGACACTATTGTTGTTTATTTGGTGTTTATTTAATTTTTGATGACATTCTTGGTTTACGGTATTTTAATAAACAATTTAGGAAATTTTTATAGCTATTTTGCTGTTGATACTCTTGATAACATGTTTAATTAACTTTATAATTGAATGAGATAGGTTTGCTAACAGACCCTTTCCTAAAAACACAGATAAAACTCATCTATATTAGGTGCAAAAAATATGTAAAAAACAGATGTTTATCCGTATTACAGCTCCCAATTAGTATCCTGGAAATACTAACAATCAAAGAAACCCTATATATGTACAAATAAAGCACTTCTGGAGCGCTAAAAAGAATCATTGCATATTAATTTAATATAGTATAATTAAACGTACATATAAATATATAACACTATAATAGAAAAGCCACTTAATCAGGCTAAATAATTAAAACAAATACATAAAATATATAAAATATCTTAATTGCAAAATAATATCGACTTTAGCTACTGTGCTCGGATACGATAAAGATAATCTTCTTTGTATTATGTGTAGATGAATCCCAGTGTTTAGGCACTAATACCAATATATGTGTCCAAGTACTGGTGTTATGCTCTGGGTACTTAATTGTAAAGAAAGAGTCTCTTTAGATCGGCTGAGAATTTTTTCCAATAATAGAACAATGTAGCAAAAATGCGTCTTTAGGTAGTATGTTATACTTAACCTGCCCACCGTCGATTGAGCTTAACGTCAGTGTAGAAAGTCAATCACACATGCCAATCCTTGTGCAGCAGTGATAAGATGGTAGTTCCTCAGTGAATTTCCAGAGCCGTATCTAGACTTTTTGGTGCCCTGTGCCAGAAAGAGCATTGGCGCCCAGGGCCGGCAACAGAAATCTTGGGGGCCGGTACATTCATGTTTTTGGACTATACCCTCTCCTAGTCCTTATCCTAGCCCAGTGTTGGCTTGACACTCCAGCTGTTGTGGAACTATATATCCCAGCATGCCCTGCCACAGTTTTAGCATGCCCTAATAGCAAAACTGTAGCAGTGCATGCTGGGTTATGTAGTTCCATAACAGCTGGAGTGTCAAGGTTAGCCAACACTGTCCTAGCCCATCACGCACACATACCCCTCTTCCCAGTGCCTGTGTCTGTCACACACACCCTCTTCAACAGCCCGTCACACCCCCTCTTCCCAAGTCCACACACACCCAGCCCCAATGTGTCACATTTCCCTCTTCTTCCCCAGCCCCTGTGTCAGTCACTCACACCTCTTCCCCAGCCCCTGTGTCAGTAACTCACACCTCTTCCCCAGCCCCTGTCACATCTCCCCCTCTTCCCCAGCTCCTGTGTCAGTAACTCACACCTCTTCCCCAGCCCGTCACATCTCCCCCTCTTCTCCAGCCCGTGTCAGCCCCAGTCACATCTCCCCCTGTTATCCAGTCCGTGTCACACACCCCTATTCCCTAGCCCCATGTCTGTCACATTTCCCCTCTTCCCCAGACCTGTGTATGTCACATGTCCCCCACTTCCACAGCCCATATATCTGTCATATGTCCCCCTCTTCCCCAGCCCCCGTGTCTGTCACATCTCCCCCTATTCCCCAGCACCTGTGTCAGTAACTCACACCTCTTCCCCAGCCCCTGTCACATCTCCCCCTCTTCTCCTTCCCCTGCGTCAGCCCCAATCACATCTCCCCCTCTTATCCAGCCCTTGTCACACACCTCTATTCCCCAGCCCCATGTCTGTCACATTTCCCCCTCTTCCCCAGCCCCTGTCAGAGCTCCCCCAGTGTCTGTCACATTTCCCCCTCTTGCCCAGCCTGTCACATCTCCCCTTCTTCCCCAGCTTCTGTCACATCTCCCCCAGCACCCGTGTCTGGTCATGGGATGTTGGGCCTGATTCAGACGCGCTCGCGAGCACATAGCGCTCACAAGCGGTTCGATGGTGGGATACTGCACACGTGCGCCGCACGCATGTGCATGCCCTGGAGCAAGAGAGAAATTCTCTCACTCCGGGACTCAGCTTTCGATGTTGACAGCTCGCCCCGTTTTGTAGGCGGGGAGGGGGGGTGGCTACACAAACAGAGGCATTCCCGAAGGAGCGCCTGCCGTTTGTGGGAGGCACCACTGACATCACCAGTGATGTCAGTGGAGAGCTTCCTGCTCTGTTAGAGCAGGAAGCTCTCTGGGGCTTGCGACGGATAAGATCCTACCACAAGGGTCTTGTCGCAAGCCCCGATGGTCGCGACCATCACCTGGCCGCTTGCAAAAGCTGTGGGTGGTCACCCACAGGTTAGCGAGCGGCCAGGAGGCCGCAACCCCCCCCAAAAAAAACGCCCTGATTCACGACGAGCGCTCTTAAAGAGCGTCTGGCTCTGAATCAGGCCCATTGTTTCAACTGATAGGCATAGGTACAGTATAAAGGTAAAATATCCAAGCACACAAAATGACTGCATTACATTTACCTCAGTAAAGAGTTTCAATCTTCAGGGCTTAAAAAGTTTCCGGCTCAACGCTGAACTGGCACATAATGCATTATCCATTCAAAAGACATGGTACAATTTCTATTTTCTTAGAAATGAAAGCTTATGAAAGAGTTCCTCCTTTACTTTTCTAGTGACCCTAAACAACATTTCTGAAGTTGTTTTTGTAACATGCTAATGATTGTCCTGATACATATGAAAGATGATTAATGTTCCTGATAACGTATATTCAGGAACAAACACAATGTCTCCATAAAGTGGCTAAACATGCTTGTAGAAATGTATGGCATGATATAAATTGAATTTGAAAAGCCACAGACCATTGAACAAGGTCTATGATGAATAAATAAATGAAGGAATAATTGCTTAGCCTTCATGGCAAAAATAAAAAGCAAAAAAATTATTTCCTGAAACAACCAAGTAAGCCAAATATCAAATGGGAATAGAATTGATTTCTATAGGCATGTTTGACTCAATATCCTATTTTAATAACACAAATCCACTGCATTGCTGGTGCAGGGAATACTCCATTGCTATCACTCGGTTTGGAGTTCTAGAACCTATACAGATGTGCAGTTTAGCTAGATACTATATGTCATAGACAAACTCGGGGGGGGGGGTCCAGTTGCTGGGAAACCCCCTCCTCAACCCACACCATGACTACAATAGAAATAGTAATATAATAGAATTTTACTAGTGTTGCATGTTCTCAGTATCGCAAATGAAATAATCAGCACCTTGGATCTTTTGTGTCAGTCAGTAATAAATACAACTGCTCCAACTGGGAGATCTGTAAAACATGCACTGTTAGGGGTACACTGCTATAGAACATCAATAAGGCTAATTATTAATACTGTATAATAATAATAATACACTAGCCAGTGCATAATGAGACCAATATGTACATATATGTCGAGGGCAGTGCTAGGCTCTTCTGCTGCTCCTCCAGACTCCCGGACTTGCTCAAATTGTGCCCACATCTAAAATAAAAACATTCAGCTCAGGCAGGGTGGCCCTACTGCTGCATTTAATAGCTTACTGTGATAGCTGGTCCTGTATATGCTGGAATTATGACACACATCACTTTGTATGATGGATATTATAGCTGGTTAAGTGCCAATTATGCCCTCTTCATGGACTAGCCACCCTCACTCTAAAATCAAGCATTTGGAAACCCCCCTCTAGAAATTCTGTGTGTGCCAGTGTATGTTACCTGTACCTGACATATTACATTTTACAGTATTTTTGGCACACAATTTTAGACTTTCTATTGAGGGAACAAGAAGGTGTTATGTTTATGAGCACAAAATAAGTCCTACTAAACAAAAATATACAAGTTTTGTTACATTGTGTTTCTATTAACTATGTTAATATGTAATATTATATTAATGAAGTGCTCAGCTAGGCAAAACATGTAATTAAAAATAAATACAAATCTTGTTTTTCTCATAATTAGCAGTGATAGTATCTCTAGAAGCTAGTAATTTATGAAGCCACATAAATCATATCAGCTAAGATAAAATGCAACCAAGACTCAAATGTTCATTCCTAATTCTCTATAAAGAGAATGCTAATGAGTAATATCTGCTCTGCAAATTATCGCTTGTCAGATATATCAACACCAGGCATGTCATTACATCAGTGTACCGTCATACAGAGCCTTAAGCTACGTTACATTTTTTTTCTCATTTACACTTTGATCTTCACATGATAGCTGGTTTAATTCTTCAAATTTAACGCAATGTTTACTTTATTTGGTTCTGTGATAAATGAGTAAACTTGAGTAACATGAGACACCATTTTATTTTATTTTTTTGTGGTTGAAGAAGCATCCCAATGGGGTAAAATCTTTTTTAAACAGTCACATAGAATAACAATTGCCAGGGGGAAAATAACTGAAGAGGTTCCTGGGTTGATTTATTAAAAATTGTGAAATGGAAGGTGTTGCTGTCAGTACCAGCAATCATGGACACCACTGGCCTGCCTCCAACATTCAGCAGACCACCGATTGCTGGCCTTCCCAATTAGAATCCTTAATAGAACCCAGCTGGGCTCAACCTCAGGCTAGAAATGACATAACACCTCTCCCAGGTGTTACCACTAACCTCCAGCACTGATGGCTCATGTGGGTAATCACCCAACAGCCAGCCACTTTAAGAACCTGCTCAGTGCACTCCTCCAGTGCATCAGTATCTATTGTGTTCTATATAAGTGCTTCCACTCCAGAACTATACTCTCCAGTATAGTTTTCTGCCAGTGTTGTTTAAACTCAGGTTGGTTTTCACCAAAGTAGCACATCCTTATCTGCATTTCCATCTGCAGTGTTTCCTCATACCAGTTAAGTACTCTGTTGCTTTCACGGTGGGAATCAACTACACTGGGCTGCGACCTGGGCCTTCACTGAGTACAGTCCATATTCTTTTGCAGGGATTCCTGGTGAAGTCCAGTGGGGGTCTTGGACTATGTGCCAAAGTATTTGGTTTTTGACAATTCCCCCTGTTTGCAATTATGTGCTGTGTGTGTTTGTACTCTGATACACTAGCTGTGGGTCTGCTCCCACAATGTTCTAAACCATATAATTGCTGTCTGTTTTGAATTTCAGGGTAATTGCAATATTCTCTGTGTATCTCATTGCATGCTACATGCTGTTCCCAAATTCCCAAACAACCGTGTCTCTCATTGCACACTACACACTGTTCCCAAAGTACCAGCACCTGTTTCACGCTATGTGCTGTCCAAACAGCGGCAACACCTCAATTTACCCTATTGCACACTACGGGCTGTACAAACAGTGCCAACACATCTGTGGTACGCTATCAAAATCCCACACTTTCTGTGTACTCTGCTGTACCTTCAGCATTTGTGCCTATTGTGTTAAACACCTCAGGCTATTCTGTGGCCACCACTTCTCTGAGTATCGCAGCTATAACCGTTTCAGCGTGTTCCCCCATAGAAGCAAAATCCAAAAGCTTCACAGTTGTCCACAGCAGCCAATCAGATTGTAGCTATAATCCATCTAGTACATTCTAGATCTTTCTAGATAAGTAGTAAATAAATCTCATAGTTTCTGGTAACGCAGTCTTAAATATAGCTGGATGATAATTTGCTGAACACTTTATCTCAGAGTTAATTGTTTGGAAACTAAGTGAATTCTCTGTTTAGAGGGGGTACTACCTTAAAAACATGTTTCAAGGAGATTTTCAGTAATGTATCTGTTATATAAGGATTACAGCAACACAATAATCTAGAAATGGGCACTTACTGTATCTACTTTATCCCTAAAAGACAAAAGGTTTTTTTCCTGTGAGAAGCTTCAGATCTGTTTTGTTTTTTTAGTAAATCTAACCTAAAAAAATTCACATTATATGTTTTTTTTTCTTTTAAACTTTATAGAAACAGAATATTGTACAGGAATTTTTAATATAGTTGCTTTCTAGTTAAATCCTAGAAAGTTTATCCTAAAATTGGCCACCTGAGACTCCCAATACAATGAGGGTATGATGTAGTTAAAGGGTTCAGTAACAATACATCAGCCGTTGCAATATTTGTACTGATGTATTTGTACACGGGGACAAATATAGGTATGTACAAGTAATAAGAGTGAGAGGCGACAAGGGCAGGATTGTGTAGATTAAAATGTAGAGGATGGTGTCCTATTCGTTCATACATGATGCTGGTGTATTTCTGCAAGGTGCATCACTTCTTGTTTTAATGGAGAAGGATGTTATAGTACATATGGCCACAGAGACGGTTGTCATCCTTGAAAGCAATTAGCTACAACCACCGTTTTCCACGGACATTTACATACATCGTATTAGACGACAGTGCAACCTAAGCATGTCAGGCAGGAACTAGTTAAATTGCTTTGAAAAAAAAAAAGTACTCTAAAAAAACATTACAGTTTAAAAGGAGCACATTTGATTTGCTTTGAGTAAATTGTGTGGCAAAAGTATATTTCAGTATATTTCAAAATAATAATGACTTATTTTTTATAATAGTTTTCTAGATTCATTGGTCATCAATCACCCCAACACCCTTTCTGTGCTGTTTGTTGAGAAATAGCTGCATATAGCGAAAACAGATGCTAAGCATGTTGAGTTAATGTGATGGAGAACAGATCAGGAAGAGATAACTTTTGTGGCAACAACAAGGCTGGGTGAGCATTAGAACTCATGGAGGCCCTGGCAGATCCGATTGATAAACTGCAGTAAAACTTGATTTTTTTTCTCACTGAGATTACCTGCAGAGAAAAATAGTGTTTATTGCCACAACCGGGGAGAGCTTCATAAATAGTCCAATATAACTAATACCCAGGAAAAGTGATTGTTACCAGTATCTTGGTAACTGTTGAGGTCCAGAGTATATCACCATTGGGGGTGATCCATTTGTTTTTTGGGGCGGCTATTTGTTTTGGGCGCCCAACGGTGCAATTCAATTGCCAGTGCTGGCATTTTTGCTTTGCACCCTCAGGAGGGTGCAAGCAAAAATGTGCAATAAACTCAAGGTTTGGATGCCCAAACCAGGACTTTAAACGGGTGTAGCGGTTTTACATGGCTAAATCCGGTCTCATTGGGCGCCATGACCACGATAATTAATGGTCGCCCAGAACAATTGAATTGCAACAGCGGGCATCCATTAATTATCGCTGCCCACAAAACAATTGAATCGCCTCCATTGTGTGCTACAAGTATAATCAATGACAAATGCCTGCCAACATGGGCCTGTCTCACTAGAGATACTGTCATATTTTTATGGACTATTACTATTTTCCACCTAGAGTAAGCTACTGCAACCTTCCACTTAGGGCAGAATTCAATTAGCATTGAAAGGCTAATTACCCGCAATGCAGTGTCCAGGGATATTCAATTACAGCTTGTGGCAGCCACTTAAAGTGGATTTCTGTTCACCTCCTCCTGATGTCGCACAGAAATGTGCATTAAGTAGGGCTTTCTGCCCTTATCAGGACTGCTGAGAACGCTTTAACCCCTAGCTCCAGGTATTTATTGTAGAATCTACGTGTTAACGCGCATTAGCGGTAGATTTACCACGCAAGAAAAAGGGCTTTTTATTGAATAGCCTCGTGCGCAAAAGTCCAAGGTTATCGCCCTTTTCCCCATGCTGTAAATTAATGAGCCTAATTGAATCCGGCCCTATATCTTTATGTTCTCCTCAGGTAATTCCTGAAGTGCTGCCTTGTACATCTATCTCTAATTTCCTCTGATTTTCCCTCCTGTGGGTCACTACGCTGCATCCCTCTTACTTTATAGCTATAAAAAAAACCTCAGAAAATACTTTTGACCATAACTTTCAGACTGTCACAATTTGCACCTCATAAATTATTGTAAATAAAAAAATGTCCCTTCAATCATACTAGGCTGCCTCCATCCTACTAACTTTACCACAGCGGTGCAGTCACATTGTACTTAGTGACAATGCCGACAATCATAATGTCATTACCAGAATGTTGTAATTTATGATGCTGACAAGGTTAAAATGCTGACATGGACAGAATGTGAACATATGGAATATTGACATTGTCAAAATGTTGACATTAGTGTTAATGTTATGCTTAGGGGGTTATGGGTAGCATTACAGATAGACTTATCTTAAAAACCCTCATTGTCAACATTCTGATTGTGCCGACATTTCATCAATGCCGATGTGTTCACTGTTGACATAGTGAATGTCAACCTAATATGCCGAACCCATACCACGCCCACAACACTTTCCCCTGAGTTGTTCTATTATATTCATACTTCAGGCTTTGAAGTGGTATAAATGAATGGGGCCACAAGCCAAAAAGCTTTGCTTTTTGAAGTTTGGTACATACTGTAGGGCTGCGACAGTAGTCCCTATTGATAATAATGGGGACTGCGATCTGCAGTGATAATTAGCTGTGAAATCTCCTGCATTGTGCTATTAGTACATAGCAACAATTCAGAAACTGCAGTTTCTGAGTAATTTTATGAAAAAAATAGATGGATAAATAGGTCCCTAAGATCCAATTGATCGCATATAAAATTAAAAGCAAACATTTCTACTTTACTAGATTCTTTCAAAAGGAGGGCTACATACATGTTATTTCAATGTAAATATTTATATGTGAAGTGTTGCCATCATGCAGCAGGGAGATGCTTATTACAAAAGCATAACCCTGTTGCTCTCTGACCATGCTCAGACAATGCCCCAGGGAGGCTGTGCTGCAACCATATTAGCATCATGCATGAAAATATACATGAGGATACACTGAAGTAAAATGGAGGATTGTATCTGTGGGACTGTGGGGCCAACACAGGCTTGCCTACCCTCCCGATTTGGCCGGGAGCCTCGAGATCTTCGGGTGCCACTTCCTCCCCCCCGGAAAGGCAGGCAAGCTTCCCGACATTCCCCAACCCTCCCGACCTCCCCCTAGAATACATTACTAATCCCCACAGCAGGGGGGGGCGGTGACGCGATTCGCGCTGAATCGCGTCATTGTGGCCCCGCCCCCTGCTTCACATTGCCGAAAATAACGGCATTGTGAAGAGGGGGCGGGGCCATGATGATGTGATGGTGTGGCTCCGCCCCATCATGTCACAGCTGCCCGGACATGCCCCGTGTTGTTAGCCGACAATCAGCTCCCTCCTGGAAGGAGGGAGCTGATTGTCGGCAAGTATGGGCCAAGATCTAGATAACAAGGAATTCCCACTAACAGATCAGCCGCAAGCTTTGGCTACAAACACATGTATGTGGCCCATGTCATCAGCTAGACTAACTCATTTGAGACTGGAAGGCAACTTTTTAAAATGGTTGGGGATGTTCCCATTACACCCCCTGACCAATGTAGTGCATAGACATGGTTAGTGACAGGAGGAGCAGAAACATAGCTGGCTCCTATGTTTGGTAGCAGTAGCTTTGTGTGAATGCCAGACCCATTTGCTTCTTTTTAAGCTTTTAGTCATGATCAGCGTAGATTTGTGACATTTTATTTACTTCCTCGGAGTCATCAGCCTTTAGAAATCCCTTTGGATTCTGTCTTTTATCATGTACGCCACTTATCCGATACTTAACTACGGCTAAACACACTGAATGCTTCCAGGGAAAAATCTCTAGTTCACAACAGTATTCCTTATTACACATTGATCTGTGACTACTTTGTCAGGTCTCAGACATTATTTACACAAAAGCACAATGAGAAATATGAGCCCCACCTGCCTAGCACTGCGTTGCCCACATACATCTTACAGTGTTCTTTGTAGGCAAGCAGAAATTTGTACTGGTATTTTATAATTAATGAGACATTATACTGTAAACATTTTAATATGTTTTGTAGAAGTCATCAGTCTTCATGACCACATTTTGATGTGCATATTTCAAACAGAGTAATGTGTTAAATTCTTAGTTAGGATGGATAGCACTTTCTATTGCCCTAGTAGATGAAGAGGCACCGTGGACCGGCATCCCCTTCCCCCAACTCACATGATGTTACAGAATAAACGCTGGGAGCAGGAAGATGGAGAGGCGCAGGTTGAGCCCTTATGATGCACCCAGTAGCTTTCGGTGTACTGTAGTAGGTTGTTCATCCAGGCACTTACGATTTTCGGCATCGGTCATATACCCCTCATTACAACCTGGGGCTTTCTTTCGATAGGAGAGTAGAATAAATTATACTCTTACATTATGTGCAATTTGTAGGCAAAACAGGCAAATATTAAATAATTTCCATGATTCTTAGCAGATATGTTTACCAAAATGTTATCAGTCATATATATATATATATATATATATATATATATATATATATATATAGTATAATGAGACCAAATATGTATACTTATTATCAGGTTTCAAACCATTAAAGAGTCAGCAATAAAGTTTATACTAATAAATATTACGGTTCCCACGTAAGATGACATTATATGCTCTAACTCACCACAAAACCTGTTATTTCAACAACTTAATGCAGGAAATGCTAAGAAACCAGACATGGATTTGTTACATTCCCTAATAATTCATAATCTCCCCCTAACCATCTATACCTGGTCAATAGTTAAACTAATGTATAGTATACATATTTGGAATCTATACACTAAACATTTTGTTGATTAAATATTGTGCTTTCGATAATTGCATAATTAATCCCCCACCCTGTTTTTTTTCTATAAAAATGCAACTTAAAAATATATTTATTTTTATTTAAAAAAAATAATAATATACTCTGGTAATTGACATGCAAATTACATCTCCTATTATTAAAGCTGTAAACAAACACAATTATGTAGTGCTTCTCTTATCCAATAATTTATCGATTAAAGAATTCTAGATACTGTAAGTAATTCTGCACAGAGAACCTTATTTTTCAGTATATTTCATCCATGAGCAGGGACTGCCAAACTGATTGTTCTGTCATGCTAAATCATACATCATCCATAGACCCTAATGAAACCATGCCGTCTATTTTGAAAAGAGAATCTCTGTAAACTGGCTCCATTGTTTATATATACACACACATATACATGTATACAATTAGAATTCTATGACAATGAGGTGGTGATCATTTATCAGAGCACTAAATTTGTAATCTTTCAGGATTAGTATTGGCTTTACCTTGTTGAAAATTTGCCTTGCTACAGTGATAGACTTAATACATTGCTGAAATGGGAAAGGACAACCTGAATAACGCTGAAAAGTCTTGAAGCTGCTTCTTGATTGCTCAGGAGGTGACTACTAAACTACACGGAGTAGAAATCCCACCTGTCAATCAGAACCAGAATTTGCAATGGTTTTTTTTTTAACACTATTTTATTTATTTCCTGCCAAACGAATCCACCATACACTCAGAGGATCACCTTTCCCTGGCGTTATACATTCAACATTTGAGGACCCAATGTCCATTCCATCTGCTAAAGTTTATGCAATGGCAGAAATTGAGAAATCTCTCTTTGTGTGGTTTTGCGAGGTACCTTTGTGAGAACAGCTGTGCTTTCATAATGCTTGCCACCTCTAAATTGGTCCTCATGAAATGAGCTGTTTGCCTTATTGCCAGCATGGCTCATCGCAGTGCTACCGCTGCAATTTTAGTTTCATCACTGCCTCTCTATTGAAGTAGAAAGAGAAAGATTGCCAAGGACTGATGCTCTCTTTTCTCCATTTTGCCCAGTGTGACTTGACGATTAGCTGTCTGTTGCTCCAGTGACAAGAGACAATGCACAGCTTATTCATGCACTGAAAGTCTTACATTTCAAGCCTTAGTGACACCCCCTAGTGAAACAATGCGTAAGCCATCAATGACAGCCACTGATACAAACCTAATTAAGGTAAACCAACCATTCTCTGTAACAGGGATAATTAGTCCTCAAAGGGTCAAAGTGACTCAGACGGTTTGTGTTTTTTTTCTCTTTTGAATAAAAAATATTAATTAGTATGCTTGATAGAAGCATTTAGATGCATTTTAATAAGATAACTGCATGCAGGCAAAGGCTCTCCGCGGAGGATAAACAAAGCCATCTTTGATGTACTAAGAACTTGCAGGACGTACTGTATACATAAATAATGCTCAGAATCTTCCTTGTTTTGCTTATTAACAAAAGATATATTCAATTAGATATGGAATAGTGCACAAGACAGAGGATTGCCACATGCTGGCTAAATGTGATGCCTCCTAAAAGTATCTTTATTGAGCATTAAGTCTACCTAATATGATTAGGAGAAGAAAATGCATTTTACAATGGAGCAAAAAAAGGGGATCTCAGATCACCGCAGACTCTATTAATCTCAATTACCTCTTTTAAATAGGAAAACAAATGGCAGACCAGAGACTGAACAAAAGGCTGAAATATATTTTTCTTGGTACTGTATGTCACCTCCTTTATCATTGTTCAGGTTTGCTTACTTATATATCACTTACATGGTATATTTAACCACTTTATGACCAAGGCATTTTTCTAATTGGATGGGTTTATTTTAACAAGAATAACTTTATTTTTCTATAATATTTATTTTCTTGCAGAAGTCGTTTGGAGAAGGGAAGGGGGTGGAATAAAGATTTTATGTAGGCTTATAAATGTAGTCAGTCTATTTTCTAAGGGAAAAGCACACTAGCATTATGTTCTACTTAACCTCATCAGAGTTAAGGGGCCTAACCATTAGCAAATAAATTTGAATGATTTATCGTTCAGTCATTCAATGTATCTGCTAATGGATAGGCTCTGAACGTTAGAAATGCGCACTCCACCGGCTGACAAATTGGGTCTTTTGTCTCTCCAACATGTTGGTCAATTATCGTTTATCGCTGACAGATATTAGAAATATCTGTTGCGGTAAACGATGAACAACGAACGATTTTTTTATGAAAATGAATAGAAACATAAAAAAAAAATCCACTCCCAGAATTATGTCATGAAATATCATTCGTCGTTTGCAAAAATCTGTCATGTACATGACAGATATCTGTCACAGCAGCCCCAGGAATTCTCAAAAGATAAATCTTTTGTCTTTTGTCTTTCAGAAAGATCTACTAATGGATAGGCCCCTTTAGATGAATTGTCTGTGGGAGACACTTATTAGTTTAATGGGTCTTTTCTTTTGCCACCTTTTAATATGATGTTTGTAAACAGCATCTAATAAAACTGCTTCGGTTAGATACAGTTTACAAGGGTCTAAGGGGTCTATGTAGTAATAACCGCAGCATTGCCGGGATTATTATCTATCCATCTCGCCAGGAATATTTTTATTTTTAATGAAAATATCCCCGCTACGTACCAAGGGGAACTCGAAGGGACAGCGGTTGTGCTAACCGATGTCCCTGTGAGTTATATCCACGGCAATTAGAAGAAGTCTTTCACAGAAGTGAAAGACTTCTCCGAGGGAAGCTGAGGCTGCGCATGCGCACAGTGTTAGCTTCCGGAGCCGGCTGGGGGCTGCAGGGGAGAGATTGAAAGATCTCTCTCCTGCCCCTGGAGCCCCGATAGGCTTACAGTAGTTTACACCATCTGAAGATGGCGTAAACTACAAGGGCTAAACACCGAAAAGCTTCGCTTTTTGGAGTTTAGTACATAGGGGTCAGCTCGTAGTCCCCGTTGACAATAATGGAGACTGCGATCTGAAGTGCTAATTAGCACTTTCCCGATATTTCTGTGAAATCTCCTGTATTGTGCTATTAGTGCATTGCAACAATACATAAAATTATGGAGAAACTAAAGTTTCTGCATAATTTTATGTAAAAGTCAGCTTGATACATAGGCCCCTAAAAGTGGTATCAGACAGGATAGATATAATGCAGGTCAGTATAGATCACTGCTTAAGAACAGCCCTCATTTGTCATGCCACATTATGTCATCTTGAAAAGAGAGGAGGAGCACATAGAATTTACTTATGTTGTTGACTGCAATCAGGGAGCCAGTGACTGAATGAAATGATCCCATTTGGAACACTGACACCTTTTTCCATATACACAATTTGTAAATAGTGGTGCAAAGAGGTGACTATGCCGCAGTTTATTTATGGACTTTTAAAATCTATTTTAGCACTAAACAAAAACAAAATGTGTCCTGATGTTTTTATTTGTATATTAAGTGACCCTGTGCTGTGCACGATTCTGGCAGTTTACTGTAGTCAGATTATAATATTATTGATCTCATTATCTATAGAGTTTAGCTTTAGGCAACAATCAACAGTGTAGTCATAGAATGGAAATGTATTTCCTTCTCCAAAACACATCAGGTCACATTTGAAAATATTACTTGTATTTGGCAATAATTAAAAATGGTGACATAGCAGTATTGTGAGCAGTGGTGCATTGAAGTAGACTTTGAATAATGCACTGTTAGAAAAGGTCACAGGTGTAAATGACACAGCTGTAAGTATTGCCAATCAGATGTGATAACAATTGAAAAAGGAGCCATTATATATTGGTCAATTGTATAGGGGTAAAGAATGGCAACAGACATTGTGTTATATAATACTACAGTAAAATGTATTAGTTATTTCCTTTCTGAGTGATGAACACTAACAATACATTTCTAATTACTGCAGTTCATTGGTTGTGTGTGGTTTGGGGGTTATTATTTTAAGCAAAAAAATGAAATACAACCAAGGCTTATAAGGACATTCTTATTATCCCATGTATAACTCCAGAATTACAAGACAGGGTTGGACAGTAAGTGCTGCACTAAGTGCATTTCTTAATTGCTCAAATGTTTCAGGTTATATTGTGATTTCGGAATTGGACACAAGTACTGTAGCAATGTTCTCTTTCTCAGTGTACAGCACTGATGGCAGCAAACCTAGCATCACTTGTTTAGCTGTGTTCAGATTGCTGTGCTTGCAGAGGTTAAATGACCGATACAAGCTATATGGCCATATCTGCACTATATATCTCTCTCTGATAAGACAACAAACTGTGTCTGGTTCTGAATCACATTCATCACTGCCAAAATGCACAGGCCTTAAGAGCACAATGGTTTTCTGGTATGTGATTTGAACATGCAGCATGTATAATACTGTAAGTTACTTTACTAAATATTGCTGTGAGCAGACTACAAGCATAAACCACTAGTACATTATACTGCTATAACAAGATCTCTGCAACTGTCAATACTCCAAATGTAATTGCTAATTATAAAGATATATGTTTGCATTAAAAAAATAGAACAAAAACATGCAGCACATTTTATACAGCTGACATTTTTGTATACTTTAGTGATTATCTTTGATCATCTTTTTCCTAATGTGAGATCTCTGAGTTTGTGTCATAAATAAAAAAACAAAAAAATAACAGGCAAGAAAATCAATTAGCTGACATAAGCTGTATCCATAATGAAATGTCAGAATATATCAAACTGCATAGATTTCGTAAATGATACATAACTAGGGGGCAAGCAAACGGTTCTTTATTACAATAACTAAATAGCATTAATCATCAATGTCTGAGCAAGGATGCATAAAGAATAATTATTAGCCATGTTTTTTTTCCCCTAACAAGGAACAGAACACCTGCTTTTATGTATGAGCTATTGTGTAATCTTTCTTTTTCTATGTGTCTTACTCCATGGCACTTGTGTCACTGTAAATGGATATCTTCCATATAAAAATGGATCTACAGTATGCACATAGGTACTACATCGGCATCATTTTTAAGATACAGATAGAGCAGGCTGTACTGTAGAGAATGTTGCACCTTTGATATTTACTAAGGGCCAGATTCAATTAGCTGCGAAATCGGCCAAAAAACAGGCGAAAATGGGTAGGTGCGATAAAAAATACAGGTGAAAAAGTCAGGACATGCAGGAAATTGCGTCTGTACCCCAAAAAATGGCTGACGTACATCGGAAATTAATTTAGAAGTGTATTATTGGCTGTAATAAAAGTATTTAGGGTACTTAAATTGCGTTAGTTGGTGGTAATATGCGTGTATGAAAAAATGCTAAAAAATTATAGAAAGCTATTTTTCCCAGGAAATTACTGTTCCACATAAATTGGGGGCACGTTAAAATGGGTGCAAGTATATTTTCGTGTCATAAAGGCGCACTTTTAAAAACCATAAAAAAGGCCTGCTGCAACATATGCAATGTTTGAAACACTTGGCACATCCATATAGCCCCATAAAATACCGGACCCAATACGTTAAACCCATTTTCATTGATTTTTTTATTTTCACACAAAATTTGAACGGTTGTTTTTCGCCAAATTACAAAAAACTTTTGGGGTAATTTATCATTGGTGGGGTCCAAAGGGTACTTTTCGCCTGTTTTACACTATCCGATTATCTTGGGTGCGATAATTTGCCACAAAATTTACCGATTTTATCGCCCGCGATAAAATCGGACAATTTCGTACCTAACTGAATCCGGCCCTATGTGGGAATTTCTACAAACCTATTATTGATAAGCTGTTCTTCTATAATTCATTTTATTAGTATTTAGAATTTTAGCTTTGTTTTCATCCCTGCATTTTTACTTAAAAATGTTTGTTTCTAATTAAAATATATATATTTTCATCTGTTAATGATTTTTTAGGTGCTTGAGGGAGCAGCTGGTTGAAGTATATAGCAGTGAATTGTTTCTGAGCAAGATAATACCAGTAGTGTCAATTATTGTGGACACAATATCAATAGGAAGTATCAAAGGAATTTCCAGTGGAACAATTATGAAATCATTGTGTGTGTATCTAATATACTGCTACCTCGTCAGTATGTAGTATTGAGTCACACAAGAGGAGCTACACAGTGTCAACATTAGCCTAGCACCTGTACATAAACAACATTGTGAAGGTGATTTCTGTTATACTGTATATATAAATGTAGCAGGAGGCCCGCATTCCAACGGATATTAGTGATACTTGCGCCCGATGCCCTCCTCTTTACCTTTCCATGCAGGGATAGGAAATAGGTATGTTGCAAAATGGGCAGCACACACAGTGTCTAAATAATCACAGCAATGCACTCGTCAAGTAGTTATATCACAGTGATATAACTACTTGACGAGTGCATTGTTGTGATTATTTAGATGCCAGGAGTGCCGCTTATTTTGCAATATATATATATATATACACACTGTATATAAAACAAATTATCCCTTATCTCGCACTAAAACCAAAAGCAGCACCTCAGGTGAAACCTCTGTTAGTGGGCTCCAAACAAAATACAATGGCACAATAAGTACTTGCTGAGCAGTCAATACCACACAAGGTTGGAAGGAGATTACAAGCCTTATGGTGACTAAACCTCTCCTTTTTATACAACATCTGGTGAAATTTTTGCCTTCAATTGTCAAAACTTTGATGTTCTATTGTACCCCTGATGAAGTCCCATCTATGGGATGAAACACGTAGGTTAGTGATATCCTTCCCTTCTGCCACTTGTGAGGCCTACCACCAGTGAGCTCACATACGCTGGGTTATTGGTGGGATAAAACATCTGTCCTACACAAGCTGTGTGGTTTTGTATTTTATCCAAATAAATATTTACTAATGAGAGGTCATTCAGCCATTTTTTGGGGTGATTTTCTGGTGAGCGGGTGTATTTCCAGGATACTTAGTTTCTCGATTTGATACATGTAGAAACACTCACGAATTGAATAAAGAAATCATATGACTTCTAATGAATCATCTTGACCGCTTAAAAAAGCACTATCCTATATGCTTATCAAATTTAATAAGTTTGACTGTAATAAAACAATGTACTAGTGCCCTCAAGTACTTATTGTGCCATATATATATATATATAATGCATTTATTGTATTTACAGTAATCCATATGCTCCTATTCATCCTAATATTTGGAACCGAAATTGTTACATAACAAACCTATAACAAAGGGTATGGCAGAAAATAGCCCGGTGTCCAAAAATGCTTACAGTGAACTCAGATTGTTGCTAAAATATGGTCAAAGCAAAGAACTATCCTCAAAATTGCAACAACATGCAGCACAAACTCATGCTGTAATTCTTGTTATATCTGTAAAATACTGACAAAGGTAATTACTTATTTTAAATTAAATGGATTTTTTAGGCTACCATTTGTCATAAATGAAACGTTGCACTACATTGATAGTGAAAATATTAGAAGATGATTGCCAAATTTCCCACAGTGGGACATGAGTAAGCATGAGTTACAGATTAGTGTCCATAATTCCTATGTTGATTTTAAATGGTATAAAGCAGTTGGTAGTAGTAAGTGTATAGTTGGGGTATATAAGTACTCTACCTAGGTTTGATGTGTATTTAAGGAGCACATGAACTGGAGTTTAAATAATTCTCTTACTAGAGTATAGAATCTTGAGACACACAGTGCAACAGAAATGCAAAATATGGAATAGAATGTTATACATATTTTATTCTATTTCTCATCCAAAAGAAAGCATGCATTGGCTTCTACAGATCAAACTTTATTTCACTCACATGTCTGCTTCATGATTAAAAATAATGTAATAATCTAAGTTTGGTATGGAGCTCTTGTATTATAATGTAGAAGGCAAGCATTGATGTGACAGTAGCTTTATATTAGCATCATTGGATGCTTCATTGGAGCATTGTTACCAATGTTACAAAGTTGCCTAATATAATAATGTCAATAAACCACACCCATCTACTTGAAATACTACCTGAGCTTGTCCTCTAATGTAATAGTCTGATTTAAAAGCTATCTGCCAGGCAGGAAACAGGCTGCTCTTTTCAACTCAGCCATATCTGATTTCCGAGTGCCCCAGGCCTCAGAACTTGACATTTTACTTTTCTAAATGTTCATTAATGAGTTACAGTACCACTCCGGGCATGAGACTTCTCATCCCTGGTGCAATACTGTTGATCTAGTCATTTAGCTCAGTGCTAAAAATACTGCTGACATTAAACTCCTTCTTGCTTTGGACTTTGTTAAATATAACATTTTTGTTAATGGAGAACAAGCTTGTTTTCAGTATTAACATGACATACTCTTCAGCTTGTCAGCCAGACTTAAAATGATTGATAATTCCATAAAAATCTTTTGCATTGACTATTCGCTACTGGACAACATAACATACAATAGAGAACTACAGTAACTATGCCCTGACTTCCCCAGCAAGACTAGCTGTGGCATAAGGTTTCCTGTCACCTACCTTGGCCCTTGAGTAACTTTTAGATCAGCCTAAAAATCCTCATTCCACAAATAGGATACCGTCTATTATATAACCTTTTATTACCATCTATTATAGAATCTTCCACTAGAATCTTGCCCTTCCATTCACTGACTCCAGTCTTTGGATGCTCTAATTCAGGGCTCAACAAATCCCAGTCGCCAGGTCGCCATGGCGACTAAGATTTTAGTCTGGGAGAGCAAGTTTTTAAAGGGTGCCCCCCACCACACTCCTTCCCCGCCTGCCCCAGGGAGCCTCCATTTGCCGGGCGCCTGACTCCCTGCAGCGGCAGCTGGAGCTCACTCCTGAGCTCTGTCGTCCGACTCCCCCCACGAGCACTATGGGAGAGACGTCATGATGCCTCTCCCATAGTTACGAGGAGCGGCAGACGCAGGATCAGGGCTTAATGTAAGTATTCTGTTTTTTGTTTTATGTGTGTGTGTGTGTGTGTGTGTGTGTGTGTGTGTGTGTTCGCGCGTCACTATTACAGGGGGCTTGATACTGGGGGCACTTTTACAAGGGACTTACCAATGGGGGCACTTTTACAAGGGGCAATTTTACAGGGTCTTACTACTGGGGGCACATTTACAAGGGTCTTACTACTGGGGGCACATTTACAAGGGGCTTACTACTGGGGGCACTTTTACAAGGAGCAATTTTACAGCGGGCTTACTACTGGGGGCAATTTTACAGGGGGCTTACTACTGGGGGCACTTTTACTAGTGGCAATTTTAAAGGGGCACTACTACTGGGGGCTCTATTACAGGAGCCTTACTACTGGGGCACTTTTACAGGGGGAATTATTACTGGGGGAAATTTTACAGGGGCATTACTATTGGGGGCACTAATACAGGAAGCATTACGTTTGGGGTCACTATTACAGGGTTGGTATAGGCATGTTGCAGAATCTGATGACCATTAACGAACCATATGTGGTGATTTGATGGCATGTGGGGAGGTTGAGGGGCACTGAAAGGGCATGTGTGGTGGTCTATACAAGCTTTAATATATTTTGGTGATGGACGATGGTCTGGCTCCTAAACTTTTAAGATGACTCCTAGATTTTACAAAAATTTGTCGAGCCCTGCTCTAATTGACTGCATCACACAATCAGTCATCCCCATGTCTGCCTACTTTATACACAACTCCTTGTCTCTCAATTGCAATCTGCAAGGCCACCACCACTTCATAACTCTATAAGCATAACCAACATGGGTGGTTACCCATGCCACTTTTAAGTAATTTTATGGAAAGCAATTCTTTGTTGCCAGCCCTTCAGACTGGATGTAGTTAGGAAGCAGATGGTCGAAATGCCGAACGCCGGCTTCCCGACACTGAAATTATGGCATGCGACTAATGATAGGCATCTAAATACCGACACCTATCATTAGCCCCACACCGAAATCCCGACGCCCGGCATACCGATTGTAGGTAAGCTGGGCATCGGGAGCGGATAGCCGCGGGGTTTAGGTTTAGGGTCTCCCGGGGGGACTTAGCATTAGGCACCCATCTGGGAGGGTTAGGGTTAGGCTAAGGGAAGGGGGGTTAGTGTCAGGCACCCCTGGGGTGAGTTTAGGGTTAGGCACCCCCTGGGAGGGTTAGATTTAGGGTGCGGGGAGGGGGGTTAGGTTTAGGCATCTCTGGGGGGAGGTTAGGGTTAGGCACTAGGGGGGAGGTTAGGGTTAGACACCCCTAAGGGAGAGGAGGGTTATGGTAGTTACTTACTGTAGTCAGGATCTTCATCTGCTGGCCTTCCAGCGTCTGGATTTGATCCGCCAGGCTGAGGTCCGGCAGTCATACATACAGATTCCCTTCAGACCACTTTAATCATCCTTAAATCATCCTTTCTCTGTCTTTCTAGGTAATCCACTCCTTTGACTAATCTTTCCCACCTATGAAATGGCCTCTTTATATGTCCCCTTTCTCCATGCTTTTGTTGTTTAAGTGCATTTTTATTAAAGTTTAATCACATAAGTAAGGGAAGAACAAGGGTTACAGAATAAAGAAAAAATAAAATTCACATGGTGCTCACAGTGTGATATTGTGCTTAAACATTTCCAATAACTCTGGAAAACAAAACGAAATAATATTATCAATGAAGCAAGCACCATGTTTGAAATGAAGGGTAAGGGAAAGTAGGATGATTAGTAATGGGAACAATTGAGTATCAGGGCCTCCAAATGAGATGATCATACATAGGGCCATATTCAATTAGCTGGGAAAATAATCACGTGAGGAAAAGTGGTAGTAGCCTCGGACTTTTATAGCCAGAGCGATTCAATTAAAATCCCTTTTCCTCGCACATTAAATCCATTGCTAATGTATGTTAACCAATAGATTCCACGATAAGTGCCTGGATGTATAGGTTAAGGCATTCACAGCACCCGTGATAAGGGCACTTAGTGCTGGTTTCTGTTTGAACCTCCTCTCATGCTCTAACAGAAACACGTGTTAAGTGCCACCTCTGGGCTTATTGCGGGCTACAGCTACTGCATTAGCCCGCTGTTAATTACTGTGTCTAATTGAATCCAGCCCATAGAGACAAAATGTATACCGTAATTAATAAACATTAAGTGAGGGCAGGATATTCCATAATGGGAGAGCTTTGACTTTCTCATCATGCAAAATACTCGTAATATACTGTATCCTAGATGAACACTTGCCAAATCTTATTAATAATGGCTGTGAGCAGTGTGGGTTTGGCCTGTTTCCAGTTACCTGCTATGGAGCATTCTTCAGTATTTAGTAAATGTTCTGTTATTAACAAGTACTTGTGGTGCCTGTAGTCACTCCACAGGTCCACTGTAAAACAGTCACTTCCTATATATACGTCAAATTTAGTCACACTCCCCACTTGTGTCCATGGGTGGCAGCTCAGCTCATCAATATGCCGACTGGTAGAACGGCAAAGAAATCTGTAACAAGCGGGGGAGAGAGCAAGCACCTGATAATGTAGTAGTAATCGTCACCTTGGCATATAATAAAGCTAATACATGTGTACCAGGTGGACGCTAATAAGAACCTTTTGATACTCTATTTATTAGTGCCCATCCGGTACGCATTTATTAGCTTTATTATATCCCAAGGTGACAATTACTATTACACTATCAGGTGCTTGCTTTCTCCCCCACTTGTTCTGTTATAAACACCTTGAACCATAATACATGCAGTACTATTAGCATCAGGTAGTGCAGAGTTTAGTGCCCAGGATATGCAGACAGGCTATTCCAGGATTGGTAAGAGCCGGGCTCAATGTAACCACAGGCCATACTACCCTCTATTCTTTCTTTTTAAACCACTTTCTCTGTGCTTCTTACAGCTGTAACTTCCTATAACAGTATTTCCTCTACCTAAATATGGCACTTGTTTTGTATTTTAGTTGCATTTGCATTACAGTACTGTGCTTTGTTACTTCTTGTGTCGTTACAAATACACTTCTGTGTTTTTCAATTAGTTTCTTTCCCAAGTTGTGCCTGAAAGTAGCCATTTTTCATGCCTAGTGAATTCTCCCAGTTACTAAAAAATATAAATAGGTAACGATATATACAGCCACCCATCTCATAAGGCCCCCATACATCAGAGATGGATTGCAGCAGTCGTGCAATTTGCAATCGATTGTGTATAAAAATCTGCAATGTATGGGCTTCACAGATCGCATATTGCAACCAAAACGTGATTGGAATTGTTTAATCAGAATGTCCAACATGTTGGATTTCACAGATGGATTGGGGCTGTAGATTGCTAGTGTATGGACATGATCAGCAGATTTGCAGATAGTTTCTAGCAAAATGATGGGCCTTTCAAAATTGCCAGATCTGTGTTTGCTGCAATCGATCTGCAAATCACTGAAAAAGATCTGTAATGTATGGGTGCAGATTGCTCGATTGGGAGATCCTAAGATCCTAAGATCGGGCAATAAATCTTCAAATTGTTCAATTGTGGTTTTCAGATTGCTGATGTATGGGGGCCTTTACTCAGTGTTCCAAACTTCCATTGGTGATAGAGAATACTGACAAGTTGAGTAGGATGATACATTCATATTATTTTGGGATGTGTGGCATTGTGAATAGTGATGTGATCTTGTGGCTTAAATATTTATTACTTGGTTCTGGTCACCTTAGCAATGTCTCTTACCCAACATAAATAACATTTGTAAATAGTTGATCATATTACAATGATTGCAATAATAACAATCATACTGATTTTTCTAACTATCTGCTACACTAACAACTATTAAATTACAACTGTGTTGCTTTCATAAAGAAATATATGAAGGTCCTTTAGGTACAACGTTCAACGCATTAGGGAAGAAATTAAAAGTAGCAATATGTCAGGACCTTGCATTGTATTAAACTGATGTGAAATTGGTATTATTCTAACTTAACTTGCCACAGCTTGTTCTGTCAGTTGGTATATATTTCAATGAACAAAGGAGCAAATTATGTTAATTTACACTATTAGATATATTAAGATTAGTAACAACCAATAAATGCGCACAGGATTCTCTGATTAAAATGAATCATCTTAACATTTGACCTGCTCTCATTGCAATAGGACTAACACATTGACTAATCCAATCAATTTGCAGTGATCATTCATATTATCTCTATATTATGAGAGAGAAAAACATGGAGACATGTTTATCACAATTGCTTTTACCAACTATTCATAATTGGTACGATGCATAGTGTCAGATTACCATCGCACCTAGTGATGTAGTAAAGGTTACATGAACACAGATGCAAGCTTTTTTTTATTATTAGATATCTAATATATTTATATATATATATATATATATATATCAAATATAAATAACAATTATCAATAAATTGAAATCCAAACAAACTGTATAATACTCAAAAGTTTTCCATTATTGGTGCAGATCAATTTGCCTCTAGTCAGATGTATAAAGTAAACTGAGTCTAATGGTGCGTACACACTGGGCGATTAAAGTGGACGACTGAACGATAACGATATCGTTATCGTTCAGTCGTCCACTTTATCGTCCATTTTTAACACAAAAAAGATGAACGATGACGACGACGCGCGTTCCCGCGGGTCGTTCGTCATCCTCGTTCATCGGGCTGACATGCAGGCCAACCTGACGACCTCGTCAGGTTGCTGCATGTCAGGGAATGGGTGAGAGAGCCCGGCGCTGAACGATATCGCTAATGATATCGTTCAGCGGCTGTGCTCAATGTCATGAACGACATTGAGCACAGCCTGCCGGGGACACACTAGACGATATCGCTCAGGGAGCATATCGTCTAGTGTGTATGCACCTTTACAGTTTATAAAATGTTTACTGCATGCTTGTTTGGGGTTGAATGATCTTTAAACTGACAGCTAGTATCCTTTCCTTTAGTGGTTTTAAATCAAACCTATGGTGATACTTTATGCTGAGGAGTGTCATGAAGAATATGTACTCTGCCATGACTTTTACATACTTATAGCATATTTTTAAATACTGCATCACTTACTGACATGAGAACAGACCTTTGTTGGGCAGGTTATGCTGGCAGAGACCCAATAGCAAATAACATTTAAACACGAGTAGTACTATTATATACAAGTAATACAAACAGATTTCATCTGAAAGACAGAAAACTGCTACGGGCAACAATTATACAGTTTATGCTTTGTGAGAATTAATAAGGTCTTCTTTATATATATATATATATGTATAAATAAGACAGAACAAATGGATGGTGCACAAGTGAGTTTTAGAATCAACATAACATTTACTTATATCAATGCTCACCTACATCCGAAAGAAGCAGTAAACAGCATCAAATAACAGCCTCAGGACAGTGGAGTCACAAGGGGGGACAGGAGCTGGGTGCTGTACTGTAGCATTACGTGCAGCACTCAACTCATGACACAGTGAGGGAGCCGCCACTGCACAGAGAGTTGTCCTCGGGGGCAGTTAGCACCTCCAGAACCCCCGGAGTGATTACAATGGGGATTCAGGATGCAAGGCCATGCCCCCTACCCACAAGGCCACGCCCCCTGCCAATGAGGTCACGCCCCTTTTTACCTTGCACACTACATCCCTCCCTGCACTGGGTGTCACAGCGGGGTGGGACGCCACTGCCTCAGGATATCCACACTGTTGTTTCTGGATTACAGCAGGTAGGCAAATTTTCCTGGTTTCAGCAGAATGTAGATTGTTTGTAACTTCCTGGAGTGGACCTATAAAATAATCACATCCACCATGTGATAGGCCATACCCAACATGTTTCGTCACAACCAAGGACTTCTTCAGGGGGGTGTCTTAACCTCAGAATGACTTCCCTTTATACTATATATATATATATATATATATATATATATATATATATATATACACACACATACTTTTATATACAAGGAATACAAACAGATTTCATCTGAAAGATAGAAAACTGCTCCGGGCAACAATCAATTATACTGTGAATGGCTTAGTGAGAATTAGTCTTCTGTATATTATATTTTATATATATATATATATATATATATATATATAAACACAGGTAAAGTCTGGCAATCACTTTTAGGATGTAATTACTTCACCCCGTTGCTCTCATCGTAAATAAAGCCTTGCCATATGTAAATACACAGAGAGATGCGGCACTCAGGGCTTCGAAGAAAACACTCAAACGACTCCCAGCAGTGTGAACGTTTCAATGTCAACACAACATTTTCGTCCTAATAGATAGATATATATATATCTATATATATCTATATATATACATATATATATATATATATATATACACACACACACACACACATTATGAGCAGCCTCAATTTTCAGGGCTTTCAGTGGCTTCTAGACAGACAGAGTGCTGGCTCGCCCCCTCTCACAGACACAGCCAGAACGCCTGCACTGAATGAGACCTGAATGAGAGAGGGAGACAGGGGGACAGGGGGTGACAGAAGAAGAGTAGTGATTGGTTACATAGCCTATTACGGAGCAATAAAACTGCCAAGGGCTTATGTTTTTAGAAACTGAAAAGGAAGAAGATTGTATTCACGTTTTTCCTTATAAGTTAAAAACATTGAACATCTAATACTAATACTCTACTGATGTAATATATCACACAATAATAGCAGTATCCCAGAAAGTGACAGATACTTCAGAAAAAGGTTCAAACACAATCAATTTTCCACCTCCTCAATGTATAGTCCAGCGGTTCTCAAGACACCCCAACAGTTCTGGTTTTAGAGCTATCCATGATTGAGCACAAGTGGTTAAATTAAATTGACTGAGGTGCTCACATGTGGTCAAGCATGGATATCCTTAAAACCTGGACTGCTAGGGTGCCTTGAGGACTAAGTTTGGGAAACTCTGGTACAGTCACTTCAGTGGACAAACTGTATTTCTGTACATTCTATAACCAAACACAACACCAAGCTGTTTAGTATTGTGAGTCACACATCAGCCCAAATAAAATGCATATAACACATTAGCAATTGCTCTGAAACTATTATTGTTATATGTCTCAAAAGGGAAACTTCTTGTCTGCTAAGATGTGTGTGTGCTATATTTGCATATTTTTCTTTAAATAATTGTCTTTTGTTTATTTTCAGATATCCTTGTTATCAGCTACTAACCTGCTATGGGAATTTTAAGTGAATGCTGCTAAGTGAATTGCTTCTTCAATGGCCACCTATATAATCTACTTTACCACAATGGCTTTTAAATGCCTATCAAGAATAGAGTGACCTTCAATCTCAGTATGTGTGGAGTATTTGATAATTACACTTTGCTACCAGGAAAAGAAACACATCACATGTGTGGCGTAGAGTTTACTACAAGCTACGTGCCTATGAAGTGACCAATTTGTTAAAAACTAGGTAGAAGAACATAAGCTGCTCAGTACAGCTAAACAATTGAAAACTGAAAAATGAGGGAAATAAAACTCAAAATAAACTTGCTTCTTGGACTAACTATTACGGCACTTGTGCATGCTACCCAAAAAAAGATGGATTGTCCACACTTGTGCGCTTGTGAAATTCGACCGTGGTTTACACCAAGATCTATTTATATTGAAGCTCTGACAGTGGATTGCAATGCATTAGATCTCTACAACATCCCAGAAAGACTTCCAGAAAACGCACAGGTTTTACTTTTACAGGCAAATAACATTCAAGATATTAAGAATGCAGATCAATTTCCAGTAAATCTTACAGGACTGGATTTATCACAGAACAATCTGTCCTCAATGGTCAATATCAATTTCACAAATGCCCATCATATACTTTCTGTGTACCTGGAGGAAAACAGGCTGGTGGAACTGACTGAGGAATGCTTTTCTGGACTGATGACTTTACAAGAGCTGTACATTAATCATAACCTGATATCCACAATTTCTCCAAAAGCATTTGCTGGGGTAAGCAATTTGCTCAGACTTCACCTTAATTCAAATAGATTGCAAGTGGTTAACAGCCAGTGGTTTGAAGCAATACCACATCTAGAGATTCTCATGATTGGTGAAAATCCAATAATCAAAATCGAAGATATGAACTTTAAGCCTCTTATTAATCTGCGCAGCCTGGTTTTAGCAGGAATAAATCTGACAGACATACCTGATAATGCCTTCATAGGTCTTGAAAATTTAGAAAGTATTTCTTTCTATGACAACAGATTTGTTAACATCCCCTCTGTTGCTCTTCAAAAGGTACTGAACCTAAAATTTTTAGATCTCAATAAAAATCCTATTAGGAGGATACAAAGAGGAGATTTTAGCAATATGTTACACTTGAAGGAACTGGGCATTAATAACATGCCTGAGCTAGTTTCAATAGACAGTCTTGCCATTGAAAATTTGCCCGACTTAAGAAAAATAGAAGCAACCAATAACCCAAAACTCGCTTACATTCATCCGAACGCATTCTATAGACTCCCTAAACTGGAGACACTTATGCTCAACAGCAATTCTCTTAGTGCCCTCTACCAAAGTACTATAGAAGCTCTGCCCAGCCTCAAGGAAATAGGTATACATAGCAACCCCATCAGATGTGACTGTGTAAATCGCTGGATTAATATGAATAAAACAAGCATTCGCTTTATGGAAACAGATTCATTGTTTTGCATTGATCCCCCTGAATTTCAAGGTCAGAATGTCAGGCAAATACATTTCAGGGAAATGATGGAAATATGTCTACCATTAATTGCTCCTCAGAGTTTTCCCTCAGCTCTGGATATAAGGACTGGTAGCTCAGCAGCATTACATTGTAGAGCAACAGCAGAACCAGAACCAGAAATCTACTGGATCACACCTTTGGGTTCCAAACTCCAGTCAAATACCATTTCTGGTCAGTTTTATGTTCACTCTGAAGGTACCCTGGAAATTAACAACGTAAGTCACTTGGATGCTGGACTTTATACATGTGTAGCAAAAAACCTGGTTGGTGCGGATTTAAAAACAGTTATGATAACAGTTGATGGAACCTTGCCTGAGGATGTCAATGGGTCTCTCTATATTGACATCAAGGAAGTGCAAAGTAATTCTGTGATGGTATCCTGGAATTCTAGGTCAAAAATTTTGAAATCCAGTGTTCAGTGGACTGCGTTCCTAAAAGCAGAATACACCAAAATTGCGCACAGTGTTCGAATGCCATCTGATGTCAAACAATACAATCTAACACGTCTGAGTTCACTCACTGAATATACAATCTGCATAGATGCACCCAACATCTACCAACAAGTTGAAAAGCAATGCATTAATGTCACCACTAAGGGAATGGAAAAGATGAGAAAACGAAATGAAACCTTTAAAATAACAGCACTGATTACTATCCTGGGTGGTGTTTTTGGAATCATTACTGTGGCTTACTTTTTCAACTATGTATCTTTATATTTGAGACATGGTTCTGAAAGAAAATGCTCTGGGAACTTTTTGCAGACCCCACCATTTGCTTCTAGTGACCTCTATCCTCCTTTGTTGAGTCTTTGGAATGTTGACAAGGAAAGCACATCACTAGAAGTAAAATCCACAGTTATACAAGTACCGAGTACCACACCATAGAAACACTGTTCCGAGAGAGTTCACCTATGGAATACAAACAAGCACAAGGTTCTAGTTGTGCTCCTCTACAAGCAGGAAGACTATTTTCAAGGGAAAATTAAACACAAAATAATTTCAGTGCTGCTTAAAATGTATCTCAAATAAAAGGCATAACATGAGTACAAGTGATGTAAGTCTGACAAGCAAAGTGCTTCATTCAAGGAACAAAAAACTATATAAAAAGCAAAGAACTATGACTTCCTTTGTTAAATACAAAATATAGATTTTGTTTAATGTTTTTTTTTACATTCTATCGTAGTTGAACTGAGCAATACCTCCTCCTGTGATGTATTACACATTTTAGCCAAGAGTTTTTGAAGTGACAAAATAAAATAGAACTGACATGTGTTGTTACAAAACGGACATTTCTGTAGTGTAGTAGAGACAGTAAATATGTAAATCTTTTTTTTATGAAGGAAAAAAAATTACATTTTTGATTAAAATAAAATTTACCTGTGCCATGACTATTTTGTTATGTAATAAGGACTTGCTGTAAGTGTGCTATGAAAAAAAATATGCAAATATCAAGCCATATTATATTAGTCATGAGAGTGCATTTGTATATATGAATGAATGAAAGTTACAGTTACTTAATATGAAGCAGTACAGTACTGTACTTGTGTCTGCTGGCAAGGCACATGTATCTTTCTATTGTGTGTACAGTGTGATCCAAATATATAAGTAAAATACAAAAGGTATAAGAGAAAAATCTTTGTTGATTTCACAAACAGTTTAATGTTCATTATTACACTGCTAATCAATTAACATAAAAAAGGGAAATTCACAATTATATTGTACTGCTTTCTTTTACTTTAAAAATGACATTGTAACACAAACAAACTTTCTAATTTCTCCTATAAACCCACACCCTCCAATTAGGGGAATTAGTACCTTTATATGCAATTACATGTTGTTTCCTGAAATTATTGAGCAGTGTAATATTATTGCACATCACTCAGCTGCCTGCATGTAAACAATATGACATGTCTGTACAGGTTTACATGCAGGTCTCCTGTCTCTCTTAATACACTGTAATGTGGCATGTTTCACTGAACATTAAAGTGAAACCTGGCACTGCAATGTGCTATGATATACCTCACTACAATGTACTACAGAAGAAGCAGAGTTACATGGAAACACAGGTCTACAGATCAAATCGTTTACATGCAGGCTGGAAACAAATAATAGAGTGGCAAACAGAACTTGAAAACACATGTAAATAAAATGCTATTGTTTAGTTCAGTATTTGGCAACATATTTAACAGAGGTGTCATTACTATAATTGTATGCTAACACAGTATAATGTGACATCAAAACACAATGTATATTTACCGTCTGCCAAAATTGCAATGCGTTTGTCAACCAGACAATTCTGCTGCTCTCTGTGAAAGCGCCAGCAAAGCATTACACTGTAGCTTCATAAGGGGGGTGTGGGCTGCACCTGGGTGTCACCCTAAGAGGGGGTGACACCAAAATGTCGGCTCCTCTGCAGTGACTGGAGCAGAGTGCTGCAGTGTTATATTCTCCTGCAGCACCTGGCTCTTGTCATGGAAGAGGAGCCAACAGTGCAGACCTCCCAGTCTCCAGGGGAAGCCCAGCATCTCCGGTGATGCTGGGCTGTCCCCTGAGTGATGTTATTGGGATCCCCTGGTAGGTCACGCCCCTTTATTTAGGCCATGCCCATTTTCATCCACCAGTGCGCAGGGGGTGACGCCTCTGCTGTAGCTACTGCCCACATCCTGAGGAGCGACACCACACAAGCATTTTTCCCTGAGCTCTGGGTTAGTCCCACAGCACTGGCAGTGGCAATGGGAAGCTGCAGTCACAGACCTCCCTATATTCTGCAGACATTTTAAAGTGGTGAATAAAAATGTTAACCATTTTGGGTGGTAGTGCAGCTTTAAAATGAATATGTAAAATGTATCTTTACATTAACCATTCCTAATATCTTGGATATACATAAAGCATACGGTCAAAGCATTTTAAATCTTAAATCATAGTAGTGCTAGTATCTCACATTTTAGTTCATTTGCATCGTTTAATGACCTTCAAATTTATTATCCAAATGTTTCTGGTTTTTTTAGCAGAGGATATATTTGGTGGCTTGTAATTAATAAGGTTTTAGATTAGTGTGCAGATAATTAAATTAGGCCTTAATGACTATAGTGTTATTAAGCAATAACATCTGTTTTTCGTTGTTTTTATTGTTTTTTTTCTTTCTGTACTTGAGTGAATTGTGCTCAGTTTTTACATGACAGATCTGGCTCTCTTCTGACAGCATTTTACATAGTAGGTTAATTTTTGGGGTTATTAAAGTAAAGACAAAAATATTTATAATATAGAGACTAATACTGCTTTTACACCGAAATTCCGGGTCTGACCCGGAGTTGGAACAGAATTCCAACCCGGATCAGACCCGGAATTTCCCTGGCGACGACCCAGGATATTCCCGAGTCGGCGCCGTTCGCACCGGAGCCGGGTCTGCATAGACCCGGCTTTTCCGGCGTTGAAGTGGACACTTGGAGATGACGTCATCTCCAAGTGCCACTGAAGCCGGACCAGTCGTCTGGCATGCGGCACGCACCAGGTCATCGTGACCCGGAGCGCGCCATTCAAACTGCAGGATTTCACGGGTTACAAACGTGTTAAACCCTGCAAGTTACCTGGGTTGGATTATCAGGTCACTCAACCCGGCAATCCAACCCTCTCTCCTTTTACACCAAGGAGCTACTCGGGTTAACCCTGCAATAACCTGGGTTTTAGCTCTTGGGTAGAAGGGGTACAATTGGAAAAAGATTAACTTATCTATGTCCAAAGTACATTTCAAGAAAGCACAAAAAGAGAAACAGCGGAAAAAGTCCTCAACCTTCATTTATTTACCTCTAAAATCTCAAAGCTGCAAATGTAATGCAGTTAACTAACATATTTTTTACAATCCTTGTTTAGAAATTAATGGAAAAAAATATTTTAAGAAAAATTTAGCCTTAACATCTACATTACTGGTTTACATATTTTCTAAATATTGGACTTGTGTTATAATATATATATATATATATATATATATATATACACACATACACACACAGTATACTGGATATATGTGTATATAAAAAGCATTTTCACAGAAGTGGAATTGCTAATAAAAGCAAGAAACACATACAGATGATTATTGCAGAATATCTCTACACGCTACATTTTACCCCTGTGGAGGACATTTTTAAAATTAGTTATTGAGTTAACAGTAAGAGCTAACAACATCCATTTATCTTCACAAAGCACCAGCTACATCATGAACTCTAATGCCTTCTTAGCATTACTGCCCATTCATAATAGTTATGCCTCTTCTATACTTCAGTAAGCAAGCTAGAATTGCTTGTGTACTTACAAAAAAATAAATGTATTCCTTATGGTTTGTGTAGTAATGTGTTTTAAACTTTATAATTAGTTTTGGGCTCAGTTTCATAAAAATAAATTGTAACAATGAAAGAAACTGAAAGCATACTAATTTTAAGAAAACGAATCATACTAATTTTCACTTGAAAAGGGACAAGTGCCAGGGGGCTCTGACCATAAACAGGGGTGCAGAGAGGGGGGGGAGTGAGTACTAATTACCCTGGTCCTGGCTTGCTGGAGGGGCCGGTGAAGGCCTGGACCCAATGCCGTCCACCCTCCCTCTTCCCTGTCAGCAGCCCAGCATACGCTGCTGTGTGATGGGCTGCAGTGGAAGACTGCTTACTACTGTAGTTTCCTCTGCCTGTGGAGAAGGGGGGTGATCACACTCATTGTGCCCCCCTTGGATTTGCACCAGACTGCGGGGCTCACAGTTCCCCCCTCCCTAGCGCGCAGCATTGCAACTAGTTTTGTTTTTTTCCTAATGGGGCGTGGCCATACCTCCCACGGTTAGGCAATGACCCCGTTCCACTGAGTCGGCTCTCAACAGCCCAGACCATACATTTACTTATTATTTGTAAATGTATACAAACAACAAACACATTTGTTCCTGAAGTGGAAAAGACCACACTGTTAATAATTCTGCCTTGAAAGAAAGTCTAGTTCAACAGTTTTTCATTAAGTATATCTGTTCTGAGAAAGCCTGTTCTTGGGATCAGTTTTCATATTTATTCTTATTATTCTTTACAAAGTGCCAAAATATTCCACATTTCTGTAAAAGCAGGTAGAGAAAGCTGGATATGTAATAATAAAAAAGGGGTTCAGTAGTCAGGAGCAAGACCGTGCAAGCTAAAGGAGATGGAGGACAGGAAACAAGAATGCACACTTATCAGTACAGTGGACTGGGCACTGGTATTCCCACAGGGAAACAGCAGTATTTAGGGAATTTTTTAAGAACTTATGCTTAGATAAATAGTTAGGAGTAGTGGATAGATTATGGCTGCAGGCAGGTTAAGATCCCTGGAAGTGTGAATGGAGACTAGCAATAAGGGAGGGTGACAGGAGTTGGTTATTGGCAGAGACTTTGACTAGGGATGAGACATAGGGTAGTACAGCATTATGGAGGGCTTTGTGTGTTAACAACACCAAGACGTCAATTTTATCTTGAAAGAAAAGCATAGACGAGCATTGGATTACAGTATTATTGAAATTATTAATGAGAAAATCACTCTGGCAGCCATGTACAAGATAGGTGCAGTTGGACCGATTTAATAAAAGTCCAGATTACAATCAGATTTAGGATGATAAGTACAAATATTAGTGTTTTGATACAATGGAGCAAAAGTGTTGAGGAACGATTTCGCCATCGTGCTAACATTTGTGAGTAAAAGACAGAGCAAAATCAACTGATATCTTTAAGGAAACATTGAGTACACGGTGTGTGGCACAGACATGGATATTTGCAGAAAAAAACATCTGTCCTAGCATTCTTTTTTCCTGACATTTTAATGAATGTGATTGTGTTGGAAAAGAATACTCTTCTTATTCTTTTGTAAATCAAACTAAGTGGAAATGAAGAGCTTGAATTGAAAATCGTGCATGGTAGAACTGTGCAATTCTTTTTGCATTTTAAATTCTGGAGCGTGCACATACTGTATTACTAATGTGTTACTGTGCAATCTTCAACTGGATTAATGTACAGCATTTGAAGCAGATATTAACTGCCAAATATTTAAATCTGTATGAATTGGATATATTTCCGTGAACACAATTTTACCATTGTTGATGAATCACTGTGGCTCATACACTGGCATTAAAATTCATCAGCGAGACACACTCATCAATCACCAGTTATTTCAGCACCCTGGACAGAGCATTTCATTCTAGGCTCTCTGTCACAAACAAAAGAGTTGAAATATGACCTATTTCAATGCAGGTACTGTATAGGTCAGCAGAATGCGCTCATGTATCTTCTATTTATATCCGTCTATTTCCAAACACATTACAAATACAAATGTGTTTGTATGATATAAAAGCTTGCAATGTATTACAAGTAAACAACATATATCAGTACACACTTTAACTGAGGAAAAACCAATGACTATCTCACAGAGGTTTTCATTCCATGAGATGTATTCTTATCTGGAAGATATTGCTTTCATCAGTACCTCTTGATTCAATAAAGTGAATGGTATATGACATCTCTACATGCTCGTTTGTTATTCTAATTGTGTTAAAGTTCTTATTGCATAAACACTTCAACTACATGAATATATATATAGAAATAAAATCTAAACATCCACAATGGATGAAATTTGTAAGACTGTGTAAACCATTTTTCATGTATTATTACATATCACATCCAAATTTTCACAAAGCTTTATCAACGAAGCTACTGTCCCACTTTTAGTGCCAGCCCAAGTTTAGCTTACAGATTCATCTAGATACAAATTATTTTCTTTTTATTGCAATTTTATTTAAAATGTTTTTAAGTAGATTATATTTGAGTTTGCATAAGGATAGAACTGCAGCTATCTCTTAAAGTTTATTATAAATGGAATAAAAAATTTTTTATTTGAATAATAAAATACAGCATATGTGTTCCACATGTACAGTAAACAGGAATCCAGATTCCAGAAAAGTATAAATATCAGTTAAGATTTGTAAACAACAGTCACAATATTAAGAAATGTTCCGAAAACATTTACTTAATGTACCCATCTAGCTATATCAAAACTCCCTTGGCATATCACATCAATGGTTTCTAAAGAATAAGTGTAACACCTAGCCCCCTCCCACCTCCAACCCCCTCTCTACACTAAGGTAGTGCTTAAAACAGAAAGTAGACAGCTGTAATTTTAGCACAGAAGGTTGCTTGCCTCTGCCCCCTCTCCTTTTACTCAGACCTGTTTCTAGCTATAACATTTCCAGCAAGCCTTTTGCATGCTCCAGAACATCAAAATAGTAATAATCAACTGTTTCCACATATTAGGCAAGCCAGCCAAACGCAAAGAAGCCGGCATTCAGAAACATGACTAAGTGTAAATGTTTATAGGAGGATAGAGTATATATATATATATATATATATATATAGTCAATGAAAGTAGAAAAATGTAAGGTAAATCTGGATGCTAGAGAAATATTTAGATTAAAGAAGTAATGCAGCACTCCATATATATATATATATATATATATATATATATATATATGTATATATATTGTGATAGGATCACTGGTAAAGTGGTCTGTGGCAGGTACATTTGTCCCAGATTCCTGTCTTTTGTGTTTAAAATTCCCAGGAGAAAGTCTGCAGTGTAGCAGGCTTGAGTTTCGGCTTTTTGAAAAGCTGGTTTGGGACCTGAGGGTTGTGGGTGAGAGGAGAGGGAGGGCTCCACCCACGGCCACTCCAGGTTTTTTTTCTCGCAGCCTGGTAACAGGATTGTTAGTTTTCCACCTGAGAGTGGCCAATATAAGCCTAGTTTGTTTAGGGCTGATTGTCTCACCTGGGAGAGCAGGCAGGGAGTTTGCTCAGAGACACTTGGAAACCTAACCGTGAGTGTTGTGCTGTGCTTTTGTTGCTGGCGAGGGCATTAGGCCCTGCCAGGTTCTGGTAGTGAGGGAACTACCTGTGAAGTTAGTGCCCCGACAGGGCTAGGATTTATATTTATGTTTTCTTTATGTTTCTGACATTGTACAATAAAGACTGGCGCCGACCAGCTTGTACTTGCATCCAGACTGGTGTGCTGCTTCCCTGCTGCTGTGTGTGTGTGTAAGGAAGGAGTACTCTACCCAGGAGAGGGACCCCCTAACCTAACTGTGTCACAATATGGTGGAGAATGCGGGCAACCACACTCACTAAAGTTGCAGCAAGAGGAAAACTTTCCATTTAAAAATTAAAGGGACAGACACCCAATTTGTGAGTGTGGAAATAACACTGTGTCCTTGGAGTCCCATAGAGGAGGCATCAGCCAATGCTCAGAGAGGCAAGGTTCAGCTTCCACCCTACACCCCAGGACAAAATGGAGGACATTATTAAGGCCTTGCTCCAAGCTACAGCAGCTCAGCAGGAATCTACCAGGGCTCAGCAGGAAGCTACCAGGGCTCAGCAGGAGACTAACAAACTTCAGCAGGAATCCGCCAGGCAACAACAGGTCGCCATTGAGGAAACCCGCCAGGCCTTAGCGGAAAACAGCCAGGCCATAAGAGAGGTGGTACAGCACCTGGTCGCCCGGCCCAGAGATGTTAATACGGGTCCTCCCACCACCACTCACTCCGTACGAGCCAGTCACTTCCTCCAAAAGATGACTTCGGGCGATGATGTGGAGGCCTATCTCGCCGCATTTGAAAGAACGGCCGAAAGGGAGAGTTGGCCCAAGGAGCAGTGGGCAAGTCTGGTGGCACCTTTTTTGTCTGGGGAGCCACAAAAAGCATATTTCGACTTATGCCTGGCTGATGCCAAGGACTATAAAAAACTAAAACAGGAGATCCTAACTCGCTTGGGAGTCACCACCTTTGTTCGTGCCCAACGGGTCCACCGCTGGGAGTTCCATAAGGATAAGCCTCCACGTTCACAGATGCATGACCTCGTCCATCTGTCCTCAAAATGGCTACAGCCCGAGACGCTGACGGAACCACAGATCGTGGAAAGGGTCGTGATGGACCGGTACCTGCGATCATTACCTGTGACTCTGCGCAAGTGGGTGAGCCATGCAGACCCTAAGTCCGTGGACCAGTTGGTCGAGCTGGTGGAGAGGTACGTGGTGGCTGAGGAGCTGATGAGTATGCCCCACCAAGCCCCAATGGCGCACCGGCGAACTCCCAGAGACACTGGTAAGACTGTTCCAGGGGAGAAGGGTGCTGGGCGGTGGAATGTACCCAAGACTGAGGGTGTAGAACCTGGAGACAGGCCTGCCAGGCCGGGAAGGTTCTTGCCCCGTAAACGACTAGACATTAATATGACTCAATGTTTCCGATGTGGTGGCTTCGGCCATATTGCCGCTAATTGTGCACTTACAACTGAACCTATGCAATGTGATACTGCTCATGTCTACCGCAGGGGGTCTTTCTTTGCACAGATAGCCTGTACGGCTGGCCGGCAGGCTGAGACTGATAAGCACATGTGTGTACTCACTGTAGATGGCAACCGAGTAGAGGCACTGTTAGACTCTGGTAGCTTGGTGACACATAAAAGCTGAGCTGGTGAACCCCTTGAGGCATACAGGGAAAACTGTTGGTGTGACCTGCATACATGGGGATACTCGATATTATGTTACGGCCGAGGTGAACATCGAGACACCATGTGGCTCTGCTATAGTTTCTGTGGGTTTGGTGCATGGTCTGGTGTACGATGCAATATTGGGGAGAGACTTAGCTCACTTCTGGAAGTTGTGGGAAAGCCGTTTTGTTCCAGAGGTGAACAACCCCGATCCATTTGAGAAGGTTGTCGATGTAGTGGAGGAGGGAGTTTCTTCTGAGTCAGAGTTATTCCCTTTTTCTACTATGGTTGGCGAACTAGAGAATGCAGAACGTGACGGTGGCCCGCCAACTGATGTGCCTCCCATTGAGGTGGGAAGTGTTGTTGGGTCAGGTGATCGTCTGCCTGATTTAGAGGTCAGAAGAGAGGTCTTTGCCGTCGAGCAGTTGAATGACCCTACTTTGGTAAAAGCCAGGGAGAATGTAAAGGTAGTTGATGGTAAACCCGTAGACCCTGATAGTCCTTTGTCCTATCCCCACATGGCAATGTGTCAGGATTTATCCTGCCCTGAGTGTCAGTATCATGCTCCCAGACCATGTTTTAAGGGTCCACTAGTTCCATTGCCTATTGTAGAGGTGCCAATAGTGAGAGAGCACCTGAAACAGGCTCAACAAGCACAGCAGAGGGTATACAACCACAATGCTCGGTTATGCAGCTTTGCTCCTGGGGACAGAGTGTTAGTGTTGGTTCCCACTGTGGAAAATAAACTTTTGGCTAAATGGCAAGGCCCCTTTGAAATCTTAGAAAGAGTGGGACAGGTCAATTACAAAGTTTACCAGCCGGGGAAAAGAAAGCCGGAACAGATATACCATATAAATTGGTTAAAGCCCTGGAAAGATAGAACGGTACTGTCGGCCGCCCGAGCCCCTCTAGTAAAACCAGGGCCCTTAGTTCCCGAAGTGACAGTGGCAAAAACCCTGTCGGCAATTCAACAACGAGAGATCAAGGAGTTTCTGGTTAGAAATAGGGTGCTGTTCTCTGACGTACCTGGGAAAACCTAGATCGTTAAACATGACATCATCACTGACCCAGGGGTTAAAGTTAATCTAAAGCCCTATAGGTTACCAGAAGCACATAGAGCATCGGTGTCGAAAGAAATTAAAAATATGCTAGAGTTAGGGGTTATTGAAGTATCACATAGTGAATGGTCAAGTCCCATTGTGTTGATTCCAAAGCCCGACGGGAGTGTGCGTTTCTGCAAAGACTTCCGAAAGTTGAACAGTGTTTCAAAATTCGATGCCTACCCGGTGCCACAGTGGAGAAGGAGGCGTTGGCCATAAAGCGGGCGTTACAAACTTTTAAATTTTCGGTGGAACACAGGCCAGGGGGCCTGTTGTTTAAAGCAGACGCGTTGTCATGCGTTCATTGTTTGGGGGCTTCAGTTGTTCCACCCCATAGGTCGAAACAAAGGGGGGGGATATGTGATAGGATCACTGGTAAAGTGGTCTGTGGCAGGTACATTTGTCCCAGATTCCTGTCTTTTGTGTTTAGAATCCCCAGGAGAAAGTCTGCAGTGTAGCAGGCTTGAGTTTCGGCTTTTTGAAAAGCCAGTTTGGGACCTGGGGGTTGTGGGTGAGAGGAGAGGGAGGGCTCCACCCACAGCCACTCCAGGTTTTGGTTCCCGCAGCCTGGTAACAGGATTGTTAGTTTTCCACCTGAGAGTGGCCAATATAAGCCTAGTTTGTTTAGGGCTGATTGTCTCACCTGGGAGAGCAGGCAGGGAGTTTGCTCAGAGACACTTGGAAACCTAACCGTGAGTGTTGTGCTGTGCTTTTGTTGCTGGCGAGGGCATTAGGCCCTGCCAGGTTCTGGTAGTGAGGGAACTACCTGTGCAGTTAGTGCCCCGACAGGGCTAGGATTTATATTTATGTTTTCTTTATGTTTCTGACATTGTACAATAAAGACTGGCGCCGACCAGCTTGTACTTGCATCCAGACTGGTGTGCTGCTTCCCTGCTGCTGTGTGTGTGTGTAAGGAAGGAGTCCTCTACCCAGGAGAGGGACCCCTTACCTAACTGTGTCACAATATATATATCTTCAAAATGGTGTGGCATAGTGAGAGAGATAAAACCAGCATGATTGGACACACTAGATCACATAACCACGCATTATTTCTCAACGACCGCACACCTTGGATTTGATCTACTAACCTCTGTAATCTGAGTCTCAACACACAGCCACAGCTGTATCACTCCACAAGTGCAAACAATAACAACTCTCAGAGACAGAGACACTGCTCACAGAAATGCAGCACATGACTGCCTCACTGACAGATATACACATCACTGCCTCACTGACAGACATACACATTACTGCCTCACTGACAGACATACACATCACTGCCTCACTGACAGACATACACATTCCTGCCTCACTGACAGGTATACACATGACTGCCTCACTGACAGATATACACATCACTGCCTCATTGACAGACATACTGCACACATCACCACCTCACTGACAGACATACACATCACTGCCTCACTGACAGATATACACATCACTGCCAGATATACACATCACTGCCTCACTGACAGATATACACATCACTGCCTCATTGACAGACATACTGTACACATCACTGCCTCACTGACAGACATACACATCACTGCCTCATTGACAGATATACACATTACTGCCTCACTGACAGGTATACACATGACTGCCTCACTGACAGATATACACATCACTGCCTCATTGACAGACATACTGCACACATCACCACCTCACTGACAGACATACACATCACTGCCTCACTGACAGATATACACATCACTGCCTCACTGACAGATATACACATCACTGCCTCATTGACAGACATACTGTACACATCACTACCTCACAGACATACACATCACTGCCTCACTGACAGATATACACATCACTGCCAGATATACACATCACTGTCTCACTGACAGACATACACATCACTGCCTCACTGACAGATATACACATCACTGCCTCACTGACAGATATACACATCACTGCCTCACTGACAGATATATATATAACTGCCTCACTGATATACACATTTCTGAGAAAAATTTCAAGAAATGTCCAAACCAATGTACCTGACATTAGTCCTCATCGAACAGGACATACCTGAGCAGCCACTTCAGTACAGCAAACAGTGAGCAGACATGTCAGCTTTCACCCTGAAATAGCAGTAAGCACTTCCTGCCAGTACACTTCACAGTACAACACGTTTTCTTTCCAAAATTAACAATAGTGATCATAGTCATTATTGTTCAACTGCTTTATTCACTTACACTGTCATCCAGTTAAATGTTTATTCATTAAAAAGAATGAAAATTACACAATATATATGGAACTATTTTCTCCTCCTCTTCTGTATCTGTTTAACCCTACATCATTCTCCATGTTGAACCATTTTATAAGATGGATATACCACTTTTGGGTGTGCGATTGTGCTCTGATTTATGATTTCGGCCTTGTATGTCACAACGCACACCAAGGCAAGTGTATATCAGAGCACGACCGCACACCCAAGAGTGGAATATCTAGTGTATATATATATATATATATATATATATATATATATATCCTTTTATACGGCACTCCAGCTGTAAAAAATCAATTACCTGGGTGCCTAAGTTGCTATTATAAGCAATTCCATATGGTAGTACAGACTAGTACAAACCAAACTTGGCACTCCAGGATTTGTAAAAAATGCTTTATATCCAAAGAGACTTCATCAATGTTTCTGGGCTACGCAGAGCCCTGTCATCAGGATGATAACATGTCAACATAAAAGTATTTCTTACAAATCCTGAAGTTTGGTTTGTACTATTCTGTACTACCATATGCAATTGTATACATTTCCAGAATGGCAAACTGAGCAGTATGCAGAGAGACTGACATTATGAGTCTAGACTAAAAGCTTACCTTCCTGGTGGATTTAAATCTCCAGCAGAAGTAGATAACCAGTTGCTAACAAGACAGACTGGCTGAGAGACTGGTTGTTTGAACCTATACTAATAGCTTACATTGTCACCATCTTTAAATTGATTATCCTGGTGGATATATACTCCCGGTAGAAGTAAATAACTAGTCACTAACAAGTGGTATCCAGGATTGCACCACAAATGTGATTAAAAGTTTGGAGGCATACAATTATCTGAAGCCCAACTGGGATTAACACATACATCATTGCAACACCCCTGAGGAAGTCGTTAATGACGAAATGCGTTGGATAACAAGATATCAAGATCCAAAGTGGGCCTTACAGGCTGTCAAAGAGCTTGTCCCTATAAAGGGAGACAGCAACTGTACTAACATCTGTCCCACAATGGTCAAAATGTCTATGTATATGTGAGAATAAGTTTTAAATGTGATTTTATGTTTTTTAATAAAATTGTGTATTAAAAGGAAAGAAGGTTATTAGTTGTATTTGAGTGAACTCAGGTTGAAAAGGTCTCATAGTAGGCCCGATAGGAGGAATAAAAACGTCACCCTTATCACCTCACAACACTCTATGTAATAGGAATAAAAATTATACTATATGAAGGGGGATTTGGATCCCATATAGAGTTGGATAATCCAATTTAGGTGCTCCCCAAAAAACCTACATTATATATATATATATATATATATATATATATAAATATATATCTTACAGACTCTGCAATCGTCTACTAGCACTTCAAACTGTAGTATTTCATTTAAATTCAGGTAATATTTGTTACAAAATATTGCAATCATTTGTCAAGCCTGCAACTATGTCAAAGTCTTCCCTTCAGACTAGTCCCTACACTGACTAGCAGAAACATTTGCCACCAGGTATTACACAGATTTTGTACACAATGTTTTTATCATGCGTTTAGGTCTACAGTATATATAATATCGTTTTATAATTTAAACTATAATGTAAACTGAAATATATCGTTCTTGGTCAAAACATTACTTATCTAAGAAGAGAGATAAAAAAAAAACAACTAGGTTAGTGGGGGAGCAATGATAAACAGGTCTTGCCACCAATTTTTAATGTAATTAAGGACAGGACTCTGACTGAGTCACCCAAAGACAACTGTTTTACAAGTAGCAGTGTTGGTCTTATTTATAACATGTCCAGTGATTGGGGCACTCCTATGCGGCTGATGCAGAGGGAATAATAAAATAAAATCACCACATGATAGTGTAACTAGTACTGTGGTCAACTAGTTATTGTGGGGTAACTAGAAAGAGAGAGGTTAACCAACATATGATTTAGAGTCTTGCAAACTCATATGCTGGGGCCAGTTGTCTCTTCCAGCAGCAGTGGCTGTCTGTAGCTGGCAGCATCCTCCCACTGCTATCTGGCTGCTGCGGCCATTGCTGTTCCGTACTCAGATCCTCTTCATACTAAAGTAGACGGGTGCATTCTCACAGTGGGCTGCTATTTCTCTGTATCACAACACACTGAGTCTGGTTGATGTCTCATCAGTGAATACTATAAGGAGAGTCTAATATACGTGGCCCTAACATCCAGGGACACAGCAGGCCAGTTATAGCTTGGACTCCTCATTAGGGCAGACCCTCCTGTAGTGGAAAGGGCCAGCCCTGGTGAGTCAGTGTATTCATGATGCTCCTGCTTCTACCGGCTTTAGTGACAGCTTCGGCCGCCCTCCACCCTGCGATACCATCACATTGCGCACAGTCAGCTCTAATTCCGGGACCTATAGCAGCCTCACAGGTGGCAGCTCACCAGGAATCTTCCCGGTAAATATTATGGCCAATCCACCCATGGGTCTGATTCAAAGATGTACGCAATGCTGATATTTTATTTACGTAATTGAGCGTGCAGTTTTTCCCGTAGGTGCAACATTTTTAGTATTCAATTTGGCTCAAGGTTTTTATTTTTTCATGTTTGAGCATCTTTAAAGCAAGTACAATTTTCCCAAAATCATTATTTCAAGGAAAAATTGTCGGGACTTGCTTCTGAACCCTTTAAGCAATTGAAAGTTTTCAATTAGCTTAATTAGTCCAATAATTACATGTCATTATTGGTTGTGAAAACCAATGACGACTTCAAATTAACCCAAAATCAATATTTTCGTTAACTTATGCACCCCAAATTTAATTAAAGCAATAATAATTGATTTATATTTTTTTTACATGCATTTTTTAATTGGCCTAAAATCACCACAAAATTAAATTTTTTGTACTTTGTTTGTATTTTTTCATTTTATTTGTTTGCAATAAAACAAAAAAAAGCTTCCTTTGTATAATTTTTTTAACAATTGCATAAATTATTCATTTGCTGCATTTTTAAATATTTTTTTTTCTTTTGGGCAGTAATAACCCATAGTATTATTACCCATTTTTTTGAAGGGGGGGGGGGGGGGTACAGGCTGTTCACCTTTTTTTTACATTCCACGTGGGTTTCAGCTGGAAAAAAAACTGTGACCATTTTTTAAAACTGAATACCACTGCTAACGCTAGTGTGCATAGCTGCAGTGTTTGAAAAATGGTTGCGGTGCCTGCATAATTTTTTCCACCATAATTACACTGGCAATTGAATATGCTCCTATACTTGTCTCCTGTAAACTAACCACAAGAGGCAGTTATTTGTGAGCTGATCTAATATTCTTGAGAATACCATATCATTAAAATCAAATAGGAACAAGTGATGTCACAGATGCATAGTTTTTAGATAATAAGCTGCCTTTTCTTGAAAACTGGTTCACCCAAAAATATTTTAAGGTAACAGGTTTATCAATATATTGGTTTAAAAGTTCAGTGGTTTTCAAAACACTAAGGAAACAATATTGAATTAAATCGGAAATCGACAGACATTGAAACAATTATACAGTAAATGTAAGAATCTCATGCTAAGTAAAATGAAAGGTTGGTGTACAGCATGCCTATACATTGAATAATCATAAAGAAATATTGTTTCAGTGTGCCATCCCTGCAGCAATAGCAGATCGTATTACCAACAGCTTCATTTTGAATTTATGCAGGTGATGGTAGAAAATATTTCATAAATTACCCAAAGGCACTGCAATATGAAAAATTGCTTTCTTGTAATAGAGAAAACTTTAAGATAGGATATTTATACTTTCATTCACATGAATATTTAACAAATGTGATGGTCTTGAAAACATTGCCAACAGAGCAATCTGCTACAAGCAGTAAATAACTGTACTGTTTTAGATGAAGCTAAATGTACAGTATGTGTTAGCCAGTCTACATCACAGATTTTACCATAGATATGATTGTTTATTAAGTGCCTAATTTTCTACTTTTCTTCCAATCTCTGAACATTCTGGTCGGGTTTTAGAAAATTAATAGCAAGCAGAATTGCATAGTGATTTGTTTTCGAAGTCTCATACAATTTACTGTAAAGAAACATTTTTTTGAATACTCCGGGAGAGGGAGAACATGAAAAAGTGTTTAAAGACAAAAAGGAGACTATCTCTACAAATGTCTCATAATTTAGCTTGTTAGCTGCTGTTTATTTTTGCTATTGGTACTTTAAATAGCAGAAATGTATACTGTACAATGTGCTTCAGCTAATTTGCAAGATGACATGGCAGAATAAGGCTACATACATACGCCAAGGACTTTGCAAATCCATACCGCAGTTCACTGAGCTGAAATGCATTCCAGAGGATAGTAAGCACAGCTTGGCACAACTAGGAATAAAGATCATTCCCTAGTAAAAAAAAAAAAAAACAACACAGCCCCAGTAGAGTATTCAGCTATTGCTAGATGGGTTATGCATAGAAACAAATAGTAAATGCTGAATTCATAGATTAACAGGCTTGCCTGTCTTCTGCAAGCCTCCATCTTAAGCATGTCTTCTAAAGCATAGAGTTATAACTGGAATAGAGTTTTAAAAACCATCTCTCATCTCCTCACAGGTCCATTAATTCCATCTTCCATGTCAGGATGCAGCCTGGGATCGGCCGCTACTCTCCTCTGCGCTGGTTTCCTTGGGCATAGGTGTCCAGACGCTGGGAGTGGAGGTGAGTGGTGACTGAGTATTCTCCCTGGGGTCCGCTAGGGCTTCCATGCCTGCGTCCTGGTTTCCGGGGTGCCGGACATGGGCGTAGCCATGTTGGCTCATATCACCTGACTAGTCTCTCCCAGTGATAGTCCTGTAGTCGCTCAGCTGATCCTCTGATCAGCTACCCAGGGGTATTTTAGTCTGACTCCAGGAACAGGAAGCTGCTGTTCAACTTCATTGTTCCTGAATACTCCCACTGTTGCTCTGTGTTAATTTCTTCAGCATGTTGCTTCAGCCTGCTCACAGTTCTCCAGTTTCCTGTGTTAGCGTCCATGCTAACCCTTAGTCTGAGACTTTAGCTCTCTCACAGTACTTCAGTGTTTCATGTCTCTTTCCTGTGTGTCTTTGTATATGTGCTGCGAATTCTATTGCAGCTTTCCTGTGGCTATTACCCTATGTCACTGAGATGTCAGATTACCTGCTATTACTATTAGCTCCCAGCTGCACCTTTTAGCTCTCCCAGTATATGCCTGTCTTTTCTCTGTATCTTGTCTGTGCAATCTGCACCTGCATATTTAATTATTCCCAGTTTATGCATGTGTCCAGTCTGCTCTGTGTTTGCCTGTGTAGCCAGCACAATCAGTACCAGCATTTCTAGCTTTCCCAGTATTAGCTTTTGTCCATGCTACTCTGTTTTCTACACTAATCAGCACCTAGATATTTAACTGTTTCCAGTCCATGCCTGTGTTCTAGCATCCAGATGATTCTTCCCCTGTTTTCTAGCATTCTGATCCATCTCCAGAGTTCATTCATTCCGTTCATCTCCAGAGTCATAGCTTTCATTATAGTCTCGGTCTTCTGCCATTCCCAGCCCGGATTCTGCCCGTTCCAGTCCCAGCCCATATTCTGCCCGTTCCGGTCCCAGCCCAGATTCTGCCCGTTCCGGTCCCAGCCCGGATTCTGCCTGTTCCGGTCCCAGCCGGGATTCTGTCCATTCCGGTCCCAGCCCGGATTCTGCCCATTCCGGTCCCAGCCCGGATTCTGCCCATTCCGGTCCCAGCCCGGATTCTGCCCATTCCGGTCCCAGCCCGGATTCTGCCTGTTCCGGTCCCAGCCCGGATTCTGCCTGTTCTGGTCCCAGCCCGGACTCTGCCTGTTCTGGTCCCAGCTAAGATTCTGCCTGTTCCTGTCCCAGCCCGGATTCTGCCTGTTCAGGTCCCAGCCCGGATTCTGTTTTTCCCAATACAGGACTCCATTCAGTAGCCCCAGGAGGGGTCCCAACTTCCTTACCCCAAGTGAGTGTTTCAAGTCTCGCACCCCAGCAGGGGGTCTCAAGTCTTGCATCCCAGCAGGGGGTCCCAAGTCTTGCACCCCAGCAGGGGGTCTCAAGTCTTGCACCCCAGCAGGGGGTCTCAAATCTCGCACCCCAGCAGGGGGTCCCAAGTCTCGCACCCCAGCAGGGGGTCCCAAGTCTCGCACCCCAGCAGGGGGTACAAAGTCTCGCACCCCAGGAGGGGGTCCCAAGTCTCGCACCCCAGGAGGGGGTTCCAAGTCTCGCACCCCAGGAGGGGGTTCCAAGTCTCGCACCCCAGCTGGGGGTCCCAAGTCTCGCACCCCAGCAGGGGGTCCCAAGTCCCGTTCCCCAGGAGCAGATTTCAAGTTCCACACTCTTGGTGGAAGTGTGCACTGTCCTGTCTAAGAAAGAACATCAATCAACTTTGACTGAATCATCCAATCATCGCGTTAAAGAATCTCTAAGTGATTCCTTCTCAGTTCCTGAAAAGAATGCTGTAACTCAGGATGCTATAGTGTCCATGACCTTCGATGATGATGTGTCCCAGTACACCATATTGCTTAAGCATTAAGATGCCCTAATGAAAAGCGATCCAACTTGTGGTATTACTCCCACCAACATTGTCATGTTTCTTTTTATGCACTTTAGAGGTAAAGCCTTGGAGTGGGCTAACCCACTCATTGAGTCCAAAGATCCAATTCTACAAGAAGTAATAGCTTTTACTGCAGCTCTGCTTAAAGAATTTGCTCCTATGTGTCAGTCATCAGATACCTTTTCTGATAAATATTCTAGAGTTATTTCAGCACCTTCAGATATTAAACTCGCATACACCGCTGTACTCCCTTCTCAAAATCATATGGTACAGGATCAATCAGTCAGAAATAAGAAGACTCAAAGAACTATTAGAGAACAACAACATGATACCATGAGAGTTGGTTATGTTTCCCTCTGCCCATCTCCAGAGTCCTCTAGGTTTTCAAATCATATTAACTCCTCTGATCTTCCTTTGGACATGGATTCTGATTCTAAATTTGATCCTGTACATGACAATACTCCTTTCATTGACAACCATTTGGTATCAGACCATATTATTCCTAGTTGTATGTTCCCCCAAGAATTACCAGTAAGAACTATTTCACTGCAAAAGAGAAGTTCTTCCTTCCATACTAGAAACCAACTTAAGATTGGGAAGTCCACAGTTCCTCACACTAAGTCTTTGTGTGCATCATTTCTTGAAGATACTCCTTTTACAGGCATTACCAAAGACTTTGTGGTTGATACAAGTTCCATCTGTAGTGAAGAAGAATGGTCTACGGACCCTGAGGATAAAGATAACTTTTTGGGATATGAGAGCTGGGAAGACATCTGAAAGACCCTCAAGATTTTAGAAGTTTTCTCTGTTTTTTCACCAAGGAATTATTCTATGAGCAAATCACCTCAGGAAGCAATATTCCAACACCTTCTATAGTCCTCAAAGTTTCAAGTTCTTGAAGATATCTGACAGGTTCAGTCAAGTTTTTGGAAGTTTTTCGAGTTTGTCCTGATATTTCAAGTTTCAAGCTTTCTTGTATTTCTGGGAGGAAATTTTTGTGCACATTTTTTGGTGTCCAGAGTCCACCCTAAAAGAGGGTGGCACTGTCAGGATGCAGCCTGGGATAGGCTGCTACTCACCTCTGTGCTGGTTTCCTTGGGCTTAGGTGTCCAGACGCTGGGAGTGGAGGTGAGTGGTGACTGAGTATTCTCTCTGGGGTCCGCTAGGGCTTCCATGCCTGCATCCTGGTTTCCGGGGTACCAGACATGGGCGCAGCCATGTTGGCTCATATCACCTGACTAGTCTCTCCATAGTCTCTCCCAGTGATAGTCCTGTGGTCACTCAGCTGATCCTCTGATCCAATGATCAGCTACCCAGGGGAATTTTAGCCTGACTCCAGGAACAGGAAGCTGCTGTTCAACTTCGTTGTTCCAGTGCCTGTGATACTCCCACTGTTGCTCTGTGCTAATTCCTTCAGCGTGTTGCTTCAGCCTGCTCACAGTTCTCCAGTTTCCTGTATTAGCTTCCATGCTAACCCTTAGTCTGAGACTTTAGCTCTCTCACAGTACTTCAGTGTTTCATGTCTCTTTCCTGTGTGTCTTTGTATATGTGCTGCGAATTCTATTGCAGCTTTCCTGTGGCTATTACCCTGTGTCACTGAGGTGTCAGATTACCTGCTATTACTATTAGCTCCCAGCTGCACCTTATAGCTCTCCCAGTATATGCCTGTATTTTCTCTGTGTCTTGTCTGTGCAATCTGCACCTGCATATTTAATTATTCCCAGTTTATGCATGTGTCCAGTCTGCTCTGTGTTTGCCTGTGTAGCCAGCACAATCAGTACGAGCATTTCTAGCTTTCCCAGTATTAGCCTTTGTCCATGCTACTCTGTTTCCAGTCCATGCCTGTGTTCTAGCATCCAGATTCTTCCCCTGTTTTCTAGCATTCTGATCCATCTCCAGAGTTCATTCATTCTGTTCACCTCCAGTGTCATAGCTTTCATTATAGTCTCGGTCTTCTGCCATTCCCAGGTACCTGTCCAGAGGGCCAAGACCTGCTCACTTGGTGCAGCAAAAAACAAATCCCAATTGTAGGGGTCACTGGAGAAAACCACCAAGTGAGTTAGATTCCACGCCTCTGGGCAGATCTCGCCAAACCTGGGTTTGGCCGCAGCTAGGAGACCTAGTCCAGTCACTCTCCTAGTCACCCGAACCCCCCAGCTCACCGTCCTCCACAGAGGAACACTTGCACTAGATTGTGACATTCCATACCTAATGTTTTTCCTTTTCAAGTATAGTCTGTATTGAAAGCTTGTTTTGCAATTGTGATGCTGCAGCTTCCCCATACTTGCCTACTCTCCCGAAATGGTCGGGAGCCTCCCGAAAATCGGGTGTTGCTCCCAGTCCCCTAGAAGAGTGAGCAAGTCTCTCGGCCAGCGCCACCTGTCTGCACCCCCACCGGCATCTGCTCTTACCTTGCAATAGGTGGCCAGTCCGAGGGAAAAAAAATGACGTGATTTGCGTCATTGTGGCCCCGGCTACACAGTGCCCACAAAACTGCACCACGCCCCCCCTTGCTGTGCTAAGCTGGCTGTCTCTCCCGGAAGAGTGAGCCACATTGCTGGCAAGCCTGAATTTCCCCAACCATTAATTAGCTTTTTGTACAGGCTGCTTGAACAATATCCCCCCATTCCCTGTAGCAGCTGAACTATCCCTTTCTTACAAAATATATTTTTTTGAAAGCCTGCATTCACAGGTTTGCCTGCCATCTTCAAGCCTCCATCTTAAGCATGTCTTCTAAAGCATGGAGTTATATCTGGAATAGGACTGGATTTGGACAACTCTCTAATCACAAATGAATTTTTTATTCAAACACTACAGCTTAGGAACATTATGTGCTAGTCTGAATACCCAAAACAGTGGCAAACGCAGGATTTCTAGAGGGGGATTTCCAAATGCTTGATTTTAGAGTGAGTGTGGCCAGTCCATAGAGAGGTCAGAATTAGCACTTATCCAGTTATAATATGTTACATACAAGGTATATTGTGTTGCATAATTAGATGCGGCAGTAGGTCCATCCTGTCTGAGCAGAATATTTTTATTTCAGATGTGGGCACCATTCCAGAGCATTGGAAAAAGTCTGGGGTTGCGGCAAAAGAACCTAGAACAGCCCTGGACATATATATGTACATATTGGACTCATTATGTACTGGATAGTGTATTATTATACAGTATTAATGATTAATCCTATTGATGTTCTATAGCAGTCCACCCCTAACAGTGCATGTTTTCCACATGTGCTAGTTGGTGCACAGGTAAAATGGCTGACACATTTTAAAAGATCCACAGATGGTGCAAATCATTTCATTTGTGATACTGAGAAGAACATGCTAATAATCTATTATATTACTATTTCTATTGTAGTCATGGTGTGTGGAGGGGGGTTTCCAGGTAGACGGAAACCCCCCCTGCATTTGCCTATGCAAAAACCCCCCTGACAGAGGGGAGAGCAAGCACCATGTTATTAAGCCCTGCCTCCTCGCAGCAAAATAGCTCGAGTCGAGGGTCAATGAGGAGGAGGCGGAGCCAATATAATGCAATTCCATTAGAATCATGTCATTTGGCACAGCCACCTCCCTATTGACCCGCAAATCGCTGCATTTTGCCGTGAGGGTGGGGGGCTTATTGACATGGTTCATGGTCCCGTCCCCACACACACTCCTGGTTTGGCACTCAATGATCTTCTCCGCTATATTGGCATGGGTGCTCACACACAATAACAATATAATATCCAGGTGTATAGTCACACAAAGTGACAAAAAATCCCTGGAGTGCGTCACTCCAGGTCTTAGTTCAAATAGTTATTTATTTGAAATACAGTTCAACGTTTCGAGGCTCGTATGGCCCCATCATCAGGAATATATATATATATTCCTGACGACGGGGCCATACGAGCCTCAAAATGTTGAACTGTATTTCAAGAAAATAATTTTTTGAACTAAGCCCTGGAGTGATGCACTGTATTTTGTCACATTGTGTGACTATACACCTGGACATTGTAAAATATATATATATATATATATATATATATATTGTGATAGAAGCACTGGAGAAGTCTGGGATGGCATATATGTGTGTCCCAGATTCCTATCATATGTGTTTTAAAAACCCCAGGAAATGTCTGTTATGCCAAACAGACCAGAAGTGTCGGCTTTTGGTAAAAGCCGGATAATGGGTACTAGGGGTGTGTATGTGAGAAGAGAAGGGAGGGCTCCATCCACAGGCCATTACAGTTGTTGGGCCTTTCAGTCTGAGAGCAGGCTGATTAGTAGTTGCACCTGGAAGTGGCTCAGATAAGCTGTGTTAGGTTTTTGGTTCAGTGTCTCATATACCCTGGGGGAGAACTGACACTGAGGTTTGTTCAGAGACACTGTGTTATTTGGAAATGCTGTGTTTGTGGTAAGGCAGTAGGCCCTGCCACTTGTAGAGAGGGAATAACCTGTCTAGTTAGTGCCCAGATGGGCTAGGATTTATTTTTATGTTTTGTTTATTTTGTTATTTATATTGCACAATAAAACTGGTTCCGACCAGCTTGCATGAAAACCCTGTGCTGTTTCCTGGCTGCTGTGTGTAAGGAGGTGTCTATCTACCGCAGGAGAGGGACCCCCTACCCCGACTATATCACAATATACATATTTTATATATATATAAATATATACATACACAAACACACACTAGAAAACCCCCTTTAAAAATCCTGCGTTTGCTCGTGTGCTATTACAATATTAACCTTGGTTATTATTCTGTTACCATGTATTGTACTTCAGAGACTGGGTACGGGGGCATATTCATACCGCAGATCAGACACACTCAAAAAACTGCTGTATGTGACAAGACCACACACTTGAGCAAGAAAGATGCTAGACGCAGACCAAGTCATGCTGCTTGTTGCAGTTCAAACCATTATTTCAAATTTTTTATTAAATTTACACTAGTTTTTATAGTGCTCTCTCACCACCTGGATGTTATACTCCCGCTAATTGTACACCCTGCCAGAGGTATCCTACTCAGTGTGCCGCAGAAGGCTGCCACAGAAGGTTCTTTCTTGGGCAGGATGAATAACATTACAAATGTTTTACAAAATGTTTTAGTCACCCATATATGTCTTAGTTTCTTGTATGCTTTATCTCACACATTGGAACCTTTGCCAAGATGGCTGCCTCACCTTGTACACCCGTGGGTGAGATGAAAAATACTTGAAACAAATGTTAAGGGCTGTGCTTCCTGCTTTAGTACTCTGCAACTTCCCCATTTTGTGTGATCTTTACTAGGCATTGCTTATTCCACCCAGGGTAACCTATGTAGTTCTTGGTTTGATTTCTTCTTGCTGTAACTTAACCACTGTGCTATGTTTTTGATGCTTGTAAAGCGACTCAGTTCTGCTGGAGAAAAGCGCTATATAAATATAATTTAGAATTTTTATTATTTGAAATTTAAAATAAGCGTGAGGGACCACACAGTTCATGTAATCTCAGACGTTCTGTGTGGAATCCCCTTAGAATTTCCATTCCATTGAGAATTCCCAGGCCTACCTCTACCACAATCATACCATATAACAAAATGAGTTGGCATGGTCATTATCTCAATTCTACTTAAAAACTATACATTCCATAGTTGCCTACTCTCCCGGAATGGCCAGGAGGCTGGCATAAATTGGGCAGCACCCCTGGCCAACCAAGAGTGGGCAACTGTCGCGGGCCGGCTGCCATCAGCCCGCAAGCTGCCAACTTTTGCCATGTAAGCTGTCCGGGTGGCCTATGATGCGATTCGTGCTGAATCACGTCATGGTGGCCTCACCCCTGCTTCACAATGCTGATAATCACAGCATTGTATAGCGGGGGTAGGTTTACAGTGACGCAATCATGTCATCATGCCCATGGACACACATACTATCCCACGACACGCGCTCCTGCTGAGCCAACCTGGGAGGGGGCAGCCAGAAAGTCATCAACAATTATATATTCTGTGTAATGCTACATTTATAAATACAGTGAGCAATGGCAGCAGCAACCTCACTCATCTCTAGTTTAAAGTCATTCAAATGGTAGATGATGTAGTTATTCCAATTGGATGCTGTTCATATCAACCAATCAACTGGGTGTCTATTTACTTTTGTATTCTCCAAGCAGTAAAATCTATGCAATTCAATAAAAACTCAACCATTTCTAGTCTGTGAAAACCCTCCTTTCCCCAATATAATACATGAAACCCATGAATTGCCATTAATTCTATTGGACAAGATCTGAAAAACACAAAATGACCTAGAATGAGTTCCTGTCCTTATTAAGTAAACTTTAAAACTGAACATGCAGCAGTGATGGGTTCCTAAATTAAAGTGAAATGATTACATGTAACAAAGGGGAAAAGAGAATTGTTTAAATAAAGTGCCTTGCAAAAGTATTAACCCCACTTTGCATTTTTGCATGTTTTGTTGCCTCACAACCTGGAATTAAAATGTATTGTTTGAAGGTGTGCATCATTTCATTCACAGGACATGCTTACAACTGTGAAGTTGTGCTTTTTTTATATTGTGAATCACACAACATTTAGGAAAATATAATAGAAAACTTCAGCGTGCATAACTATTCACCCCCCTAAAGTCAGTACTTTGTCGAGCCACCTTTTGTGGCAAATACAGCTGCAAGTCGCCTTGGATAAGTCTCTAGGAGCTTGCCACATCTTGCCCCTGGGATTTCTGCCCATTCCTTAAGGCAAAACTGCTCCAGCTCCTTCATGATGGATGGTTTCCGCTTGTGAACAGCAATCTTCAAGTCTAACCATAGATTCTCAATTGGATTGAGATCTGGGCTTTGACTAGGCCATTCCGACACATTTAAATGTTTCCCCTTAAACCACTCGAGTGTTGCTTTAGCAGTATGCTTCGGATCATTGTCCTGCTGGAAGGTGAACCTTCATCCCAGTCTCAAATCACAGGCAGACTGAAACAGATTTTGCTCAAGAATATCCCTGTATTTAGCACCATTCATCTTTCCCTCGATTCAAATCAGTTTCCCAGTCCCTGCTGCTGAAACACATCCCCACAGCATGATGCTGCCACCACCATGTTTCACTGTGGGGATGGTGTTCTTGGGGTGATGGGATTTGTTGGGTTTGCGCCAGACATAGCATTTTCCTTGGTGGCCGAAAAGTTAAATTTTAGTCTCATCTGACCAGAGTACCTTCATCCATACATTATTTATAAAGATTCTTTTTTTATATATATTTTTCTCATTTCACTTCACCATATTAGACTATTTGTGCAGATCCATCACATAAAATTCCCTCACTCTGGGGGTGAGGGACGCCTCATAACCCACCGATCTCCATCCAGACACCTCATATTTCAGTTTGCCATTGCAAACTCTGCAGAAGCCATTTATTTTAATACTATCACTTTATTCTTATCACCTTTCCAAAAAAACCCTTTCACCCCCCTGTGTCCCCATCGTATTTCATTAACACACACAAGCAGATCAATTAGATTTATTCGAGCATGTGCATAATCTATATTCCCTGAGCATTGTGACTCAAATAAAAGGGATTTTGTTACTATTATATTTGTTGCCATTATTTCACCTAGTTTTACACTCACTCACTCTTAACGTACCGTGTTGTTTATCAGGCACAGACCTCCTGTACATGTTTACATGTATGAATATTAAACTCCACTTAATTTGTACCTATTGTTGTGAATATCTTCAAAATGCTTAAAAAAAATCTCGCTACCAAGAGATAAACTGTTAGAAGAGAAGGATACTGGTAAACCACAATTTTTATCTTTAAAAACCGATAGATCCTTATCTTTTCTTTTCTAACAGTTGTTCCTAGCACATTAAATATATTATTGCAAAACATTATTGTATTCTTCAATAAGACAGTATCTTTAAAGAGCATTTACCAGAAAGACCATTAGTGACCTCCAAGGCGGCAAAATGTTGGCGCCTAGTTTATATATGGAACATTATGTTCCCCTGAGAGTAGCAGAATAGTAAACACTTATAAAAGTTGTTTAATATCCAAGGTTCATGGATGTCTTAAATACAGGAAATTTATATGCCTTAAATGTACTTATACTGTATTACGAAAAAGAAAATGAATTTGTCTTCTGTTATTACCAAAGAGAGTTATATGTTTACTAGTTATATTATTTCTAAAATGTAATGACTGATACCTTTTAAAATATATGCGTTTCCTTTGTATGAGTATGATGCAACTTTAAGGGTCTGATTCTGAGGTAGACACAGACGTGGCTGACATCATTTGCCGCACCCGCGTCTGTATGCTAATGCCATGGATGATTCTTATCATACTGAGATGCCCACTTTCATCAGCGCTAATCTAGATGCACCATCGGAGCACTATCAAAGCTTCAACCAGCCCTATGGCAGGGGCAATTTCTCCATGTGAACATGGCGTTAAGAGTCAGCGCTACGGAGTCTTTAGATGCAGTCATGGCCAGCAAAAAGCCCATTCCTGGCTAGCCACACCCTGGTTACCTCCCAGAAATGCCCACTGGAATCTCCAGCTCTTGCATCCAAAATCATTATGCATCTCCATGAGGTAACCACTGGGATGCATATGCATCGGCCAACTGTATCGTGCTGTGTCCACGTCTGAGTCCCGCCCTATATACAGTGTTTTATTTTTATAAAACAGATTGAACAATATAAAAAAATTGAATAATCACAGTGTTGTGTGACACTTTATCCTAGCACACAGGGGTGATATAAACAATATGATAATTATGGGAATTACATTACAAATGAACACCGGAGGAAATACTGCAGATATAAGAGTTTGTGGATTTTTTTCCCAACAATCCTGGTGTGCCCATTGTGGAAGGGTTGGGGGGTCGCATGGTTCTAGTTTCCCATAAACCCCACTACCAAAAATCAGGTGGTTGAGGACACAGTCAGGGTAACGTAAGGTTCCCAGTGACTGACCGCTCCCACACAATCAACCACATGCAGTCATTGACCATTCTGATCTGCAGGCAGCAAGAGAAAATGCCAGCAGTGGGAATTGTGAGGGGGCTTTTAGGTTATGAGGAACTAACTTTTAATGAAATTGTAGTGGGTGTCTCTTAATGTAATGTTGGTGAAGACATAAACTATTAAATTAATAATGGATATACACTAACTGATGGCTAGAGCATAGCATTTCTCTTACCACTTAAGTGGCCATTTGAGACATAGGCCCTGATTCAGCAAGGATCGCTGATGCGTTCGCGGCACCAAGCGCGTACTCATTTCTGCTGCAAAATGATGCAAATGACTGCGATTGCAGTGCCGCAGCAGCACAACCTAAAGATGCCCACTTCCCTTCACTAACATCCATAATTTCTTGCAAGTCTGCGAAAACATCGGTACCATCAGAGCCTCACGCACAATTAAGGCAGGTCAGACATTACCCAGAAATTGTTATATAGAAGGTTTGAGCTACAAAAAAGGGGTCTGTACTGATGATCTCAAGCTGCTAAAGTGTACGAGGTACCCTAACCTCGTGAAGGGAGTATTAAAATATAAAAAGGTACTTCAGCGCTAAGAGATCACTTGACTGAAAAAAATAGATATATGTAGTATATATGTATATGCGTAAGTATTATTAGTGTTAGGTGTGCCAAACTTGAAGTCAGAGTGTTGATGGCTAAAATGAAAAGTCCCGGTGTGAACCACCTGCTAGTACAACAACAATAACTGCATCAATATCAGACTAGTGTATACTATATTACAAGAACGTACTGCCAAAAGTTTTTGCCACCAGGTTAAGCCAGTCACATTGACTATTGATTATTGACTAATTTCATTAAGAACGCCCATCCAACAGCAGGTGGTTCACACTGGGACTTTTCATTTTAGCCATCAACACTCTGACTTCAAGTTTGGCACACCTAACACTAATACCACTTATGCATATACATATATACATATATCTATTTTTTTCAGTCAAGTGATCTCTTAGCACTGAAGTACCTTTTTATATTTTCATATTACCCAGAAATTGCTAAACTTCCTGTATGCAGCTAGAGCTCATGCTGCATATGTCGATGCTGTAGCTAATTTATGCACGCCCCTGTAACAGCGTTCAAATGCATTGGCACGCCTGCGTTCCTCCGACTACTCCCCCTTCACCACCACCAAACGGTACTTCTTGTCAATCACTCTGCGATTAATCTGCATAGTCACTGCAATTGCAGTCCCGATCGCAGTGGCTGGTTCGCGCACGCACACTGCGATGCATACGTATGCACAGAAGGCAACAATCGACCGTGTGCATGCGTATTTGCTCTTGCAAACCTTGCTGAATCAGGCCCATAGAGTGAAGACGGAGAATGTAACTAATGGCGCGTATCCACTTGCTGACAATGAAGGACTGAACAATAACGATATCGTTATCGTTCAGTCGTTCATTATACTGTGCAGTGCCCACACTGAACGATATGTCATTCAGTACAGGCATCCTCTCTCATCCCTGAACATGCTCAACCTGACGATATAGTTAGGTTGACCGTCATGTTTGGGTGATGAGCGATGCCGACAACGACCAGTGGGAGCGCGCATCCCTGGTCATTGCCGGCATATCCACTTCACGATTAATTGAATGACTGAACGTTAACAATGTTGTTATTGTTCAATCATTCATTTATATCGGCAAGTGGATACGCTCCTTAAGATCATGATCAGCTGTGCTGTTGGCAGCAGGTATGCTCCTGCTGAAGGTGGCGCTAGGCATATAAATGTGTTGAGATTTGAATAGTTCCTGGACTTCACACCACTTTGGTCTACATCTACATGTGAATTCAGCCACTAATACCAACATCAACTGAACTACAGTATTCAGGATGGAGACCAGCTATATAAGGGAATATACATCTTCTTGACAGTTAATCCGGTTCTACTTTCCTGGGACACAGCTCCCTAAAACAACTTGCAGTGGGAGCAACTTCAGCCTGAACTGCTATCTAATTGATGCATCAAACAACTAGCGAGGCACATACAACACCTATTACTCCCATAAGAGGTAAAAAGTATTTTAAACTTTAGGAAATCCAATATTTGAATGAATATTCAAATACTGTAACACAGGACATAATTTAACTCTGTGGATTACTTATACATGTAACTCGCAATGTGTATTTCATATTTAGGGGCCTATTCATCATAACTTCAATCGCACGTTAACCATGCAGAAACACTAGTTTCCACATGGTTAAGGTGATGGGCCATACTTCATCAGAAGTTTGATAGGACCACCTGATAATCATCAAACTCTGGGAACTTAATGTTTTCGGAGTTTGCCGACAAGAACAAGCGCCATCTTCAGATCTTCGCATAGTTCCAGGGATGCAAAGAGGGATCTGAGCGGATTCCTCTGCTGCCTCCTCACTGACTCCCTGGCGGCTTTGCGCATGCGTGACCTCAGGTCACACATGCGCATAAGCCAACGACGGGATCAGGTAAGTAATGCAGCTACTTCTGTAGCTATGCTCCTAATCGCGGGACAGCTGCTTTTCAGAACAACTGTCCCTGCACCAGAACAATGATGAATTGCTCCTGTGTAAGTATCCCCCACGGCCCCCAATAATAAATAGGCCCCTTACTCTTGCTGTAGAATTCCTCTATTGAACTTTTACACCATATTTTAATAATTTGCTGTTTTTATTAGAGACTGGTATTTTCTGGTAGTGACCATGCAGTCAGATTCCATTTTTTTTACATATGTGGATATTTGAATATCCTTTTATTACCCTATCTTCCTATTCATTGTGCTTCTAAAAAAAACAGATCTGTTGTTTCAAGTTGTATTGAATTGTTTTTCTAAAAAGTATATCAAACTTAACTGATGCAATGTGTATATTTGTTTCTGTTACATTACTTTGTCACATTAGATATCAATGTCATACTCAACAAATGTGCTATTTTGCAATGTAATTCTGGTTTAGATATAACAGTGGTGGATTACATTATTACACATTACTGATTAAACCCTGTATTCTATTAATAGGCTATATTAATTTATATGTTCATCCTGCCTATGATGCTGTTATTCCTATTTTTTTTGGAGGGGGGGAGGGGAATGGGGTGGGGGGTTGGGTTATAATTGTTTTGGGCACCACAGGTAATTTCATTGCTGTTGAATCATTTTTTCAATTATGTTATTCTATGTGAGATTGACATTCCCTTAATGCATAGCAACTCATTTGTCCTTTTAAAACGTACAGTATGTGCTGTTCTCTAGGATACTGCAGGAATGAATATGTTGTCCATAGCAGAGCCTGTAAATTTTCATGTACAGTTCAGAATATAAGGCTCATTTACAAGTGTACAAAACAAATTCTCATTGTGATGCCACTTTGTGCAAGAGGGCACAATTTGATAGAATTCTACAGAAATACATTGGCCACAAAGATGGTATCTGCGCTCGCAAGTGGGTCGATGGTGGGGAATTGCGCATTGCGCGGCATGTCAAGCCCCGGAGCGAGTGAGAAATTCACTCGCTCCGGGGCTCGCTACAAACGGGGCGGCTGTCGATGTTGATCGGCAGCTCACCCCGTTTTGTACGCAGGGAGGGGGTTGGCTGGACAAATGGAGGCGTTCCTGAAGGAACCCCTGCCGTTTGTGGGTGGCCCTACTGACATCATCAGTGATATCAGTAGTGAGCTTCTGGCTCTATTACAGCCAGGAGAACAGAAGGAAGAAAAAGTCTTGTCCTCTAGGTGGCGCACAATGATATTGATATATTATTTATAATAAAAACTTGACGTTTATTAGGTATACTTTAAAAATGTCCCTCTATTTCTAGGACAGAGTGTATAGCGAAATATCAGTTAAATAATAGAAAGTTAGTGGTAAGAAAATATATGCAGAGTGTGTATTAAAATTAAATTAAACACGCACTGTGTCTGTGTGTTTATTTAAATGTGATTGTGACAATAATATTCTGGTCAAACTATGGGTCATCCGAATAAATTGTAACAGCTTGATTTAATTAAGGGAAGCTGTTAATTCTTACTCTTAAGTTGGTCACACAGGAACAATTACAACAAGTAGGATAGGATCTCACATTGAGATACCTACACATACATGTCTCAATTACACCAATCAATATCTATTCCTCATTCATTGGGCAATGGAAATGATATGGTACTTATAAAGATAAATCCGAGTGTCTATTTAGGGATTGCACCTGCATGTGCTACTATTATATGCAGTTAGTACAAACAAGAGACACCATTCCTGTTAACAAGTCTAATAGTATGCATATTAGTATATGTTACAAAATCAATTGACATTAATATCCTGTGATGGTCTATAATAATCTCCTATCATGCTGCCAAATTGTACTAGTAGTCCCACTGTCTAAATATTATCAGGTGGATATTTTGTTGCTTTATAGTGAGAACCTCATATATAGTGACCTTATACAAGGGCTCATTGATATTAAAGTCCCTTGAAGTAGACTGACATATGCTGAACCTCTTTCGTTATCTCTGCTGCACACCTTTAATTAATATATTTATTTATCTTCAGTAACTCACATTAATATAATCAAAGGGAAACTATGTAGCAGATGGGAGCATTCTATTCAGTCTCCATATCAGAATATTCAGAGAGAGGACATTGTAACAGTTCACAGCATTCTATTCAATTTAAGTCAGCAATAATAGTTTGACCGGTTCCTGTAACTAGAACCACTGTACATATGATAGATCAATATTTTCATATATGTTGTTGGTATTACAATGCATTATTATCACAGACACGGAGCGCGGGTTTACCGCCAATGCGCGTTTCGCTACAAATAAGCTTTCTCAAGGCAAACAGATTGCCCCTACAGTCCCATTCTTTATTGATATAAAGGAGCCAATAGGATCTAATTTCTTAGTTACATATCGAATACAACCAATCCGGTATAGTCTCTTAGCAACACCAAGAGAATCATACCATGTGAACCTGTAGACCAATAATGGCTTTGGTCTTATTGCTAAGTGTATCTTCCATATTCCCCTGTTAATTAGCGATCTGGCCCGTTTGTTGATGTTTTTACTTTGTGATACCCAGAGATCGTATATAAGTACTTGCTATCTAAATAATATAAATCATAACTATCGATACTTAAGGTAAGTATTACTATACACTATTGGATATCAGGGCTAAATTAATCCTTCATAATAATTAATTGGTATATAAAATATATGAATAGTAATGGTGTTAAGAGAAAAAAGGTATGTATATTTAATTCAAATTGATAATTAAAATATATAGGGAAAGTTGATCGGTGATACATATTAGTACCCAATCAATATTAACTTAAATAAATAACATGATAGGTAGAAATTATATAAATATAAGTTATATAAATAACAAGGAAAACTCCAAATAATAGTGATTCATATAGGTGATAAAAAATCTAATCAGTTATAAATAATTATTAGTGACAAACCATTAAATTATTAATACTTAGGTGTACTGTGCAAAAATCCAAGTGAAAGGTGTCTAACTATAGTGAAAAGACATATGATAAGATATGAATGAAAAAGTTTTATATAAGGAGTAAACATTAATGATTGTGAGAAATGGTATGGTGATAATAGATTAATATATTTAACCAAGGTGTTGGGTAGAGTAAATAATACCTACATATTAAGTGTAAGTAAAAGGTGATCACTTGACATTAAAAAATATAATCTATAGTAGCTCTAAAAATTATACTAAAATGTAAATAAAAAGTTTATAAAGATTGGATAATTAACCCATTATCAATAGTTTTTGCAAAATCCGAAACATGTTCAAGGATAAGTAAACATCTATAAATAAAATTTATCAATATTAGAGACATTAAATTGATATGATTAATAATTTCAAAAATTAAGGTCAAAATTACTGTTAGGGAATTAATCTGCAAAATGAATATTTACAGTCAAGCCGAAGTAAGATTACTGTAATTTATTACCACATGATTATACCTCATTCTAGAATACTAAAATGCACAATATAAATATGATAAAATCAAATGTCATGGGGGTCCTCTATCCCTTGTTATTCTCATTAAAGGAAGGATAATTTATGGATAGTAGATTCGAAGTTAAAGTGAAGTACTTTTATTAGCAATAATTTCCAAAACATCTATTATCATAAAAAAGAGTTGTAGCTGTTGTGTTCATTAAGACCCTTTGGATGTAAGCTATCCATCAAAAAGATCAGTTTTGTTTCTGCTTTAAGTAACTCTTCATCCAGGTTGCCACCACGGATCCCCATCTGGATATGTTCTATTCCAAAAGCTTGTAAGCTGCTAGGGTTACTGTCGTGGTGTTTGTAAAAATGCCTGGCCACTGATGTTAATGTTTTAAAGTTTGCCAGATCGCATTTCTAATTATTCCAACATGTTCCAAGATTCTTTTCTTCAGCGGCCTAGAGGTCTTGCCAATATATCTCTTGCCACAAGGGCATTCTAGATGGTATACTATACCTATCATGGTACACGTGATATAATTCTGTATGGTCCATTTTTTATTATATCTTTCATAAAACCATTTCTTAGGGACCATATATTTACAGGCCTTACATTGTCCACATCCTTAGGATCCTTTTTAATTATACCGTGGTTTTTTGATTGGTCCATAGTCATCTGGAGACAATCTGTCCTTGATATTTCTTGATCTTCTCCAACTAGTTAGAATCTTAGGAGGTAGGACTATAGACAGGTCAGTGTCAGTTTGTAAAACTGACCAATGTTTCTGAAGAATATCAGTAATTTTTCTCCAATGTACATTGAAAGTTCCAATGTACCTAATTATTCCTTCTTCATTAAGTTTGACTTTTGGTTGTAATAGTGATTCTCTAGGGTAGTCATCAATCTCCCTGAATGTTTTCTTAACATGTTGATGGCTATATCCTCTATCAGAGTCTCCTGCTAAGTTGTTTTTGCCTGACTACAAATAATTCAGGGGTAGAACAGTTCCTCTTGGTGCGAAGGAATTCACCTTTTGGTATGGCTTTAATTGTTGCAGGTAAGTGGGAACTCTCAGAATGCAAGATACTATTTGTGGATGTACTTTTCCTAAACAAATCCGTTATGATTTGTCCGTCCTCTCCAATTTTGATAGTCAAATCTAGAAAATTAATTTCTTTTTGACTCATTACATAAGACAATTTTAAATTGAGATCATTATGGTTAAGGACAGATATAAATTCCTCCAGATCTCTTTTGTTTCCCTCCCATAATATCAGGATGTCGTCTATATATGTCAGATATATTAAGATGTTGTACGTATATTTTTCATGACGTTCACTGAAAACCACCTCCTTCTCCCACCACCCCAGGTAGAGGTTGGCATAAGTGGGGACACAAGCTGCCCCCATTGCCATAACCCTAACCTGGAGGCAGTGGGATTCATTACACAAGAAATAGTTTTTTGTCAAAAAAAAATTCCAGAAGGTTAATCAAAAAGTCATTGAAGTCATTGGCTATTCCCATTTTCAAAAAGAATTTTACTGCTTGGACTCCATTCTCATGACTAATGCTTGTGTATAGGCTTTCCACATCACATGATATTAACCAGACACCTTGGTTCACACTCAGATCTTGGAGTTTAGTTAAGACATCCATCGTATCTCTTCTATACGATGGCAATGTAAGTACATGTTTCCTTAAGTGCTGATCTACATAGATACTGGCCTTCTCTGATAAATTGTTGACACCTGATACTATGGGTCTACCGGGAGGTACCTTATCATTCTTATGTATCTTAGGTAAAAGGTACAATGTAGATATTTTAGGATTATTAATTGTTAGAAAATCCAAATCCCTTTTATCAATGATCCCATTTTGATGTGCTGTAAGAATGAGATTATTGTATTGTCTAAGAAAATTTTGAGTCGGGTTAAATATGAGTTGTTATAACAGCTACTATTACTCAGATGTTTGTTGAGTTCCTCAATATACATTTGTCTGGGCCATAGAACAATGTTGCCCCCCTTGTTGGAAGGTTTTATACAAAATCATTCCATTTTGAAATTTGTTCTACGGTCCTTCTTTCACTTTTGGTAATGTTATCCTTATAAGGTTTCTTATGTAGTAAAAGTTTGTCTAAATCTTTGGAGACCAAATCTTGAAACACCTGAACAGATGGGCACAGCTTGTTATCAGGAAAAAAGGTAGACTTTTTCTTAAGTTTAGAACTGTCAAAAGGTATATGAGGATATATATGTGTTGATTCATTCTCCTGTTCTAGATCTTCTAAAATCTGTAAAATTGGTTGGTAATTCTGTTCAAGGGTATTGCTATCACACTCAGATGTCACAGATTGATTTATCTTAGATGAATGGTGGAGAAAGAATTTTTTAAGGAGAATTTTCCTAGTGAAGAGTATTAGATCTTTTTCACATTCGAACCTGTCAGGTTCTTGAACTGGGGAGAAGGATAGTCCTTTACTCAAAATCGACATTTGGTCACTACTGAGGATTCTTTCTGTCAAATTAATAATCCTCAGTGAGTCAATTTGGTTGTTTGAATTATTTAAGACCTCAGTAGTCATTTAAGGTATCTCCTCTTCTCTCTTGATTCTCCTCTCCAGTCTAAATAATCTCTCTTCTTCTTTCCTCCCCTTGCCCCTTCTAGTCTTTCTCCATCTGATTCTAGATAGGATTTCGCTACTCTCGAGGTTTGTCCTAAAAAATCCCATCTGTAGTTCCTAGTCTTGGAGATGTTATTGATAGTTTCACCTTCTGATAAGTCTATGTCAGAGGTACTATAATTGGTTGAATTTAGATTCCCTCTACGTTGGGCTGGTATATTCCATCTGTAGACTCTACCCTGTGAGTAATCATCCTTATCTCATTGTAGTTTCCTACGTTTCCTATCAATAATATCATCTTCAAATTTTTCAATCTCTTTTTTATGCCTATCATATTGTTGTTGGAATTTCTCTAAGGACTCGAATGGTTTTAATCTATCACCCAGGTCTGATATTTCTAAATTCAACTTATTTAATAGGATTTCATCATGTTTTATTAAGATTTTTATTAGTTCTTTTGAACAATTGGTTAATTGGTAATCTTCCATTCATGTTTCAAACCCAGGTTTGCTAGTTCATACATGGGGAATAGTTTCAACCTTAAACCCCTTGGAGTCAGGTCATTTTTCAAATAATTGCCAAAAGTAATCCTATTCCAGTATGTTTTACTTTGTTTCATTAACACCAATTTTATTGCATATAAAGCATCAGACCAATCTTTAGCAGCTTGATCTTGTCTGTCTGAATTGAATCTATTAGAGCCGGAAACTCACTGGGGCTTGTGCAAACGAGACCCTACCACAAGGGTCTCGTCACTAGCCCGATGGTCACGATGGTTGAGACCATCGCGACCATCACCTGGCCGCTTGCTAAAGCTGTGGGTGGTCATCCACAGCTTAGCGAGCGGCCAGGAGGCCGGGTCAAAAAGAAAACGCGGCTACCCTGATTCAGAGCGAGCGCTCGCTTTTTGCCAGTGGCTCTGAATCAGGTCCTTATTACCAAGGGGTAATAATTTGACATTGAGTTGAAAAAAAAAATAAAGCATTTTTGTCTTTGTGATACAACTTGATTCAAAGATGATATTTTCAAGGCTCCATCCAATATCTGTACTGAGAAAAACTTATCGTTCAGTGTAGGCACATCACACACTGACAAACGTCTGCATGATTACAATGTCGTAATCGTGCAGTCGTTTTGATGTCTTTTAGTGGATGTGTGCCTTAATACTTTAGGGGAAAAATAGAAAAGTTCACATTAATGAAGTAGGTACATCTAAAGTGGGTATAAGTTGGACATTTATGTCACATGTCCAATTCACATTTGTCTGGAACCTCTGCTAACTCACAAGTGTAGTTAGGTTATACTTCCAAAAACCATTAAGTGGTCTTAAGGCGGGTATCCACTACCTGATTAAACAGAGTGATTGAACGATAATGACATCATTATCGTTCAATCGCTCGTTAATCCAACACAAATCGGGCATGCAAATGTCGGAAATGACCAGTGATGTGCTGGTCGTTTCCGACATCATTCATCACCCGAACATGCTGGTCAATCTGCCGATAATGACAGATTGACCATGTTCGGGGATGATGGAGGGTGCCTACACTGAATGACTGATCGGTCAGTGTAGGCACTGCAGGTGATGGGGAACAAAGGTACGATTACAATGTCATAATCGTACTGTCTTCCCTGGGTCGGGAAGTGGATGTATGGCATTACTCCTTGATAAGCACTTGGCAGGCAATTAGACACATGTGAATAAGCATATTATGGAACAGAACTTGTCTGTTATTTTAATATCCCCTAGAGCATTTTTTATTTTGTTTTCAGACAATGTGTAAAATGGGCTATTGATAAATGGAATAGATGTTATGGGCAAGTATAGTAAGTGCTGTACTATTTGAGCCAGTATTATATTCCCTCAGGTAATAAAATGGCTTTGAAAAACTCATCAGTGATTTTGCAAGTGTAAATAAATAAATAGATAAATAAATACACAAAACATGCTACACAATCCAACTTCTAAGGGCACACTCAGGCCATCCCAGTACAACAAAATTCACTACATTATCCTGCCCTATATTTTGCAAATGGAATCAACGTTTCAATAGTTTAATGATTTTTCAGACACAAGGGAGATGTAAAACAAGCATCACTCGGACTGTTGTAAATGTTTTACATAGGTCAAGCATTTGTTTGTTTGGCTCAAGAAACAGATTTTACAATTAATGCCTCATCAAATTCTGATTTGATTTTTCCTCTTGTGAAATGTGTTTAAGATGGTAATTGTATTTGCAATGAAAAGAAAAGCTACATCTCATCTAGCTGAGGTAATGGCAGGAGCAGACAGCAGGCTATCACTGGCTATTTTCATTTATGTTTGCAGTAAGATGTGGGCTCTTAATATCGCACAGAAATGATGCAGAAACAGGTATGATATTAAAGATCATTGGATGGTTAAAGGGGAATCAATTCGAGAAGCAATGTTCTTTAAAAAGGACTTTTGAATTTTTTTTTATTTTAAATAGTGTAAAAAAGGAATTATCTCTTGGATGCAGGCTGTCTAGATGAATCTATAAGCTGAATACCAATGTTCCTAATATCCGGGGTTGGACTGACCCACAGGGGTACAGGGGAAATCCCACCCCCTCCTCTAGGGGTCATATGCACTGAATTGTGCACGGTTACTCTACTGGTGGGTCAGTTACCTTGTTGAGCAGTACCACTGAAAAACATTGGTCCTTGGTTTTCTTCCATAGAAACTACACCAATATTTGCCTAATGGTTAGCCAAACAACTGTGATGGCTGGCCACAACCCCTCTGGTGAATGACCACAGCCTGCATAGGTCTCTACTACTGCATTCCCCGGGTGGGCCCTTTATTCCCCAGTCTGACACTGCTAATATCTGTATCCTTATATTAGGATCAATAGTGGTAAAAATGAGAGTGAATGGTCGAACAAAGATATATATCTTCCAAAAATATGCATTTATCCTGAGCACGTAACATCGCATAAGCTTATGTCAACTTCAGTCTTTAAAAGATTACGCGTTTCACTGGACCTGCGTCTTCAGATACAGAAACGTGCTGATGATAAAAGCGATAGAGCTTGTTGTGAGTTAGAATTAGGTAGTCAGCGGTTTTCATTTTGTTCAAGTGAAACTGCACGTGTGCTCTCTGCTTGCAGTTCCATGTGGGTACACATACTGTACCCATATTACAAACCATTCACTCTCACTTTTACCACTATTAGTCCTAACATAGAGACAGATATCAGGTAAATTAGTATTAAAAATAGTACATATACATACCCATATAAAAATAAAATATATACAGTACTCAATTATGAACTATCATATTATTTATTGAGGTTATTACCTTATATACACTCAAATTACACACAGTTGTACAGTATGTTATTATATACACAGAAATATTGGTGCAATGCAATAAGCTATTTCAGAAAAGCACAGAACAATGAAAAGGAGTGAGACAGATTTCAATGACTAACAATTTGTAATTTCAAGGGACAGAAAAGACAATTCTTATTATTTTTATTACCTTTCTAAATTATTATTATCAAAGTAAAGTGGAAAAATATAACATAAAGCAAGGACAAAATTAAATGTAAAATGTAATGTACTGTACTTTCTAAAAGCAATGTGGCATATCTAGGTTGCATTGTGTCACCTGAAATTGTTTTGAAATATTGGCTACTACGGTATAACACTCATGTGAAGTGCCCATAAAATAGCACCTTTTCGGTTAATTCTTGAATTAAGATAGGAGCTCCCGCTACCCCGCAAAGTATATGCAATCCCCTGCTGCCCCGCAGAAAATCCTAACTGCACATGCATGATGGGAGTGGGGCCCGGGCTTGAATACATGAAGACACAGGGGCAGGGAGTCCGTTTGCTATGGGACCTGGAGATGCTTCCCAGGTCCGCCTACCCCCTGCACAGATATGAAACACAGGCCAAACACAGACTGCTGGGAGAGACCAGATGCCCCCAACGGAGGACAGATGAGGGAGGAGCCAATGTGGCACTCACTGAGGAGCTGTGTGTTTCAGAGCTCACTGTAGCTCCAGAGAGATCTAATGATATCAGTGCCACAGGAAAGGAGAGATGAGGGAATCTATTAATGAGAATGTGTGTGTGTGTCTGGGGGGGTTCTATTAATGTGAATCTGTGTGTGTGTGTGGGGGGGTCCTATTAATGTGAATCTATGTATGTGTGTGTGTGTGTTCTATTAATGTGAATCTCTGTGGGTGGGGGGTCTATTAATGTGAATCTGTGTGTGGGGGTACTATTAATGTGAATCTGTGTGTGTGTGTGCGGGTTCTATTAATGTGAATCTGTGTGTGGGGGGGTCTATTAATGTGAATCTGTGTGTGTGTTCTATTAATGTGAATCTGTGTGTGTGGGGGGGGTCTATTAATGTGAATCTGTGTGTGGGGGTCTATTAATGTGAATCTGTGTGTATGTCTGTGGGGGGATTAATTAATGTGAATGTGTGTGTGAGTGGGGGTGTTCTATTAATGTGTGTGTGTGTGTGGGGGGGTTCTATTAATGTGAATGGGGGGATATGTTAATGTTAATGTGGCAGGGGGAGATCTAGTATTAGTGTCAGTATGGCAGGGCAGAGATATGTCAATGGGGAGGCTAGGGTGTCAGCATATAGTAAGATGTCTTATTATATAATCATTTGTGCCGGTGATCACAGCAAATGTCATCTGAAATGCTGTGTGATCATCTATATATTACAAAATTGAAGGTTGAAGCATTTTAATTAGAATGTTTGTGGAGGAGCATATTCTTATTTTGTCCACATTTTGTTTTGCAAGGACCCCTTATGCCCCTGTCTCTATATGGAAATGTACTGACACCAATTTGCCTCCGTGTCAGCAATACAGAATATTTGGGTAACTTACAATGTCACGGAGCAAGTGTTTACATAAAGTCATTGTAATTTAATTTGGTCTAGAAAACACCCAATTGGCAATAGATACGCCCATAGGTGGATCTAGACATGCCTTTTGGGCGGTGCTGGCCACGTCCCTCAACTGCACCTGACGCTTGCTACTACCTTAAATGATCTCCCTAAAACTACTAGTAGGCAAGTATGGTTGTATATTAATCCAGCATGTAATTTATTAATCCATAGATGGTAGTCATGAACAATGGTAAATTCACTCCCTGTAAATAAGTGCTTAAGCTCATGCTATTCTTTCAGTATTAAAATTACTAACCATTATCACCCTATGAAACGCCAATACCCTCATTGGTGGCAGTAAGGCCCAGTAATATATCATTTCTGATTGTCGCATATCGCTGTGATAACAAAAAAAATGCTTTTTGAGGCTGTTTAACAGAACCCTCTTGGTGGAGCATAACCTCTGATAGGAGCCAGTCCTGATGAAGAGGTTGGCAGCAAAGTATTAGCTAGTGCTATGTATTTACTGCTGGCTTGGACATTGCGCATGCATGGGCATAAGTCCGCACATGTACATAGAAATGCTAGTAGCATTGAGGGAAGAAACAAAGGGTGCTGGGGAGGGTAAAGAAGATAGCTCTTTGCCAGTGCTCTCCCTAAAGCAACACAATGGATAACAACATCTGTATATGATGATAGCTGACAGGTCCAAGCTCTAAAAAGCCAGACCATAATCGATTCACACATAATGGGGAACTGTGTCTGCAGCTTTGGTTCTCTGATATCTCCAGTAATAGGCATTTATCAAATAGTCTAAATATTTAAATATTTTCATTTTAGGAAGGGATACCCTTAAAACATAGGTAATAGATAGTGGTACACAGACTACCCTGACCTTTACAAAACATCAAATACAAATTTAGGTTTATTATTATTGTTGACTATATTTATAAGCTAAATCAATCATATGTATTAATTATTAATGAGTAAAATGAATAAATAGAAAGTAAATTGCTAAGCAGTAAAGGAATGAACTGTGAACTGCTCTGACAATGAAGAGGTTAATGCTACAAGAAGTACTGTATGGCAAGTGTCAATAAGTACACCACTGTGCCTCCCAGACCTCTTATAGCCGTGTTCCTCCACCTAATAACACAGTAAAGGTCATGTTTATCTTTAAACACTGTGTTTAACACTGGGTTTACAGAACTGGTCACAGACATGTCTGTTTTTAAAAATTACATATTCAGAGTATGTTCCAAGATGTTTGGTAAGGTCACATTTCACTGTCAGGCTGATCACACCACACTTTCATAGCAATAAGAGGGGCTTCACTCAATTCCACAAAGCAATTTGCAGTCCAAAACTAAATGCCAAAATTCCAGAAAATATTTCTTTATAACACATCATTTCTGGCCCAAGACTACATTAATGCTTCTAACTATATATTTTTTTTATAATACAGAGAGATAATCTGAATGACTGAATACAATTTAGCAATTCTAAAACATATAAATAAATAAAATAAACAATAAAAACAAATATAAACAATAATATAAACAAATAAAATAAAATGGCTATTGAGGAATACTGAACCAAAAAACTGTATTATATGAGGCCCATGACATCTTTGAGCTATAAATAGCTTTATAAATAAACTGGAAAGATGGCATTGTGAAACACAAATGAGTAATAGTTAAAATAAATGTTAGTTTAATTCCCCAATACTGTGAAAATGATCATTATTTAAAGATAAATTAGCTTTTTGCTGCTTGGTCAAATTTACAAACATTAAGAAAAGATATTCCTAATACCAAAACAAATGAAAACTCTTTTGAATACAAAAGTTATTATGACTAAGTATGTTACATGTTTACATTGTCCTTTGGAAGCTCTGACCAGCTCATCTGGGGTAACGCAGACCCATTGCTTGTGGGGGTTACTGCAGCCCACTCTATAACACTGGTGCACAGCACATGGTCAGTGTGAAGCAGGACAGATACAGGGACACCCACTCCCTGTGGCTATGGGGGCCCATCACTGCAACTGCAGTGAGACCTTAATGTCTAACAGAATCAGAATGAATGAGCTTCACTTTGATTTGTTATCAGGCTATGCCTGTACTACTATGGAGTCACTAAATATGGGATAGGTAAGGTTGGCAAACACGGAATTAGGGGTTACATTTGTTGCTACAGGCAAGGGAGGTGGAACGTGTTACTATAGATATGATAGGGCAGTATAGTTCACTCTTCCAAAATGTCAGTGGCCTACAAAATGGGTGGGGACAGTCTGCGATGAAGCAAATTTATATATATAAAGCTGAAGTGTGATAAAAAATTATGTCATCATGTTGGAATACTATGATAGTTGGTATGAGCTCTGGGCCTGATTCAGAGCCGCTCGCAAAAAGCATGCGCTCGCTCTGAATCAGGGCATGTGCTTTTATTTTATGTTGCGGCCTCTTGGCCGCTCGCATAGCTGTGGGTTACCACCCACAGCTTATGCAAGTGGCCATGATGATGGTCGCGATGGTCAAGACCATCACGACCATCGGGCTTGCGACGAGACCCTTGCGGTAGGGTCTCGTTGCCACAAGCCCCAGTGGACTTCCTGCACTATTAGAGCAGGAAGTCCACCTACTGCCGCCCACAAACGGCAGGCGTTCCTGCATGAACGCCTCCATTTGCTCAGCCACCCCCCCGCCACGCCTACAAAATGGGGCGAGCTGTCGATCAACATCAACAGCCGCCCCTTTTGTAGTGAGTCCCGGAGTGAGTGATTTTTGCGCTCACTCTGGGGCTCACGCACGCCGCGTATGCGCACTGTGCCACCATCGACCCGCTTGCGAGCGCATTGCGCTTGCGAGCGGGTCTGAATCAGGCACTCTGAACCCTACCAGAGAACTACCAGAGAATTGTGGCATAACACACATCCAGTCTCCAAACACTTTTGTTATATCCCATTCTTATTCAGCACATATCACCTCATGGTGAAAATACAGACATTTGAGAAAATCAACCAACATTATCCACAACCAAAATTATATAACAGTATAGAAAACGGGAAAAAGCCACAATGTTATGTACAGGCAACATTCAGAATGAGAAATACTCTGTAATGGAGAAAATGTTTGGACGTCCCAGACAGTACAAAAGTATAAATGGTAATACTAAGGATAATGCTATAATAAAATATAGTGCTTATAAGAGAAATATATAGATGACAGGAAGTTAGAGATAGAATAAGAGGTGGAGGAGGACAACATCTAGTTGCATCATATAACTTGTCCCATCCTGTTGTTCAGACAAATGGTGTAATAAAGTCATGACCAGCACTTCTTTTTATATTTTTCAATCATACTTCCTTGATGCAAGATATAAAAAGTAGGCAATTATGTAATTAGGTGACCCGGGACCTCGACAAACATCAAACACAACCTGTACCATAGTATGAGGCCACCCTTTGTAAGCAGTTTTATTATAGTATTTATTTTGTTTATATATTATATATATACAATCTTACCAAACAGATGATAATGATCATCATTTTCATACAGTATGTAGGTTGAAACACAGTCATTAACTGAAACAGCTGTTTTGAAGGCTTAAAACTGGGTGAGGAACAGCCAAACTCTGCTACAAAGATGAGGTTGTGGAAGACAGTTTCATGTCACAGGTCATACACCATGGAAAGACTGAGCATAGCAACAAGACACAAAGTAGTTATACTGCATCAGCAACGTCTCTCCCAGGCAAAGATTTCAAAGCAGACTGGGGTTTAAAGATGTGCTATTCTAGATCTTTTAAAGAAGCACAAAGAAATGGGCAATGTTGAGGACCGTAGACACAGTGGATAGCCAAGGAAACTTAGTGCCTCAGATGAAAAACACATCTTGCTTACTTCCCTTAGAAATCGGAAGAGGTCCAGCAGTACCATCAGCTCAGAACTGGCAGAAACCAGTGGGACCCAGGTACACCCATCTACTGTTCGGAGACGTCTTGCCAGAAGTGGTCTTCATGGAAGAATGCGACCAAAAAGCTATATCTTCAATGTGAAAACAAGGCCAAGCGACTCAACTATGCATGAAAGCATAGGAACTGGGGTGCAGAAAAATTAACTGAAGAGACAAACTTGTATATATTTGGCTGTAACAGAAGGCAGTTTGTTCACCGAAGGGCTGGAAAGCAGTACAATAATGAGTGTCTACAGGCAACAGTGTAGCATGGTGGAGGTTTGTTGAAAGTTTGGGAGTGCATTTCAGCAAATAGAGTTTGGGATTTGGTCAGGATTAATGGTGTCCTCAATGCTGAGAAATACAAGCAGGTACATATCCATCATGCAATACCATCAGGGAGGTATCTGATTGGCTCCAAATTTATTCAGCAGCAGGACAATGACCCCAAACATACAGCCAATGGAACTATCTTCAGGATAAAAAAAAACAAGCAGTACTGGAAGTGATGATATGTCCCTCACAGAGCCATGATCTCAATCATCAAGTCTGTCTGGGATTACATGAAGAGACAAAAGGATTTGAGCAAACCTACATCCACAGAAGATCTGTGGTTAGGTCTCCAAGATGTTTGGAACAACCACCCCACCGAGTTCCTTCAAAAACTGTGTGCAAGTGTACCTAGAAGAATTGATGCTGTTTTGAATGCAAAGGGTGGTCACACCAAATATTGATTTGATTTAGATCTCTTCTGTTCATTCACTTTGCATTTTGTTAATTGATAAATATAAACTATTAACACTTCTATTCTTGAAAGCATTCTTAATTTGCAACATTTTCACACCAGCCTAAAACTTATATATATATATATATATATATATATATATATATATATATATATATATATATATATAGCCAGTGTATTGGGTCACGCTCATATCAGTAAATCTCATCATCCAGTGACATCCATACGGGAGTCCAAATACATAGAGCACAGAAATGCAGGCACTCACCAGATTTTTTGAAAAATGCACTAAAAAAATATAGGATTTATTCCATACTTATATCACAGATAGGGCTTAGGGAGGTCTCAACATTACGGTCCACACAGGACCATCCTCAGGAGGCACAACCACGCAACAATAGCATCAGGGCATGTAGCCCACCCACTGGCTTCTTTTGATTGTTTGTTACACTGTTAGTGACGCATCCTGAGGAAAAATTCTTAGGACTTTGAAACGTTGATGATGTATTTAAATCATCATTGTGACAATAAAGACAACACTTTTTCTAATCTGTGACTTGGAGTGCCTCCTTGTTCTTATTCATAAGGACTTTGGATATTGCATTGATCTAAGGAAGGCACCCTATTGTTGTTCATTATATCCAAAGTGCCAGGCTAGCCTGGGATATATATATATATATATATATATATATAGTTATAGAAGCACTGGAGAAGTCTGGGATGGCATATATGTGTGTCCCAGATTCCTATCATATGTGTTTTAAAACCCCAGGAAAAGTCTGTTATGCCAAACAGACCAGAAGTGTCGGCTTTTGGTAAAAGCCGGATAATGGGTCCTAGGGGTGTGGATGTGAGAAGAGAAGGGAGGGCTCCATCCACAGGCCATTTCAGGTGTTGGGCCTTTCAGTCTAAGAGCAGGCTGATTAGTAGTTGCACCTGCAAGTGGTTCATATAGCTGTGTTAATGTTTTGGTTGAGTGTCTCACATACCCTGGGAAGAAACAGACACTGAGGTTTGTTCACAGACACTGTAATATTTGAAAGTGCTGTGTTTGTGTGTGTGGTAAGGCAGTAGGCCCTGCCACTTGTAGAGAGGGAATAACCTGTCTAGTTAGTGCCCAGATGAGCTAGGATTTATTTTTATGTTTTGTTTATTTTGTTGTTTATATTGCACAATAAAACTGGTTCCAACCAGCTTGCATGAAAACCCTGGAATGGTGTGCTGTTTCATGGCTGCTGTGTGTAGGGAGGTGTCCATCTACCCCAGGAGAGGGACCCTTACCCCGACTATATCACAATATATATATATATATATATATATATATATATATATATACATATGAATAAATAAATGAAAATTCGGTGCCAATTATAAAACCACTGAGAGGTTCCAGACAAGGAGAGGGTAAAAAATAAATAGATACATAAAACAAAAGTATTTAAGACAGACACTATTCAATTATAGCTCTATTGCACTCCCCTAATTACCAGAGGGTGTCAGCTCAATTAAAAAGATTGTGCCAGTTGGATCCTGCCACAAAAAAATGTGTTTATAGTGTGAATTTAATATAGAGCGACTAAAAATTGCAAAGTGCCCTATAACATAAATATGTGTTTTTGGAATACTATTAAAGTGCAACAATAATGTGTGTATGTGCAATCATCAGTGCAATATATATGGAACCTGATTTTAATATATACCCAGTTAATAATGAAAAGTATTACAAAGTGTTCTTGGTGCATTTAAAGTGTCATTAGCGCAAAGTGGGGAATACATATATAGAAAAACCCCACAATCATATATACTTTAAAAAAGTAAAAACTATTTATTTCCACAATTTAAACATTTCTGTGCAATAAAGGACTGGACAGACATGCACATAAGAAAATACAAGCTAAAATTGATAAATTAATCAGCAGTGAAAAAAATTAGAGAAAATCCTTTTTTTAAAAAAGCAAAGAAATTAATTTAAGTTTATCTCAGTGTTTTTAGGAGGGTCCAGGAAGGCAAGATGGCACTGTCCCAATGCGTTTAGTCTATTCTGTAGACTTCATCACCAGAGCAGAAAGTGACACTCCAGGCAGGAAAGAGGAACTGCACTGTTGTGACAGTTGCAGGGTGCTAGAATGAAGACTTGTATTATATAATGGTCACTAGGATCCTCTGTGTATTGTATGATGGTCACTAGGACTCTCTGTATTGTATATTAGTCACTTGGATGCTGTCTGGATAGTATGTTACTAATTAGGCAAAGGCAATGAGATTTATGTATATTGTAAATGTATTTGAAAATGGCTTACTATGTAGGGCCCCGTCTCCACGAGGCCACTTTATATTATTTCCAAGGTCACATGTAGGGATCGTTCTTGACATTTAGCAGGCAGAAGAAACTTACCACACTAGTAGATAGTACAATAATATATTTAACTGTATGGCTGTATTTTTTGTAAAGCATTAAAAATGCTCTTTCAATGGTGTTTTAAATGCATATCAAAATAACCAGAAAAACATACAATTACACTGAAATCCATTAGAGTGAACAGGAAATATGTTATACTAGATAGTAGCAACAGTTTAATATATGAATAAATAGATTCTCTCATAAAAAACCGTCAAAGAAGAGAATAATGAGAGCAGGCTAACATGTCCGTGACCTGAGACTGCTTCATTCTGATTATACACATGTGCATATTAATCAAAGATTAATGCTGAAAAATGGAATACAGGAACATGAGTCATACAGTGTTCCTTAATTTATATAACTTCTAATACAGAATAACTGGGGAAAAATAGACTGTTTAAAAAATAAAGTTAATTTTCCTTCACTTGATGGAAAACATTTGACCAGGGGCAATACATTTATTCAATACTTAAGAAAGAAGATTTAGGGGAAATTACATTTCCATTTCTAATTTAATATTATGCAGTTAGCTGGTAAATGTGCAAGGAAGGGAGGTGAGCCTAAAGTCCCTTACCAGCTGGATTTAAGAATCATGCTTTTATTTTACTGCCTGGCAGTGTCTTTTCAACGAGGCGTGCTCCAAATACCCACACTGCCCTGCTGCTCCATATCATGGTATTTGATTTCTGCATAATTATCAAAGCTTGTGAATGCTGCAAAATTCAGCAAAATATTCTAGGGGATAGAAATCATAACCCCTTCTCTCTACTGCCAAGGCTGTGATGGTGAGTGGGTGGGTTCTGCCTCTTTTTTTTTTTTTTTTAGGGAAGGGGGTTTCGGAGGTATTAATATGCTCTGTGTGGGAATGGCCACGTTCCATTCATGACACCGCCATGCCCACATGATGACACTACCACATCTTACAGAGTGTGACTGGATACCGAGGAGGGAGATGTTGGCAGGTACAGTATGTGGCAGTGCATTAAAAATGAGCTGTGTATAAGAATGCCATGCTAATACTATCTCTGCAGAAGCTGTAAACCCTAACCATGACACCAGTACATGAAATCTGCAGAAGCTGTAAACCCTAACCATGACACCAGTACATGAAATCTGCAGAAGCTGTAAACCCTAACCATGACACCAGTACATGAAATCTGCAGAAGCTGTAAACCCTAACCATGACACCAGTACATGAAATCTGCAGAAGCTGTAAACCCTAACCATGACACCAGTACATGAAATCTGCAGAAGCTGTAAACCCTAACCATGACACCAGTACATGAAATCTGCAGAAGCTGTAAACCCTAACCATGACACCAGTACATGAAATCTGCAGAAGCTGTAAACCCTAACCATGACACAAGTACATGAAATCGGCAGAAGCTGTAAACCCTAACCATGACACCAGTACATGAAATCTGCAGAAGCTGTAAACCCTAACCATGACACCAGTACATGAAATCTGCAGAAGCTGTAAACCCTAACCATGACACCAGTACATGAAATCTGCAGAAGCTGTAAACCCTAACCATGACACCAGTACATGAAATCTGCAGAAGCTGTAAACCCTAAGACACCAGTACATGAAATCTGCAGAATAGTGGGCTCAGTAAGAGAACTTAGTAAGAGTGAAGGGCGTGTAATGTTGTTTCTTTACTTCTTAGTAATCCTAAGAGAGGCCCCAAATTGTTTCCTCTCTTACAAAGACTTCCTATGAAAAACAGAAGAGCATCTTCACAAATGCATATATGTGTAATTGCATATGTTGCATCTATTGGTGGTCACCCTTCTGCAACTGTATGCAAATACCGCTACAGAGCCCTTCCATGATATACATCCGTGTATATGAATGTGTAAGGATTGAGACACCCTCTCTCAGCGTCTATAGATGCTACAATACCTCCTGGTGTGTCTTTAGAAGCCACTATCGGTTACACCATGAAAATATGCACCATCCCTATGGCATGTATAGCCTCCAAACTTAACGATTGATCGTTTGAGTCCACAAACACTAAACTGACACACCCATAAGACACTCATAAGACATACCATCTGAGTACATCTGTTTAGCCACCTCCACGTCATCGTCCCATGTTGACATTTTCAAAACACTTCTTTGTGTGTGCGTCTGAAATTGCAAATGTTACTGTACAAACACAATCAGGAGGCTCAACTCTGTGAGCATAGGCACTGCGTGCCACTCAGAATCAGGCCTTTAGTTTGAAGATTCCCTTCCCAGTAAATACAGTAGAGTGACCACAGTAACCAGGATATCAAGCACAAATGCAGACAATGATCTGACACTTGTGCTGTGGGAGATAGATGTTTAAATAAGGAGCCCAATCAAGGAAGGGAGAGCTCATTGGAGCATGGCTAATGGAAAGGAATGCCCCTAGAAATTAATAATAGAGGCTTCGCCAAGATGGCAGCCACCAGAGGCCGAACTGGAGGAAGACGCCAGCAAGATGGTGGTACCCAGTGAGATGCCGCAGGGAAAGGAGTCAGCTGGACACAGCAGAAGGCAAGGAGTGCCGCATAGAGAGCCAGCCCAGTCCCCAACATCACCAGTCACACTGCAGACCCCACAGCGAATGACATACAGAAACAGATTTCAACAAACATTTTTAAGATTTATGGTTTCTTTTTTTTATGAAACACACAATTATGGTTTCTTTAGAAAAAAAATAGATACCCTAACAACAGTATATCCCAAGATTGCAGTGCCTCGTGTATAAATTCACACCACAACTATATTCATTATTAAATGGTATAAAGTTACCAATGATATCACTTTTGTTTTACTCTAAGGGAGCTGTTCTGCATTTCTTATTCCATTATCCCAATTGTAGAATGTGGAGTCATTGTGGTTTCCAATACCAAGTTTGATGTGTTTGGCTCTAGTTGATTGTTAACCCTATTTAAGCACCACAATTAGCAGCACATGACCTATACTGTATCTCTGAGAAAGTTTGTTTCAATTGAAATGCATTGGATGATTCAGTGCATCTATTTGGACACCATCATCTAGAAAGAACTATGGCAACTAGAAGCTCCCACTCTTCTGAGAGTAGTCTGTAACAGCTGTAACATTCTGGCAAACTACTGTATGTCTGTTGATATGCAATATGATGATTTTTAAATGTATTAGTTTTTAACCTATTATTCTACATCAGTGGTTCTCAACCTCAAGCCTCACGTGTTTCCAATATATTATTAGGTCTATAAGTGGAAGTAGGTGGAATAATTATTGACCCAACAAAATAGATGAACTCAAAGAAATTCAGAAAACATGACCTGTTGGTGGTGGTTGAGGACTGAAGTTGAGAACCACTGTCAATCTCTATATATTATTGTGTGGTCACTCCTGCACTTATCTTTGTTGGCTGCAGTTTGTGGTCAGCTTAGGAAAGTGGCCATTGGACAATTTCATGATATTTCAAAGTAAGGGACATTAACAAAGACAACAGCACAAACTTAGACACAGCAATGTATCAGGGTAAAAGTCTAAAAATGTGTTTCATTTGCTTATAAAAACATTTGTGAACACTGATGCAAGGTGTAGAGGGCCTGATTCAGAGCCGGACGCTCTGACCAGAGTGCTCGCTCTGAATCAGGGCCCTCCTACCTAAAATTGGAGCGGCCTCCTGGCCGCTCGCATAGCTGTGGGTGACCACCCACAGCTTATGCGAGCGGCCAAAAAGATGGTCGCGATGGTCAAGACCATCGCGACCATCGGGCTTGCGACGAGACCCTGCGGTAGGGTCTCGCTGCCGCAAGCCCAGGAGTGCTTTTGGCTCTATCAGAGCCAAAAGCACTCCCACTGACATCACTAGTGATGTCAGTGGGGCCGGCCCCAGACGGTAGGCATTCCCATGGGAACGCCTCCGTCTGGGCAGCAACGCCCCCGGCATGCCCACCAAAGGGGGCGTGCTGTCAATCACCATCGACAGCACGCCCTCTTTGGTGCGAGACCCATAACAACAGCTAGGCCGTCGCTATGCGGGTCTCGCGCATGCGCACAATGGAGCTCCCTCCGTCGTGCGCATGCACACTAGGGCACCATCGACCCGCTTGCGAGCGCTCAGCACTCACGAGCGGGTCTGAATCAGGCCCAGAATCTGTTAATTCTTGAGCTAACTTCAACCACTCAGACCCTGTGACCGAAATTAAACAACTTGCCTAAACAACCATGCTTGTACAAGAGACCTAGGTGAAATGGTCTAGGAGAAGGGGGGTGTACTGCATCATTATGTCAAAAACAGTGTACACAGCGGGAATTATATAATGATGATGAGCATGATGTGAAAAGCTAACAAAAATTATTCACTTCATGTCTCAAAAGAAACACTGCAATTTCTTATAATCAACAAACAGAAAATTCTCCATTGTAAAGACAGAGAAAACAATGTTTTGAGAAATAATGTCTTTGTGCAAATTTGGTGCAAAAGCTAGATTTGCATATTTACATGTGATAGTAGGCTGTACATTTACTTTTCTAATAATAAAGAAATATATGTTCCACATTTTAAATAATTGTATATATTGTTCTGAAATTATAAGGACGATAGATTAAACCAGACATGTCAAACTAATAGCCCAATGCCCTATAGTGAAGCCCAAACACCTATCCACGATTCCAAGGCCTGTACCACGCTAGTTCCAAAAAGGCTCCAGTGATGTCACTGCCAGTGCATCATTGGCTATGCCAGCCCTCTCTGTCGTTCCTCCCCCAGCCTGCCCCTCTGCCCACTTCCTCTGATTGTTCCTTCTAGCCGTGGGTGCCAGTGGTGGAGACAAGTGTGATAAAGCTGAATGTAAGATGGACAGGCATAAGGGGGCTTTGGGTATAAATAAGTGCATGAGCAGGCTCTGAGCAAACATAAGGGCATGCGGGGGCTGTGGGCAAAATTAAGGCATACAATGGGGCATATAATGGGGCATGAGGGCATTCTGGGCTGGAATATATGGACACGAGGGGACTCTGGGCTGGAATAAATGAGCATGAAGGGACTATTTATTAGAGTGGTAAGAAAATGGCTTGAAATCTGACAAACAAAATGGCTGTTAAACTACTGTGGATTTGGCCATGCCTCCTTGTTTGCCCCGTGTCCAGTAATCTGTTCCCCAAAATGTATGTCCCCTAATTTGGCCCCAAGGAGAAAGCAAGTTCGACATGGCTGGATTAAACCATTCATTTTTACACCTATAAAACTAAGCCTACTGTCATGGTTTCCATTTGATACAATTTAGAAGTTATTCTGCAGTCAGATTTTTTTTTTTTTAATTACATAAAATTGTAACTATGGACATTACATTTTAAAAATAACATAACTCCCTAAACAAAGTCACAAAAAGATAGAGCATAATAAAATTCTATATCCCTGATAAGACATATTAGACTTGCTGTGGCCCAGTTTCTAAAAGGATTTAAAAAAAATAATAATAATATATATATATATATTTACAGTGCAGCACGGACGGGCACTCTCCTTCAGTGACTCATCAACTCCGGTGCCCTCAGATATATATATAGCTTTTCTTTGTACTAATATTTGAGTAGAACATACTCAGAGCTGGAAACATTTTGTCCAATAGTAAAAACCATTTAGCACAAGCTAAAAGCTCATCTTTAGCCTTGTGTTTCTCATTACAAACCTGTAATATATTTAACATATTTTGTTTTTATGAAAAACTCTCCTTCTATGACCATTCTATCTATACAGGAAAGTAAGCTGACTAAAAGGAAATGAGCATTACAGTTCCTTCCGAATGTACAAAACATGCATAAGCACAAGCTTTTCTATTTGTGCAAATGTGCCCAATTTTCTAATTATAGCATTCATAGGTGAGTGGCTATGCCCTGATTCTTGGAACTGTACTCAGATGCAGTCTCCTACTTTTGCAGGATTGCCAGTGGAAAGAAGGAAAATGTTACTTCACAATTTTGTTACTTACAAATGTATGTAAAGAAATAGAATTCTCATCCGAATTGCAGAGGCAAGTATTTTATTGAGGACATTATTGAAGATAAAAAACTAGACATAAAATCACCATAAGATGAGAGACTTGGCTTCTTTTCATTTCGATAATATTTGAATCATATTTTATGGAACGAGTACTCAATTTTAGGATATAGATATATATATATTTTTAGACATATGTAATATACTATGAACATGTGGTTCAGCTGAATTACTTTAATCTAGTTCAATTATTGCTCTTGAGTTGTCCATGATTAACAGAGAATTTTATTGTTTATTTCAGTTATACTTCTAGTATCTATAATATGGATCAGACCATAATGATCACACTATAATGCTTCATACTTATATTGTATTAACTAAAGTTATCCTTAAAACTTTTGACTTGAATGTATACTTGTATTATTTTTGTGGGGGAAGGGGGGTTATGTATTCTAGCAACTTTTAAGCAATGAGAGACATGAGCTAGCTACAGCTTGCTATTGCTATGAGATTGGATATCACTAATTAATTGAGGACATAGGGCCTGATTCAGAGCCGAATGCTCTTTCAGAGAGCTCGCTCTGAATCAGTGCCCTCCCTCTCTTTTTTTAGAGCGGCCTCCTGGTCGCTCGCATATAGCTATAGCGAGCGGCCAAAAAGACCATCGCGACCATCGGGCTTGCGACGAGACCCTTGCGGTAGGGTCTCGTTGCCGCAAGCCCTGGAGTGCTTTTGGCTCTATCAGAGCCAAAAGCACTCCCACTGACATAATTTGTGATGTCAGTGGGGCCGGCCCCAGATGGTAGGCGTTCCCATGGGAACGCCTCCGTCTGTGCAGCAACGCCCGCGGAACGCCCACCAAAGGGGGCGTGCTGTCACTCAACATCGACAGCACGCCCCCTTTGTAGCGAGACCCATAGCAACAGCTTGCCCGTCGCTATGCTGGGCAAATTCACTCACTCCAGGGCTCGCTACAAACGGGGCAGCTGTCGATGTTGACCGACCGCTCGCCGCATTTTGTAGCGGGGTGGGGGGGTAGCTGGAATGCCTGCCGTTTGGGGGGAGGCCCTACTGACATCACGAATCAAACAAAGCACTACATGTATAAATAAATATAAATGTATAAATGTAAAAAAGCATTTCTTTCTATTAGAGCCGGAAGCTCACTGGGGCTTGCGGCAGATGAGACCCTACCACAAGGGTCTCGTCACAAGCCCGATGGTCGCGACCATCACCAGGTCACCCACAGCTTAGCGAGCAGCCAGGAGGCCGGACTCCAAAAAAAAAAAAAAACGCCCTTCAGACCAGCGAGTGGGTCTGAATCAGGGACATTGTACAAAAGCCTGCAGGGAAAGATAATAGTCTGTATAGATGTGACCACATACACATATCCTCAATCGCACTAAATAGCTCTGATTAACGCACCACAGACTTTGCTACTTAGCCACACAAAAATAAGTAATCCTAAGGGCTCTATACATCATCACTTAATTTCTACAAAAGTGAAAATTACGTTTTTCACCTATTTTTGTGGAAATTAAGTGTCAGTGTTATTCATCAAACATGTAACGTAGGAGATATCACAGATATCTCCTGGTTACAATTTTCCACCAATGATTTCCACAGTCCACATACTTTAGTATGTGGCAGAGCCGGATTTAGACCTCATGGGGCCCTAGGCAAGATACCAGTTTAGGGCCCCCCTCGATCAAACAATCCATAGTACTTTATTTGCATTCCTGATTCATGCAAAGCATCCCTACCCTAATCCTGACCCTAACTCAACCCTAAGCTCATACCTGACCCTAACCATAACCTCTAACCCTAATATCCTAACCGCTAAACCCTACACCATCCCTAATACCCCATCTCAAACATCTAACCTGACCCTAACCCAAACTTTTACACCATCCCCAATACCTTATCCCTAGTGCCATAACCCAAACTAAACCTAATACCATAAGGTTTTACTCCTCAGTGCTAAGGATTAGAAGGTAGCTGCGAGGTGGCATCTGCAGCGGGGGTTGTGGTGTGGCCATGCCCAGTATAGTGTGTGACTGTGCTCAGCTGAGTACAATGATGGGGATGAGTCAACACCATTACACCCCTGCCCCCCCCTTTTTATTAATGTACACTATAGGATTTATTTTTTTAATGGTAGGTGGGGAGTGGACAGGAAAGCATTATAGTACAAGTATATTACAAGTACCTAACATGAAAATACCATCATCCTGGATTGATGTACTAATAATACTAACAATATCATGATCATCATAATGTATATTGCTATATGCTTGTAATATAAGGCAGTCCTGTCCACTTCCCAGACCCCATCTACCATAAAAATAAAACTACATAACTCAATCTATATTAGAGTAGTTGAGAATAGCACAGTACTTGACCCTACCTGCCTGGCTGCTGTGATTCCCTGAGATATGGATCCTCAGTCACTGTCTCACTCAGCCAGACTCTGTCTTGGCCTGTCCCTCTGCTCCTCGCTGGGTGCCACCGGTGCATGCTGCTGGTGGCAAGCTGCAAGCCTGGCAGTCAGTGGCAGAGGCTGCTGTGCTGGGGGTGGGCTGGAACTAGATGGGGCTGGTCAGATAACCCGGTGACCCTCCTCCTCCCTCTTATGCACAGTTACTCTTTGACAATGCAGACAGCGGCGCCACAGCGGGACTCTATAAGCGGGTCCTCGTGACATCATGATGTCATGCGGTACTCGTACAGTGCTCCTCTGGGAGCATTTTGACCGGCCAGATTTCTTGAGGAAAAGGGGCCCGTCTAGGGCCCCGCGAGTCAAAAGGGGCCCATCCGCGGGCCACTTGGGACTCGCAGGGCCCTAGGCGAGCGCCTAGGTTGCCTTGTGGGAAATACGGGCCTGGTATGGGGGATATGGAAAATATGTAATTCATGATGTTCCAAAAAAGCATTTCTTTCGGATCTTGAGAGTTATGCTGTATGCCACCCTGAGAAGGCGTACAGCACCAGATATAGCAGAGGGATACCTTAATGAAGCTCCCTCCCGGCTCCATGGGCAGTCATCCTGTGAGCCGGGGCCAAGGGAGAGGGCCTAGAAGTGGGGACTATGGAAATTATCAGAGGACAATTGTGACCATGAGATATCAGTGATATCTCCAGCATTACCGGAATGATGAATTACCCTGACGCTTAATTTCTACAATAATAATTTTCACCTACTTCTGTAGAAATTAAGTGATGATAAATAATACCCTATAAGCAAAGTAAGATGCAAAATTGAGGCAAATTGGAAAATTGAGAAAAAAGAAAACAATCTAGACCTGCGCCATGCATCTTTATGCTTAATCTGCAACCTTGTACCAATTCCTTTGCTACAAAAATAATAATCATAAGTACCTTGTACTCTATAAGCAATGTAAAATGAAAAATAAAGGAAAAAGTGGCACAACTGAGGAAAAGTATGCGGTCTATGGGCCTGATTCAGAGCCGCTCGTAAGCGGCCGCTCGCTCGCTCCGAGCGATGTTTGCCCAACTGCGCATGCGTACGGATCGTTATACGATGCGCGAACCAGTCAGTGCGGTCGAAATTCATGTGCTCGCAAAATAGCAAATGTCTGATAATTTGAGTGACAGAATGAGGCGTATGTGGGTGGTAACAGGGGAAGGTGCTTGAAAACGGGGAGTGGAGATCCGAACGCAGGCGTGCTTAAAGGTCAAAATGGGCGTTTTATGGGTGTGCATAATTAAAACAGCAGCGTCATTGACCACGTCACTGGGTTATTTTATAGCCAGAACTGCTCGCAAGATTGTGGTAGCAAAAACCAACCACAAGAATAGCGAGCAGTTCATATGGTGGTCAATGTACTCAATTAATCTAATAAATAGCGGACATGACATAGGATGCGAGCAGCCAGGGGGCGTATTTTTTCAAAAAACGACCGCAAGTTTTGTTCACTCAGTCAGACATAGAGGCGTGAACAGACCGCAAAGAGCGAACGGTTCATTTGAATAGCCACCCCCTTTTCCTGAACGACCGTCCGCAAATTGCGTCCGGCTCTGAATCAGGCCCTATGTAAAAGGCAAAAGACAGGTCTGAAACAAGTGACCAGCACCATGCATCATTATCTATGACTTTATATTAATAATTTTGTGCCAAAAAAACTATATATTAATAAGTTTGTGCCAAAAAAACTATATCTAAGTAGCTAGTACACTATTTGCCTAATTCAGAGATGTACGTAAACCTGATGCTTTATATACTTCTCCGTTGTTAGTTGTACTACGCATATGCAGATTGGGTCCTGCATCGTCAGAAAAATTACAGGTGAATGACACTTTGCAGCTGTTTGGAGGTGTGGCGGGGGCGGCTACAGGGAATGTTTTACAAAACTGAGGGGTGTCAGTCCCGTTTTGTAAGGATGCTGAGCTTTACTGTACCTGGCATCATGAAAACACCGGCCATCCTGAGTAACCTGGGGAATACTCAGATGACCGATGTTTACGCAGATGATCCAATTCTACATCTTCAGATGCATAATTGAAGAATAAGTAGCAAAAATGAGCAACCGCTCACAGTGTACCACAGCGGACAAGGAGTAGAACGGGTCCTAACAGGCTTGCCAGTCATTTTAAATCCACTTTATAATCCACAGGGCTCTTACTGGTGGCTACTGTATTTGGTGTGTGGAAGAAGTAGTGGTGACTGCGGAGGCGGAACCCGGTGGAGCTGTTTTTAAGCTATGGCCGGGGATGCTAGAAACGTGTAGATGACTGCCCAGGGTGAGACAGGATGCACTGGGAATCCTGTCCTGCAGTGAGTAGCTGGTGTTTATATTCTCATTGCCTGTTGATTATGTGACCATCCCGCCGGTTGTGCCCTTCTGTTAGATCTTAGGTCTGCTGCCATTCTAATTTATTTGCACTGTGCACAGCTGCTGCACATTTTACTGTGGGGATCTGCTGTTAGTGTTCCTATACCCAGTCTTTGCTTGTCTATATATTCTGAACAATGGGGAAAATAGATCATGTAGCAGCAAGCCATGCCCAGCGGAAATCCTCAAGGCTCCTCTTCTACATTCCCTGCAGCCTTACCACAACATGTTTCAGAGGGATGCTCGTGGGCTCTGCAAGAGTTCAAATTGCAACAGGTACTGAGGTTCACACATGCGCACAAGAACCCTTCATCCATCAGAAGGAGCCAAACAGGGACGGAGGGATCCGATCAGGTCCCTCTTCACAACCACAGAACTCAATCCCATAGGAAAGAGTGGAGGTGTGGGAACAAATGAAATCTGTAGATGGCAAAGGTTCCCACTATCAAGCTCTGAAATGTTGTCTTTTCAGAGCTTGAGCAATTTAGGCTCCCATACTGTTGTGGGGACAGCAGGCTAGATTATTTATTATTATTTATTAACAGTTTCTTATATAGCGCAGCAAATTCCGTTGCGCTTTACAATTTGAATCAACATTATACTGGGTTGTAAAAGACATACTGTACATACATGACATACATAAGGGTAAGAGGGCCCTGCTCGCAAGCTTACAATCTATAGGGAAATAGGTGTTGATACACAAGGAGAGGTGCTACATATTGCAAATTGGTCCAGCCCGATTGCTAGATCTGGACTATAAGGTAAGTAGGAGATATCTGTAACATCTCCAGTGTTACCTTTACAATGATTGGCCCTGATATTTAATTTCTACAAAAGTCAGTGAAAATGTTAGTGCAACAAGTAGCTGAGCTTAAAAGTTTCTTGAGGCATAAGGAATTGTAACTGGAGACTTCCTGTAGAGATCTGGAGAAGACATATTTGAGTGAAGGGTTGGAGTCATCTAGGGTTGCGGGCTAGCTTCTCAAAATCCATGGACAGATCCTCTTAGAAATAGAGCTGCTGGTAGACTTTAATATACGTCCCAACCTAAGTTTGCCTATGCTGATAGGGCAAGGTGTTACCTCGCCTCCCTTGTAAGGGCTGAATAGCCTTCAGCTACTGTGGCTGCTATTGCTGGTTCTATGTCCCTGATCCCTGAAAAAGCTAACATTTTTGTTGTTTTATAAATCTCTATATATGTTCCAGTTGACCTGTAGTCAGGGATCTTTAGACACTATCCCCCTCCCCTCTCTTTCTCCAGATGCTAGGTCCTTTCTAGAGTTCCCACTGACACTGTAGGAGCTGATGCCGCTATTTGCTCCTTCCTCCTTTGGGAGGCAATGCTTCTTGGATTGATGGTGTTCTTTGTGCCTCAATTGTTCGAGTTGCTTAATGGCATGTATGATGGGGGCTTCTTTCCTGGCTTTATGTCTGAGGCGCTCATAATAGTGATTTTTTGCCTAAGCCTGGGATGGACAAGTTGTTCTTGGACTCCTATCAGCCCATATCTATTAGCCCCACTGATGCTAAAAGTTCTCGTTAAAATATTGGCAAGCAGACATAGTAAAGTAATCATGACAATAATCCATCCGGACCAGACAGATTTCATGTCGGGCCAGTCTACCATGGTAGATCTCAGCAGATTGCTTACACAACTGCAGGTCTCTCATTGGAAGAAGCCATCCTTGGTTATTGTCTTGATGGATGCAGCTAAAGCTTTTGAGGAGTGGTTCTTCCTGTGGGAAACCATGCAGAGATTTGGTATGGGCCCGTTCTTTATTCAGTGGGTCCAGCTTTTGTAATCTACCCCTAGGGAAAGTGTATCTATTCATGATCTATTATTCTCCTCTTTAGCTCTGTCAAGGAGTACAAGACAGGGCCATCCACTGTTACCAGCTTTATTTGATATAGCCATTGAACCAATGGCCTGTTTAATATGTACCCACCCAGGCATTAGGGGGATTGTGCTGGTCTGCAGGACAGATACTATTACATTATATGCTGATGATCTCCTGCTATTTCTATCAGATTTTTCTATAACTTTGCCTACTATTCTCCAGTTTATTACTAAATTTGGCACCTTCTCAGGTCCTAATATTAATTAGAATAAATCATCTATTCTCTCTCTCTGAGGCAGAAGCTCTATCCTCTTATGAACCTAACAATGGGTAGATATATTTAAATATTTGGGCATATGGATATCTAATGTTCCTCATGCATATGTTGCTTTGAATATACACCACAACTATCTACCTGAAAGAAAAACATGGGGACCATGCAGGTTTCCTCTTTCCTGGCGGGTCAGGTCAATTTAATTAAAATGATTGTACATTCTAAGCTGCTACATGTCATCCAGCAGTCCCCTGTTTTTTCCCAATGTCACTCTTCTCTAAATTAGATAGCCTGGTGTCTTCTCTGGTTTGGATGGATCGTCGTGCCTGAATACAACTTGTATTTACTAGACCCCAAACTTTAAGGGGTCTGGCCTTGTCACACTTTATATTATTATTATTATTATTATTATTATAGTGCACAACTGCCAAATCTCTGGCCATGGGTGCAAGACATACTGCTGATCCCTTGTATGTCCTACTGGTAGATTGGGTGTTTTCAGGTCATTCCCCTCTTCAAGCATTACTAAGTGGATGGGAGCATGGGTCAGGTACCCTTTATTCTCGGAATAAGGTCTTTAAACTTCTTAACATCTGGGGAATTGAACAAGCCACCCTCCTGTGGGATGCTCATGTAGCGTTCCCGCAAGGCTGTTTTAGCGGGGCGCAGCGCCCTGCCCTCCTTCTGGAGGGCAAAAAGCACCCTGCCCTCCAGGAGGAGGGCAAAAAGCGCCCTGCCCTAACAGCCTGCGGGAGCCGTTCTCACCCGCGGGACGCAGTGTCCCGCGGGTGGAGAAACATGCGGTGACCCGGTCACCACCGGAGAATAGACGCCGGGCGCATGCGCCTGGCATCTATTCTCACTGTCTGCAGGGCTTGGGGGCTGCCCGGCGTGTCCGTAAGTGCCGGGCACGCCCCCAAGAGTGACGAAAAGATAGATAAGAGCAGCTACTGCTGCATATATAAGAAGGTGAAAAATACATATATATTAAACAAACAATAAAGGTGCTAAAAGTGCAAAAAGGAAAATGTGTTTATAATGTGATGCCCTGAAGCAGCTCAACCAAAGCAATTCAGGGGACCCATGCCCCAAAAAACAACCCATTTTTCACCACCTTATATATGCAGCAGTAGCTGCTCTTATCTATCTTACACTTTCTTACACTTCACCTTCTCTCATTAGTGATGCCCTGGGGTGGCTCAGCTGGGCCTGTTTAGGGGTGTCCTGTGCTCTGGATTTCAACCCCAGTAGGTTAGGGACCTACCCTCAGAGGTTACCTGGGCGCGGTGGGTAGGCCCATAACCATGGCCATAATTATGCTAAAACGTCTATGTATTGCAAAATTCTTTTGCATAATATATTATATATAATTAGTAATGTTGGAGTTGTGCACTTGTACTTTCTTTTCTAGTGTTTGCAACAATAGTCTCCACAGGTAGCACCTCCCATTATATATATATTCAGGGTGTGCAGTCTAGGGCCCCCTTTCTATATACTCTATTTAGTGTGCTCCCATGCACACATGAAGGTTTGAGACGCCTTCAGCCTAGATTAGCACCCCTTCCCCATTGGTTTTAAGCAGGGATTCTGGCATTTTGACTGCACCTTGGTACAAGGCACAATTCTAGGTAAGTCCTAAAAAATGTTATATTGCAGTGCAGATATGGGTTGTTTTTTGGTGCATGGGTCCCCTGAATTGCTTTGGTTGGGCTGCTTCAGGGCATCGCATTATAAACACATTTTCCTTTTTGCACTTTTAACACCTTTATTGTTTGTTTAATATATATGTATTTTTCACCTTCTTATATATGCAGCAGTAGCTGCTCTTATCTATCTTACACTTTCTTACACTTCACCTTCTCTCATTAGAGTGATGCCCTGGGGTGGCTCAGCTGGGCCTGTTTAGGGGTGTCCTGTGCTCTGGATTTCAACCCCAGTAGGTTAGGGACCTACCCTCAGAGGTTACCTGGGCACGGTGGGTAGGCCCATATCATGGCCATGATTATGCTAAAACCTCTATGTATTGCAAAATTCTATTGCATAATATATTATATATAATTAATAATGTTGGAGTTGTGCACTTGTACTTTCTTTTCTTGTGTTTGCAACAATAGTCTCCACAGGTAGCACCTCCCATTATATATATATTCAGGGTGTGCAGTCTAGGGCCCCCTTTCTATAATATCTTATTAATACCTGCATGCTTGCAAAGGTCTGCATGGCTCACTCCTGGTTGGTCCCAACAGGGAGTCTATTTGGTGCAATGGGTGTCACCGACCCCAGCGACGCAACTGGGGACAGCTGCTCCAAAAAGCAGCTGTCCACACGACCCCTAACAATGCTACAGAAGTAGCAGTGATATGTGCCCCTGCTGATGCGGCCGACAGAACATGATTATTAAGTGTCCCCATCGGACCCCACATAATGAATGGGCCTGATACTAAAAACATGTGGAAACTGCCGATTTAGCATTTTTAATGGGCCCATAAAGCATAATAAATAGGCCCCATTATCTCTTACCCCAATTGTTGCTCCGTTTGGGTACGAACAGCTGCTGGCATTTCAATCTGCAAAAAGTCCTGGTCCAGCAATCTGCAAATAGTCTAGCAGTTTAGGCTCCCAGGACTTTAGATGGGTTTAGCCGCTAGACGTGGCTAAGCCCTGTCAATTCGGGTCTACAAGTACTATAATTATGGGCGCCCAAACAACTGAATTTCTCCGACGGGCAGCCATTATTTATCGTGGCACTCAAAACAATTGAATTCCCCCCTGTGTCCTGATTTGATCCGATTCAAAGTTGGAAGGTATGCCAGGGAGAGTTAAGTACTGGAAGCAGCCCCATCAGAACAATGAAGTTTTGAGTCTTTACCAAATGCATACCAAAAGACTGTGCTACCCAACACACATCTATACGAAAAGAGGCTCATGCATCCAATGTATTTCTATTTACTTCCAGGAAATCTATTATTATTAAGTGGAATTCCTATTTGCAAAGAATGGGGCCGATTCAATTCAATGCAAATTGAATAGCGCCAGGAGCGAGCTATTCAATTCAGTGAGCTATTTGGGCGGGCTAAGGATTTTTTCTCGCACCCCCAAAGTGCCGGGCGCGCAGCTGTTTTTCTGCTTAGCGCGGCACTAACAGTCGCGCGCCCGGAACTTTGGTCAGAGAATGCTGGGTAACTCACCTTAACACCCCTGTTAAGGCGCAATTCTCCGACCACACAGTGCACTGAATTGAACAGCTCTGGGAGCACGCTCCCGGTGCTATTCAATTCGCGTTTAATTGAATCGCCCTCAATGTCTCAAAATGACTTAGGGCCTGATTCAGACCTGGTCGCCAGCGCTGTGTGCTAGCAACCGGGCCGATGGTGGGCCAGTGCGCATGCGCACAACGGAGCCTGCTCCGTCGCGCGCATGCGTGAGACCCAGATAGCGGCGGGCACTCCATCGCTCCGGGTCTTGTACCAAAGGGGGCGTGTTGTCGATGTTAAGTGACAGCACGCCCCCTTTGATGGGCGGGCCGGGGGAGTGGCTGCCCAAATGGAGGCGTTCCCATGTGAACGCCTCCGTTTGGGGGCGGTCCCACTGACATCACGAGTGATGTCAGTGGGAGAGATTTCCGCTCTGTTAGAGCCGAAATCTCTCTGGGGCTTGCGGCAACGAGACCCTACCACAAGGGTCTCGTCGCAAGCCCGATGGTCGCGATGGTCTTGACCATCGTGACCATCTTTCTGGCCACTCGCTATAGCTGTGGATGGTCACCCACAGCTATGCGAGCGGTCAGGAGGCCGTTCTAAAAAAAAAAAAATAACGACCCTGATTCAGAGCGAGCGCTCTGTCAGAGTGTCCGGCTCTGAATCAGGGCCTTAATTCCCTATTTCCTTTAGTCTTGCATTAACTCTATTACAGTACCTGGCTGCCTTAATAAGGGATAGCAGTAAACATATCATTATGTAATTTATAGTAAACACTGATATGACCAAAACATTAATTATCATTTACTGCTTTAAAGCAGAAAATCTCATTACACAAGGGAAACATATATACAGTCATTAATTGATGTTAATAATTAGTTCATGATGCAGAAAAATACCACGGTTTTCATATCTAAACACACCAAATGAAATCACTCCAATGCTGCTGTTTATAAACTCTAGATCTTCACAAGGAAAATAACACGTCTACGGCTAAGAAATGTGGCAGAAAACTAATTACTTGTTGGTGTGTGCACAAAGCTCACGCTGAGGTCACTCACATATTATAGCAGCCCCAGTCTGGAAGATAGGAACACACACAACCAGCTATAAACAACATCAAGTGAATATCATTATTTTAGTTTTCTTATTAGAAATAATTAAACATTATGCATAGTATAGTTAAAAAATGTAAATGGATAATAAACCATGAGAACAATGCACTGTTAAATAGGAGCAAGGTATTATTTATATTTTATCAATGCAGGTAAAACATAGCCCCAATTTTAAATTGCTGGATTCATTACTTTTTGTAATCTTACAAAGTTGCATCTTCTTGTCTTTTATTTTATAAAGAGGTGCTGATTATAAAATTAAACGATAGAGGATGCCTACCTGCCCGATGGTGCTTCATAAATAACCAGGAAAATGGGGGGAGAGCCATGTCCCCAGCGATTAGTGCATGTGCTATACATTCTGGTACAGTGCCATAGTCTACTCAGCGCATATGCCAGAGAGGGGCCCGCACAGAGGCTGTGCATCATCCCCCTTTTCTTTTAATCCACCCATGCTGTCTGAGTTATCAGGAAAGAGGGGATAATTAATATAGAGGGGCCTATTCATTAACACAAAATTCGATGGAGGTAACTCGCATGGAGTTCTACCTAATTACAGGAGGAATTCATCATTCCTCCTCTCCATAAGTTTCTATTCCGAAAAACTGTCATTTTTGCGATAACAGATTTTCGGGAAATAGATACTTTTCCCTATCTACTCTACCTTACTGCAGCTGTAATCAGTGCTGCGCATGCACCGTTACATCCGTGAAAGCAGCGCTGCCTACAGCTGCGGTAATTGTGGCCCCCCCTCCACCCCCTTTCCGCTCACCTTCCCCGTCCCCTACTTACTTGGCCGCTGCAGCCACCACTTTACTGTGTTCTGCCAGAAGAACACAGTGTCAGCACAGCAGACGGAGCCTGAGAAGCGACCAGAGTGACGGAGGGAGCCAGCGGAGAACCTGCCCAGCTGACAGCAGGTAAGTGTAACCCGCTATACGCCACCTGAGAGTGCCGTATAGTAACACCATCAAATTCCAAAAAATACATAATTTTCGGAATTTGATGAATAGCATAAATTCCATATCCCCATACTAATGTATGGGGAGTGTGGAAATTAACGCAGGCGGACTAAACCAGGAGATATCAGTTATATCTCCTGTGTTGTGTCTTCATGAATACTAAAATAACGGTAATTAAGGAAAATATCCTTAAAAACGTTATTTTAGTGTTGATGAATAGGCCCCAGAGACTGTTACAACAGGGATAAGGATATTGGAATAAACTTTACACTTCTTTAATACCAATACACATCTCCTTTCCTGCAGCCCTTTGTCCTGGGTGTGCATATAGAGACACTTAGGGCTCAATCAAATTAGAAGAGAGTTTGCAAAAGGAAGTTTGTTTCATGAAACACGCATACATCGCACAAATGCACATACATGAGAAATGTGAAATCCGAATAGAAATGGCTTTCGCGGTAGTGTCGGCGGGGGTGCGCAACTTTTTTACAAAATGTGACTTGAGAGAAGTGCCTGAAAAAGTGGGGAAACCACCCTGGAACCCTCAGAAAAGCTACTGAGATAGCCCTGGCTATATAGGGGACTGTTACTGGCCATAAGGAAAGTACTGGAGGCTTTTAAACTGTGTTAAATGGATGATTTTTGTACTTTTTATTAATGGTAGAAAAATTCTAGCAAGCAAGAGTTTTTCATCAAACTATAGCACAGTTTCAAGCATTTTGGGATTCAGACAAATAACTGTATAGTAGTTTGTAATCAGGAGGATACAGTTTACACGTCCGGGCAAATACTGACTCAGTAAATTGTAAAGAAATACCAACAAACAAATTAAATTTAAAGTTGTTTCATCATCACTTCTTTATTTTAATCCTTCACAAGTATAAATGTACAAATGTACCATTAAGTTGTGTATATATAAAAGATGAAAGCTATGTGATTCTCATTTGAAATACCAAATTCTGCCAGCAGGAGGGAAATTTACTTAGCTAATCGAAAAAAAAAGTGACTATAGTAGATGTGCCATTCATTGGATCCAATGGGGTCCCTAATGGCTGATGGTCCCATGCGATTGGGTGTCATGGTGCCTTATTTAGAGTTGTATGCTAACAGCATCGCTGCTGCATCTTTGAATGCAGCATCAATGCTAAAATATGGTAATACCACAGGAGGCGCCTGAGGGAAAAAAAGACACCTTCTGTCGACATCATAGACCCGAGTGATGTGTCTCAAGACGCAGCATCGGATCACCAGTGTGACCATCAGTCTCAGTACTCCCACATTACAGAGGCTACACGCCTCCGTTATGGGGAACGGTCCCCATTGCCACCAGACTCCTGCTCTCAAACAGCCGCAGCCTGTCAATCAGGCTGTGGCATCCAGGGCACTGCAACCGGGGTCATAGTAGCATTGCAGCACATGCACAGTTCACCCATCATTGGACTTGTACACAAGTCTGAATCAGGCCCATATTCTCTCTCTGACAAAGTCACTATTCTTGTATAGAGTAAGTTGACCAATGAGAGTATGTGACACTTACTCATCTGGGATCATGCACATTACACATTTACATTAAGTGCAATTTAGCCTTTTATAATAATTTACTTACATTTTATATATTTTTAAACAGAAATGTATATAATATATAGTATACACATTTATGCAGGACTATACAGAGAATATTTCAATAATTTACATCAATCACTGCCTAACTGGAGCAAGGAACTTTATATTTACTAAAGTGGTAAACAAGGCTTTTATTCAATTAATTCAACATTTTAAAAATCATGTTCTTTTTTTATAATATATTGGAAAGATAATTTAGGCATAAGGATCAATTATACTGGGGTGGAAAATACTGCACTTAATGAATCCCAATCTTGCTAAGTACACTAGTACAGACAGGGAACCTTAAAAGCAAACAGCTTTCTCCAGCTACAGTAGTTACTGCAGAAACAGCATTATGGCCCCCTCCCCACCACATCCAACTGCACCCCAAGGGAAAAACACATTTATATTTAATTGTGTAATAACTAATGTGCTGGTACTTTTCTCCCTACACCTAAAAAACTAGATGGAAATTAGCTCAGCACTAAGGGGCCTATGTATTAATCATCATGGCAGTGCACTTATTAACAGTCAGTATTGCAATGAACTTTAACAAAAATGCCCCTTTGATGTGTTAAGTATGCTTTCTGGAGTTTGGTACATAGGAGTCAGACAATAGTTGATAATAATGGGGACTGCGGTTTGCAATGCTAATTAGACTTCTGCAGGAGATTTAGGTGGAATCTGCTGCATAGCGGGGTAACACAAAATCATGCAGAAACTGCAGTTTCTACATAATTATACGGGAACAAAAAACCAATAAATAGGACAATAATCTTTTTTAAGTAGGGTGTATATGATAAAGAAGATCTTCAATACATACAGTACAAAACATTTGTTTTAAAAACCATATTATTTTGAACAATTACTGCAGCACTCATGCCTAGTTTCTTCACACCTTCACTGCTGAAATCCTGTAGCTCCTCTCCGGTGCACAGTCTAATCAGACGGGCTAGAGTCTGACTGAGTTGCACAGCTGTGCAACATGAAGGGGGTGAGACTGTCTGTACCTGCCACCGCTTTTGAACACCGTGCCTGCTACCCATGGGCTGTGTGACCTCCATGATGTCATGCAGTCGTGGCACCCATTATGGGTCAGGGCCTTGGCAGTGCCTGAGCCAGAAGATGAGGCCAACGCTGCCTGGGTGAGGAGTTTACTGTAGGGACTGACGCTGACGGTTTGTGCCAGTCGTTGGTCCTGGTGGCAGGGGCCGCACTGCACCCCCTATGGGTTGGCACCCTTGTGTGGCCACTTCGCTCGAGCGGCCCTCAAGCTGACCCTGAGCAGCATGAACTAATGATCTCCTTGTTACGGTGGTGTTAGTTCAGGATTTGATGGTAACATTTCTGCAAATGAAGTTGAATGACACATAATTCATGTATGATAACTAAATGGATAAAACAACTTCACCTTTGGATGTTTCCACAGATAGTTTAGAATTGTAATTAGTAAAATAGGTAGTTCAGAAGTGGGAGGCCAGACCCCTACTGTAGTTCCTGTAATGAAATCCATAGGGTCGACTCTCACATTGTTAAGCTATTGTTCCATGCTTTTAATGTGTTCATGGAGCTGGGTTGGAAGCAGGACAAGTTTGATAAGCGGTGGAGATACCAGGTCCAACTCAGTGGAAATTGATTTATTCTGTGACTTAGATGTAGAGTGAAACACTGTCTGGTCTCCAATTACCAATATATTCATAAGCATCTACTGTGTTTACAGTGAATGTGTGTATGTGTGTGTGTACGTGTGTGTGTGTGTGCGTGCGTGCGTGTGAGCGCGAGTCTCGGAAACAAAAAGAAATCTGTTAAATAATTTCAGAAATGAATAAAATAAGCATAATTAGACTTGTCCAAAGTATGGAAGCTACTTTATATTTTGTACTATAACTTTAGGCGAGTACAGATACATTTCTTTCATAGAAAAAAAGTACTATATATATTTATTTTTAATTATTTCTACTCAAAGTAAAGGTGTCTGTCAATTACTAACTATTTGGCAGTGTGTTTTTCTGCAAATGAATGACAGTTACCTCAATTTAGGTTCTGCTGATTCATCTATTTACATTGGACATGAATGTGATCTGATTTACAAAGCATATTATGCATATGGTGGGTGCTTTACATTCATTTAATGCCACTTTACGGCAGAAAAAATGTATTGCATATTATTTCAACATTGTGTTTCAGGAAATACACTTGACATGATGCAATTTACTTACATAAATCAGCATCAACACAAGAAAGATTAACAAAATAACATCAGAAGACAATGTGATATATGCTATGTTAGTGTATACATAGTTTCTAAAATGCAGACTAATGTGGTGTCCATAACATAGTGCATCACTGAGTCCTCTTCAACTCTTCCTTAATGAAAAATACAATTAAAATAAAGAAAATTATATAATAATAGTTGTCCAGTTTAAGACAAAGTAACACTAAAGAGTGAAAATCTCAGGTTGGGAGAAGAAAAATGTTCTAATATTTTGCACAAAATATTCACCACATTCCACATGTTGCTGGCAGAATTGAACTTTAAGCATTCCCAACCCTATCCAAACATTACCACACAAGAGAATAAAATGACTGTCATCATCCCAGCTTTAGTCATATTTTATAAATTCTGTGGAACCTGAAGATTGTACTGCACCTCACGGAGTCAGACTGGCCCACAGAGGTACAGGGAAATTCCCCGATGGGCCCCATTGCTTGAGGGCCCTCTCCCTCCTCTAATGTCAGGTTTCAGACTGTGTACTCAAATTATACATTGTTACTCTAGAAAGTTAGATATCTAGTATAGCAGGAACATGGATGAACATGACCGCTTGATTTGTTTCTATAGAAGCTACACCAAGATTCACCCCCTTGCTAATCAAATTTAGTGGTTGGGTTAACAGATATGTTTTCGTGGTGTAAAAAAACTAGATTTTTTTTTTGCAATTTCATGTACAGTATTTGGCTTTTACTAAGCCTAATGCAGTTCTCATTGAGTTTTAGGCACTGGCAGTTGTGTATGGGGGTCCCCTATCATATGTAGAGTGCATTAATGTGTTATATATAGACATGATCACCGTAAGGTGCTTCATTATTACACAGTTTACATTATACTGCATTCCCAGGACTATGGGGTATACACTACAGCATACTTACCTACTTTGCTGGGCAGCTTTCCGGGAGCAGCAGGAGGGGACCTGCTGCTCTCCTCTTCGGGGGGCGGGGCCAGACGATAGACAGCATTAGGCCCCACCCCCTTTACAGAAAACCCCCGTGATTCGCGGGTCCGTGAGGAGGGGCGGGGCTAAATGACGCGATTTGCCTAATTTAGCCCCGCCCCTTCCCGACGGACCCGATAATCTCAGGTAAAATCTCCCCATCCTGCCCACTTCACTAGGAAGTGGGCGGGATGCGGGAGATATGCCTACTCTTCCGGGATCGCGGGGGGTTACCCGAAAAATCGGGAGCCTCCCGCGATTCCCGGGAGAGTAGGCATGTATGCACTACAGTGCATTGCTGTTATCAATCTGGTACTTTATTATGCATGCACCTTCAATATATAACATACATGTCTACTCCCCCAAAGTTGTGGGAGGCTCCCGACTTTCTGGGTAACCCCCAGCAGCCAGAGAGAGTGATTGCTGCACTAGTATTATTTCAATTATTAGTATTTAGCTAGGAAAACCCCATATTATCCTATAAAGTACTGTACATATATTCCAAAGATTACCATAGTACAGTCACTATGCTGGGGGTGCAACCTACTGACAACTAATATGTATACGAATTGAAAGGATAGAACAGAGATGTACTTGGTTGTGGCGTCCTAAATACATTTTTAAAACATAATTTTTATTTTTCAATATATAAAATTACATATGTATATTAACAAAAGCAAAACAATTAAAAGAAACACATTGTTCCTAGACATGAGAGTACATACATTGTGTTGACATAACATATACAAAAATAAAATGTGTTTTAAAACAAAAGTCCCGTTGTGTGTTTTAATTTATTATTTCCAATAAATGTGCTTTATTCATATATCCATGTGTATTGTTTAGCTGCATATAAGGATACAACCATCTAGGAAAGGGGTTCCCAACCACGGTCCTCAAGGCATACTAACAGTCCAGGCTTTAAGGATAGCCATAGCTGAGCACAGGTGACTTAATTTGTACCTCAGTCATTTTGATTTAACCATCTGTGCTTAAGCATGGATATCACTAAAACCAGGACTGTTAGTATGCCTTGATGACCGAGGTTGGGAATAACTGATCTAGGATATAGTGTTATCCTACTGGATTTTTTTAGCTACAACTATATTATGTGAAACGCACTTACTGATAAGTATGTGATGATATTAGCAGGCAAGCGGTTAATGTGAGAATGGTACGATACTGAACGCTGATGCTATACAAGCATTCTACATTTAAGCCCAATATCCCTCATTCCCTTATTGCATAACAACATCCCACCCCTCTTTTTTTTGTTAAGTGTACAGACCAATAAACGGATACACTAGACAATCAGGCTGAACCTATAAACCTAAAATAGACACAGACAGCCCGTGTATCATTTTTTGGTTATGATACTTATGTTACTAGGATAACTTGCAACATAGTGAACAATAGAAGTTCCATTTCTTTGTTTGAGTCTAAAGGTGCCTACACACATATTTTACACGATTTGGCCAATTTCGACGAATCGTGACAACAAATCGTGTAAAATATGCCCAAATGTCCACTCACGATCACGATGCCAATGCACGTCCCCACTCGTTGTATATCGCATCTATAGATCTGCCGTGCTGTAGGGCAGATTTGCCAATCCAGGACACGATGTGGTGCTGATCATCGTGCATTGTGGAATTTGATGGACAGGACTCTGTACCCGCCCAAACGCCATCTTGTGCAGCATCGTGGATAGACGGATGCACGATTGTGCCTGCACACCTGAAGTCTGGATTTCTGCACTTTGGTGAGTATTGGTACTGTATTGATGCAACCCCACTGCCCACCAATGTGTGCCACCCACCTGTAAATGCATGACCCAGCCACCACCCACCAAAATGAGGCGGGCAGTGGCTGGGTCATGCATTAACCTCCCATGTCCACCAATGTGTGCCACCCACCAATGTGTGCCACCCACGTATAAATGCATGACCCAGCCACCGCCCACCGAAATGAGGCAGGCAGTGGCTGAGTCATGCATTAACCTCCCAAGTCCACCAAAGTGCGCCACCCACCTACCCACTCACTGCCCACAAATGTCACAGCCACCTAATACCTAGAAAATATGAAAACACTACAAATATATTAAAATTTAATAAACAAATATGTTACAACAAGATAAACAAATACATTGCAACAACATAAACAATTCTATTACATTAACATAAAAAATATTTCAACAGCATAAACAAATATATTACCTTATGTTGCTGTAATATATTTGTTTATGATGTTGTAATATAACACCATAAACAAATGTATTGAAACAACATAAACAAATAAATTGCAACAACATAAACAAATCTATTACATCAGCATTTCAAATATATTAAAAACCTGCAAAGAAAAACATATTAAAATACAATAAAAAACACTTTAAAATCATGTAAAAAAAACATATTACCATACAATTAAAAACACATTACATTCCTGTAAAAAACATATTAAAACATCCTTAAAACTGTACAAATAAACAACATTAAAAATCACAAACAATTTACAATTATAGCTAAAAATTTATATGTCCTTATTTTTTATTCTTCCTAGTAATGTCTATGGATAGTGAGCACGAGTTTGTGACAGGATTCCTCGAGATCCTACAGTCCAAAGAATGTCTATGGCAGATAAGCTTTATAATAAGTCTCAGAAATTGGCAGCTTTGGAGGTATTGTTGGAGTACACAAAAAAGTTAATTGCGGATGCTATCCTGAAAACAGTCCACCAGAAAATCCAGAACCTGCGTACGGTCTACGTCAAGGAGAAGAAGAAAATGGACGATTCAAAAAGCTCCAGAGCAGGCACCGACGATGTGTATCATCCAACGCTGTGTTACTATCACTTGATAAACTTCAACAGCGATCAGGAGCCAAAACACCAGTCTGTCGTCCTGATGGCCGAGCAAGAGGGAGAAGAGGCGGCAGTAGTGAGTGGACCAATCTGAGGAAGTTTGGTAAGTAAAGACAAAGGGTCTCATTCAGACCCGCTCGCGAGCGATGAGCACTCGCAAGCGGGTCGATGTTTCCCAAATGCGCGTGCGCACAACGGAGGCGCCTCTGTCGTGCGCATGCGCGAGACCCGAATAACGACGGGGTGGCCGTTGTTATGGGTCTCGCACCAAAGGGGGCGTGCTGTCGATGGTGATTGACAGCACGCCCCCTTTGGAGGGCGTGCCGGGGGCGTGGCTGCCCAGACAGAGGCGTTCCCATGGGAACGCCTACCATCTGGGGCCGGCCCCACTGACATCACTAGTGATGTCAGTGGGAGTGATTTTGGCTCTGATAGAGCCAAAATCACTCCAGGGCTTGCGGCAATGAGACCCTACCACAAGGGTCTCGTCGCAAGCCCGATGATCGCGATTGTCTTGACCATCGCAACCATCATCATGGATGCTCGCATAAGCTGTGGGTGGTAACCCACAGCTATGCGAGCGTCCAAGAGGCCGCCTCGTTAGGGTTAGGGTTAACATTAACATTCAGAGCGGGCGCTCGTTCAGAGCGTCCGGCTCTGAATCACCCCCACAGTTCATAAACCAAACATTTTGTATCAATCCCAATTGTCCACTATGGTCAGTTATCTCACAGACAGTCCTCCTGCCATGGCACAGCACCTGGTCCGTTGAAATAGGCCATATACTCCTCCCTCACTTCTTTGGCACGTGCGGTTGATGTTGTTGGAATTGGAGGTGCAGACACTGATGTAAACTGGGCAGTATCCTCCAGATGTCCTGCATCTTCTGGTCTAGCTGTGACTGGTCATCGTTGTGTAGTTTTTCTTCGCAAAAATGTATGCAGCACACAGCACGCCATCACGACCCAGTTTATCTTGTCCACAAGTAGGTTTATGGTGGTGTGGAAAATGCATAAATTATTGCTGAGTATTCCAAGCGCATTTTCCACAATCCGCCTTGCCCGGGATAGACGATAGTTGTAGATCTTCTTCTGTCTGGTCAGGCCCCTCTGCGGAAATGGCTTCATCACATGTTCATGTAAAGCAAAAGCCTTGTCTGCAACAAAAACATAATTGATTTGTCCCATCCAGTGATGGCAAGTTGAGGGTTTTGTTGGTGAGTCTCTGGTAGAATGTCGTCTGTTTGAAGGACCCACCATCCGAAGCACGGCCATTCTTGCCAACATCCACAAACTAAAAAATCATAGTTTGCATTCACCACTGCCATGAGAACAATGCTGAAGAAGCCTTTATAGTTGTAGTAATATGATCCAGTGTTGGCAGGTTGGTGGATGCGTTTGTGTTTTCCATCGATGGCTCCACCGAAGTTAGGGAAATTGCAACGTTGTTCTAACTCTTTAGCAATGCTCTTCCACTAATCCACTGTGATTGGAAACTAGAAAAACAGTACAAAATGGGTTAAAACATGATTATAATATTGTTTCTCCATTTTTTTTCCTATATAGATTCACACCCAAGAGTCGGACATGTCCTCCACGCCGGACCGAAGTTTGATCGTGGACAGCGAGGTGGATACTTCTTCCCCAGTGCCAACAACCATTCAACCCCCTCCATCATGTTCCGCACATCCCCAAAGAAAAAAGAAAAGGCAGGGGAAAAAGCAGCAGGAGCACCAGCATACAGAGCAGGAGAACATATTTCTGCAACAAGCGGAACGCATCCTGCAAAAACAGCCGGATGACATTGATGATTTCACAGCACATATCAATAGTAGAATGCGTAAAATGGATGACCCAACAAAGATACATTTCCAAAGGCTCGTATATGAGCTATTAATAAGGTCACTAAATAGTAATTTACATGGGTCAACTTACATTGCAGACCCAGTTCTGTTACTGTTACTCCCCCACCCAGTACCCCACCCACAAAGCCAGACTATTTATACTGCTCTGCTGGAGGCAGAGGATGATTTGCCCTGTTATTCGTAAATGTTAGGTATTTTTTTTTATTATTGTTGCCTGTACTATCACCAAATTTTATCACTCCCAATAGGTGCTGTATGCTATACGGTGGTGATGATGCTGATTGGACAAGGTCACTACACACATGGCGCAAGTACAGATTGATGGAAGCCAGGGCAACAATCTGTACTTGTGCCATGTGTGTATTGGCCTGTTCAAACTAGTGTCTGACCCACCGTATAACATACAGCAGCCTACCTATAGGGATTGATAAAATTTGGTGATAATGCTGTTATCTACATCTTATATACATAATGTAAAAAAGATATTTAAAAAAACCCTCAAAAATGTTTTATTCAATACTGTTCAGTGTTGTTGGCACAGTCGTGTTAATGCAGCCTTATTGGCTGTCAACACAGTTATATAAAGAGTTAAAATAAAAAAATAAAAAATATTTCACAAGAAACAAATGTGTAGTGTATTTTTTTTCCTTACCTTGCAAAACTGGTACTACAGCACTTTAACGATAATCTTGCAGGTCTCTGAGATGATGACGCTCAAGGAGAGGGGAAATGAGGGTCCCAAACTTCAGGTCTTCCAGTGACCTTCCTGTAGCCAGGTACCTCAGGGTAGCCACCAGTCTCTCTTCAGCAGGGATTGCCCTCCGCAACTTTGTGTCGTGCCTCTGGATGTGGGGGATCACCATACTCAGAAACTCCTGGACAGTGGCATCATCCATGCGCATGTAGTTGCGGTAGTTGTCTGGGTTGTTCTCCTTGATCTCCCATCAGCAGGGACATGTGAGAGTGAGTATCCCTTTGCAGCAGCCACTCCTTGGTCCAGCATGCTCTTATCCTCCTTCACTGGGCCCTCTCCTGGATCACCTTGACCCAAGCTTGGACAACCAATACTTTATACTGATAGGGATGCATCAGCACAAAATTCAGGAACAGGATAGAATGCAGGTAGCACACACTTGCAGGTAGAACACACTTTATAAAAGGCAAGTCAAATACAAAGCAGAGCACAGTAGCAATGTACAGGGTTCAGCAGGTATACACCTAGCCTAACTAGTAGCAGAGCAGAATGTGCACAGGGTTAAAATGGTGCATGCTTTTTATACCTCCTAGCTAGCCCCACCCATTATTAAAATTTCCCACCAATCGTAAAGATCCTCATGTGTTGTTTGGAAGACTCACAATCTATCGTGCACGATCTCACCATTTGGACTTCCAACATGTTGCAGGATAGATCATTAGATCGTGAATCAAATTGGCAGCTTTCTAGACCTAATCGTGCTTACGACTGTCAGGGAGCTCCCGGGGATAGTTCAGGGGAAATCGTACACGATGTTGGATCGTGAGCACATCGCTATGTGTGTAGGCACCATAAGAACTTAAAGCACTTATATTTGTATGATAGAAAGTAGATAACTCGATATAATTGCTTGATTTTCTCTCCCACTTGGAACTATATATAACTAGGATGGAATTATTTTGCAGTTGCTAATATACATATATAATTTTATATATTGAAAAATAAAAGTTATGTTTTAAAAATGTATAGTGCGCCACAACCAAGGACAACTCTGGGCCTGATTCAGAGTTGAACGCTCTGACCAGAGCGCTCGCTCTGAATCAGGGCCCTCCTCCATGAAAATGGAGCGTCCTCCTGGACGCTCGCATATCTGTGGGTGACCACCCACAGCTTATGCGAGCGTCCATTATGATGGTCGCGATGGTCAAGACCATCGCGACCATCTGGCTTGCGACGGAGACCCTGTGGTAGGGTCTCGCTGCCGCAAGCCCTTGAGTGATTTTGGCTCTATCAGAGCCAAAATCACTCCCACTGACATCACTAGTGATGTCAGTGGGGCCGGCTTCAGACGGTAGGCGTTCCCATGGGAACGTCTCCGTCTGGCAGCCACGCCCCCGGCACGCCTCCCAAAGGGGGCGTGCTGTCAATCAACATCGACAGCACGTCCCCTTTGGTGCGAGACCCGGAGCGACGGAGAGCCCGTCGCTATCCGGGTCTCGCGCATGCGCACCTCCCTCCGTCATGCGCATGCGCAGTGGGGCAACATCGACCCGCTTGCGAGCGTCCTGCGCTCGCGAGCGGGTCTGAATGACCCCCTCTGTTCTATCCTTTCAATTTGTAACCCCCCGGCAGCACCCTTTAGAGTAGGCATTTCTCCAGCTTTCTGCCCACTTTCTAGTGAAGTGGACAGATTTCTGTGGCGATCGCGGGTCCCCATGTAGGGGACAGGGCTTAATGACGTGATTCTTCAAGAATCGCATTATTTAGCCCCACCCCCTATTTAAATGTGTGCCAATCTCAGCAATTTACCATGAAGGGGGCGAGGCTTAATGATGCGAACCATCAAGCCCCACCCCCGTCGAAACCCACCTGCTTCTCCTCCCCGGGCTTCTCCCAGGGGGGAGAAAATATAAGTAGGCAAGTATGATATATACTATATATACTTATAAAGGGGCCCAGACCATGCACTGTAGTAACCATGTTGTCAGCATGCTATGGGCTATATTCATTTAGAGGCGAAAAGTCAGAGGTCGGACTTTTCGCCATCATCGCCGTTTTTGCTGGGGATAAAGTATCGGGCGTGTGCCTGCGTATCTCCGTATTCAAAAGGTAAGTATCGAAAAGTCCTGTCACTTTTGGGGAAATCAGCCTTTCACCCACCAAAAGATGGTCTGACATGGGGGATCACTATGGGTACCCCCGAATTAGCCAGCTAATGACATTTGGGCTTTTTAAACGGTTTCGGCAGGTGCTTTTATGTGTCTTTGTAAAGGTGGCGAAGAATAGCATTTAGCAACATATTTGGGGGAAAACAACTGGTCCCATCACATTTGGGATACATGAAAATGGGTGCAAGCATATTTTGAAGTCCCTAAAGTGATTTTTTTAAAAATCATTAAAAATCCACTTGCCGCATACTTGGGGACCCCCCTGAGTCTATTTCGCTAGTTTTTTAGTTTGTCCCCAAAATGAAACCACTTTTTTTGGGGTGTCTTATCGAACTTTTAAAAACATTTTTGACACAGATTATTTTAAGGGGACATTTAAAGGGGTGCAGGGTATTTTTATTTTTTAAGTCTGCACCCCAAAACCCCAATTCTGCACTTTTTTTTCCAACTATTCAGTGGTGAAACTGTATCCCTGGTTTTTGACAAAGACTTTTCGCACCTGCGAAAAGTCTTTGAAATTGAATATGGGCATAAGTGAAAATTCCGTCATCAGCGATAAATTATCGCCGATAACGGACTTTTCGCTTCTAATTGCATACGGACCTATGTCTTCTCCAATAGCAGGACGGTTGTGGGTATGCATAGGGTTTTACACAGTATGGTCTGTAAGAACTGGAGAGTAATATAAGCGACTATAAAAAAATATTTACATACTTTTTATGCTTGAGGTAAAAATGCTGTGTATATTATTGACTAAACCCTAGATAATTGCAGTGAAAAAATGTGTTTGGCAGGTTAAAGCTTATGGGGTGTATCTAATTAGCAGTGCTAAAGTAGCGCTGCTAATTGATCACAGTGGGGCTATCCCAGTAGTACCGAGGTGCTGCCAGACGCTGGCATTTCTTATGGATATTTTGTGGGAACTGATGTGTCCCGAAGAATAATCCAAGATAAATGCTGTTTTTTCACCCCAAAAAAGGCGAAAACACATAGGTCTACGTGCTTATCGCGAACCCTATGTGTTTTCGTGAGATATATCCTATTATTTGATTCGAAATAATAGGATAGGGTGAAAAAAAATATCGGCAAAAAACGGGGAGAATCAGCAAAAAATCCCCATTTTTCTCCGATCGCTGGGATCCATTAGCACACGAACAATGTTCGGGGCTAATTGGATACCTATATCTGTTTACACCTTCACTCTCTCCTGTTAATCAAAGCTTTGGAGCCTGTGATACAGTAAGTCATTTACTAAAAGTAAGGAATAAGAGAATGATCTATTGCAGTCAGCTCCCTATGGGGTCTATTCATCATCCCTTAATATCTAGAAAAGTAGGTGAAAATTAAGATTTTCACCTATTTTTGTAGAAAATAAGTGCTAGTGTAATTCCTCATTCTTGTATCTGATATCTCCTGGTTACAATTGCCCCCCCAATAATTTCCACAGTCCCCATACTATAGTATGGAGAGGTGGAAATTATGAAATTCATCAAGTTCTGAAGAAGCATACAGCACCCGATGCATCTGAAAAGATCCCTCCCTGCTGTGTCCTCTTACCTTACTGAAACTGCCTCCCGGCTCCCTGAGCTCTCCTCCAGTGTGCCGGTAGCAAGGGAGCGGGCACAGCGGCGGGGTACTGACACTGTGGGGCTGCACTCCCGGTGCGGCTGCAACTTTGCAGCGGTGTCATGGGACAGATGGCGGGGTCGGCTGTGGACGAGCTGGGGGGAGCAAGCAGATTAGCAGGTCGGCGCACATGGGGGAAGCTGGACTCCTCCCACTGCTTCACTGTCTTTTTGCAGCCTGTCTTCAAGGTGCGCATGTGAAGCTTCAAGACAGAGCTGCGAAGAGACAGTCAATAGACCCCTATGACTTTTAGACATCAGTTTATCTCACTTTGTTACAGTCAACAAAATTACAAAATCACATTCTATGCTTGATCGGCCTTGGAAACTAAATTTCTGTGCAAGACTTATGGTATGATATATATATATATACTCTGTGTGTATATATATAAGGGGTGAGCGGGTTCGGATTTCTGAAATCCACACCCCCCTGAGCCCCCCCGATCCGAGGCCGATCAGAGTCAGGCTCGACTTTTCCCGTCTGACTCGGATCTGAAATCGAGACAAAACGTCATCATCCCGCCTTCTGGGTCTCGCGGGTTTTGGATTCTATATAAGGTACCCGCGTCGGCGCCATTTTCTCACTCGGCTGTGGACAGTGAAGAGGGAGGGTGGGAGTTAGGGCTGGCTGGGCTGTGTAGTGTAGTGTAGTGTAGTGCAGTGTAGTGTTGTGCTGTGCTGCGCTGTGCTGCTGTTGTCCATAGGGGCTGTGTCCACTCCTCCAAAGTCCATAGAGGCTGGCTGTGTTGTGCTGTGCTGCTGTTGTCCATAGGGCTTGCGTCCACTCCTCCAAAGTCCATAGGGGCTGGCTGGACTGTGTTGTGCAGTCAGTTGACCACTCCAAAGTCCTGTGCAGTGTCCCAGTCCTAAAGGGGTAATGTAGTGTTGTCCAAGGGGTGCTCTGTCCATCAGGGGTGCTCCCCCCAAGTGCAAAAAATATATATTTTTCTGTGTTTGTGAACTGTGTGCGCAGTAGCCGCACGTGCATCAACAAAGTAGCGCCAAGCGTGCGCCTGTGTCATAAGTAAAGGGCCGGCTGGCTTGACCGTTAAAGGGTGCTAAAACCCCCAAAGTGCACTATAAAAACAAAATAAAAAATTATTTTCTGTGTTTGTGAATTGTGTGCACTGTGGCCGCACGGTTATCAACAAAGTAGCGCCAAGCATGCGCCTGTGTCATACGTAAAGGGCTGGCTGGCTTGACTGTTAAAGGGTGCTGTAACCCCCAAAGTGCACTCCAAACAAAATAAAAAATGATTTTCTGTGTTTGTGAAATGTGTGCACTGTGGCTACATGTGCATCAACAAAGGAGCAGCGCCAAGCGTGCGCCTGTGTCCCATAAGTAAAGGGCCAGCTTGTCCATTAAAGGGTGCTGTAACCCCCAAATTGCACTCCAAAAAAAATAAAAATATATATTTTTTGTGTTTGTGAATTGTGTGCGCAGTAGCCGCAGGTGCATCAACAAAGTAGCGCCAAGCGTGCGTCTGTCTGTCATAAGTAAAGGGCCGGCTGGCTCATCTGTTAAAGGATGGTGTAACCCCCAAAGTGCAATCCAAACAAAATAAAAAAATATTTTCTGTGTTTGTGAATTGTGTGCAATGTGGCTGCACATGCATCAACAAAGGAGCAGTGCCAAGTGTACGCCTGTGTCCCATAAGTCTGTTAAAGGGTGGTGTAACCCCCAAAGTGCACTCCACAAAAAATAAGCAATTCTTTTTTTTCTGTGTTTGTGTGCGAAATGTATGTGCAGTAGCCGCACGTGCATCAACACAGCAGCAGCGCCAAGCGTGCGCCTGTGTCATAAGTCAAGGGCCGGTTTGGACATCTGGTCCGGACTAAAGTACGTGCCAACAATTTCTGACATGTCTACTGTCACTGCATATGATACTGTCACCACTGACAGAATGGTGGAGGAATTATTTTCTGTGTTTGTGAATTGTGTGCACTGTGGCTGCACGTGCATCAACAAAGGAGCAGTGCCAAGCGTGCGCCTGTGTCATAAGTAAAGGGCTGGCTGGCTTGTCCATTAAAGGGTGGTGTAACCCCCAAAGTGCGCTCCAACCAAAATAAAATAATCTTCTTTCTTTCTGTGCTTGTGTGTGAAATGTATGCGCAGTAGCCACACCTGCATCCTCAAAGAAGCAGCGACAAGTGTGCGTCTGTCTCTTAAAGGGTGGTGTAACCCTCAAAGTGCGCTCCACAAAAAATAAAAAAATTCTTTTTTTTTTTTCTGTCTTTGTGAATTGTGTGGCCTGTAGCCGCACCTGTATCCTCAAAGCAGCAGCGACAAGCGTGCGTCTGTCTGTTAAAGGATTACATCGGTGACAACATCCAAGTAGGCATGTCAGACAGTCCGTACCTGTACTGGCAGGAAAAAGAGGCAATTTGGAGGCCCCTGTACAAACTGGCTCTATTTTACCTCAGTTGCCCCCCCTCCAGTGTGTACTCCGAAAGAGTGTTTAGTGCAGCCGGGAACCTTGTCAGCGAAAGGTGTAGGAGGTTGCTTCCACAAAATGTGGAGAAGAAGATGTTCATAAAAATGAATTATCAACTCTTCCAGGGAGACCAGCCTCCAGAACGTACAGAGGGACCTGTGGTGGTGGATTCCAGCGGGGACGTATTAATACTCTGTGAGGATGAGGATGTACACAACACTGAAGAGGGTGAGGAATCGGTGAATGAGGAGGATGAGGACGACATCTTGCCTCCATAGAGCCAGTTTGTGCAGGGACAGATTAATTGCCAGCTTGTTTTGTGGGGGCCCAAACGAACCAATCATTTCAGCCACAGTCATGTGGCAGACCCTGGCACTGAAATGATTGGTTTGTTAAAGTGTGCATGTCCTGTTTATACAACATAAGAGTGGGTGGGAGGGCCCAAGGACAATACCATCTTGCACCTCTTTTTTTTCTTTGCATTATTTACTGTTTGGGGCCTAGTTTTTCAAACTGCCATCCTGTCTGCCACTGCAGTGTCACTCCTAGATGGGCCACGTGTTTGTGCCGCCCACTCGTGTCGCTTAGCATAGTCATCCATCTACCTCGGTGCAACCTTTTGGACATAAAAACACTATTGTGAGGCGTGAGGTGTTCAGAATAGACTGGAAATGAGTGGAAATTAAGGTTTTTGAGGTTAATAATAGCATAGGAGCAGAAAAATCAACACATTCTGTGATTTTAGCTGTTTTTATGCTTTTTTAAAAAAAAATACAGATCCAAAACACAAAACCCAGAACACCGAAGGGTGGTTTTTGGTAAAACCAATCCAGATCCAAAACACGAAGAAAGATCCAGATCCAAAACCAAAACACAAAACACGAAAAGTGGCCGGTGCACACCCCTAATATATATATATATATATATATATATATTAGGGGTGAGCGGGTTCGGATTTCTGAAATCCGAACCTCCCCGAGCCCCCCCGATCCGAGGCAGATCCGAGTCAGGCTCGACTTTTCCCGCCTGACTCGGATCTGAAATCGAGGCAAAGCGTCATCATCCCGCCTTCCGAGTCTCGCGGGTTTTGGAACCTATATAAGGTACCCGCGTCGGCGCCATTTTCTCTCTCGGCTGTGGACAGTGAAGAGGGAGGGTGGGAGTTAGGGCTGGCTGGGCTGTGTAGTGTAGTGTAGTGCAGAGTAGTGTTGTGCTGTGCTGTGCTGCGCTGTGCTGCTGTTGTCCACTACTTCAAAGTCCATAGGGGCTGGCTGTGTTGTGCTGTGCTGCTGTTGTTAATAGGGGCTGTGTCCACTACTTCAAAGTCCATAGGGGCTGGCTGGACTGTGTTGTGCAGTCAGTTCTCCATAGGGGCTGTGTCCACTTCAAAGTCCTGTGCAGTGTCCCAGTCCTAAAGGGGTGCTTTAGTGTTGTCCAGGGGGTGCTCTGTCCATCAGGGGTGCTCCCCCCAAGTGCTAAAAAAATTATATTTTTTCTGTGTTTGTGAATTGTGTGCGCAGTAGCCGCACGTGCATCAACAAAGTAGTGCCAAGCGTGCGCCTGTGTCATAAGTAAAGGGCCGGCTGGCTTGACCGTTAAAGGGTGCTGTAACCCCCAAAATACACTCCAGTCCAAACCAAAAAAAAAATTATTTTCTGTGTTTGTGATTGTGTGCACAGTAGCCGCACGTGCATCAACAAAGTAGTGCCAAGCGTGCGCCTGTGTCATAAGTAAAGGGCCGGCTGGCTTGACCGTTAAAGGGTGCTGTAACCCCCAAAGTACACTCCAGTCCAAACCAAAAAAAAATAATTATTTTCTGTGTTTGTGAATTGTGTGCGCAGTAGCCGCACGTGCATCAACAAAGTAGTGCCAAGCGTGCGCCTGTGTCATAAGTAAAGGGTCGGCTGGCTTGTCCATTAAAGGGTGCTGTAACCCCCAAAGTACACTCCAAACCAAAAAAATATATATTTTCTGTGTTTGTGAATTGTGTGCGCAGTAGCCGCACGTGCATCAACAAAGTAGTGCCAAGCGTGCGCCTGTGTCATAAGTAAAGGGCCAGCTGGCTTGACCGTTAAAGGGTGCTGTAACCCCCAAAGTACACTCCAGTCCAAACCAAAAAAAAAATTATTTTCTGTGTTTGTGAATTGTGTGCGCAGTAGCCGCACGTGCATCAACAAAGTAGTGCCAAGCGTGCGCCTGTGTCATAAGTAAAGGGCCTGCTGGCTTGACCATTAAAGGGTGCTGTAACCCCCAAAGTACACTCCAGTCCAAACCAAAAAAAAAAATATTTTCTATGTTTGTGAATTGTGTGCGCAGTAGCTGCACGTGCATCAACAAAGTAGTGCCAAGCGTGCGCCTGTGTCATAAGTAAAGGGCCGGCTGGCTTGACCGTTAAAGGGTGCTGTAACCCCCAAAGTACACTCCAAACCAAAAAAATATATATTTTCTGTGTTTGTGAATTGTGTGCGCAGTAGCCGCACGTGCATCAACAAAGGAGCAGCGCCAAGCGTGCGCCTGTGTCCCATAAATAAAGAGCCGGCTGGCTCATTTCTTAAAGGCTGGTGTAACCCACAAATGCACTACTCTCCAGCAAAAATAAAAAAATATTTTCTGTGTTTAGCCGCACGTATATATCAAATCGATATAACATAAATGGAGGACCAAACTTTCTCCGATAAAAATAAAATAGAGAAAGATCAAAAACCACTTCCTCCTAGTGCTGAAGCTGCTGCCACTAGTCATGACATAGACGATAACATGCCATCAACGTCGTCTGCCAAGGCCGATGCCCAATGTCATAATAGAGGGCACATACAATCCCAAATGACAAAGTTCAGGAAAATGACCTTGAAAAAAACATTTAAATCAGCTGAAGAGAAACGTAAACTTGCCAATATGCCATTTACGACACGGAGTGGCAAGGAACGGCTAAGGTCGATCCCTAGTATGTTCATGACTAGAGGTTCAGCTTCACATGACGATGGAAGCCCTCCTCCCACTAAAAAAATCAAAAGAGTTAAGCTGGCAAAAGCACAGCGAAGAACTGTGCTTTCTAAGAAGATATCACAAATCCCCAAGGAGAGTCCAAGTGTGGTGGTGGTTGCGATGCCTGACCTTCCCAGCACTGGTCGGGAAGAGGTGGCTCTTTCCACCATTTGCACGCCCCCTGCAAGTGCTGAAAGGAGCACCCACAGTCCACTTGCTGATATGCAAATTGAAGATGTCACTGTTGAAGTACAACAGGATGAGGATACTGGTGTAGCTGGCGCTGAGGAGGAAGTTGGCGAGGAGGATTCTGATGGTGATGTGGTTTGTTTAAATCAGGCTCCGGGGGAGACAATTGTTGCCCGTGGGATGAAAAAGCCCATCACGGTCATGCCTGGGCAGAAGACCAAACATTCCACCTCTTTGGTCTGGCAATATTTCTATCCAAATCCGGACAACAACTGTCTTGCCATATGTACCTTATGTAAAGGTGGAATAAGTAGGGGTAGGGACGTTAACCACCTAGGAACATCCTCCCTTATACGGCACCTGCAGCGCGTTCATAATAAGTTACTGTCAAGTTCAGAAACTTTGGCTAAGACCGTAAGCAGTCCAGGGACACCTAAATCCCGTTGTCCTGTTGTATCCAAGCGCCTGCAAACCACACCGTCAACTCCCTCCTCGTCAATTTCCTCCTTAGTCAGGATCGGAAGTAGTCCTGCAGGCCATGTCACTGGCATGACTGACTCTCCTTTCGGGGTTTCCTCCGGAGGATCCTGCATTGCTACGCCTCCTGCTGCCGCTGCTGCTGTTGCTGCTGCTGGGAGTCGTTCATCATCCCAGAGAGGAAGTAGGAACACCACTACTTTTACTAAACAATTGACCCTCCAACAGTCCTTAGCGAGGAGGATGAAGCAGTCATCCTGAAGCAAAACGTATAACTGAGGCCTTGACTGCTATGTTGGTGTTAGACGTGCGTCCGGTATCCGCCATTAGTGCAGTGGGATTTAGACAATTGATGGAGGTAGTGTGTCCCCGGTTCCAAATCCCGTCTAGATTCCACTTCACTAGGCAGGTGATACCGAGACTGTACAGAAACGTCAGAAAAAGTGTCCTCAGTGTCCTGAAAAATGCCGTTGTACCCAATGTCCACTTAACCACGGACATGTGGACAAGTGGAACAGGGCAGACTAAAAACTATATGACTGTGACAGCCCACTGGGTAGATGTATCACCTTACGCAGCAACAGCAGCAGCGTCACCAGTCGCAGCATCTCAGAAACGCCAGCTCGTTCCAAGGCAGGCTACGCTGTGTATCACCGGTTTCAGTAAGAGGCACACCGCCGACAACCTCTTAGAGAAACTGAGGGAAATCATCGCCTAGTGGCTTACCCCACTTAGACTCTCCCGGGGATTTGTGATATCTGACAACGCCACCAATATTGTGCGGGCATTACATCTTGGCAAATTCCAGCACGTCCCATGTTTTGCTCACACAATAAACTTGGTGGTGCAGAATTTTCTGAAAAGCGACAGGGGCGTGCAGGAGACGCTTTGGGTGGCCCGAAAAATTTCTGGCCACTTTCGCCATTCAGCGACTGCGTGCTGAAGACTAGAGCGCCAGCAAACACTCTTGAACCTTCCCCGCCATCACCTGAAGCAAGAGGTTGTGACGCGGTGGAACTCAACCCTCTATATGCTTCAGAGGATGGAGGAGCAGCAAAAGGCCATTCAAGCCTATACATCCACCTATGACATAGGCAAAGGAGGGGGTATGCACCTGACTCAAGCGCAGTGGAGAATGATTTCCGTGTTGTGCAAGGTTCTCCAGCCCTTCGAGCTTGCCACACGTGAAGTCAGTTCAGACACTGCTAGCTTGAGTCAGGTCATTCCCCTCATCAGGCTTTTGCAGAAGCAGCTGGAGAAAGTGAAGGAGGAGCTAAGATGGAGCGATTCCGCTCGGCATGTGGGACTTGTGGATGAAGCCCTTCATTCGCTTTGCCAGGATTCCAGGGTGGTCAATCTGTTGAAATCAGACCACTACATATTGGCCACCGTGCTCGATCCTAGGTTTAAAGCCTATGTGGTGTCTCTCTTTCTGGCCGACACAAGCCTGCAGAGGTGCAAAGACCTGCTGGTGAACACACTGTCAGCTGAAGCGGAACGTGACACGTCAACAGCTCCTTCTTCATTTTCTCCCGCAACTGGGGCAGTCAGGAAAAAACTTAGGTATCCTAAGCAACCCGCTGGCGGTGATGCAGGGCAGGCAGGACCAAGTTTGGACATCTGGTCCGGACTGAAGGACCTGGCAACAATTTCTGACATGTCTACTGTCACTGCATATGATACTGTCACCATTGACAGAATGGTGGAGGATTACATCGGTGACAGCATCCAAGTAGGCATGTCAGACAGTCCATACCTGTACTGGCAGGAAAAAGAGGCAATTTGGAGGCCCCTGTACAAACTGGCTCTATTTTACCTGAGTTGCCCCCCCTCCAGTGTGTACTCCGAAAGAGTGTTTAGTGCAGCCGGGAACCTTGTCAGCGAAAGGTGTAGGAGGTTGCTTCCACAGAATGTGGAGAAGATGATGTTCATCAAAATGAATTATCAGCTCTTCCAGGGAGACCAGCCTCCAGAACGTACAGAGGGACCTGTGGTGGTGGATTCAAGTGGGGACGAGTTAATACTTTGTGAGGATGAGGATGTACACACTGAAGAGGGTGAGGAATCGGTGGATGAGTAGGATGAGGATGACATCTTGCCTCCGTAGAGCCAGTTTGTGCAGGGACAGATTAATTGCCAGCTTGTTTTGTGGATGCCCAAACGAACCAATCATTTCAGCCACAGTCGTGTGGCAGACCCTGGCGCTGAAATGATTGGTTTGTTAAAGTGTGCATGTCCTGTTTATACAACATAAGGGTGGGTGGGATGGCCCAAGGACAATTCCATCTTGGACCTCTTTTTTTTCTTTGCATTATGTACAGTTTGGGGCCTAGTTTTTCAAACTGCCATCCTGTCTGCCACTGCAGTATCACGCCTAGATGGGTCACGTGTTTGTGCCGCCCACTCGTGTCGCTTAGCATAGTCATCCAGCTACCTCGGTGCAACCTTTTAGACATAAAAACACTATTGTAAGGTGTGAGGTGTTCAGAATAGACTGGAAATGAGTGGAAATTAAGGTTATTGAGGTTAATAATAGCATAGGAGCAGAAAAACCTAAAAATTCTGTGATTTTAGCTGTTTTTATGCTTTTTTTCAAAAAAATACAGATCCAAAACACAAAACCCAGAACCCAAAACACGGAAGGGTGGTTTTGGCAAAACCAATCCAGATCCAAAACACGAAGAAAGATCCAGATCCAAAACCAAAACACGAAAAGTGGCCGGTGCACACCCCTAATATATATATATATATATATATATATATATATATATATACATGCATGATATTACAACAAATTGTGTCAGCTTCCATTTAAAAGACCAGTGATTATGTCTTTCATCTTAATGTATTACCTAAAAGATTAAAATGAATAAGTTAATAAACCAGTTCTTGTGACAAAAGATTAATCCCTATATCTGTCTTTGGCAACTCCACACCCATTAGGTAACAATAACAATCTCAGCAGATTTTCAGCATCTATTAATCGACCAGAAGAAATGCAATCAAAAGACTGAGAGCAGTGCTTTAGAATATTCCCTACAGAAAAGCACAGGGTCTAATTATTAAAATAGAGCATACAGTATTTACATGCTCTAGGAATGTGGGAATACCAATGATATGTTGGACTACTGCAGTTGTTTTTTCTTAAAACAGAAGCTTTTGTAATCATGTCGCTCTATGGTTCTATTAATGTGTATATTTTCCTAAAGAATTGTTTGTTTTTTTCAATAAAATATGGATGTTCTACTTCTCACATCTTATTTCCTAAACAAACTTTCAAAATGATGTTATTGACATGAAACAATCAGACCTAGTACTCACAGGTCCAGGGACGCTGGGACGCCAGAATGGAGACATAGTGGAGGAGTAGTAAATGGCTGGAGACAGTGTATGGCTTCTTCAGGCAGTGGCATCTACACCAATTAGCATGCTGAAGAAGCCAGGAGGAATGAAGGGATGTCACAGAGCGCTACTACTGAGGAGTTTGGCAGCAGCAGGGGAGTTTGAGTGAAAAAGAAGGAGGCACGGTCATTGCTAGAACCATGGGTTGTCAAAGGAAAGCCACTAGGCAGAGAAAAGCAGTGCAGTGCAGTGCAGTCTAGGTGGTTGTGTTATTGCAGAATAGCCCCAGGACAGTAAATATGTGTATCCATTGTAATCGTACAGTCGTTCCTCTTCCCCTGCAGTACCTATACTGAACGATATGTTGTTCAGTGCAGGCACCCTCCCTCATCCTGGAACATGGTCAATCTGTCGTTATCGGTAGCTTGACCAGCATCTTCAGACGATGATAGATGTCGAAAACGACCAGCAGGAGCTCGCATCGCTGGTCATTTCCGATATGTTGAAGCCCGATTTGTGCACGATTAATGAGCGCTTGAACGATAACGATGTCGTTATCATTCAATCGCTCATTTTAATTGGCAAGTGGATACCCGGCTGACCGATCATATTTCATTCTGGCAGCATAGTGTTCACTCTAGCTCCGGTGGCAGGCAGTGCGCCGGAGCTAGAGAGGGCACCTTTGTGCACGCGCCTGAAAAGGGGGCATAGCCATTGAAAAGGGGGTGTGCCTATAAGACGCGTCCCCTTTTCATCACTCTAGGAGGCGTGCCCGGCACTTACGGACACGCCGGGCAGCCCCCAAGCGCTGTAGACAGGGAGAATAGATGCCGGGGCACGTGCCCGGCATCTATTCTCCAGCGGTGACCGGGTCACCGCACATTTCTCCACCCACGGGACACTGCGACCCGTGGGTGAAGATGGCACCTGCAGGCTTTGAGGGCAGGGCGCTTTTTGCCCTCCTTCGGGAGGGCAGGGTGCTTTTTGCCCTCCAGAAGGAGGGCATGGCGCTACGCCCCGCTAAAACAGCCTAGTGGGAACGCTAGCAGCAGACTTGGAGTTTATACACAGCAGCTTCAAAAGTCACCAGCTGCTGCACAGCTTCCTAGTGAGTGTTATGGTACCCATCACAGATCCTGAGGCTCTACTCCTGAAACTCTATGGTGGCCTGCTGTATCAGTCATGCAGCGCTTTATCTAGTATCTACCCTGCTGCTGACATGTTCTTTGCAATACTGGATTACAATGATGAAACAGAAGTGAGGAGGGGAGAGTACTATTTTATTGTTATTGGGGTGAAAGTCTGGACTAAGATTTTATTGATGTTTTGGGATTAATCATTTAATGTAATGGGTTTAGAGTCTGGGCTGTTCATTTATTGGTGTGGTGGGGTTAATAATTTAATGCAATGAGGGTGTTAGGCTGGGCTATAAATTTAGTTGTAAGATGGGGGTTAGTCATGTAATATGGAACGAGAGTTTGACTATTAATATATTGGTGTAGTGGAGTTAATCATTTACTGTGAGTAGGGGGTTGAACTATTGATTGGTGTGGTGGGGTTAATCGTTTAATCCCTTCGCCGTGGAGGATACATGGGGTTTGTCCTTCTAAATATCAGCTAAACTGAGGTAAAAGAGTACCATTCATCCTCCGTAGCAGTGGGTGTAGTACCCACAAAATGTACTTTACTATATCCCCACTGGTTCAGGTGACTGGTGGTACCACTGGTAACTCCCTGCAGTAGCCACCGGTAATTTTGGCAGTGCCACCTGTGCACACACCCACTTTCAATGACACACCCAGATCATAATAATAACATGGACCATCTCCACGCGTGCGCTAAGACACATACCTGTGACCACCTAGGAATGCCCACTACATTTTCAATACATTTCTCCCTGTATGTGCTGGAAATTACAACTGCGACCCTGCACAGACACAATTGGGATGCTTGCGTGATGCGACTTGGACGCATGCACAATAGCTAAAAATTGCTCCACTATGTCCGACATCACCATTGCGCACACCTCTGAATCAGGCCCAAGTGTCCAGGTCTGATCCAAGTGTCCAGAGGAAGTTCAGATAAATTACTCAAAAAGTCTCCAGAACTGGTCTGTGCTTAAAGCAGGTCTGGTATTGCACTCCTAAATACTTGAGCCTGGTCCTACAACTGCCCTTCATCATCTTCACATATTTGTGGCCATTTTTGTTTGTTCCATCATCTTCTTCATAGTCATTATAATTGTTGACCCTACTCCCCCATTATTTACGTTAAAAGAGAGATACATCATATTTAGGGGGTCAGTGCAATTACCAGCAAATACAGCACAGGTGAGAGTTAGCGCGGCAACAGTCACACTTTACGGCAGTCTGAACAAATTTGGTCCGAAAGCGGGCCGCGAGGGATGTGATATGCGATGCCATTGCCGGCCTTATGACTCCGTGACAACGGCAGCTCGCACCCTTCGCTGGTAATTGAACTGACCCCTTGGTCTTTCTACTAAGGAGTTTAGCAGTACTGTAAAAAAATAGCAGTTTTAAATCTCACAGCAATACTACCAAACCGCAGTTTGTAAAACCGGCAAATAATAAATAAACCCTTCATTGTAGCTCATTGCTATTATACTGCAACCTCAATAGTAGCAATTACCACTACCTGCTCTTAACGCCTCTTTCCTCCTCTTTTTCTGATCAAGACTACAGAATCATTAAGATAATTCTCAGAGTTGTATGTTACTGTACCTTTTCTGTGTGCATTTACATGCTATTAGCCAGTTAGTGTGTGCATCTTTAAGTACAGATATAAATATTGCCCACGTTACGTCCACCCTTAGGTTCCAATGTTTGCATACAAATAGAGAGATCTTTATCACTAATGATGATAGTTTCATGGCCATAAGCCTTGTTATCAGTCATTGTGAGCTAATATATTTTTTTACTACAATATTATATTGAGAATGGCAATAAGTCAGTGCTGATTGGCGTGCAGTTGTACTTACTGTATCTTCATGTTACTCTTTTGTACTGAATTTATATTACCAAATGCAATTTATATTCTACCAATCCAGTAATTTTAGCAATTCCCTCTACCTGAAGCAATTTGTTATTTCTCTATTTGTTATCCATTACTTGCCTTCCAGTTTCCAGGATATTAATAATTGTGACAAATGAACCTTAGACCTTGTCAGGAGCTAAAGCCTTTAAGAAACCATAAGACTTGTGTGTAGGCACTGAGAAGCAGTGAGATTTATGAGAAATCTTACAATAGAATAGATTTGCTTTTAATTGACAAATGGTCCCTTCAATATATTACACAGATCAACATTTTGCCAATTACTTGGTCTGATCACGCCCCCCTTTTCTAAAACACACTGCTTTAGACCCTGGCGCCTACAGGAATATATTTTACTAGATAATGAAGGTTCACATATTCTACAAGACGCGTTGACTTCTTATATTGAAATAAATTTACCTAAAGATACTTCTGTAACAAACCATTGGTGTGCTCTTAAAGCAGTTATGAGAGGTGCTGCTATACAAGCTGCAGCTAAGATCCGGAAAACTAACCAGGAGGTCTACCTTGCGTACCAGTCTGACCTGTTAAAATAGAAAAGCAGCATAAACAACAGCCACAGGACTCTTTGGTCCTTGCTGCATTACTTGAGGCCAGGAAGAAATTGAATAACTTACATCTCTCCCAGGTTCAACGCGCCATCACTAAACTAAATAAATAATACTATTCCCTTGGTAACAGAGCTAATAGACTCCTTGCACGTAAACTTAGGGGGAAAAACGCTAAGATCAAATCTATATCCGGTCCTAATGGATCTATAACTAGTAATACTAAAGATATTGCTCAACAATTTGCTTCTTACTACGAAAAACTTTATAATCTCAACCAAGACTTCTCCATTCCTCAGCCTTCTGAGACCCTGATCAATTCTTTCCTAGACTTTATTAATCTCCCTCGTCTGTCCTCTTTAGACTCTGAAGCCTTATGCTCCCCTTGGAGAGAAAGTGAAATAGAAAGCGCAATTAAATCCCTCCAGATGGGTTTATAAACAGTTTTTATATACATTTTAAAAGTAATCTAATCACTATTCTAGCTACCCTTTATAATGATGTTTCACACAACACATTTCCTAAGGAAATGCTAGAAGCACAAATAATTACCATACTAAAGCCTGGCAAGGATCCGACACTTTGTCAAAACTATATAGACCAACAGCCCTATTAAATTCTGACGTCAAAATATATGTGAAAATAATCGCCAATAGATTAAATCCCATCTTACCTGATCTGATATCCCATGACCAGGTCGGTTTCAACATGGGGAGACAGGCCCCTGATAATACCAGAAGTTTTTTTTCCCTTCTGGATGCTCATTGCGAATTGCTCTGTGCCTATGGTTTTGCTTTCTCTGGACACAGAGAAAGCTTTTGACCGGCTACATTGGCTTTTCATGTCTCGGGTCCTTGCTGGGTTTGGCTTTTCTGGTCTGTTTTTGAAAGCTATTCTAACCTTATATACTGCCCCCTCAGCAACAAAATTCCTCTCTAATAGCTTTAATATCACTAACGGAACTAGACAGGGATGCTCCCTCTCACCCCTTATATTCGCTCAAGCTATGGAACCACTCACTGAAAAAATTAGAACTTCCCCAACCCTTACAGGTTTTTCTGTCGGTGCCACTCAGGATAAGAAATGTCTTTTCACTGACGACGTACTTTTATTTGTTACAAACCCGGAAACTTCTTTGCCAGCCCTTCATGCTGTTCTTCAAGAATACTCCACGGTCTCGTACTACAAATTAAATACCACCAAAACTGAAGCATTAGCATACAGTGTTGACCACTCTGCTCTATGTCTACTCCAGAATAGATATCCCTATGCTTGGCAGTCCTCAAGCCTTACGTATTTGGGCATTAAAATCCCTCTAAAACTAAAAGATGTTATAACATATAATTATCACCCTCTTCTAGAACAATTCTCAGCGCTCACTAAATTGTGGGTAAATTATGAAATCTCCTGGATGGGACGCCTTTCCTCTGTAAAAATGATGTTATTGCCTAAAATACTCTATTTATTTAGAGCCATCCCATTTTTAGTCCCAACTAGTCTTCTTAATAAATTTTACTCAGTATTTTCCCTGTTTGGCAAGAACAAGACTATGTAGATCCAAGGCCAAAGGGGATTTGGCAGCTCCCAACCTTGAATTTTATTAGTATGCCTGTCTCCTAGATCAGATGAAAGATTGGCTGTTACCTTTGCCATCTAAACCGTGGGGAGACATCAAAGCTTCTATTTGTGCCAATTTCCCCCTACGAGATGCTATCTGGATTAAATCAGCTGATAGACCCTCCCAGCTGTTCATTTCCAGAAGTGTTTCCGATACCCTTAAAGTCTGGGATAAATTGATTGGCACACATGGTGATTTTTCTCTCCCATCCTCTAACATATCCACTTCGGCACTCTCAAAATTAATTCCTGACCTCTCTTTAGCTAATTGGTTTGACTGTGGTATTTTAACAGTTAAACACCTATACACAGAACAACAACTCAGTTCATTCCAACAACTCCGAGATCAATACAATATACCTAAGAACGATTTTTTAAATTTTTACAGGTAAGACATTGGATACTGTCTAATTCTTCCTTGTCATGTCCCCTCCCTTCTCCTCCTCCATACATACTCTCTAAACTTTCTGCTGCTGGCCACAAGGGGGGTATCACTATGTGGTACAATACACTATTATCACCTTTAGAGGACAGTAAACTTTCTATACAATCCAGATGGGAGTATGATCTTAATATTTCTTTGACAGAAGACTGGACTAATTGATTCACAAATATTTTTAAAATGTCTAAGTGTTTAAATCATTCTGAAATTCTATTTAAGTTATTTCATGGCTTATATTATACCCCAACTAAATTACATAGTATCTGGCCTGATTCCTCTAAATTTTGCTGGAGGAAATGTGGATGTGTGGGCTCCCTTCTACATATATTTTGGTTTTGCCCCGTGATCCTCTCTTTGTGGTCAGAGGTATTTCAGTTAATTACCCAGGTTGCAGGAGTAGTTCTAACACAGTTACCTGAAATTGCCCTACTACATTTTTTCCCCTTCTCAGTGCAAAAAGAAAGCAAATATGTCATTGGACATATCTTCATTGCTACAAGAGCAGCTTTGGCTCAATTTTGGAAGAGATCTGATCCCCCTCTTTTTTCGGTAATAATCTGTAAGACCCAGAGAAGTTTCGAAATGGAAACCTTTGGGTTTAAATATTCTAACTTAACCTCATCTCCCTTGATTCAATGGCGACCGTGGTCGGATTTCTATGATACTTATGTGTTAAAACCAACTACTACCAGTATTGTTTATGTTTCAACATAATAATACATACATGTACTATTATTTTTATTTTGTATTTTTATTTTTATTTTTTATGCTTCCTTCTTATTTTTTTCTTTTCTTTTATTGATATTTTTGTACTAAATAATGTATATTTCTGTATTGGCATATATATGACCTGTATTGAAAAATTTTTATCTAATAAAAATTATTTGAGTTACAAAAAAAAAATGCACATTAGAGCAGTAATTCCCCTAAAAAAAAATGTTGTTGGCTCTTTCTCTCTAGTGAGCAAACCACAGCTTGCTACTATTACTGCAGCTCTGTAGGTAATATACAATTTTTTATATGTTTATAAAAAGTATTTAAATCTATGTATTATTGATTAGCGCCAGTAGATTACATTTATATTAGTGAAATAAGGAAGAGCAAGCTATTCATAGTAGAGATCCTTCAACAGCTAATCACCCCAAATAACTCTGGTTGTTATAAATGACAAAAGGATGAGCAATTGTTAGGAGGTAGATGTATTTAATAAAGTGACTACTCTGTGTACATCCACAATGAATGTACATGCTATATAATATAATGTAGAGCATAACTTTTGCACCTGGGATCACTGGCAGAACATGGTTACACTGTACAAATAACTAGATCATTATCACCTCTCCCAAAAACCCACAAAAGAACCATTTATTAAAACTCTAACACAATACAGACATCAGTACATGCTGCCTACAGGAACCTAAATGGCTAAAGAAATATTCTGAAATAGTTTTTGAATTTTAGCCTTGGGATAACAAAACACTAACTGTTAAGTAGATAAAACATATGTTGAGACAGAATAGTATATAAACGTTTGGACTGGAGTGGCACTATATTTTCTTTAAAGTGGATACAATCAATTATTCTGTAAACAGTTTAAGTCTGAAAAACATGAATTATCTTATTACCAATCAATGATTTCCCTCAACTATTCACTGCACTGTTTCATATCAGTTCTAGGAAAGAAACATATTTTGTAATGTCATTTCATGTTCTCTGCATATGAATTCTTTGGCAAATATTACTCAATATAAGCTGAAAATTCAGGAAGATATTAATAACTTGTACTGAGCATTTGCTGTTTGTTTCATATATCAGCTATGCATATTGTAATGCAGTGTACCTCAAAATAAAGGGACTATTGTGACTTATACCCCTTTTCCACTGCTGCAATACCAGGGGTCATGGCTTGGTGTAAAAGGGTCCTTGAAAACAAATTGGGTGGAGTGACCTGGGAATTTGACCCTATCCGGGTGACGGTGCAGTGTACACAATGCGACCCGGGTCACAATGACCCTGGTCATGCCACAAACCAGTGGATTGGCTGGCTTCAGGAGCGCTTGGAGATGACATAATCTCCAAGCATCCACTGTAACATCGGAAGACCGAGATCCAGCAGCCAGTGGTAAAGGTGTAAAACCCGGCTCCAACCCAAGGTCAGTGTCCTGGGGTTTTGGTTAAGAAGGGGTACTACTTCACGAAATAAAATTGTATTCATATGGAACTGTTTATCAAATGGGGACAAGCCCTGTCTATGGTGAAAAGGCCTTTTACCTATATATCAGGGGATCACTGGCATAGAAAAGAGTATCCTTGTCTAGCATTTAACTAGGATCCGGTGGTAAAAGTCACTGGACTGACCCCACAAAGCAATGTTACATTACAGCCCCCGGTCAGTATCAGTGAGGCAACTATCTCTCACCTACCCTGGTTTATTGATAAATACTGCATAAGGATAAGAAACCAGCCTGATCACCAAATGTTAATAAACTATTTATTTATTAACATTTTCTTATTGAGCGCCAGCATATTACATTGCGTTTAAGATAGGTCAGATGATGAGGAAATTGTATTAAGCTTTTAAAATTATGCTGCTAGGTCTCTACTATGCCAGTGTGTTAGCAAACAACCAATAGAAATATCTTGCCACTGCAAATAAGCTATGAAATATTACTAGTGTTGGATTGTAAGCTGGGGCAATTATCATAGTTATATTGAACTGAATGCACTGGAATTTTAGCCATTAGTATTTTGAATAGTTTGCAATGCACAAACAATTCTACTAATCTTATAGTAATATGTGTAAAACATTAAACTTTAGTGTAGTGCTGTAAAGCCTGTTTTTTTAAATTTTTTTAATAAAACTCACAAATGGCAAAAGGGGAGACTTGCCTACTTTCCTAGAATGGCTGCAAGGCTTCCGAAAATCGGTTGGCGCTCCCAGCTACCTGGAAGAGTCCACTTTCCCTCCGCAGCCGCCCACTTATACATTACAAGTGAGGGATCCGTGATGCGATTCACACTGGATCGCATCATCGCTGCCCCGCCTCCTGCTGCACAATGCTGGTAATCTCCGCATTGTGTAGCAGTGACGATCGCGCAGTCATGCCCCTCACTATGCAACCAAACATTGCGTCACACCCCCCGCTGAGTCGTCTAGGCTGACTCCTTCCGGAGGGGGCAGCCAGATTGCTGACAACTGACCGTAAAACTAAAACATGAATTTAAAATATGCATGGGGTGGGCAGTAGAGGTTTTCACATTTCTTTATAAATAATGTGTTTTTATTGTAATTAATATATATTTTTTTATATTACCTCTGCTGTCATCATGTTAGGCTATAAGGAATTGACATGCGAGTTCAAAATTAAGAAAAAGGTCTTTGCCTTTTTGTATACTTATTAAGTAGTAAAATGTAAGGTACTGTAATAGAATACCACTAGATACTTGCATCATACATTTATTGAGGCTTTATCAGTTTAGGCACACACATCAGTTACTGTATGGTTAAAGTCACTCACATATAGCTCATACTGCAACTTACAAATAACTACAGCCAGCCAGTGAAGAAGACTCCTAGATAGCACAAGTGTGAAAATGGTGCTCTGCAACAGTAGTCCAAGCCAAGTACTGAAACTAGTACACATTCGCAGACCATCTGTTCCCCTTGTTTGAGATGGCCACATGCAGCAGTGACATACCGAAATTTCCAGCAATTAATGGACAGAAAATGTACTACTGTACTGAAGCCCTTACAAAATGTGACTTAAAAAAGAAGACAAATAAATAAAAGAAGTGTTCATAGCATATCATAAGATAGAGAACATTGCTGCTTAACCACAGATATGTAACAACATAAATGTATTTATTACTATATGTCTTAAACATATGTCGCATGTGCATATTATTTTTTTGTTTTGTAATATGGGAACCCATTTATGATCACCAGCATTAATGCCCAGATAACCAATTTCATATAGCAGTGTATTGTGGTAATTAAAATTTGTTTATCTGGGCAATTTATTAAGGTTCAAATAAAAGCAGCAAGATGAAGAGTAAAAAATAAAGTGATAGCTAAGACGATCACTTTAGTTTTGAGTGTGGACATAGCTTGCAGATCACTGTGCATAAGCTTTAAGCAGCTTGGTAGATTGGGCATTTTCGCAGTCCCCATAGTATCATACTTGCCTACCCTCACGATTCAGCCGAGAACCTCCCGAAAATCGGGTGCTGCTCCCGGCCCCCTGGAAAGGCAGGCAAGTCTCCCAGACCCCGGCGACCCATCTGGCCCTCCCGCGAACACAGTATAAACCACAGCAGAAGGGGGGGCGGTGACGCGATTCATGCTGAATCGCGTCATCATGGCCCCGCCCCCTGCTTCACAATGCCATTAATCTCGGCACTGTGAAGAGGGGATGGGGCCACGATTGCGCCGTCACGCCCATGCTCCGCCCCCGTTGACACGTCATTTGCTGGGCCACGCCCCCTTTTGACGCAGCACGCCCCCCGCTGAGAAAGCCAGACAGCTCCCTCCCAGAAGGAGGGAGCTAAAAGTCGTCAACTGTGCATAGTATGCTCTGGGGACTGCTTTTGCAATAATAAAAAAAGTATGACTAAATTCATCTGAAAACGCCATGTTTTGAAGGAGTTGTTACAACTCCTATTCAGGACGCAGCTTAATTATGGAGTATTCACACACTGGGATATCTAGTGTACATAGGCAAAACTAGAGATCTGATAATCGGTTGTCCCAGTTTTAGCATATTATGCAGGGTAGGACTGGCCCACAGGGGTACAGGGGAAACCCCCGGTGGGCCCCACTGCCTGAGGGCCCACCCCCTCCTAAAGGGATCAGGTTCCAGACTGTGCACTTGTATTATATTGCACAGGACTTTGGTGTATTTTCTACAATGTGTTGCTGTTATTAGTCTGGTACATTATTATGCATTCACTAGCAATATTTACCATATCTATATATTTTAAGGGGCCCAGACCCAATTTGCAGGCTGGTCACACCCCTAAGTATGGGCCCCAATCACTGCATTCCCCTGGTGGGCCCTTCACGCCCCAGTCCAACACTGATATTATGTATATATATTCTAGAGTTGCACGGGGAAGGGTGCTTGCTAGTGAAAAGGGAACTTTTGCATGCCACACCAAACTACAAGGGGCGTGGCCACTTAAACAGGTGGCATGGTTTTGGGACAGGGCAGGGTAATAATAATCCATGTAGGAAAAAAATGAGAGCGCGTTGGACAAGGATACGGTATATCCTCTTTTTATTAAACAGCCACAAAAATGCACAATCATGTTAAAGAATCATTAAAAATGAATGAAGACCAGGATTGATATTATCCAGCAGGAACGTTTCAATGCTAATCATGATTTTATATATATATATATATATATATATATATATAAAGAGTTCCTCAGGGTAAAGGAAGTACTCAGACAGCAAAGTCAGATGTAATAGTAAACACTACTGAATTCAATTTATCATGGAATGAGACACATTCCTCTTTCCTCAAGTGTAGAGCTGCAGGTCTGGTAGTATTTATATGTACGTTTGTTAGTAAGCAGAAGCTGATTCAGGGTTTCACAAAAAGTTATAAGTCGATATAATGAAGTGGGGAGCCAAGCATAGATGTTAGTCACAGCAGCGATAGCTCTCATAATTAGGCTGGCTGCACTCACTGAATGGTGGACAGACAACCCCACATAGACACTGTATAATCTGTCAGCAGTAGAGAGGGTCTTCCCGGCGTCCCAGTCAGTAGAGGTGATGATGTGATAACCCTGAGTCCCACTCCCAACTGCTCTCTGCGGTGCAGTGGCTAAATGTCTCAAGGAACAAGACAGCACGCCCTGTGGCTGGAGTTTTCTTGACAGCTGAAGGCATGTTGAAACAGCGCTGGCGCCATTTCAAACATGGCACCAGCCGCGAGCCAATCACAGCTCATGATACAGCAGCCAATCAGGAGTGGCTGCTACAGAAAACAATTATATATATTATATATACATATATGTATTATATATACATATTGTATATACATAGTATTTATAAAAGAAAGCACACAAAAGGGACTTTAAAATAAAACTTATCTTATGGAAAATAAATTTTGGCCCAGGAAATTTCGTCATAGTTAATGAGAGGCTCAGGAACTGAGTTCCTGCTGAAAAATAGCACTTCATATTATACTATGGCCCCCATTTAACAACGAAGCATAACGAAGCATTATGCCACCCTTTCTGGATTTAACACACAGCGGTAATTAAGATTATTGCTGTTTCTCAAGCATCGCTCTGGCCATCTTTTAGATGGCGAGAGCGTTGTGGTCCCCATTGCCGGCAATGGAGACCCAGCGTGCCTGTCCAGCTTCATCGCAGACGGACTGTCCTGCATGCACATAACACAGGAGCCCTGTCGCTGACAGCGTTAGACTGCCAGCAGCCCAGCGGAGGACCTCGCAGAGGAGGAGGACTTCGCTTGACCTTGCCGGAGTGGTAAGTATTGGTAAATACAAGTACATTTTTCATTTGTATCACAGTGATACTAAACAAAAAATTGCACTGGTGTTTACCATTGTTCATAAATGGGGGCCTATGTTGGTCTGTTTGTTTGTTAATTTGTTTGTCTGTCTGTCCAGTTCTGCATCGATTGGGATGACAACAATGCGAGCTGGTCCAATTGCATCCTGGCCGGGTTTTAGGGGGTTAGGGTCCCGGTCGGACCTCCTGTTGGTGTACGCTGGGCAGAACTTTGCCCCACGGAGCCTGCTCTGAGCCTTCCACTGGATGGATTTAGACGAAAACTTCAGAGTGGTAACATTGGATCTCAGAAGACATACTAAGTGGTTTAGATCCTGGTTGGGCTGCCCGTTGCAGAACTGTGACCCACGGAGCCTCTTCTGGGCCTTCCACTGGATGGATTTGTAATTGCAATTGGTCTGGGATGCCTAATGGAGAGGTTGGGGGTCCCAGTTGGACCTCACAGTGGAGTGTGACAGGCACAACTTTGACCCAGGGAGCCTGTTCTGGGCATCCCACTGTAGGGATTTGGACAACATCACATAATAAAATATAATAATGTGAATTTATAAACTACATGCCTCCACCCGCTACACTGACTGACACCACTCACAGGCCAGTGTCAGCGGAGGATAACCCCTAGTGCCGCAGTTGCCACCCACCAGTGTGTGCAGTGTGCCTGTACCCCACAAGCAGATACCTCCCTGCCAGGGGCGGGCTGAGCTGGGGGGCAGGTTGACATCTGCCTCCCCTAGCCGTTACAATTTAAGGTTAGGGACCTCCGGTTGGCTGCAGCCATACACTGCATCACATGCCCGGCGGCTGGGAGACAGAGAGAAGATGCTCCCCGACCGCTCCATTTATGTTATTCATACAGTCAAAGCAGCCGGGGAACTTCTTGTCTGTCACCCGAGCACCTGTCACATGCCTGTCCTGCAGCCATAGGGTCCGTCTGTGTTTGGTAGAGTGCTGATTCGTGGATGGCTCTAGTCCCATCCACCAATCATGGTGGTGGGATGTCACCCCACGCTGATCGGTGGATGGCTGGAGCTATCCACCCAGGGGCGTATCTATAATGGGTGCAGGGTGTGCGGGGAACAATGGGCCCTGGGCCCAGGGGGGCCCCGCTCCGCACACCCTGCACCCATAATATTACTTACCTCTATGGAGTCCCACATCGGCGCGGGGGTCCGGCGCTGTAAAACGTCTGGAAAATGGCCGCAGCAGCCATTTTCCCGTCGTTTGTGCATGTGCAGTATGGGAAAATGCACAGCTCAGTGCGCTGCCGGCCGCCGGGTGGAGAGGAGGTGGCCCATGTCGGAGACTGCACACGGGCCCCCTCCTCTCTAGAGATGCCCCTGTATCCACCAATCACAATTCAGAAGGCTACAGGACAAGACAAGAGGGACTGATTGCAGCAAGGTATGTTCTATGGCTGGGTCACCTTATAGACAAAGCTGCCACCAGAAATTGTGGGGGTTGAAAAAAAAAAAACAGGCAGCCCCCCCACTCCAGCCCCTGTCTCTGCCAGTCAGCCCCCATTATGTCTCTGCCAGCCAGCCCCCCTTCTGTCTCTGCCAGCCAGCCCTCCTTCTATATTTGCCAGCCAGACCGTATTCCGTCTCTGCCAGCCATCCCTCCTTCGGTCTATGCCAGCCAGCCCCCTTCTGTCTGCGCCAGCTAGCCCCCTTCTGTCTGCGCCAGCTAGCCCCCTTTCTGTCCCTGCCTGCCAGACCCTCTTCTGTCTTTGCCAGCCAACCCCCTTCTGTATTCACCAGCCAGCCCCTATTCCATCTCTGCCAGCCAGCCCTCCTTCCGTCTATGCCAGTCAGCCCCCTTTCTGTCTCCTCCTGCCAGACCCCATTCTGCCTCCACCTGCCAGGGGGCATGACACTTAGGTTGTTGCTAGATTCAAGTTGGAGAAAGGATCTAACCATAACACTTACCTGGCTTTTTCTCTTCTGGCTCACACACTGCTGCTCCTCTCTGTCCACATTTTCCATACCCCCACTTCAAAATTTCCACTTTGACTACTGTATAATATATATCTACTATATAAATATGAAAATTTGTCCTTCTGTCATTCTGTCTTTCTATACAAATCCACAGTTTACAAATTTTACATACGAGCGTATTAAAACATGGCAGAGGCTACTAAAATTTTTTTAAATCAAAATTAATTACTGTTAATTTTAAATAATTAAAAAACACAATTTTTGCATAGCATTCGCCCTCTACAGGTCAGGTACGGAATTACAAAATGATTTAGCCCACAGTTTACAAGCCAAGATCTCTCATGGTTCTTCTACACCTAAAACACCAAAGAAGAATAAAAGCATTGTCCTGTTTGGTTTATTGTTAGATGCAGATTAGGAACCATTCTTCTTGGGCCATCTGCAAGGTCAATAATAAAAATATTAAAATTTTATTTTTGTTTCATTTCATAATTTGATTTTATAACATGCATTTTGCTACATACTAAGGAATTATGGAATTTTATTCTGTAGCATATAATCTAAGTGTCTGAACATCATTTACTATGGCTCTCGCATGGAGTTTACAGTACCTTTTAAATGCTGTATGACTTTATTAGTTTTCAGGGAACCGAACCCACCCGAATTTCGGGGATCTGGGGCGATCCAAGCCAAGCTCGGATCTCCCTGCCTGCCCCAGATTCCTCACCTGAGGCAAAACCTCGCGATGCCGCTGTTGGGTCGTGAGGTTTTGTATTGAGCGGGCTTAACGTTGATTGGCTGAGAGAGCCATCTGTCACGGCTCTCAGCCAATCAGCGTTAAGCCCATTTAATATGCACACAGGAAACAAAAGAAGATGGCACCCACCATCCCTCGCTGCTCGACACCGCCAGCACCCCCCGCTGATGACACCACCGGCACCTCCACTGGCAGCATCCCCCACTGCTGACACCACTGCTGCCGACACTCCTGCAATGCTGCCCCACATACTCAGGACACCCTTAGCGACCCCCACACTGCCGACACTCCCACACTGAGGACACCACCAGCATCCCTGCACTGCCGACACTGTCAGCTCACCTGCACTGAGGACACCGCTGGCACCCCCGCACTGCCGACATCACCAGCACCCTGCATTGAGAACACCCCTGCACTGCAGACACAGTCAGCAAACCTGCACTGAGGAACCACTATTGATATTAAGCCAGGCTTATGAGTCTGAATATGGTAAAAATTGATATCTGCATCCATGAGGAGAGATCCATCTGATTTACAGCCAGGCCCATAAAGATGGCAACTATACAGGGATGTAAAAATGCCGCTCTGCAGCACAAATTTTTATTCATACTTGCTCATGCATCAGCTTACGCAACTAGATGGTGTCAACAGTGGTGACCAAACTTTTTTGTCTACCTCCTTGGTTGCTGGACCAAACTATGGAACGCACAGAGGCTACTTCCGGTTCATTCCTTTGTCAGCCCCTGAAGGGTAAAACCGATTGGATGAATCTTATACACCGTGGAGACCCTGAATGCCGGAAACAGCGGCACAAGGAACTGGAAGTAGTTGCTGTGCATTTCATAGTGCAATCCAGCAACCGGGAAGTACACAGCCATCCTGGCATCAGAGCAACAGAAGCTCTTGGCCGTGTTTACACTGTACATCCGACAAATTTTGAATGTTTCTATCTCCGAAGTTTGCTTTACACCGTTACAGGTCCTACTTCCTTCAAAGACCTTAGGACTATGGATGGGGAAGTTTGCCACACTTTTCATGAGGCCTGCCTGAGGAGAGGTTTGTTAGAGGATGATATGTAAACAAACATTCTTAAAATCCCGGGCAACGCCGGGTACTCCAGCTAGTATACATATATATATAGAATATGAGGAAAGCAGCACTCTTCAATAGAAAGTAGCAATTAAAAAATGAATAAATATGTTGGTTCCCTACGCAGCTGGTGCAGGTAGCCAAGTACACCTAGAGATTCGGTGGCACTCGTGAGTAATGAACACAGGACAACTAGGGATGTGCAGGCTCGGATAGGTTCGAGTTTGCACGTGGAGTTCGGATTTTTCCCTCCAAAAAAACGGAACTCAGAACGAGGCAAAACGTCATCTTACATGGACGAACATCATCATTCCTGGACAAAAGACCAGGAATGATGATGTTCGTCCATGTAAGATGACGTTTTGCCTCGTTCTGAGTTCCGTTTTTTTGGAGGGAAAAATCCGAACTCCACGTGCAAACTCGAACCTATCCGAGCCTGCACATCCCTAAGGACAACGTTTCAATGCTTCTAATCATGCATTTTTGTCAGGCAGTTTTTATGGGTCTATTGTTTATAATTGATGCAAGTTTCTTTATTTTCCTTCTCTCTCCATGAATTGTGTACATTTTTCTCCAGTTAATTTTTTTATGTATATCAAATTCAAGGATGTACAACAGTTCTACTCAGTTGTATTTTTTTCTCCTGTGCTTAATAAACAAATATAAAAAAATGTACTCTTCATATTCCAAAAAAGAAAACTAAAAAAAATTAAACAAACTACATACAAATATTAACAGAAAAAACAGAAAAAAAGGCACATCTATATAATCCTATAGTATACAGACAGCAGCGAAAAAAGGCACACAGAATATTAAATACATAATATACAGTATGTGGAAAGCTGCATACCATTGTTATAATAAAACAATATACAGTCAAATCCCAGTTTAATCTAACAAAAAAAAAAAAAGAAAACACAAAAACAAAAAATGGAATGTAGAGGAGGCTGTTATGAATTCCTCATTCAGATCAATAAGGATAAGCATATTTCGAGGCGAGCCAACCAGACAAAATCTTGTCATATTTAAATTCCGCTTTACGAGTTATATATAGATAACATTCATGCTGCAACGTTAGTGCAATCAAGGATTACCAAGCCTGAAAGTCAGGACCCATAGGCGCCATCCAAAGTCTTGCTATACAGATCTTAGCCAACACATATAAATGTATTGCATATTACAACTTGTATATATCTAGAACAATATCTTCTATAATCCCAAGACAACAAAACCTTGTAGTAAGAATAGAATCCAAAATACCAGTGTCAGCTATCACCCGAAGGACCAGACTCCAGAAAAAAAATTGTACATACGGACATTACCATAAGAAATGCTAAAAGGTTCCAGAGGCCAAATTACACTTCGGACAAACATCAGAAGCCCTGCCTCCAAACTTCACCAATCGAGCTGGTGTCAGATAAGTTCTATGGAGCAGAAATAGCTGAATCTGCTGAAAACTAACAGAAGCTGTAGATATACAGGGGCAAGCAAGTGCTCCACTCCATTCGTCTTCAGAGAGATCACCTACCTCAGATTCCCAGCTCTGTTTTAAATGAGGCAAATTAGAAGCATGATGATATGACAGCAAACACGTATATAAGAAAGTGTCCGTCTAGAGTCTAGATGCGAAAGGAAAGATTTTAAGGGGGAATGCTGCATCAAGAGAGGCTTACTAGCAAACTGGGTTCTCAATGCACTGCGGAGCTGCAGATATATAAAATAAGTAGATGGGAGATTACATTTATCTGTTAGCTGAGTAAAAGATTTAAGAATCCCATCTTAGTATAACTGACTAATCTTTACAACACCTCTACTGCCCCACACTTATTCAGCATTAAGGGTGGAGAGTTCCGTCAACTGACGGGAACCCCAAAGCGAAGTATCTGGATCAATCTCGCTGAGTTGTATTAGTACACGAACAGCACGCCAAATTTTCAAGGTCTATAAAATTAGGAGCATCCGAGTCACTGAGCAGAGCCTGCAGTGGCGTATGACCCGCTGACACCTGAGAAACTTAAAGGGCCAGGAGAGAGTCATAGGAACTGTCCTGCATCAACAGGCCGCAGATGAGCCAATTGTGCCGCATAATAGTAGTATTGAAAATAGGTAAGTGCTAAACCTCCAGAATCTTTAGACCTGGTGAGCACATCCAGCCTTATTCGGCACATCCAGCCTTATTCGGGAATGTTAATCTAACCATATCAAGGAAGAATATACACTGTTCAGCTTCCGAAATATCGATACAGAGAGATAAATTGGTGAATGTTGAAAGATATAGAGAAATTTAGGCTGCACTATAATTTTAATTAACCCGTCCCGTCACTGTAAGAGGTAGTTTGTGCCAAGTTTTAGTCCTATCTTTTAAATAAGAAAACAGAGGCAATATATTCAGAGAGGAATAATCCTCCATAACATTAGACTCAAAATGTGTATCTTAATAATGGTCACAACAGAGAACACAGGGCCTGATTCAGAGATGTACGTTTATCTGACGATTTGCAGAAGGTCCTGCGAACTCACTCGCATACCCCTCAAGCCACAGCATGATCGACATGCTGCAGCATTTGGGGGGGGGGCGTAGCAGGGGCGCACCTGGTTGTCGTTCCCATAAACAATGGGGGCGTGTTGACTCCATTTTCCGGGAGGGACGAGACCAGGGTCTGTGTCAGTGGATGCAGATTCCTGGCCTCTTATGTGACCAGCACGCGGTCAGGCTGCGGGAAGCTTCAGCTCCAACAGCCTGACCAAAGGATCAACCATCGGTCGCAATGGATGATCCCAGCCTGCAATGACTGTCGCAGTTTTGGGATCGCAAGTGCAGCAAGGAGGTGTCCGACATCTCCTTCTGCATTTGCATCTGAGATGCACAGCCGCTTGTGTGCGACTCTGCAAATTCATCCATAACTGAATCAGGCCCACAATTCAAAAGCTGTAGGACTTAATGTTACAAGTAGATCTATAAGACTTCTTTTTTAAAGAATAAAAACCTTGTCACCACCTATATGAATGTGTTTAATGGCTTGAAAATTGTAAAATGTAGTGTTTAAAAGGTAATGACATTCTATTGGAAGGTAAGAGGTCTGCTAGTTTGCCTGTTGTGTTGCCCCCCCAATTTATTAAAGCCAAATTATCACTTGATAGAATATAAAACAAAAGCTGTCCCAGACTGTAATGGGGTAAGATTTGCCCATGTGTGGGTGAAAAATGTGATCACACTTTAAAACAGAGTAAACAAGGCAATGTTAAAAGAATATCAAACTGTGGTAATCTACTATATCGAGCATCTTTCATCACAATTTCATCCTAACCAAAAAGTTATGACCTCTATGACATGTTATAAATGGTATTTGATATTCTAATATTGGGTAAGGTCCTCTTTTATTTCAGGAAGTCTAGTAGGCACAGTAGATAATAAAACACACTTTAAGATTACAACTTTAAAGCAACTATCTACCAGAAATAGTCCAATCGCCATCGAAAATGGCAGTATTCACCATAGACAGGTTTTATTGCTAGGATACGGCTGGCAGTGGCTATTGCAGAGTATTGCTAGCAATATCTAGGTCAGATGATAGTGATGCTAGCGTTCTTTGGATAGTGGCAGTATAACTATCACTATCTCAGGATGGTGAAAGTGGTAAAGGAAAAGGTGTTTATTAACAAGAGCTCTGGTGTCCACCAAGTTCCCATCCTTGATAACCTTCTCTTCTCCATGTACCCAGAACAAACTTAAAGGCTCCTCCAGCCTTCAATACCACCTATAATCCTATGACACACAAATAAACCTCTCTATCCCTGACGTCTTTCGTTCTGTCCTCTCCTGTCTCAATAGCCATTTATCTCTTCTAAAGCTGCGTACACACTAGACGTTATTTTAAATGATATTGCCGATAACGACTCATCGTTACAACAAATTAATTTTAATCATCCAGTGTGTACGCACTATATCGGTAGCAATGTGCGCTCCGGAATTGGTCGTTTGCGAGGTTTTCTGTCATCTGTACTTGTAGTACAATTTCATAAATCTTGTAAATGACTAGGTGCATATCGTCCAGTGTGCACACTACGAACAATGAACGACGAACAACATGGACATCATCACAGCCACTCCCTGGACACACCCAATCATCATTTTCTGCACTGAAGACGGTGATTGCAGGCTGGATAAGGGCAGGGTCATCTCATCCATTGGCCTTGTTGAGCAGTTGCCCAAGGGCCCAAAGCTTGTAGGGGCCCGCCCATCCGCCCCCTGCAGCCGCGGCCAGTTGGTAAATTTGTGATCTTTTTATAAGCCGACTGCCGGTGCACTGTATTCCGATCTAACCTCACCTGCCCCACCCCCCTTCCTGTTGAAGAGTACTCACCTCAGTCCCAGTTTCACTTCATCAGCTGGCTTCAGACCAGTCAGAGTCTCTCTGCATGTGTGGGAGGTTTGATGGGCATGCAGAAGGGTTTAATTTTATTGACCATTTATTTATTGACCGTGAATGGGTGGGTAGGGGCCCCTGTGCATTGTTTTGCCCAGGGCCCACACTGCTGTTAAGACAACACTGGATAACGGAGCTGCTACCTGGCTGCATCGTTTTCTGGGCCCTCTCCTTGAGTTAACACCACAGCCTTAGCAGATGATTCCATACTCGATAACAAAAAGGATCCATCACAAGAGAAAGTAGTAAACACACTTTGTTAAAGTAAGCCAAAACAAAGCAGAGCAATCTAGCAATGTAACAGCGTTCAGCATGTATAAACCAAACCAAACTAGCAACAGAGCATAAATGCAAAGAGTTAAAATGGCTGCCGCCTATTTATTTCCTCTGGAAAGTCCTGCCCACCCCTCCTGAAACCCATGTCCAGTATTTAAATTAGCCATAAAATCGCAAACGACAAATGATATATCATTTGATCATTTGTAAAATCGCTCAGTGTGTACGCACTAGATCATTTGTCCGGGACTCCGGGATGTTCAAGGGAAATAGTCAGCCAATATCGTTGATTTAGTGTGTACCCGACTTCAAACTGAAGCCATTTTCATTCCGCAAAACAAAGTCCCCCCATCTGCTGCCTGAGTGTCATCTTAGACTCTCTTTCGCAATCCCACATTTAGTCCCTCACCCACATCTTGCCACTAACATCTCTGTATCAGGATTTTCCTTGTGTCGCTCCTAACCCCTGGAATGCCCTACCTTAGCCAATTAGACTTTTATCATGTCTTCCAAACTTTAAACATGCCCTTAAGACTCATCTCTTCATTAAAGTCTACCAACTGTCCTCCTTACACTACTCCACTCTCCCTCTTTGTGTATACCCACATCCCTCTATATTGTAAGGTCTAGAGAGCAAGGCCTACTCTCCTATTGTCTCCTCTACAAAAATATGTAACTGTTGTTGTGAGTTGTAATTATGTGCACTTGTAAATTTGTTTGTAACTGATTAATGTACTTATGTAATTTTGACATATCCACTATTTACAGTGCTACAGACCCTGGTGGAACAATATGAATAAAAAATAATAAACATATATAGGGATATTTTACCATGAAATAGGCAGATGAATACGACAACAAAAAATAGATGTGTTCTTGCATAAATGTCCTGGGTACATCATCTAGAGGAAGCAATCTAGTAAAAACAATAAATTAATGACACTACCCCACTCCTCCTCAGCAGACACACATAAATTTACTGGATTACATTTTAGACAAGCTCACTGTCTAGCTATATTGCACACTGACGGTCTTTGAAAGACTGGCAAACAAATTCAAGGACAAACATTATCAGGATCGATTTAATTGTCCCTGGCTGACATCTTTCATAGTCTACAATATATTTAAGATACAATATTTAGGAAACATATATCTTTACTTTGGTAACAAATGTTTAATCCAAGAGTATGTGACAACAGTTATGGCTTTAAATGCAGTAAAACACAAATGAAAAAGTATATTATATATACATATACATACACAGACAATCCAATAGTCCTGCACTCCCTATTGTCTGAAATAACTTTACCCCATTGCCAGCATCAGCAAATCAACGTAGACATGCTAAAATTAAGGAGCAGAATATATGCGGCACTCAGAGGCTTCAATAAGACACATGACACAAGTCTTCCTGTGGTCAACGTTTCAATGGCTATGCATTTATATTATTTAATAGCTAGAGTGGCATTAGCCAATGTAGTCGGCCTTGATAGCCATTTTTGAAATCCGTAAATTTTTCCCAAATTCTTTTAATCAGTTCCTTCTTGTGTACTAGTCCTTTCTCAATACAACAGCTTCTGTTTGTATGTTAATGAATGGAAGGAATTGCAATATCATTTTTGGAGAGATATGGAGGTTAGAGTGATTTTAATAATATTACTAATCTCTTCATGTAGGGAATTAGAAATGAAGAGCGCCTCATTGAATGAATAAACTGAACTATTTCATGTTTCAAAGGTTTATGAGCATACATGTACAGAGTAAACTTGTGTGACAGTGGTACATTTGTAGTCTAGGGTTGGAGTTGCATTTAATCTGTATAATGTTTTACAGAACATCAAAGTTAATAATCTTATGGTCCCTACTTGCCTGGATTAGGTACAATGAAGAGATAGGCAGATTTTAATGCTTCCATAAAGGGGCGTGGGTTTTGGAACGACAACAGATTCCCCCCCCCCCCCCCCCATTTTCCTATCATGAAAATCATAATATCAATAAATAGTGTAATACTGAATTTTCTTTTACTCCTATATTTAAAGCTTTATTTCTGTTGAGCTTCAGTCTCTTTTTTAATATGGAATAGCTCTACTTGTCCTAATTGATAGTGAGGTTACCGTGGCAACTTCCACAATCTAATCTTTCCTGAAATGCTTTAATGACATGCTATATTCCCACCTAGCACTGTATATTTCACATTCTAATACATGTTTCATCCTGGACCTAACAATAAATTATTCATTAATGTAAATATAAATGTAACTGTAAATTAGACTGAAGAGCTACTTTAAAACAATTTAGTTCACAATAACTACATAAGCTATAATAAGTTAACTATATATAGTTTTGCCAAATTAGTTATCACCTGCCAATTGTTTTTCAATAGTCAAAATTAGTTTTAAAAGCATCCACATTTTTAAACATATTTTAAATGTCCCACTCATGTCAGCCCCCTGTAGTTTTGCACATATTCATTTGTATGTAAAAGCACATCAACTATATAAATTGTTAAGTTATCTACTTCTGCAGGTACCATAAGAGGCAATTCATTAATTAGGTTTATTCCAAGGCTAAAGGGCTTTGATTAAGATAATAATTTGGTTTATTTACAGTTTTTGGTAGTGGGTTTGTGTGCAACTAGACATGCCAAGCCAATGAAATCTGTGTACAACTTCACAGACTGTGTTGGTTGTGACATGTAATGGTGGTATTTTCGTTTATTTTTATGTGGCAACTGAAATGTGTTTACAGTATGTGCTTGAGATGATATAAACCAATCTGCAAAATTGGCTATAGAACATATAGTAATATACGTGTCTATTCTCATAGAATATCCTGGAAACTCCAGAATTTCCAAGAGAACTCACTGACTTCCCGGACAACAAATGGCTTGGATACTGCAAATCACAACATGGCCCCGTGATTTGCAGCATTACACCATGGGGTAGGCCGTGATACTGAAAATCACATTGCTATGCCCGCTGCCACATAGCCACTTGATATAGAAAACACATGCCCTTATTTTAGTACCAAACATGGAAGCCAATTCAATTACTCACGAGTGCTGCTTTGCGGAATATGTCTCAGAGGCTGGTTTCTGCTCGCAGCCTATGAAAGGGTGAGCAGAGTTCAGCCTACCGTAATTGCCCTTCTAAGCGCAGCGCAAAATGGTGGTGGCACCTCATGCATATAAATGCAGAAAATGTGATCTTTCACGGTGCGCTAATATCTCAAGGATAGCAACCTGTAGAAACCAAAGGGAGTAGCTACCTACCTCCCCAAATACATAAAGGAACTATGATACCTCTTTGGCGCTAACCAACATCACATATACATAAAACACCCAGGTGTGTAGACAGAATAATAATAACAATATGCAGCCTAGTCCTTAGGAATAAAGGATCTTACTCTATAATGTAGAAAAGAAAGTTTTTCATAAAGTTCATTCCTAAATGGGCTTACTTTTCCATATAACAGCATGTATAGGCTTACTAACATAGGTACCAGTCCACTGTCTTCACACTCTAAATATATGAGTCACTTCTTAACCTTATTGGTATATTGGTTTTGGGAAGGACCAGACAAGTCCTGGAAACCAGTTGTTCCTATCCTGTAATACAGCTGCCCAGCGGTCATGCATTCCAAAGAAGGACCACATGGTCCGAAACGAGTAAAGCAGGTAACATTTGGGCCTCTGGGCAACTGTATTGCTGGTCTGGCCGGCGCATTCCCTGGAAAGGAACCACTAGTTTCCGGGACTTGTCTGTTCCTTCCAAAAACCATCTGGTATGAATACATGCATGGCAAAGCAAAGCAAGCAGTTTCATAGGACCCCACATTGTGTGGTTTGATATGCTCATTTACTACTTTATAATGTGATGTGATAAATTAAATTCCTTTATCAAAAGTTTTTTGCACTATCGCTTTTTCTCTCTCTTTTGAGCAATATATCAATAAAGTTTTTAAGTGACGCTGCTGACGCATAAATTTGGAGTGTGAATACAGTGGACTGGCATCTATGTAAGTAAGCCCATACATTCGGTTATATGGATAGAACTCTGGGTCCATTAAGGAATGAACTTGATGAAAAACTTGTTTCTATATTATAGAGTAAGATCCTTTATTCCTAAGGACAGGGCAGCATACCCTGGTGTTTTATGTATATGTGATCTTGGTTAGTGCCAAAGTGGTATCATAATTTCTTTAGGCCCCTTATGCATAGTTTACTCCCATGGATGTGCCATAAAAGCTGTATTGTATGCCCAGGGTGTACCGTTTAATTACAATCTGAGTACCTCTAATGTAAAAATAAAAAAAAAAACCTTGATCAGTTTCTAATTAAATGCAATAAAAGACTTTAATTTAGTTCATTAAAATGCTAAAGAGTATAAATACATGCAATACTTTAAATAAAGCCCTAAAACATAATGCTTTCTCATTAACATGCTATTTAAAATACAGTAAACAGAGAGCAAATGTCATTTTAAGTGAAAAGCAACACATTCTATTATTAACTGTACACATCTAAAAAGCATAGCCACCTATTATTTTATCAAGCAGCTCATGAACACAGTAATTGATTTTGAGCTAAATAGTCATGATGACCATTTATCTACATTTGTTATTTGGAAAGATGGAAAATCTTTCTTATGACAGATCAATACATGATTTGCACATAGTCACCTAATGGCACAACCATCAATAAGATACATTGCCTCAGTCTGGCTGTGTAAATCAATGGCACTGTGTGGAAAGAACCCACAGGATTATGTGTGTATGTTTTTCCATGCAGTACTACCAGTAACTTATAAAGTAGAATTTAATATGAATTCCTTCCAGTATATGTAATCACTGGGGATGTGGTCAAAATGCCGATGACCTGGAAGCCGTCTGACTAAATCCTGGTGTCTAAATCCCGGGACTAAAGACAGGCGTCAAAATTAGTCTTGTATACTCTGTAATTGCTGGCTAATAACCTGAAGCATATTTTTTATTTATTTATTTTTTTAACAGGCACTGATTTTGATCATTACACAATCTGCTAAGGAAGTGTATATAAGGTAAATGAAATTTACATCATGGTAATGACTTCAGGAAAAGCTGAGAAACACAAGTTAGAGGTCAGTGAAAATGACCTTATTTTGTTTATGAAAATAACTACCATTACAGTGTTGCCCTTTGTAAACTAAATATGATGGGTCCTTAAACAGAGCATATATACTTTTGGATAACAAACCCCTATAACCAACATCATACGTGTCCCATATTTGCATTTCCCCTGGACTCCTACTTATAAGACAGGAAATAGATTGCAGGACAGCATACAGAGCTTGAAGGCTGAAATCATCCAGCATCTTCAGTAGTGCTACATAGAACCTGTCAGTACCGCTACATAGATCCAATCAGTAGCATTACATAGAACCAGTCAGTAGCAATACATAGAAGAACCCATTTGTAGCACTGCATAGAACTCTTCAGTAGAGCTGCATAGAACCCATCAATAGCACTACATCGAACCCATCAGTAGCACTACATAGAACCAGTCAGTAGCACTACATAGAACCAGTCAGTAGCACTACATAGAAGAACCCATCTGTAGCGCTACATAGAACTCTCCAGTAGAGCTGCATAGAACCTGTCAGTAGCACTACATAGGTTCTATGTAGTGCTACTGACAGGTTCTATGTAGCATTACTGATGGGCTCTATGTAGTGCTACAGGTGGGTTCTATATAGTGCTACTGACGGGTTCTATTTAGTGCTACTGACAGGTTCTATGTAGTGCTACTGACGGGTTCTGTCAGTAGCACTAAATAGAACCCATCAGTAGCACTACATAGAACCCACCTGTAATGCTACATAGAACCCATCAGTAGCGCTACCTAGAACCTGTCAGTAGCGCTACATAGAACCCGTCAGTAGCACTACATAGAACTCTTCAGTAGAGCTACATAAAATTCTATTGAATAAGACATAACAGATATGCAAAAAACAGCTTGAGGAGCAAATGAAAATAATAGAGTAGCGGCATGGGCGTAACTACCATAGGTGCAAGGGGTGCAGCTGCCATGGGGCCCAGAGCTGAGGAGGGCCCATCTTCCTTGTCAAAGTTACATGTGTTATATATATTTTTCACCATTTGCTGGTATTTAGGGGCCCTTACAAACTTTTGCAATGGGGCCTTCAAATACCTAGTTACGCCCCTGAGTGGCGGCGATCCAGTTCTCAACTTCAGGCAAAGGGGGCAGTGTCTTTCTGAAGCACCCCCCTCTTTCTATTTTCTGCATGATGAAAAAGGTTATATTAGGAGACTTGTTTAAATGTTTGAATCTCCTTTAGCATTTAAATCTTAGAATAAAGTGAATTTATTTAGAATGTTGATATTGAGTAGTCGAAGAATGCAAGATATTGTAGAGAGAAGCATAATCTCTTAAATGCCTGAAATTTGCACTACAGCTATAAGACTAAACAGACAAATTATATATTTAAAAATGCCAGCATACTATGCTAGACAGCAATAAAAATAGTCTGGTACTGTAGTTGACAATGTCACAAGCATTTTAGAGCACTGCAGTTTTCTGATTAGAGAACCACAGTGTTCTGAGCAGATCAAACACTGTTAATCTGTCACATGAAACTAAATGGGGAACACTGTTCTCCTATTATAACATAGCATTCTGACAGCCAAACAGCACTCCTCATTCGATATGATGATATACTGCAGGAGCATTTGAATACTTTAGAACACCAGTTTGCTGGTTGGAAAGCCATCGTCTTCTAAAATACCTGTGTGACATCACTCAAGCTATGCATGCTGCTTATTCATTATAGACAGTGAAATATGGGATAGATGGACATTCACAGACATGGTAGCATGTTGTCAGCAACTTCAAAAATGTATACCACTGTAAATAGAGTGGTTATGACATAAAATACAGATTACCGTTCTCTATGCCAAATACAAATATTTTAGTTTGCTCTCATAACATACTTGTAATCTAACAAGAGTAACACATTAAATTGTGTCTTATTTGAAGCAATAACTTCAGCCAAAGCTGGAGAACCTGATTCTTTTTTCACATCTGTTGTTTATTGTGTGAACAGAATGTTGTATTAAACTTTCTTGAATTGTTTTCAAGACAAAATGTTTTAATTAATATTCATAGCTTATTATAACCTTCTGGAAAAGCGCTGAACCAGAGTATTGGAGAACTGTACAATATTTTAATGTAAATAACTACAGCTATATAATATCATTGTCATTCTTCGTTATATATAACCAAGGACATCAGTCAGCTTTGTATTCAATAATCAAGTAGTAAAATCTTTCTTGAGAAAGACCAGAGGCAAATGTCTTTCTGTTCATTTGTGTCAGCATTATTGATTTGTTTCCTAAAGCAAATTCATATCTTGAGAGATTCCAGGTGGCTTATCTGTCACTGTAGACATGATCCAAATTTCATGTACAGATATCATGCCAATTACTGTACATACTCTTTCAGGAACAACTAAAGATTTTGTTGCATCAACATCTCCCATTCAGTTTGTTTGGGTTATGTTATAGCAACATAGTATATGCATTTGAAAAACAGTTTAAGAGTTAAGAATTCTAAATATTCTTTGATCATATATCAGTGTTAATAAAAAAGTGGAAACAAATATGGACAGTGAATAACTATATACAAATATTATCTTAAAGTGACATGCAGATATGAATAATCTAACAGACATAGTGTTGCTCTAATGCAATGTGTAGTTATTAATACAAATAATTTATGGATAAACATTTGCAAAACTAAGCACATCGCTCCCTGTCTTGTACTTTCTTACTACTTTGCTTTAGGCAAATTCAAAATAGCTGTTGGCTAAGGCTGTCTTGTTTGAAACTTGCACATGTTCAGTTAATTCAGTGAAATTGCATGTGATTATTAAGGGGCATCTAGGAATTTGTTTTGCAAACTGGCAGCTTTACTTCCTCTAAAGCCTCCAACAGTTTGATTATGCTCTTGAACATAGTGAGCAGATCTGCCAGTACATGTGATGTTTTTATTCTCATTAATGCTCATTAATATTTTATACCTTCACAGAAGGTGCTTCCTGTCATTGAACCTCCTGTCTAAAGATAACGAGGTAGAATCTATTCAGCTGTGTGGCAATGTGGAGATCTGCCACATATAAGAAAGGGTACATCATCATGGAGTTTAATACCTCAAACTGTTCCACACATACAGTCAGGTGCATAAATATTGGGACATTGACAGCATTTTCATATTTTGGCCTCTATTCACCACCACAATGGCTTTGAAATGAAACAAACAAGATGTGCTTTAACTGCAGACTTTCAGATTTAATTTGAGGGTAATTACATCCAAATCAGGTGTACGGTGTAGGAATTACAACGGTTTCTATATGTGCCTCCCACTTTTTAAGGGGCCAAAAGTAACGGGACAAACTAAACAATCCTAAATCTAACTTTTACTTTTTAATACTTTGTTGCAAATCCTTTGCAGGCAATTACAGCCTGAAGTCTGGAACGCATAGACATCACCAGACGCTGGGTTTCATCCCTGGTGATGCTCTGCCAGGCCTCTACTGCAAATGTCTTCAGTTCCTGCTTGTTCTTGGGGCATTTTCCCTTCAGTTTTGTCTTCATCAAGTGAAATGTATGCTCAATCGGATTCAGGTCAGGGGATTGACTAGGCCATTGCATAACATTCCACTTTTTAGCCTTAAAAAACTCTTTCGTTGCTTTTGCAGTATGCTTTGGGTCATTGTCCATCTGCACTGTGAAGCGCCGTCCAATGAGTTCTGAAGCATTTGACTGAATATGAGCATATAATATTGCCCGAAACACTTCAGAATTCATTCTGCTGCTTTTGTCAGCAGTCACATCATCAATAAATACAAGGGAACCAGTTCCATTGACAGCCATACATGCCCACGCCATGACACTACCACCACCATGTTTCACTGATGAGGTGGTATGTTTTGGATCATGAGCAATTCTTTTCCTTCTCCATACTCTTCTCTTCCCATCACTCTGGTACAAGTTGATCTTTGTCTCATCTGTCCATAGGATGTTGTTCCAGAACTGTAATGGCTTTTTAGATGTTGTTTGGCAAACTCTAATCTGGTCTTCCTGTTTTTGTGGCTCACCAATGGTTTACATCTTGTGGTGAACCCTCTATATTCACTCTTGTGAAGTCTTCTCTTGATTGTTGACTTTGACACATATACACCTACCTCCTGGAGAATGTTCTTGATTTGGCCAACTGTTGTGAAGGGGTTTTTCTTCACCAGGGAAATAATTCTTCAGTCATCCACCACAGTTGTTTTCCGTGGTCTTCTGGCACTTTTGGTGTTGCTGAGCTCTCCGATGCGTTCTTTCTTTTTAAGAATGTTCCAAACAGTTGATTTGGCCACACCTAATGTTTTTTGCTATCTCTCTGATAGGTTTGTTTTGATTTTTCAGCCTAATGAAGGCTTGCTTCACTGATAGTGACAGCTCTTTGGATCTCATATTGAGAGTCGACAGCAACTGATTCCAAATGCAAATGTCACACCTAGAATCAACTCCAGACCTTTTACCTGCTTAATTGATAATGAAATAATGAGGGGATAGCCCACACCTGTCCATGAAATAGCTTTTGATAGTCCCATTACTTTGCTGAGCTCTCCGATGCGTTCTTTCTTTTTAAGAATGTTCCAAACAGTTGATTTGGCCACACCAAATGTTTTTGCTATCTCTCTGATGGGTTTGTTTTGATTTTTCAGCCTAATGATGGCTTGCTTCACTGATAGTGACAGCTCTTTGGATCTCATATTGAGAGTCGACAGCAACTGATTCCAAATGCAAATGTCACACCTAGAATCAACTCCAGACCTTTTACCTACTTAATTGATAATGAAATAATGAGGGAATAGCCCACACCTGTCCATGAAATAGCTTTTGATAGTCCCATTACTTTGCTGAGCTCTCCGATGCGTTCTTTCTTTTTAAGAATGTTCCAAACAGTTGATTTGGCCACACCTAATGTTTTTGCTATCTCTCTGATGGGTTTGTTTTGATTTTTCAGCCTAATGATGGCTTGCTTCACTGATAGTGACAGCTCTTTGGATCTCATATTGAGAGTCGACAGCAACTGATTCCAAATGCAAATGTCACACCTAGAATCAACTCCAGACCTTTTACCTGCTTAATTGATAATGAAATAATGAGGGAATAGCCCACACCTGTCCATGAAATAGCTTTTGATAGTCCCATTACTTTTGGCCCCTTCAAAAGTGGGGGCACATATAGAAACCATTGTAATTCCTACACCGTTCACCTGATTTAATGTAATTACCCTCAAATTAAATCTGAAAGTCTGCAGTTAAAGCACATCTTGTTTGTTTCATTCAAAGCCATTGTGGTGGTGAATAGAGGCCAAAATATGAAAATTCTGTCAATGTCCCAATATTTATGCACCTGACTGTACATGGGCAGGGTTATGGCTTTTATAAGCAGTGATAGCTCAGTCTGACATTGATGTAATAAGAAGAAAGAATGTTCTTGTTGTGAAGATCAGCGAAGCCTCTGCCAGACCTAGTGTCACAGAATGTCTGGGGGATTTCTGAATTTAGGGAAGCTCTCATGGACCCCTAGACAAGTTGACCAAATTCCTGGACCCCACCTACCTCTAAAAGTAGAGTGAGTTCCGTGGCTTGATTAAGTAAATAACAGCATTGTACAGCTGGGGGCGTGGGCTGGAGGACACATTCACTTCATCCTCCCCCTCTGGTGTCTCCTGGTGGGCACTAGTGAAAAATCTGTAAGTGTGCTTTATAATAATATTATTTAATTTATTGTTCTTATTTGCACTATTTATATATTTACTGTTCTTTTTTTAATAATTAATGAATGCACTAATGGACTTAGGGTTAGGCACCACCCCAGGAGGGTTAGGTTTAGGGTGCAGGAGGGTGGGGTTAGGTTTAGGCACCCCCGAGGGGAAGTTATGGTTAGGCACCACCGAGGGGAGGTTAGGGTTAGGCACCACTAAGGGAGGGTTAGGGGGGGGAGAGGGGAGGGGAGGGTTAGGGTATTTACAAGCCCCAGTCGGGATCTTCAGCGTTCAGGCTTGCTGCGCCAGGATTTAGTCAGACGGCTTCCCGGCCATCAGCATTTCATACCCAACCCGTATATGAAACGTAAATGCATTCTGTGTTTAGACTTGGGTCCCATCCACAAGATATCTCACTATGGTATGCAAATATTCCAAAATATGGAAAAATCCAATATCCAAAATACTTCTGGTCCCAAGCATTTTGGATATGGGGGACTCAACCTGTATACCATAAACGATTGTTAACCAAGGAAATTGAGAGGGAGAGATGGCTTTCCAAGAACCAGTTATATTATAAAGTGTGCTTTATAATAATATTATTTAATTTATTGTTCTTATTTGCACTATTTATATATTTACTGTTCTTTTTTAATAATTAATGAATGCACTAATGGACTTAGGGTTAGGCACCACCCCGGGAGGGTTAGGTTTAGGGTGCGGGAGGGTGGGGTTAGGTTTAGGCACCCCCGAGGGGAAGTTATGGTTAGGCACCACCGAGGGGAGGTTAGGGTTAGGCACCACTAAGGGAGGGTTAGGGGGGGGAGAGGGGAGGGGAGGGTTAGGGTATTTACAAGCCCCAGTCAGGATCTTCAGCGTTCAGGCTTGCTGCGCCAGGATTTAGTCAGACGGCTTCCCGGCCATCGGCATTTCATACCCAACCCGTATATGAAACGTAAATGCATTCTGTGTTTAGACTTGGGTCCCATCCACAAGATATCTCACTATGGTATGCAAATATTCCAAAATATGGAAAAATCCAATATCCAAAATACTTCTGGTCCCAAGCATTTTGGATATGGGGGACTCAACCTGTATACCATAAACGATTGTTAACCAAGGAAATTGAGAGGGAGAGATGGCTTTCCAAGAACCAGTTATATTATAAAGTGTGCTTTATAATAATATTATTTAATTTATTGTTCTTATTTGCACTATTTATATATTTACTGTTCTTTTTTAATAATTAATGAATGCACTAATGGACTTAGGGTTAGGCACCACCCCGGGAGGGTTAGGTTTAGGGTGCGGGAGGGTGGGGTTAGGTTTAGGCACCCCCGAGGGGAAGTTATGGTTAGGCACCACCGAGGGGAGGTTAGGGTTAGGCACCACTAAGGGAGGGTTAGGGGGGGGAGAGGGGAGGGGAGGGTTAGGGTATTTACAAGCCCCAGTCAGGATCTTCAGCGTTCAGGCTTGCTGCGCCAGGATTTAGTCAGACGGCTTCCCGGCCATCGGCATTTCATACCCAACCCGTATATGAAACGTAAATGCATTCTGTGTTTAGACTTGGGTCCCATCCACAAGATATCTCACTATGGTATGCAAATATTCCAAAATATGGAAAAATCCAATATACAAAATACTTCTGGTCCCAAGCATTTTGGATATGGGGGACTCAACCTGTATACCATAAACGATTGTTAATCAAGGAAATTGAGAGGGAGAGATGGCTTTCCAAGAACCAGTTATATTATAAAGTGTGCTTTATAATAATATTATTTAATTTATTGTTCTTATTTGCACTATTTATATATTTACTGTTCTTTTTTAATAATTAATGAATGCACTAATGGACTTAGGGTTAGGCACCACCCCGGGAGGGTTAGGTTTAGGGTGCGGGAGGGTGGGGTTATGTTTAGGCACCCCCGAGGGGAAGTTATGGTTAGGCACCACCGAGGGGAGGTTAGGGTTAGGCACCACTAAGGGAGGGTTAGGGGGGGGAGAGGGGAGGGGAGGGTTAGGGTATTTACAAGCCCCAGTCAGGATCTTCAGCGTTCAGGCTTGCTGCGCCAGGATTTAGTCAGACGGCTTCCCGGCCATCGGCATTTCATACCCAACCCGTATATGAAACGTAAATGCATTCTGTGTTTAGACTTGGGTCCCATCCACAAGATATCTCACTATGGTATGCAAATATTCCAAAATATGGAAAAATCCAATATCCAAAATACTTCTGGTCCCAAGCATTTTGGATATGGGGGACTCAACCTGTATACCATAAACGATTGTTAACCAAGGAAATTGAGAGGGAGAGATGGCTTTCCAAGAACCAGTTATAAAACAGGTCGTAGCTCACATATTATGGCGATATAATTTGAAGGCATGCTTAAACAATTCTGGAATAGGTAAAGGAAGCAGAATGTACTTTTATTTCATGTGTGGTCTGCAAGTTGAGTATTTGGGAGACCAGGGATGGTGCTTACTACCAGATGGTTGAAGTTTAACACAGCTCCAACAAATATGTATAAATGAGCCAGACTCAATGCAATTCCTCAACAGGATTCAAAGGGATCTGGACAAATGATCCAGATGTTGGTAAGGACATAATACCAACAATACAGCAGTTTATAGGCATTTTCCTTAACAGAAACATTAAAGAAAGTTTTGGCATAGTCCTCCAAGGTTGGCTTACAAGTGGAAATGGTGCCTAATCTGCAGATACTGGTGGGACTGCCCATGGGAAATCTTAGGATAATCACCCAATTCTGAGACCTATGAGAATATCCCTGCACTCTGGAGGTTATTTGGAAGTAAACAGCCCGCTCTGGACAATGTAGAGGACATATGAGAAGGGGGGCCTGGAGAGAATGTGAGTTTTCCCAGAGAGGGACTTTAGAGGAAGAGATTGGACATTTTATTGAAGCATGAACACATTGCCAAGGAATGGCGACCTAAGGGGTAGCATCGAGATGCAGGTGGCTTCTGGGCATAAGGAAGCCATAAGAGGGAGCAAGGAGGATAACCACCAACTGCTGCAGATTCCATGACAACCCAATCAGACCCTGGGAGAATGCCAGTGCACACATTGTGTTAACTTAGCAGCATAGTAGTAGTTACGAAAATTAGGGAGGTTCTCTGGAGAATATGGGCCTAGATCCGTAGTTTTCTGTGAGACCACAAATGCAGGACCAATTTTTGACAGACGGAGAGGAATATGGGGAGCATGCGAAAAATGTAAAGTAAGCCAGGGAGGACATTATTTCCCTTTTTAAATCTCACATGATGTGTTTGTACAGTAATACTGTGTGTGTGTCACGGAGGTGGAGCTGCTATATGTACATTTGGATGGAGGAGGATCTCCCTATATGGTGGAGCCTACATTTTGTTTGTTCTGCATACAATCTTTATTTCTTATTCATATCACTGTACACTTCCTGCTGTTATTTATTGCCTTGCTTCATTTATATTTGGCTATGAATGTCAGTTCTTATTTCTTTACAAAAAACTTACTTATTTCCTATGAGTATGACTGTACATACATTTTCTTTTTATTAAATTGCTGCATATTTGTTGCCTTTTTTCTTTTTTGCTTAATATGAGAACTATTTACAATCCTTGCTTTGCCTCCCTTACCATATATCAAAGTGTGGTACCCTGCATAATATCATAGATACTACTGTAGCGATTTTTGTCCAACATCTGGGTCATTACTTTTCATAAATAGGCCCCATAATGTTAAAATAAATAAATAACTGAAACAATTATGTAGGAAGAAAGAGTATGCTATTTACTATATCAAACCTAGAACACAAAACTATATATTTATTTCCCCTTGCCATCATAAAGTTTAACCACCCAATAAGGTTTTATAGCCTATACTTCTTCAGCAGCTCAAATAGTTCACAGGGGTTAAAAGCTGTTCTGCCTCCAAAGTAGATTGGTAATATAAAATATGACCTTATTCAGGCTCACAAGGGGATGTAACCATTAAAAAAAAAAAAATCACATTATGTATTGCTCTGTGACTTTCATAGATCCAGAATAAGGATCTCTCTCTTTCAATGATGATATACTATTTATCCCAAAATTCAGATGTGGTGTAAATGCCAAAGTGCAAAGAAGTGTACATTAAGTGTTATTTAACATTACTGATAAAAATAAAGCTACAGTTCCAACGTCAGTAAACTAAGAAAAGCGTAATTGTGTTGTATCCATAAAACTGTATTGGAGGAATATTATTATGTAGATATAATTAAATAAAAATCTAACATTTACATATGTAGATTCCATTTGGGAATTTGCAACACCCCATTTGGAGACAACTCAGGTAAAGAACTTACGCACTGTACAAAATGTAACACAAGCAGCAAATGAAAGGACAGACATGGGGGCATATTTATCATAATAGGCATTTTTAATGTGGATGTGAGAAATATTTTTTTGCATAAAATTTACATTGTGAAAATGGATTTTTTTCACACATTTACAATTATACTCATGCTAGGAGTTGGGCTCCAATAAGTGCCCATCCCGAGGAAGAGCTGTAAGCAGAGTTATTGCTTACACTATCACTCTTCTTCATGGTTTGGGACCTTGGCGTACACAGTACATGCATCAGTGAGGGGGCATAATCCCGCTCCTAAAAATCCCCAGTACAGTAGCCCATAGGCTACACTTTCTGGATCTTGGTAAATCTGACTGCATAGCAGACCCCATAAATACATTTGAGGGTTGGTTGGTGGTTAGAAATGGAGGGACCTCTGTAGATATCTGCTTCGGCCCCTCCATGGTAAATCCCAGGGTTCCTTAATATTTGTGGGTACCTCCAAAAAACATGTATTTTCAGGGGATTTCCCACAATTATTAATTGATAAATACGCCCCATAATCTCCCTCACTCAACTGCTCAAACCTACTTTCAGCCTAACTACAAAACAGGACTGTTTAGGAAGCAGATTCTGGCTCCGACTGGGCCCCAAGCAGCTCCACATGTCCTTCCTCATGTACTTGTGACAGACATTATACTAGACATGTCTATATTTTGTCAGGTGAGAAGTGAAAGTTGTGCCCTGCAGGTGGGATCCCCAGAGATTTCACTTATTGTTAAAAGTAGTTGACCAGTACTCCCCGAATACTCAGCACTTGAAGTTTTATTGACAAACCATCAGAAGTCTCTACCTATGGGTTACCAGTGCTTATGAGATTAGCAAAAGCATTACCAGGGGTGGGATGCATGACGCACGCACTCCCGATGCAATGCATTCCACCGTTCATCGTATACATACCGGCATTGGTAATGCCGGTATGCATGACGATCCCCACCAAGGACCGCTCTGTCAGTAAGAACAGCCCTTTGCGATGGAGGGACTCCGGGTTTATGACCCAGGAGCCGCTCCGGCATCCTTCTGCGCATGCGCAGAAGGATGCACGTGCTGCGAGGGTGCTGGGAGGGATCCCATTGGAGAGAAACCCATAGGCTGCTATGGGTAATGCCATCAGGAAGATGGCGTAACCCACTGCAACCAAGTCCCGGAGTGCATCACATTCCAGGGCTTGGTGCATATGAGAAATGCGGTTGGTTAACCCGCATTCTGGTTTGACTGCATTTTTCCCATTGATGCATCCCGCCCCAGGTTCCTTAAAAACATGCTACCATCTTCTCTTCAGCACATAGAATCAGGAGGTTGTGGTCAGACTGTGTGTAAGGGGATTGTTTGGAGAGGCAGTGTTGTTATCTTGTGTGGGGTCCAAATGTTATTGTGTTTGGTTATGATATAGCTGTGTGAAAGTGTCTTCGGGTGAGCTGACTTAGTTGCTCCTCAGAGTTGGGGAGTTTGGTTTCTGATTTTCAAAGCTGTACAGGATATTTACTACTGTATGGTGGCAATTCAATCAAAAGCAATGGATGAGAAATGTTGGCATTCTGAATGTTTAACTCGCAACTTGTGACCACAAAACTCGCTGATTTCCATTTGCATCCCATAGAGGTGCATTGGAAAACCTGCCATTTTCTCTATGGTATTTCTTGATAATTTGCGCACATCACCGAAAATTGAACCGCGCGGTATACTTTTATAAAAAATATAAACAATGAGCTGTTCTTGCTATTGCAGCAGGGTCATTATTGACAAAAGCATTATTACTATTTATCTCCAAAAAGAAACTAATTCCATAGGCAAACGCGGGGGGGGGGGGGTTCCGTCTGCCTGGAAACCCCCCTCCCCAGCAAACACCATGACCACAATACAAATAATTTAATGGAATTAAGATAATAATATAATGGAATTTTACTAGCGCTGCATATTCTTCTCATTATCTCAAATGATATAATTAGCACCACCTGTGGATCGTTTAACATGTATCAGCCAGTATTAAATAACCTGTGCACCAACTAGGAGATCTGGAAAACATGCACTGTTAGGGATACACATATATGGGATGCACATATATGTCCATATATGTCCAGGGCAGTGCTAGGTTATTCTGCTGCTCCTCCAGGCTCCCTGACATGCTCCAATAGTCTGTAATGGTGCTCACATTTAAAATAAAAACATTCAGCTCAGGTATGAGGGCCCTACTGCTGCATTTAATAGCTTACTGTAATCACTATCCCTGTATATGCTGGGATTATGACACATAATACACTTTGTATGATGCATATTAAAGCTGGATAAGTACTAATTCTGCCCTCTTCATGGACTGGCCACACTCGCTCTAAAATCAAGCATTTGGAAACCCCCTGCTAGAAATCCTGTGTTTGCCACTGCATTGCCGTACACACCAGAGTTTAAACTATGCGTACAATCATATTTGCCTACTTTTGAAAAAGCATTTCAGGGAGATTGTGAAAGCAACACCTAAAGTGGATGTGTACTGCTACATCTAAAAGGGTGTCATAAAAGTGACTTGCATCCAAATGTTAATGAGCCCCAAAGCAGTTAGTGAGATCTACTTGTTGATGAAAATACACTGATACTTTTAAGGGCTCGCTCACGTATCGTGTTTTACAAGTGGTTCCATATAAGTGACCACGAGATACCTTATATGAAAATGCATCTAGCCATAGGGATTGTTGTGCCTTATAACCAATGCAGGGACATGGCACTAATTATACCATTTTAATTTATATATCTCCGATTAAGTATATAACAGCTATATAATGGGGGAAAGGTGCAATCAGGGAGCTTACTAGGCTCTTCAAGGAGTCAAGGAGATTGCTACTATTTCAGGGAGTCTCCCTGACATACATCAGTCATACTTTTGTTTTACAATGCCAAAAAAATACTGGAACAATATGGTTATCACTATGAGGGGTATTCAATATGAAACGTTAACTTCACTGTCGAAGTTAACGTTTCATATCGGAGTTTTTACCTGCGTTAAAGTATCGGGCGCGCTCCCGCTTATCCCCGTATTCAATATAAAATTAAAGAAACCTGGAAACTCCGAAGTTGAATTTGCGTAAAGTTACGAATTTTTCCTTAAAAAAATTGTAAGACCCCCCTAAAGCTGTAAAAACATGGGAGATCACTATGGGTACCCCCGTTTTAGCCTTTAATTGAAAGTCGGGGATTTAAATAGCCGCAGCAGGTGTTTTTTTCCCGACATTGAAGAAGTGTTGCAGAAGAGCACTTAGGTTATTTTTTTCATTTTTTTAAGTGGTCCCATCAAATTTGGGGTACATGAAAATGGGTACTAGCATATTTTTAAGTCCCTAAAGTAAATTTTTTAAAATTCTGCATTTGTGCACCTGCCGCTATAATTCTATTCGTCAAAACACCTGCGGCATACTTGCAGAATAGCCCTGAACCTATTTCCCTATTGTTATACAATTTTTTCCCATTTTTTTTTTTTACCCCAATTTTCAAAATAATTTTTTGGGGTGTCCCTATTTTTTTTTTTTTACTTTTTTTGACACAGTTCTTTTTTAAATGTCATTCCCAGGGGTGCAGGCTATTTTTTTTAAGCCTGCACCCCTAAACCCCAATTCTGCACTTTTTTTCGACACCTATTCAATGGTGAAAAGTTATCCCCGTTTTTTAACAAAGACTTTTCAAAACTGCGATAAGTTTTTGAAATTGAATACTGTGTAAAAGTAAAACCTGCAATAATGATGTCATAAGTGCGATATTAACGCAAAAACGATGTTTTTGCTCCCATATTGAATACCCCTGTAAGACTGTGTCCAGGAAACTCCTACAGTATATGTTTCCGGCCTGTAGGCACTAAGCAGGAAAGTCCTGGTATGTTGTAAACTTTCATGCATAAAGAAAATTAAAATAGACAAAGTATTATTAACACCTTTTTTTAAGAATATAATGGTAGAGTCAAAGCATAAAATATGAAAATTAGTTAAACCAAAAGTTGTTATTATTATTCTGGGTGGGTGTATATAATCACTCCTCGCATATTTTTTGAATATAATCTATGGATAACAGTAACTTTTACTTCCTTAGTTTTATCAGCCTTTATTTCTCATTTATTTCCCAAAGACAGACAACTTTGACATGACAGAAGCTGGTCACAGCAAATGAGATAATTATGTCAGCTACTCATCGAACAACATGACTTTAGAGCATTTTCTCTTGAGTTGTAGGGGAAAAAAAGATTACAACAGATTTTCTAATCCATCTGAGCATTTATGTGGCCGATAAGATGAACCTAGATTTATCATGATAAATGTACAGTATAACACTATTACAAACAATTTTAACAACAGGGTTTTATTTTTAATTTGCTTCTTAAAAGTTAATCTGATAGCTAGCTACCAGTAAAAGTGCACTATAACTCAGCTAAAAGTTACTCATATTTACAGTAGCCTATATACTCTGTACAAGTCTTCAGACGCTTACTTTATACATTTCTGAAATGATACTACTAATGTATTCCTGTTTACGGAACTAGTTATAAATAAAAAATAAAAAAAGCTGCCAGTGCTGCGTTGTGCTGAGTACCATCAGAGAAAAAGCACTAGTAGCTACGGATGTTTTTGACATCTTCAGATTCTAAATTTTCAACACAGTATTGTAACATTTGCTCAAAGAGAAAGGTGAGAATTCAGTTATGTGTGGCGTGTGCCACGATAAGAAATAGCTCTGGGTTTCACGTTTGGAGCTATTCGATTAATCAACATTTTCCCTGTGTGGTAAACCATGGGTTAATGCGAGCTAACTCATGGATTCCGCTTAAAGTGGTGGAAGCTAAAGCCGCATTACACACTAGACGATTTTTATTAACTATACTGTATATCGTTGAACGATATCGTTATCGTCCATATCATTCAGTGTGTATGCAGTGAACGACTAATGATGCGTTCTCCCGCGGATCGTTAACGATGTCTTTTGTCGTCCATACATGCAGGCCAATCTAAGAGAACTTAGATGAGCATACTAAGAGAACTTCTGCAAGATTTATGATCAATCCACCCATGCACATCACTATATTTCATTGTTGTGGAACTCCGATCCTTCCACTGTCAAACTCTTGGTGGGATGTACTGCAGGCTTTTAGCTCCTGGGCTAAGAGCTCGAGGCTATACAGTTACTGCCTTAATGTGGATCCACGTTTATTGAACCCTCAGGCCTTACTGCGCGTGGGCACTTAACCTGGAATCTACTGTATGCCTTATGGCAATATATATATATATATATATATATATATATATGGAGACCTCCCTGTAAAAATCCTGCATTTGCCCCTGGCATTTTTACCTCTCTGGACCATGGCGTCATGCCATATTACCAAACTGTAATCAACATGGAGGAGGAGCAGCAGTCAACCAGTCAGTGGATGGTTGGTAGTGAGGGAACACCGAGTGAAAATAAAGACACTGAAACAGTGATACGTCACTTATTCAGTGTTTTAGGCACCAGCAATCCCTGATGTTCTAGGCAGCACTCCTCCTGCTCATCTCTTTCAGTACTATACGAAACGTTCTGATGCCTGATGGTTACAGCTTGGTCTATCCTGTTACACTTTAAATCTAGGGATATAATAGACAAGCAAAAGAAGATTATTAGCAATAAGCTTCTGAAAATTCTTGCTAATATATGTGGCTGTGTTGTATATACAAAACTGATTTTGAACAAATAGATAGTGATCAATTTCTGTCTTTAACCATATGCAACCCACTCTTTGCTGTATAGTGTTTTTATTAGTGAGTCAGTTACCTATACAGTACTCAATTCTGCAGAACTTCCTACACCAGTCTCCATGGCAACATAACTAGAGGTTGTTTTGCAAATGTAAAATATAGGGAGAAAAAAAACATGAAATAAAAATGTGAATCTTACTTCATAACAGTCTTTTGTATCAATTATAAGTTGCTCTGCTAATAAATATTTTTTAGACAGTTATAACAAAAACTATTTATAATGCTGCCATGTATAGGTTTTTAAAAATAAAAACCAAAGCAATATTTTGTTAAAAATAGCATTACTTTCTATTTAATGACAACCGGATTCACAATAAAGATGTTCATATTAGACAAGCATTTGTGAAACTAATCTAATCTTATTCTTCTTTAAGAATCTAGGAGCCTATTAATGACTAAACACTTTTTTGCCCCGATAAGATTCATAAGTTACATATTTTGTTCTGAGTCTTCTGGGATCCTTGACTGTACTCCTACCTACTGTTTCATTTTTATTAAACTTCTCAGGAGTCCACCTATGGGCTCAATAGCATGGTTCTTAACATATTTATATTCTGGATGATATTTTAGCTCAGACTCTAGGGACCCCAGGGGATTAGGTTAAGCCAGTGGTCTTCAACCTTTAAGACAGTGTGGGCCACATTAAAAAATGAATCAAAGTCCGAGAGCCACTAAGCTATACTGCGTAATATTAGACTCTGCCCCCTCCTCACACAATTATGTCCCATAACTGCCCCCTCCTACAAATTAAATAGGTCCCAGAACGGCCCCCTCCTCCTACAATTATTATTATCCCTCATAACTGTCCCTCCTCCTCCATTAAGAAAACACTTACCTGAATGCCCGCACCTGCCGATGTCCGCTCCTCCGTCCAACCCCGGACCGCTCTGCACTATGGGAGAGACGTCATGATGTCTTTCCCATCACCCACTGCAGGAACCGGAAGGTGGAGCTCAAGAGTTAGTTCCAGCTCGCCTACGGCCATGGGTGCAGCAGCCAAAGTGAGTCTGTCTGACTATCATTGGCTGCTAAATCAAGCATACCGCTGCCGGGAAGTATGAGTGTACTACCTGGCGCTGGCACCGGTGTTTGTTTCTATGTAGTGCGGACCGCGCTCACTGCGGTCCACACTACACTAACCATCGGCATATCCACCTATCCAATGTTTGCTTATTGGCAACCATCGAGGACAAACAAGGAGTCTGACTTCCGAAGGGAACTGGTACGGGCCACATAAATCCTTAGGGCCCGTACCACATCCAAAGAGGCTCACCAGCTGAGAGGTCTGGGGAATTAAAGGCCAGCACTACAATTTCCTCATTAATGTTGAAACTAGACACCACCTTAGGTAAGAAACCAGGGCGAGTCTGAAGTACCGCTCTTTCCCAGTGAAAAATCAGAAAGGGGGGCCGACATGAGAGAGCCCCCAAGTCTGACACTCTTCTGGCGGAAGCAATAGCCAGAAGAAATACAGTCTTCGCTGTAAGCCATTTGAAATCCACTGAGCCCAGGGGTTCAAATGGTGGTCCTTGGAGAGCCGTAAGGACCACAGCCAAATCCCAAGGAGCCACAGGAGGGACAAAGGGAGGCTGGATGCAAAGTACACCTTGCATAAAGGTGCAAATATCAGGAAGAGGCGCAATCTTTCGCTGAAACCACACTAAAAGTGCAGAATCATGCACCTTTAAAGATGCCAAGCGAAGACCTTGATCTAAGCCTGCTTGTAGGAAAGCCAGCACCCTGGATATCCAAAACACCTGGGGATCATAACCTTTAGGGCGACACCACTCAAAGTAAGCATGCCACACCCTGTGGTAAATCCTGGCAGAAGCAGGCTTCCGAGCACTAAGCATGGTGTTCACCACAGAGCTGGAAAACCTCCTGGACCTTAAAAGGGCTGTCTCAAGAGCCACACCGTCAAAGACAGATGACCCAGGTCCGGGTAAAGGCAAGGACCCTGAGACAACAGGTCCGGAAATTGAGGCAGCAGCAACGTACTGTTGATGGAGAGACTCTGAAGATCTGAGTAATAGTGACTTCTGGTCCACGCTGGAGCCACCAGCAGGAGCGTGTCTCCTTCTTGCTTGAATTTTCAAAGAACCCGAGGAAGAAGGGAGAATGGAGGGAACAGGTACGCAAGCTAGAAGGTCCACCGGACCAACAGAGCGTCCACTAGGAGAGCTTATGCATATCTTGTTTTTGACCCGTACACTGGCAACTTGTTGTTGTGTCGGGAGGCCATGACGTCTATTTCTGGAAGGCCCCACCTGTCCACTAGAAGTTGAAACACTTCCTGGTTTAAGAGACCATTCCCCTGGATGCAAGTCTTGACGGCTGAGGAAGTCTGCTTCCCAGTTGAGCACTCCCGGAATGAACACTGCCGAGATGGCTGGGAGATTGCCTTCCGCCCAAGTCAGGATGCGGGACACTTCCACTAGTGCTGCCTGACTTCGAGTGCCTCCTTGGTGGTTTATGTAGGCCACTTTGGTAGCATTGTCTGACTGGACTTGCATGGGTTTTCCATGAATAAGGAGCCTTGCATGCCGAAGAGCTCTTAGAATCGCCCTGAGTGCCAATATGTTTATTGGAAGAATGGACTCCTCTATCGTCCACCTTCCCTGGAAGAAGTGTGGACCTGTCACTGCACCCCAACCCCAGGGACAGGCGTCCATTGTCAGGAGGACCCAATCTGGGATCCAAAAAGGGTGGCCCTTGGTAAGGTGACTTGTGCGAAGCCACCAAGTCAGAGACAGACGCAACTCCGGAGAAAGCACCAATGTCTGGGTTCGTATCTGGCGTGGAGATCCGTCCCACCAGGAGAGGATCAGAGTCTGTAGAGGCCGAGAATGAAACTGGCCATACTCCACCATGTCGAATGCCGACACCATGGAGCCCATTAACTGCATTGCCGAGTGAATCGACACCCGGTGACTGTGCAGGCAGCTGCAAATCCGCTGCTGCAAGGTGGATATCTTGTCCTTGGTTAAGAAGATCCTCTGTTGTTGAGAATCCAACAATGCCCCGAGGTGAATCATCCTCTGTGAGGGTGTCAGGGAGGTCTTCTTCAATGTTGATCAACCACCTGTGAATTTGTAGCACTGAGATTGTCAACTGTAGATGCTGAAGAAGTATTTCTGGAGACCTGGCTAGCAACAGCAGGTCGTCCAGGTAAGGCAACAGACAAACCCCTGCACCCGAAGATGGGCTGCCATAACTGCCATAAGTTTGGTGAATGTCCTGGGTGGCATGGACAGACCAAACGGTAAGGCCTGAAACTGGAAGTGCTGTTGTAACACTGCGAAGCTGAGGTACCTCTGGTGAGCCGAAGCTATCGGGACAGTATATAGCCCACAGGGTTTCCATCTTGAACCGAGGTACTCGGAGAAACTTGTTCAAGGACTTGAGGTTGAGGAACCATTCAGTTTTGGAACCAGAAAAAGGTTGGCATAGAACAAATAACCTTCTGAAGTTCCAATGCCTTGTCCTGATCCATCTGAAGTCCCATAGGGAAGAATTGATGAGGAGGTCTGCTGTGAAAGGAGAGAGCGTACCCCTGATAGAACACTTCCCTTACCCAAGTGTCCGTGGTAGTCTGACACCAGCACTGGGCGAACTGAAGTCGGCGTCCCACCTTGGGGTCCACCAAGGAGAGGCCCAACCCGTCAGGCTGAAGCTTTGGCAGCTGGACGTCTAGTAATCCAAGCCTGTTTCTTGGACTTTGTGACCTTCTTGGTTCCGGAAGGTCTGGGAAAGGACTGGACCTTGGACTTACCCTGAGGACGGAAGGTCCGAAAGGACGAAGTTCCAGATCCTGACGGCACCGCGGCCGAGGGCAAACAAGCAGACGTGGCAGCCGCCAAAGTGTCTACAATCTTGACCAAATCCGGTCCAAACATGACCCGGCCATTCAAAAATAAACACTCCAAACCTTACTTGGACTCTGCATCCACTCTCCAGGACCGCAACCAGAGAGAGCGACTGGCAGACACAGCAGCTGCTGAGATGCGAGATGTTAAAAGACGAACATCCAGAGCAGCCACATTCATGTAAGTAGCAGAATCTCTGAGGTAACTCACCAGTTCAAGCTGCTCACTGGTAGCATCCACGGGCAAGGACGCTTCTAAGGCATTAGCCCAGTGTTCCATGACCCTGGCCACCCAGCACATAGCCATGGCTGGCCTAGCGACCCCCCCAGAGAGGGAATAAATGGACTTTAAACACATCTCCACCTTTCTGTCCATAACATCCTTTAATGATGACATGGACGGGAAGGGTCGCACTTTTGACTAGGCGAGTAATATGAGGATCCACCTGAGGAGGAGTTTCCCATTTTGAGAAATATGTTTCCTCAAACAGACAAGTGGCCACCAACTGCTTTTGCGGTTGAAATCTCCTGCCTGGAGTTTTTCAGGCCTCTTCCAAGTGTTCAACCAGCTGATCCGACAGAGGAAAAGCTGCCACTGAACTTTTAACTTCCTTAAAGAAAGCATGTTTGGATTTGGCGGCCGGAGTATCCTTATCCCCAATATCCATAGCCATAGGGACTGCACGAATGAGACCATGCACATATATTTTGGACTTAGGCTCTGCCTCCTTTTGAGGGAGCTCAGATTCAGATAAGTCCTGCAGTTCCCCATCATCCGTTGACACATCATCCTGATAATACGTAGACTGAGAAGACAGCATCTCCTTCCTAGCTGGACGTAGGGGAGACTCCCCATGTAAAATATCCATCAGGTTTTGCAACGTGGCAGAGAGAATGTTAACCCAAACAGGTTCGGGTGACACCCGATAAGGTGTAGGGTGTAAAGGCATATTCTGAGCCACAACCAACTGTCGGGGATTCCCCTGTAAGGGAGATGGCATAGCAACCTGCGGAGCGTACCCCAACTGTGAGGGCACTGGAGGTGCTACAAGCCAATCCACCAGAGTATTTAAAGCTTGTGCAAAGCAAGTCCAGGGCGGCTCCTGTGAAGGACTGGGCCCAGCAGGCGAACGTGCATTCCTGGCACACAGGGTACACAATCCTCCCACAATAAACTCCCCTTCCCTGAGACCTGCCAAACATTTGGTGCAAGACATCAGGATAGGAAGATCAGGCTGTCCAGACTCACTACCAGACATACTGAATGTATGTGTCACACTCCTCAGTTCAACAACAATTGAACTGTGAAGTAAACTAACTCCTTAGCAGCACTGTCATCGCAAGGGCTAGTGTTGAAAGAGAAAGTACAGGGATAGTTAAAATGGCTGACAGAGAAAAGATTTTACAGTCAGACAGCGCTAGCAACAGACACATACAATGCAAGAAAAACCTGCACTATAATGCACTTCAATCAACTAACTAGACCTACTGTCTAGTAGGAACAGTGCTACATACACCAACCTGCTGGAAGAGAGAAGAGGTATGTAGGGGGACCCAGGCTCTGCAGCTCCTGGAGAGACCAGTGTTTTAGCTACAGCGACCATCCCAGGCCTTAATGGTGGAGAGTCTTCCAGAGGACCCTGTAGTGGACAACCCAGACATGGAACAAGCATCCTCTTCTGGGGATGTAGTCAGGAAGCCGACAGTCTAAATACCGACTGCCGGCTTGTAGACTGTCTAAACCCAGCAAAGTACTAATGACAGGCGTAGAAATCCCGATGCCCGGCATACCATACCGAACAAAGGTAAGCCAGGCATGGACAGCCGCACGGGGGAGGTTAGGGTTAGGCACCCCCCCCGGGAGATTTAGGATTAGGCTGCGGCGAAGGGGGGTTAGGTTTAGGCACCCCTAAGAGAGGGCTAGAGTTGGGGGCAAAATAGGGTTAGTTATACTTACCTTAATAGCGATCGGGATCTTCACCTCTGCCGGGCTTCCGCTGTTGGGATTTGAACCATGCGGCCAGCGGTAATACATACTACACCCCTCTTCTGAAGTAGTAAGTATAAAACATATTAATTACACACTATATGAAATGTTTTTTTAAAGTTCACAGTTCCAATATAGTCCATTAGCGGATACTGTCCTCCTGCCATGGTACTGTCCCCACTCTGTTGAAGTAGGCCATATATTGCTCCCTGACCTATTTAGCCCGCTCAGTCACTGTTGTTACCAACACTGAAGATGGGGCCACAGAGAACATTGGCACTGTTTCCTCAGGATGTTCCAGGTCATCAGGCACAGCTGTGTCTGATGTCCTCTGTTGTATAGTACTTATTTTTCTGAGGAAATTGTGGAAGACACAGCAGGCCAAGACAACAGAATCAATTTTGTCCACACATAGATTTATTGATGTATGGAAAATCTGGAAAGGTTGCATAGCATGCCAAATGTGTTTTCAACTATTCTCCGTGCTCTGAATATATGGTAGTTGAAGATGCGCTTTTCTTTTGTCAGGCCCCGTTGCACATACAGCTTCAGCAAATGCTCAAGAAGAGCAAACTCCTCATCTGCCAATCTGCCACAAAAACATAGCTTAGGCCGAGCTTCGTTTCCGTACTTGGTGGCAGGTTCAGGCATTTGGAGCTGTCTCTCATAGAAGAGTGTTTGCTTAAATGACTCCACCCCCCCCCCCCCCCTTCTGAAGCACGGCCATTTTTGCCCACATCAACAAAAATGCACTCATAATTGGCACTGGCCATGAGCACTATGCTGAAAAATCCTTCATAGTTATAATAAAAGGAACCACTGTGGGCAGGTGGGGTAATCCGGATATGTTTTCCGTCTATTGCTCCACTGCAGTTCGGGAAGTTCCATCTACATTCAAAATCCTCAGCAATTGTCTGCCACTCCTCCATCGTAGTTGAGAACTAGAATAAATAAAGATTAAACACCTAAACTGGACCTAAGGGTCAGCCTGCAAATTGCCTCCCAAAGTTGTAGTGAGGCAGAATTTCCCCAGCCTTCCCCAAAATGCCTGAGATACCAGCGCAAGACCCAGGTTCAGCATGATGAATTGTTACACCAGGTCAAGCAGGCATTAAATAAACCCCCGGACATATTCGACCATCTGGGAACACACATAACATGAAGTGTGAGGGAAATGGAGGAAAGCCAGCAAATCCATGCCCAACAGATTATGTATGATACAGTCAACCTGGGGAGAAAGAAGAAGCTGGCAACCACTACATGGCTCACCGATTACCCTGTCCCCATGACAGCAGTGCAGCCATTTAGCTAAGGCCCATCTACATCCCGTAGTTATCCTCCACCACGCTACCAGGCCACACTACTAATGGGGCCAACCCCATCCCACCCTACACTCCATCCCAGTTATCCTACTCCTCAAATCACCAACCCCTCCATATCCTCTGACGTTTTGTATAGTGCCATGTTGGTGGAGGATGAGGATCCCCCTCCGTTTTATAATTTCTAAATTTAAATTATTTTAAACTATTAACAAGTTTTATGTCTTCCAATAGCCGCTGCATGGTATACAGTGTGGATGACGCGGATTGGACGGGGTTACTGAGCGCATGGCGCAAGGAAGGATTGTTGTTTGCCGGGGCCTCAATCTGGACTTGTGCCATGTGCTCCTTGGCCTGTTCAACCAGTTGTCTGACACGTCGTATACTATGCAGCTACCTAGCTATTGGGAGACATAAAACTTGTGGATATACAGTAGCACTTTTTATATAGTTAATATACCATGTTGGTTTTGTAAAACATTAAAAAGCAGCCATGTTGGTTTTGCATTTATGTACCAAAAAACTTTATAGATATATACAGCCATGTGGGTTGTTTTTCAAACCCACAATGTGGGGAAAAAAAAAGTTTTTTTCACAAGATAAAAATGTGTAGTGTTTTTACTTACATTGAAGTAGTGGAACTTCAGGACATTGACAATGGCATAACAGGTGTCCGGGATGATGCGCCCCAAAGCCTGGGGGGAAATGAGGGTCCCAAACTTCAGGTCTTCAAACGATCTCCCTGTAGCCAGATACCTCAGGGTAGCAATGAGCCTCTCCTCATTTGGGATGGCCCTCCTCATGCTGGTGTCCTGCCTCTGCATATAGGGGGCCACCAGACGCAGCAACTCCTGGAAGGTGGCATCATCCATATGCAGGTTAGTTGTGGTAATCGTCCGGGTTGTTCTCCCTAATCTCCATCAACAGAGGCATATGGGAGCGAGTCTCCCTCCTCAGTAGCCACTCCTTGGTCCAGCAGGACCTCATCCTCTTCCTCTCCTCGGCTCCTTCACCTTTCAGCTTCAGATAGCCATAGGCTAGCAGAAGCTTATAGCGATATAAATCCGTCAGCAGACAACAGAAAGCAGACTATTCACACTATGTAAAGGCAAGCCTTAAAACAAAGCAGAGCACAAAAGCAATGTACAGCGTTCATCAGGTATAAAACCAAGCCTCACTAGTCACAGAGCAGAGTGTGCACAGACGTAAAATGGATGCTGCCTTTCATACCCCCTAGGTAAGCCCTCCCCTATTGACATTCCAAGAGATGCATCGTGTGGTTATTTGCTGCATACGATATATCAAACGATTTGCAATCGATTTAGATACATCTAATCGTATGGTCGTTTGTACATTCGTTCCTTTTCTAAACACAAATTGTACAGAATTGTATAGAATTTTATGACTTGTTTCTGGTGTGGGTGAGGGTATTGAGGGTGGGTGTAATCAGTGACTACACATGTTATGCTTAACTATATAATCCGTAGCTTACAAGGCTTTAGGCTTGTACAAGGCTGCTAGGTTTTATTTCAAAGTGGGTTTTTTCTAAGTGGGACTACATGTACAGCATAACTTAAAGAGTTAGTCAGGAGTTAAGCAGGAGGAAGACAGGAGGACAACATTTTAAAAGAACTCTCTATAACTTGGGAAAAAAAGCAAAGGATCTTCTGAGCTTCTGGAAGCCCTACTACTCAGCAACCAGCTTCCATTATAACCTGGACACACCTTTTGCCAACACCCTGCTTCATCATTGTAAGCAACTATCTGCTTACTGAACATTTAATACTTGTATGTTTGCGTTTCTTCTCTACATTGTTTAAATCATTCCAATACCACTGTCAATTTATCTTTATACCACTGTAGTACCTACCATTGTTTCACACGTATACCTTTTTCTTTTTATATATATATATATATATATATATATATTCATACTTTAGACTAATTCTCAAGTCTTGCTACTTTAACAGCTCTATACTCTTTTTTTGGTTATAATATACTATTGTAGTTGTGCCTTTACATCTTCCAGCACTGTTCTTCCTTTTATCTGATTTTGACCTTTGACCTGTACTGCTCCCTCATCTCACACTCATTACTACTACTGACTTCCCCCCCCCCCGACTGCCTCATCTACACGATGTCTCTTTTCTTCTACTCCTCCCTCACTCAGCTGCTACATTATTTTCTCCTCTACCACCAGTTTACACCTCTTTTCTCCATCCATAGTCCCCTCTACATTCTCCCCCTCCTCTGTCTCTCTTCATCACATATTAGTCTCTCAACTGCATCTCCCACAACTCCAGTATTATTCTCTACTCTCCCACCATGGTCCTGCTGCACCACCACTAAACTCTGCACCCTCTCTTTTCTCCAAGATACTTATCCTTCTCCCCCCCCACACCACACTAAACCTCCACCTTACCCATCAAGTGCTGTCACCCTTCCTCATTCAGAAGCCAGCCACATAACCCCACACTCCTTATCCCCCTTCTCTAGATCAATATCACCTCCACACTACATCAACCCTAATAATCTCATTCTCCTCTCGCCTCTTAACTCTGTCCCTCTCTCCTGTTCCCTCTGGAAAGCCAGTTTTGTCTATAATAAACTGGTCCCTGTTCATGAGCACTTCATCTGTAATGCCTTGATTCTCCTTGCCATCACCAAACCCTGGCTATACCCCTCTGACACCACTGCTCCTGCAAAATTCCTCCATCACTTGGCTTCCTGGCTTTTAATCTTCAACTGGGCCCTCAAGACCCATTTCTTCCTCAATGCTTTCCAGCGCTCATCCTAACCCACTACTCTATGCTCCTTCCTCACTATCTAGCCCATCTGTGTCACCCCTGTTTGTCTGACCCTCCCCTCAGAATGTAAGCTCTCACGAGCAGGGCCCTCTTTCCTCACGTGCTTCTTCTTGCCTTACTTTTACTTTCATTTACAATGGTGCCTAAAACTGCTTACTGACACCCTGCTGCTTATTTAGGTGTTATGCAGCATTGTTTATAAATCATGTACTTGTCCTGCATTGTCTGTACTGTTAATAACTGTTGTCTTGTGTGCTCGTTTGTTTTTGTACTTTGTAAGGCGCTGCGGAACCCTTGTGGCGCCATATAAATAAAGGATAATAATAATAATACAGAATGTCACAGTTTTCAAGGGAAATCGTATGAGAGATCGGATCGTGTATGGGGGCCTTTAGGGGCATTTTCCTAGCATGGTGTGGGTACAGTCGTTAAAAATGATAATGTCTACAAAGTGATAATCTTCACCCCATGTTGTAGCATTTCTGTTTAGATAGCTTTCTGGATGACAAGGCCAAATAGCAGGTGCAAAACCCGGCAAAAACCAGAGTGTTTCTGGGTACTCAGAAACCCCCCTTTCATGCCCCACTGCTCCTACACAATTCCATACATTGGTACCCTCATACATGGTATAAGCAGGAGATATATAGAGTGGAAGGAGAACCAGCATCTGTTTATATAACATTTATTTTCTTCTTTATATTTCATTGTATACTATTTATCTGATGCAACCACCTGTTTTTATCTGATCACAGAATTCACTCCACCTCACATCACAGATGCTTGGAGTTATCACTGCAATATATGCTTTGGTATACTCAAAGATGTTTAAGGAGCAATCACTCTGTGGAATTGAATTCACAATCATGTTTAAACAAGGAGTGTTTGAACTGTATGCAGGTGAAGAACAATTTCAGCATGAATAGATACAAGTGTATCAGATATTTCTTAGTTTATATTATATGCACAAAAACATGGCAGTTTACAATAAGCAGCTAGTAACATACAACCAAGGTTGCATTATGGCAGCTCAACCACATATGAAAATCACCCGTTTGGCGCGCCATGAGAAATGTGAGTAAGCTGCACTATGCTTTTTCTCATAATAATTTACTCACTTTGTACCTGCTTCACACTGCTAAAGCGCCAAAAGCACAAGCTATGTGTACCCTGCACACCACTAGTAGATTTATATAGCTGTGCGAAAAAAAAAAAAATCTGAATAAAGGCAAGGGACCAGAAATCAATATGACTGAGCTGCACCATGCATCCCGCCTGTACAAATTCACACTGCCACGATTGTGAAAAAAGTGCAAATCCTAAGTCCTCAGTACATTACAAGTCTGTTGGTGTGCGGCTGCTGTACGGAAAAGACAGTAAAATGTTAAAGTCCTAAACTAGCTATCATTGGCGTGGCATCTAAATAGCGTTTTTGTGCCATATGCTGCAAGACGTGATGCAAAGTGCATGAGAACACATCTGAAATATATTGAATAAGTTGTACTGTCATGAACTTAAAAACATAAAAAAACACACACTATCCACAATTAAACAAATATCCCATATTCTATTAGATAGAAAAGTACTATAGTAAATGTATTTAATGAAGTGCTGGAACAGTAAACAGATGTATAGTAAGCTGCGTTACTTACCTCCTCCCCGTCGTCCCAGCTATGCATGCGTGATCTCAGGAAGTAGTGAGGAGGCAGCGGAGGGATCCACTCAGGTCCCTCTTCACATCCCCGGAACTCCATCCCATAGGAAAGCGCAGGGATGCGAGAACAATCGCCATCTGAAGATGGGATTTGTTCTCAGAAGCAAACCCCAAAAACACTCAGTTTTCTGAGATTGCTGAATATCAGGGGTCCTTTTCGGACCCCTGATGACTGGCCCGGTAACTAAAATTTGCGGAAACTAACGTTTCCGCATGGTTACCGGGCCGTTTAGTTTCGATGAATAGGCCCCATAGTCTGGACCCGGGTCGGTGCACGTGCCCCGGCAAAAACCCGGGTATTTAGACAATGTCTGAAAGGGGCTTTATTAATATCAGCAGCAACAGTGACATCTGCAGGGTATGTATAGGGGAAGAGCATCTGGAGCAATTTCCCAAATCATTGAGCATATTAAAGAATGCAAAGTGCAATGATTTTGAATTTTACATTTTACTTTACTATATACTGTATATTTATTGGCAATATTTAAGCTAAAATTTCCACGCTGCAATGTATATAGTTTAGAATTGGTTAACCTATACAATGAAGGTTTCCTTTTCAAGCTGAATCATACATGCCTACACTCCCAAAAGTCACGGAAAGCTTTTCTGGTAAGTCCCCGGGGGGGACTTAGGGTTAGGCACCCCCCCGGGGGACATAGGTTTAGGCAGCGGGGAAGCGGGGGTTAGGGTTAGGCACTTACAGGGAGGATTAGGGTTAGGCACTTGGGGGGGAGGCTAGGGTTAGACACCCCTAAGGAGGGTTAGGGTTTGGGTGTTAGATTAGGTTAGTATATACTTACCTTAGCGACGATCGGGATTTCCAGTGCTATCGGGCTTCCGCTGCCGGGCTCTGCTCACCTGTCGGCCAGGCGCTGCCGGGAGTCGAACCGCCGGCTGCATGGTGCATACCAATTCCGTATGCACTTGCCGTTGCCGGCACCCCTGCCGGGCCTGCCGCATCAGACATCGCTCCGTACATACATCGCCTAGTGTGTAAGGGGCTTTAGGCACCTCTGTTTTTTTCTTCGGTATGCAATACCCTACTACACTTGTATCAGACTTTTCCCTGCCTTGAAATCATCTAGTGCACTCTGAAAATCCAGCTCTTTATTACAGCAGAGCTTACAGTACTCCCACCTATACTAAAACACATTGGTACAAAAATGTATCTCAGCTCTACCATAAGCTCTCTTAAATGGAGCGCCCTCCCAAACATATTTTTTGGACTACCCTATGTTATGTAATATATGTTTTCCCTATTGACCAGTACAGTCATGCAACAGGAATAATACAATTAAGAAATTACTTGTGCAAAGAGCTATAAACATCTGCCAACTTAATAAATACTTTCATTGTATATGAAAGAAATATAATGTATAAACATTTTGTGAAATAACATTCATGGTTTAGTCATGAAATAGTTAATTGATTTGTGAACACAGATTATGATAGACACAAACTGATTAAATGATGCAGCTTCAATGTTTTCAATTTTGTTGAATTTAGACAATATATAATGATGTAGTTAGGCAAATCTATTCCTCCATTGGGTGTTAAGATTATAACACTGAAATCTATCTTTCTCGGGTTACACTCAAGAGAGCAACTTTTGCAATTTGTAGCTAAATGAAACACAAACTTACCTACAGAACTACTGGGTAAATTAAAAGAACAAAAATAATATTCATTTTGTTAATAAGACAGTTCTTCTCGCAAATTAGGCTGTAAAATGAGCATGAAGCAAGTAGTTTATTGCTGTACCAGAAGAACATCACTGAACCATAACTGATAAAAATGAGTTGTGCTCGGTTGTACACAAAGCTTTACAGGAAAATATTTTTATATATCTGTTTTGCAAAACTTAAAAAAATGTACAGTATGCTGTTATTTACCTTAATCAGCCACAAAGGCCAGGTACTGTTCCATTTGGTGATTGTTACTAACATGTGAAACCTTAACCAGCAGCTGAAGCTAGACAATAGTACAGTAGTAACAAATTAATAAAGCAAAAGTATGCCATCAAGCCTCAAATGCACCTGGAAATGTGTTGAGACAGGAGCCCTCCTCTCTCCCACGGTCTGGTGGAAAGAATACATTTACCACAACTAGTATTCCTCTCATTATTCTGGTGGAAAATAAAACAGAAGTGCTCATGTTATATTATATTAACACCCAAATATATTATAAGCAGGGGGTAATAAAAGAGATACTCCTCTGGACAGTAAAATGGAATCCACCATTGGTCCAGGTCCCTAAGCCAGGCCAAGGCCCTCTCACCGTTTTAGTGCCCCTGACAATAGTTTGGATGTAATGCATACTTGCCTACTTTTGAAAAAGCGTTTCAGGGAGATTGTGAAAGCAACACCTATTAGCATGCGTTAAAGTGGGCGTATACTGCTACATCTGAGAGGTGTACCATAAAATTGCCTTACATCCAAATGTAAACGAGCCCCAAGCAGATAGTAAGATTTATTCAGGGATGGCCCAAGGCATAGACATTAAAGGCATATGCCTAGGGGCAAATGGATTGCCTAGATCCCAAGCCTAGGGCCAGATGTAGATTTTTTTTTCTTTGAGCTGGCTCATGGTGCAGCAATCCGAGACAGCCAGGAGGAGAGATCAGGAGGCTGCAGCAGCAGGACACTCAGTCTCACACAGGCAGGAAGTGTTTTTACTTTCACTTTCTGCCTGTGAGGCTGAGGCGAGCTGCTGCAGAGTGCAGAGGAGAAGCCAGACGACACACGCGGAGCTGCTGACTGACCCGGCCCCACCACACAGGATAAAGGTAAGAGCTAGATGAGGTGTGGCAGATACATTTGGCAGAGTGGAGGCTGATGGCACTACTGTGGGAGTAGGAGACAAAGACATATGGGGAGTAGGGTCTCAGGGAGCTGATGATACTGCTATGGTGGAGGGGGAGGCAGATATATGCGACTTCAGGCAATATCACAGGGATTTACTACAAATCCCTTGCAGGGACAGAGCTTGCAATAAAGCTGTGTCCCTGCGAATCCCCTCCGCACACTAGTCACGGTATTTTTGCAAAAAGTACAGTGACAAAGTGCTCGCGCATGCGCCGACCGGCCGCCGCTGCTACTTCCCCCGGTGCTAAGCCCCACCCCCGCTATTAAGCCCCACCCCCCTCGATCGCGCCCCCCCACCCGTGACCCCCCCTCTCTTAATGCAACTTACCTGCAGTCATCGGTGCTCCGGTGATGTCTTCCATGCCTCCGGTCTTCTGATGACCAGGCCACAGTGCACCATGGGAGACCAGCTGACCGGAGGGAGAACATCACCGAAGCCCTGACCACCGATTCCTGGAGTCAGGTAAGAACATTTTTTTTCTACTTTTTTTTTTTTTTTTTTAGCAGAGATCAGCTTGTGGTCTGTTTAGACCACACAGCTGATCACTGGGACCGGCTCTGGGCTGTGCTCTCCCCATTAGAGCAGTGCAGGAGTCCGGTAACCGGGTGGCGTTATTATCACAGGGCTTTCCCCGGTATTTTTTTACAATTTATTTTTAGTAACTTTGGTCGGATCACATTTCCCATTACAATTATGGGAAATGCGATCTGCTTACTAAAAATAAGTGATACTTACGGGTTGGAGTAGAATTTTACGAATTCTTCTCCAATTGCCCTGTAATAACTATAGGTGATACTAAAATAATGTGAAAAAGGTGTGAAACACCCTTTTTCACTTTATTTTAGTAAAAATAATGTTAATAAATAGAGCCCATAATGTGAACTAGAGCACTACTATGGGGCATAAAATGAACTAGGGCACTTGTATGGGGAATCTCAATGCGATGAAACACGTTGAGGTATGTTGTACTGTTCCAGAAGCTTTACTGTGATTTCTGATTTTCAGATAAGCTCTATACTTCAAACTTTAATGTACGTTTTTTTATGAATGTAATAAATAGTACCTCACTCCATGCAATTTCTTATTTCACATGATGTTGGTATGGACTAACTATGAAAACACACCCAGAAAGTTTAATAGCTGATGCAGGCAAAGAGAGAGGACCTCCAGGTCAGGATAACAAGCTTTTATGCCTCCCTTTATGACCACAAGTCTTTATTTGCAGTGTGATGAACAGTCAGGGAACATTTGGGGGAAGCAATGGGTAGTGTCAGCTAAAAACACAGACGTGTCTCCACCATTTCAGCGGAGTATTTATCAAAGCTTGGAGAGAGATACAATTGTGAGAGATAAGGTACCAACCAATCAGCTCCAAACTACTGTAGCTCCCTCTAATCCGTGGTGCCCTATGTGTGACTGTCTATGCTCACCTAGAAGTAGCCCGGTCCTATATCAAATTAAATATTTGTAAATTATTACCAGAAGAATCAAGAGATGCTCTGAAAAGAGAAATATGACAACCAGGGTGGCGTGTACTGTATGTAGAAAGAATTACAATAACACTAACCTGCTGTAAATGTAAGGTAAGTGATAGGCAATCAGTGTATGAAATTAAATATTTCACAATAGACCAAAGACATTTTAAATCATTATACATTAATGAAAGAGCTAAACAATGTATGCTGTGAAGCTCTGCAAATTATGGAGCTACTGCACATGCAAAATTCCTTTATCTACACTAAAATAGAGAAAATATACAATTGTTTTTGAACAAATGCAAAAGAAGAGTGATTGTGTAAATGTCTGCGCAAGCAATGTAATTCACATGGTTACAATACTCACGTAATTATGCAGCAACCAATTGTTGCAGCTAGATAGATTTACACTGCTCACAGAGCATAATGTTTACTGATATTTAACTATAAATTTCCAGTGTACTTTGATTTAAGCTAATACATTTATCCATGGGACAAGCTAAGCAAAAGCAGGACAAAACAAAGTGGACAAGCAAAATTTTTCAGTAGAGTTTCCAAATGCTCAATTTCCAAACAAAGCAAAGGAGGTGGTGGGAGACTTACGGGAAATTAGGGGACTTCTCCCCCCCCCCCGCCCCCAGTATACGCCTGTGTATTAGTATAACTCACGTACTGATGGTGCCACATGACAGGATAGGTACCTTGGTCATGCAGTCAGGTGCTGCTTTCAACTATACCCCTTGCTTTGAGACATTTTATTTTTACTTGAAGCTTCTGACTTGTAAACTTCTGAAAGACTCAACAAACTCAACTGGGCTAAAGTTAATGAAACCCTTGTTTAAATGCAACATCACATTGTAGATTTACTTATCGGTTTTGTTCATGAGCCAATTTTTCAGCTTATCAGTAGCACAAATACACAAAAGCCTGTTGCAGTCTTAGGGCCAACTGTAATAGGTAGTCAGTTTTAGTAACAGTACAAACTCGCACTTTCTCGCACTTTTAAAAAGTGCGAGTTTGTACTGAAACTCGCAAACTCAATAGCCTGCAAACTTTTCAGCTCGAGGCTACTACATATGCGAGTTTAGGACTATGTAAACTGAAACCTTTTAATGCGAGTAGCATTAAAAGGTGCGAATTTTAGAGAAGCCATCACAGATCAGTGAGATCCGTGATGGCTTCTGTGTGTGTTTTAAATAAAAATGACGTGCACCCCCTCCCCAAAAGCATAACCAGCCCCGGGCATTATAAAGCCTGTCCTGGTTCTAAAAATACAGGGGCCAAAATGCATAGAGGGCCCCTGTATTTAAGAACCAGCACAGGGCTTTGATGAGCTGGTCCTGGTTCTGGAAAATCAGGGGACAAAACGAGTAGGGGTCCCCTGAAAATTCCAAATCCAGCACCAAGCTCTTTCTAGCGGGGGGATAATGCCACACCCAGGGAAAATCTTTCACCGGTTTCCCCGGCCAAAGCATTACCCCTGACCGCTAGTCAGCCCAGGCCGGGGATCTCTGGGGAGTTGGGGACCCCCCCAATAAAGGGGTCTCCCTCTCCAGGGCACCCCAGGCCTAGACTGATACCCCAGGGCTATTCCCGGCACCCTAGGGCGGTGGGTGCCAGGTTGATAGTGTTAGTGTTTGGTGTAAAAAAAAGGGTTAAATATTGTCTTTAGTTGTAGAACCACAAGTACCAGCAAGCCTCCCCCGCATGCTGGTATTTGAAGAACCACAAATACCAGCATGCGGGGCATTACAGGGCCCACTGGCACTTGTAGTTCCACAACTAAAGAAATACGTAAAAAAACAATCACACACCGTGAATGTAAAATTTTAATAAAACATACCTGCATACTCACACTCACACATACTCACCTAGTATCCGAAGAAATTATATAGGGGTACTTTAAATAAAAATCCATACTCATCTCTCCAATGCGTAGATCACGTCCGCTTCGTTCCTTGTAGGCATCCAAAGGGTTACAATAACAAACCAAAAATAACCAAATCCATGCCGGACTGAGCAAAGGTATGTGTGTACACATACCTTTGCTCCGCGTAATGACCGGGGCACACGTGTGCCCCGTCATTGAAGGAGCCGCCAGCCAATCAGCGGGCATCTCCGTTGGAGCAGCTCCCTGATTGGCTGAATGCGGTCAGCCTGTGTTCCCCAAAGATTTCTATGGTGCGAATTCACCATTGAAGTCTATGACTGGAGCCGCTACATCATATCCACAAGGTTAATTGAGTTTAATCTTGTGGTTACATCATGACATTGTATCAATGATGTAACCACAAGATTAAACTCAATTAACCTTGTGGCTTCGATGTAGCAACTCCCATCATAGACTTCAATGGTGAATGGTTGTGACGTCAGAGGTCCTTTCTCCAACTTGGATCTAGCAACAACCGTATTGCAATGGTCAATGCTGCTGCTCTATACACATACATCTGTTGATATAATCAGTAGCATTTATGACACATATGGGTTCACCTCTACAGACAAAGTAATGACCACCATCAGCAAAAAATTTACTCTTGCGCCTAGTCCCACCTGATTGGCTGCAGAGGTAGGAGCTGGCTGCATATGTGTGCAGAGAATGTAGTAAGTGCACGCCTACACAATGCATAACTACTAGACAAAGTTGTTATATCTGTGAGAGAATGTTTGTATGCTGTATATTACACCATATTCAAACTGGAGCAAACACAGAACTATTTTACTGGAACACAGCATATAACAATAATGTAAGTTTATAAACAGAACAGATACATACAGGGTCAGGCTAGTACTAGGTGAGCATAGACTGTCACCCAGTAACATTAAACAGCAAGAAACAAGTTCTTGTGTATACTTCCGGCCAGGTCTGCAATTAGGGGGGCTAGGTGAGCATGTGCCAGAGGGCCAGATTTGAGGGGGCGATGAGGAGAGGCTGCCGAGGGGGGGCCCATGTAGCTGCAAGTGTGAGCACGTCGGGACCTGCAGGCAACAGCCAGACCTTGAGAGACACTGTGCCGTCATCAGTCTGGCTCACACCAGCGCCACATTAATCAGAGCTTGTAGACCAGCAGCCAATCATCATCAGCTGCTGGTCCATAAGCTCTGATTGGCTCCCAACCGGCGCCAAATTAGAGTAACGGCAGCGCTGATCATTCCCCGGCGTGTGGCAGGCCCGTCCCGTCCCGTACATGGTGCCAGCAGGTAAAAGGAGTGGAACCCGAGGGACAGGCGATGCCTTGTTTGCCCACAGCAGACTGGGGCATCTACTGCAAGGAATGCAGGTTGTATGTTGCCACTTCTGCTGTGTGCAGACCATGTGTATGACTGTACTTACTAGCTGGCTTATTGGCAGTTGTCATTTTAATGTGAAAGTCCATTTTCAATAGTTCCTAATGCACCCCCCGATCCAGTGTGTTCCGGCTGCCAGTTCTGGGGGGGCTGCTGTCACCAGGGAGCATTACTGTGGCTTAAAGTGTTGTAAGGGGCATTACTGTGGTATAATGTGCTGTAAAGGGAATTACTGTGAGGCATAATGTGTTGTAAGGGGCATTACTGTGTGGCATAAAGTGTTGTAAGGGACATTACTGTGTCACGAAACCACACCGTCTTCATCCTCTGTTATGTTTTTTTTTGTTTTTTTGGGGGGTGCCAAATTACTGCCTTGCCTCGGGTGACAAAAATCCTAGTTTCAGCCCTGCTTTCTGCGGACAGTCTAAAACAAACGCTACCACAAACATAATAGTACAATCCTTATGTAATTACAGATTTTTCCATCGTATTTTAATATACAATAGAAAATGATATCCAAAAACTTCAAAGTAGCACAGAGAACAAATACTGGGTTTCCCTTCAAAGCATTGTCAGTGCTAAAAACATCCATTCAAATACATTTAATATTTATTTCTTACCCTACTAATTGGGAATAGTCAGTTTCTTAATTCAAATAAATAAATATCTATTGTGACATTAAAAACAGTTTAACGTGATTGCGCATGTGTAACAAATATTTTGCTACATTTTTAGCAATATTTTTGACATCCAAGTTCCTCCATCAGTCGCCATAGTTACAAAGTTTTAGTCCAATGAATGAGCTCTCCTTAGCAGAAGAGATCAAATAAATCTACTGTGGTTTTCTATTTCCGATAAAGTATATGACTTGAATAACACAGGAGTATTTGAAAGTACATTCGTGCAGGTGTCAACAGCTAGTGTCACGTCTGTTCCAAAGCAGAAATGAAAGTACATTGAAAAGCACACAGGTAATAATCTGGTCTCACTTACTGTATATGGAAAAGCAAGAAATGGGCTTGCAAGCCATCAGAAAAAAACATCAACAGTCATTTACAAACAAAATAATGTGGAGGGACAGTGCAAATGCCCTTTAAATTCTTGTTTTGCGATATTAAATTCTACAAATGTGTATTTTTTTTCCAGTTAGGGCAGCAAACCTTTACCTCTTATGATTGAAGAGTATTCCTGAACCTAACGGTTCTAACCACAGTAATGTGACTGATTATACAGCCACAAGCAAACATTAGATTATGTTTAGCAGGAAAAAACTAAACAACTTCAAGAGTGGAGATTGTGCATTTAAAAACCTATTAGAAAGGTTTTCTGTAGTCGATTATCACAAAAATAGAATTTTTTTCCTCTTGATTAACATAAAAATGTTCCCTGTGACAGATGAGTGATACTGGGGCGATATTGACTGGCAGTGATATGAGATCTCTTTAGTGATATGAGATCTCTTTCTGCTTGCCATAAACCCCTGGAAGGCTATGTGCAGGATTAAAAGTTTGATTTCAAAGCTGAAGCACTTTTTCCTGTAGTGGTCATCTGTTATTGTTATACTAAAACGACAATAGCATTACAACACTTGGCACTACTTGTATTGCTGCTGTCCTTGTAAAATAGAATTCAACACAGAGAGCCAGGCATAGCTATGGCCAGCTGGGGGTGTGTAAAATAGGGAGAATTCCTAATGTTTTATTAGTTGCATATAAAAGGGAATGAGTGGGCCATTTTATTAGAGAGATAAGAAACTGGACTAAAATCTGGCAAATAACATGGTTATAACTAGGGATGTGCAGGCTCGGATAGGTTCGAATTTGCACGACGAATTCGGATTTTTCCCTCCAAAAAACGGGACTCAGAAAGAGGCAAAATGTCATCTTGCATGGACAAACATCATCATTCCTGGACTTTTGTCCAGGTATAATTATGTTTGCCATGCAAGATGACGTTTTGCCTCTTTCTGAGTCCTGTTTTTTGGAGGGAAAAATCCGAATTCAGGGTGCAAATTCAAACCTATCCGAGTCTGCATAACCCTAGTTATAACAGAAGTACTGTGGTTTTGGCCACACCTCATCCACTTCCCCGGGTGGTAACCTATCTTCCCTGAAGGTCATCTGATAATGAATATACATTTTTACAACTGTGGTATAATATATTTTATGCCACGTAGAGGTTACCAAAATTTTGGCAAAAATAAACAAGTGCTTGAGCGAGAATGCAGAATCAACTGCAGGCACAATATTCCAAAGGTGTTATTTGTGTACACTTCAGCTTGACATTTGCATTCTCTGAATACATATCCTTACCTTAGTATTTTAGCCATTTATACCAAAGCTAAGATCTGGGTTAATTAAAAGTGTTGGAAATACTGTATGCAGACTGTTGAGACCTAGCACATGTAGCCACACACATTATTCAGGCTCTTACAGTAGTAGTAAGGTATTTGTTCTAATTATGCACTTTTTAGCATATATCGCTTATATGTTGGCATGCTTCATGGTTCGCTGAAACTGAAATTTAGAAATGGCTAATACATTATCATTACTCAAATAATTAGTCTTGGGAGCCATAGATTTTTTTTGTAATTAGCTATCTCTAAGCAAGTGCCAATATACTCATCTAATTACCAAGAGAGGCAGCTGGATGTAAAAATGCTTTAAACATTCATTGCCTTGGTGATTTGGGTACATTCTGTGTGCATATTATGTCATTTAATGAAAAACTAAGAGAGCTTTCAATTGGGAATTCTTAACAAACAATAAAGCCATTTTTATTTTCCCCCCAAAATGTAGTACATGATGCATAGTAATTCTAGTAATTCAACATTAAAGAAGTGATGCCAGTATTCTTTTCAGCTCCTGCTCTCATATATACTGTACACACACACACTATATATATATATATATATATATATATATATATATATATACACATACATACACATCATTTACATATGCACATGGAGAAATTTACATGTAAGTAAGCACATGCATACATACACAAATTCAGTAGTAATATTTCATATCTCTTAATCGTTCCCGATTTTGGTGGGGCAGTCCTGTTCTCTTGCGCTGTCCAATTGTCTTACCTAGAGGCATGGAACAAAGGTTGGGAGGTAATTCTCACCTGCTGCATGGCAGAACACCTGTGAATGGATGCAGCGCGGGAATCTAAACAAAGCAGAGAGCCTGGGGCCATCCCTGCAGATGGGGAAGCACGCCCCTAGCATATCCAGCAATGGGGGATTGGCATACACCCATGCTCATTTTTTGTGTGTGCGCCAAAATCCCGACTTCCCCCTCCCAAATGATAGTAGCTACAGGGGCGTTTTAAGGAAGGAGGGGGCCCGTGTGCACTCCTTGTGCGGGGCCCCCTCCTCTCTCCCTGGTGGCTGGCAGCCGACTGACGCGGCTGGCCAGCCACCACAGAGGCAGTAGCCTCCGGGCACTGGAATGTGCCCGGAGTCTACTACGCATGCGCAGGACACCGGAAAAATGGCCACAGCGGCCATTTTTCCAGTGTTCTGAGCAGCAGTGACACCCGACACGGGACCTCGGACAGGTAAGTTTAAAAAAACTATATGTGCAGTGTGTGCGGTGCGGGGCCCCCCTGGACCCGGGGGCCCGTGTGCCCCACACACATTGCACTCATTATAGATACGCCACTGGGTAGCTATGATCTTCAACATATTTCATCTACTAAAAAATTCTTCAGTGGAATGAACATTACATTTCAGTTATATCCACTGGTAATACACATTCAGGGGATAGTTCTGTGTTGCTTGCAAAGTGGATGTAGTTGCGGGCAGCTACTTAAGCCTGATCTGTGCTACCTTATGTTAATGTGAGTATCCTTGCAACTAATGTAGGTGCAAACAGAAACCCATGCCACCCATGTTTTTTTATCTGTCTGTCACCACCGTTATCGTTAGTATCTGCACTTGCACCAGCCCTGTACTAGGTGCAAGGTGTCCATCAGAAACACTACTAGGTGCAAGGTATCCATCAGAAACACAATTAGGTGCAAGGTATCAATCAGAAACACTACTAGGGGCAAGGTATCCATCAGAAACACTACTAGGTGCAAGATATCCATTAGAAACACTACTAACTGCAAGGTATCCATCAGAAACACTACTAACTGCAAGGTATCCATCAGAAACACTACTAGGTGCAAGATATCCATCAGAAACACTACTAACTGCAAGGTATCCATCAGAAACACTACTAACTGCAAGGTATCCATCAGAAACACTACTAACTGCAAGGTATCCATCAGAAACACTACCAGGTGCAAGATATCCATCAGAAACACTACTAACTGCAAGGTATCCATCAGAAACACTACTAACTGCAAGGTGTCCATCAGAAACACTACTAGGTGCAAGGTATCCATTAGAAACAGACTCCCCTTCCCTATATGCACAACTCAGAATCATATAGAACTTTTGATACACACCCACAACACTCCCATAAGTGGTTACATATGATTACATTGACACCATGCAGGTCTTGCCCTGAAACATCTAATTTCATGGAAAGACAGATCCGGCCAAGTTCCGGCCAACTCAGAATCGGACAGACATACACAAAGATGTGTAAAGTAATTTCTGCACATGTGCAGGACCTACACCAGTGAACCGGTGATCATGATTAAAGATCACCTTTCTTTAATGGAGTAAATACTGCTGTTTTGTCAACAAGCCTGGTGAGTGCCTGACTTTCTGAATGAGTGCCTGAATCTAACCAGCATGTGTGATGTTGGCAAGTCCATACAAGTGGAGAAGAGCACCCTTGCTGATGTACCACATTACCATGAGTGCAGGACATTGTTTTGATTATATATAAAAGAGAGAGAGCGAGACAGACAGACAGAAAGACATAGAAGTTAGATGAGAGAGAATATTGTGGGGGAGGGGAGGTAGGGGATGAAGGGAAGCTGGGGAGAGAAAGGGCTGAAGAAAGAGAAGAGAGGAGAGAGAAAAATAGGAAACAAAGAATTTAAAGTGAAGGTTGTGTGAAAGGATATGGCTGTAAAGAGGGATGCGTGACTGTGAAGCGACTAAGTAGCAAAAGCTGAGGGGCACCATGTTGCTGCTCCAATGGCACCCATTTCCAGCTTGTGGGATGTCTGAAGACGGCATGTTCTTAGGATGCCCTGTGCCTATTTTCCTGCTCCTGGCGATTGTTCTATGACAGTGTGACATTACTTGTACCGAGGGCAAGGGTGAGGGTGAGTGTGCCGGTCAATGCATTTCTGCATTCTGCTACGGATTTGTGGATGGCACATGTGTGGAGAAGGTTTGGGAGGAGAGAGGACACCAAGGTGTTACTTGCACAATCTCCCTAAAATTATTTTTGAAGAGTTGGCAAGTATGTTTTACTGGGAACATAAAAAAAAGAAGAGATATATCTAACCAAGATCAAAAGTTTAAATCAATCTCTACTCAGTTTGGGACTTTTTGAATAAGCGAGAAACACATTCAGCTGCACATTAATATTAAATGCAGCTTCAGGGAAGACAAGCAAGGCTTGAGGCAAGGTTTGCTCTAACAAACAAATATATAGTGTTTTACAAGTCAGACATATATTAGGCTTGGAGTGTTTCCTAAAACAATACTTTATCATTCTGTTTGTAAACAGATCTGTAAAGCAGCTTTTTAACATATGCTTCACTATGTAATTCATTGCTTATTTGAAGACTGGTACAATAGACAGCTAGAATAACAAAAATAATATTTGTGGTATGGAAACAAGACAAGATGACAGCTTGGGATTTTTAAGTTTACATTGTACATCTTAATATCCCAATAAAGGCACCATGCAATAGCATTTATAGTCTCACAGTTATTATTCATCAAAAAGAACACATTCTGGAAAAATAATCTCATGGTATAGAGCTACATATAGTATGCAATAATGGCAATTTAATTTTTATTATTTTTATTTTTTTGGGGAGGGGGCAATGCATTTCCATCTCCTCTGCTCTTCTAATCATGAATGCAGCCCAACTATTTTAGGTGTGTTTAGAGAGTATGGGGCCTATTCATCAACCGATAAATGGCCCGGTAACCATGTGGAAACGCTAGTTTTCGCATATTTTAGATACTGGGCCATTCACATCAGGGGTCCGAAAGGACTCCTGCTATTCAGCAAACTCCAAAAACAGAAAGTTTTCGGAATTTGCTTCCGAGAACAAGCTCCATCTTCAGACAGTGCTTGTTCTTGGATCACCGCTCCTTCCTATGGGAAGGAGTTCTGGGATCCGAGCAGATCCCTTCGCCACCTCCTCGCTACCTCCCCGGCGGCTGTGCGCATGCGTGACCTCAAGTCATGCATGTGTAGCATACTTGCCAACTTTTAAAAAACAGTTTCAGGGAGATTAGAGGTTATAGCAGAATGTGCTGCCACTGAGGGGGCGTGTCAAGCTCCGCCTATGGGCATATTTATTGCCATTCGGGGGTGTTTCCTACAGTGGCAAATGAAAACTGTAATGCGCACTAAGAGCAATATGCTGTCAGAACGGGCTGCTTCAGGAAATGTACCTGCATTGGGCATACCTTCAGCCTGTAGTAAATGTATATGTAATATCTGTGTGCGAGAGTGAGATGTTCCACTTTTGTACACAATAGATGTGTGTGGGAGGATGAGAATAGTCTATGTCTGGTAGGACTCCACAAATAGAAGAAACAGAACAGAGTAAATTGAAATATAACAACTACTAGTGCACAAACTATTGGCACAGAATGGGAACATATCCCCTGGTTGTTTAATAATCGAATTATATGTATCAGTGTCACACAGACATTAAGTATATCAGATACATGGATACAGAATCATTCCCACCTAGGTGCTGATCTGTGTGATTTGTCTGACACATGATAAATAGCACATGGGAATTACAGAGGTGCAAGCATAGCCTCCTGAGTTGACCCCTGGCATGGGCAGCGTATAGGGGTATGGAGAAGAAGGAGGATATAATAGTGTGTAAAATGGGCACCAGCAGTATAATAATCAGAGCTTTCAGCATTGCCTCCTGCAGGGTGAGGTGACAACTGACATCATTAGGGGAAAATGTGGGGGAGGTGGCACAGGAAGGTGCTAAAAGCTGATCACATTAGTAACCTCCTCCAGTCCTCACCCAGAAGGGAACTATGCAAACAACCACTGTTATTGCTGCAGGGTTCCATATCAGGTATCAGTCTTTATAACTTCACACGAGGAGTAACCAAGAAATCATTGGGACCCTGACCCTCTGCTATCTGTTTGTAAGGTCCAGATCCAACAACTCTGCTCTCCTGCCCTTCTCCCTATCCCTCCCGTTTATCTTGCTACACATAGTGCACCTTCAACCACAAGGTACACAGCCAGCCACACACCCTGAGCACTGCTATTAACTACAGTACTTACATGTGTTTGGGCTGGATGGCAGGGGGAGGGGAGAAGTACCAGCCGCTGATGCAGTAGAGAATGAGAAGCACACTGCACAGTCACTCGGCTCTGCCTGCACTAATGACTCGCAGGCTCTGCTGGGAGAGGCAGCTGATGCTACCCACAACCCTGCGGTGCAGGGACAGCCTATATTGCATCATGACATCAGGCCCCGCCCCCGTCACGTCCGGACTAGCGCATGCACAGTCCGGAATTAAAACAGGGCAGTGGGAATCCGGGGGATTTAATAAACTTTGCGGGGCAGCGGGAGACTGGTCAATAAAACGGGAGCCTCCTGCGGGAATCGGGAGTGTTGGCAAGTATGATGTGTAGCCAGGACAACAGGGAGGAAGTAACACAGCTACTTCTGTATGATGAATAGGCCCCAAGATGTGCACAGTACAGCCCTGGTTTTGCTAAATATGAAACAGTGTACAGTAGTCATACTTGTCAACTGTTACAAAGCAACCTCAGGTACTATCCAGGAGGAGTCAAACATGGGGAAGGTGCAGAACACCATGAGGGGAGCTCCATTGATCAAAGCTGCAATCTCTGGAGTGATCACTTCTCGGGAAGTGAGTGGAATTTGTGAGGATGGCCCACTCTGTAAATGCTTCCTGAAATTAGGCAGTCCATCAGACATACTGGAACAATGGTATGTATGACTATGTATAACTATAGTGTAATGGATATCAGAGTGAAAACATTAATGAAAACAAAATTAGCTTCTTGAGTATTTAAGTCAAACTTGCTACCCTTCTGATTTGGCCGGGAGCCTCCCGAAAATCGGGTGCCACTCCTGGCCCCCGGAAAGGCTGGAAAGCCTCCTGGCAGCCACTGACTCCTCCTGTCCCCCCCCCCACGATTGTATGAGAATCCCCCGCAGCAGGTGGGCGGTGACGCGATTCACGTCGAAACGCGTAATTTTAGCCCCGCTAATGACGGAAATCTCGGCATTGTGTAATGGGACAAAAATTACGCAAACGCGTGGCCACGTCCCCCGCTCTGCCCACAAGTGCCAGCCACGCCCCCCAATTTTGCAGATCTGGCTGCCCCCTCCGGGAAGGGGCAGCCAGAATTTCGGCATCTATGATTTAAGTATGATATAAGTTAGGCCAAAAACATCTATTCAGGCTTGATGTTACATTATACAAACATAAACCCATTTTCTCACATGTTATTTCCCAGACAAACACAGTGTTAACATGGTTTTGCTCTTCTTTTAAGTCATTATTATGCCATGCATTGTTTTAGCCCACAGGGCGATACCCAATTACCCAGATTAAATGTCTGTCCCTAATACACAATAGTATTCTATTTTGTTCTGTCCCTGTAGCTAATTCTTCCCCTATGCAGTTGCACTAATGACATTTTTATTCATTTGGTAAAATTAAGCCTTTTATCAAATGTATTGCTACAGTAGGATTAATATGGGCAGACACAAATACAAATCAAATCTTTATACAGACACACAGGGGTTATTGTGACAGTGTTACAGTAGAACAAAAATAGTGCATAGATTTTTGTTCTATGTATGTTTACTGAGTAATATTTAGGTGTTTACTCCTGTGCATTTAACCCAGCAGCACCTTCCTCTTTATTTGCGCTATTTTTCCTTCACTTACGTTTTTAGTGTTACAGTAGAGTATAATAAATATATTTGGGGTTAAAACCTGGGGACCAGTATTGTAAACTTATCCAGACTTTACCCAAGCTGGTGCTGAAGAATCTTATGGTTTACTGAAAATAATAGTATAAGGGTAGTTGTATAATTATCATAAGGACTTCCAGTGTCCTTTATTGTAAAGTTAGGGCCTTATTCAGCAGCACACGCTAGTGCACTGCTGAACACAGATTTCCGATATTTGGGAATCTGCGCAGGCCCCATTCTGCGAGTGTGCAAAATGGGTCCTGCTAACTTGCTCGCAGACTGGCAGCAGACTGGGGGTGATTGAAAGTCTGCTGCTGTTTGTGGGCGGGGAGGGGGCAGCGATGCCCTCCGTTTCCCGAAACGGAGGCATGTCGTCACTGTTGCAGGGGAGGGTAGAAGCCAGGATTTCCGTCGGCTGACAGAGATTTCCTGGCCTCTTCCTATAAACTGTGGCGACTGGCTGCAGGAACCCATGGCCAATGGTACGCAGACAATGCAGCTCGGATAAGTATTGCACAGGCGGCGTGATGCCTCCTGCTGCATTACCATATCTGCAAGGGTCATAATTGCAAAGCTGCCTGCATGCAGCTTTGCAATTACGATCCTTGCAGAATCAGGCCCTTAATCCATATTTAAAGAATCACAAGTGCTTAAATGGATGTTCAGACACAAGTGTATGTGACGTGGTAGGTCGTTTGCATGATCACCTCTTGGGACCAATAGTAGTTTAACCAGTGCTTCAGCCAAAAAGGAAAGCCACAGTTGCTATTCCAAAATGTAAACGTGACTTATGGACCAAGGTTTTTGATATAACTGGGTAAGATGAGCTACTTTGAATTTCTGATTTCATAGAAATCTCATTATTGTATATACAATCCCCATAGTACAGTGTGATACAAGCAAAAAGGAGAATTTCACTCGCACCTCAGTCAATTTGATTTAACCATCTGGACTCTAGCATGGATATCCTTAAAACCTGGACTGTAACACAAATAGCAGAGTTTGGGAAACTCTGTACTAGGATTAACACTTAGGTTTTCAAAATAGCTAATCTCACAACTCTAATCTTTTATTCTACAATTAGATGCATCACAAATCTTTTACGGGCCTATTCACTAGTGTTTACAACAAAGGTCTTTTATCGCGATGATTGCAGTGATAGAAAATCTTGTATCATCGCATTTACTTTGAAAATGTTAAGTTGGCTAGTATTATTCAAGATCTCTATAAACGGCAAAGCCTCTTGCACACTTTATAACAGTGTATTTAGTTTATCAATAAGTCAACATACCATTGTTTATTCAAATAATATACAGGCATTTTAAAGAAAGAGTACTGAATGGAACACAGTAGTATTTTATTACTAAATGCAGTCTAGGTGATTTATTGCAAATGTTAAAATGGCTTTACATGCTTCTACAAGCTCCATATATTACTGAAATAAGTTCTGTTTCTGTCAGATTTCACTAAACTACCTTTATGCAATGCCCATTTATGTCACTGTACCATGACAGATGAGCCGTGATACGCATCATTATTGTTTTTATATTGCATGATGCCATTATCTGGACCCACTTAACAGGTCCAAGGGCACAGTGACAGGAAAATCCAGCAACTGTAAAGTAGCCAGTAATAATGTAGATACATAAACGTACTATTTATCTGTCCAGTCAGACCTGAAATGTGCTATAAAAAAGTAAAATAGATAGACAGACACACAAACATACTGTAAATAAGTAACAAAAATAAGTATTTTAAAATAGCCAGACTGAAATAACCTGCAGCTAGTGTTTTATTCTATAGACAAAAAGCCTTACGGTTTCACATGTCCTATTAAGGCTTCTTAGACATGATCTGAAATTTCACAAAACCTACTGAATATGTGACACTCAAACTAAAAAAAAGCAATGAAATTCAGATCATTAAGGCTGATGCCTTAATGGATGTGTTCCTTGCGCAATACAGATATGGTATGCCATCACACTTTTGCAGAAGCATTACAGGACCCAGCAAGCCTCCCCCGCATGCTGGTACTTAGAGAACCACAAGTACCAGCAAGCGGGGCATTAAGGTCCCGCTGGCACCTATGGTACCCCCTGTAAAAGAAATATTTAAATAAAACAAGGACACCGATTGTTTTAAAACTTTTTTTTTCTGCACCTTCACCTGGGGGGCAGCAGCCTTTAAGCTCTTTTTCATGGCTGCCGCTTCCCCCAGGACTTCCACGGCATCTTCTTGCTTCAGCAGGTCTTCTCTCCTACCCCTCCGCTGACGGACTGTCATGCCTTGTGCTCGCACTGGGTTATATAAGCCAGCCGAGGGGCTGAGGCGCCATTTTTTAAATTGGGACGCGTGGTTGAAATCAATGGCGAGAACCGTTCATTGGCTGAGAGGTGGAAGGCTCGCCTCTCTTAGCCAATGAGCGCTCTACACCGGGATTTCTGTACCCGCTGCGGAGCTGTCATTCGGGTAGAACAGTACTAATGTTCGTGAGTCCGGGTATTTGCGTTTTTTTGGGTTTTTTTGTCAAGACCCTGGATTGCCTAACATGGAATGAAGAGGACATGATCCACGCATAGGAGGAGGATTTTTTATTACAGGAACACCATTAGATTATCTACATGGAGAAGAGGACAGACGGGCTACAGGGATACATAGTTGAGTATGTGAGATAGTGTGTGTACATGTGTGTGTGCATGAATGTTTTTAATACAAATTTACTTTCTACGGTGTGTGTGTTCTGTGGATTCTTAATATTGCTTTTGCTGTGGAACCACAGGTACCAACGGGCCCGTAATGCTTGGCATGCTTTTGCTTGTGGTTCTCCAAGTACCAGCATGCAGGGGAGGCTTGCTGGGAACTGTAGTTCCACAGCAAAAAAGACAATATTTTAACTCTTTACTTACACCACACTTTACATAATCAACCTGCGACCCACCGGCCAGGGGGGGTCCCCAGCTCCCCAGGGATCCCCTGCCTGGGCAGACTAGCTGTCAGGGTGATGCTTCGACTGCGGGGACGGTGAAAGGACTCCCCTGGCTGTGGCCTCACCTCCCCGCTAGAAAGGGTCCGGTGCTGGTTCTGGTAAATACAGGGGGACACTACGCATTTTTTCTCCCCTGTATTTCCAGAACTAAAACCGGCTCAGAGCCCAGTGCTGAATACGGGGGACTACACATTTGTCCCCCATATTTTGGCAACCAGGACTGGTTCTGGAAAGCCTGGTGCTGGTTGTGCTTCATACATCGACCCCACGTCGTTTGACCCCTGTATTTAGCACAACCAGTACTGTAGCTAATGGCTGCTTCCTTTCCCCGAGTCTCAGCCCTAGTTACCGCCCACAGAGGACAGCCATCTTTGGCGCACCCAAGTGAAGCCACAGTGAGTACACCTGCTGGAGGCTCCTACTGAGGCTGCACAAGGAATTGAATCTTCCCATCTCTATAATGGCGCAATTGTGAGGTAATAGTTTAAAAACTGTAACTTTCTCAATTAACTGAAGTCCAAAAGACCCTACCATGTTATGCCTTCACAAAAATCCCCCATAGAGAACATCAGAAAAGTGGTCTTAACTGAGAGTGTCAGAAAAAACTGACAGTTGGAACTTTAGATTACTCCCAAGTCCTCATTTTTTATTATTTTGCCCTGAAATTTGGTATGCAGCACTGAGTGACAGTTCTACACGCCTGAGCCAAATTTCAGCTTGGTACCTCTATTAGCTTTTGAGGTGTAGCCCCTTAAACACCATGCGGCCCTCTTTGGAATTTTCTATGGAGATTTCTGTTTTTCTTTTTCGAATTAGCCTTAATATAAGGGCACGTCTGTGCCCTTATAAATTTGGAAATAACCAAATCAATATATGTAACACAGGAGTTCAAATGTTGGCGGTTGTACGAAAGTATGTAGGATGCAAAGTTAAACAAAAGAGAGAAACATAAATTCTCTACCTGGTGATTATATTAAATTCCACTTAACTATTCTTTTAGTGCAACGGAGCCTCATACTCTCACCTTTTTTCAGCCACTTCACACTTAGGGCCTGATTCAGCTTGGTTCGCACGCAGCCGGTTGATGTGCGTGTGCGCAAACCGGCTGCTGCGATCGGGAAGCGATCCAAGTGAGCATGCAGTCCAATCGCATAGTGATTGACATGAAGTGACCGTTTGAGGGTGGAGAGGGGGGGTGGTTGAAGGAACACAGGCGTGCCTGTGCGTTTGAACGCCGTTACAAGGGCGTGCATATTTAAGCCCCTGCAATTGTATACGGGGTCTAGATGGCGACAGGAAGTTTAGCAGTTTGTGAGGTAGGGTCAGGTCAACCACATATGTGCGAATGGTTCCGATGTTACCAATGTTTTTGCTGACTTGTGGATGGGAAGTGGGTGGCTTTATACAGTGATGGGCGTCTTGGTATAGTGCTGCGGTTGCTGTGCGATTGCATTCATTAGCATATTTTCGCAGCTAGCGGGTGCATGTGAACGCAGCCGTGAGATGCAAGCTGAATCAGGCCCTAAGAGCCGTAACTAGGGGTATGCGAGCGGTACTGTAGCCCAGGACCATTGGGCGGAGAAGGGGGGAGGGGGCATTGTCACCATCGCCCCAAGGCACCTGCATTTGGCTTCCAGGGTGTCTGGAATGGTATTCTGGAGCCAGTATAACTGCTGCAGAACTGGCCAGTACACGCCCATATAGCTGCCCAGAGCTTCCTAAGGACATTCTGGTATCATACTTATCGGAGCTTGAACAGGGCACAGAGTCATCCTGCTCTGGCTCTGTTCACACTACACCACCCAGGTCAGCCTGTCTTACACTCAGAGCTACAGTAGACTGGAACCTAATATTTTAAAACTGTCCCAATGTGTAATGGAATCATTGTAGTAGGAAGTGGGGACAAGGCAGCGAGAATAACATTGGAGGAATATTACAGTGAGGGGCCTATTCATTAAACTTAAAAATTCTCTGGAGATAATTAGCTTTAGAACTCTCATGGAGTTCTAGCTAATTATAGGTGGAATCCCCCCCCCCTCCGCTCACCTCCCGCCCCCGACTTACCTATCCGCAGCAGCCTCCGGCTGCGTCCTGCTGGTCTGTCATGTGGTTTCTCAGCAGACCACATGACAGATTAGAAAAAAAAAAATTTTTTTTCTTTCTTGTGCTCTGCTGGGGAGCACACATGTCCGACCAGCCTCCGGAGCTTGAGGACGGAGCAGAGATCCGTAACGACTCGTCGGGGGACCTGCACACGCGGATACAGGTAAGTTTCACCTGCTATTCGCCACCTCACAGTGGCGAATAGTAACTGCATCAAATTCCGAAAATTGATAATTTTCGGAATTTGATGAATACCACAATTTCCACATCCCCATACTAATGTATGGGGAGTGTGGAAATTAACGCAGGGGAACTTAGCAAGGAGATATCTGTGATATCTCCTGTGCTAAGTGGCTACATGAATACCAAAATAACGTTATTTAAGGAAAATGTCCTTAAAAACGTTATTTTAGTGTTGATGAATAGGCCCCTCTGTCTGGAAGCTGCTCAGGGGATGGCTGGCAACTTTCAGCCTAGGGGACACAAGCATGTGGCCCAGTTTTTCTACTAGCGAATGCAATGTAAATATGGGCGTTACAACAATGCTGGCGGCATGATTTCCGTAATGTGCGTGTGGTTTAAATAGCAAATGAAGTATTTGAGGGTAAAATTGTTAGGACAAAGAGCTATAAACAAACACCATCCATTGTGTGCATCTCCTGAGGGCTGGGTTGCGCATCTGGGGCCAATGTGTTTTTTTTTTTCCTGTGGGGGCCACTGTGTGTGTTTGTTTTTTACCAGTCGGGGGTCAATGTGGTTTCTTTTTTTTCCTGTGGGGGCCATTGTGTTTTATTGATTTCTGTAGGGGCCAATGTGTTTTTTTTTCCATTGGGGACGAATGTGTTTAATTTTTTTTCTGTGCTGGCCAGTGTGAGTATTATTTTTTCCTTGTTGAAGCTAATGTGTTTTTATTTTATTTTGTATTTTTTTCCTGTGGAGGCTAATGTGTTTTGTTTTCCTGTGGGGATCAATGAGTTTTATTGTTTTCTGTAGAGGGTCAATGTGTCAGTTTGTTTTTTCTGTGGGGGCCAGTGTGTATTATTTTTTTCTTGTTGAGGATATTGTGTTTTTATTTTTTTCCTGTGTGGGCCAATGTGTTTGTTTTTTTTCTGTAAGGGCCAAAGTGTGTGTTTTTTCCTGTGAGGACCTAAGTGTTTTATTTTTTTCTTATGCATTGTTTTTCATCTGAGCATGTGTCTGAGTTGCAGTGCGGATTCCGTCGCATGCACCAAGAAGTGTATTAGAAATGCATTCTAATACACCTCTTGTTACTAGATGGTTACAGGGGGTTGGCTATAGAGATGCTGAATCACATTGGAGGCCATACTCAGATGATCTGCACCTAGCATAAGGCTGGTGAAAGTTCCAATGGTGCGACCGATGGTGATGTCTAAAGATGCAGAAAGAGTGATTGCAGCGTCTTTAGCCACTGACGGTGGGGGTCTCACTCCTTATGCATTTGGACGCAGGTCTGTATACCAGAGAAGGGCATTGTAGGCTCATTAGCCTAAAGTCACAGATGCAAGTGCAGCAACAGACGCAAAAGATGGCTCCAACTGTGACCAACTCAGAATTAGGCCCTATAAGAAGGGATCCCGCCCCCATTTACAGACCTCACCTCCTCAACAGACCCCACCCCCATTAGGGCTGCTTCCATGAATTTCTTGGGCTGGTTTTCTGTCCCAATCCACCCCTGGATAGATATGATATAGATCGATAGATCGATAGATACTGTAGATAGATATGAGATAGATACATAGATAGACACACACACTATATATATAAGCCCCAGCCTCCACTTATCTGGTTTCTAAAAGGGTAGGGAAGACAGGAAGCAGGCTGTCCTGCATTCTGGAGCACTCCTACCTCTACCCTCTGTCTCTCTCCTCCCTGGGTGCCATTAAATTTATTTTTCAGCTCCTCTTCCTTGACAGGCTCCCCAATAAGCCCCGTCCATTTTTTCCACTCAACAGCCTCTAGGGTTCCTAGTTAAGGCCATCATTTTGTAGCCTTGTTAGCCTTTGCAACTCAGATCTCTCTAGCTGGGCAGCCGCCATCGGAGCTGAAGCATCATCTGCCTTACAGTACTCCTACAGGCAGACGACAATGGCATACTAACATTATACCTGCCCGGGAGGCAGATGGCACCCTGCCCCCCCGACCCAGTCCACCACTGGAGCTGCTCCATGCAAACCTGTCAATGAAAGGTACAAAGCACTCTTTTCATTGTATCATTCACTCAGTGGGGGGATACGACCATTACAGTTGAGGTATTGCTATCATTTTAGACCTAGAGTCATGACTGTGTCTCTCCGCTTCATTCCCCAGCCCGTGTCTCTCTCAGCTCATTCCCCAGCCCATGTGTCTCTCAGCTTAATTCCCCAGCCTTGTGTCTTCAACTCCATTCCCCCCCCACTTCATCTGCAGCCCCCCAGTTACCATCCCATGTCTCTTTAACCCAGCACAGCCAACACTTACCTGCTGCCTGCTGTTCCTCTTCACTGGAGGCTCGGGCCTGGCACCTCTCTGATCCAGCAGCTCAACTTCATGACGTCACGTTCACTGCGCCGGGTTGCTGACCTCCCTCTCTCTGCCTGTGCCCTGCTTACAGCAGCAGCAAAGGCAAATGGGCAGTGGCATCACAAGGGGGGTGCAGGCCGCACCCAGGTGTCACCTGCCAAGGGGTGACACCAAAGTGCAGGAGCTGGGTGCTGCACTGTAGAATTATGTGCAGCACTCGGCTTCCGTAACACTAAAGGAGCAGGCACTACTAGTACACTGGTCCCTGGTAGCAGCTCGCACCTCTGGGACCCCCTGGAGAGGCTAAAACCAAGTTCGGGAATGTGGTCCAGTCCCCAGCTGTGAGACCATGCCCCCTTGTCATGAGGCCACGCCCCCTATTTCCTTGCACTCGGCGATGCCACGCACACTGCTTAGCTACACTGCATGTCAAGGTAGGGAAGCCACTGCAAAGGGGACACATGAACTTGGCTCTCTAAGATTTCTGAAGGGCAAGGGCATGAAGCTGAGACAAACTACTCGATATTAGTTGGGCTGGTCATTCTGCTATAACTTCACAGTGTGTGCAAAAACCCTATTACAGATCCAGAAACAGTTGCAGGTGCAAAAAAAGTTTATCAAATAGATTGAAATACAGTCAAATGCCATGCAAGCACAGAAATCAGACGTCACAGCAGTAGGCACACAGATGAACAAAAATCCAATTTTAAAGCATACGTCATGGACAGGCTGCCGACGAATGAGTTTAATAGCTCAGGCAGAGAGCAACAGCAAACACAAGCACATCAGACATTAAACTACCCAGGACCATTACAGGAACATCACAAAGGAAACTTTATGCAGGAACAGACACAGAAGCATCAATAACAAGCACTACCACTGTCAGTGGGTTGTTCATTACCGTGAAACACAGGTGAATATCTTCCTGCAATGATTTTAACCCCTCAAAGGTGAGATGCAAATAAGTATAAAGAACTGAGGACCTGATTTAGATTCGTTCGCTAAGCATGCGTTCGCACAAAGCCTGCCGATATTTGCAATGTGTGCATACGTGTGCATCGCAGAGGGCATGTGCGAACCAGTCCATGCGATTGTGAAGCGATCGCTCCTTAAGCACAGACAGCTCGCTAGATTGCGTGACAGAATGAGCCATTTGTGGGTGGTGACAGGGGTTGGACGATGGAAACGGGGGAGTGGTGGTGTGAACGCAGGCGGGCCTGAGCGTCTTAACGCTGTTTCAGAGGTGTGCATAATTAAGATGCAGAATCATAGTACATGTCACATGGTTGAGCTACACACTGAATCACTCACAAGCGCTGCGTATGCTTCTGATGGTACTCTATGTTACCGATTGTTGCATACACCTCCTGGAGATGACATGCATCACTAAGGGAAAGTGGGTATCTTAAGACAGGCTGGTGGGCGTCTAACTACACACCACGATCACACTCCAAGACATAGTGGGTCAGCGGTATTACATACTGACTCCTTAAGAACTGCAGAGACACTGGGGAAACTGAGCCTGACGGTGAAATAGTTGCCCAGCTTATAGGCCTGGGGGTGACTTGTGTTAGGGTTCCTAGACCTGCGAGTCCACTGAGAAATATTGCTGTATTTGAAGACTTTGTATGACATCTTGCCTGTGAAACTGCCCTATCCTGTGAACCTGCCTGTGGTGAGCAATAAAAGCTACTGATGGATTTTACACGGTCTGTGTGATTCTTGTCACATTTGCGCCTGAACAGAGACTCTTGCTGGATACTGCTACACAGCAAGAGGCAAGATACAGTGACCGGATCCACCGACAGCGGCAGTGAGATGCTTTGCAGGATGCTCCCCACTGCGCAGCGGTTTGGTGAGTAAGTTGCTTTACTAGCAGCTGGGTGGCTGACTGTGGCAGGCCAGCCATAAAACAACAGTTGTTCACAGTGATAATATGTCTGTGTATATGCAAATTGTGCACAATATAAAAACGGCTTAATACCTGTATATGGATGAATGGCCAGGTAATGTGGTGCAGTTTAAAGAGAAGGCAGCTAATATAACTTGTTGGGAATCTGGCTTCCAAAAGAGAATTTATAAAGCCTCCTAAGTTTGGATAAAGCAGTGTAATATGGAGGAGCTTTTGAAAAGTTTTGCTGACATAGCTGCAGGGCAACAAGCTCTGGCAGCAGCGTATCAAGCACAGATGCAAGAGGAACAAACTGAAATTCAGTTATTACATGCTCCTTCTGATGACATTGGAGCTTTTCTGTACACCTTTGAGTTTACTGCTGTACGTTTAAAATGGCCTGAGGAAGAGTGGGCTGCCAGACTTCCTCAGAGAGCATATGTTGATTTAAACGTGACTGAGGCAAACTCCTATCTGCACTTGAAAAAGACCATATTAAGCAGAGTTGGAGTTACTTGACCTAACAAAGCTCAGGAGTCTCAGGAATGGCGGCTAAATTTGTCTGAAGATCCAAAGGTCCAGCTGGCCAAATTAGCCAGGCTGAGTAAGACTTGGTTGCAGCCAGATAAGAACTCTGCTCAACGTATAGTAGAGATGGTGACTTTGGACCATGCTGTGTGGGTGCTAGACCATGTGTTGCAACAGTGGGCTCTACAAGCTGATCCTCAAATGTTTGAGGAGTTAGCGGTGGTGATTGAACGGTACCTGACTCTTAGGAAGCTAAACAGAGCCAAACAGGGATTCCAGCCCGTTCCCAAGCCTAGAACCCAGGTCCCAGTTGTTAAAGCCAACAGCCCACTTCCAGTTGTATGTTTTGACTGCGGCGAGCCTGGTCATTTGCACCGGCACTGCTCAATGCAGGGCGCGCTGATGGACTATAGTGCTGGAAAAACAATTCGACCAGTGATAAGCATGGCTGCTGGAAGCACTTCACCAGTGCAAAACCACCTTGTTTCATTTGATGGTGTGAGTGGAAGGCTGGGAGGTCTGGGCCTTAGTGGATACTGGCAGTGAATTAACTATCATCTCTGCCAACCTGGTTCCACCTAGGGCTGATCAGGTGCTACTCCCGGTAAAGTTTATATGTGTACATGGGGATGTAGAAGAATGCCCCCATGTGCACTTCCCAATAGTGATCAAAGGGCGATCAATGAAGGTGATAGCCGCAGTAGCCGCCAGGCCACCCTACCCATTGATCCTGGGTCAGGACTTTCCATTGTTACAATAGGTGGTTACGTGGCATGATGACAGCAGAAGTTCCACATCAGAGGTGTCCCAGGAGCCAAGTTCTGCTGTTTCCCAAAGTTTGGTGGCTATATCGCCCTTCTTGGCCAGTGAGCAACTGGAGGGGAGTGGGATCCAGACACAGTGGGTCCCCATTGGCAAGGAAGTGTCCCTGCAGGACTTTGGCCAGGATCAACAGAAAGATGGGAACTTGATAAATACATTTGAAAATGCTGTAGGGAAAAATGGAAGAGTAATCATGGCTTTACCAGTAGACGGTGTACCATACTTTGCATTGAAAAATGATTTGTTACTGTAGATCGTGTAACCTATTTGCAGGGTAAGAGAGAAGGCCAATTGTTGGTTCCCCGGAAACACAAGCAGTTGGTGATAAGGGCGGCTCATACACACCTGTGGGGTGGCCATTTGGGGGAGGAGAAAACTCTCCAGTGTATTCAGTTAAGAATTCTTCTGGCCCGGCATTCATGCAGCAGTAAAAAGGTATTGTCAGGATTGTCCAGTGTGTCAGAAGACAGCACCCCGGCCAGGATTTAGGGCACCCTTGGTTCCCCTCCCTGTAATTTCTGTACCTTTTGAGAGAACTGGTATGGATCTGATAGGGCCGGTGGAAAAATCTGCTCGTGGGCATCAATACACATTAGTGGTGGTAGATTATGCCACAAGGTCCCCGGAGGCCATCCCGCTATGTAACATGAAATCTAGCACTATTGCTCAGGAATTGTTGATGCTATACCCCCATTTGGGAATACCAAAGGAGGTCTCAACTGACCAAGGTACCCCTTTTGTCTCTAAACTAATGAAAGATATGTGCCAACTGTTAAAGGTGGATAGGATTACTACCTCAGTTTACCACCAGCAAACAGATGGGCTTGTTGAACGCTTTAACCAGACCCTTAAACAAATTATAAAAATGGTAGTGTCTGAGGAAAAGAGAGATTGGGATTTACTCCTACCCTATTTAATGTGTGCAATGCGAGAGGTGCCCCAATCCTCTACGGGATTTAGTCCCTTTGAACTCCTCCATGGAAGGCAACCTAGAGGGATTTTAGATCTGTTGAAAGAAGGGTGGGAACAAGAGACATGCCAAGAGCCTAACATCGTTCAGTTTGTGACCCAATTGTATGGCCGTTTAAGGCAAATTGGATGAGCACATGTATAGGGCACAACAGCGGCAAAAACATTGATATGACGTGACCGCAGTTAATTGGTCTTTTAAACAGGGAGACAAGGTACTGGTTCTGGTGCCCACCACTGAAAGCAAAATGTATGCCCAGTGGGGAGGCCCTTATGAAGTTATAGAGGCAGTGGGACCTGTTAATTATAAGGTTCGACAGGAGGGTAAAAGGAAAGAAGTGCAAATCTACCATGTAAACCTGTTAAAACCCTGAAAAGTGAGCGCTGGTCAGCCCTCTTTGGTTGCCAAGAAAACCCTAGAATGTCAGGTACCCATTGAAGTTACCCTTAATCCCGGCCAGACACAGGAGGCGGTGAGTTTAGTAGCAGCCACCAAGATGTGTTCTCTGCCATTCCGGGAAAACCCAAATTATCCAGCATGATATAGTTACTCGTCCCGGGGTGGTAATAAAACAGAGGGCCTGATTCAGAGACAGACGCTCTGAATGAGCACTCGCTCTGAATCAGGGCGTTTTTTTTTTCTTTGTTCGGCCTCCTGGCCGTTCGCATAGCTGTGGGTAACCACAGGTTGGACAGACCAATCATTTGAAAATAGTTGTATTTTGAGTCTTCTGCGACCCCGATGCGCGTCCCCGCCGTCTAGTTGGATCGCAGATCAGATGGTTTTGCAGAGATCTCAACTGATCGTGCAGGAATTGACAAACATTATGTGATGTGATTGATCAAATTATATGGTCTTATGTGAAATAGTTGCATTTTAAATACAAATCGTCCTGTATCAGAAGGGAAGAATTTTCAAGGGAAATCGTACAACTGATCTGACCAACTTTTGACTCTCACTATGTATGGCCACCTTAAGAAAAAGAGGATGGATGTAGCAGGTGCAGGGAAGTGTTATGAGGGGCAGAGTTGGACTGGCCTACAGGGGTACAGTGGAAATTCCTGGTGGGCCCCACTGCCTGAGGGCCCCACCACTTGCTCTGTCAGGTTCCAGACTGTGCACTTGCATTTTACATTGTTACTCTATTTGAGGGTCAGTTACATTATTATTATTATTATTATTATTATTATTATTATTATTTTATTACCAGTTATTTATATAGCACACACATATTCCGTAGCACTTTTACAGAGAATATTTGGCCATTCACATCAGTCCCTGCCCCAGTGGAGCTTACAATCTATATTCCCTATCACATGCTCACACACTTACACACTTGGGTTAATTTGTGTTGGGAGCCAATTAACCTACCAGTATATTTTTTTGGAGTGTGGGAGGAAACCAGAGTTACATGATCTCTAATGTATGTCCAAGCTCTCCGGGGGCAGGCCTCATCCCCTGTGGTAACTGACCACACCCTAAAGCATGAGCCACTACCACTGCATTCCCCCGGTGGGCCCTTCATGCTCCAGTCTGACACTGATGAAGGGCAAAGTAGAAAGCAAATAGTAGTTGGCACTTGGCAAAGAAAAACAACGGGGAGGTATATATGACAGATGATCTCATACAGAACTACAGGTAGAGGAGGGAGGGGGCACAGACACAAATACAAACACAGTGACAAGACGTGGTACAAATGGAAACACTTAGGAGGGGGCTGGGACCATGCAGGGACTTACCCTTACCTGTTAGAGTAGATGTGCTAGGGAAGCTGAGGAGGAGCAGATGTGAGATCGGACAGTGCAGCATGTGCATTGCCCCATCCCAGCAGTCTCTATTGTTAAATGCCCCATCCCAGCAGTCTCTATTATTAAATGCCCCATCCCAGCAGTCTCTATTGTTAAATGAAAAAAACAAACACACTGGTCAAATGCTACAGTATGTGGCACCTTAATATCAGAATACCCAGCGCTCAACATCAATGTATAATTATGATCACCATATACGCATGTCTGATCGAATAAAACTATACTTTGTTTAAAATTGTTATTAAATTAAAATGTTGTCTCTCTCAATACTGATGTCAGATCACTGAACTACAATGGATATTCCTCATATAGCTGTAAGAATAAAACAAATAAATACAAACATCAATATACTGCTGAAGGATGAAAGACTAAAAACAATCCTTCCATCAAGACCTTCAGTAGTATTCAAAAAAGCCCCGGACATTAAAAGGAACTGGTGCACAACCACTTTAAACCAGAAAACCACCAACAGATGTCAATTACCACTTTATGTAAAACCAAGGGATTATTTTACTGCGGAAAAACCTTCCAGATCCAACAATTTATGACATGTGATACGAAGGGTATTTTTTATTTGTTAGAATTTGTGGGTTTTTGTTTGTCCACCCGCCTCTTGAGGATTGACCACAAATTCTCAATGGGATTAAGGTCTAGGGAGTTTCCTGGCCATGGACCCCAATTTTTTTTTTTTTTATACGACAAGTCACTTAGTTATCACTTTTGTTTTATGGCAAGATGCTCCATCATGCTGGAAAAGGCATTGTTAGTCACCAAACTGTACTTATTCTACAAAAAAAGTGTTTATGGCATAATTCATGGCTCAGTGGCATATAATGAATTTGTGGCACAGCTGTGTGGCATATTATGAATATGCGGCAGTGTTATGAGGTACATTTTGATTTTGGCACTCTGCTGTGTGTAATATTCTATATAGTATTATGAATTTGGGACACTGCTGTGTGGCATGTTAGTTAACTGGGAAGACTGATGCGTGACATATTATGAATTGGAGGGAACAGGGGAGGTTGGTGAAATGTTGCCTAGGGCGCCTGGAAACTTTGCACCGGCCCTGCATAGTGTTTACAATTCAAATTAAAATTAAAAAAGTATTTGAATTAATTTGAAAAATTATTTTATTTTTCGTATTTTTTTTAGTAAATTTTTAATTTATTGTTACCAAAATGGCCAAATAAATAAATTCTTTTGAAAGCAATGCATATACTAATGGGGCTTTTTTTCAACTTGGTGAATAGGACACAATTATCAAAATGTTCTCTATTCTGACACACAAATCTGCCATCCAGGTTAAGTTATATGGCATTTTGCTTTAGATTGCCTCCATTTTTCCATGTTGATCTAATGAGAGGCCACAAGATTGCCAAGCACATTGAAAACTCCAGCAAATGAGGAGGAAGAAGGAAAAAATGAAACAGAATACAAATAGAATAGTCAGGAGTCAGACCATTGTTAAGTCAAAATGAATATCACAAGTCACAATCACAAATCTTAGCATTCACTGAATGTTTTTAACAATTATGTAATTTTTTAATGGGTGTGCGTCGTGCCGAATGACGCCTTACCCGCTGCAACCCTGGATTCCTGGTGAGAAGTGGAGGAAGGACCCGGACGGCGGCGCCGCACATGTGAGAGTCATCTATGATCAGGTATGTGAGGGGAGTGGGGTATTTAAGGAGTGATTTTATTTGTGTGCTGTATCCTTGATAACGGGCATGGGGCCCGAAAACACTGTTGGATTAAAGCTTTGTTTTATTATTAAGACGCTGAGTGCCGCTACTTCTTTCCCTTTGCATACTTACGAGCTGGCTAGCTCTGTAGAAGGCACCAACGTAAGTTATCATCCACTCATCTCAGAGTGCCGGGAACACTAGAATCTAATATATATATATATATATATATATATATATATATATACACACACATATATATATATTATATATATATATATATATATATACACACACATATATATATATATACATACATACATACATGCACTCTTTTTTATGTAAGTTTCATCTATTTGAAAACGTTTTTGTTTTATTGTCCACATTGGTCAAAGTTAAACTGAAAAACTGAAAAACTAAAAGCCCAAATCTGGCAGGGTGGCTCATGAGCAGACTGGCCCGGTGAATTGGTAATGTAACCCTTACTGCTTTGGCCCAGTGTACAAGAGCAGCTGTTTGCGTTTTCTTAAATTTTGGCAGTAACTGATTTCTGGATTTTATTTTTAGTCTCTAAATTGTCTAATAGGATGAGGGGCCTATTCATCATCACTTAATTTATACAAAAGCAGGTGAAAAATAAAATTTTCACCTAATTTTGTATAATATAAGTGTCAGCCCCATTCATCAATCATGTAACGCAGGAGAAATCACAGATATCTCCTGGTTACAATTCTCCCCCGATAATTTCCACAGTCCCCATACTATAGTGTGGGGATGTGGAAATTCTGGAATTCATCAAGTTCCGAAAAAGCATTTTTTTCGGAACTTGACAGTGATGCTATTCGCCACTCTGAGGTGGCGAATAGCATCCGATACAGCAGAGGGATCTGAAAAGATCTCTCCCTGCTGTGCTCTCTCACCTGCCTGATGCTCCCTCCCAGCTCTCAGAGCAGTCCTTCTGTGAGCCGGGGCCAGGAGAGGGCACAGCGGCGGCGGCCAGCAGCAGCGGCCAGCGGCGGCGGTTATCCTACAGGGGCAGCTGGCATGACGGGGGGCCGGCTGTCTCCGGCAACAGCTTAGGCGAGTAGGTCCCCCGCACAGCAGTAGTGGCGGCGACGGGGGCGCACAGGATCCGGCGGCCACGGTGAGGGACCTACAGAGGTTGCGGCAGGGGACAAGGATCTAGCAGGTCTCAGCAGGGGGGGGAACGCACAGTCTCCGGCGGCCACGGCAGAAAGAGAGTGCATCTGGCAGCTCTCAGCAGTGGAGAGGCTCTGGGCGACAGGGGACTAGCCGGCAGCTTTACAAGACGCCAGTAAGGTTAGGTGAAGGAAGGGGTTAAGTCTCTCTTCGCTGCCTGTCTTCAAGCTGCGCATGTGCAGCTTGAAGACAGGCAGTTAAAACTGAAGAGGGACAAGAGAAAAGTCTCTTGCAGAAACAGCAGTTTTTCGGAAGTGATAATTTAGGGCAGGAGGCATGATGAATGCCTCCTAAACTGCGTTTGAACTCGCAGCGAGTTCAAACCATAATTATCACATGTGATAATTATGTTTTGATGAATAGGCCCCTGAGGGGCCTATTCGTCAACACTAAAATAACGTTTTTAAGGACATTTTCCTTAAATAACGTTATTTTGGTATTCATGAACAGACTTAACACAGGAGATATCACAGATATCTCCTTGCTAAGTTTCCCTGCATTAATTTCCACACTCCCCATACATTAGTATGGGGATGTGGAAATTGTGGTATTCATCAAATTCCGAAAATTATCAATTTTCGGAATTTGATGCAGTTACTATTCGCCACTGTGAGGTGGCGAATAGCAGAATCCACTTACCTGTATCAGCGTGAGCAGGTCCCCAGGAGAGCACAAGAAAGTTTAGAAAAAGAAAAAAAATATTTTTTTTTTTTCTACTCTGTCATGTGGTCTGCTGGGAAACCACATGACAGACCAGCAGGACGGAGCCGGAGGCTGCTGCGCGGACAAGTAAGTCGGGGGGGGGGGGGGGAGGTTAGCGGAGGGGGGTGGGGGGATCGGGGGGGGGGGTACGAAACTTAACGCATCTGTAGGCAGTGCTGCGCATGCGCTGGTTTTACAGATGTAACAGCGCATGCACAGCACTGTTTCCAGATGCGATAAGGTAGTGTAGGCAGGGAAAAGTATTTCCCGAAAAGCTGTCATCGCAAAAATGACAGCTTTTCGGAATAGATACTTATGGAGAGGTGGAATGATGAATTCCACCTATAATTAGCTAGAACTCCATGAGAGTTCTAAAGCTAATTATCTCCAGAGAATTTTAATGTTTAATGAATAGGCCCCTGAGTCTCTTAAAGTTGTCCACACAGTTAATATGCAAGATAGAAGAACATTAATATTCTTGATGTGTTTTCTCATTGTATTTAAAATGCCAGCTTTGTACATAGTAGAACACAATCCTGAGCACACTTTACCACACACCTCGCCCTTTTCACTTTTACACAGCTATAATAGTCATGCTCTTGCTTGCTGACATTTACATTATGCTGCTATATACAGTAACAATTTACGAAATGACATTCAAGGAAAAATTTAATCATTCACTCACCTATCACAATTAAAAAATCTTCTAATAGTTTTCATTTATTTGCTCAGCACAAACATCCACATAACAAAACAACAAATTGTATGTTTTTTTTTCGACTTCTGCTCCAATAAAAGCCTTAGAACATCCATTTTCTGTAGCAGCAGAAAACTTAGGTAATGGGCAAATTAATGAAAGCACAGCAAAAGAGCTGATGCTGGTGCTTTTCACATTAGAAAAATGTAAAGTGTTCCTCTACACCAATTCTTTTTCTTAAAGGTTAACTTTAGTAATTGCTTTTTTTAAACACTTCCAAGAATTATTTTTGTAAATCGGTAATTTCAGGAGCATGAAGATTAGATCTAAGAATGTCTGCTTTGAGAAGCAACTCTTATTACTTAGTCTATTGTAGCCATTCTGAGTGCGTACTGTACTGTTTATATCTTGTACATTGGCCGTATATATTACTTTCTTATAAAAATGTAATCTTTTTAGAGTACAAATGAAAAAAAAAAAAAGCATTGGTGTTAATTTCTCACATATTACACTTATTGATGTCTACTTTAATTTAAAGATGAGCGTTTCAGTTCCACTCTGTTCTCTCTGCCAAATTAGCACAAATTTGGATTCATTTTATTGAATAAATCAATCAATCCAAAGACTATGGCTACCCAGGGGGGTACATTAGGAACATTTTTCCCTGTTGGTACTGCAGCTTTAAGTATATTCATTTAAAAAGAACAATTTTATCTAAAAAAAAAAAAATAACATTTTGGATGACTACCTTCTAAATTAGTAAGGTCTTTAATATATAGTACTAAAATACAAATCCTTTATATCTAATTAGAATGGAGCCTTTGCAGTAGCATCCTAACTCGACCAGAGTTTGTATGCTCCATAAGGTAGTTGACTTGGGTTCCGATAATACTAACCCTATTTTGTGTGCAGGTCTGTGTACTTGGGAACAGAAACATACTTGTCTACACAGCCGGAATGTCCCAGATCCTGACTTTTAAAGAGGCTCCATCTGCACGATGCGGTGGGACCATGGTGATGTGAATCTTGTTGCCTTACCCCTATACTTGCACTATGTTATGGCTATGCATTTGACTTCTTAAAAGTAGGCAAGCATGAAAATAAATTTTAAGCTCTGATGGGGCAACAACTAATTAAATATTCTCTGGAAAGTGCTGCATAATATGTAAATGCTAAATAAATAACTGTTAGTAAATATTGATGTTGCAGTCTGTGTCAATTTTGACAGCAAATACATTTACCCATTAAATTATTTACTCTGTCTTTTATAGAAAATTCTAAATGTTGCCAAACTTTATTAATATTTTTCATAGTATTCAGAAATGTACTGCTACTTAGTGCTGGTCTCATACATATTTCAGTAAACAAAAAGGTAGAGTCAAGATGACTTGTTCCCAAGCAATAAACTATATCGACTTTTTTCAGAGAGATTCAAAAACTACTTACACAGAAGGATCAAGTTAATTACTTACTAGCATTTAAGCCTCCAACATCTAAGACATGTTTTTAACAAAATGAATGGCACTGGGATTGTAAAGGTTGATGCATCACTGCTACAATGCCGTTGGCACACATACTCTAGATGTACAAAATAATTACTGTTGGAGACAGGGATGAGCACGTGTGCAAGGGAAAGTTCTACATTATAAATGCCAGGGTTTGGTTTTCTTTTAACCTATTTTTATAACAAATTGCACATTATAGTACATAATATCTACAGGTATTTATGTTAGCGTACATACAAAGACATATAAAAAACTGAACTGCAAATCTCTGTAAAGCAGAAAAAAGAAAGACAGCAACCATAACTAATTAATAAAAGGCAGCCTAAATTAAAATATGGCAGATAGAAAAAAAATGCTTATCGAACTTAGGGATGTGCGCTGACCCCCGTGTTTTGGTTTTGTATCTGCATCTCCTTCGTGTTTTAGATCTGGATTTGGTTTTGCAAAACCACCCTTGCATGTTTTGTTTTTGTTTTTTAAATTATAAAAACAGGTAAAACCACAAAACTCAGGTGTGCTGGGCTGCTGTGAGAGTGAGAGAAGGGAGGGGGGCTGCGCCGGACCCAGGCCCCTGCCAGGCCCCTCAGGAAGCCCGGGCCGGGTAAATAGTACCCACTCTCCCCCCCTCTCAGCGCCCCTGGTTAGGAGGGGAGAGCTGTCAATGCTGGTGAACCCAAAATGTTCCTAGCTACTGAAACAGTTAGGCTGGGTACAACACTGACAAATATATATATTATATATAATATATATATATATATATATATATATATATATATCTGTAGTGCATCAGTGGGCTTATTTACTTAGCAACATTTTTTTAAACCGTAAATTACATTTTCAGCGGTTTTGGTCGCATGATGTAAAACACCAATAATATAAAATTAAAAAAGGGGTGTTTTGCATTTACTGTAACATTTTAAAGTTTTTATAATATAATCACAAACTTTTTAAAAAAGTAATTAAAGTATTTTATCTAAGCCCCTGAATCACATCTAGGCTCATACCAAGTGTGTGGAATTTGTGCACTTTTATAAGTCACAAATATGTGTCTGTCACATAGAATGACTGTCAGGCCAAACTACTCCAAATAATGTCAACCCCCGAATATTTATTTCATAATCCTGACCACTCCCAACCTTTCTTCTAATTAACAAATTTGTGTGGCTAACATAGGGGGTAAATAACTAAAACACATTAGATGTTGAGGCCTATAACCATTGAAAAATGTGATTAGTGTAATTATATGTAAAGGGGCCTATCCATTAGCAGATAAATTTGAACGATGAATGATGTATAGTTCAGTCGTTCAATTTATCTGCTAATGGATAGGCTCTGAACGATAAAAATGCGCACTCCCGCGGCCGACAAATTGGGTCTTTTGTCCATACTTGCCAACTCTCCCTCGTTATCAGGGAGACTCCTTGAAATAGCAGCAATCTCCCTGTCTCCCTGAACAGTCTAGCAATTTCCCTAATTTCACCTTACTCCCATTATGACACTGGTATATAAAAGAAAGAACAGAGATCTATACATTCAAATGGGATCATCATTATAATTTCCCTGCATTGGTTATAAGGCACAATGGGGCAGATGTAGGAAGCTGTGGAAAGTGATAAAGTGCAGAGTGATAAATGACCAACCAATCCGCTCCCACCTGTCATTTTTCAAACACAGCCTGTAACATGGCAGTTGTGAGCTGATTGGTTGGTCGATTATCACTCTGCACTTTATCACTTTCCAGAGCTTCATACATCTGCCCAAATGATCCATATGTTTACATGTATTTTCTGAGAAGTATCAGTGTGTTTTCATCAACAAGTAGATATTACTAACTGCTTCGGGGCTCATTTACATGTGGATGTAAATCAATTTTATGACACGCCTCTCAGATGTAGCAGTACACTCCTACTTTACCGCCGCGCTCATAGGTGCTGCTTTCACAATCTCCCTGAAATGCTTTTTCAAAAGTAGGCAAGTATGCATTTGTCTCTCCAACATGTTGGTCATTTATCGCTTATCGCTGACAGATATTAGAAATATCTGTCGCGGTAAGAGACGGACGAACAATTTTTTTTTTCACGAAAATGGATAGAAACAAAAAAAATTTACTCCCTGAATGATGTCATGCAATATCATTCGTCGTTTGCAAAAATCTGTCATGTACATGACAGATATCTGTCACAGAAGAGAAAAGGAATTTTCAAAAGATAAATATTTTGTCTTTTGTCTTTCAGAAAGATCTGCTAATGGAACTGATAACTGTGAGAAAAGTAATACAAAAGTTTAATTACCTATTACATTAGTGCCCATAAAACACCATATTTTTTTGTTTTTTAAATGTGCATAAAAAAACTATTTATCATGGTTAAAAAAAAAAAAAAAAAAAACCTCTACAATATGTAATTACATGGAAAAGTAAATTTTATACTTTCTGGACTGACCCATTGCAAAATGTGAATTCTGTCTGGACACAAAAAGGAGAAAATCTGTGGTTAATGAAACAGATTGAAAATAAATAAATATATACATATGTTACCATATGACGGATGTGTTTAAAAGGAGAGAGGGATACTGATTTACCTGATGAGCTACTTTAGATGGGGGATGTTGATTTTAAAGAGCTCCACATATCTGCACAAATCTGGCAACTGTGCTTATTCTATCAATTTGATTTATTTTTGTGGCATGTTTAATAACAGTTTGCTAAATCCTATTTTACATAAAACCAATTTAATCTTGTTGGAACAATTGTTAAAAATGCATTTGCTATGACTGTAGTATCACAGCAGTTGACATAACTGATTTATGAAACAATGTTATATAAGTACCCCTTTTAGGTTTATACATACCAGTGGTGCACACTATGGGCTCTATTTACTACAATCCGCATACTGAATGCAGATTGTAGTGTGATATTACGAGTGAATTCGCATTGCGAATTCAGGCAATATCACAGGGATTTACTACAAATCCCTTACAGGGAGAGAGCTTGCAATAAAGCTCTGTCCCTGCAAATCCCCTTCGGAGCCTTATCACGGCATTTTCGCAAAAAATACCGTGATTAAGTGCCCGCGCATGCGCCGACCGACCGCCCGGTGCTAAGCCCCACCCCTGGTGCTAAGCCCCGCCCCCATGATCACGGACCCCCCCACGACCCCCCTCCCCCGCGGCCCCCCTCCCTTAATAGCACTTGCCTGCATGCTCCGGGCCTCCGGTGATGTTCTCCATTCCTCCGGTGTCAGGTGATCTCCCATACTGCACTGGGGCCCGATCACCTAATGACCGGGCTGCAGTGCACTATGGGAGACCAGCTGACCGGAGGGGAGTCATCACCGGAGGTCCGATCACTTATCCTTGGAGTCAGGTAAGTGAATTTTTTTTTTTACTTTTTTTTTACTTTTTTTTACAGTAATCAGCTTGCGGTCTGTTTAGACCACACAGCTGATTACTGGGACCGACTCCCAGCTCTGCTCTCCCCGTTAGAGCGGAGCAGGAGTCCGGTAACCGGGGGAGACCCTGGATAACGCCACCTCCAGGTGGCGTTATTATCACAGGGCTTTCCCCGATATTTTTTCACATTTTATTTTTAGTAACTCTGGTCGGATCACATTTCCCATTACAATAATGGGAAATGCGATCTGCTTTACTAAAAATAAATGATATTTAGGGGTTGGAGTAGAATTTTACGAATTCTACTCCAATTGCCCTGTAATAACTATAGGTGATACTAAAATAATGTGAAAAGGGTGTGAAAACACCCTTTTTCACATTATTTTAGTAAAAATAATGTTGATAAATAGAGCCCTATGTTTATCTAAACTATGATATTGAGTGTCTCAGAGTTACAGGGCAACCAGTTATGCCAGAGTGGTCCTGCCCACTCCATAGTAAAATGAATGAAATGTGGAGCATGATCAATGTGCTGCATGAGAGGCAGAAGAATGTGCCATTTAGCTAAACAAATCATACCCTGCCTATAGTTAAAATATTTTAAGCATTCACAACTGAGTTATTTCTTTTTGTTCTTTAGATGTTAATATTTTAGTCTATGCAAGTTGTCATGTTTTAATCAATTCTACTTTTGCCGGAGGAGCCTGCATGACTAATATATTATGCAATTAGCACGTTTTCATGGTGGCACAACCACTTGAAAATTAGTACCTTAAAGGCAAATTTAACCTACAATATGTTAAGTGAAGTGACTACATTACATTTTGTAGGTGGTTTTAACACAGTAGCAAGAATGCATAAGTTTTTCAATGTCATTCATATTAATGTATCACTTCTGCAATGTTATAATTCAGTTTTAGGTGTTATCTTACTTTACAACGATAAATGCTGCTATTGCACATCTTTGCTCATATGAATATTTTTTGAACAGGCAAAAAGAGACAAAAATTCCTTTGTTGGGGCACTCTTATATGAAAATATTGAATTTTTGTCTCTTTTTGCCTGTGTAAAAAAATATTCATTTGAATCTCAGGTTTTTTATACTTGGGAGCACCACCAACACCTAATCTATAATATAGAGTGTCCCCTCTAATTAACTTATACCAAGGTACTGTTGGTTTAATTATTTTACTTTTCTTTACTACTTCATTATGTAAGACCTGTGCAGGAATCCTTCCATTAAGCATACGTAAAGATTTTCTGTTCAACCATCCAACTAGTTGATTGGTTGGAATGAAAATCTGGTAAGGTATGAAAGCAAATGACAATCAGCAATTTGCTCCCAAACTCCGGAAAATGGACAAAAACTGTTGTTTGAACAAATTGTTTAGATTAAACATTTAATAAACTTGTCTGAACGTCCATTTTCATCCGTTTTCTGGCATTTAGGAGCAAATTGCTGATCATCAGTTACTCCCATAAGTTACCAGATTTTCATTCCATCCTATCAACTAGTTGGATGGTTGGACAGAAAATCTTTGTATGCAGCATTATACCCCCTTTCCCCCACCAATTGCTACATACATCTTTGTTCATGTCAGCTAAGGTTAGTTTACTTGAATGCGGCTTAAAGTAAAAAAAATCAATACCTGCCAAATTTAAGCACCACTATGTCTTGTAATTAGGGCTGTAACTAAGAGGTCATATCGCGTTAACAGTTTTTTGGATAATAACACATCGTGAATGGGAACCTGATACCTTGTGTTAAATCACTTAAAAATAGATAGAAGAATTAAATATGACCCCATTCAAGACCCCTCTTTTTCTCTAACCTAGTACACATTTTAATTAAAAAGAGAATAATGTAAAAAGCAATTACATTACACCTATATATGCTGAATGAGAATAGAATTATTGCAGGCAATAATGCCCAAAGCACTTTGGTTTTAATACACAATCCATCACTTCTGCAGGCCTGAAGCCTTTGTTCCCGCCCAACATCTGGTCCACATTTGTTCCCTATGTCTGCTCCCACATTTTACTACTTTGTTAGCTATGTACAGAATGCTTCCTATTTCCTCTGCATGCTGCCCCATATTTGTACCAATTTGTCCCACCCCCCCTTTTCTCTAAGTGTATGCTACACATTTACTTACATTGTGTGTAGACTCGTATATACTTCACCACTCCTGTGAGCTGCTCTACACCATAGCCACCTGCCTATCCACCCCCCATGTAGACATCAAAAGCATTTACCTTTGTGTGGCACTTTCTCACGTTCTGTTAGCTGTACGGCCTGCTTAGGGAGCATAGAAGGTTCATGTGAGCTATGTACAATGACTGTTTCATACAGTGCTACCAGAATCATCTAAAACTCTTCTATAGTCAAAGAATAGAGGGCACTGGTAATTTAAGAATGCAAAGTTGTGGCATACAGTGAAAGTAGGTCATACACACTAATGAAATGCTGATCCAGTGGCACTATACACAATATAGTATAGAGGATACCTACCCCCTTACTACACATTCAGTGTCAAGCCAAAAGACAACACTTTATATATATATATATATATATATATATACACACAGTATGTAATAAACAGTAATTCAACAAGATGACCAGCCACTATACTGTACATTAGTTAATAAAAACTATTATTCCACAGTCAAGCTAGGTACACACCTATACAATTACCAGCCAAAAAACTCAATATTGGATGATCAGTCCAATAATTGTATAGACCTATGGAAGCCCCACAGCAAAAGTTTTCCACATTATATACCAGTTCATTAGGATTGGAGAGACTATATTTTTTTTACTATTTTTTTTCTTTTGATTATAGTGCATCAGCGTGTGGTCTGTTTAGACCACACAGCTGATCACTGGGGCCGGCTCCAGGCCCTGCTCTGCCTTTTAGAGCAGAGTAGGAGTCCGGTAACTGGGGAAGACCCTGGATAATGCCACCTCCAGGTGGCGTTATTATCACAGGGCTTTCCCCGGTACTTTTTTTTTTTTTTAGTAACTTTGGCCAGATCACATTTCCCATTACAATTATGGGAAATGTGATCTGCTTACTAAAAATAAGTGATAATTAGGGGTTGGAATAGAATTTTACGAATTCTACTCCAAATGCCCTTCAGTAACTTTAGGTGATACTAAAAAAAATGTGAAAAGGGTGTGAAAACACCCTTTTTAACTTTATTTTAGTAAAAATAATGTTAATAAATAGAGCCCTTTGTGTGTAATTTGTTAACTACAATCTAGAAAAGCTAATGTATGTATTGTTTCTCTAATGACATATGTATTCTATTAAATTTGACACAATATATTACAAATCATAAAACATGTTTTGTGTTATACAATATGCTATATTCATTTTAACCATTTAGCTCTACAAATTCTTTCACAGTATGAGTCATATATACAGTTAACTGTGGGAAAATGGTAAATGATCACTACTGTGTATACCAGAGTCATGATATATGGACTCAGGACCATTCAATCAATGAAGCAGAGCAGGAGGAAGGAAAAAACTAAAGAGGCTTACAATTATCATTACTACTGCTGGCTTTGCCTTGCCTCATTACCAAGGCTTTGGATTGATAAATTGCTCAGTGTAATAAGAATGCAGAATTTTATAACACTCAAACACAATGGTAAGATTGGAGAAACTCCAGATTTAACATCCTAATCAGTTTTTCCATGTGTTAAATATGCAGCTAATTCAAGGCACTGCCGAATCATACATGTGTTGTATACACTCAGAGCTGGCCCTAGGCATAAACAAACTAAGCAAATGCCTAGGGGCATCCAAGCCCGCCTTGGGCCGGTGGAGGTTTGGTGCAGGCCCTGAGCTGTCAGCTCCGATTGGAACTAGGAGCAGCAAACAGTGATCGGGCAGTGGCAGAAACAGCCTACGGCAGTTTGTGGGGGGCAGGGCACCTGGACGGCGGCTAATGGTTAGCATTGGGCTGGCTCTGAGGCGTCACACAATCAGAATGAGGTTCTGCACATGTGCATATGCTCATTCAAGGCTTTAAGTAATGGTCACTGGAGGGCTGCTGCACCATGGGTCTTTGTGGAGCTCGGAGCAGTGAGTCACACCTTATGGCTCTGAATCTTGCCTAGGGCACTAATTTGGCTAGGGTCGGCTCTGTATAAAATACCAATGCTATATGGAATTTAGAGACCTGGATATTGCATTTTCTGGAGCATGAGATGGCAAAATATGAATGTTCTCATACCGTGCACCAATTCTATTTGGTCATTCGTGATGTGGACATTATTCCAAGCCCATAACACTGCTGGGTAACAATAGTACCTTCTAGCTCACCTGGAAACTGCAAGAAGTGTGGACTATTATTTATTGGTGAACCATACTTGTCTACTCCTCAGATGGGAGGTACAGGTGGGAAAGTCCAGGGGTTAAGGTGTCATGAATAATATCATCATGGTCCCAGTTCATGCTGCACAATGCCATGATTTGCAGCATTATAAAGCAGGTAGCAGGGCCATGAATTCGCATTTGACAGTGAATTGCACCATCAAGCTCCCACTCACCTTGCTAGGGTAGTGTGGAGGATACAGGAGGGTGCCTTGCTTGACTGGGAGGCCAGGAAAAGGCACATTTTAACTGCTGACATCATGGCCCCACCCTTGGCTGTACATAGGGACAAAAAATGTCTTTGCACAGTGAGGGATGAGGCATTCACGGTGGTATCCAAACACTACCTCCCTGCCCCACCTGGAATCACTCGGAATGCTAATGTTCAAAGTTGGCAGATAAGCTGTAAACCTAATAAAACATTTTGCAGACTTGCATATTAAATCCAAAGAACTATCCAAAGCAGGTGCTAAGTAGTACACATTATTGGCTATATTATTACTTGGAGAGGGGGCAGAGACACCGCGTGGACCAAAAGGAAGCTATTGATCTTTATATTCACAATCCCCTGGCAACAATATGGCTTAGAAGAGACCATGGTCACCATCATCACCACATCCAGGTCATGGTAGTTTGAGATATTGAAGGTAATTAATGTGTATTCCCATATTCAGCTGCACAACGCACCAGCAGAAAACAAGAATGGACATATACAGTAGCTGTTGCACACCATTATTTCAGCCCCTAGCTTTATCAAATAGCATTGAAATATGTGGTTTCCATATAGCAGACAACTTTTAAAAATACATCAGTCAATGTTAAATATAAAAAATGAGAGGCATTTGACCTGACCACAGGATGTGCCCTGAACCAAACTGAGAAATAACTTTCATGCGTAGATAAAGATACGTCCAATACTCTCAGGGCCATGGATCATATAAACAGAAAAACAAAAATGGAAGAGAAAGGAAAAGCAGGGAGCTATTTTTTTCACAATAAACTTTTGGGAAATAAAGACAGTGATATAGGGACAGGACAAGGACAGGTGTGTGTTGCTCAGTAATCATTTAACTCGGCAATAAATCTCTAGAATCCAATCTCCTAGACGATTATTTATGACAAAGAACAGCTAACAGAGTCCCAATTTGTTTACAGAATTGCAGTCATTCTATTTCATCTAAACAATAAATGGATCTGGCTTTCATGCAGGCAGTTCGGGAAGAAAGCTGCCTCACTAGAGACATAACATTTCATTTATATACATTTAGACAAATGATTGGTAAAGAAGGCTTTATTTCTTTTTACAACAGGAATTGGTTATTTGCATATTGAAAAATACAAGTACAGATCGAGCAGTTTTCTGCTACTCGATCAGATAAACACCATCTTTCTTGACGCCATAGGGCACAGTAAATGAATACTAAAACAATAGCTAGGTGAGGTAATGTAACATGCAATAACATTAGCTATATCTGAATATAAAAGTGTTTTCATTACTTGGCCCCCTTGGCAGTAAAAATGCAAGGTTGACTCTCACAGCAGAGAAGTTAAATAGAAAAAAAAAATAACAACGATGTTCAATAATCCTTTTTACATTTCAGCATTAATTTAAATGGGAACCATAGGCACCCAATATTTTCAATCATGTATTTAATTAACCTCTCCCAGTTGAGCATTATGTTAGCAGTTCTAGGCACAGATCTGCTAGGAAACCACAGCTACATGGTTTGTTAGCATGCTATGCCTCTGCTGCAAGACATGGCAGGCGTGAAGTGTCTATGTTAATAACCGATAAACAGCCATGTATGCCGCAGATCACTGGTGGGAACAGCATCCTTCAGTGGTAGGGGGCTATTTCTCTAAAGGCACTGGAGCTGTAATACTTGGAAGACACAAATCTGCCTGAGGCCAGAAAGAGTAAGCTGTTGACTAGTTTAGCATAAATAAGTCTACAACTGGATGCGAACGTCATAATGGAAAAAACTAAATATGGGGGTGCATACTCAGGTTTGGGTGTCTGTTACTTCAATGTTATTGCAAACATTATCATATTTAGTTAATTCAGTGATTGAGGCCCAGATCCACCCCTTTAAATCAACTTATTATTATTTTATTTTTTTTATTATTATTTATAGGTGCATCCAGTAAAGCCAAACCCTCATAACAATGTTTGGTAGGTAAATACTCATGAATTTCTGGTGAAAGGCTCTATATCCATTTTATCCCCATGATTAGTTTAAATCTTAATATGCTAGAGAGCCCACAAATACTCTGCCACTGCCAGCAACAGCATTGATAAATAGCAGAACATTCCTATTAAAAGTGAACAATAGCCATTATTCAGTGACGTGCAGCCAGGTCAATGGCTGGGGAGGCACACATGGAGATAGGTCTGAGGGCTGGGAGCCTGTCCCTACTCAATGTAACCCTCTCCTCACTAGACTAAGCTTCAGTGTCCATAGATTCTCCTACCTACATCACTGTCTTCTCTTGCTGCTGCTGACTGAGTTCCAATCTCTAAACACTGCAGTGCACTTCCTGGTCACATGACACATCCGAGGTGTCCATCAATGCTCAAGGCACTCCCCTCATACTCAGAGGCATGCCCTCTCTTAGCTCTCTTTCTGTGCAGCTTACTGCCCATGGTGTGACCCCACCCCTAGCTCTGCAAGCAGTGTCTGACTATACAGAAGCGAGGCTAAGCTGTTGCTGCCTCATCACTCATCACCCTGTAGCTCAAGGGAGCTCTACAAAGCTGGTGAGTGTTAACTATAAAAATGATTACAATAAACAAAGAAGATGTTTATAAGTTACAAATATCTTCTTTGTATTAATCTAATAATTTTTATATCAAATCTCAGGAGTATGACAGGGGAGGCTCTGCTTCCCCTGCCTACCCTGACTGCATGCCCCTGCAGTCATTGCTACAGATAGGGATTTGGTAGCAGTGGCGTAACTAAAGCAGGGCAGCCGGGGTTCGTGCCCTGGGTGCCGCGGGACCAGTGGCGCGAAGGGGGGGTGCCGCAGGCCACGGTACCTGCCCGCCCTAGTTAGTCTGTGTAGTGCAGACTGCAGTGAGTGTGGTCGCACTACACATTTACACACACATTGCCGCCAGCACAGCGATGTTGTGTGTGTTTCAGCAGCCAATGTGAGTCAGACAGACTCTCATTGGCTGCTGCTGCGCCCACTGCAAAAGCCAGGCTGGAGCTCAATCATGAGCTCCGCCTTCCGGCTCCTGCAGTGGATGATGGGAGAGACGTCATGACGTCTCTCCCATAATGCAGAGCGCGCCAGCCCGGGAGGACCACTGTGCGGATGGAGGCGGGAGCAGGAACTGGAGTGGGGATTCAGGCAAGTTTTTTTTTTTTTAAATGTATTCATGTGTTTGTCTGTACTACTGGGGGCTCTGCATCGAGGGGGACCTCTACTGGGGGGCTACTACTGGGGGCACTGCATCGGGGGGGACCATTACTGGGGGCACTGCATTGGGTGGGGGGACTACTACTGAGGGCACTGCATTGGGGGGGGACCACTACTGGGGGCACTGCATCTGGGGACTACTACTGGGGGCACTGCATAGGGGTGGGGACTACCACTGGGGGCACTATATAAAGGGCAGTGCATGGGGGGACCACTATCGGGGGAACTGTATAAGGGGAACTAATGGTAGGCTGCATAAGGAGAACCACTACTGGGGATACTGTATAAGGGGCACTACTGGGGGCCTGCATAAGAGGGAGCTGTTGGTCTCCTCTATGAGAGTTAGTGATGACTAGGACCATGTGATAAGATCTGCTTACATGATCAACATCACAGCGGGCAAAGGTAATTAACCTAAGGTTGTAAATTATATATGGAATAATCTACACATGTGCTTTTATTTAAAATATATATATATGTATAGAACCTCAAATCATGGTTTAGTACTAACAATAAAGGTATGGACGGAAAGGATACTCCGGCGCTTAATATTTAAAAAATTATTATAATGATATCCCGTTAGATTATATAAAAATCTCAGCTGCAGAGAATTTGAATGAGTCTGTGAAAGAACACACTCTAATTTGAAACACAAGAAAAAATATAGCCACGGTCAAGGCTCTTGCAGCCGGAGCAAGACAGGAAGCCCTGTGGACTCTGAGCACACTAGCGAGGTGAGCATTACTTGAGACACTGGTCCAGATCTGGCCGGTCATTGACTAAATACCCTCATGGGACATTTGCCGTGTATATAACTAAACACCTGTACATGAGAAGGAAAATTACCTGTCTGACTAGCAGGATAAATTTACTATTACCAGATCTATTGTATGCTGGATTATCACCTCGTCAATTATGGATTGTACCAGGACACTCTAATTAAAGTGATTTTGTCACTAAACAAACTGAGAGATATTCAATTCAATTACTATACTTTGTTCTTAAGGGCTCTATTTATTAACATTATTTTTACTAAAATAAAGTGAAAAGGGGTGTTTTCACACCCTTTACACATTATTTTAGTATCACCTATAGTTATTACAGGGCAATTGGAGTAGAATTCGTAAAATTCTACTCCAACCCCTAAGTATCACTTATTTTTAGTAAGCAGATCGCTTACCCATAATTGTAATGGGAAATGTGATCCGACCAAAGTTACTAAAAATAAATTGTAAAGAAATATCGGGGATAGCCCTGTGATAATAACGCCACCTGGAGGTGGCGTTATCCAGGGTCTCCCCCGGTTACCGTGCTCCTACTCTGCTCTAAAAGGTAGAGCAGAGCCTGGAGGCGGCCCCAGTGATCAGCTGTGTGGTCTAAACAGACCGCAAGCTGATCGCTGCTAAAAAAAAAAATAAGTAAAAAAAAAATTCACTTACCTGACTCCAGGGACCAGTGATCGGGGCTCCGGTGATGTTCTCCCTCCGGTCAGCTCGTCTCCCATGGTACACTGCGGCCCGGTCATCAGGTGATCGGGTCCCAGAGCAGTATGGGATATCACCTGACCGGAGGCATGGAAGACATCACCGGAGCACCGATGACTGCAGGTAAGTGCTATTAAGGGAGGGGGGGTCGCTGGGGGGTCCGCGATCGTGGGGGGCGGGGCTTTACAATGGGGGTGGGACTTAGCGCCGGGGGGGTAGCAGCGGCGGCCAGTCGGGATTCGCAGGGACAGAGCTTTCTCGCAAGCTCTGTCCCTGCAAGGGATTTGTAGTAAATCTCTGTGAATTTGGCTGAATTCGCAATGCGAATTCAGTTGATAATATCACTCTACAATCTCCATTCAATATGCGGATTGTAGTAAATAGAGCCCATAGTACTTTAGATATTCTCAATTGACATTTAGGTTATTTTACCCATTATATGTATTATGTGATATATATTTTATATCAATATATTTATGTTTATGATTAAATATTATTATATTATATTGATCGAGTCCTGAATAATTTTTATACAAGTACTGGTTGCTGTGGTTTCTCTGCCATCTCACATATTGTGGTTTACTTTTATTAGCGCAGATGTTCATATATATTTCTTTATATATATTTTTTCTTGTGTTAACAATAAAGGTAACTACAAATAATCTTGACTTTATACAACAGCATTGAAAAATTCTACTAATCCTGAATGACCTACACACAAGACTTTATAAAGAAGGAATGCACATGGAAAGGAATAACCCTATCTAATTCAAATACAAAAAATGAAGAAAAATATATTGCAGGCAAACACAAGTATGATTTTCTTCACAGAAAAGATTGATTGAAATAATCTGCTGTTTAATTAAACATTTTTCACTTTCACAAAACATGCTAGTTTATTTAAACAACATTTCACCTTCATTTAAGCATCCACAAACTAGCTATTGTTTTCATGGCGTGAATAGGACACAATTATTCATAAAGCACTGCTTCAGAGCCATTGATATATTCATTTTTAATGTGCTTCTGTTCTTTGCCCAACAAATTCATGCTAAGAGAATTCACTCAAGCTCTATGGAATCTAGTATAAAAGCCAGTCTTTTATAAGGTATAAGTTCCAAGCCATTGGATGCAATACTGTAAATAACACCGAATTTCCCACAAAAAAAAAGAAATAGGAATGTGAAACTGTTTGGACAGCCCACTATCTTAATGCCACCCATGTGGCAAATAGAAGTGGGTATCCACTTGCCGTTAAGTGCTTTTTCTGTTGATGTGACTGTAACAAATGCGTTTTGTAGTAATAGGCATGTCTCAAAAAATGGTGTCCTGGACATTCTAACCACCAATCCTACTCTGTGACAGAGAATGCTCACCTGATTTCCCAGTTGCCTCCTTGTTTCCAGCACTGCTCCTGGGTCTTCCTCCCTGCTGGGCACTCTGATGTCTTCATGACGGGACACTGTGCTCCGGAACTGTTGCTACACTTGCTATGCCAGGCACTGCTGTTGCAAGACTCTCTTCTCCTCACTCACAGTTGTACAGATGGTGAAGCGGTCAGAAACCCAGTTGGTAATGGAGGGCTGAGGCACAGATGGTGATAGAAGGCAGAGGCACTGGTGGTGGGGGAGCAAAAGCAGGTGTTCGGCAGAGGTACAACTGATGAGGGATGCTGAGGCATAGATGGGGAGGAGGAACAGGAGGTAAAAGAGGCAGTGGCACATGTGAGGGGGATGGCAGAGGTACTGATGGGGAGGGAGGGAGTCAAAAGTGTAGGTGGGGAGAGGTAAAGACACAGGTGATAAAAGGGGCAGTGGTACATAATTTAAAGGTGCAGTGGTATTATTGATGTGGCTGCACATAGGCAGCTGCAGCTGAATCTGATTAATATCCAGTGCTGCTTATCAGGGCCGTAACTAGGGTAGTAACACAGGGCACCGCAGGACAAGGGGCGCTAAAGCACTTTTACCCGGTTATTTGCATAACAACACAGGGGGTTTTTTTGTGTGAAAGGGTCAACCCGAATCGAAAAAGTCTGGTCTCCGACCCTGGTAAAAACAAGGACCATTTCACACAGAGAAATACCCTGTGTTGTTTTGCAAATTACCGGGTAAAAGTGCTTTATCCGGTAATTTAATTTTCTGTGTGAAAGGGGGGTAAGTTTTTAATCGAGAAACCCACCCGGCATTTAAATGCCAGGTAAAAGCTGGGTTATTTCACACATTCTGTGTGAAAGTGGTATTAGATATCCAATGCCATTCAGAGGGGGAATCCAGCCTGGTGGCAGATCCCTTCCCCCCCACAACTGTCAGCATAGTGCACCCCTGAGGCATGCCCAGGAAGATAGCATAAGGTGGAGCAGAGGACAAGGGGAGAAGCAGGAGGAAGGCCAGTCCTGGTAAAATGTGGATGACTCTGCATTGTGTAACACCAGGGCCTGATTAAGGGGGGGGGCGACAGGGGCGATCGTCCCTGGGCCCCCACACCTGAAGGGCTCCCACACCCATCGGGGTTAATGTGAACCGGAGGAGACGGAGCCAGTTCCGCCTCCTCCGGCCAACTTAACCTCGGCGCCGGAGGGAGGCATTATTTGCCAGACGCCCGCTGATTGTAACCAGCGGGCGCCCGGCTCCCTCAACGCAGTGTCAGCCGAAGCCGGAGACTGGAGCTCATTCGTGATCTCCAGCTTCCGGCTCACGCAGTGCACTATGGGAGAGGCGTCATGACGTGTCTCCTCCCATAGTGCAGAGGAGCAGCCAGGCGGAATGGACGTGGACGGCAGCAGGGCTTAAGGTATTAGCTTTCTTTTTTTTTAAGTGCAATTGGCTTTTCTACTGGGGGCATTACTCGGGGGGGATTACTACTGGGGGCATTTATACAGGGGGCATTACTACTAGGGCATTACTATTGGACACACACAGGGGTCATGACTACTGGAGGGCATTACTATTGTGGGCACAACTACAGGGGTATTACTACTGAGGGAATTTATACAGGGGGCATTACTACTAGGGCATTACTATTGGACACACACAGGGGCCATGACTACTGGGGGGCATTACTATTGGGGACACAACCACAGGGGGCATTACTACAGGGGGCATGACTACAGGGGACACTACTAATGGGAGTATTGCATAGGGGGCACTGCATAAGGGGCACCACTCTTGGGGAGCACTACACAAAGGGCACCACTACTATGGGCTCTGCATACGGGGCACTGACACTACTGGGGTCCCCATTGCGCATACCCCCAGTTTGTCACATTTAATAGGGGTCCCCACATGTTTGTTGCCCAGGGGCCCCCACAGTCCTTAATCCAACCCTGTGTAACACAGTGTCCCCTCAACCTCCCCACATCCACGGGACACTACGGCCTACTGGTGGGACAGCAGGACAGTGCCTGAAAAGCTGTTGTGTTGAAATTGGGACGGCTGGAAGTTATGAATTGGCACCTAACTTAACTCCTTTAATCATTCACTACTAATAGGCTGCCCCCATAGGAGAAAGTGGGCATTGTGATAGCACTAGTTGTCACAGTCAAGAGACTAATAAACAACTGCAACGTCCCCAGACTTCCCATACATTGTATGTGACAGTGTTAAGTTACAATTTTGCATAAAAAGGCATTTGTTAAATAGCCAATTTATGTAATTTAGTATAAATCATGCAGTAACTGCTGTGAATTACTGTATAGGGCCAAATTGCTTAATGAACAGGTTCCTGAATCCTACAGATTGAGATGTCTAATGTCTTGTGGAAAAGATCTTAACTGATGGTGCTATTTATAAGCTTGTTAACCACACACATAAATAGCAAAAAATATCCTATATGGGTCCGTATTCAATTTGAGCCGAGCTGTGTTAACTTAACGGGCCCGGACTTAACGCCGACTTCGTCTGTTTTGTAGGCGGAAAAGTATTACACGCAGGCACGCTTTACCCCGTTTTCAATTCGAAAGTATGCGTAAACGGGACCCGGCGATACTTTAACAAGCGGGAAGTACTGTCAGTTTTGGGGAAATCAGCCTGACTCCCCCCCAATTGCCATGGGGGTTCACTATGGTACCCCCCGATTTGGCTTGCTGAAGGTATTTGGTGTTTTTAAACGGGCTCAATAGCTGCTAAATTGCGTTTTTCTATATCTGATGCAGAATAGTATTTAGGAGTATTTTTTCCAGAAAATAAGTTATCCCAGCAAATTTGGGGTACTTGAAAAAGGGGGTCAGCATATTTAAAGTTGAAAAAGTGAAGTTGAAAAAATCGTGAAAAATCCACCTGCAATCAAAAAAACACTTGGGGCATATTTGGGGACCCCCCAGAGTCAAGTTCACTAGATATAAATTGAAAATAGAAGATATCTGCACCAAGGTTTAAATAGAACAAAATATAACCACAGCACATTAAAAAATGTAGTGACCATTCAATATATTAATATGTCTCATACCCTACTAATAGCAGTGGAAGAGAAAGGCAAAATATTATATATGCTTGTGACAGTAAATAATAATAATATGTAGCAATATGAGCTATCCGTGTGTACAAGCAATATCAACATCCAGCGTCTGATATTTTAACCCTTAATTCCAGATGCAAAACCTTATATAGATAATTGTTACATCACTAGTTTACTAATGGCCACCCGCGGCCCGCGGCCCACCCGTAGGCCACCCGCGGCCCACGGCTGGAACAGTACTGTCTCAATGAAATCGGGATGTTGGGGAGGGGTGCGCCCTCTATGGGTGGTGCCCCTGTTCGACTGCACTGGTCGAACACCCCTAGAGCCGGCCCTGATATCATTATATCCAGTATATACAGTATTGAAGAGATTACAAATAGGTTCCAGCTGCTCAAATTAAACTAAGCCATAAAACAATCAATGTGGGGCTCTACCTCTTGCATTGAAAGTTTCTGTCTCAGATCCCCTATCATTGTCAAGCCTATTACCTCATAAAATTATCAAATCTGGTCACAAATTATTACTAGTTATCCAGGTGACAACAGCAAATGACAAATCTCTCTTTTCTATCTATGATCCAAAGTCTTGAAAAATATTCCAGCTCAATATCAAATTTTCTCTGTTCACTGCACTCTGATTTCCATCCAAATCATTCTACTGTAACAACCCTACTAAAAATCTGCAATGAAATGCAGTGTACTATGGAACAAGCATGGATAGTTGATTGATGAAATATTCTGACATTGTTCAAAGGCTTTTAACACTGTAGTTCACACTCTGCAGATGAACAAGCTTTAACCTGTATCTTGCTTTCGCTTCATATGGTCTAAATCTGGCTCTAGGTATAGGAACTCACTATATAAACATGGTTTCACTCTCATTCATCAAACAGATTTTAGTTTGTGTCTATGGGGCCTATTAATCAACACTAAAATAACGTTTTTAAGGACATTTTCCTTAAATAACGTTATTTTGGTATTCATATAGCCACTTAGCACAGGAGATATCACAGATATCTCCTTGCTAAGTTCCCTTGCGTTAATTTCCACACTCCCCATACATTAGTATGGGGATGTGGAAATTATGGTATTCATCAAATTCCGAAAATTATAAATTTTCGGAATTTGATGCAGTTACTATTCGCCACTGTGAGGTGGCGAATAGCAGGTGAAACTTACCTGTATCCACGTGTGCAGGTCCCCCGACGAGTCCCTCCGGCGCTCTGCTCCGTCCTCAGGCTCCGGAGGCTGGTCGGATATGTGTGCTCCCCAGCAGAGCACAAGAAAGTTTAGACCAAAAAAATATATATATTTTTTTTCTAATCTGTCATGTGGTCTGCTGGGAAACCACATGACAGACCAGCAGGACGGAGCCGGAGGCTGCTGCGCGGACAAGTAAGTCGGGGGGGGAGGTGAGCGGAGGGGGGTGGGGGGGGATCGGGGGGGTACGAAACTTAACGCATCTGTAGGCAGTGCTGCGCATGCGCTGGTTTTACAGATGTAACAGCGCATGCACAGCACTGTTTCCAGATGCGATAAGTTAGTGTAGGCAGGGAAAAGTATCTATTTCCCGAAAAGCTGTCATCGCAAAAATGACAGCTTTTCGGAATAGACACTTATGGAGAGGTGGAATGATGAATTCCACCAATAATTAGCTAGAACTCCATGAGAGTTCTAAAGCTAATTATCTACAGAGAAGTTTTACGTTTAATGAATAGGCCCCTATGTCTGATTCTCACATGTATGCAGATAATACAAAATATACTATTTTACGTGCCCAGATCAAGTCCTGCTGACCTTAATAATGGCTCATTCCTTTACATTTTTGCATCACTTACAAAGCAAAACCTAAAGACCGTTTCAAAGGGTATGCAGCCGTCATGTTGGCATTGACGATGTCAACAGTTATGATGTTGACATGGTTAAAATGTTGACATTGGAAAATGTTGATATGGACAGAATGTCGACTTAACCACTATGGTTTTGGTTACAATTAGGTTTAGAGTTAGGGATGAAGAAAAAAAATGTGACTTTGTATTCAGTATCATAAATTAGTCCCTTTATGGTGCTAAACATCGTAAATATAGTATTCGATTTGTAAAGTTCCTTTGTAACTGATGCAACAATTGCATTGAATTAGCCTGCAATGTACTGTACTGTGGTCAGGTTGAACAATCGATGACTGAAAACACAACACCATCAAAACAATATCCATGTTATATTGGACAAAGGCTAGTCTTGAAAAATGTCCATCACCAGAGCTACAGGTTACAGAAAACGTCAACTCTTATCTGACACCAGCATCTAAATACAAAAATCTGTATCTATGGCTCGATTACCACCTGTTATTAAATTTGCATATTGAAAGTTTGACATCCAAAATATATTCTGAACTGAGGATGCTCTATTGCAACAAATATTACCTTCAATCTGTGGCCAAAAAGAGCACCACACAAATGATGCTAAGGCCAATTATAGACCATGGTGATGCAGTTTAAGGTACTGCACCACAAACGCCCTTTGGAAAATTAGATAAAGTCTAAAGCACAATCTACCATTTTCTTTTGGAATGCAACTACGTACATTAGCCATCACTGCATCATGCCATCAGGCACTGGCTGGATATCCCTGAAGCCGAGGCGGAGTGTTGAATGTGTTTGGCAAACCTTCAAGCACTTTCTAAGCACAATTGCCCAATTATATGTTCAAAAGCCTAATCCCTGCAGCATACAGCATTTACCACTTTAGATCCACTTACAGAAGCATTTTATGAATTGCAAATTCAATAAACAAGCTGGTCATTCTACATTTGTCTACCTGCACTGTAAACATGGAACAATCAAATAAACTTGTTAAACTTGCCTGCAGTCTAAGATATTTTAAAACATTGAATTAATTTAGAAATGTATGTAATTGTAGTCAGGGCCGTAGCTAGGGTAGTGCGGCCGGTGCCATCGCACAGGGCACCACAGGTCAGGGGGCACTGTTTGGGCCTGTGAAATTTCTGTTTATTATCATTCTCACTTGTAGCTTCCTCTTATTTCATCACCAGCATCTCCTGGCCTCCCCTATCTCTTCCCTGGCCCTTCCCCATGGGGCCATTCCCCTTTCTTGGGTGCATTATATCCCTTTGAAAAATGAGGGGGGTGCCAATGCTCTTTCTGGCACAGGGCACCAAAAAGTCTAGTTATGGCTCTGATTGTAGTGCATAATTGCTTTCTCAGTAACCAAAAATATGAAAACCTGTATATGATGTGTCCAGCACATACTAGAAAATAAGAGTTAACTCTCAATGCATATATCTTCCTGGCAAAGAATCTTATAAATAAATCAAAATTGTGCAACTTCCTCATAATTTCCACAATTTGTACTTCTCATATTAGTATTAATTGACACAAAGCATCACACTCATTATTAAGCATGTGAAATTGGTAATATGCCCAGAACACCCACGGTTTGGAGGCATCGAATCATGTCAGCATCTGCAACTACATCATGTGCCAGGGCTTACAGCCTGGTGTTTTAATGTTAACTCCTATCAATGCCAATTGATCCAACAAACTCATTAGATTGTACTCAGACTGCACCATGGGACTGCATGTGCAGCAGGAGTCAAGAACTCTACAAGTACATGATTCCCAGGTATGTGAGCACTGCATTTCTGCTTCAGGGATATTAGTGGTTTATTAAAAATAAAAAGAAGCAAAAAAAATTAAAAAAATGGAATTAATTTTTTTCTAATGCAATTTCTCCTTATTGCTCACTGCTAGTCTCCATATTGTTTTGGTCCAGGTAACGCTAATTAGACTACAAGTTGAAATTAAGTTTAGCCTGCTAGGAGAGGGTTTCATGTTAGGTACAGTAAATTTGGGCCAGGCTAGGATCTGATCAGTGCAGGTTAGAATAAGGAACTGTAGAGGGGTGCCAGTGTTAGGAGTAAGGGTTAGGGGGTGCCTGCAGGAATGAAGAACCTACCCTATTTAAATCCAATAGTCAAGTCAACTTTGAAAGGGTTCAGTATATTAGGTTGGATTCATCCCATTCTTAGTGGCAACATGATAATGTTGACATAGCCGTTATGACGACATAGAAAATGTTATAATGTTGACATTCAGCTTGTTGGCACTGATGAAATGCCGATGTGGTGAGAATGTCAACACTGGTTTTTGTTTTCTTTTAGGTCTAACCCTAATTGTAACCCAAACCATAATGGTAATGTCATTCTGTCCATATCAATATTTTCCAGATGTCAACATTTTAACCATATCAATATCATAACTGTTGACATCATCAATGTCAACATGATGACTGCATACCATTTTGAAACAGTCATTCACAAATCATAAATACATGTAAAATGGAACACTAGTGATTTTCTTAATATACCAATAGTTTAATGGACAGGTGGTTCTTTTAGTAAAAACAAACAAATGAAATAAAATGACATACAAGAAAAGGTAAACATGGCCCTGCCAAATAAGCTTACAATCAAAGAAGTTTGCTAAACACTTATATTTAAGGTATCAAAATAATACTCTTATTACGGGGAAAGGGTGAGGCTACTGTAAGGCAGAAGCCACCAATATCAAACTGCTGTCTGCAATTTTATCTAGTTTTTTCATTGGTGTGCTATAATTCAAAGCAGAATCTGCAGAAGGTAGATACATAAATGTAATCTGTAGTGGCATATTTTGCTTCCAAAGAGATCACCAAAGCAGTTGTTTGACTGCCCATCTGTGATCCATTAATCAGAATACCAAAAGAAGGGGTACAGAGCTGGTACTATGTATTATGGGGGCTCTGGCAGTTCAACTATGGGGGATTGTTGACTTGGCAAATGCTTTAGGGAGCAGAATTGCATTCACCTGTCAACTAATGCTACAATTCAAATCCAAATCAAGGATCTACTGGATGAACATTACAGAGCCAGAGTTTCAAATCATTGATGACGCATAATTAAACTCATTAATAAAGTATAGTCATGCTCAATCAAAAATCTAGCTACAAATGATACTTTCCAGAAGACAGAAGTACCTGCCCTGAGATAGTGATAACAAAAAAGTGCCTACACGGAACTTAAATACACCTTGTGCTGAATCGTCAACCATCATTTTGTTTAGGCACCTGCTTTTCAAATAACCTACATGACCTTGGCAATCACTAATTAAACCAGAGACTTGTGTGGTGAAGGGGAAAAGGAACACAGTTTTGAGGAAAGCAGAGATGCAAAGGATCTTTGTTATTTGTTACTGCTCTAAGATTGTAGTATGTGACAAAGTTGACTGGCATTTTAAAGCACACATTAGCACAGTGAAACATTTACCACTAGAACAATTATTTTTGCAAAAATTATTGCATATAGGCCAATAGTTCAATCAAATGAGAAATATAAGGCGGTTTTACTCTAGAAAGAGTTCAGAGAGCTTAATAGATTCTGACCAATACACAAATACATATAATTACATTAAATGTGTCATACATATAGCTACATTCACTCAAAGTCAAATACATATACAGATGTGTCGACATATCTATCCTCCTTGTGCTATAAGCTGCGTTACACACAACGCGTGAGTACTGTGTGACTCGGTAGCAACGATAATTTTTTTGTAAGAAGCATTTGAAGATAAAAAGTCGCACAAAAAGACACTCTACCGAGTGACGCATATCATGGTGTGAGGGCTGTTTAATGTGCAAGGAGGCTAGATGTATGTGATCACATCTGTAATTGCATTATTGCATAATTAGCTACTTTTATGGGAAACAATTTACAAATACTACTAAATTGAATATTGCAGCCAAAGTGGTATTATTTCAAGCTATTTTCATGTATATTTCTTTCTTATAATATATGTGCATACTAGCTATATGATATGTGTGTTTTTAGATATGTAAAGTGTCTGTGTCTATTAAATATGTATTATTATTGAGAGAAGCCATGTTGAATTGAATTTGAGTCAAGTGATATGGAATACAGTATACTATTTTATATATAAAATCCACGTATAGGCACAATACATTTTTTGGGACATTTATGAAGCTCACTACTGACACTGACCGTAAATGGAATTGGTATTTAATGCCGAAAGCGGAACCAAAAAGGACCTAATTCCTGACTGGGGCTGGTAAGTAACCTAATCCTCCCCTCTCCTCCCCCCTAACCCTCCCTTAGTGGAGCCTAACCCTAACCTTAAACCTAACCCTCCTGGGGGTGCCTAACCCCCTCCCCCTTTCCCTACCCTAACCCTCACAGGGGGTGCCTAACCCTAAGCCCCCCTGGGGCCCCTAAACCTAAGCCCGAGGCTAGCCGCTAAGACACCCAGCTTACCTTCGTTCGATATGCCGGGTGTCGGTATTTTGTAGTGGGGATATTGACAGGCAGCAGGATGTCTTTAATCCTATCGGGCTGTCAGCGTCAGGCTATCCCACCCGTCGGTATCCTGACTGCACCCCCCTGTAAAGCTTACATTTTTCCTAATGATGTGTACAGTGTGTACCCGATTTCCAGGTCATACTCAAACACTGTTTTGCTTTGTTGTGTGAACACAGGTTTTATAAAATTTGTAATATATATATATCTATATCTCAGCACCCAATTTCATGTTTTTTTTAATCCATTCCTGCACCATTTTTCTTATGTACAGCTCGTCTCTCCTCTGCCTAAGGATGTGTCTTCCCAGATTTAATTTTTTATTTCTTTTTAAAGGATCCCAGGCATGTTAAAAAGGTATCTGAATTGTCCATGCTTTTCAGATATATGCTGAAAGAAAACCTCAGTCTAACACAATTTAAAATCCTAAATTGACGGGAAAATCAGAACTAATCCGAGACTGAACATCCCTACTTATAAGTGCATGTTTCTGTTGGTATACTTGAAATATGTGGGTAGGTGGTATGTATATGTATTTCCTGAATACTTAAAGAAGCAATATTTTATATTACAAAAGCAATATTTGGGTTTTGTATGTATTGTTTGAAGTGTTGGGAGTACTTCTTCCAGGGTACTGGTTTATGTTAGTTGCTCTTCATATTGCTGCGTGAATTCCTACTTGCTACTGTGTAACTACAGATCACTGAAGGGATAAGGATAAGACCTCCCTACAGGAATGAGTAAGCAGAGGGTGCAGAAGTGGGAACATTGCTACTATGAATGTGACTTGGTTTATCACAAACACACACACTAAGGGCTCTATTTACTACAATCCGCATATTGAATGCAGTTTGTAGTGTGAAATTATCGACTGAATTTGTATTGCGAATTCAAGCAATATCACAGGGATTTACTACAAATCCCTTGCAGGGACAGAGCTTGCGAGAAATCGGCCGCCGCTGCTACCCCCCCCTGGCGCTAAGCCCTGCCCCCGTCGTTAAGCCCGGCCCCGCGACCCCCCCTTATCTTAACAGCACTTACCTGCATGATCCGGGCCTCCGGTGATGTCCTCCATGCCTCCGATCAGGTGATCTCCCATACTGCACTGGGACCCGATCACCTGATGACCAGGCTGCAGTGCACTATGGGAGACCAGCTGACCGGAGGGGAGACATCACCGAAGGCCCGATCACCGGTCCCTGGAGTCAGGTAAGTAAAACAATTTTTTGACAATTTTTTTTACAGTAATCAGCTTGCGGTCTGTTTAGACCACACAGCTGATTACTGGGACAGACTCCGTTCTCTGCTCTGCCTTTTAGAGCAGAGTAGGAGCCCAGTAACCGGGGGAGACCCTGGATAAAGCTACCTCCAGGTGGCATTATTATCACAGCGCTTCCCCGATATTTTTTTTACAATTTATTTTTAGTAACTCTGGTTGGATCACATTTCCCATTACAATTATGGGAAATGCGATCTGATTACTAAAAATAAGTGATACTTAGGGGTTGGAGTAGAATTTTACGACTTCTACTCCAATTGCCCTGTAATAACTATAGGTGATACTAAAATAATGTGAAAAGGGTGTGAAAACTTTATTTTAGTAAAAATAATGTTAATAAATAGAGCCCTAAATGTCTTGACCACAAGTTGTGTTCAACACAGTCAATGCACTACAATTCAACATGTGGCCTGTAGCAATGATAAAATGGCATTGCATTACAATGGCGTCAGGTTCCTTGGTTATAAATTTACAGATGTCTATAGTTTCAGCTTGCTTGGCCAATCACAATGTTAAGTGGATTTAAAACTGTATGTATGTATGCATGCATGCATGCATGTATGTATGAATGTATGTCTCTTGTGAGGTTGTTGCAGCTTCCTCTTCAGTGCTAGTTTTGGGTTTCACCTAACCACATTAGGAATAATGTGCCTCTGACTTAAATTAGAAAGCAATTACTGGGAGGGAGAGACTGCTGGAGGTGGTGATCACACTGAATAGGGTTAATATTTGGTCTGTTGTGAGCTTCCTGTTAGTTTGGATACGAAGACTGCGTCTGCCTTATGAGCTAGCTTTTCCTTGGTCTCTTAACTCACCCCTGTAACTGTAATGGACATGGCTCTGTGGGAAAAAAAGGAGCAATATCATCTAGCTTGCCTAAATGTGGATCTGTGTAGAAATGCAATGTGTAGCATTTAGGGTTAGGCTGCTGGAGGGGTGGGTTAGGATTAGGGTAAGGTTTAGGGTTAGCATGAAAATACTTACCGAAATTCACCAGCATTTTCACAGCCAAGATAGCACTGCCGGCTTTCTGACCGTCGGGATTCTGACTATCAGGATGCCTTACCCAACCTGTACTGTCTGTATTCACTTTATGTATATTACTATTATTGGGCACATTGTTATGCATACATTATAATACCTGATTTGTCCTATTTGCAATATATCTGTTATTTTTCTTGATGCAATGTACATAGACCATTTATATGCAGTCTACTGCCTATATTAATTGATACCACTTATTTGCAGTTTCTGTTATGTCATAATTCATGGACACTAATATGACATAGCATTACATCTCAACTATCCTGACTCCATAAAGATAAATGGATGACCAGTTGGGGGGTATATACTCTTCACTTTCCTGAAATGCAGAGCAAACCAGTTAATAAGATGTAAGAGAGAGGAGAAGTAGGTTGGAGGAAGGCACAGAATATGCTCTCCATACACACCATCAGGTAGCATGCTGCTGCTCACAACAGGGCCTTCATCATTTTTAGCTCCAGACCCATGAGGAATTTAGTCTGGCTCTGATACAAGCACACACAATATAGAAATCATTCTAGGCAGACAGAACCACTACAGAAAGTATTCTTATTATGTGATACAATACAGATAATTCTACAGTAGTTTTGTACAGTATACTGTATTAGTAACCTGAGTGACCACTATACAATAAAAGGAACTTTTTATTGATCAGTAGAATTCATTAGTAACCACTATGCAAAACAAATCCCTCAGATGCCCATTTGATGATTATAATGGACTCAGGGCCCGATTCAGATCCCGTCGCTAAGCTGCAGACGCTCGCAGCTAAAAGGGGCCGGGTATGCAAATGCCGCGATCGCACTGTCTGGTGTAATGATGGCCTCTATGTCTTAGAGAGCAACGGCAGAGTGAACGCACGTCAGTATAAAGATGCCCACTTTTCTCTCTTAACACACATCATCTCTAGGAAGTGTGTGAACAATCGGAACCATACAAGCAAGCACTGCGATCACTGCAGACTGAAAAACAACCAAGTGACGTGTACAATGATGCATCTTTGCTAATTATACACACTCATAAAACTCAGTTTTGACGGCCAGACACGCCTGCATTCGCAGCACCACTCCCCTGTTACCACCCACAAATGGCGCTGTCACTCAAAATAGCGTCCAGTCTGTGTACTACGAAAGCACGATTCCCGGCCGCAGTGACGCGATAATCGCCCATAGCATGCGTTCGCAGCTTAGTGAACGGACCTGAATGAGGCCCTCAGTTCCAAGATACTCCAATCTCTGCTGTCCATAACTGTCAAGTTCAGCACTCACTTGAGCCTGCGTCACATGGTTCTGACATATAGTTAAAAAAAAAGCAACCACCCAGTCTGAAATTATTACACTCCCAGGTATCTCTCATTTACTATTAATGTTCCAAATATAACTGCCACAACTTAAGTTTTTCAGGAGTGACAAACTCCAGTTATTATTGCTTCAAATAATAACCTGTTGTACATAAATTCGCATGGATTGGCTGAATCCACCAATAAAATGGATCCAATAGGAAGCAGAGAGACCAATATTATTAAATGAAGCTTAATATGAGAAATATACTATGCTTAATGTATATAAATACATATATATATACACACAACAACAACATACAAAGATAGTGTTAGGCAAATAGTATGTATTATAAACAAAAAGGGTTGCAAATGAACAGACTCACTTACAACTATCTGAGGGGAGATGCAAGAAAACCAAACAAATCCCAATGTCAGTTTAGCTTCCCAAGAATTGTACATGTTTCAGAACTCCACTTGACATTTTATGCCTGTCGAATAACCCCCTTCTATCCTGGGCTTTCTATCAATGCAAATTATGTCTTATGGCCCTTTGTCCAGGGTCACTCAGGTATAGATCTTTTGGTATAGAGTCAGGGTCTGTGGTGTTTCACAGAACTTTAAGGAATTTGGGAAATAGATTAACACGTCATGTGAACATTGAAATATTAACAAGACTCACTACACAAAACTTTATGACCATCCCATAAACAGGTATCTGTTTTCAGATCTGATCATCTTCCTACATTTGCCTGTCCCTTTCTCTCCAAGTAGGCCAGAGAGGAGAAACCATATACTGTATCTGAAAAGTGATCAAGTAAAATACACCTACAAGTTTGTTTGCAGGTAATTGAAATACACTTATAAACACAAACAGTTACATGTGGTCTAATATCTCATTATTGATCCATAACATAATCACGACAACAACCAATAGTACCCGATTCCCTTAATAGAGAATTTTCCTACAAGATTGGAAAACTGAGGAGTAAAACACTACTGTTATGCTGATTATTTGTATTTTCTGAACTTACTTATGTAAAATGTCAACATTATTATTGTCCTAATAAAGTAATAATTTATAATTAACTACAGACTAACTACAGAAACTGTATTACTATGCCTCTTGGAAAAACACACAAAATAAAAATAAACAGCAACACTGCTGGCAAATATTTTCTTGTATGTATTCTCAAAACTATCAAGACAAATAATGACACCTCTCAAAACCAATGAACGAGCAATGCAGTGTTATGCTCCCCGAAGGAGTACAGCTATCAAATCAAAAAAGCAAGAGCAGCATTCAGGCATTAAAAGAATGAAAGCACACTGGGAAGCTCAAACAACAATCTGTGTCCTGATTTAATTTCAAATCCATACTAGAACTTGTGGAGATCTATGCTCTACTTCTGTAATTCTTTAGACAGCTAAAATTAGCATCCATTGCTATAACATATGTTAGTACAGTATGTTATATGTACATGTCAATTAATGTATGGTACATAATGTTTGTTAGGTTTCTTTACTGATGCCTCAGATTGCAATAACGTCAGACAAATCTATGAAAATACCTTCAGCACATAAAAGCTGCTACCAACAGGGGAACCAGCAAATCATCAGCTCAGCAAAGATTGTGTGCAAAATTCCAAATTACAAGTGACACAATGTGCTAACTTCTAGGTTATATGGCTGTTCAAAGGAAACTATTTTAAATAATACAAAACACAGTGAGTCTTTATGGGAACCTGTTAAATAGTGAAAGGAAGCATACCATTAATTCATATTACATACCAAAGCAATGGGGTTCCATCATGGTGGTGGGTGTAATCATACTGTATTTTGGCCTAGTATTAATGCAACTTTTATACCCTTTTCAGATAGAGGGCATGATTCAGATTTGGGAATAGAGAGAGATATCTCTCTCAACTGATCATCTTGCTGAAACCATGCTGCACTGCAGGTGGGGCAGATTTATAATGTGCAGAGAGATTTATTTTATTTTTAGGAGGAGTCTTTCCCAACTGACATCTAAATTGTAGAATAATAATAAAGCTGTGCAGTATTTGTGGGCTACATCCAAAAGTAGCCAGTATTTACCCCACATGTAAAAAAATGTATGTATTTACACCCCTTGCATTGCAATATGGTTTGTTCAGGTTCACAGTTGAGAGAGATATCTCACTCTATTCCCGAGTCTGAATCAGGCCCAGAGTCCAAATGCTTGACCTGGTAATTTCATCTTCTGCCTGAAAGTACTGGACTGGGACTGGGAACCGACCGTGCTCCAGGGGGTGTTATTTATAAAGTTCTGCAAGTTGTATTTTGGCCCAGATTGTATGACTGAAATTAACTGAAATATTGAACCTTATTGTGTACTTCATATAACAGCAATAACTTGGATTTAAACGTCACCAACAAAATATTAGATAAAATAGTCTCAAATAATCCCACACTGGTGGCCTACTACTAAAACCTGATCGATTCAAATATGTGCTGTCCGTGTACTTCCCAGCTAATGCAAATGTGAAGTATATTGTGAAGACATAACATTTTTTTTGTGCATTTTAAAATAAAGAAGAGTTTACAGACAATGTGTGAGATTCTGGCAAATGGCACATCGTAGGTAGGTAAACCTTAGAGAATAATGTTACCTAACTGAATACAACTCCGTACAAAATTTTAGATTTTGGATTAATTTGTGTAAAATAGGGTATTTTCGTGGAGTGCTTCAGCTATTTTACTTATTTACTAATGTAAAACCACAAATATACTGATAAGAACATAAAGGCTTAACAAATGCTAGCCACACAAAGGGACCTATTTATAAATTATTGTGTTTTAGACCCAAAAATTATAATTTCTTATCTCAGCAATTATCTACCATCAGCTGTATTATGAATCACATTCAAGGAAAGGTGACTCCCATAATAATTATTATAAAAATAACTCTGAAACCATTAATAACAAAGTGCATTTGTTCAAAGAGTGCAAATACAATAAACTTGACTGCCATGAAAATGACCATTTTATATAACTGCGTGTCATGGGAATGTGGAATGTCATTTCTGAGTAATTCGTTAATGCTATGACTTTACTTCTTTGTTTGGACTTTTCATCCGAGCATGCATAGTTGATGGGCATTGTGAACAGCTGACAGAGAGGAATGAAAAGGTCCCTCCCTGGGCCTGATTATAGCTAAAATATGGCATATCCATTCTATGGAATACATCACTAGTTTACTGAAGGGCTCCTCTACGAAATTTGTTAGGGTCTAGGAACCTTGGACCTCTTATTTCCAGGTCCCCCCAGCATTTTTCTGACCACCTATGGATGTGATTATTTGTTATACTGTCCCTGTTTTTAGTTTAGTGAGCTGTTCCGCTATGGCTACATTCAGTTGGGTTTCTTCCCTCTCCACCCTCCCCCCCCCATACTTCTTTCTCTTCCTTCACTTGTTTTTCCTCTTTCTTGTTTTTTCTTATTCTCCATTTTATTAATTTACATTTTCTTTCTTTTTCACTGTATGAGAAAATGGATGAGACGGTTTTGTTGTACATCTCTTTATTATAGGTGTACTATACATTTGCTAATTTTTGCAACATTGTATGTTTACATGTTTAGGCCTCTGTGTACGTTGCTATTGTATTGTCTCTCATTTCTCTAATAAAATCTGTTAATAAAAAAAAAAAAAAAAAGGTCCCTCCCTAGCCTTGCTGCTCCCATAGGCAAAAGCAGGTTAACATCATCTTCTGTAACCTCGACCCCTTTCCCTTTAATCGGGTTTGTTGTCTTCCTAAAGAGCATGCTTAAAGTTATGATGCCTACACAGTTAAAATTCTAGAAGTAGCAATTTAACTATGTCAAGATTCCAGCACCAGCTTTCTGTTGTCTACAAAGTCACCGTCAACATTGTGACTATACTAAACCCGTTCTCGCATAGTATCACCCTAAACTGTAAACCACCTCCTACACCTGCTAGTTCTGCTATTTCTAGCATGTATTCTGTAGTGGGATGGCCTTAAAGGGGTAGTTTGGCAGACAAATTGCTGATGGGTGTACTGTTGTAAATTTTTTCGACTTGAGAATGTCAACATGGTCATAATGTCAATATGCTCACATGTCAATACTGATGGAATGACAACATGAACAGAAAGTTGACAAAACATCCCTGTTGGTCTAGCGTTGACTTACCTGGTACGTTAAGTCTGGAGGCTCCAGCAGTCAGTTGATGAGAACTTCTGTCGGTAAATATGCCTAACCCTCCCCTCCTACAGTCTAGCCCTGACCTCCCCTCCTGCAGCCTAGCCCTAACCTCCCTTCTTGCAGCCTAGCCCTAACCTCTCCTCCTGCAGCTTAACCCTAACCTCCCTTCCTGCAGCCTAACCCTAACCTCCTCCTCCCCTGCAGCCTAACCCTAATCTGTCAGTAAGTATGCCTAACTCTCCCCTCCCACAGTCGAACCCTAACCTCCACACCTGCAGCCGAGCCCTAACCTCCCCTCTTGCAGCCTAGCCCTAACCTCCCCTCCTGCATCCTAACCTTAACCTCCACATCTGAAGCCTAGCCCTAACCTCCCTTCCTGCAGCCTAGTCTTAACCTCCCTTCCTGGAGCCTAGTCTTAACCTCCCCTCTTGCAGCCTAGCCCTAACCTCCACTCTTGCAGCCTAGCCCTAACCTTCCCTCCTGCAGCTTAACCCTAACCTCCCCACCTGCAGCCTAGCCCTAACCTCCCCTCCTGCAGCCTAGCCCTAACCTCCCCTCCTGAAGCTGAACGCTAATACTAAACTGCCAGTCCATGCAGAATGTCGACATTTCACATGTTGACATTCTGTACATGCCAACATGCTTAATGATGACATTTTAACAAAGTCAACAGTTTAAATGTTGACTTTTTACTACATCCCTAGCTGACCTATTTAGCTTTGTCAAGGCATCTATTCTCTTGGAACAGTGGCCCTGATTCAGAGTCGGATGCTCTGAAAGAGCGCTCACTCTGAATCAGGGCGTTTTCAAGACCATGGCGACCATCGGGCTTGTAACGATACCCTTGTGGTAGGGTCTCGTGGCCGCAAGCCCCAGAGAGCTTATGGCTCTAATAGAGCCAGAAGCTCTCCCACTGGCATCACTGGTGATGTCAGTGGGGCCGCCCACAAACGGCAGGCGTTCACATGGGAAAGCCTCCGTTTGTGAAGCCACCACCATGCCACGCCTCCAAAATGGTGTGAGCTGTCATTCAAAATTGACAGCCGCACCCCTTTTGGTGCGAGACCCAGAGCGACGGAGCGGCCGTCGCTAGCCGGGTCTCGCGCATGCGCACGCCGGTTCCAGCATGCGCGAGCACATAGCGCTTGCGAGTGGGTCTGAATCAGGCTCAGTGTTTGTAGGATACAGTATCTGCACATTGCTCTAAAGTGGAAAAAGGACAGTTGTACAGGTCACTGCGTGGTAATCTCAGTATATGGAAAGGCAGTATCGGAATCTACAGCTGACCGACTATCAAAGTATACTACCCAATTATTCACCATTTTCCTCTCACAGAATCATCGATCAGAGCTACAAAGATTCTATTGAGCCCATGCTAGGAGTACAGCAATATTTGGAGAGGTTATTCTTAGGCTGCAACAAACATCAACCTCACTATTCTAAGAGCAACCTGCTTTACATCCCACATTGCTTAACCATCCTTACATAGTGAAAATGGCTTGAAAGGTGCTTGACATAAAATAAATCAAATGGAACTCTGGGCCTGATTCAGACCCGCTCGCGAGCGCTGAGCGCTCGCAAGCGGGTCGATGTTGGGCCAGTGCGCATGCGCACGACGGACCTGGCTCCGTCATGCGCGAGACCCGGATAGCGACGGGCAAGCCGTCGCTATGGGTCTCGCTACAAAGGGGGCGTGCTGTCGATAGTGAGTGACAGGGGGCGTGTCGGGGGCGTGGCTGGCCTGACAAAGGCGTTCCCATGGGAAGGCCTACCATCTGGGGCCGGCCCCATTGACATCACAAGTGATGTCAGTGGGAGTGCTTTTGGCTCTGATAGAGCCAAAAGCACTCCAGGGCTTGTGGCAGACGAGACCCTACCACAAGGGCCTCGTCGCAAGCCTGATGGTCACGATGGTCTTGACCATCACGACCATCTTTTTGGCCGCTCGCTATAGCTGTGGGTGGTCACCCACAGCTATGCGAGCGGCCAGGAGGGCGCTCTAAAATTCAGAGGGACGGCCCTGATTCAGAGCAAATGCTCTTGCAAAGCGTCCGGCTCTGAATCAGGGCCTCTGTACAGTCCCAATGTAACCATACAGTTCCCACCTCTGTGCACAAAAATGCTAAATTTTACTGAACACTACATTCTCCACTTCATCCACAGAGTCATGTTTACCAGCAGCAGCGGCAGCCCCCCTCACAGGTAAGAGGGTAGGAGACGCTGCTGGACATCTCCATAATTCATAATGTACAGTATCTTTACCACTTGCCCCACTACTCAATGCTACATATAGGAGTGTGCCTTTACTTTTCTCAAAGTCAGTTTCTGGTTATGGATCAAACTTATTTAATGCATAGAACAATTTTGGTTTGTGCTTTTTATTGAAAGGAGATAACAGATTAATACAAAATTACCTCTGTGACCCGTGCCTATTATCTGGACTGTAGAGGGACTTGCTATTATGCATAAATGTAAAATTCCCTCATTGAGAAGTTATGTTTAGAACCATGTCCCATAAAGTCAAAGGGCCAAATGTAATAGGGTAGTTTTGCCTTACTAAACATTGCTGCTTTAAATTTGTTGCTACCATAACTTGACACAATCTTGTCAGTTTCACAGTACCACATTTTTTGGAATTATGCTGCCGGGGGGAGGGACTATGATGATGTAATTTGCAGTGAAACATGTCATCAAGGCCCCGCCTAGGGAAACAGGTGATATATTGGGATGATGGATACTCTCTCAGGAGTCGAGGAGAACTCCCTGAAATTTTAATAACCCCATAAGTGAAGGTGCCCCTATGCTTATGAGGGGATTGGGGTTGTAGTAGTTCTTTGTAAACATACTTCAGGTGGAATGTTAGGTTAAAATTGATAAAAGCATTTTACATTCAAGATTCAGACTATGGCACCGCTATTTCGCCAGTGAGTGCCGTCGCACACTGACTCCGCGACTCCCGGGTCTCAGCTTCCCTCTGGAAGGCTATAAGGCCCATACGCGCTGGAAGCACCTGTACATTATCTACACCTGACAGTTCATACATCAACCACCGCTCCCCATATCTATTCTAAGAGGGGTATTCAATATGAAACGTTAACTTCACTGTCTAAGTTTTTACCTGCGTTAAAGTATCGGGCACGCTCCCGCTTATCCCCGTATTCAATATAAAATTAACGCAAAGTTGGATTTGCGTAAAGTTACAAATTTTTCCTTAAAATAATTGTAAGACCCCCCTAAAGTTGTAAAAACATGGGGGAACACTATGGGTACCCCCGTTTTAGCCTTTAACTGAAAGTCGGGGATTTAAATAGCTGCAGCAGGTGTTTTTTTCCTGACATTGAAGAAGTGATGCAGAAGAGCACTTAGGTTATTTTTTTCATTTTTTTAAGTGGTCCCATCAAATTTGGGGTACATGAAAATGGGTACTAGCATATTTTGATGTCCCTAAAGTAAGTTTTTAAAAATTCTGCATTTGTGCACCTGCCGCTATAATTCTATTCTTCAAAACACCTGCCGCATACTTGCAGAATAGCCCTGAACCTATTTCCCTATTGTTAAACAATTTTTTCCCATTTTTCTTTTTCACCCCAATTTTTAAATTAATTTTTTGGGGTGTCCCTATTTTTTTAAAAAACTTTTTTTGACACAGTTCTTTTTTAAATGTCAGTCCCAGGGGTGCAGGCTATTTTTTTTAAGCCTGCACCCCTAAACCCCAATTCTGCACTTTTTTTCGACACCTATTCAATGGTGAAAAGTTATCCCCGTTTTTTATCAAAGACTTTTCAAAACTGTGATAAGTCTTTGATATTGAATACAGTGTAAAACTAAAACCTGTGATAATGACGTCATAGCTCCGATATTAACGCCAAAACGATGTTATCGCACCCATATTGAATACCCCTGTAAGTCTCCTCGAAGTTGGTGCTAGTTGAGTGGCCAAAGGTAAGCTGAGACCCGGGAGTCGTGGAATCTCGCGAACAACGCGGCAATCCGGAAGTCTCACTGAGACCCGGCCTGGACACTGCTCCCAGTCAGTGTGTGACGGCGCTCACATACTGGCGAAATAGCGGCGCAGGCGATAGAGGATACAGAAGATCATCGCTCTGCTCAGCGGGAGGTGAGCGCAACGACAGAAGGGTAAGTTGTGCAACTGGGGGAACGGGACGCCGCCCCACCAGAACACAGCCCCCAACACACACTGACTACTACTATCAACTATATTTCCTGGGACCCTAACGAGACCAGGACTGTGTATGCTACTTAGGGACCCACTATTGTTTTATATGCTACCCTGACCCATCTTATACCTACAGTAGGGTAGTAATACAGCCAGCTCAGAGAACAAATAGTGATGAGTGCTGTACAACATTACCCAATATCCCTTGTTTAGTTCTTATATAATTTTTATCCCCACAAAGGAGAATATACCTTTTGAGAGTGTAAACATTACCAGTGATTGATTTAAGATAATCCCAATAAAACATCAACATATGATTTGGTGTCATATATTTTCATATATTTTTTTTATTACATTTGATACATACAGTAACTGCTGAGCGCGGATCTTTTTTCTTATATACAGTTTGCTAAATTAAGGATGGGTTACCCTTACTAGACCTTGCAGCTCAATCACAACCACTGACAACTACCCCTGAAACCAGTGGAGCGCAGTACAAATACCAGTCGCAAGCTTGACATGCTGCCTACTCTACCACCACTTATCACACCAATAGAAAGGCTGTCATTTAATCATAAAATATCACTAGTGCATCCAAATGATACTCACTGACAATGATAACAGTAGACTTACCTCATCAGTGTTGATGTATGTGCATGACTTAAGGTGCCCGTCCACTAGACGATTAAGTTGAGCGATTAAACGATAAAGATATCGTTATCGTTCAATCGTTCATAAATCATTTGCAAAAATGTCTTAAACGACCAGCGATGCGTGCTCCCGCTGGTCGTTTAGACATCTATCATCGGGCAAACATGCTGAACAACCCGACGATAACGTGAGGTTCAGCATGTTTGCAGATTACTGATGTGCCTACACTGAACGATTGCTCGTTCAGTGTAGGCACATCACAGACTGACAAACGACTGAACGATTACAATGTCGTAATGACGCAGTCGTTTTGAGGTCTGGTAGTGGATGGGCAGCATCAGCTTTGCTGATTCAAACACATGCATTAGCATTTGAAAGTTTTCCCCTAGTTACAATTAAAGTGGATTCTAATAAATGAAAACATTTTTAAGAATATTTGTTCTTTGCCAGGGAAACCTGACGTTATAATGCTGGCAATAGCATAGGAGTAGCCCATGATAGGGAGAAGCCCTATGTCCGGTGAAAACAACTTTTTTTCACTGGATACTAAAATTCTCGCTACTTTATAAATTTTAATTTTGGGGCTAGATTAGAAAATTAAATAATAATCTAACCTTGTTGAAATTCGCAGATTTTTAAAAAATAATATTTAGTCGGTAATGAGTTTAGAGCTCTACCAAAAAAATGACACACTCTTTAATGGGGCCATCTGTAAAAAAAAAAAAAAAAAAGAGAGAGAAATAAATCTGCTATTTCATATGATACATTACTCACTTTATTCCCTCTTTTTGCTGAAATGTAGCCTTGATATAAATACTGAAGAGTGCCTTTTTCCAAAATTGGCAATTGGGTTTTTAAAACCGTATGTCATTTAACACTTGATTTATAAAAGTAAAATGTGTAATTTCTGATTTAGATTCCATTAGGAATCTTTTGCTTGAGTCATTCAGTAGTGATTAAGAATCTCTCTACTCTACCAATATTATAATATCTTTTTGGGATCAAGAGTTTAGGATAATAAGGAAAGATGTTAAAATGCAATATGAATTGAAATGAATAATATGAAACAATAGCAGCCAACTTGCAACCATGTCAAGAGAGATAATTAAGGTGGAGCACATTACACAGTATATTCATAAAACACATTCATTCGAAACGTCCTTTGCTATATCCCCATTATTGAAAGTTATTATGGCTGCTCTGCTGAACAAATCGGTTATCACAGCCATTGTGAAACACACACTTTAATTAGAAAACCCAAAGGGAAAGAGCTGCCAAAACCCCTATGAAGGCAAAACTTGTCAAACATCAAAGAATAGTGAAAAGCAATACATAAAGTAAATAACAAGTAATTGCATGTTACATTATGTTACATTACTTGAATGATAAAACATAATATTTATTATAATTTTGCCTGCTTAAACTTTCAATTAAATTTTCATTCCATTAATTATATGCACTAACACCCTGGCAGGCAGGCAGCCTTCCTAACCTGGAGTCTCTTTCCAGAGATTGAGCACAGAGCACTCACAACATTATGGATTGGAATAACATCACTAGCTAATGGTAGCTTGGTCATCTGGGTTATAATTGGTGCTGCATGGCCGCAGGAATCTCAGGCCCTTAGAATGTAATGGCGCTCTGACCACATCTACAGGGTGTCTCCAGGGCCATAGAGAGCTGTCCCAGGGGAAGGGGGCTGGCCTAATAGCAAGATGTGTGGCCCCGCCCCCTTTCTCCAACATCACGCAGCAGGGTTGCTGTGCGCGAGAGAGGGACACTATGAACCCCTCAGCCCAGCACAAATCCGGGGGGACATAATCAGTGTGATTGCCACCCCCCCACAGGCAGAGAAGACAGCTGCTGCTCAACAGCAGCGAGCAGTATCCAACTGCAGCACAGCAGCGTATGCTGGGCTGCTGACTGGGAAGAGGGAGGGGTGCGGCATCAGACTCTGGCCCCTCCAGCAAGCCCGGGTAATTCCCACCCCCTCTTGGCGCCCCTGGGTGTCTCTGACCGTAATAACAAATAATAGTGATGGCCGAAAAAGTTGTTTTATTACACATTGCTGGAGAGAGAAGAGTGTGCTAGTTATTACAGTACAAAGAAAACTTATTGTTTATTTTCTGTATCTTAATAAAATGACAATGATCCCGAACTAACTAGGCAATTTTAGCTGTTAGGTCAGATACAGTCAGGTCCATAAATATTGGGACATTGACAGAAATTTCATATTTTGGCTTCTATTCACCACCACAATGGTTTTGAAATGAAACAAACAAGATGTGCTTTAACTGCAGACTTTCAGATTTAATTTGAGGGTAATTACATCCAAATCAGGTGAACGGTGTAGAAATTACAACGGTTTCTATATGTGCCTCCCACTTTTTAAGGGGTCAAAAGTAATGGGACAAACTAAACAATCCTTAATCTAACTTTCACTTTTTAATACTTTGTTGCAAATCCTTTGCAGGCAATTACAGCCTGAAGTCTGGAACGCATAGACATCACCAGACGCTGGGTTTCATCCCTGGTGATGCTCTGCCAGGCCTCTACTGCAAATGTCTTCAGTTCCTGCTTGTTCTTGTGGCATTTTCCCTAAAGTTTTGTCTTCATCAAGTGAAATGCATGCTCAATCGGATTCAGGTCAGGGGATTGACTTGGCCATTGCATAACATTCCACTTTTTAGCCTTAAAAAACTCCTTGGTTGCTTATGCAGTATTCTGCGGGTCATTGTCCATCTGCACTGTGAAGCGCCGTCCAATGGGTTCTGAAGTAACTGAATATGAGCATATAATATTGCCCAAAACACTTCAGAATTCATTCTGCTGCTTTTGTCAGCAGTCACATCATCAATAAATACAAGGTAACCAGTTCCATTGGCAGCCATACATGCCCACGCCATGACACTACCACCACCATGCTTCACTGATGAGATGGTATGTTTTGGATCATGAGCAGTTCCTTTCCTTCTCCATACTCTTCCCTTCCCATCACTCTGGTACAAGTTGATCTTTGTCTCATCTGTCCATAGGATGTTGTTCCAGAACTGTAATGGCTTTTTTAGATGTTGTTTGGCAAACTCTAATCTGGTCTTCCTGTTTTTGTGGCTCACCAATGGTTTGCATCTTGTGGTGAACCCTCTATATTCACTCTTGATTGTTGACTTTGACACATATACACCTACCTCCTGGAGAGTGTTTTTGATTTGGTAAACTGTTGTGAAGGGGTTTTTCTTCACCAGGGAAATAATTCTTTTGTCATCCACCACAGTTGTTTTCCGTGGTCTTCCGGGTCTTTTGGTGTTGCTGAGCTCTCCGATGCGTTCTTTCTTTTTAAGAATGTTCCAAACAGTTGATTTGGCCACACCTAATGTTTTTGCTATCTCTCTGATGGGTTTGTTTTGATTTTTCAGCCTAATGATGGCTTGCTTCACTGATAGTGACAGCTCTTTGGATCTCATATTGAGAGTTGATAGCAACTGATTCCAAATGCAAATGTCACACCTAGAATCAACTCCAGACCTTTTACCTGCTTAATTGATAATGAAATAACGAGGGAATAGCTCACACCTGTCCATGAAATAGCTTTTGAGTTGATAGTCCCATTACTTTTGGCCCCTTAAAAAGTGGGAGGCACATATTGAAACTGTTGTAATTACTACACCATTCACACGATTTGGATGTAATTACCCTCAAATTAAATCTGAAAGTCTGCAGTTAAATCACATCTTGTTTGTTTCATTTCAAAACTATTGTGGTGGTGAATAGAGGCCAAAATCTGAAAATTCTGTCAATGTCCCAATATTTATGGACCTGACTGTAGAAGAAAATCTTACTATTGCCCTATATACACAAATAACCCTACCGTGAGGCAAACAAGATACAATTGAAAATAAAATAAGATTTACTCAGGTAAATATAGAAATGTTTTCCCCAGAGAAGCCAGAACAGCAAAAAATGGCAAAAAAAATAGTTCTACGCATAATGGTGAAAACTACCTGCAGGCATACTTGCCAACCTTTTTGCCTGCCCCCTCCGGGAGGTGGCAGCCAAGTTGGCTCTGCGGGGAGCAAAGCTTGGCTTTGAAGAGCGGGTCTGGCATGGAGGAAGGCGGGGCATGTCTGAGGAGGGTGGGTCTGGGGGGACATGACGAGGTGATCATGTCATCTTAGCCCCACCCCTTACCATGCAATGTTGAGATTACCAGCATTGTGGAGCAGGGGGCAGAGCCATGATTAAACCCAGCCCCTGGGAGACTTGTACACCTTTCTTGGTGGACGGGAGCACCACCCAATTTTCAGGAGCCTCCCAGCCATTCCGAGAGAGTAGACAAGTATGCCTGCAGGAAAGTAGGAGCTAATCTGCTGCCTAAGCAGGAAGAACAAGTCCTGCTAGGACACAAATTGATTTAAGGTCTGGCAGGAAAACAATTCCACTCTCAAATATAAGCTCTGGAAATTAGATAATACCCAAGAGGTGTCATAAGCTGCTATATGCAGTTTTAGATACCAAAATAGTATTTTTAAAATTCAAACAGTTTATAGATTTAAAGAACAATTAATCTTTTTTTATTATTCACCAAAGTATTATATATACTACACTTTGCAATAGTCAGTGGAATATCTATCAGGTAGCAGAGACGGTGTAATGGTTAGCATTACTACCTCAGAGCACTGAGGTCGTTGGTTCGATTTCCACTATGGCCCAAACTGTGTGGAGTTTGCTTGCGTGGGTTTCTTCCGGGTACTCCAGTTTCCTCCCACACCCCAAAAATATACGGTACGTTTATTGGCTCCCAACAAAAAAATAACCCTAGTGTGTAAGTATGTGTGTGCACATGTGGTAGGGAATATAGATTGTAAGCTCCACTGGGACTGATGTGAATGGACAGATATTCTCTGTAAAAGCGCTGCGGAATATGTTTTCGCTATATAAATAACTGGAAATAAATTAATATGTTCTATATTATGGACAGTTACGGTAAGCTTGGATGAGAATTTTGTAAGGAAGGTGTTTTTATTTTCAAAATCCTAAGTCAACATAATAATGCCAATATGTGGTTTGATTTTTACTAAAATGTCTGAAATGGTGAGTTATTTTGTAGGAGTGAATCAATTGATGTTGTTTCATAAATCTATGGACAGTGGGCCTTACTCAGATGTGGACATTTGATGCTGTTTCACAAATCTATGGACAGTGGGCCTTACTCAGATGTGGACAGAAATGCTGTGCATAGCGCAAAGTACCAATGTTTGGTACTTTATGCATGACCCGTACTGTGCATGTGCAGTATGGGTCTGTCCCGTAGTACAGCATAAGACTTTTAGTGATTACAGTCTGTTGCTGTTTGGGGGCGGGGAGAGGGTGGTAACGACCTATGTTTCTCAAATGGAGGCATGTTGCTATCGCTGTGTGGGCGGAACGAGGCCAGGATCCCCATCAGAGGACAGAGATTTCCTGGCCTCTGGTTGTATCTCTGGCAGCCAACTTGCACAACCCCAAGGGTCATGCCTACGGGCAATGTGTAGCAAATGAGCCAATGCTGCATCCTAGGACACAGCTCAGATCACTAATGCGTGACGCTTCCTGCTACATTACCATATTAGACCTATCTCTGCTGCAGCGCTAGCAACTCCGTTCACATCTGCATCAGGCCCAGTCTGCAAATAATGTACTACATGTACTGTATGAATAGAAATTTGTGCTTTAGTGTAAAAGCTGTACTTCAACAATGTTTCTGTATATCAAAGGTCTTTCAAACTGGTGAGTCCCAGATGAGCCCATCAAACAAAAATACATTGTGCCACGAAAGGGTGGAAAATGTAATGGTAGTGTAAGTTGTTTTCCTGGATAATTTTGGGTTGAAAACGTAATTATAGTGTAAGTTGTTTTCCTGGATAATTTTGGGTTGAAAACGTAATGTTAGTGTAAGTTGTTTTCCTGGATAAGTTTGGGTGGAAAACATAATGGTAGTATAAGTTATTTTCCTGGATAATTTTGGGTACAAAACGCAATGGTAGTGCAAGCTGTTTTCCTGGATAATTTTTAGTAGAAACCGCAATAGTAGTGTGTTGTTTTCCTGGGTAATTTTGGGTGGAAAACGTAATAGTAGTGTAAGTTGTTTTCCTGGATAAGTTTGGGTGGAAAATTTAATGGTAGTGTAAGTTGTTTTCCTGGGTAATTTTGGGTGGAAAACGTAATAGTAGTGTAAGTTGTTTTCCTGGATAAGTTTGGGTGGAAAATGTAATGGTAGTGTAAGTTGTTTTCCTGGATAATTTTGGGTAGAAAACGTAATAGTAGTGTAAGTTGTTTTCCTGGCTAAGTTTGGCTGGAAAATGTAATGGTAGTGTAAGTTGTTTTCCTGGATAATTTTGGGTACAAATCGTAATAGTAGTGTAAGTTGTTTTCCTGGGTAATTTTGGGTTGAAAACGTTATAGTAGTGTAAGTTGTTTTCCTGGATAATTTTGGGTTGAAAATGTAATAGTAGTGTAAGTTGTTTTCCTTGATAATTTTGGGTAGAAAACGTAATAGTAGTGTAAGTTGTTTTCCTGTATAAGTTTGGGTAGAAAACGTAATAGTAGTGTAAGAAGTTTTCCTGGATAAGTTTGGGTGGAAAACATAATGGTAGTGTAAGTTGTTTTACTGGGTAATTTTCAAGATCTGTTAGTGATATTAATGAAAATATTCTCAACCAGAGGCGTCACAATGGGTGGTGACACCCGGTGTGGCACTTCCGAACCTCTGCTTGTGCCCACACAAGGCATGGTCTGCTGTGAGTGGTTTTGGGGTGTGAACACATGTAACACCCCCTCCTCATCACACTGGGATCTTGCTCAGCACTCCAGGAGCTGATAGAAAGCCCCCAGCCTCTCCCAGCACAGTGTGTATTACGCTTGCATGTACTTGTTATCCTTCACAGCTGCAGCTCTGCTCGGTGACACTATCCGAGGAGGGCGACACCAAAATAGCAGAGCCACTGTCCTCAACCTGTTGCTCTTTTAGTAAATGTAGGGAACTCATAGGTTTTGTGAATATGTCAACAGACAATATGTTGTCAGGAGAATGCCAACAGCATAATGCAGACACAGTTGTAATGTTAGTTAAAGCATTTTAACCACATCAGCATTATACATTTAAGATTAGTGTTACTAAGATCCGAGTAAAACCAAGTAAAACCGAACCCGCTCACCCCTAGTGTTAACATGTAGTTGAGGGATGAGGCTATGCAAAGCTGGAAATCTATGGAAGTATCTATGTATGTGTACTTGTTTCCAATCCAGTCAATGTGAATTTGGAGCTGGCAAGCAATGGTATAAAAAGTAGAGATGTACAGCTTCAGATTCCTGGAATATGAACACACCTGAACTTAGGGGTTATGTTTTGATAAATCTGTTATTACGCTATCCATATAAGACTCCATTTTGTAACCCGAAGGATGATCTTGGCCTGTAAAGTTATTCATAAGCTTTGAATTGCAGATTATAGAGTGATTTTTGTTAACCTTCAAGTTTCTAAAGCTTTGGAATGTGTAGATGTTTGTCAGCCTATGTATGCTCACCTCCCTTTCTCCCTAACAATTCACTCCCCCGTGTACAGATAATAATGTAATGAATACTAACAATGACTGCTGTATTAAGATGTAGTGTGAAAATACTCATATGTTGCTATGTGAGAACACTGTGCTTTATATTATTGTATGACACGTAATCATGCCCATCAAGAGCTGCGCCAGGCCCGGGTAAAAAAGGGGAGCATGGCCTAATCGCAGGAGGCATGGCCATGCCCCCTTAGCTTGAAAAAAAACAGTTGGCGAGGGGGACGCAGTGTGACCCCCTCAGCCCGGTGCATAACCAGTGGGGGGCGTGATCAGCTTGATCGCTCCCCCCCACAGGCATAGGAGACTTCTGTGGCTGCTTCTTAGCAGCCACGAGCAGTCTCCAGGGCAGCCCAGCACACAGCAGCGTGTGCTGGGCTGCTGTGTGATGTAAGAGGGGGGAGCAGTGCTGGAGCCGGGCTCCCGCCGGGCCCCTCCAGCAAGCCCAGAGAATTTGTACCTGCACCCCCCACCTCTCGGCGCCCCTGCACGTAATTATAGTCAGAAGAATCTTTGAACACCATACTGACTGTGTGTTGATTCAGTCTCCGGAGTACTCTGTATTACAAGGGTCTGACACACAATAAATGAGCTTTGACTGGTGTAGAACTACAGAAGATTAATTTCGATCCATTAGAGTCAAACCAAGCCCCAAATCTGGTCCTCCCGCCAAGTTTATATCCCTAAACAAGGCAAAACGTCATCTTCTCGGCGCTGGATCTCGCGGGTTTCGGATTGCATATCAAAGTGCCTCCCTTGTGATCGTGTGCCGTTTCACACAGGAGATCAGAGGGAGAGGGTGTAGACTGTGGCTGCAGCACTGTGTTAAAAAATTTCACTTTCAGGCACTAATAAAATTATATTAAGAGCAATGTGTTAAATGGGTACTGTGTTATTAAAAAAAACGCCATAGGAGCACTGTGACACACTGTTGTGTGTTCAGGGCTTCAGGCACTGTGTAAAAAAAAGCACTGTGCTGTGTGTTCAGGCAGGCAATTCATTAAAATAAAAAAGCCATTAGGAGCACTGTTATTTAAAAAAAAAAAAAACAATAAGGTGCCACTGTCATAGGAGCACTGTGAGGCACTGTGTTGTGTGTTCAAGCCGCTATGTTAAATGGTCATTGTTATTAAAAAGCAAAAAAAAAAAACACCATTAGGATGCTAATGCCATAAAAGCATTGTGAGGCACTGAGTGTTCTTCAGGCACTGTGTTAAATTTATTTTTAAAATGCATCACTTGTGTGCAATGCCATTACTAGGAGCATTGTAAGGTGTTGTGTGTTCAGGCACTGTGTTAAAAAATAATGTAATTAGGGTGCAATTACTAGGAGCGCTGTGAGGCACTGTGTTTTGTGTTCAGGCACTGTGTTAATAAAATAATGTCATAATTGTGCCATTACTAGGAGCACTGTGAGGCACTGTGTTTTGTGTTCAGGGCTTCAGGCACTGTGTTAAAAAAAACTGTGCTGTGTGTTCAGGCTCTGTGTTAAAAAAAAACAACAACACTGTGCCCATTTAACACAGTGCAACATTAGAAGCACTGTGTTAAATGTGCACTGTGTTATTTTAAAAAAAACTCCATATGGCGCCACTGTCATAGCAGCACTGTGAGGCATTGTGGTGTGTGTTCAAGCCACTGTGTGAAAGGGGCACTGTTATTAAATTTTAAAAAAACAGTTCTAGGAGCACTGTGTTAAAAAAATAATGTCATTAGAGTGCCATTACTAGGAGCTCTGTGAGACTGTGTTGTGTGTGCAGGCACGGTGTTAAAATAAAATGCCATGAAGCACAACAGACTTGGCATGAGGAAAGCACTTCATATAAAGATTCAGACTTATTTGCACACAGACGTACATATGTCGCACATCAAATTGATAAAGGAGGTCTAGCTAAGTAGTTTTTCCCACTTTCAGCTGTTTTATTTGTGCAATCATGATGCACATTTTGAAAAAGATATTCAGTGTGGCCAAATTACCCCAGACACATCTGTGTGTGTATATGTATATATATATATATATATATATATATATATATATATATATATATGTCTTATAGCTCGAGCTAAGCTTCCCTCTTTTCTGTGTATCCTCGAAAGTCCTCTGAGTGCCACATACAGTTATCTACCTATTTTGGAGGACACTTCTCCTCCAGGGGGGCACCAAGGCAAGGTCAGTTGTTGTTAAACAGGGAGTGCCGGTTTGCTGAATATATATATATATAGAGATATATAAATATATATATATATATATATATATATATACATACATATACAGTGCATCCGGAAAGTATTCGCAATGCTCCACTTTTTCCACATTTTGTTATTTTAAAGCCTGATTTCAAAATGGAATAAATTAATTTTTGTCCTCAAAAATCTACACACAATACCCCATACTAACTATGTGTAAAAAGTTTTTTTGAGATTTTTGCAAATTTAATTTAAAAAAACCCACTAATAAATCACATGTACATAAGTATTCACAGCCTTTGTCATGAAGCTCAAAATTTAGCTCAGGTCCATCCTGTTTCCACTGATCATCCTTGAGATGTTCCTACAGCTTAATTGGAGTCCACCTGTGGTAAATTCAGTTGATTGGACATGATTTTGAAAGGCATACACCTGTCTATATAAGGTCCCACACTTGACAGTGCATATCAGAGCACAAACCAATCATGAAGTCCAAGGAATTGTCTGTAGACCTCTGAGACAGGATTGTCTTGAGGCACAAATCCAGGGAAGGGTACAGAAAAATATCTGCTGCTTTGAAGGTCCCAATGAGCACAGTGGCCTCCATCATCTGTAAATGGAAGAAGTTCAGAACCACCAGGACTCTTCCTAGAGTTGGCCACCGTCTAAACAGAGCAATCGGTGGAGAAGGGCCGTAGTCAGAAGGGCCGTAGTCAGGGAGGTGACCAAGAACCTGATGGTCACTGTCAGAGCTACAGCATTGCTCTGTGGAGAGCGGAGAACCTTTCAGAAGGACAACCATCTCTGCAGGAATCCACCAATCAGGCCTGTATGGTAGAGTGGCCAGACGGATGCCACTCCTTAAAGCACATGGCAGCCCGCCTGGAGTTTACCAAAATGCACCTGAAGGACTCTCAGACCATGGGGGACAAAGATTGAACTCTTTGGCATGAATGCCAGGTGCTATGTTTGGAGGAAACCAGGCACCGCTCATCACCAGGCCAATACCATCCCTACAGTGAAGCATGGTGGTGGTAGCATCATGTTGTGGGGATGTTTTTCAGCGGCAGGAACTGGGAGACTAGTCAGGATAGAGGGAAAGATGAATGCAGTAATGTACAGAGACATCCTGGATGAAAACCTGCTCCAGAACACTCTTGACCTCAGACTGGGGCGACCCTAAGCACATAGCCAAGATATCAAAGGAGTGGCTTCAGGACAACTCTGTGAATGTCCTTGAGTGGCCCAGCCAGAGCCAAGACTTGAATCCAATTGAACATCTCTGGAGAGATCTGAAAATGGCTGTGCACCGACGCCTCCCATCAAACCTGATGGAGCTTGAGAGGTGCTGCAAAGAGGAATGGGCGAAACTGCCCAAAGATAGGTGTGCCAAGCTTGTGGCATCATATTCAAAAAAACTTGAGGCTGTAATTGCTGCCAAAGGTGCATCAACAAAGTATTGAGCAAAGGCATACTTGCCTACCCTCCCGATTTTGTTGGGAGCCTCCCGAAAATCGGGTGCCGCTCCCGACCTCCCGGGAAAGCAGGCAAGCCTCCCGCAATCAGCGACACGTCCCCCCCCCTGCACTTACTATAAAAATCCCGGCAGTGGAGGGGCCAGTGACGCGATTCGCGCTGAAATCGCGTCATCACGGCCCCGCCCCCTGCCTCACAATGCCTTTAAAACCGGCATTGGAAAGAGGGGGTGGAGCCACGATGACGCGGTCACGATGACACACCCCCATGCTCCGCCCCAAAATGCACGTCACCGCTGGGCCACGCCCCCTTGTCGCCGCGACCCGCCCCCCGCCGAGAAAGCCTGACAGCTCCCTCCCGGAAGGAGGGAGTGAAACGTCGGCATGTATGAGCAAAGGTTGTGAATACTTATGTACATGTGATTTCTTAGTTTGCTTTTTTAAAATATACAAAAATCGTAAAAAAAACTTTATACACATTGTCATTATGGGGTATTGTGTGCAGAATTATGAGGACAAAAATTAATTTATTCCATTCTGTAACATAACAAAATGTGGAAAAAGTTAAGCATTGTGAATACTTTCCGGATGCACTGTGTATATGTGTGTATTATATATATATATATATATATATATATATATATCCTTGCCCGATGCCTATCCTAAAAAAAATTCATATGTCCACGCAAGATGGATGGCACTCTAGGTCTCGTGTATGCTGGAAAAAATCCCCCAGAGCCTGGAGTGTAGGTAAACGTTTCAGGGCGCAAACCCTTTTATCAAGACAAATGTACAATGAAAAAGACATACCTTTAATAGTGCTCACCTCGTATAGTAGGGGTTAAAGTCAAGGCACCTCAGAAAGTTTTTGTTACAGTGTTCATTGCAAACCCATGTTTTTAAACCTGCATTTCCTATTACTGATTGAACATCTCATATAAGGAATGTCTGAGAACGCTACACAAGGAGAGATCAGTGGATTTCATAATGCTGTACTACCTTTGGGAGATACTTTAAGTCTCTCTGAGTCTGATGCGGAGAACATCCTCTTCAAGGATAATTTAAAAACAGCGGCAGGCAATGAGCCTATTGATCAATTAATAGCCCAACTCCTCCGACTCAAAAAGAGAGAAGTGGACTTTTATTTACACGGTGTCACTCTCTCAGATTACTTCATGGACAAAAAGATCCCTAGAGGGTTCAGGATCAAGAACATACCTACCATAGGTCGTTACAATACAGATTTCTGTAGAAAGTGGGCAGCAGTGCTCAATAAATGTTCGTTTGATCTGATCCTGCTAGTGATCGACGAGTCCGCCAGAGAGCTTAAAGAAGCAAAAGAAAAAATCTTGCAATTTGAGACACAACATCTTGATAAGATTAAATCAGAATCTGAGGGGACTCCTTTTATCAATTTACAATCACAACTTGATAAATACAAAGCAGATTTAATCAAGTTCAAACAAGCGAAATTACAAACGGTCAATAGAGACTACGCAGAGTTTCGTGTGTATAGTTGGGCTTATAATAGAGAGAAAAACAGTGAAAAAAGACGTGTTAAACCACGTTATAATAAATATCCTTTGGAAACAGACACTTCTAGTGGAGGTGTAACATCTAGTGAGACAGAATATGCCGAGGGACCATCACAAACGGTCAGCTCCAGACTCCCTTTAGGGGTAACCACCCGCGCAAAAACAGTCCCCATAGAAAGAATACCCGCAGGGGAGGTGAGTGGGCGAGGAAGAGGAAGAAAACCTTACAAAGGGAAGAAATAGTATTCAATCTCTCATCACATGTGTTGTCAGAAGACGAATATTCAGTATTAAATAAGGGACTAACCTTTGTACCCTCTACAAAACCAGACTTGTTTCAGTCTAAAATTGATTTACATAAATTTAACAGAAGATTACGCCTTAAAGAACATTTTCAAACTACTGAAGAAGTTTTTACTGATATGGTCCCGACACACAGAAAAACTACTTTTGACCCTCTCTCACAAAACCAAGCTATCAAATCGTTCACTAATAACATAGAGAATACCATTGTAGAATTAACCAATTCTTATAAACCATCTAAAAACAATTAGAAAGAAAGGCTTTACAAGATCTAGGATCATATCAAGACATTGTGATCCGCCCCGCCGACAAAGGCGGGGGTATAGTAATTATGGATTTGTCTAAATATAAAGCAGAAGCTTATAAACAACTTTCGGACAATACTACAGATGAAAAATTATCACATGACCCTACAGAAGGTTTTAAAGCGGAACTGTATACCATACTGGAACAAGCTGTGGAACAACAAATTATTTCCAAAAAAATGATGACATCTCTCATTCTGGAACATCCAATGATTCCAGTATTTTATTTAATACCTAATCTACATAAGGATATTTTAAATCCTCCAGGATGGCCTATCATAGCCGCAAGAGATTCTTTATATTACATAGTAGCAGAACTTTTAGATTTCTATCTGCAACCAGTGGTACAAGCATTACCTACCTTCCTAAAGGATACCACCAACTTTTTGATTAAGTTACAATCCTTATCTCCGTTGCCAGAAAATGCAGTGATGTGTACCATCGATGTGGTAAATCTGTACACCAGCAACCCGCACACGAGGGGTTTGCAGGCAGTACGCAGAGTGTTAACCAATAACAACAATTACAAAGGTCCAGATATTACCTTGTTTTTGAAATTATTGGAGATCACTCTGACTAGAAATTATTTTATGTTTAATTCAGAGATATACAGACAAAAATCCGGCTGCGCTATGGGGTCCTGTGTGGCCCCTAGCTTCACCAATATCTTCATGGTGGAAGTGGAACAGGATTTATTTTTCACTAATCCGGGGGTAGCAAAATCTATCATTTGGTATTGTCGTTATATTGACGACATCTACCTCATTTGGACAGATAATGAAGATAAATTTCGATCAATTTATGCACACCACTAATACACTGGATTTGAATATCAAATTTACGTGGAATCATAGTCAAACTAGGATCAATTATCTAGATGTAGAAGTGTCCCTCAATGAACAAAAGGAGATTAGAACTACCCTTTTTTCAAAACCTACGGATCGTAATACTCTATTACACGGAAAAAGTCACCATCCAGAAGCGGCCAAAGATGGATTACCATTTTCTCAATTTATTCGAGTTTTACGTATATGCAGTGACCGTACAGATGCAGAATTGCAGATTAACAAAATGATAGATAAATTCCTTATTCGAGGCTATGATCCAATCAACTTAAAAAGAACTAAAGCAAAAGCTCTTGGACTTACAAGATCAGAGGTTCTTACACCTCATTTACAAAAGAAGCAATTATCTAAACAAATTCCCTGGACACAAGAATATACACCCATCAGCAAGCAAATTGTACATAAAAGCAGAAATATATGGCCTATTATTACATCGGATCATCAATTGCCAGGTCGACGTGACTACAGAATTTTACCATCGTACCGACGATGCAAAAATATCAAAGACACTGTTGTTCACAATGACATTTCTTCATTTAAAAAGCAAAGTACAGAGCATTTCCTTATACGCAAACCACGCAACTATAAATGTTTAGGCTGCGTCACTTGCAGCTATCTTGAAACTGGCAATACCTTTGCCCATCCCCATTCTGGCAGGATCTTTAAAATTAAATATCCCTTAACCTGTAGTAGTAAGTTTGTTGTTTACTACATACGATGCCCATGCGGTCATTTATATATAGGGAAAACATCTAGACAACTAAAGGAAAGAATGGCCCTACACAGGTCCAATATCCGGGCTGCGCTAGAAGGTAAACCTTCTGAGCATCCAGTAGCTAGACATTTCCATCAGTACAAACATAATTTGTCCACCATCCACTACAAAATGATCGATTGGATCCCACCCAATCCAAGAGGGGGTGACCGTAATCGAGCACTTTTACAAAGAGAAGCATGGTGGATACACAGCCTACAGACTGTGAATCCACACGGACTAAATGAGATTCTTTCATTTAGTAGCTTCCTATAATTTACATTAGCGTTTAATGAGCCTGGATAAAGGAGATTATGGCATTTCGAGGTGTCTATAATAGTTCGATTTTCAGATATGCTTTAGCCAATAGGGCTCTTTCATGTAGGGACATCATTGGTTCCTTCTGCTTTAGTTTAGTATTCTCTAGCACATTACCATTTATGCTTTATTAACATTGGCTACTTTTTGTATTTACATCCATTACGTCTGACATTCTAGGAGTCCTGTAACTCACTTTCAGATATTGGTATTTCATCATCTTTTAGTCCAAGTATACGTGACATTTGCCGTTTTTACATACGGATAGTATCTCCCTCACATTGTTATGTAGTAACTTGATACTCGTCTGTAATACAATTGTTAAGTTATACAGTCACATGATCTGTCTCTAGTAGAGCGTCTCTTCTATTATTGTTTTTAATAGTCACTATGGTGAAGGTACACGTCACTATAGCCACGCCCCTTGGAGACGCTGAGACGCCAGCGCCACGGCGTCACACGTGACGTCATCGGGTCTCCGCCGGGATTCGCGGCAGCAGGAAGAAACTACACGAGGTGAGCACTATTAAAGGTATGTCTCTTTCATTGTACATTTGTCTTGATAAAAGGGTTTGCGCCCTGAAACGTTGACCTACACTCCAGGCTCTGGGGGATTTTTTCCAGCATACCCGAGACCTAGAGTGCCATCCATCTTGCGTGGATATATATATATATATATATATATATATATATACACACACACATATGCACACTACCGTTCAAAAGTTTGGGTCACCCAGACAATTTTGGGTTGTACATGAAAACTGACTTTTATTTATCAAATGAGTTGCAAAATGAATAGAATATATAGTCAAGACATTGGCAAGGTTAGAAATATGGATTTTTATTTGAAATAATAATTGTGTCCTTCAACCTTTGCTTTTGTCAAAGAATGCTCCTTTTGCAGCACTTACAGCATTGCAGACATTTGGCATTCTTGCTGTTAATTTGTTGAGGTACTCTGAAGAAATTCCACCCCACGCTTCATGAAGCACCTCCCACAAGTTGGATTGGCTTGATGAGCACTTCTTGCATACCATACGGTCAAGCTGCTCCCACAACAGCTCAATGGGATTGAGATCTGGTGACTACCAGCTGCCTGCTTTGTCCCTAAATAGTTCTTGCATAATTTGGAGGTGTGCTTTGGGTCATTGTCCTGTTGGAGGAGGAAATTGGCTCCAATCAAGCGCTGTCCATGGGTTATGGCATGGCATTGCAAAATGGAGTGATAGCATTCCTTATTCAAAATCCCTTTTACCTTGTACAAATCTCCCACTTTACCAGTACCAAAGCAGCTCCAGACCATCACATTACCTCCACCATGCTTGACAGATGGTGTCAGGCACTCTTCCAGCATCTTTTCACGTGTTCTGCGTCTCACAAATGTTCTTCTGTGTGATCCAAACACCTCAAACTTCGATTCGTCTGTCCATAACACTTTTTTCCAATCTTCCTCTATCCAATGTCTGTGTTTTTTTGCCCATATTAATCTTTTCCTTTTATTGGCCAGTCTCAGATATGGCTTTTTCTTGGCCACTCTGCCTGGAAGGCCAGCATCCTGGAGTCACCTCTTCACTGTAGACATTGACACTGGCATTTTGCAGGTACCATTTAATGAGGCAGCCCAGTTGAGGACTTGTGAGGCGTCTATTTCTCAAACTAGAGACTCTAATGTACTTGTCTTCTTGCACAGTTGTGCACCAGGGCCTCCCACTTCTCTTTCTACTTTGGTTAGAGCCTGTTTGTGCTGTTCTCTGAAGGGAGTAGTACACACCATTGTAGGAAATGTTCAGTTTCTTGGCAACTTTTTGCATGGAATAGCATTCATTTCCAAGAACAAGAATAGACTGCCGAGTTTCACATGAAAAGTTGTCTTTTTCTGGCCATTTGGAGAGTATAATCGAACCAACAAATGTGATGCTCCAGGTACTCAACTAGCTCAAACGAAGGCCAGTTTTATAGTTTCTCTAACGAGCAAACTCGTTTTCAGCTGTGCCAACATAATTGCACAAGGGTTTTTTTCAAGGGTTTTCTAATCATCCATTAGTCTTCTAACGCGCTTAGCAAACACAATGTACTATTAGAACACTGGAGTGATGGTTGCTAAAAATGGGCCTCTATACACCTATGTAGATATTCCTTTAAAAACCAGACGTTTGCAGCTAGTATAGTCATTTACCACATTAACAATGTATAGAGTGTATTTCTGATTAGTTTAATGTTATCTTCATTGAAAAAAAAGAGCTTTTCTTTAAAAAATAGGGACATTTCTAAGTGACCCCAAACTTTTGAAAGGTAGTGTATATATACACACACAAACATACAGGGTGGTCCAAAGGTGTGGAAACGCCCTTATAAAAAGGAAATGAGTAAGGAAATATTAATCCAGTGTCTATACATATGATATGGGAGTGGGGGAAAATTTCTTAGGGAATGTCATCAGTATGGCGACCATCTTGAAGTTAGCCATCTTGGATTCAACTGTAACTTTTTAATTGGGAAGGTAGACGTGACATGTCATACAGATGCAGAATTTAATAAGAAAAACAGTGGTTACTGTGTTACATCTATTTGACAGTCATGCTTTCAGACAGTTATTTTTTTGTTCTGATTTTGGTCTGGAATATCAGCATTAATTTCCCATAATTATTAGAATAGTTGGCAGATGCAAGTTATGCAACATGTATATATGTGGATTTAGCCTGTCAGTTACCTTAATCATCCATTAATGCTTCAAATAATAGGCAGGTGGGATTGGAATGTAGTCTGCTATTTTAGATTCTATGCCCCATGTGAATATTTAAATAGATCTAAACCGGTGCCTAATGACATTTTTCTGTCCAGGTTTGTAAACAGAATCAGTTCAGCAAATTGTATTTTTAACAGATCATCATAAATGTTTGCATATTATATTGTTTGTCTTGTATGTCATCCAAAGCTCTTCTATAAACATGAATTTTAATTTTACAAAATACACAAGTAGCAAAATGAATACATGTGTCTAGAAAGAAAGTAAAGTACTGTTCCTTGTGCATCTACTGAATTCATTAATATTTTTGAGGGGAAAAATTTTACGCATCTTTATATGTACATTTGTTAAGTGCTGCAAAGGGATTTTTTTTTCTTTCAACATCTCTAAATATCTTGAACATTGCTAAAAAATATAGTATGGGTTTCAAAATCCTGGTGGGATGCCATCAAAGCATTATCAAAGGAAACTCGTCGCTTCCTAAATATCTATGAGGGAAAAGCAAGTGGAAAATGCAAACAGAGCCAGAAAATATTACATCTTTTTGAAAGATATTTGGACAAAGAGGCTCTCAGGAGTCTGAGTGCACAGACAGTGCTAAAGGGAAGAAACATTTCAACAAAAAATCATGATGTTGTAACAAGCATTAAGGGCATCAGAAGTAAAAAGAATTGATACTAAAGTAAATAAAGACTAAGTTATATAACAGTAACCACTTATTGCTCTTGGTTCAGTCTATTGATCTGCTAGATCCAGTCTCTACAAACTGAAAACAAAAACATATACAGTACTTTTATCTAACAAGATTCCTTTGTAGTGGATTCAACTATCCTCTAAGGAAATGATCAGAGTAGTGATCCAGGAATGTGTTGAAAGAGCAATGATTTTGTTATATCAGTTCATGGGAATGCTATAGGGTGTGGACAGCATAATGATAAAAAGCCTTGCAAAAAAAAAAGGAGTACCATATTTATTGAGTTAGGAATTTATGTATCCATCACCTATCCCCCCCCATGAGAGATCAGATGATGATTGGTACCATTATCAGCTGCTCTGGCTAACCCACACTGGGCTATATATCACAGGGGGGGGGGGAATTATACCCTGCTGACTCAGAAAAATAATCTGTTCATTAGAAGTGTTTCTGGGTACCCATGAAGCTCCCACAGCCAGTATCTACCCTGCATGCAAAGACAATGAATTTGCCCATCATACATCACAACATGGTTTGTCCAGGTGCACAGCTACTGCACTCCTTCTGTATTTGCTTTGCTACAAACTCTGAATCATTGTGTTATCATTCTCCATGTGTAATGCAGTTTATTTAATATACTGTATATATTTCACATAACAGTATAGTTTTTAGTGAGTACTGTAGTAATTACTGAGCTCATATAGTTTGAACCATTTTGCTTCAATGATCACATAAAGCATTCAGTTGTAAACGTAGATTCTCTGCCATATGAGATATGAGAGCACATCAACAATAAAAAAAGTTTTCTACTTAGCTTAGTGAGATAGCACAGTATATGTGGGCTGGGTGTGGGATGTAAGACCGGACATGAGAAACAGGGTGAGTATTGATAACAAATGCATCTCTTCACTATAGCTCACCTCACACTCTTAACTCACACCTTCTGTCCTACCTCCTCATCTCTTCCTAGATCACCTCCCAGTTTTACCTCCACTCTCCTAGTCTGCAAACTCTCATGAGCAGGGCCCTTCATCCCTGGTTGTCATTCAGCAACGATTACTCTTTTTAAACAAAAAATATACACTTCTGAAAGAAGCTGCTGTACCATACCTGGTCCTAACCCGTTTGCCAAAAGGATATAGTTAAATAATGATGTGTGGTGGATGGCGTTAATATAGTGAAAATATATATCAGAAGAACAGGTAACTTCCCAGAAGGATTCAGAACTTCACATATGTATCCTTATAAGAGTCATAAATGAGAGAGAATAAAATGTAATAAATAGTGAAATACAGTTAAAGATGGTATTGCAATAATAGGTGGGGAGGGCCCGCTGAAATATACTGCTTACAAAGTATTGTTAGATGGCATTCTATATACCTGGTGCATCTCCAATCAATTGCTAATGGTGGTGGACGCCAAACATGTAATGCAGAAGGAAAATCATAAAATGGTATAATAAATTGTACAACACTATTTCAAAAACCAAGGGTTAAAAACAGAATAGTGTAAACAAAAATTCATACATGATCCGAATATTTAAGATTACTGGGCTTTGATCAATACTGGATTAAAATGGTCAGTGAGCAAGATGTAATGGGGACTTCGGATCCTCCATGTCACTAGAAGCTGCGCCACAGTCAGCTGTTAAATGTCCCACGGGATTTGGGTATTTTGCTGAGGTCAGAGGTGACAAATGCATTTAGGGCTCTGAGGACTCTTCCTGAAGGCTGCTATGATTTCTGGGTTAAGAAAACTGGAAGTGGATGGCAGAACAATAAAATAACACAACAAAAGCCTTCATAAAGATATATGAATATAAGTCCTAAGATAAAAGCTAAAGTCCCACAGAGTGTTCGCTGACTTGGGATGTGAATATGTAAGGCCACAGTAAAGGTCAGTTCTAGCTCCTGCAGCGCACTGAGCCAAAACCATAAGTACTTTAACCGAAAGTGATGCTGCATCCATGTGGACACAGCTGGTTGTATCACACGGGGAAAATGGAAGTGTTGCGACATCCACGTGGTCTGCGGTCATCCTGGATGTGGCATGAAATTGGCTTTGCTAAGAAAGATCTTCCAATGAGGAAATCCACAACTTGATTATATGGGGCTTCATTTGAAAGAAGAATAAATTAATAACAAAAAACAATGTGTAAGTCATATTGGGGGCAATTCAATTCAATGAGATGTTGAATAGCCCCGGGAGGGAGCTCCCGAATCAATTCAATGCGATGTTTGGGCGGGTAAAGGATTTCTTCTCGCACCCTCATGGGATGCAAAGAGAAATTCAACAAAAGTGCCCTCCCGGGGCTATTCAACATCGCTTTGAATTGAATCGCTCTCTATAATAGATGATAATGAAAACTATAAAATAGAAAGACAAAATTAAGTACATATAAAGGATAAGGAATGTACAAAAATAATAAAAAATATGAATGTGAAAATGTATGTAAGTAATAATGTATAAATATATAGAGGGACAGTGGTGGATACGATTGGGAAAGTGCAAAAAAAAAAAAAAAGAGGGCCCTAGGGGATCAGAGCTTGAGCTTGAAATCAGTTTAGTCCCCAAGGATCATGGTTTTCAACTTCTGGAACCAGTCTCTAAATTTAGTTGTGTGATCATCTACATCTCTATATCTCCAGGTGGACTTCATGTGTTTAATATGTAGGAATTGTTTTAGTCCACTGGTGGAGCAATTGTGCACTTCCTTAAAGTGTTCAGAAAGGGAATGTACAATGTTTCGTTTATTGATGTTCCAGCAATGTTCCACTAAATGGGTTTTGATGGTCAGGTTAGTATATCAAATTAAAAAAAGGCCACACTGCATTCCACCAGCCAGGCAGTGGCAAACGCAGGATTTCTAGAGGGGGGTTTCCAAATGCTTGATTTTAGAGCGAGTGTGGCCAGTCCATGAAGAGGGCAGAATTAGTACTTAACCAGTCATACAAAGTGTATTGTGTGTCATAATTCCAGCATATACAGAACCAGTGACCAAAGTAAGCCATTAGATGCATCAGTAGTGCCATCCTGCCTGAGTTGAATGTATTTATTTTAGATGTGGGCACCATTCCAGACTATTGGAGCAAGTCCGAGAGCCTGGAGGAGCAGCAGAAGAACCTAGCACTGCCCTAGACACATATCTACATATTGGGCTCTATAGCAGTGCATCCCTAACAGAGCATGTTTTCCAGATTTCCTAGTTGGTGCACATGTTATTTATCACTGGCTGATACATGTTTTAAGATCCACAGGTGGTGCTAATTATTTCATTTTAGATACTGAGAAGAACATGCAGCACTATTCCATTACTATTTCTATTGTGGCCATGGTGTGGGCTGGGGAGTGGGGTTTCCAGGCAGACAGAAACCCCTCCTGCGTTTGCCTATGCCAGGTAAACCACGTTCATTGTGTGGCAAACAATAAAGTCTTTGATCTAGTAGTTTTAGCTTTTAACTGAAAACTCTGATTTGAATAGATTGTTAGGAGTAGATTTGCAGGCTATACCGATACAGCATCTATAAAACCCAAGATTAGGTAGCTTAAAATTAAATGCAAAAGTATTGTCTTCAAATTAGGAGCTCTTCTATACACAAAACCAGGTTTGGGAGGTAAAATACCAGTTAAAATCAGGTTTTTAAGTAGTAGTGGCCAGTGTTTTTTAAAGAGAATTTCAAAGGCTTTATATTGAGAACGGTATATAGTGATGACTGCAAGGTTGTTTTTTCTCTCCCCATTGTTATTGACCTTATTTTTGGTAGGGTCAGAAAGAAAATTTCTATCCAGAGCCAGGATTCTTTACTTCGTATTGCTGATGGTATCCCCCTTATAGGTCTTTTGTGATGAACAGTTCTCCCATCTCTTCCATTTGTTGGTCACAGACTGAATTTTCTGTGCAATTCTCTGTTTGACTCTGAATAGTTAACCTTCCGGAACTCCATTTAGCCACCTTTGATGATGTTCACTGTTGGTTTGAATGTAGCTGTTGGAATCTGTAGTTTGTTGCTGGAGCTATACAGTACAAGTAACTGTTGATATAGGAAATAAATTGTATAATTTATTACACCATTGTGCGATTTTCCATCTGCTTTACATGTTTGGAGTCCACCATCATTAACAATTGATTGAAAATGCATTAGGTTTATTGAATGCCATCTAACAATTATATACTTTGTAAGAAGTATATCTTGGGGGCCTCTCTGCACTATTATTGCCATAAAACAAATTTTACATATTTAGATGGTATATCCATTTTTATTCAACTGTACGTCACTATTTTTTGCATTTTATTTTATATAACTCTGAGGAAACATCTGTGAATCCTCTAAGTAAGTTACCCGTTCCTTATTTATATAATAAGTGTGAAAGTGTGTGTGCAGTTGTGCACGTGTCTGTTTGTCCTTTATGCATGGCCAGAGTTTTGTACCTAGCTCCCACTGCTCCATTCTGTATAAAAACTGCTGTACAAGCTAAGTACAGAGAAAACCACATCTGCCCAATGTTTTAATTAAAGGTACAGCCTCTATAATTTTGAAATAAAAAAACAAAAACAGGTCTTAGCACAAGAGACGTCCACATGCTGAACCTGACGAGATCGTCAGGTTGACCAGCATGTACGGGCGAGGTCGGAAACGACCAGCGGGCACGCGCAACGCTGGTCGCTTCCGACCAAAACATACCCGATGCATGCACGATTTGCAAGCGATTGAATGATAACGACATCGTTATCGTGCACTCGCTTGGTTAAATTGCTAAATGGATACCCCCCCTTAACATTTAAGTTCAATTAGAGGAGTAACTCATACTTATCTACTTCTAACAGCCAAACTCCTGTGAGAGTTGCACACCCTCCCAGAATCTGGCCCTGACACCTGACCCTTAGTAAAAATAAACAGGTGAGCAGTAACTGCAAATTTAATAATAAATAACAAGGAAGCTTGGGGGCTTTGTAGTTTAGCATTAGACTTTTGAACTGTATAGTGATAGAAATCCAGGGAAGAGGATAGGGGGCCTATTCATCATCACTTAATTGTCACAAAAGCAGGTAAAAACAGCACATTTTCACCTGCAATTGTGACAATTAAGTATTTGGGCCATTCATTAAGAAGGTGAAGCAGGAGATATCACAGATATCTCCTACTTACCTTCTGTTTGCGAAATGGCCCGCTGTCCCCATACACTAGTATGGGGACAGAATTCATCAAGCTCCGAAAATATTACATTTTCGGAGCTTGACTGCAGGGACATTCGCCATCTTCAGATGGCGAATACCCCCGCTTGGGGTTCGCAACCCGCTCTTCCCTATGGGAAATAGGTCCGGGTTGTAAGAAGGGATCCTTTCGGATCCCTCCGCCCCTGTCCAGCTCCTTCCGCCGGACATTGGGGCTCTTGTGCGCTTGTATGACTTGTAGGTCGTGCATCCGCACCTCCGTCACTGCTCCAGCAGGAGCAGTGAAAAGATTCACTGCTCCGAAAAGGAGCAGTGAAGCCGCTCGTGGGGGCAGCTAATTTCACATCAGCTGCCACTGCGCCGGAGCAATGCTGAATTAGAATGTTAATTATCGGGGTCCATTCGGAACCTGATAATTAACATCATGAATAGTCCCCTGACAGAGAGCAGTAGCACCTATAGAGAAAATGTTGATCAGTGGAGCTGAAGAATGTGTCAAATACGTCGGTAGAAGCAGTCTAATCCGTGGTAGACCATAGAACAGGGTGTGTTCCATTCATATAAATATAGCATGCAGCAAAACTAATTGAGAAATGGATAGATGTAAATACAGGCAGTGGATGCAGCATGGATTACAACATAGACACAAAAGTTACCCCTAAGCAGCAGGAATGAGTACAGGAGCAACATATGGAACAATATTTTATATGACGGTACTTTTCTACCATCTGTTTGAGCTATGTATGGAAAACAACTTTGGCTAATAATAATAATTAAAAATGAGTCATTAGGTGCCTGGTTATGAGCCATCACATTGTCTGCCCTTTAAGCACATCCAACAAGAAGCTGTCCCAGTGATTACTGAGTCATTGTATGCACACGGTCCAGCTGCTGGAAAGGGATCTGACGATAACTAATAAATAGGACAGACATGCTAAGACCATTTGTGAATAGCGTTATCCATCTGTGACAAGCTATATGCTTTTTTGGGGCTTGATTAATTGCTCAAGATTTTAGTCCCATTTGAGAACAATGGGAAAGCAGCCTTCGGTGTTACTCTTCAAAAAACAGGATATATCCAAAATTTTCTGCATTCAGATGATGCCAAGTAGCCAAGATACTAAAAATTGCCTTAATTATGCAGAAACAGCTGCTTCTGCATAATTTAAGGCTTTATAAATTGGCCCCAAAGTCTTTTATACTACACCTAGCAATACATATCTAGATCTTAAATCCATCTACTGTTCACCTTAATACTGGAGAGCAGCAATCCTAATCCTAGTGTTTTTTTTTGTATAACAAATATATTGCTGCAAGAACAGTACAGTATATTCATGAGGAAAGTAGTTCATATTAATGAGAGCTCTCATGTGCTAGAAAGCTGGTGTTCTCTAATGTTTCTCATATCCAATCCTTAGATACGACCAAGAATGTTTTGACGGTTTTCCTTTCTGCAACAGGTAAGACAATTACTGACCCAGTGATATAGATTAATACACCTAATTAATGAAAGCCTCAATAATGACCTGTTGGGGTTGCTACAGGAGCAGTTTTCAAACATAGTACAGGGATTGATTTCTCTTATACAAATCTAGAATTAAATATATACAGTACCTACTTAATCTCACAGCAAGAATTCATTTTTTTTAGCAGCTGATAATCTTCTTGCCCCAAATACACAAGGCCCTTCAGGTTAGAATATTAAATATCGTAAGCCTCTTATAACTTGACATACAAACTTCAATTACAAAATACATCCCACCTTTGGCATTGGTGATATGCTCCCTTAACTCAGTCATTTCTGGATGTGCTTAGAATAGGTTCTTGCATTGTAGTGTACTCTACAATGCAATTTCAGACTGAATGGCAACAATTACCTTATTTAACTTGTGTAATATGCAAACATATAGTTATTGTATTATACCATCATATATTGCATAAAATTTATGCTAAATTATATAATGATTATGTCAATAACACCGGTTTATGCATAAAAGCCATCCATCAACATTAATATTGGCAAGGATGCACATGAACTGAAAATACTTTTCTTTTAATACACTTTATTAAAGCATCACATCATATGCATCAGAAAATATAATTTTGTTGCAAAATGAAGCCAGTAATAGAGAATGCTGTACCCCATAATCACATTATTTAAACCTAAAGTATAACCTGTGTCTAAAAGTGCAAGCAATGCCATTACTGTTGCAGTGAATAATTATGAGGGATTAGAACTTCTGGTTCTGGTATGATGGAGTGAGCACCCTCAGAGCTCAGTCACTGCACTCCAGACCACCGCATTTCAAGGCTCCCCCAGTCTCTATTTTTGCCCCTACCACCCTCTCATAAGGTCACAGAGGGCCATTCAGCGGCTCCGCTTCCCCAGCTGCATGTGCCCCATCAGGAAGAACACTGTGCCACATCCAATATGGCGCCAGACACCGATCTAGCTGTGGCATATCCGACTCTGCAGCCGAGGTGGATGGCTTCTCACCTTTGCAGGTATTCTGCTTCCTGGACACCCCAGTCACTTATGGGGACATTGTAGAGCTATAAAGAGCACTATGGCTCCACTTCTCTCCCAAGCTGTGGCTGATATCACTACCCAGCTAAGTAAGTCTCACACAGAGGGTCACAGACACAGAACAAAAACTGGGGTCAGCTTTACAGTAGTTAAAGCGCACAGTGGATGACCTCTATAAAGACAATTATCAGCTATGAAATAACATTGACGATATGGAAAACAGGTACTGTAGAAACAATATTAGATTGATGGGACTCCCTGAATCTGTGAAAGGACCTACACTCGCCCATTTTGTCTGCAACACTCTGCTTTCCCTTCTAGGCATAGAAGCAGAATGTCGTGATTTGGTGATCGGATGGGTTCATAGAATTGGTCCGATCCTGATGCAATCTAAACCATGTCTGAGAGTCACCTTCTTTAGATGCCTAAACAATCTGCATATAGTAGTGTTCTGGTCAGCCTCTGGTAATATGAAATCCATCATGTGGGAAAACCATAGGTTATACATACTGTATTTCAAGACTATTCTGTAGAGCTAACAAGAGCTCGCAAAGCCTTCTCTCACGTTTGTTCCAGACTCAGATGGTTGGAAATTCAGTCTCCTGTACCCAGCCAGGCTACGCATCTATGATGGAAAGTCATTCAAGGATTTTACCACCCCCGTCGATGCCTCTGAATATCTCCGCAATCTCTCTCAATAAGTCTCAACTAACATAACCAACCTTTCTCCAACGGATGGTTCAAATCTCTCCTGCGGACAACATTACCTAAGACCTGCTATACTCTCACTCTCATCATTTGGATCTGTGGTCTAAACCTCTGGGCTCTGTATTTACTTTGAATGTGTATTGTATAGTATGTGACATAAAACCATACATTTATTTAGCTTCTCTGCCCCTTAATAAAAAATAATAAAAAAATAACAGGAAAAGAAAATATCTAAGTGGTTAGCTTGTATTTTGGCCCTCTAAGTGGCTCCCTCTAACGCTTGGGCATTTCCCAATTCGGATCTGCCTACTATATTTAAGGAGTTATTATAATAATTAAGTTTCATGTTCTGTTGCTGCATGTCGGTGCTGTAGTTTTTAGCAACTGGCTCATTTACTTTTTCTTCTTTTCTGGAGGTCCAAACTTCCTCATATTATCCCGGAAGTATAGTGTTCTTAGCATATTTTAGTATTGTTGCTCTCTTTTCTGTTATATATTCTAGAAGGACGGTTATGCAACTTGTATCTCCTTGTCTTGTGTTCTGCCCTTCCTCTTGTCTCTCTCCCCCCCCACCTCCTCTTGCTTGTGTCATTGACAGATTCTGTATTTATCTAGCTGTTGCTCGACTGAACCTTTACTATACTGCAGTAGATGCCTGACATTACAGTGGGCTCCTGGAAAGTCGGAGGCTTTAATTACCAGATGAAAAGGAGAAAAGTCCTTTTGTATTTGAACAAATAAAAAATTTATATTGCCCTTCTCCATGAAACCCATCTCATGCCAGGAGAAATTGCAAAACTAAACATGCTAGGATGGTCCGTAACAGCTTCAGCACCCTTCAACTCCAAAGCCCGTGGAGTAGCTATTCTGGCTAAGCGACATCTAACAATCGTGACCCAGAAGGCCGCTTTGTGGTGAGTATTGTTCTTATTCAGAGCCACAGGTATGGCCTTTGCAGTGTGTATGCACCTAAATCCTACTAACCCTTCTTCCACAAATTGTTAGCTACATTGTCTCCTCTAGCCAATGAACCCCTTATGCTATGTGGGGATCTAAACTTAGTTTCTTCAACATTTCTAAATAGCTCTAATCATACCTCCCACAGCCCACCTCTCCCTAAATTAGGGATCCCTCTTTTATTAAAAAAACTTAATTTAATTGATGTCTGAAGGGCACTCCACCCCACTGATCAAGAATATACTAGTCTCTCTGATGCCCATGCGACTTACAAATAAATTATCTTTTATTTTCACATTCCCACTTTAACAAGACCTCCCATGCCAGTATAGAGTCAATTTCCCTTTCGGACTTTGGAAATTCCCCTCGCACCTGGCACAGACTCTTAAATTAAGAAACAGACTTGAGTCCGCATGGGAAGAATACAAAAATAATTATCTATCCCACCTAGAATTCCTTTTCTGGCAAGCAGCCAAAGCGGTTATCTGGGGGGGATTATTTCATATGTTTCTTCTACAAATAAAAAATACTAATATTAATCATTTCAATCTTCCTTATCTGAAGCCTTTCAGCAATATGACTTCACAATCACTTTGTACTAAGCATTTATATTCCGCTAAAGTGGACTTCGAGGAATTTATTCAAACTATGGGAGATAGATACCTCGTTTCAGTTCAGCACCACTTCCACAAATTCGGTAACAAAACTGGCCATCTCCTTTCAAACCTGGTTAATGGGAACCGCCCTATATGGTAGTGCACTCCAATCAAACCTCAACAGGTTCCTTACCCTCTTATGCTGAAATTGCAGAAATTATGCGCTCCTTCTTTGAAACCCTTTACTCATACCCCCATCACTCCCCCTCCAGATATCTCTACTATTGTCCCTGGGTCCTCCTCTCCTAGCTTTTTCTCTCCCGTCTTCCTCTTTTTACTGGGACACCCTGCATCGCCCTAACAGTTCATCTGAGATGGCCCCATCTCTTCTAGTCCCAATTACAATAGATGAAGTTCATAAAGGCATCCGGCATTTGTAACCTGCCAAAGCACCTGGACCTGACATTTTAAGTGGCGAGTTCTACAAAATTTTCCTTCCCAGGTTTGGTGACACTTTAGTTTCAGTGTTTAATGGTATGTTTTCCACCAAATCAATTCCACCCCCATTTCAACTCAGCAACGCTAAAATTACTCCCTAAGGATCCTGCTTTACCTGGCCTTTACTGCCCCATATGCCTTTTGAATCTTTATTACAAACTTTTGGCCAAAATACAAGCTGACCACCTCAAAATTATTCTGCCCCATATTCATTTGGGGCCGACATTCAGTAGTGAATGTAAGGGGAGTTATATCAGTGATTTGTTCTTCCTCCTCTTTTGCAGATTCCTCTGTTAGTTTACTTATGTTGCCCGATGCTGAGAAAGCCTTTGATGTCATATCCTGGCAACATATATTTGATACCCTTTTAGGATTTGGCTTTCTAGACCCTTTTGTGGACTTCTTAAAAATGCTATATTCTAACCTCAGACATGAGTATCCTGTACTGTTCCTGTGTTGTCCCCTTCTTATTCACCTATCTAAACTTGATATTGCCTTCATCAACACATGCATGACCTGTTTCTTATGACAGGAAAACAAACCAAAAATAACTTTGGCTAGACTGCAGGCGACTTGTAAATCTGGAGGACTTTGAGACCCCAACTTCTCCTCTTACTCACTTTCAATTTTCTTTAGGTATATTGCTGACTGGCTTCTTAACGGGAAATCTTACACTGACCCATCACTTGACAAGGTATTATTTGCTCCCTTCTCTTCTAGTGCCTTACTTCACTCTAAATCCTCAGTCATCCCTCTCCAGGTGAGAAACCACATTATTTTCCACGACACCTACCAGGCATGAATATTGCTTAATAAAAATTTTGCCGGGATCCATTAACCTCCCCTTATGTTCCCATTTGGGGCAACCCCTCCTTTGTTCCCTCGTTGTCTAACACCAACTTTTTACTCTGGAGAGACAAAGGGCTCAATATTGCTTCCAAGGTGTTTGACCCAGGTAGTAACATATTACGATTTTCATCGATTCATGCAAAAATCTCACTCCCAAGTCATCATTATTACAGGACCGCCACTACATTACCACACTACATTTTTCAAATCTTACACCCTCAGATTCCGACCCCATTTTGACTTAAAATTTTGCGAAAGATTCCCCTACAAAACTAAGTTTATTTATTTTGAATTGGCCACAGTGATAAAAAATGCATAGGGAGAAATTAACTTCAATCTGGTAAAAAGACTTACCTACAATGACTGCACCCATGGTATTACTAAGTCATTATGACTCAGCTTTAAAAAGCACTAAACTCAGCTTTACAGGAAGTACAAGTCCGCTTGCTGCTGTCACCTGCACAACGTAAATATGCAGTCGGGACAGTGCCTTCAATGCTGCCACTCTAATGCCACTTTCTTTTACTGTTTTTGGGAATGTGGCAAAAATAGGTGATTTTGGAACAAGGTTCTTCTTTTCATCAATGGCCTTCTCTCTCTCACACTTCCTCCTGACCCCTTAGCCTTCCTCTCTGCTAATTTTGTGAACTGGGTCTTAGGTCCCCTTAGGAAATTTGCAACCCCCTTCCCCCCTCCCATCCTTGTCTCCTGTTCTTCTATTGTGTGTGTTGCCCCTCTTTTCTGGTATACACTACTCTCATATTTTATTCTTACTACATTTTTATTTGATTGTTATATGGCTCAGGTCTCCTTCATTTTTTATTCTTCTCTTGGAAGACTTGTCATAATGGATCACAGTGATGTATCTCATTTGTAATTCTAATGTGTTATTACGATTTGCCATTGTTCTATTTCCTTTAATCATAAGTACATCCTACTTTAACACTAAAATGCTCTCCTGAGGCCAGAATGGTTTCATTTCTGCTCATTTTAGAACCTATAATTGACAATGTATGTGTAATCTGGCCTACCACTGTATTGTCTTAATTTAATTTGACCTATGTGCACTGTTTTCTTTATATTCCTTCATTTTCTTGAAAAATGTAATAAAACAGATTATAAAAAAAAAATGAGGGATTAAGAGTATATACTCTCAAATTATGATATACTACAAATCAACAAGATAATTTCACATAAAAAATGATGCTAGGATTAAGGTACAAACTATTTTAGTCCAGTATATACAAATTATGGGGTCATTAGCCACAGGGCATATGACTATTTTTGTAACATTTACAGTATATTGATCTACTGGTCATTGGAATCAGAATTTACTAGGTCATAGACATATTTAAAAAGGCAAAGGTGAGCAAAAAGTAAAAAATCTAATAGAAAAAAAAGCAAAAATACTGATACAAGAATCTACAGATGTGACCCTATACACCTAACCCCAAATGCCATGCGGTGCTAGACGCCTGGTGTGAGTGAGCCACCAGGTCCAGTGCAACTCTGCTTGCATCAAGCTTCTTTTTAAGCTGAAGATGCGACTAGGATGCACCCGGACTGCAATGATTAATTTAAAATGCGACATCTGTAAAACTGTGTGAGTCTTGTCAAAGCTGGATAATTGGCTGAGACAAGATCAGTTTAAAATTGAAGCGTGCGCAATGCCATCTTGCGAATGGCAGCTAGACTCCATTTTAGAAACAAGAATCTGCAAGACGCCATTTTGCGACCAGCGTCACTTTAAGTTACAACTCACGAGCTAAGAACAGATGGCAATGTTTTTGATAATCTACCAAGGGCAACTAGAAGAACAGCCTCTTGAGAAAAAGTAAATAGAATAGACAATGCACCATTAACTGTGAGTGCTTTACATACAAATTGGGAATCCTTGTATGCAGATAAGTATAGTTGTGGCAATTGTAATATAACCCAGGCATTGATCTACACAATTGAATGTGTCTGAATCCTAAACAGGTTTTAGCCCTACACCCAGACAGGATGGCCCCAGCTTCACAGCTGGAGGTAGCACATTTAAATTGCAGCCTGAAACAGTGAGTGAGGAATGATATGTGTGTGTGTATGTATGTACATGTGTATATATATATATATATATATATATATATATAGTAAATAGTCCACTGCTCTTCCGATGAAGGGTGTGCAAGACCCCCCAGGGATAGAACAAAACACAGGAGGCACTCCCTGAGGTAATAGAAAAAACTTGTAATATACTTAAAGCATGTGAATTTCAGTACAGATGTGTCGTCAACGTTTCAAGGTCCGCAGACCTTTTCGTCAGGACTGTACAACAGGAATCAAACAAATTGTGACAAGTGCTTACCTTATATACAGAGTGTATGTGTATGTGCTGGAAGGAGCTGAAGGAGAAGAACGGCAGCAGCGGGCGTCCCTGCCGCGAGGTCCAGGCTGGCTTCCGGCGGAAGCAGGGGATTCCACGAGTGGTTGCCTAGCAACGCCGAAGCACACCCAGTGACGTCATCGGGGGACCTGGCTGCCGCGATGAACAGTGAAAAGAAAAAGCCCAGAGTGTTTCGTCAACTAAGACAGCCGCGTAATCCGGCTGTGGATATAAGAAGAGTGTTAGTGACTAGCGATATGAAGTGAAATATAAATGGTGTTAAAAATTATGTTGTGGGTTTAAAAAGCAGTGCATAATGCATGGTTATGGAAAACTACTATAAAGCAAAGTGAAGGCTCAGTATGGAATGTCAGTGACAAGGAAAGAAATGTATGAAAGATATGTACGAAAAATGATGTGTATCAAATGTGTCAAAAATGCACAAAAGGGATGAAAATGACCAAAATACTATGGTGCCTCGCAACGGGGGAACACTTTACATGGCAAATGGACTAAACATAAGAAAAAGCAAAAAGAACAACTACATGGCATGGTCATATATGCAGTAATAGCGCCAAAAAAAATGTGTATGTTACCTAAAACAAAACACAATGGCAGACAAGAATGGAAAACACCAACGGGCATGGGGCAATGAGATAAACAGGACATGTGCAGAAAGGGGAGGGAAGGGGAGGGAAAAAAAAGGGGGGGGGGGTGGGGGTGGAAAGGGGAAGGGGGGGGGAAGAGAAAAACAGGGGGGGGGAAGGGTGGGGGGGGGCTTCGAGGGGGAAAGGGGGGGGAAGAAAGAAATAGACAAAGAAGGGGGAAAAGAAAATGAAGCCAAAGAAAAGTGAAGGGAAGGATGGAAATTGTAGGTGTGGGAAAGAAACAGATAGAGGGACTGAGAGAACAACATGGGTCAAGGGAATCACAAAGTAAAAAACACAAATACGAACGCACAGCGATAGGACATAAAATGTGAAAAATGAAAAAGTGAAAAAATATCAAGATCAAAAATATCAAAGAATTTATAAAGAATTAATAAAAGATATTCTAAAAAAATGTTCCAAGAAAATTTTTCATTTAAACCCTTTGGGGCAATGGTGTCCAATCGGTATATCCATCTTGCTTCAAGTTGGCTCAAACGTTTTGCGCGGTCGCCGCCGCGAATGTCCGTTGGTACATGGTCTATAATCTTATATCGTAAAGAAGCCAACTGATGTCTAGCCTGTTTAAAATGTCTGGCAACAGGCTGTTCCATGTCTTTGCCAGAGAGGGCCGCTCTAATGGCGGATCTGTGTAAAGCCATCCGTTCGCGAAATCTACGAGTTGTCTGGTCCACATACATCAAACCACAAGGGCACATGATGATGTATATAATGAATTGAGACATACAAGATAACACATGTCGTATTAGGAACTTATACCCCGTGTGTGGGTGTTTAAAATAATGTCCACTCTCCATATAGTTACAAGTAGTACATGTTATGCATTTATAGCAGCCTGGCTTTTTCTTTTGTATAAGAAAAGATGAAGAGGAAGGAAGGTTGGTAGGGATACTGGAAATGTTTGTTTTGACCAGGATGTCTCGTAAATTTTTACCTCGACGGTATGCAGGCATCAGTCTCTTATTCCTAAAAACAGGTAAATCTTTGTCACCTGATACAATAGGCCAAAGACCTTTGGTGGCCCTAGGTAGTACTGGACAAGCTAAATCATATTCAGTGACGAGAGGAATCTTCTGATCAAGGGATGTAACCTTTGTTGATGGTAGAAGTAACTGTTCCCGTGGAGTATGCAACACTTCATTATTAATTTTCTGAAGTTCAGAGGATATATAACCTCTTTGTAAAAATTTAGACATCATAGAATCTAAAGTATGTTCCAGAGTACTGGGGTCGCTAGTGATGCGTGCGGCCCTAAGCATCTGGGATTTAGGAAGCGACTTCTTAAGAGCTGGTGGGTGGCAACTGCTGTGGTGAAGGAGAGTGTTCCGGTCAGTTGCTTTGTTATACAATGAAGTAATAATTTTACCTTGTTGGAGATGCATAGTGACATCCAAGAAATTGATGTTGGTGTCACTAATCTGACTTGTAAATTTCACAGGGTTATCTTGTTGGTTAATGTCGTCAATCAGAATCAATAGTTCTTGCTTAAAGCCAGACCAGATGAGTAATAGATCGTCTATATATCTGGTATAAAAGAAGATCTTTTGGGATATCTCCTTATTGTCAAAGAAAAAGCGTTGTTCTTGGGAAAACATGAAAACGTTGGCAAAGGACGGAGCGACATTAGATCCCATAGCGCATCCAGTGCACTGTAGAAAGAACTTGCCATTATGGAGAAAGTAGTTGTGTGTTAAAGTAATATTTAAAAGAGTCAAAAGCAGATTTAAATCCAGAGCATCAAAAAAAATTTTAATCAAAAAAGATCTCATTGCGTTGATGCCTCCCACATGTGGAATGATGGTGTAGAAACTCTTAACATCCAAGGTACATAGTAGGCTTCCAGGAGGAATATCAGGAAGAGCTTGTAGTTTCAAAAGTAATTGTGTGGTGTCCTTCAAAAAGGTTTTTTCTTGCAAAATAAGAGGCTGGATCAAAAAATCTAAAAAAAGCGCCAATGGTTGCATGAGGGAGTCACGAGCGGAAATTATTGGCCTACCTGGTGGGTAAAATGCATCCTTGTGAAGCTTTGGGAGGGTATAAAGAATAGGTACCCTAGGGTGCAGCTGTATCAAGGATACCATGAGTTTTTTGGTAATTAACCCCTCTTCAAAAGCGGAATTCAGGAGGGACATAAGTTCTCTTTGGTATGCATCAGTAGGGTCGGCTGGTAATCTGCTGTATGTGGCAGTATCAGTGAGCTGCTGGTCAATTTCATTAATGTATTTCTGAACGTCCATCACAACGATGCCACCTCCCTTATCCGCTGGACAGATTACAATATCTGTGTAACCAGAGAGGTCCTTGAGGGCCGCACGTTGGGCCTTATTTAAATTGTAATACGTTTTGTGTGGAGAGTTACTGAATTTGGAAATTGATTCATCCAAAAGTCTAAAGAAAGTCTTTAGTGATGCATTAGATGAGGGCGGATCAAAATTGGATGAAGGTTGTTTTTTATAGAAGTCCATAAATGGATCCACAGTTATAGCTGGTTTATCCTGAAAATATTCCTTGATCCTGAGGGATCGATTGAACCGATGAAGATCGATTTTCCATCGGAAGTCATCATGTGGGTTGGAAGGAACGAAAGAAAGACCTTTGCAAAGCACACTGATTTCTATGGGGGTAAGTGTCCTGGAGGAGAGGTTAAAAATCAGGTCCTTTTCCTTACTACAGGAGGCTTGGTTGTCTCTTTGATTTTGACCGCCACGCCGCGTGGGCTTGGTCCTGGGCTGTCTACCCTTGAGCGGGTGATCCTGCCTAAAGGGCCTGTTTTAGTAGTTTCACATTCATCAGAATCATTAACAGCAAAGTCGCTGTCACTGTTGGACTTAAAAGATTCACGATGTCCTTGTCTCTGACGCCAGGGTTGTCGCCCCCGATTACTAAATCGGGAGGGTCTGGTCCCTGTTCCTGTGAGCCAGCCATAGACCCGATTATCATCATAATCAGCCTGTACCATTTGGAGTTTGTTTCTTTTAAATTTTATCAGGTCAATACGATGTTGCTCAATCTGTTCTTCCAATTTGTCCCAGGTTTGTTTGTTTGTTTGTTTTTTTTATCATCAAAAACAGTTTTGTGTAGTAGTTTATAATCTGCTGTCTTATTTCTAGTCATCTGTAATTCTTTATTAGATTCCTGAATAACAAGCAGCATAAGATCAAAGCTACATTTGTTCAGGATGGCAATCCAGTTCCTACAAAATTCGGCACTGTTACGACCGATGGTGGGGGTGTTTATAATCCTGAAACCCCTAGGAATGAGTTTAACCCTATAGTAATCCGATAGTGATGTTCTAAGAAGAAGGAAATCGATCTCACGCTTCTTCCATTTTAGTATTTGGTGATAGATATCATCGATGCTGGAAACATCCTGAGTGGACTCTGGGGTTGATTGAAACAGAATGGCAGATGCTTGTTCATCAGTAAAACTTTTGACCTCACCTTTGAGTTGATGTAGGGACATAAAAGAAACAGGGTCTTGGCTTTGTACGGTAGGCTCCATGGTGCAAACACAGAATGTTATGACAAACTGAGAACAGTTATTATATTGCACTGCAATGTGCCAGCATAGGTATTAGGTAAAGTCACTTGTACAAATAGGAGCACGAAAATAAATAAATGAACAGTTCGTGAATAACAATAAGAAAAACGAGGTGCCTTAACACTATGGAAAAAACTTCATGAGAAGATGTCCAAATAATAATAGTATGCAGAGGTTCGGCACTCAAACTAAGAAAACAAAATAGCGGGGTGCCATCCAAAACAAGTAGTAAATAGTCCACTGCTCTTCCGATGAAGGGTGTGCAAGACCCCCCAGGGATAGAACAAAACACAGGAGGCACTCCCTGAGGTAATAGAAAAAACTTGTAATATACTTAAAGCATGTGAATTTCAGTACAGATGTGTCGTCAACGTTTCAAGGTCCGCAGACCTTTTCGTCAGGACTGTACAACAGGAATCAAACAAATTGTGACAAGTGCTTACCTTATATACAGAGAGTATGTGTATGTGCTGGAAGGTGCTGAAGGAGAAGAACGGCAGCAGCGGGCGTCCCTGCCGCGAGGTCCAGGCTGGCTTCCGGCGGAAGCAGGGGATTCCACGAGTGGTTGCCTAGCAACGCCGAAGCACACCCAGTGACGTCATCGGGGGACCCGGCTGCCGCGATGAACAGTGAAAAGAAAAAGCCCAGAGTGTTCCGTCAACTAAGACAGCCGCGTAATCCGGCTGTGGATATAAGAAGAGTGTTAGTGACTAGCGATATGAAGTGAAATATAAATGGTGTTAAAAATTATGTGGTCATTTTATTTGGTCATTTTCATCCCTTTTGTGCATTTTTGACACATTTGATACACATCATTTTTCGTATATATCTTTCATACATTTCTTTCCTTGTCACTGACATTCCATACTGAGCCTTCACTTTGCTTTATAGTAGTTTTCCATAACCATGCATTATGCACTGCTTTTTAAACCCACAACATAATTTTTAACACCATTTATATTTCACTTCATATAGCTAGTCACTAACACTCTTCTTATATCCACAGCCGGATTACGCGGCTGTCTTAGTTGACGGAACACTCTGGGCTTTTTCTTTTCACTGTTCATCGCGGCAGCCAGGTCCCCCGATGACGTCACTGGGTGTGCTTCGGCGTTGCTAGGCAACCACTCGTGGAATCCCCTGCTTCCGCCGGAAGCCAGCCTGGACCTCGCGGCAGGGACGCCCACTGCTGCTGTTCTCCTCCTTCAGCACCTTCCAGCACATACACATACACTCTGTATATAAGGTAAGCACTTGTCACAATTTGTTTGATTCCTGTTGTACAGTCCTGACGAAAAGGTCTGCAGACCTTGAAACGTTGACGACACATCTGTACTGAAATTCACATGCTTTAAGTATATTACAAGTTTTTTCTATTACCTCAGGGAGTGCCTCCTGTGTTTTGTTCTATCCCTGGGGGGTCTTGCACACCCTTCATCGGAAGAGCAGTGGACTATTTACTACTTGTTTTGGATGGCACCCCGCTATTTTGTTTTCTTAGTTTGAGTGCCGAACCTCTGCATACTATATATATATATATATATATATATATATATGTTAATTCCATCATAGATGGAATCTCATGCATAAACACCGCACATTACGCACAATTGAGCTGCTAACATGACGCCCAGTAGTGAATGCACAATATCATGCATGCAAATGCTGTTTATTAGCATAATGCGATTGCATCTTTCACCATTTCACATACACACATTATGCTTAAGATCCTGTATGAAAACACTGGTTGTTATCTAAATGCGCACGCATCCGCACCAAGTTAACTAGCGTCTTCATATCAAACCCCGTACACTCACACATTACATATTCACTTACAAGGTTCCATTAGCCTTAAGGTATAAGATTTAAGTTGGTTCAGTTAATATAAACGCTGTGAAATAAGGATATTTGATAATTAAGGTTTTATACATGCTAAACAAGCCGTGTTTGGTTTTGTACTGATGCGTACTCTTTCCACAGTATTCCGGTGTAATCGGTGGGGAGATCGCATCATGCATTCTCGAGTTATGGACCGCAGAGACTTCAAGCAACAAAATGTATTAACTGTTAGGATGTTACAGTGGGTTGGAAGGGAGAGACCCCCAGTTGTTAGAGGCTGGTTGAGTCTATTTGAACCAGCCTGTTAAATGCTCCGTAACAGATGGATCCTTCGTGGGAACCAATAGCATCAGCAACAAATGTCTCTATTGTTTTGTCTATTCCTGGGGGGTATAAATATGTGTGCTCAAACACTGGGTGAGTGGTGTACAAGGGACCCTGTCAATTATTGATATGCCACTGCACACCCCATTATTCATGCTTTTTTAATGAGAACACCCATGAAGCAGTAAAACCAAAATAAAACATTCAAAAACAAAGAAACTAAATAAAAGAGAAAATAAGTTACACCACTGCTCCTCCATGCTTTTATGGGCCTGATTCAGAAGTGTACACAGTGCAGATGTTTGCGCAGTTGAGCGATGGTTTGCTACTGTGCATGCGTGAATAGGCTAGAAATCCCTCACAGCGCACGTGCGAACCAATGTGTGCGATAGCCTACTCATTTGTGTATCCATGGAAGTTTCAGCATGGAGACTGGGTGGTGACCTAAAGTCACTGCAAAAAGGAGGTAGAATGGGGATATGTTGAGAGTGTCATGTACATGTTTTGGTATGCAGCTGCGTTCTCTTTCCTAGCACTGCAGCCACAGTGGCCATATTTAAAAAAAGTTACAGGATAGACTGAGCACCAAGCAGAGGCTGCTTGGGGAGTAGATGTTGCGACCGATGCCGAATTCATGGTGGAGGGATTGGATCCACCAGCGCAATCGAGCATTGCTCACATATACAAAGTTGGCTTTGCAGGGTTAGCTCAGTCAGTCGCACGGAGGAACACAAGAAGAATGTTCAAGCTAACATTTACATATTTTCGCGCTTGCAAATCCAAAATAAATTAAATCCGAATGAACTGTGTGCATCTCTGAATAAGGCCCTATATAACTCCTTGTCCCAGGCAGTAGGACCCAAGCTGAATTCATGTATAAACAATCTAATGTATTTAAATAAAATAAATCAACAAAATGCTCACCCTTATTCAGAGTTTTACTGACTTTAGGTGATTATGACATGTAAGGTGAACATAGTATAAAATAAAGCCCCTGGTAAGTGTCTATCTGTGTGTTTGGGCTAATCTCGGGAACTGGACGGATTTTGATACAGTCTTCACTATTTTGTAGAACATTTGTCAAGGAAGGTTTAGGTGTATGTAACATTAATGTATGACAAAAGGGAACCAAGCAGTGATGAGTTTAGTGAAGCATGTCAATGAAAAAAACGGATGTCTGAGCGCTTTCTTGGCTTACGCTGCCTAAACTGTTAAATAATGTATACATCACAATGATGGATTTTATTGTATACCATGTAGAGATTGATACGTATTATCTGGTTTCCCCATAAAAAAATTTCAGTTGATCCCTTTTTTTTAATGTTCCTATTTAATTTATGTGAAAATCAATTCTTTATTTTCAAATGTGTCCAATTCCTGGTAAAAGTCTGCTTTGGCATTAGGATAAATAAAGCACAGGGACAGACACTTAACATGGCTGGAGTTGACCTAATTGGAGAATGTTTTTCTCATGGACAACTTTATGTGGCCCTTTTGCATGTCAGACCAAAACTAAATCTTTTCATGTTGACATCAAGAAGAAAAACAACTAATGTCGTCTACAAGGAAATCTTATAAGACCTCAGTTAAAAAAAACTATCGCCGTAAATTCAAGTTCGCTAGTTTAATAAAGAGAGATTTGTGTTTATATTTTTTATGGTCTATTCTATTTTATGATGGACATAAACTAGACAGAGATTTCCTACCGAATCGGCAGATAAAAGATTGCTCTTAATGATTATCAGGTGGGGCAAAGTCAAGAAGAAGAAAGACACAGTAGTCAGTGTTTAACCTCTCTAGTTACCAACTCAATGAGACAGAACTAGGGCTTCTTTCTAAAGGCTTATCTTTTGTGCCTACTGTGCCATTTTATAATTTCAGATAGTTCTCTAGTTACCAACTCAATGAGACAGAACTAGGGCTTCTTTCTAAAGGCTTATCTTTTGTGCCTACTGTGCCATTTTATAATTTCAGATGGTCTATTGATAAGTATAAAATTACTTGCAAATTGAGATTAAATTAAAAATGTCAGGATCTAGCTGAAACTAGTTCTGTTGTATTTAAGAAAAAGAGTAACTATGAGTCCCAGTATTAAAACCTTTTCCCATTGAGTGGATCAAACATCATATGAATCATCAAAAAGGGAACAAAGATGAGATATAATTTGAACTATCTTGAAAAGGCAGCATTCATTGGCCTTAGGTGAATGATTAGACCCACTGATAAAGAGTGTGCTGTGGTCCTACAGGACAACGTAGACTATGACAAAGAGGCTAAGAAACAACTTGCTGGCTCGACTATGTACCACAGATTGAAGGGTGACCCTACAGTGTTTCAATAACTGAGTGGATACATTGTTAGAAACAGCCCTAACTAAAGGATGGACAGATGAACATACATTTGAATATTTGAAGACTGACTTTCCAGTTTGCCCTATTTCGTATTTACTGCCTAAAATACACAAGACCCTAGATTACCTGCCAGGCAGGCCTATTATCTCAGCCTAAGTCATTGTTTTAGTCAGTGTCACAATATCTTGATTGTATTCGTCCACCTTGTGTTAAAAAGACTGACCGTTATTTAAGAGATACCAATGATTTTATAGGGGGCATTGTGAGTTTACCTAAATTTGAGGATTCTATTTTAGTTACAATGGATGTATCATCCCTATATAATGTCATCCCCTATTCTGGATGTATTGAGATGGTCAGGCGGGCCCTGATAGAGACACATGTAAACCAACCACTGATTGAATTTTTGATTGGGTTACTGTAATTGGTAATGACATGCAACTATTTAAAGTATGGTGAATAATATTTCTCCAAATCACGGGAACCACAATGGGCTACAGCGCCATCCTATGCCAACTTGTAGAAGGATGCTTATGAGAAAACCTACAGTATCCCGCAAATTGGAGAGGATATTGCGAATTATCATAATTTCATAGACAACGTAATTTTATTCTAAACAGAACAGAACTACATGGTGACCTTCACAAAGACCAGGATGTTTTCATTGTGCCAATTACACCACTTTTAGAAATATGTTTACTGGAGACTACTTTCATCACCCACACACAGGACGGAGGCTCAGAATTAAATATTGTATGACTTGCACTACCGACCATGTCGTTTACATTTTAAGCTGCCCATGCTCACATTTTTTGTGGGTAAGACAGTTTGACCATTTTGGGACAGAATGGCCAATCATAGGTCATCAAAATAGTCGGCCATCATACAGGGGTTACAGATAAAGCTGTTGCTAAGCATTTTTATGAGGTACAACACTCATAAGCTGCCCACATTGAAGAGGGGAGGAAATCGTGAAAAAATGCTGCTACGGAGGGAGGCCATGTGGATACATAAATTAGAGGGCTGGAATTTTCCTGAAAGACGGTTGAGATAATCTATAAGGGGGTTTGTACTTCTATATGGGATTTAAACATATAACTCCCTTGGCCACCATATGGATAATATATGCTGGAAGATTTTTGGATGTTTGGAGTAATTCTGATCAGATTGGAAGGATGCTTTAAAACTGGATGTATAATTTAATTGTATGAATTTTCCTTTTAATTTTTCAGTTTTTAATTTTTTTCACTTCTCTCATTTTTTTTCATTTGTTGATCAATGTTGCTTCAGTAATCTATGACCATATTTTGAGTTTTGCTTTGTCATTATTTTTCCTTTTGATTTGGAATATGAATTGACTTTTTGTTACTTGATGTCCTTACGAATATTGTTTATATAATATGTGATTGCGCTATATATTGATTGCCTTTTTTATAAGTGTTCTGCCATATAACTTTTAGAAGCCTATGTGAGCACTTAACCACGCTGACATGTATTACAATAAGCTGGTTACTAGGAGATGGATACAGGTGCTTCCTATTTGCATTCCACTGCAGGGTGCATGTAGTGGCAATTGTCCCTTTTTTTTTTTTTTTTTGAGTCCGGTAGCCTGGTGCATATGCGCTGCCGTTCAGATGTCCGAAACGGCAACTGTGTGCTTTGGACGATTGCTATGATTATACAGTTTAAGAGGTAATGCTATAGTTTTTTCCTGCACCTACTTAATTGATAATATATATCTACTGATTTCTATGGTCAGCGCTGTTTTTGTGTCCTTGATCTTATGTAGGGAATTGTGTGTCACAATATGCACTAGTTAACCCTGACAAGGTGTTTTTTTTAATTAAAGGTGTTTTTTTGTGATTGGGGAGTGTGTTTAGGTATTTATATGGGATAGGGTGCTTGGTTGAATTTATCTGGACAAATGTCCCAGGCCTAGCCCGAAACATCAATTCTCTGTATGACGGCTTTTCACTAGAATAAATATTTGCAACATTTCTGCAAGACTGGCAAGTGCATCCCCTTATTGGACTTTTTGGATTATGGCTAATTTGCCTAATATTTGGGTTGCTACCCCAGCAATAAATATATATACAGCAGATAAAATTAGTATTTAACACATTTTTGGGGGCTATTGTAAGGAAATTTTCCCCAAATGTCAGCAACAACTCATGCAATCCACACATGCAATTAAATCAAACCATAGATGTCCATAAATTAAGTTATGTGTAATAATGTGAAATGAAACAGGGTAAAAGTATTGAACACATGAAGAAAGGAGGTGCAAAAAGGCATGGAAAGCCAAGACACCAGCTGAAATCTATCAGTAATTAGAAAGCAATCCTGACCCTTCTCAGTGCAAATTAACATAAGCTGTTTCAGTCCCGACTGACGGTCTATAAAAAGGTGTCTCATTAGTAAGGTGTCACACACGAAACATCTCATGATGGGTAAAAGCAAAGAGCTCTCTCAAGACCTTTGCAACCTTATTGTTGCAAAATATACTGATGGCTTTGGCTACAGAAGGATTTCTTAACTTCTGAATGTTCCAGCCAGCACTGATGAGGCCATAATCAGAAAGTGGAAAGAACATCATTTCACCATAAACTGGCCACGACCAGGTGCTCCTTGCAAGATTTCTGACAGAGGAGTAGGTCCGAGCTATATGGAGGGTGTTTCAGTGCAATGCTCCATTCATTTTAGTCAGTGCTGCCATTGCAGCAACATGTGCTCAGACATTGTCTTGAATAAAAAGCACTTTCTTCAGGAAATGTGGCCTTTTCTTTCTCATGGCTCCACGTAAATGGGCTAGTAGTTACCATTAATTGTCTGTCCACGGGGAACCCAGTGCTGTAGGATCATACCGTGTGCATCAAAGAATAGCAAAAGTATGACTTTACACGCCGAAGGAATCGCGCAGAAGTTTTGGGGTGAAGGCGAATTTGCATGTTTCCATACACTGGACTGTTTAAAATCAGGATCATAATGACGAATCCACGATTCATCACACGTCACAATCGATGTCAGGAAATCAGATATCCTCTCTGACATTCAAACGGTGTTCTTGCATGATTCAACCAGTCATCACATCTGCTTTTCTGTGAGATTTGTTCCCTCCAGAACAACAGTATGGGTGCAGCCATGTTGGACTCATGTCACCTGACTCTCCTCCACCACCCAGAGTGCTGCTCCCAGACCAACTGATCGCAACATCCAATCCCCTCCCCTATAAATTCCATTTTCTGACTGTCCTCTATGCCAGTATAATGTTGCTTCTTGCTGAAGTTAAAGCTCAGTACTGAGCTCCCAGGTACTCTGTATCTGAATGGTCCCCGTCCATTATATCAAGTTCCCAGATCTGGTAAACAAGTCTCCTATATCATCTTGCACACAAGTCTGGGTTTACCACTGAGACTTGTTCTTACAGCATCCATCGGTTCCAGCCAATACGTTCAACCATTGGTCTCATCTGATGCTTCCAACATTGGACTCTTATCAGTTAAGTTCCTCAATTCATCAACATTGGTCCCAACCAATCAAGTTAATCAATTCATTAACATTAAATTAAATTCCATCAAGTTCTTCAAATCAACATCGGTCTTAAACTGGTACAGCTCTCAATCCAGCATCATCAGTCCCAATCCGATGCTGCTCATTCAGTTAGTATTATATATTCAGTTTCAATCCAATGTGATGTTAAATAAAGATTTTCTATTCCTGTTCTCACCTTCAGGCCCATCATCCACTGCCGTATCTCTACCGCCTCACATCAATACATAACCTAAATTCATCCACGCCTCCCAAATCTCCTCTTCAGTCTCCCACGCCTTTTCCAACCTAAAACCAACCCTCAGGCATGACATAAAACCCCAAAACATTGGCTAACTGGCATGAATTTCTATTAATAAAAACACACTTTTTGGCTGAAGTGTGGTGAGTGCAGTCTTCTTCCTACCTTTGGATTACTAATAGATATGCTTGGACTACCTTTGGATAGCCCTTTGAAGAGCACCCCAGCTAATGCAAAGTACTTGTGTAATGCTTCTTCAGGGTGAAGGCTGGCATGTCTACTCACTGTTTGCTGTGCTGGATTCTGAAGTGACTGCTCAGGTAACTCCTGTTCAAGCTTTGGTGAGGACTAATATCAGGTCCATTGAGTTATGAAAGTAATTTGGAACATTTCTTGAATGTTTTCTTCAGAAATGTATATGTCAGAGAGGTAGTGATGTGTATGTCGGTCAGTGAGGTAGTGATGTGCTACATTTCTGTGAGCAGTGTCTCTGATGTTACACTTGTGGAATGATACAGCTGTGGCTTTGTGATGAGGTTCAGACTACAGTAGGAAGTAGACCAGGCGTAAGGTATGCAGTCGTTGGGAAATAATGCACGGTCATGTGATCTAGTGTGTCCAATCATGTTAGTGTTATCTCTATCATTATACCACAACATTTTATAAATATATATATATTATTGTCACAGACGACAACTTTTTGATGGAAAAATGGTGCGTGTATACCTTTTTTAGTTTTATAGTTTAAAGAAAAACAAAAACACATGTGATTTTATAAGCCCTGAAAACTAATAAATAACATTTAAAAAAATAATTCATGCATTAAAGGGTTAATTTCACCAGTAACCAGCTGAATGTGGGTTAAAATGATATCACATTTTATAATATACAGGTGTATAAGTATTTACAGTATCAATACATTGTAGAAAATAAAACAATAAAACCATGTTGTGTTAAAAATTATGTAATAAACTTTTATTGATGTATTTTCACAACAAAAATATTTTTTTAATATATTTTTCTCTCTTAAGAGTATTAGAAGACATACAGAACAAATTACATATATATAAAAAAATAAACTCACGTCAACTGAATCCACTGTGACAGTATGTTATGAAAAATTAAAGGATAATACAGGTCCTAAAGCTTTTCCAGACAGGCATAATAAAGATGTGATTCCAAGAACATATTTCTCTAATCTTCAAATTGCAGGACAAAAAGGGTGAGACATGTCTACCTGGCAATTACAAATCTAGAAATACAGAATTGTTTACTAAATGTATGACAGTAAAATGTTTATATATAGACAGCTGAACCCTGATGAATACAGTAAATGGTGGGTGGTTTCCAGCAGAGGGACCCATACCACAGTACTATAAATGATCATGTAAGTTATTTAATGGAATTCATAACCAAGTAAATTACTGTAAATGGCAAGATAAGTTATTAATTGGAATAGAATTTTAACATGGAATATGTACATTCTCTGAGTCTCAACATTCTTTAGAATATTTTCATTTATGATTCTTTTTATTGTGTGTGTTATTTCAAATTAATATTAAAACAATAGTGCTAAATAATGTTCTACAGTCAAATCTTGTAAGTGATGTTTAATGCGCCCGTCAAGTAGCTTGGAAATAATCTAACATCAACAGCAAAACCCAGTGCTCACTCTTCAATGTTCAGTTACTAACACAATATTCTTGCTAAAACAAGCTCTAAAACAGTGTTTTCCTAACAGTGATATTGTGCAATAAAAAATGCATCGGCCATTATTTATCTAGTCATTGTTGAAGGCTGTCCTGTAAGCTTCAGATGAATTGTCATCATTTGGAGCCAATGTGCAGAAAGCTAGCAAACTTCCAAAAGTATACTAATGTCACAGAACCCTTCTCAGGAACTTGGTGAGCAATGCTTTTGCTAGAATGTGAGAAATTCTCATTAACACATATGAATACATTCATTATACATAGAAATAAAATGTCTAAATTCAAGCAACCTGTGAAGAACCTACATCCCTTAAAATATTATATATATATATATATATATATATATATATATATATATTGTGCAGTTGTTTGTAGGTGAAAGATTCTCTCTAACTTTGATATTTAATGAAAATATTATTTTAAGTTTTGTCACTGCACAATGTTTTACTACAAATTGCTGTAAGAATCTGAAACATTTCACTGTATTGTAGCAAATTTTTAAAATTGAATGGCAAGAATCATAAAATAGAACCATGTCAAAGCTGTGAAATCATAAAAAGAAGTGTATTTAATCATAAAATGGAAACATGCCAAACATGAGAAATCATAAAATGAAAGCATGCCAAACATGAGAAATAAAATATGGAAAGTGCCAAACATGAGAAATCATAAAATTAAAGCATGCCAAAACTGGCAAATCATACAGTGCATCCGGAAAGTATTCACAGCACGTCACTTTTTCCACATTTTGTTATGTTACAGCCTTATTTCAAAATGGAATAAATTAATTTTTGTCCTCAAAAATCTACACACAATACCCCATAATGACAACATGTGAAAAGTTTTTTTTTGAGATTTTTGCAAATTTAATATAAAAAAAAAAAACACTAAGAAATCACATGTACATAAGTATTCACGGCCTTTGCCATGAAGCTCAAAATTGAGCTCAGGTGCATCCTGTTTCCACTTATCATCCTTGAGATGTTCCTACAGCTTAATTGGAGTCCACCTGTGGTAAAATTCAGTTGGTAAGACATGATTTTGAAAGGCATACACCTGTCTATATAAGGTCCCACACTTGACAGTGCATGTCAGAGCACAAACCAAGCATGAAATCCAAGGAATTGTCTGTAGACCTCCAAGACAGGATTGTCTTGAGGCACAAATCTGGGAAGGGTACAGAAAAATATCTGCTGCTTTGAAGGTTCCAATGAGCACAGTGGCCTCCATCATCTATAAATGGAAAAAGTTCAGAACCACCAGGACTCTTCCTAGAGTTGGCCGTCCGTCTAAACTGAGCGATTGGGGGAGAAGGGTCCTAGTCAGGGAGGTGACCAAGAACCTGATGGTCACTCTGTCAGAGATACAGCATTCCTCTGTGGAAAGACAAGAACCTTACAGAAAAACAAGCATCCCTGCAGCAATCTATCAATCAGGCCTGTATGGTAGAGTGGCCGTACGGAAGCCAATCCTTAGTAAAAAGTACATGGCAGCCCGTCTGGAGTTTGCCAAAATGCACCTGAAGGACTCTCAGACCATGACAGACAAAGATTGAACTCTGGCGTGAATGACAGGTGTTCTGTTTGGAGGAAACCAGGCACCTCTCATCACCAGGCCAATACCATCCCTACAGTGAAGCATGGTGGTGGCAGAATCATGCTGTGGGGATGATTTTCAGTGGCAGGAACTGGGAGAGTCGTCAGGATAGAGGGAAAGATGAATGCAGCAATGTACACAGAAATCCTGGATGAAAACCTGCTCCAGAGTGCTTTTGACCTCATACTGGGGCGACGGTTCATCTTTCAGCAGGACAACGATCCTAAGCACACAGCCAAGATGTCAAAGGAGTGGCTTCAGGACAACTCTGTGAATGTCCTTGAGTGGCCCAGCCAGACCCCAGACTTGAATCCGATTGAACATCTCTGGAGAGATCTGAAAATGGCAGTGCATCAACGCTTCCTATCCAACCTGATGGAGCTTGAGAGGTGCTGTAAAGAGGAATGGGCGACACTGCCCAAATATAGGTGTGCCAAGCTTGTGGCATCATATTCAAAAAGACTTGAGGCTGTAATTGCTGTCAAAAGTGCATCAACAAAGTATTGAGCAATGGCTGTGAATACTTATGTACATGTGATTTCCTAAGTTTTTTTTTTTTATTATTATTAAATTTGCAAAAATCTCAAAAAAACTTTTTACACGTTGTCATTATGGGGTATTGTGTGTAGAATTTTGAGGAGAAAAATTAATTTATTCCACTTTGGAATAAGGCTGTAACATAACAAAATGTGGAAAAAGTGACGCGCTGTGAATACTTTCCGTTCCAGATGCGCTGTATAATGGAAATATGATAGTGCTGGGAAATCATAACATAAAAATGTGGCAGTCCTGGGTAGTTATAAAATGAAAATGAGACAGTGCTGGGAAATCAAAGTGGAAGTGTGACAGTGCTAGAAAATTGAAAAACTGGAAGCATGCTAATGTTGATGAAACTTATAACACAATTTGTTAAAAACATTGTGTGTTTTGGTGTTATTAAATGCAGGTCTCAGAAAAAAATAAAAGCAAATGCTAATTTTCAGATGCAGACATACAGTATGATTTCTAAAGTGAGAGGACAGTTTAAGTTTTGTTTGTTTTCCATAATGTCTATGTTCACACCATCGGGGTTTAAGTGCAGTGGCTGCAAGGGGTGGAGCCTAAATAAGGGGCGTAGCTAAAGCCCAGAACAGCTAGCTCACAACCTGGCTTTCAGGGGCTGCATCAGCTGCAGACCTTATGAGCCAAAGTGGGCTGCAGTGACAGCAGGGGAGTGGCTTCCCATGGGAAGCACACTCTCTGCTTTTGCAGACTGGACTGGCAGTCCCAAGGGGGAGAAAACATTCTCCCCTGGGACTGCCTGTCTGGCTGTGAACAGCATGGAGTGCTACCAATAAGAAGTCACTACCACTGCTAGCCTAGGCAACCCCTTCAGGTTCGCACTCAAATTTCCAAATGAAAAACTAAATTTATTATATAATTATATTAATGTCTTTATGTACATTTTTATATCTGTTTACATATTGTTACTTATATATCATTAAACATATTCATTGCCTTCTTTGGCATTGAAATTTCAGAACACTTAATCCACATTGAAGTTTATATCTAGAAGATAATTAAAATGGTAAAAAAAAAGTCTACATTGTAATGAAATATTAAATAGTGGAAATTTTAATTAGTCAATAAAGCTACTGATAGCAAACATTATTAGCCTCAGATGCATGCTAGAAACCTCATAGCACCTGAAGAAAACATAATTACTATCAATAACCATGAAGCTGATTAAGGATTTTATTGCCATTGTAAAACTTCTAAGAACTTCTCCTCAACGTAAAATGTCTCTTGGTGATCTGAGCTTGCCAAACAATAGATGTGACTATGATATTTGTTTATACTTGCCCTTGAGGATAAGCAACCTACTTAACTGCTATAGTAAAGTTCAAGCTACTGTAGATGCTTCAAGTAAATGTCATAATAAGACAGAGTTACATAAAACCATGATGCCCCCAAGACTGAAAGGTGTTCTGAACCTGTCAGCATTCCCAGAGAGACAATCCATATTTACTTCAATCACAAAAGTATGATTAGCGGTCATCTATTTGGTGGGCTAAGTAAACTAAATGTTGGATGAATGTCAAGTTTATTCACAGATTCAACAGCCATTAACAATAAAGGAAAAAAATGTGGTACAAGATATATAGTCTGTGTTTCAATAGGTCATTGAATCCGAAAGTGATCATCTTTATTTGTAAAAACACCAAACAAAGGCCCTCATTCAGACCCACTCGCGAGCGGCTGTCCGCTCGCAAGTGGGTCGATGGTCTGCACTGCACATGCACACGACGGAGGGAGCTCCGTCGTGCGCATGCGCGAGACGCGACAAGCGAAGGACTTTCCTTCGCTCGTAGTGTCTCATCAAAGGGGGCGTGCTGTCGATGTTGACTGACAGCACGCCCCCTTTGGTGGGCGGGCCGGGGGCGTGCCTGCCAGACGGAGGCGTTCCCAAGGGAATGCCTACCGTCTGAAGCCGGCCCCACTGACATCACTAGTGATGTCAGTGGGAGTGATTTTGGCTCTGATAGAGCCAAAATCACTCCTGGCCTTGCAGTTGAAAAACTCAACCGCAGGCTGTTGCTCACAGTGGCGATGGTCGCGATGGTCAAGACCATCGCGACCGTCATCCTGCACGCTCGTATATGCTGTGGGTGGTGACCCACAGCTGTACGAGCGTCCAGGAGGATGCTCCATATTAATGGAGGTGGGCCCTGATTCAGAGCGAGCGCTCTGGTCAGAGCGTCCGGCTCTGAATCAGGGCCAAACTTCATTATCTGTGCAGTTTTCCTTAGACAAGAACATAAATGACCTACAAATGTTTTTTCAAACACTTTCCCTTAGAATGCATACTGTATATAACATGCTATTTATGAGTACTGTCACCACCAAGTGCAAACTGTGTGCAGCATTAAAGTGATTTAGAATAGGGAGTGTTGATTTCTATGAGGAACAGGAACAAGTCTACAACTCAGCTAACATTTATAGAGAACCAAGGAAAGAACCATGACTGGCAAGATCTAGGGTTCACATTCAGTGGGTGATTTCTCCATAACAGGTTCATACATAGGGAGGTTTATAGTTGTTTGGCGGTATGTTCCAATACACACTGCTCTATACAGGAAGGGAGAGCTTATTGCAACAAGCAGTAGTGAATGCAGCATTGTCCGTGTATTTGATGTAGATCAGAAGGGACTGGAGAATGGCCTAGCACGGGATCCAGTCAGGATGCCGGATGTCAGTATACTGACGCCCTTCAGAATGCCGACATCAGCATCCCAAAGGAATCAAGATACAGACATCAGTATCCCAACCGCCGGCATCCCGAAGGCAAGTATGCAAGTTACGGTTAGCACTAGGCCGGGGATGGGGGGTTAGATTTAGGGACCTGCCAGGGTGTGTTAGGGTAAGGCTGTGGGGAGGGGGGGTTAGTAATAGGCACTACCCCCCGGTGGTGCCTAACCCTAGGGTTAGGCACCACCCAAGGAGGATTAGGTTTAGGGTGCAGTAAGGGTGGGTTAGGTTTAGGCACCACCGGGGGGAGGTAAGGGTTAGGCACCACCGGGAGGAAGTTAGGGGGGAGAGGGGGAGGGTTAGGCTACTTACCAGCCTGTCGGGATTTGCAACATCGGGATGCCGCTGTTGGTCTTCTGGCCGCCAGCATCCCGTCCAATGGTAAATCATACCGATTCCGCTAGCACTAGCTTAAATGATAACGATGACTCTCGCACAATAGTTATCTCTAATCTGGTGATCTGGAAATCCCCTCTAGAAATCTTGAGTTTGACAGTATATATTAAGCAATGCACATCGACCATGTGGTTGAACAAAACATGGGCCTAAAAAAGCTACAGTAGAAGAAAGTTTGGAGAATCACCAATATAACTGGTTATTCCTGGTGCTGAAGATTTAAATTGTGATAATTGAAAATCCCAAAACCTGCTACATGTGAACAGGGCACTTGCTAGATGTGCAAATGTACAAAAATGAAAATAGAATCACTGCACTAGTAAGAAACCAACATCAATGTATATGTTTATTGAAGTGTGCAAGGAGGCTTCTAATTAGAATAACAGTTATTTTTAAGAACAAAAATATCTTGAGACTAAAGGAATTTCATATGCCTGGCAGAGTTTAAACTTCTAGGCTAGGGTCAGGATATATTTAGTGGCAGAATTTTAAATTGTTAAAAGTTGGCTCCTTTATAGGGGATGTTTTGAGGGAGGGAGTTATTGTTGTAGGTTGTTTATAATAATGTTTTCCAACTGGGAGGTCTCTTGTCTCTTTGGAAGTTGTCCAGAGAAAGTACAGTTTTTGCTGTATATTGATTCTCTTGCTCTTTTTGTTCTTCTCTTACTTCTTTTCTTTGTTTCTTCCTGTATTCTTGTTTCTGTCTTGGTTTTCTCCTTTGGATTCTGTTTTTTTCCTTTTCCTTTTTTTCAAGGCCATCTGGGAATCAGTGCTGGGTCAGGGTCCCTGGGCTGGGCCTCACCTGTGGGTGTTTGGCATTTCCCAGCTGGGACCCTCCACTGGAGGTGGCACTAGCTCTGACAATATTTCTGAACCAGCCACAGCACTGATTGCTAGCAGTAGATCACTCTACAGGGGGAAGGGGTGCAGGCATATAGTGGGGCTTGCTTCCTGGCCTGCATCATCTACAGCTGTGGAATGGGAGTATGTGAATCAGTTTCCTCCCTTCAGATTTTGCTTGGGGGAATAGGGAGCACAGGGCTGCAGGAGCTCTAAGTGTGAAAGTCCACCCATCTCAATTCTCAACTTCTAGTTGGGCATGGTAGTGTCTCCCTCCACTGGGGCTACATCTGCAGTTGCAGTGCAGGATGCAGGCACCCATTTTAAACCATTCCCCCATGCTCCTGCCCAAGCGTTGTTGGTCTTGATGACAGTATTGACACTGTTGGTGTCACTGGTCATCATGTCTCTGGCACCTGCTGTTGGGGGCTTGGAGGAGAGGTCTGGTGCCACTTGCTGTACAAGGAATGGGTCAGCAGTTTACCCCGTAATTTATGTAAGCCTTTGTGCTGGCTCTGCATGATCTGTTGCCTTCTACTGTGAGGGTGTCTATCACTGTGTTAGCATGGTACTTGCTTTGATGGCAGCGACCCTGTGCAAGAAAAGCCAGGAAGCCATAAATGCTCTGTCTCCCCTACCTTGTCTTGTAGGTGCTTCTGAAGAATGTGGAGATGGTTTGCCATTCCAAGGATCGCCTGCATGCAGTCTTATTGGGAAGAGTTAGCCAATCATTCATGCGAGTCCAGTACTAATCAAGACTGGGGTTTGAGCATGAAGGCGTGTCTGGATCCTCCCTGGGTAGCGTCATCCAGGTGTGGTCCCATAGCCGCATACTCTGCTCAAGGGTCATTTCAAGAGAGGAAGGGAGCCCTTGTGCAGTCTTCGTCTGGGGCCCCCTCCTCTCTCAATCTCCGACGGCCAGCTTGTGAATTGTGCTTAAACACATCACCGTCAGATACTGAATGCCAAAGGACTGCCTGAGAATCAGTTGATCCATCTATTGGTAAAGTTTTTGCTGCTTAATATACCTTATCTGGGACAAGAGAAGAGAGTCAAAATACCAATATAGATTATTACAGGATTGAATTTAATTTGATAGACCATCTTTTTTGTGTTTTATCTATATGTGCATATATTACAGTACATGCCTTTATGAGCACTTTATGAGATACGTACCTGCACAGGTGTGCAGATTTTAGCATATTAAATAAATATTTGTTTACTTTAAACCTCCCATCATCTATTTTTATGCTTAGCGCTGGTTTTATATAGGTTTTCTATTGTTAGATATTCTGTATGTTATTAAAAATAACTGCAAATTTAAATAAAAGCATTCATGCATTCCATGACCAAAAGTAGCCATTGACATATTTCTCTAACCAGCAGACTGATTCTATTTTTACTTTTATAAATAAGAAGCCAGGCTAGTCCAGCTAGTATGTACATTGTATACCCTTGTACAGTAAGATAACATAACACTTATTGCTGTAGAATAAGAAATACACATTCTTTAGGAAAGAGATAAGAAAACAAGGAATATTTCATATACTGTAAACCAATAACCAGAATGTGAAACATAAATTTTACATCACATATCATGGGTGTGTAATATTATGTACATACACATACAGACAGGAGTAAATATAAACACTACATGGAAAAGCTACATTATGCATACAATCTAAACAACATTGTAGTTGCCCTGCAATCAAGAACATCACATGTTTAAGAAATTCATCAGTCCAGTTGAATCTTTTGATTTGCTAACACTATGTATTCACTGTACTGTTAAATAGGGATGGCTAATAGTGGGCAGTCCATAGATAGTCCCCATCGATGGCTCCACTGGTCATCACCATCAATGGCAAAAAAACATCTATGGTGAACGATCGATGGTTTGCAACCCTAGATGGTCACCGCTACATGGTGGCCCATGGGCCAATCGGAATTTGGAGTGGGTCTAAGCTCCATGCCCGGGCAACCACTGGATCCTAGTCTGCTGATGGCAGAGAACTATTGGATCTCTGCGATTAATGTCAAAACCATCAGCCATCAATAGTTAACAACTGATGAATGTTAACGCTCGATGTTTGATGGTCATCCCTACTGCTAAACTGCCGAAACATCCAGGAACCACTTGCAATTAAACCAGAATCCAGAGGATGCAGGGTTAACAGCTCTGTTGGCCATGTCTTCCTGCTCAACACCATCAGTATCTCTTTTTTACCACTGGGAAAACAAGCTAAAGTATAAAGAGCAAGTATAAAGTATAAAGATCAAGATACAGACAAGAAAAAAAACTCCATGATCAATATTAAGAAAAAAAATTAAATATTTAAGATGTATGTTAAATGTTCCTGCATCATACACAATGGTAAAATACAGTATTTATAAACATCTGTAATTAATACCTATATAAATTGTCAGTTCTGATCACATCGGTGAGAATATCAGAACACACAGTATAAACTTAGCTGCTAATCAATCTTAAACATCCAGTGTGAGAAATTGCTTGTAATCAACTTCTAGTGAATAGTTTTTATTTTATCCTTTTTGTGTCTGTCAGTCGGAGTGAGTGTTGGGTGTTTTTTTTTTTGTGGAGACTTTTTTCCTGACTTTAAACTATGATGAACTAAAAAAATTAAAAAAATGTATTTTATTTTTACAAGTTTTATTTTATTTTCTGAAACATCGTAGAGAAAAGTCTTTATTTAATTAAGTGAACAAGAATTTGTTAAGTATATTCTTCAATTAAAGTATTAAAAATTGTATGTATTATTGACTTTTATGGTTTGTCCAGGTACACAGATGATTTTTTTTTTTTGCTGTGCTCTTAAATCACAACCAGCCCCAATATTGGGAATATATAAAGATGTGCCTTGTCTTTGTGTTATACTTGATACCTCTTATCCTAAATCAAACTGAAAGAAAGTGGTTATTTTTTTCTACTTAAAACATTGCTGAGTTCCAGTCTACTCTTTTACCCAATATGCTGTTGGCATTTAAATCCATCTCTGATAAGGTCAGTTTCTACCCTCAGTCTCTTGAGGTCCGTATGACGGTTATTCACAAGGAGGGTAAGAATGCAGCCTTATGTTCCAGTTATAGGCAGATATTATCCTGAATACAGATGTCAAAATTTTTCACCAAACTTATTGCAAATGGGCTTAAGACTCTCCTTCCCGGGTTAATACACTCGGACCAGTTTGGTTTTGTCCCGGGCCACGAGGCTCGAGACAACACCACTGGCTGTTTATGAGGGGTATACTGGAGCACATGGGGTTGGGCCCTACCTCTTTACATATAATTTTGAACTTATACACTTTGCCTATGGCCAGCATAAAGATTAATGGTTCCCTCTCAGCCTTGGTACGGATTACCAATGGCACCTGATAGAGCTGTCCATTCTCATATTTATTATGTATGAAGGCTCTAGCCCAGGTGATCCGGTTAAACTCTGAAATGTCAAGGCTTACCATGGGTAACCGTGAATATAAATTTGCTTTATTTTGATCATTTTAACTAATTGATCTGTGTCTATTGCCAAACTAATGCACAAATTTCATGAATTCGGCCTCCTCTCAAATTTCAAAATGACTCTAAATTTATTATGGTCAACATCACCCACGGTGGTGGAAGGTCTGAAGGTTTCTTTCCCCTTCTCCTGGTATCCCTAGAGTATTTAATACTTAGGGATTCTATTAAACAGAGCTATGTCATGGTTATACTCTGTTAACTAAGATAAAAGTATATACTGCGCTCATCTTAAACAATGTGTGAACAGATTGTAATTTGCATAAATCTTTACTCGTACATGTTGTTAAGCTCAAAATGAAATATAATAAACAAATAAAACATCATAGATATTCCAGTTATAGGAAATAGAGTATATAGCAGTATATGCACACAACAAATTATATATACACACAAGCAATGTGTTCTCAATAGATTGATGCAGTAACAACCAGGATTAAGGGTGCTGTGACTCATAAAATGAGCAACCAAGTGTTAATTGTCATAAAAATCATTCATCCCAATGAATGGGGATAATCTGATAGGATAAGGTCCCAATATAGTGTAACGTGAATAGATGGTTACCAGGAGGGTGTAGGGGTTAAGAACTGCGGTGTCCCGCTTGACTTAAACCAAGTCAGTAGGTGAGCGCTGTCGTTGTCCATGGTGATCTTCATGGGGCAAGGAGTACGGCACTGCAGTGACAAGGGGGGGTTCTCTTGACTCAGTGTCTACCCCCGGGCACATGTGCCAGTGGTGCGCCTGAGTTACCAGATGACCACCGGCACTGTACACCAGAGGGGACAACTCCTGTCTGGGGAGGGGATGTTACTGTTATGGCTCCAGGGAACCAGTCGCAGTGCACCCCCTCCAAGGTAGACACTTATCTCCCTGGATCCCGTCAGCTCGCCGCTCCTTCCACTTTCTGGCTGGGTGTTCTCCGCATGTGCTCTTTCAACATTATAAAGGGATAAGTCTCTTCACCGACTGGTTATGTAAATTAGCCCACTGTGATTGGTCCTTCAGTTCTTGTGTCCTCATTGATTACCAAGCTTGTCTGTCTTGTCTTGTCAACAGCCGTTTGTTAGACGCTGATATTATGTTATGTGTAATCCTCTCTTTAATGCCAATAGAGGATGATGTAAAGGTATAGAATATAATTCACTAGAATATGGGGTAAAGATAAAGTATGGACTATTGATAGTAAATGGTATAGCGACAACCCTAGTAGAAATAGATAATGTACAGTAGGTTAACGGATGCACTGAGTGGATATATCTAAGAAATCAATAAAAACAAAATAAAAACAAAACAAAATAAATACATAAGATAAAACTCCATAAATCCATTGAGAAGCCATTGCGTGTGTGTATATATAATTTGTTGTGTGCATATACTGCCATATACTCTATTTCCTACAGTTGGAATATCTATGATGTTTTGTTTTATTTTTATTTAATTTTGAGTTTAACAACAAGTATGAGTAAAGATTTATGCAATCTGTTCGCACATTTTTTAAGCTGAGTGCAGTATATACCTTTTTCTTGAATAACGTTAATAGAGTCAGCTATCCTATACAGCAGCTCGCTGATTACACTATTAACAATCTAGCTCAGTGCACAGGTGCATCTGATATTTCTGTACTACAAAAGATGACACGGTAGCAGCAGCAAGAGATTAAAGATGGGATTACTAGAACTCAGAATAGGACAAGATAGGGCAGACACTGCATTCGCAGGACTCACTACCCATACCCCACCTAGGCACAATAGTGACACTTTGTGCAATACATTTTTGCAGCTGGAAAAACTCATTACAAAAGAGACACAGTTATGGTGGGACACTCACACACTGAAATGGTACACTGATAAGATAAAGGTTTATGCATTAAGAAAATACCCACTCATTATCAAGAACATACAGACTTCATGAAAGGGTAGAATTACATTCTCACAGAATGTTCATGCAAACTCATTCAGCAATTCATTGGCAGTCATTCCAAACAACTTCAAGCTCTAGATACAGAGATCAAAGCACTAGATCACCTATTAGACCCATACAAAGAAGATAGAGAGTTCATAACCTTATCAAACCTCATGACAAATAGATTTATAAAAGGAGAAGAAATATTGATTGCTAATAAGAAAAACAAAATATTGAGGTGCAAGTTCGAGATTAAGAAACCCCCATTCAAAACACACAAACAACAGAGCTTAAAAACCAATAATATAAAAAATTGTAGTGCCCCCCAATAGGGTACCGAATTATAATATACCCATATACAAAAGCTTAAACCTTACATATCAGAAATATATGTCCAGATTACATAGTGCCAACAAGTTTAAGAGTCAACCAACATATACAGTGTCAGAACATTTAGAGTGAACTATCTACCTACAATTCAGAGTCAGAAGTATCTTTTTCAATACATGAATTAGAAGAAGACACGCAATACTAACACCTAGAGAAAGGTTCGGTAAATAGTTACAGACACACAGAAGTCCACAATTTAAAGATGGATAAACCCTACACATCCACCCATGAGGCAATTCCTCAACTATGTGCTTGTGCTTACCAACTATCAGTTTTTAAGAGGAACACCTCCAACAAATAACTGACACCCACAGAAGTGCACAATACAACTCCAAAAGGTAGGCAAAGGGAATCTAGAGGCACAAGATGGGGATGCAGGGGAGGAGAAAAAAAACAAAGAAACAACACTGACCAAACTCACTCAACCTGGGCAAGGCATCTTCAATCTGAGTGATGCCCCATTATCAGATGACCACCTTAGATTATTAGACAAATGATTAAAGTTTGCACCTGCAAAGAATATCAACAAATTCCAAACATATCTAGACCTACACGGGTTCACAAGAAAAACTTACGTTAAAGAAATACTTTGCCACAACACCACCAGCGGAGATCAATAATGAGATCACCACAAACCAAAATAAACTTACCAACCTAAGACCCCATTCTACCCCAGCCATATGAAAGGTTCGCACATAGAAACATTCACAAGAATGGTAAAAAGAGACATTGAAAAAAAATGTAAACACTCATAACAATCTGACAAACAAAGAAAGAATTGCATTACAAGAATTACAAGATAATCATTCCATTATCATAAAGCCTGCGGACAAAGGTGGGGGGATCATAGTCCTGAACAAGTCAGATTACACAGAAGAGGCAAAAAGACTTTTAGAGGATCAGACAACATACAAGAAATTGAACCATGACCCCACCGTACAATTTACAAAAGAACTAAATATCCACTTACAGAAAGGAATTCATACAGGAGTGTTCACTAGCCAGGAACATAAGTTCATAGAAACACAACATACCATAATCCTAGTTTTCTACTGCCTGCCTAAGGTACACAAGAACCCATCCAAACCACCAGGAAGACCATTATTATCAGGCATAGGATCACTTACCTCCAATTTATCAGAATACCTTGATACAAAAACCACCTTACGTCCTCAAACAAACTGCCTATCTGGGAGACACTACCCATATTCTCAATATTCTACATAGCATCCAGTGGGATGACCAACTATGGCTAGTTACTACAGACATTATGTCCCTTTCAGTCATCGATCATGAGCAAGGTATCATGAGATATCACGTAGAACAGAGCAAGTCGATCACAGAAACACAACAAGAGTTCATTCTTGAAAGTATCAGTTCCATTTTGAAACATAATTATGTTTGTTTAATGACCAATTCTACCTTCAAACTATGGGTACTGCAATGGGTATGAGATTTGCCCCAAGCTATGCCAACTTATTTATGAGTTGCTTGAAAGACCATAACATCTGGTGTGATCATGAGTTTGAGGCAAATCTCTTGCTCTGGAAGAGATACATCGATGATGCATTCTTCATTTGGCGGGGAGAGGAAAACACCTTAAAAGATTTTATATCAACCATCAACAACAATAGGAATCATCTGCATTTCACCACCAACTTCAGTAAAATGAAGGTCGAGTTTCTGGATTTGAATAGATTTATAAAAGAAGGCAAGATACATACAAACACATTCAGAAAGACAGTAGATGTAAATAGCTATATTTTATCTACAAGCTGGCACCATCCCAGCTGGCACAAAACAATCCCCAAAAGACAATTCCTAAGACTCAGAAGGAAATGTTTGAAACTAGATGACTATAGAATACAAGGACAAGAATAAGTGACACAATTTCTGGAGAGAAAATACGACAGGACATTGGTATAACAAGCTTTTGACGAGGCAGAGTGCCACATAAGAAACAATCTAGTTAGCTATAAGGAGAAAGATCATGACATAGAGAGACAAGCGATATTGTTCATAACACAATACTCCAAGCAGGCAAAATAGATACAACTCATCCTGAGAAAACAATGGCCTATATTACTTGAGGACGAATTATTATCAGATCACTTACCACTGAAACCTTAAGTGGTCTATAGAAAAGCACCAGATATCAGGCAGAAAATAGTGAATTACCACATTCCTCCTAAAAAATCAAGACAAACCACTATTGACAATACAAATTCAAATATAGGATTCCACCACTGTGGTACTTTGTTGGGTTATGTCAATACTGGATACCGGAGCACCAAGCCCACTACTTCCTTTAGATTCAGCAATATCAGGAACAGTGGTCGAAGTGGGAATTTTGAAGTGGGGGTATGGAGGAATACTGTGTGCATGCGCTTGAAGGCGCGCCACAAAAATGGGCATGCCCATGCATCAGGAGGGGTGGGACATGTCACAAAGGGGTGTGGCCACTCAAAACAGGTCATGTCAGCATTCATTTATAACTCCCTCCTTCCATCTCTCACCCTTTTCACTCCCTCCTTCCATTTCTCATCCTCTCACTCCCTCCCCTGTCTTTGTAACCTCCTGCATCTCTCAGTCCCTGCTTCCTTTTCTTCCTTTGTACATATAAGAAAAAACCACATAGGCCCCCACAGGAAATAAAAAAAACACATAGGCTTTGCATAAAAAAACACACACTGGCACCTAAAAGAAAACAAACAAACAGATAGGCCCCCACAGGAAATAAATAAAACTCATATGGGAGAATTCAATTGTTCTGGGTGGCATCTATGCTAATAGATCTCCAATGGAGCAATTCAATTGCAGCTCCTTCGGGCACCCATTACTGTGGGAGACACGTTTATTTTTGCAGCCTCCAGAGGTGGCAAGAAGAAATGTGTGAAAAGTCTGTGAATTGGATGCCGAAACAGCAGTTTGGGTGCTGAAGCCATAACTTTAGATGGGTTTAGCCGCTATGTGTGGCTAAACCCAGCGCTTCAAAAGTAATGGGCGCCCGAACAATCGAATTGCTCCGTTGGGTGCACATTACTTTAAACACCCGGAGGAACTAAATTCCCCCCATGGGTTTTGCATAAAAAAAAAAAAACACATACATTAGCACAGATAAGAAAAGAAAGACAGACATAGACACCCACAGGAAAAAAAAAACACACACATAAGAGGCGATTCAATTCAGCGCGCTTGTAAGTCCGATTAAAGTCAGAGAATGTCAGTTAACGCAACTTACTGACATTCTCCGACTAAAGTGTCTGTCACGAGGCTGGCAAACAGTGCCAACTTGAATAGCTCCAGGAGCACCTAAAGTGCATATAAATAATTATCAAATTACATCAGGTGAATATAACTGAGCAAATTGCTATCAACAATCAAGCAACATGGAATAATACTACATCTGCTGAAGAATGGAGTACAGGGGTAAACAAATCATCTAAACCAAAAGAATCACTCTAGACTCATCCAACTATCTGGATAAGTTACCCAAGTCATATAAAAAATATCATAAACTGGAATTAATAGTGTAAAATTACCCTTCCCATGAGTCTGACTGCAGAGCCAAATTCCAATCTGTGTGTTACCAGGCAATCATAACACAAAGCAAGATGTAAACAGGAATGTCTAGGACTACTGACAATATAAGCCCAATACTAGCCCCAGGGCCGTAACTAGTGTAGTGTGACCAGTGCCATGGCACAGGGCACCGCAGGACAGGGGGCGCTGTTTGGGCCTGACACTTTTCCTGTTTATTATCATTCTCACTTGTAGCTTCCTCTTCTGTTATCCCCAGCATCTCCTGGCCTCCCCTATCTCTTCCCTGACCCTTCCCCATGAGGTCATGGTGTTTTTTCAGGTGCACTACCTTATGTTCCTATTTAAAAAATGTGGAGGGTGGGGCCAATGCTCTGTCTGGCACAGGGCATCAAAATGTCTAGTTGCAGCTCTGACTAGCCCTAGTGTCTCCAGTGGCAGCCCACACTCCAACCGGGAGGTAACAGAGGGGTGACAAAACCGACACATGGTAATGTTGCGTGTTATGGGAGTGTCACTAAAAGTTGCTGCATACATGAGATGCATGCCCATTCGCATAGGTGGCCACAGATGGAGATACTGTACCTGCCATGGGGTTGGAGCAAGATTTGATGGTGCAACTGATGCTGTGCCAATGGTGCAGTGAAAGAAGCACTTTATCGAAATGCAGCATTTTAAGACACTGCCAGAGGGCATCTCAGTCCTGGTAGGAACATTCAGATGCACATTTGTACACAGAGAAAGGGCTTTGAAGCGCAACCAGGTCTGCATCCACCTCTAAATCAGCTCCTAACTCCTCTAACCGCCTTGCATTCTTATTATTATGATACAAGTTGTGTACATTATGTGTGTACAGTATGTTGACATCTTTGTTGCTGCATCTTTTGATGCATCATGTTAACGCTTGCTACCAGCTGGTTTATAAGTACAAGCATACCCTGGGTGCTTCTGCAGCAGGAAAAACACTGGTTGCTGAAGCCTAGTAAAAGACATTGTCAATATTTAGTTTAAACTAATGTATATCATGTATTCTGGTCCACTCCATACCTCAACTACAAAGTGTTCCTCTTCTCCACTCGTAATCCTCTAGTTCCTCATTCAGTGGTGGGAGGACTGTTCATTGCACTCTGTCAGCATCGGAGGAGGCAGAGCCAGCTAAGGGACACTTCAGCACCAGCTAAGAGGTGGAGCCGTGCACCTGCACGCTGTGCATTTGAGTCATACTTGGCACTTAACACAGCGGCAGCTCAGCTCCACTCCAATCAGCAATTCTGCTGACTCAAATGGAAAATCGTAGTAACCTATCTCTGGTCTGGAATCTGCTTGCTCCTCCCGCTATCATCAGCTTACGCCCCGCGGATCGGGAGTCAGGACAAGGTGCATCAAGGGGGCACTTAAACACTGCACCCTGTTTTTCAAATGTTAGGCAAACTTTTTTTCTATTTCCAGGTGTTTATTAACTGACATCCCTGGGTGTGGTCCTGTCTCTTTAAGGCAGGACCCAGTTTCATGTGTAAAATTTATGCAAGCTTGAGCCAAAGGTGGCAGATCAAGTTCATTTATCTGATAATCAGTGTTGGGACTGGCCAGATGGGAATGACCGTGAAGCGGTGGTCAGCTTAACAAATTATTGCAATATTTTGGGACCAACATTCCCTATGTTTAAAGGAGTTGCAGTTTGAAAAGCATGTGAGTGCCGAGTTTGTATGATATATATATATAAAAAATATCACCACCCAGTGCATCCGTTCACCTACATTATCTATTTCTACTGGGGTTGTAGCTATACTATTTTAGGGGTGTGCACGGGCCACTTTTCGTGTTTTCTGTTTTGGTTTTGGATCTGGATCTTTCTTCGTGTTTTGGATCTGGATTGGTTTTGCCAAAACCACCCTTCCGTGTTTTGGGTTCTGGGTTTTGTGTTTTGGATCTGTATTTTTTTGAAAAAAAGCATAAAAACAGCTAAAATCACAGAATTTGAGGGTTTTCTGCTCCTATGCTATTAACCTCAATAACCTTAATTTCCACTCATTTCTAGTCTATTCTGAACACCTCACACCTCACAATAGTGTTTTTATGTCCAAAAGGTTGCACCGAGGTAGCAGGATGACTATGCTAAGCGACACGAGTGGGCGGCACAAACACGTGGCCCATCTAGGAGTGACACTGCAGTGGCAGACAGGATGGCATTTTGAAAAACTAGGCCCCAAACAGTACATAATGCAAAGAAAAAAAAGAGGTGCAAGATGGAATTATCCTTGGGCCCTCCCACCCACCCTTATGTTGTATAAACAGGACATGCACACTTTAACAAACCAATCATTTCAGCGCCAGGGTCTGCCACACGACTGTGGCTGAAATGATTGGTTCGTTTGGGCCCCCACAAAACAAGCTGGCAATTAATCTGTCCCTGCACAAACTGGCTCTACGGAGGCAAGATGTCGTCCTCATCCTCCTCATCCACCGATTCCTCACCCTCTTCAGTGTTGTGTACATCCTCATCCTCACAGAGTATTAACTCGTCCCCGCTGGAATCCACCACCACAAGTCCCTCTGTAAGTTCTGGAGGCTGGTCTACCTGGAAGAGTTGACAATTCATTTTTATGAACATCATCTTCTCCACATTTTGTGGAAGCAACCTCCTACGCCTTTCGCTGACAAGGTTCCTGGCTGCACTAAACACTCTTTCGGACTACACACTGGTGGGGGTCAACTCAGGTAAAATAGAGACAGTTTGTACAGGGGCCTCCAAATTGCCTCTTTTTCCTGCCAGTACAGGTACAGACTGTCTGACATGCCTACTTGGATGCTGTCACCGATGTAATCCTCCACCATTCTGTCAATGGTGACAGTATCATATGCAGTGACAGTAGACATGTCAGAAATTGTTGCCAGGTCCTTCAGTCCAGACCAGATGCCCAAACTTGGTCCTGCCTGCCGTGCATCACCGCCAGCAGGTTGCTTAGGATACCTAAGTTTTTTCCAGGCAGCCCCAGTTGCGGGAGAAAATGAAGGAGCTGTTGACGTGTCACGTTCCGCTTCAGCTGACAGTGTTTTCACCAGCAGGTCTTTGCACCTCTGCATGCTTGTGTCGGCCGGAAAGAGACACACCACATAGGCTTTAAACCTAGGATCGAGCACGGTGGCCAAAATTTAGTGGTCTGATTTCAACAGATTGACCACCCTTGAATCCTGGCAAAGCGAATGAAGGGCTTCATCCACAAGTCCCACATGCCGAGCGGAATCGCTCCGTCTTAGCTCCTCCTTCACTTTCTCCAGCTGCTTCTGCAAAAGCCTGATGAGGGGAATGACCTGACTCAAGCTGGCAGTGTCTGAACTGACTTCACGTGTGGCAAGTTCGAAGGGCTGGAGAACCTTGCACAACACGGAAATCATTCTCCACTGCGCTTGAGTCAGGTGCATACCCCCTCCTTTGCCTATGTCATAGGTGGATGTATAGGCTTGAATGGCCTTTTGCTGCTCCTCCATCCTCTGAAGCATATAGAGGGTTGAGTTCCACCGCATCACAACCTCTTGCTTCAGGTGATGGCGGGGCAGGTTCAAGAGTGTTTGCTGGCACTCCAGTCTTTGGCACGCAGCCGCTGAATGGCGAAAGTGGCCAGACATTTTTCGGGCCACCCAAAGTGTCTCCTGCACGCCCCTGTCGCTTTTCAGAAAATTCTGCACCACCAAGTTTATTGTGTGAGCAAAACATGGGATGTGCTGGAATTTGCCCAGATGTAATGCCCACACAATATTGGTGGCATTGTCAGATATCACAAATCCCCAGGAGAGTCTAAGTGGGGTAAGCCACTGGGCGATGATTTCCCTCAGTTTCTCTAAGAGGTTGTCGGCAGTGTGCCTCTTACTGAAACCGGTGATACACAGCGTAGCCTGCCTTGGAACGAGCTGGCGTTTCTGAGATGCTGCTACTGGTGATGCTGCTGTTGTTGCTGCATAGGGTGATACATCTACCCAGTGGACTGTCACAGTCATATAGTCCTTAGTCTGCTCTGTTCCACTTGTCCACATGTCCGTGGTTAAGTGGACATTGGGTACAACCGCATTTTTCAGGACACTGAGGACACTTTTTCTGACGTTTCTGTACAGTCTCAGTATCACCTGCCTAGTGAAGTGGAATCTAGATGGGATTTGGAACTGGGGACACACTACCTCCATCAATTGTCTAAATCCCACTGCACTAATGGCGGATACCGGACGCACGTCTAACACCAACATAGCAGTCAAGGCCACAGTTATACGTTTTGCTTCAAGATGACTGCTGTCGTACTTCATCCTCCTCGCTAAGGACCGTTGGAGGGTCAATTGTTTAGTAAAAGTAGTGGTGTTCCTACTTTCTCTCTGGGATGAACGACCCCAGCAGCAGCGGCAGCAGTGGCAGCAGTAGGCATAGCAATGCAGGATCCTCCGGAGGAATCCTGGATAGGAGAGTCAGTCATGCCAGTGACATGGCCTGCAGGACTACTTCCGATCCTGGCTAAGGAGGAAATTGACGAGGAGGGAGTTGACGGTGTGGTTTGCAGGTGCTTGGATACAACAGGACAAAGGGATTTAGGTGTCCCTGGACTGCTTACAGTCTTAGCCAAAGTTTCTGAACTGACAGTAACTTTTTATGAACGTGCTGCAGGTGACGTATAAGGGAGGATATTCCTAGGTGGTTAACGTCCCAACCCTTACTTATTTCACCTTTACATATGGTACATATGGCAAGACAGTTGTTGTAAAGATTTAGATAGAAATATTGTCAGACCAAAGAGGTGGAATGTCTGGTCTTCTGCCCAGGCATTACCGTGATGGGCTTTTTCATCCCACAGACAACAACTGTCTCCCCTGGAGCCTGATTTAAACAAACCACATCACCATCAGAATCCTCCTCGCCAACTTCCTCCTCAGCGCCAGCTACACCAGTATCCTCATCCTGTTGTACTTCAACATTGACATCTTCAATTTGCATATCAGCAAGTGGACTGTGGGTGCTCCTTTCAGCACTTGCAGAGGGCGTGCAAATGGTGGAAAGAGCCACCTCTTTCCGTCCAGTGCTGGGAAGGTCAGGCATCGCAACCGCCACCACACTTGGACTCTCCTTGGGGATTTGTGATATCTTCTTTGAATGCACAGTTCTTCGCTGTGCTTTTGCCAGCTTAACTTGTTTGATTTTTTTAGCGGGATGAGGGCTTCCATCGTCATGTGAAGCTGAACAACTAGTCATGAACATAGGGATAGACCTTAGCCGTTCCTTGCCACTCCGTGTCGTAAATGGCATATTGGCAAGTTTACGTTTCTCCTCAGATGATTTAAATGTTTCTTTTAAGGTCATTTTCCTGAACTTTGTCATTTGGGATTGTATATGCCCTCTACTATGACTTTGGGCATCGGCCTTGGCAGACGACGTTGATGGCATGTTATCGTCTATGTCATGACTAGTGGCAGCAGCTTCAGCACTAGGAGGAAGTGGTTCTTGCTCTTTCCCTATTTTATTTTTATCAGAGAAAGTTTGGTCCTCCATTTATGTTATATTGATTTATACATGCGGCTAAGGCACACACAAACACAGAAAATAATTTTTTATTATTGTTGGAGACTAGTGCACTTTGTGGGTTACACCACCCTTTAAGAAATGAGCCAGCCAGCTCTTTACTTTTGGGACACAGGCGCACGCTTGGCGCTGCTCCTTTGTTGATGCACGTGCAGCTACAGTGCACACAATTCACAAAGACAGAAAAAAAAAGAGGAATTTTTTATTTTTTGTGGAGCGCACTTTGAGGGTTACACCACCCTTTAACACACAGACGCACGCTTGGCGCTGCTACTTTGAGGATGCACGTACAGTGCACACAATTCACAAACACAGAAAAAAAAAAATTTTGGGAGTGCACTTTGGGGGTTACAGCACCCTTTAACGGATGAGCCAGCCGGCCCTTTACTTATGACACAGGCGCACGTTTGGTGCTACTTTGTTGATGCACGTGCGGCTACTGCGCACACAATTCACAAACAAATATATTTTTTTATTTTTTTTGGAGTGCACTTTGGGGGTTACAGCACCCTTTAACAGACAAGCCAGCCGGCCCTTTACTTATGGGACACAGGCGCACGCTTGGCGCTGCTCCTTTGTTGATAACCATGCGGCCACAGTGCACACAATTCACAAACACAGAAATTAATTTTTTATTTTGTTTGGAGTACACTTTGGGGGTTACAGCAGTCTTGTGAAGCTGTAATGAATTGCAGGTTGAAGTGAATTTGCAGGCTGTAGTAAATTGCAGACTGAAGTGAATGGATAATGTCCAGGGTATTAGCAAGTGGAGGCAGGGTGCAGGGTAACAGCTGACACAGGTACTCAGGTAAGGAAGAGGCAATAGGAGGAGGCAGAGGGTTCCAGCAGGGTATTGAGCAGGTCAGGTTAGCAGGCTAAGGCAAAGATCCAACAGGCAGTAAGTGAGAACAGGAACTCTCTCTCAGCGGCGGCTGAAAAACACGTTGCACTGGCAATGAAAGAGAGCTCTCAACTCCCTTAAATACCCAGTGCTCCACTGTGACAGGCCAGAGAGAGCATGTGACCGACCAGGATAGGGCGATTAGATCACATGGCTAGAGGCAAGATGGCGACGCCCATGCTGGAGTGGATGGAAACACCGCCAGACCAAACAAGCCCAGAGTGACAACATGCCCGCACAGGATCACACAAAACCAATGCTCCCCGCCAGGCACCAGCACCACGTCAGACGCCCTCCGCCATAGTGACCTCACAGGTAATACCCGCCGACCGCTATGCCGAGAAACTCTGGTCGTGTTTTTGGGCTGCCAGGGATGGATGTGCTTCCGGCTACCAGTAAGAAAGTGCAGATGGAGAGCCAGGGCATTGCTCCAGTGGGTGGACTGAAGGGGAGCAGTGCAACAAAATGGGTTGGCCCAGCTATGACGCACTCAGTGTCATCGCCATCACGAGGCCCAAGAATTCCCGGACACCACTAGTCTGCGATTAGGCAATCGCCAGACAGCAATGCTGATTTCCGGACTGTTCATAGGAATCTCGGACTCAGGTGGTCAAATATATATATACACACATATATATACGATACACATGGTGTAGGCACTCCTATAGCAATAGGCATGCTCGCCGTGGTGCACACTTGAATGGGTAAGCAGCAAAGAAGGTAGGTGTCACTCTCCGGACTTCAATAAATCACAGCCAAATGGAAGTCACTGGGTTAATGTTTTCAGTTTATTATAAAATTTAAGCATGTGCTCCCATCACCAAACATTACATACAAATTAAGAAACAACACAAACTGCAACAAAAACAATGGCATCAGGACACATACTAAATTATATCAAAAGTATAAACACAACCCTGGTTGAACAGCAGCCACTCTAGCATAAAAAAGAAAAAATGAAAAAATTATCATGAAGAGAAAATAATAATAGCAAAAAGTCAATCATGTAGAAATATTATAACAATCAGCTTAAGTCACTGTAGGAAATCACTAAGTGAATTATATACATTGGATGCCCTTTGGGACTACTGTATCCAGATAATGGATCTACCAAGCTTCTTTCTTTAGGAGCATAGTATCTCGGTTACCTCCATGACGCGTTTCATCATGGACTCAGTCAGAGCCCTCTGAAGAAGTCCATGATGAAATGCGTTAAGGTGGGGCTTCTGTGACGTGATTTCCAGAGACTCCCGGCTATCTCCCCAGCATGTCCAGACCTGACGTGGTCCGACCGGCAGCGGCCTGCTAGCAGTGTCCAACAATGGGGTGTGTGAGCCCAAAGGTATCCTAGGACAGCGCCTGGAGTATGTCCGGTGGAGTATTTTATACACATCACGTGGTAACCAGTCCACACTGTTGATTTTAAGGTACGGGTGGCACTGTAGCACCGGCGTGTGTACCTAGCAACATTGTGTCAAAATAAAATTGTTTTTATCCGCACCATGGAGTGCTCTCCTCTCATTTTATATTGACAGATTTATGGACCTGGCATCCGGTCATTTCCAAAAGAGAGCTGCAGTCCTTGAACAATTATACATCCAGGACCTGGTGTTCTTAAGTACATTGAAACCAATTTTGGTCCTTTCTGCTTGACTTAAGTGAGACTAAAATATTTAATTCACAGTGCATGATTTATATATGCGCAATTTCTGAAGTATATATATATATATATATATATATATATATATATAAACATATATATTAGCAAGGTTGGGGAACTGGTACCATCTTCTGGGGTAGATGGCACTGTGCAGCAGCTGAGAATTCACACAAAGTCCACTGGTCTGGTGCAACTGGCCTCCACCAGTTTTATTAAGCAATACAAACAAAATAAACAGAAATAAACTCCTTGCCATCTGGCACTAGGTATACAGAAGTGATCCTTGCTCTCTAATAAACAAAGTATAAGAAGGTTTTTCCAGGTTTAGTTTACCTGCTTTCATAAACCTGATTCTCTCACAGAGACACGATAGACTGTCCTTTCCCCAGGCAGTGTTTCCCTGTAGTGATCAGCCTCACAGCACTAAAAAAAACAGCCACACAGCTGAAAACCCTAATTAGCCTCCTGTGAAGCTAATGACCCAAAAAACTCCTAACACAAACACCTTCCTGAGGTTTCAAAAGACATAGGTCAGGAATCTAGGGCAAATATACCTGCCTTCCACTATGATGCCAGTGACCTTGTCACAATGTATATATTAGCAGCAGGTCCAGCACTCGTGGCTCAGATCTTCAATGCAGCAACAAAAACATTAAGATTTCAGTGTATTGTATTTTTCATGGCACCCCTAAGTTTAAGTTTGTTATTGAGAAATTCTGTAAAAAAGCTAGTAAAATAGTAAAGTGAAGTAAACTGTGTTTACTTGTCATGCTTAGGTTCAGTTATGTGGTGGGGGACAGGTTTGCACTTCTGTTTGTTCACATATTTATATTACATTAACCATAAATAATTTTTATTTGGTGCTGGACCACCAACCTGAGGCACCCCTCTGCAAGTGTCCCAAGACACCCTAGGGTGCCACGGCACACAGTTTGGGAACCACTGTCCTAAGCCATTCTATCTGATCATGCCCCTCTACACAGTTCCCACAGACAATATGTGTTCTTTTTCTACACGCATAAAAAAAAAAAATCTAACCAACATTGCTATGTGACTGGATCATACAGCCAACCAAGTACTTATTACTTTTGTAATCTTGCTGGACGAATATGTAGGACTTCATTTCATGTAGTAAACAAGTGTTATCATGTAGCTTGTAAGTAGAGCCTTCTTACCTCTTTGTTTGTACCCAGTCTCATTTACTACTGTGTCTGTTCCAAATTGTAATCTACTACAAAAACTAGAGCAATATAAATTGATGATGATATTAACATTGATAATAATAATATTTTGTCTCCAATGTACTTTTATAACTTTCTATCTAGTCTTACTGTTTCTCTATTTGCCCTATTAACAAGTGTGTAAATTGCTATTTATCCACAATGCTTCCCATTTTGTATCTGCATTTGCTCTTCTCACCATCTTCTTAACTATCTCTTGCTATTCTTTATCTGCAGCATAACCTATACAGTTCTTCTTTGTCTGTTCCTATATGCAGCCAGCTAACAATACAACAGAATCAACAGAAGCACCCTAATGATTTGCATTATCATTACGACTGGCAGCCCTTACAGTAAATGTCTAACCTTTCATGTGCACACTTAGTAAATTTGTTAAGTACACATTGGACATTATGATGTCAGAGTCAGGGGACACAATCACTAAACAGCCAGCAAAAAAAGTAAATGAATGTAGAAAAACAGTGATGCGGTGCTTTATGAGGCAGTAATACAACACAGCCAACTCCACATAAAACATCATTTTACACATATTGTATGTATAATACAGTATATTTACATCGAGAATTGGAAAAGGGTTCTCTGGAAATATCTCATTAATCAATCATCCAAATACATATAAGGGGCCTATCCACTAGGCGACCTGTAAGACTGAACGTCTAGCGTTCAGACCTTCAGGTCACTGAGGAGCGGTGCCCGCACTAAACGGCGTTCACTGAACGTCATTCAGTGCAGGAGTCTTACCTCCTATCTCTGAACATGCCGAACCTGACGAGCGTCGTCAGGTTGACGGGCATGTTCAGTAGATAGTCGGGATCGGCAAGGACCCAGATGTGCACACGCATCGCTGGTCCTTGCCGGCTATCCAGTACACGACTTTGTGAACAATGCGACCAAAAGCTCCTGGTTTTGGTCGGATTGTTCACAAAGTCGTGTAATGGATAGGCCCCTTTAGGGTACTCTACTTATTACCTTGGGCTGGACACAATCTATTTGTAGCAATTCCATCAGCAAAGCTCTATGAAAAGTCTATGGATGGTTACATTGCAGAAAAACTTAATGTAACGGTATATAGAAGACCCCCCAACATCTATTTTCTACATGTGGGAACATTTTTGATTAGGATGGATATGCCCATCTTTTACATTTTAAAGTGGTATGCAGAGTCAGAAATTATTTCCAGAAAATATGCTAAGAATTAAATGGTAGTGAATGCGGTAATTTATTCCTTAAGGAAAAAATGCATAATGTGTTTTGATGACTGTTTTCTTCTGATGCTCTTTGCTTTTGAATGTGTTGGATATGCAAATGTTTCCAGCTTGCAGGTTGTCATTATATATAGAGATATGCATGAGGATTGGTCAACTACTGCTTTCCACAATATCGGAGACAAATCCAGCATCACAAAACTATGCATATAATCAAAGCTTTGCCAATTTAACTATAAATAACTCACAATAAAGGCTATATTTCAAATTCCAAAATACTGTACTACAAACTATATGGTGCTGACACTTCATAATGATACTGTCTAAAAAGCAATTTTGTAATAACAGTAAGCAAAATCAAGACATAATAAGCCTTTCCTATTAATCCAAATCTAAACCAATAAGCACATTAGGAAACTGGGGGAGGGAGTGTGGGTGAATTTAGAAATGGTCAGAAATACTGCTAAAAACGGTCAATCAAGTAGAAATGATACAGGATGTCACAGTAGTGATGTTGAGGAAGGAAAATCTGTCAACAAGAAGAAAGACATCTGCAGATACAGAATGCCAGTGTGCTAAGGATGGTTACTCCACTTATTGATACTGATGAGTGAAGTGCATGGTAAAGCTATCAGAGAGCACTGCTGCGTTACAGGAACCAGCATCTTCATGCTTTGTTGTACAGCCATAAATAGATAGATAGATAAAATCTGGCATTTGGGTTTAGTAATACAATTTAATATATGAATATGCCTAGAATGTAGTGAATGCATTTATAAAGGAATTGCATACATTTTCATATAAAATTCTAGTACCACAATTGATAATTAAATGAGAATCAATCCTTAATTTAACCTTCTTTTGGAAATATATAAATAAAGTGTTTGGATTTGCTCTAGCCCACAGGTTCTCAAACTCGGTCCTCAGGACCCCAAACAGTACATGTTTTCCAGGTGTCCTCACAGAATCGCAAGTGAAATAATTAGCGCCACCTGTGGATCTTTTATAATGTCTCAGTGAGTAACGAGTACCCCTTTGCACCTGCTGGGCGACCTGGAAAACGTGTCCTGTGTGGGGACCAAGTTTGATCAACGCTTGCTCTAGAGCATTTACTTACACTGAAGAATAAATAAAACATATTTAGTGTTCTCCCAAAAAAATTTTGCCAGCCGGGTGGCATCAAGAAGTAGTCGGGTGGGGGCATTCGCAATACTGAAATGTTGAAATCCTGACCTTATATTGATTTAAAGTTGAGATTAACATTTTAAATATTAATTCTCCTCTTCTTAGAGGTCCAGTTGTCTGCAGCTTTTTAATAATCAAAGTCTTTAGGATCTGGTCCCTCTAGTGAAATCAGCATCAGGTTATTTAGTGTGCTCTGCTTCATGTGATTCCTTAAACAGGTTTTAATTTGTTTTAGAGTAGAAAATCCTCTTCCATATTCGCTGTGTTTATAGGTATAGTCAGTACTTTTGCTAAAGTTGGAAAACATTCTTTGAGCTCAGTTGTCGTTGAAAATGTATGCATTATTTGTTTTGAATCTAGATTTTTGTAGGACTCTAGTCAAACAATTTTGATGCAACAGCCCATCTAGTTTACTATTTTCATAGTTTAAGATTGCAGGACCTCCATTTTTAGAATAATGCTCCAAAAATTCTCACCAAAAAAAAAATCATGGCTATCTGTATTGAAAACTCTTGAAAAACAAGATATGATTGGCATACCTGGAAATCTTGCTTCTAGGTGGTTAACAACTGTGTCTATGTATTTACCATATATTTTGGTCTTAAAAGCAGTAGCATTAGCATCAGAACAATTTACTTAAAGCTCTGACCATTCACCAGCTAGATGTAGACAGAGAATTTTAAAGTGAGTAGCAGGTGTGTCTTTCAATTTGATAATGCATAGTTTTGTAGCTTTTAAGATAGGGTCTATTTCTGTTAAATGAACATCTTGTCTTTGCAAAACTTTAGACAACTTAGACAAATGAGGTAGTACATCTGAAAGCATCATAAGTGAAGCTACAAAAATGTATGTTCTCATAACTTTGCTTAATCCTTCAGTTTGATGTCATTACTCTCAGTGGCCTCTCTTTCCAGTGCAGCAGTGACACTCACCAAGTATTCTCTTGAGACTGACAGACAGCCACCTAAGGGGGAAATTCAATTAGGTGTGAGATTGCAAAAGGCGAAAAACTTGCATACTTCACCTTATAATTCGCACACTTCACCTTCATGCTCGCACCCGAAATACGCACAATTCAATTAGAAATGCCAATTCACACTACTCACAGTGAGAGGGTGCGAATTTTGTTCAAAAAGCGAACAGAGAAATTAGTATGAATAAGTATCGAGACCTTCCTGGACCCAAAACTTTGTTAGCAAAATCATATAGAAGCCTGTTAGTGGCCATAGGGAAAGCACTGTACGTTTTTAAAAGGTGTCAAATTGATGATTTGTGCATTCTTAAAAAAAGTTGTAAAAAGCTGAAGATTTTAGTTTAATTACAAAGGGATTAAATGGAAAATGCAAAAAAAAAGTAGGAAAAAAAAAAAGATGCTTTTGGAGTAATTTGAGGTAATTTATAAAAAGCTACTTTTTAAAAAAAATATATAGTTTAATTAAATTTGGGGTGCATTATTTATCTAAAAATCTAATTTTGGGGGCAATTTGAGGCCATTTATTTCCCCCACCCTCCAAAAAAAATGACATGTAATTATTGGCCCAATTAAGCGAATTGAAATATTCCAAATGCCTACTTAGTCATTAGGAGGGTGTTAAGGGGGGTGGGGGTTCTAAAGTCTCCACATTTTTACCTTAAAATAAAGATTTTCCCTACCTTTTCACCTGCTAAGGGAGGTGCGAACAAAAACAGGCAAATTTACTCTGAAAAAGAAAAGCGAGCTTGGAATTGAATTGCACATATAGAAACCGTTGTAATTCCTATACCGTTCACCTGATTTGGATGTAATTACCCTCAAATTAAATCTGAAAGTCTGCAGTTAAAGCACATCTTGTTTGTTTCATTTCAAAGCCATTGTGGTGGTGAATAGAGGCCAAAATATGAAAATTCTGTCAATGTCCCAATATTTATGCACCTGACTGTACATACACACATATATATATATATATATATGCAATAAATAGTGTAAGTGGCGCAAAATAGATCAAAAACTTGTGCTAAAAATGAGAGAAATATATAAAGAAACAATTTGTAGTGTGTATATTCAAAAAATATATAAATGTGAATGCACTCCCTCTATATTTTTGAGGTGGCTGCTACTTACTTCCAAATAATGATATATTAAAAAAACCATCAATAAAATACTAATACAATAGTGACAAATAGCGCCTTCAGTGCAAGTGTCCAATTTCAGAATAGAACCTTGGTTCTTGACAGATTTTACTTAGCAAAAGTTCCACTTCAGTCCTTTATATTCCAATATACCCTGCAGATGTTATCAGGGAATCTTCATGGCAAAATCTCACAATATGGAGTCAAGAAGGGAAAAAAAACAATGCCAAATAGTGTAAAATTGATAATAAACGTACGTGCTCTCATGCAAGAAAACGTGTATAACGTGTCCACTTAGTGGGAATATACACACCAATACACTCGTGCTGATTATAACTTCCCAGCACCTATTTCAGAAAGCAGATGAATATAAGATTCACCTCGTACCAGGGCCGGATTAAGGCTTGTGGGGGCCCCCTTCAAGCCACATGGACCTCTCCCCCCCCCTCACTTACCGCCCTCCTACACCCAAAGCCTATTGCTCCGCAATTAACTTACCTGAGGGACGGCGTGCAGGCATGACCTCCCGGCAGAGATGCTCCCTGGTCCTCTCATCGGCGTCGTGGACGTAATGTGTCATGTGGCGCTGGTCAGAGGACCTGTGCTTTTTGCAGCGGCACTGACTGTGCCACTGCATACAGTAACACTGGATCACAGCAGTGAGCCTCCAATACTGGACACCTATTCTCTGCAGGGTCACACCGACCCTGTATGGGGGCCCCTCCATGTGTGGGGGCCCAGGGACGACCGCCCGTCGCCCCCACTTTAATCCGGCCCTGCCTCGTACCAACTCTAAGTATTTAAGATCTCATAAATACATTCCAGGGCATCTGCAGGTGGTCACAACGATGGATAGGTACTCTTATATAGACAAATATAAGAAAAGAGAGCCTCCAATCGTGTGGTATATTCAAAACAAACATAAAATTTAATAAGTAACAACAAAGACTCGTACAATAAAAAACATAATAATCAGCTTATCGGTCATGTAGTTTAGAGGTTGCAGCAGAAGGTATATCCCAATGCATTTTGTCCCACTGTTTGATCTGGGGACTTCCTCAGGGGAACAGCAATAGTATGACCTTCCTACTGGAGCTTATTTATACTAATAAAGAGTGATCAGAAACAACAGTGCATGTGCTGACTCGCTCCCACCATAATACCGCCATCTTGGGCTATGCTCTGCCCATGCGCGAGATTTGGCAGATATCGCACTTACAGAGTGCCATTGGTTGCACATGCGCAGGAATAAGGGACAACGTGGCGAGCAATGCGGTAACCATAACAACTACAGCGGGTTACCAAAGAGTGTCTCCATCCTCGTTTGTATACAAAAGATGCACTTTCCAAAAGTGGCATTCCAGTCAGTTTGGTATTACCTGGATGTCCTATTTCTACAAAGGAACATTTTACCTCTAGTGGCAACATGACTATTTACATATAGGTGCGGCGGCCATTTTCTTGGTTGCACATATTACACACAATGTCACTTTGTTGTGGATTAATGCGCATCTATGCCATTAAGTTCTCAATGCAGGAATTATCAATAGGTTAAAGTGCATCAGTGATTAAATACATATATAAATACTCAGTGCATACTGCTTAATACCAAGGAAAGCAAATATATTAAAAGTTAATAAATATAAACAGCTGTATATATCATAGAGAAATATATATATATATATATATATATATATATATATAATGAACCCAAATATAAAATTATTTAAAAAAAAGTATAGAGATAGGATTAAAAAAATGGTTAATAGTGGGTAAAGTTCATAAAAAGGGGGCAATTTCATAACCCTCATTTAAACCATTTGGAGCTAAAGTATCTAACATGTGCAACCAATACATTTCCCGTTTGGCTAGTTTATTATCTCTGTCACCACCCCTATTTCCCAATGAAACATGCTCAATGCCTTTAAAACTGAAATGATCCAGATTGGAATTATGAGAGTTGTTAAAATGTTTGGGTATTGAGTGAGTATCCTGTTTATTACGAGTACTTCTGACATGCTCCTGTATTCTTATTGTTTTTTCCAGTATATTTATATCCACATGTACACTCAATGAGGTAATTCACCTATGTGGTGGAACAATTAATAGTTTCCTTAAAGCTGAACTTTTTGCCATTAGTACTAAAAAAGTTTTTCAACTCCCTATTAGAATATTTACAAATACAGCAGTGATTGCACTTCTAAAAATCTTTAGGTTTAACTAGCCACCCTGTGTTATTGCTACTGGTACCAGTATTCATACTTGGGGCTAGGATTTCTTTTAGGTTTCTAGCTTTTCGGAATACAATCTCTGGTTTATGGGGTAAAATTTCATTAAGAATAGGATCCATCTGTAAGACTTTCCATTGTTTATTTAATGAGTTTTTTATCTTTCTATCTCCCTCATTAAATGAATTTTCAAAACTTAAATTTTGTTTCTTAGTATGTGCATGTTTTAGAGTTGGTTTTGTCTTTTGCCTGGTTAATGAGACTTTGGTGGTACCCTCTATCTATAAACCTAGAGGCATAAATGTCCAGTTGTTCTTGATATACATCTTGACTGCTACAATTTCTTTTTATTCTGCAGAATTGAGAATATGGGATACTGTATTTGTTTTCCAACTTCTCAGATAGCCGCTCTTATAATGTACATAGCTATTTTTATCTACCTTTTTAATGTAATTCATCATTTCTATCATATTTTCTTTTGCCATTAATACCAGATCCAGATATTCTAATTCCTTCTTATGGAGTTTGTATGTGAATGCCAAATTGTATGTATTGTTTTCTATAAAATGAATAAAATCTTTAAAAACCTCTTCTTCCCCTTTCCAAATTATTAGGATGTCGTCTATATACCTCTGATACAGAACTATATTATTAATAAAGGGGTTAGTATTGTAGATGTTCTTAATTTCCCAGCTACCCATATGCAAATTCGTAAAAAAATCTCTCAATTCTGATACAAATTCTGAAGTAGGATCCTTTATTAAAATGTTATAGGAGCTTGTGTCACTAAGAAGTCTATGTGCTTCTAACTTGTAATCTATGCGGTTCAAAATTATGAGCCCACCCCCCTTATCAGCTGTTTTTAAGACTATTTGTGTCTTCTTTCACCTGTTTGAGAGCTTGTTTTTCAAAATTAGTATGATTACTTTTTATTTAAGGACACATTTTCCTTACACAAATCTCTCTTCACTAGTTCATAGAACAGTTCAATTTTACGGCTCTTAGATTCCAAGGGGAAGAGTTTTGAGGCTTGCTTCAAACCTGACTTGTTTAAAGTGGACTCATAATTTTTAATAATGCCCGTGTCTGCCTTTAAAAAATGTCTTTTCAAAGAAAGTTTTCTTACATATTTGTTTAGATCAATGTATAATTGGAAATGGTTAGGTCTGGCTGATGGAGCAAAGGATAAACTTTTGCTGAGAAGGTTAATCTGTGAGTGGGTAAATTTTTTTATTTGATAAATTAAAGACTTGAAGGTCACTCTTTTTCACTAATATCTGGTTATTTTCTGTAAATTTGATTTTACCCCTCTTCTACCAGATTTCCTTTTATTGGAGATGCTCTGTGTGTAACTTATTTGATGGCATGTTTCTTGCATCGGTCTCTCCAAAGGGGTGTACTTGGAGAAAAAAAAAATCACTGTCTGATTCAGAACTCAGACGGGTTAAGGCTGTGTATCTATTTCTAAATACAAAATTATTAATTTTATCTTTAGGGGAGTCACACCATTGTTTCCTCTTTGGTTTGAATGGGTTAGTCCTCCACTCTTCATATTGTTTAGGTTCCACATAGTGTTTAATTCTATATCTTTGTGGATCTAAATTAGTCCATTTTTTAATTTTGTTATTTAAGTAATCCTGCTTATCCCTACTGAACTTCTTTTCCTTCCTGCTTATAACCTCTCTTTCTACTTTTTAATTTTTTTTCAAAAGGACTTTTGCATTTTTTTAAAAGCCTAGTAATTTTTTTGATTTCTGTTGCTATCAAGTTAAGTTCCCTCTTCATTTCTTGTATGATTAACTGTATTAGTTTAACAGGACAATCATTCAAAACTTGATCCCAACTCTTAATGAAGAAGTTTAAATGCACCACACACAAAAATTAAGCTGAAATTCAATCTTTTAAAAATATGACAATAATATAGGATAGGTAGTCATAATTGATGATTAGAGACAGGAAAAAAAAGTACACTCCTAGCATTTAAATTTTATTGTTTATATGCGTGACTCATGTTACAATAGAATGGACACACACACATTATATACAGATGTGTCCACATACATCTAGCCTCCTTGTGCGTTAAACAGCATTCTAGCATACTTGCCTACTTTGAAAGCATTTCAGGGAGATTGTGAAAGCACCACCTATGACGTGTACTGCTAAATCTGAGAGGCATGCCATAAAATTGACTTCCATCCAAATGTAAATGAGCCCCAAAGCAGTTAGTAAGATCCACTTGTTGATGAAAATACACTGATACTTTAAAAAAAATGCATGTAGCCACAGGTATCATTGTCCCTTATAACCAATGAAGGGGAATAATATTAATAATCCAATTTGATTGTATATATCTGTATATATATATATATATATATATACACACACACATACATATATATATATATATACACACACACACACACACATATATACACACACACACACACATATATATATATATATATATATATATCTCTATATATATATATCTCTATATATATATATATATATATAAAAAAACAGCTACATAATGGGGGTAAGGTGTAATCAGGGAGATTGCTAGGCTTTTCAGGGAGTCAGAGAGATTGCTGCTATTTCAGGGAGTCTCCCTGACAATCAGGGAGAGTTGGCAAGTATGCATTCTAGTTGCGCCATGCCGTGGCGTGACCTGGTGGCTCTGAGCGTCTTTTTGAGCAAATGTTTTGCCTTCAAATGCATCTTTATTGCACAGTGATGCAAGTAGGATACACAAACAGCTTCAAGAGATTAAAATGATATACGAGTAGGAGTAAGAAGCAGGAGGCTGTGGTGAGATGCAGAGGGCTGTGGTGACATGGCGCAGGTTATGAGATGCAGGGGGCTGTGGCCAGATTAAATTGCTCCTGTGCGACTGCAGATGTTCCCCAGTGCCCTCCGTAGGCGTTCAAGCTTAGAGCCTAAAATACAGTATCAATTTTGGCAGCACTCAGGTAATAAAATAGTCCTCATATGTAGATAACTGTCAACGTTTCGATTTTGCTTTATTACATCAGAGACCAACAAGTAAGAAAATCGATACAGATTAATGGCAAGGGACCATCGCTCATTGTTGCAGAAGGATAACATGATAAATATTGTTTTAATTAAATATATAAATAATTTACGGACTCGTATTGTAGCAGAAAAAGAATACATGATAATAAAGTCAACACTCAAAATAGGCTTCCTAAAGTTGGTACAGCTAAATATAGCAGAGGTCCAATGTCAGACCCATCTTAGTATAAACCAAATCTCAAGCAATATGAATAAGTGGAGATGAGACAATATAAACACCACACAAAAAAGACAAGTACAAACCCTACACAAAAAATCAAGCAGAACAATATGGATCAACGGAATCGTAGAGACAAATGCATAAACAGACATATAGTAAACTACATAGCTCCCTAGCATATCTGTCAGCCTTCAAGCTGCTACTGGCTCCCTAGCCGCTCCGTCAGCCTCCAAGCTGCTACCAGCTCTCAAAGTCACATCATCGGCTGTCAAGACGCTCCCATCAATTCTCCAAATTGAAACACCGGTTCTAAGCCGCACCATCGGCTCTCAAGCCACTCCATCAATTCTCCAAATTCTACTACCAGCTCTTAGTCATACCATCGGCGCTCAAAGCTGCATCATCAGCACTCAAAGCCACGCCATCAGCTCTCAAAGCCATGTCACCGGCTCTCAACCCACTCCATCAATTCTTCAAATTGTAGTACAGGCTCTGAGCCACACCATCGGCTCAAAGCCACACCATCGTGCTCAAAGCAGCACCATCGGCTCTGAAAGCTGCACCGACTCTCAAGTCACTCCATTTATTCTCCAAGCTGCACCATCAGCTAAAAAGCTGCACCAGCGGGTCCCAGGCCGCTCCACTGACTTTTGTACTCTCCAGTATCTCACGCAATTCTATGGTTCCCAGAGGTAATCCATGTAAACTACTACTACTCCAAGTTTTAAAACCAGGTGGCCACTTAAGTACCAGTGAAGACTTCTAGTTCTAAGGGAACAGCGGGTGGCTGCTAGTGGCAGAAGACCTCGTTAGCCTGGATTCTAGGGGGTTTACTTGGGATCCGTAACAGTAAGTGCATCTCCAGCCTGTCCAAAATGATTGACATGTGTATACAGGCTTTATATTAGATTGTAGACATGTATATTTATGTGCTTTATATGTAACAATTATACAGTCAGGTGCATAGATATTGGGACATTGACAGAATTTTCATATTTTGGCCTCTATTCACCACCACAATGGCTTTGAAATGAAACAAACAAGATGTGCTTTAACTGCAGACTTTCAGATTTAATTTGAGGGTAATTACATCCAAATCAGGTGAACGGTGTAGGAATTACAATGGTTTCTATATGTGCCTCCCACTTTTTAAGGGGCCAAAAGTAATGGGACTATCAACTCAAAAGCTATTTCATGGACAGGTGTGAGCTATTCCCTCGTTATTTCATTATCAATTAAGCAGGTAAAAGGTCTGGAGTTGATTCTAGCTGTTCCATTTGCTTTTGGAATCAGTTGCTGTCGACTCTCAATATGAGATCCAAAGAGCTGTCACTATCAGTGAAACAAGCCATCATTAGGCTGAAAAATCAAAACAAACCCATCAGAGAGATAGCAAAAACATTAGGTGTGGCCAAATCAACAGTTTGGAACATTCTTAAAAAGAAAGAACGCACTGGAGAGCTCGGCAACACCAAAAGACCCGGAAGACCACGGAAAACAACTGTGGTGGATGACAGAAGAATTATTTCCCTGGTGAAGAAAAACCCCTTCACAACAGTTGGCCAAATCAAGAACACTCTCCAGGAGGTAGGTGTATATGTGTCAAAGTCAACAATCAAGAGAAGACTTCACAAGAGTGAATATAGAGGGTTCACCACAAGATGTAAACCATTGGTGAGCCTCAAAAACAGGAAGACCAGATTAGAGTTTGCCAAACAACATCTAAAAAAGCCATTACAGTTCTGGAACAACATCCTATGGACAGATGAGACAAAGATCAACTTGTACCAGAGTGATGGGAAGAGAAGAGTATGGAGAAGGAAAGGAACTGCTCATGATCCAAAACATGCCACCTCATCAGTGAAGCATGGTAGTGGTAGTGTCATGGCATGGGCATGTATGGCTGCCAATGGACCTGGTTCCCTTGTATTTATTGATGATGTGACTGCTGACAAAAGCAGCAGAATGAATTCTGAAGTGTTTTGGGCAATATTATATGCTCATATTCAGTCAAAGGCTTCAGAACTCATTGGACGGCGCTTCACAGTGCAGATGGACAATGACCCGAAGCATACTGCAAAAGCAACGAAAGAGTTTTTTAAGGTTAAAAAGTGGAATGTTATGCAATGGCCAAGTCAATCCCCTGATCTGAATCCGATTGAGTATGCATTTCACTTGATGAAAACAAAACTGAAGGGAAAATGCCCAAAGAACAAGCAGGAACTGAAGACATTTGCAGTAGAGGCCTGGCAGAGCATCACCAGGAATGAAACCCAGCATCTGGTGAGGTCTATGCGTTCCAGACTTCAGGCTGTAATTGCCTGCAAAGGATTTGCAACAAAGTATTCAAAAGTGAAAGTTAGATTTAGGATTGTTTAGTTTGTCCCATTACTTTTGACCCCTTAAAAAGTGGGAGGCACATATAGAAACCATTGTAATTCCTACACAGTTCACCTTATTTGGATGTAATTACCCTCAAATTAAATTTGCAAGTCTGCAGTTAAAGCACATCTTGTTTGTTTCATTTCAAAGCCATTGTGGTGGTGAATAGAGGCCAAAATATGAAAATTCTGTCAATGTTCCAATATTTATGCACCTGACTGAATATAAATGTTAAATAGAATAGCACATAAATATACATGTCTACAATCTAATATAAAGCCTGTATACATGTTAATCAAATTTGGTAGGTTTAACAGGCTCTAGAGTGACTTACTTGTACGCAGTCACAGCAGAGCAGGGCCGGAGACCAGGCAGAGTTACAGGATGCTGAAGGGACTTATGGGAGATTTTCCCTCTGTACCTGCAGTTTTCGGGGAATGTAATGCATTTTCTTCATAGAACGCCATTCTGAGATGGCGTTATATAAAGTAAGGATTTTTCGAGCAATTTAACGCCTTTTGCTTTGCTGAATAGCAAAAAGCATTAAAGCACTGTAGAGATCAATGGCTGATCCCTACACTTCGTTACTCTATGAGATGGGAATTAATTATGATTTCCGAATTTTTTATGTAAAAAAATAATTGCTGAATAGCCCCCTTAGAGTGAAACCATGCCTCAAAGAGATCAGTGTCAGTATACACCACTGTGCCACTATCATTGGTTGCACTACAAGTTCCACTGTCACCACTGCATGTACCTGCAGGTGCATAATACAAACATTGCACACTGCCTGCATTAACCTGTTCCCAGCTGGATCAGTCTCCCATTGCATGTGCCTGTATTGTGCTGCATTAACCCTGTGTTGTCTCATATCCAGTTCTACATGGTTAATAAACCAATCCATAGTTAAGCTATTCATCATGTGGACTGACCTCACCACATACCACTGACACCTATCAACATAGGTTCTGCCAGTATTTCTTACTTCTTGAACAAGTATTACATATAGATTTAATTTCTCCTTTATGAACAAATAGCATTTTCTGTACATCTTATACTGAAATCCTTGATATTTTCTTATATCTTTTTTGTACTTTAGACATGTATTTTTACAGAACAGAAATAATATGAAGTATTTCCTCACCACACTAACAGCAAATTCCATAGTGTGTAGGTTCTCATATATCAAATGATGGATGCCAGGGTTTGCCTGTGACAGCTGAATGGACCTCTGGAGAATTTCTAAATATAAAATTCACTTGTCTGCAAAGCTACCTTTCAGTCCAAGACAGATGCTAATTTGTCCTGGATTCATTTTCCATGTTTAAAATAAACACAAAAACAAAATCACTTATATTACTTAACCCTCTGCCTCATTTGCTAACTGCATCTAGGATCTTAAACAGCAAGGGCACATGCTTTCACTGTGCGCCCTACAAATAAAAAGCAAACTGCTGCTTGGTTTGTTTCTAAAAACGTATTTTTATTTTATTTTTAAAAAATGTACCTACAGTTGTAAATGATTTTTAGCAGTCATTCTCTCCCGTAACCAGCAGAACTGTGGGTTCCATTGCAGGACTGTGGAACACTAGTCTACTATGTAACATTCATTATAAAACTGAGAACAGATATGATTGACACACTAGTGGGGAGTTCGGGTGAGATACATCTACTGTATATATACACACATACATATATACATATACATACACACACATACACCACTCCACAATCCGGCACTCCCTTGGAAAAAAAATATAACTGGACCGGGTGCTCTCCACAGCAGTCCTCGCTGAAAGGTACTCTGATAAATACACTCCAAACGACGGCACTCCGGAATAAATACATGCAACAAGCGACTTGGATGGCAACGTTTCAGCGCCTTTAGTAATGCTTTTATCAAGCCTACAACAAATATACAAATACACTTACCCCATTTATACAGCAAACACCAAGACAGAAGCCCGCCAGTTCCCGTGTCCGGCGCCCACAGGCAGTCGTACCGGAAGTTGCGTCAACTGTGCCCCCAGTAACCATGGTGATAAACGTACACAAAACTATTTAAAAAGTTGTATGACAATATGAACAGCCCAACACGCTCAAACCATTTTTCAACCTATACCAATGGTCAATAACATCGTTTAGCCACAGGGCTAATAAAGGACTCACTACTAAACACCACTCCAGTGATTAGATCCAAAGCTCAGTTACATATAATATAATCATCATACAGCACAATTAAAACAAAATGTGGCAAAGTGTAGCAATGTTGCCTATCCCTGCCCATCCGTGCTTTGAGCCGCTTCAGACAATACCTAGACGAGGTAAAAGAGGAAGGGGAAAGTTCGCCAAAAAGAGGGCCAAATTGGAACATACAAAATCGAAGGGGGAGGGGATTTTCAACCTCTCATTAAAGGTTTGATCCGTCCCACAGACTTAATTATTAAATAAAGGGCCAAAACTTGCCCCCAGTCAACATGGAGACAAGTTGTAATCTATTTGTTGACCTTAATAAATTTACCCGGAATCTGACATTACAATATCATTTTTTTTTTTAAATCCTGTGCAAAAACTTGATCAACCCAAAAAGAAAACGTTAGTAACTTTACCGACCAAATATTACCCTGTTGGGTGCAGGGGAAGTCATATAGACATATTTTTGGATGCAGTCAATGAAGACTTTAGGAAACTGGAACTTAAAAAGAACAATAGAGGAGACAACTTAACCTCACAGGAGAAAAAAAGCTCTGTAAGTTATCTCAAGATCAGACGATCATTATAAAGAATGCAGACAAAGGGGGCAGGATAAGTCCAATTATATCTCAGAAGCTGATAAGATTTTGAGGGATGAAAAAACTTATTGTAAGTTAACGGAAGATCCCACTTTAAAGTTTCAGGTAGAACTATATGGATTATTGAATAAGGCTAAATGTTATGGAATAATAGATCAGGTGGAATTTGATTATTTATATGTCCAACATCCAAAAATGTCCACTTTTTATCACATACCAAAGATCTATAAGGACAGGGACTCCCCACCGGGGAGACCCATTATCTCCAGTATGGAGTCCCTTACCTCTAATCTTTCGCATTATATTGATTTAAAGTTGCAGCCTTATGTCAAAACATTAAGATCTAATTTAAAAGATTCAACCGATATTTTAAGGGCAGTAGAAAACCTAGAATGGAATAAAGATCTATGCTGGTTAACAGTGGATGCCCAGGCACTGTATTCATCTATTCCACATGAAAAAGGAATCCTGGCAATTAAACAAAAATTAGACCAAGACCTAAATCTTGATATTAAAGAAAAAATGTTTATTATTGATGGTAATTATTCTATATTGAAACACATTTTTTTTAAGTTTGGTGAGGATTATTTCATCCAAGTAAAGGGCACCAAATTTGCCTGGCGTATGCCACTATTTTTTTTTTTTGGACTTTGGAAAGAGGAAGTAATCTAAAAGGAACCCAATAAATTTGCCAATATTGAGTATATAAGGTACATTGACGACCTAATTTTCATATGGAAAGGCGATGTACAAAACATTGAAAATTCATTAAACCATTTAAATACTAATGATCGGAATCTAAAATTTACTTATAAAACTAATAAAACTATCATTGACTCTTTGGATATTTAGTTAGAAGTCGGGTCTGATAATAAAATACGAACTAGTACATATTTTAAAGAAACCGACGCTAACAGTTATATACCCATCGATAGCTGTCACCTTAAACTGTGGAAGGAGAATGTACCCTATTCTCAATTTCCACGTATTAGGAAGAACTGTTCTGATATAAATAAATTTGAAGAACAGTCTTCTTTTATCAAAGAGAGATTCTAAGAGAGAGGTTATGATCATTGAAAATTAAGAGATATCCAGAGATAAAGCCCACCATAAAGATAGATCTTTGTTTTTGAGAAATGAAGAAGCCCCTCATTTGGACAAGAATTTTGATATTATTAATCAACATTTTAGATATAGTTTTATAAATGTTGTTACAAATTGTATTATGGTTTTGTAAATATACTTGTTGTTATGTTCATTTAATTTATATTTTTGTAATTTTAGACTCACGTCCAGTTTAATTGTACATCTCCCCCTTTGTTTATGTTAGTGGGAGCATCACTTCCAGTGATTAGGCAACTATATGTCACTTTCGGCATATTAATAGGGAATGAGGAAGTTATCCAGCATCCTGATAGGAGCATCACGTCACTTTCGGCTAGCGGGTGACTCAACGCTGTCTGGTATGTTATTCACAACGTCATGTCATTTCCATTTTCGGATAACAGCATTGCGTCATGCGACGCGAACTTAGTACACTGACCATAGTGTCACGTCACTTACGATATTAGGTGATGCTGTATGATACAGCGCACCTGTTTAGTTATGTACTTTATAAGTATGTTTGTGCCATGTCATTTTTGGTACAAGTGGTCACCTGGATGTATATGATTAAATGTTTGTCTATATATAAAGAGTATATTGTTGAATGTTATTAAAAAAAATGATATGTGAATTGTAACATTTTAAGTCAGCCATGCTTTAGTAGTCCTGTTATATGTCCATGGATGGAGTCATTTATATTGTAAGCAGGAAATAGCCACAAAGATACTGTAGTTAATTGATAGCCCTATTTAAGCACCTTCAGTGGAACAGGAACCTATCCCTGAGGAAGTTTGGTTCAAACGAAATGCGTTGGTGGTTCCTGCTCACGGTTTTCCAAAGCTTGCACCCATTGAAGAAATACCACGGCTGTCTGGAGTTCCCAGAATTCGGTACCATTTTGGTTGGACTACCCAGATCCCAGGTTGGGTGATTCATATTTGTTTACATGCATTGTGTTAAGTGGTTTTCATGTACATGTTTTTAATCCTTACTTTTTTGATAAAGTCGATACATACTACCCTATGAGTTTTCTCTGATCTTGTTTTTGGTGCTGGGCTGTATTCCAGTATTGGAGGCTTTAAAGAAGTATTGGGTCTTGATTCATCATACCATCGACCAAAGTATAATTGAGATAAGCTTAAATATTCTTAATTAATGTACGCACAATATTTACCATAATAACCAAACAGGTTTTGAAAATACTACACTATCAACGCCTACTTGTCTTGTTGTTATATATACATATATATATACACACACAAAGTGCTTGAAGTGTGCCGGTATGCAGCGGTATGGCATACCGGCACTTCAAGCTTTTTTTTTTCTCTCCCTAATTTACAGGACAGAGGACTGTGCGGGTCTCTGCCCGCTAGGATATCCCCCTTAGCCAGCCGCAGTGTGTATTTATGTGGCTAGCTCAGTGAAAACCCTGGGCTGTCAGTCACTGAGCTGCTGCCTGCTCGTCCACGTGCCTATCCCCACCCATCCGTGCTATGAGCCATCCATCCCCCGCTAGAAGAATCTCCTCAGAACTTGACCACTTCTGCTGGGTGGCCGTCCGTGGCCTGTGTACCCTGAATGCCAGCAGCCATCTTCCTGCATGTCCACTTTGCAGCCTCCAAGTTGCAGAGTAAAACAGGCTTGTAGCGCCAAACCCCTGCCCACTTGCCCAGGTATTCCACTGCCGCCCAGCCGCCCTCCCGCGTTGCCAGGTGCATGCCCCGCCAGAAGGTCTCTGCAGCAGCATTACATGCTGCATGTGCAGAGACCGGCATTGGCCGCCTGTGTGTGCCCATCCCCCACCGGTTTCTGTGACAGCCTGGCCAGACAGAAGTCACAGCCTGACAGACGCTCATATTTGCCTCAGCAGTGAGGTGGATTGTAAGCTTGCTGAAGGAGCCCTGAAGCCTGGTTCCACTGCAGGGGGAAGCCCCCTCCCCCTTCCTAGTACAGCTGTTGGTGCCACTGCACTTCTCTGCTTCACTCCTCTGGGTGGATCCCTCAGCCAGCCTCCACCTCAGTTCTGTGACAGCAGCAACCGGTGAGTACTACAGAATTTCAGTTATAGTATTATAGGGCTACCCCCTGCTATATGCCTCGCTACCCATTTTCCTCATCATTGGGTATGGGATGCCAGCGCTCGGGATCCCAGCGGTCAAAATCCCAATGCTGGCATCCCTTTCCCTCTTTCTAACCCTTCCTCCCCCAGGCCTAAACCTAACTTACCCCCCTAGTGCCTAAAACTAACCTCCCCCTAGTCCCTAACCCGCCCTCTAATTCCTTAACTTAGCTGACAGGTGTTGGGATTCGGGCGCCGGTATTCTAAGTGCCGGCATCCCCTTTGCTGGGTTATTAATCATATTCTGTGCCTCATTACCCCTGTGTGCCCCACAACATTTTCCTATCGGTGCCAATGTGTGTGTGTTTTTTTTTATTCCTGTAACCTATGTATTTTTTAATTTTCCTATTGCAGGCTATTCAATTAAGTGCGGTGTTGAATAGCGTCGGGAATTTGGTCCGAGAGCTATTCAATTAACCGTGCTATTAAGCCTACTGTAACTAAAGGATTTATGCTTGCACTCTCCTGAGGGTGCGAGCTGAAATCTAACTAAAGTGCCATCCACGATGCTGTTTTTCAGTTTAGAGAGGCATTGACAACATCCCAACAGGCACTTTAGGCTTTCTAACTGGTGGGCATTTTCAAACGAAACATCTGTTTTAAGGCGCACTAACTGGCATTTCCCGACTAAGTTCCAGGCGCGGGGGAAACAATTGAATAGCTCTGGGAACTATGTCCCAATGCTATTCACATCATGTTTAATTGAATTGCCCCCAATGTGTACGGTATGTGTGTTTTTGTTTTACTCTTCTTACAAAACCTATGAGGGAAATTCAATTCCACTGGGAGATTTTTAAAGTAATGGTTGCCCAACGGATTAATTATATTTATTCGGGCATCCGGTCCATTACATTTGAGGTTTAGTCGTGCATAGCAATGTGTCACTCACAATAATGCATGCACGAGTGAGCAGTATTTGAATTGATCTATTGGGCGCCTATTACCATAGGCACCACCCAGAATAATTGAATTCCCCTGTATGTGTTTTATTTATTCCGTGTCGCCTATGGACCTGATTCAGCAGCAATTGCATACGCAGATCGAGGGATTGACTTTGCGCATGTGTATAAGCAGAGTGAGTGACAGGCTGTTAGCATTTGGGGGTGGTGACGGGGTAGTGATCGGAAAAATCACACACGTGCCTGTCTGTTTGAACAACGTTGCTTGGGTATGTATAAATTAGCCACTGCGATTACATACGTAGTTTCAGAGATCACTGCGTGTGACGAGAGATGCAGTGTCAGCGGCAGGCCAGACCTGCAGTAATTTGTGTGTGAGTGGTTGATGTGCTTCGATGATGTTTATGCAGAAAAACAACAGTAAATGGATGTGAGGAAGCAGTAGTAGTTTGGCAAGCAATAGCATATTATCACAGCTGCGTTGTGTGTGAATTTGCAGCTGCATTCGCTGCTGAATTTGACCCTATGTGTTTGTCTTTTTTTCTGAATGGTGCCAATGTGTATGTGATTATTTATTTTTTCATACAAAGCTTATGTGATTTATTTATTTCCTTGTGAGAGCCTATGGGCTCTATTTACTACAATCCGCATATTGAATGCAGATTGTAGTGTGATATTAATGACTGAATTGAATTCGCATTGCGACCCTCTCCCTTAATTATACTTAGCTGCATGATCCGGGCCTCCGGTGATGTTCTCCATGCCTCCGGTCAGGTGATCTCCCATACTGCACTGGGACCCGATCACCTGATGACTGGGCAGCAGTGCACTATGGGAGACCAGCTGACCGGAGGCCCGATCGCCGGTCCCTGGAGTCAGGTAAGTAAATTTTTTTTTTTACTATTTTTTTTCTCTTTTTTTTACAGTAATCAGCTTGCGGTCTGTTTAGACCACACAGCTGATTACTGGGACCGACTCCCGGCTCTGCTCTCCCCATTAGAGCGGAGCAGGAGTCCGGTAACCAGGGGAGACCCTGGATAACGCCACCTCCAGGTGGCGTTATTATCACAGGGCTTTCCCCGGTATTTTTTCACATTTTATTTTTAGTAACTCTGGTCAGATCACATTTCCCATTACAATTATGGGAAATGCGATCTGCTTTACTAAAAATAAGTGATACTTAGGGGTTGGAGTAGAATTTTACAAAAAACACCCTTTTTCACTTTATTTTAGTCAAAATAATGTTAATAAATAGAGCCTTATGTGTTTGGTTTTATTCCTGTGTGCCAATGGGATTTTTTTTTTTATGCAAAGCTTTATGTGATTTATTTACTGTGGGAGCCTATGTGTTTGGGGTTTTTTTTCCTGTGTGCGCCAATGTGTTTCTTTTTCTCATGCAAAGCTTATGTGATTTATTTATTTTCTGCGACAGGGGCCTATGTGTTTGGTTTTTCCCTATGAGTGGCAATGTGTATGCAAATTTTTTTTATTTTTTAATTCTTCTTGCAAAACCTATGAAAGGGAAATTCAGTTCCACTGGGGGATGTTTAAAGTAATGGGCGCCCAACGGATAATTATATATATTCGGGCATCCATTACTTTTGAAGCACCCAGAAGCACTGGGTTTAGCCGTACATAGCAGCTAAACCTGTCTAAATCCATAGTATCAGCATCCAAACTGCCGTTTCGGCATTCAAACTTGGACTTTTCACATGATGCCCTTTTTTGAGAGGCCACACCCCTCTTGACACAGCCACGCCCCATGATTCATTGGTCATGCCCATTTTGTGTGCGCCTTCTGTGCGCATATACACTGAATGCCCATACCCCCACTTCAAAATTCCCACTTCGACCACTGTGTATATATATATTCCAGCTAGACAGCGCCAGACACCCAGCACATCCGGGTAATGGCTGATTACTTCAAGCGCTCCATACAAGCATGCCGCTGGTCTGACTAAGGAAGCAAAAGCATCCCGATCTGCTGTAAATAGCGCGCATGCGCACATCCCAGAATTATGAGCAATTACTTAATAAATCAATGTACTATTCTGAGCAGGACAAACTCAATAATGCCTAAGGACATTTAAAGCAATTGCCATAATATAAAGCGCAGGTGCAGGGTAGTGACACAGAGCAAATGATGAGAGAACAGCTGATAATATGTACCCAAGAGTAATTCCAGATGGACAAAGTTAGTGGTGCGGGGGGTCCCCACTGTGCACAGAGGAACCCACTAAGAAAGGTGATAATGTGCGTTTTGCCGGAGGCTCACAGATTCCAAATGCATGCACAAAAACAATGTATAAAGTGCAACAATATCAAAACAGCATCTGCAATTCAGATACCTGTAGCCTTGAGAAAAGGACGGTGCGATGCACTGAATCGTTGGCATCATAGGGACTAAGGGCTTGATTCAGACCCGCCTGCAAGCGGGTCGACGGCAGGGCAGTGCGCACGCATCGCGTGCGCAAGCCCCGGAGCGAGTGAGAAATTCACTCGCTCCAGGGCTTGCTACAAACGGGGCGGCTGTCGATGTTGAACGATAGCTCGCCCCGTTTTGTAGGCGGGGAGGGGGGGTGGCTGGACAAACGGAGGCGTTCCTGAAAGAATGCCTGCCTTTTGTGGCCGGCCCTACTTACATCACCAGTGAGCTTCCGGCTCTATTAGAGCCGGAAGCTCACTGGGGCTTGCGGCAGACGAGACCCTACCACAAGGGTCTCATCGCAAGCCCGATGGTCGCGACCATCTCGACCATCACCTGGCCGCTCGCAAAAGCTGTGAATGGCTTAGCGAGCGGCCAGCTTTTGAAAAAAAAGTGGCTGCCCAATTCAGAGCGAGCGCTCGCTTTTTGCGAGCGGCTCTGAATCAGGGCCTAAGTGTGAAATGTGAACTTTGCAATGGAATGCTATTTTAATAGTATTGCACTTGATGCATTGCTCTTGTGCATGCATCAATGGGCACAATTCAATTCAACGCGAATTGAAAAGCACCGGGAAGGAGCTCCCGGAGCTATCCAATTCAGCATGCAGTTTTGTCGGAGAATACCGTTACAGATGCCTTCAACATGGTGTTTAGTCGCAAGAACCAACATTCTTCGACTAAACTGCCCAGCGCAATGCTGTGTCCGTGGCGCTAGGGCCAGAAAACAGCATTGCGCCTGTAGTTTTGTCAGATTTCTGCTCGCACCCCAGGAGGGATGAGAGAAGAAATCCTTAATCGGGCTTTACAGTGCGCTGAATTGAATAGCTCCAGGAGCTCCTACCCAGCGCTATTCAATTTGCGTTGAATTGAATCGAGCCCTATCAGCTGCTCATACTTACATTGTTGTGTCTTTCAATGCTGGAAAAATCTGCAGAATGTTTGACCTCTTTCATAGTTTGATGTGATACAATCTTTAAAACTAGCTACTATTTAAACAGTGCTACTCTGTTTCACTCTGTATTGCTGCAAACAACTTGGAATACTGCAGCATATTGTTTCCACAATCACTAATTAGAATGCCATATTTGTTATTACCAGCATAAAAGAAAACTTTCAGTGGTCCAAAGAGATGGAAATCACTCGGTGCCAGGTCAGGGCTGTAGTGAGGCTAGTCCATTACTTCCCAATGGTAATGCTGCAATAGCTCGCGCGTGTGGTTGGCTGAGTGTGGCCTGGTGTTATCGTGCAGCAATAAGACACCTGTTTGCTGTAACCCAGGTAGTTTTTGATGATGAATTGCCCTCTGTCACTAGCTCAATGTATCACAATAGCGGACAGCATTCACAGTATCTCACTTAGTGAGGTAAACAACAAAAATCAAGCCATAGTGGTCCCAAAACATTGTCGCCATTACCCTCTTTGCCGATGAAGTTGTTATGAATTTCTTAGAAGGTGGGGACGATGCGTGTATCCATGTCTAGGATTCTTGCATCATCTCCGGTGTCACATGATGCATCCACGCTTCATCGCCTCAAACAATACGCTGCAGGAACTGCACTCGCTCCTCACGGCACCGCATCAAGTGCACAAGAGACAATCCCATCCTATTGGTTTTGTGAAATTCTGTGACTTGCTTTGGTACCCAGCGTGAACAGTTTTTCCTGTACCCCAGTTGCTCATGAACAATGTTGTGCACAATATGCACTGAGATGTTCAGTTTGTCAGCAATATCACTAACTTGAATGCGTCTGTCCTCGTGACTCAGACCTTTAATGCGGCACAAATTGTCATCTGTAGTGGACTTGCCTGGCCAGCCGGATCGCTGCTCATCTTGAACGTCTGTCCTGCCTTCATCAAAGTCAGTGCACCAAACCCAAACCTGTGTCTGTGACATGATGTTATCACCGTACACCTCAACAAGTTTGCGATGAATTTTAGCTGCTGATGTGCCTTTTAGATGTTGTAGAAATCTGATCACACTATGCACCTCAGTGTTTGACCATGTTTCCGCCAGTCCTTCTATCTTACAACTGATATTGGGACAATATGACTAATATGAGGCGCAGGTTAATGGCCAAATGTAAATGAACCACAAAGCAGTTAAGTAAGATCTACTTGTTGATGAAAACACAGTTTGTCCATTACAGGGCCTGAAGATATGCAGGGCATGGAAATGCTGCCCCCTCTGAGCACCCTTCTACAAACACTAATCAATGTATACTATTGTCTGTGGACATTTAATGGTAATATATATATTTTATTATTATTAAATAACAGCAAATGGCTCTATGTGACCAGATGGTGTTTTAAATATTAGATTCAACAATGTATTCACATTTGATTGATATATTTTTCAGACAGGCAGCTGTATTTTGAGAGCTCCCTTATCCTGTCACAGGCATTAACTGCACTCTGACAGAACACTCACTGACAGCCATGAAATGGATGGCTGTCAGTGAGTGCCCTTTAAGAGCAGCACTAGCCACCATGGACTGTATGATACAGTTCACTTTAATTCCTTACATTTGACAGGCCACCATGGGGGGTGAAAAGGCCGCCACTGCTGCTGATGCCAATGCCTGTCATGCTGATCAGTGCCGCTGTTGCCGCCTCCAAGCACACTGTGACAGTATCAGTGTGCGCTGCTAGCTAGGCCAGCCTCCGCTACCCAAGACCCCGCTGTGGCCAGCTGTCATGATGTCTCCTGTGCAGTACCCACCCCCGGCATTTCCGGACTCGCACATGCGCAGTCTGGATTTTCAGAATGAGAATTTCAGATTTTGACAGATGAGGTATAATTTGCGGGGCAGTGGGAGGCTAAATTAAAAATCGGCAGCGGGAGGGTAGGCAAGTATGGGGTAGGGATAGGGGGAGGGTTAGAATAACAACCGACAGGTCGGTATTCTAACCCTGTCGGGATGCCTGTGTCGGGATTCCAAGCACCGGCATCCCGTACCCAACCCTCTAAGAGTTATCTAATTTCCTCTACTGTCCTTTCAGTTTTATCATTATCTAAATTTTCACATGTGGTTGCATCAATCAATAACCTGGGAGCTTCCTTTAAACAATATGCTCTGTTCAATACAACCACACCTCTCCCCTTGTTGGCCATCAATCACTATATTGTGATTTTTCTGAAGACTGTTAATAGCTTCTCCTTCACCTTGATTGAGATTAATTTTCCGTTTCTTATCCAAAATTAATTTAGCAAAACCTTTCTTAGACTATAAAATGTTTCAACATGACCCCCTCTAGATTCATGTGGGTATCAGTTAGATTTATCTATAAAGGTTGTACTGTATATCCAGTTTCAAACTGATCGCAATTTTCAATATCGCTCCTGTCAATAAGGTCCTGCTTTAAGTGTAAGATTTTGAAAGTAGTGATTTGCATCTTAAAACAATTCAAATCCACTAGGTTTCATGCTAGGAGCAAACAAAAGTCCCAGAGATGATAATCTTATTTCATCATTGGTAATATGACTGGAAATATTAAGAATATCTGTTTCTAACAGGGATTGGGTCCTTATTAGTTTTGTACTTGCTAAACAGTTTTAAAAAACTATAAATTAGCTCATTATGCAAATTATACCCAGTACATAAAGAGGTCTGTTACATGGTTGTGACATACTCTCTGTCAAAGTCTGATGGAGTGACAAAGTGCATTGAGAGTGGCCTATGACGTAAGAAGCACTGATGTCTCTGGGAAGTCCCAGCTGTGGAAACATGACCTGGCTGCAGCAAGCTTGAACTGGAGACATGCGACCTATAGACAGTGGTAAATCTGGCAATAAGTCTTGCTATATGCTTTTCTCTGATGTACGTGTGTTTAACCTGGAAATAAAATTGTTTCATCATATATAAATTATATTACATTAGATAAATAAAAATTAAGCTTTATTATGGAAATTCAATACAGTACATTTTTTGGCAATATCAACATGGTTGTTATATGCAATATTATTACATTTTAATAAATCTCAACCCAGGCAAAATGTTTCAGCAAAAAAATATCAAGGAAAAAAAAAGGTCAGAAAAAAAAAAAAATTGGGAAAAAACAAAATATGGTTAACTTATAAAAAGGGGCTAAGAGAATAGTAAAAGTCCTGTTCCTGAAGATGTACTTAGTCTCATCAGTAGAAAATAGCAACATGTTTCATGGTCAACTGACCACTTCCTGAAATATCCTTATTAACTAACTATGAGCAATTATTGACCCCCTCCCAAAGTGCATGGATTAAAACTGCTTCTGGAAGGTGAATATGGCAAAATGCGGAATGTAGACAAGTATTATTCACATTTACAGCAAATATTGCATCCAATTTGTTTTGTTTTAATTAAGTTCTTCTTTAAATCAAATGCAAGTCATACTTGCCTACTTTTGAAAAAGTATTTCAGGGAGCTTGTGAAAGCAGCACATATGAGCGTGGCGGTAAAGTGGACTGTACTGCTACATCTGAGAGGCATGTCATAAAATTGATGCAAGGCCCCTATACATCAGCAATCTAAAAACCACAATTCAAGTTAATTTGAAGATTTGTTGCCCGGGTTTAGGATTTCCCAATCTAGCAATATGCGCCCATACATTACAGATCTTTTTCAGTGATCTGCAGATCATTTTCAGCAAACACAGATCTGCCAATCTTGAAAGGCCCATCATTTTACTAGTAACAGTCTGCAAATCTGCTGATCATCTCCAAACACTAGCAATCTACAGTCCCAACTGATCTGTGAAATCCAAAATGTTGGACAACCTGATTTACCAATTTCAATCACTTTTTGGTTGAAATCTGCGATCTGTGAACCCCATACATTGCAGATTATTTTACACAATCATCTGCAAATTGCAGAATTGCCACAATTGATTGCTGATGTATGGAGGCCTTTACATCCAAATGTAAACACATCCCAAAGCAGTCAGTAAGATCTACTTGTCGATGAAAACACACAGATCCTTTTCAGAAAATGCATGTAGCCATAGAGATCATTGTGCCTTATAACCAATGCAGGGAAACGACACTAATGATCCCATTTAAATTATCATTATTATCCTTTATTTATATGGCGCCACAAGGGTTCCGCAGCGCCTTACATAGTACATAAACATAGTGCACAAACATAGTACATAAACATAGTACATAAACATAGTGCATAAACATAGTACATAAACATAGTACATAAACATAGTACATAAACAGTTGAGCAGAACAAGAAAACAGTGTCATACAGTTTTAGAAACTACAAGACAAGTACATGGTATATAAACACTGCTGCAACAGAAGCAGGATGGCAAAAGTCACGGGTTAGGTGCTTTTGAGTATAGAGCAGATAATATAAGTAAAGAAAGGATAAGCACAAGAGGAAAGAGGGCCCTGCTCATGAGAGCTTACATTCTGGAGGGGATGGGCAAACAGACAGGGGTGACACGGATGGGGAAGACAGTGAGCATGGGACAGAGGGTTAGGATGACAGATGGCTGGATTCCTATTTTACAGTAGGTGTGGAAGTCATTTGAATTAAGATTTACGCCACTGACATTCTACTTTAAGAGGTAGTTTTTGTAGGTGTATGTGGAAAGCCATGGCTGTTATATCAGTTTACGTGAAGTCTGACAAGTAGCTGAAGCCACTTCATGAAGGGCTATTTAGAGAGTTTGGTTAACGTGTGAACCAGCAGTCTCAGGTAAATGTAGAAATTGGTGAAAGTAGTTATTGTAAAGAGATGATCAGATGTAAAATAATAAGTTGTGATCAAGTGTGAATTCTATAAGGCACATTTATTGATTTGGAGGGTGATGGGAGACGTGAGGTTTGCAGGGTATTTATTCCATAGTAAATCCGCTGTATGTGTGTGGGGCCTGGATTTGGTGACATGTCACCAGATAATAAAAGCAGAAGGATGGAGAAGTAGATATAGTTGTAGGTGTGTAAAAGTTTTTTATAGTGACACAATGAGGCTGTAATAGTCAATTTTTGATGAAAAGAAAGCTCATTAGTTTTTAGAGGAGGTGAGTGACTCAATAGGGTGGCAGTGTGCCCAGAGAGGGGAGATGCAGGGAGAGTTAGGGATGTTATATCCTTAGAGAAAATACAAAGGAGGGTGTTGATAAAAAGAAATGTGTAGTACATGGTGAGTTTTAGGTTTGTTATTTTTAGACAAATTTTAAAGCAATCAGTTTCTTAATCTGAAATTACCATAAATGTTGGTCAATGTTTGTTCAACTGTTTGATTAACTGTTATGTAATCACACTTTGTGCATTTAACACTTGGTGCTTTTAACCACAGCTGCAAACAGCCACAGCTGCCCCTAGACTGAATATAAAGGAGTGGTATCCCTTGATTAAGACAGACTAGAACTGACTCAAATGGTCTGCTGATCAAAGGAGATAACTTGCTCTGAGTTGGAGCAAAAACCAGGCCAGATATATACCATAAACTATGCTTCACTGACCAATACAGACTATACAGGAAAAAAAAAAAAAATAAATCTATGCAAGAGAGACAGTCACATACATTTAAATCCACACACGATTGCAAGCATGAGGTTCTATGCAGAATATAGGTGCAATAAGCAGGATGAGACAGTCACATACATTTAAATCCACACACGATTGCAAGCATGAGGTTCTATGCAGAATATAGGTGCAATAAGCAGGATGAGACAGTCACATACATTTAAATCCACACACGATTGCAAGCATGAGGTTCTATGCAGAATATAGGTGCAATAAGCAGGATGAGACAGTCACATACATTTAAATCCACACACGATTGCAAGCATGAGGTTCTATGCAGAATATAGGTGCAATAAGCAGGATGAGACAGTCACATACCTGAGGGATGAAATGAAATAAACAGATGATTAGTCCATATTCATGCAGGATAACTGTTTGATTAACTGTTATGTAATCACACTTTGTGCATTTAACACTTGGTGCTTTTAACCACAGCTGCAAACAGCCCCAGCTGCCCCTAGAAATGTAAATGTATATATCTCTGTTTTTCTTTTAGATAACAGCTTCATAATGGGGATAAGGTGCAATGAGGGAGATTGCTGGACTCTTCAGAGAGATTGCTTATATTTCAGGTAGTCTCCCTGACAATGAGGGAGAGTTGGAAAGTATGATACAAGTGCAGAGATACCTGTATGTTAATCCAAAATGAACTGCAGCATTGTTAAAGCAAGACCATGCTATAGCAAGAAAACAGATTTTGAATACATTATCAAAGACTGAAAATCAGCTTTACACTAATCTATCTCAAAGGATGAAGCTGCTAGCCATTCCACATTGGCTTAAGTATAAAAAAAAGTTGTGCAGCTTATATTTCAGCCATCTTAAACCAATGTGACGCGAAGGGATGAAATAATAAAACTATACACATTGTGGACAGGCAAACAAGATATCATAGGATTTAGAGATCATCTCACTACTACACTAATGACCTGAACAACAAAACTAACTGATGAAAGTAAACAATATTTATATAATACCCTACTATGATGAACAGTCTTGGATTTATAATTTTGTTTGCACTGACCTATAGATCACGGACTATTTCCATTGCCTTCTATAATTCCAAAGCCCACTGAAAACCACAGGATCAAATACTGTAAATAAAATTACAAAATACACTGAAGTGCCAAATGTAATGAGATAGCAGTATGTAAAGGTAATGGTAAATGCCATAATGTGACGACTTGGAAATGCCCATACCTGCATTAGTAAGCTGACATCTCGTGAGTCAGTTTGAACACTGGCTAGGCTGTTCATGGCAAGGCTATGTAAATTATTGGAGTTCGAATGGTGGGTGCCCGACCAATGGGACATTCCACTTCCAAAGTTGTGTGGATATTCAACATTTCTCAATCTACGGTGTCACATGTGTACCAGGAGTACCTCATGGAAGGCATTATCACCCACTGTGGACAGAGCAGTGGCAGATTATGGGTGCTTAATGATCGACCAGCAAGGTCTAGCCGAAATGGTCTGTGGTCACAGACAAGCGACACTGGCTCAAATCACATCCACATTCAATGCAGGAGGTACCAGACGTATATCCAGCAGGACAGTGCAGCATACTTTAGCTTCCATGTGATATGGGAGCAGAAGACCCACCAGAGTGCCCCTGTTAACACTATGACACCAGACATGGTGCTTCACCTGGGTTCATGACGTCGCTAATAGGACCCTGGAAGACTGGCAACATGTGGCATCAGCCGATGAGTCACCGTTCCAGTCGTTTCGGACTGATGGTTCAGTTCAGGTGTGGCAGGGACCACATGAGGCCACGTACCTCACTTGTCAACAAGACACCATGGAGGCTGGTGGTGGTTCCATAAAGGTGTGGGGTGTGTTCTCGTCTCGTGGGTTGGGTCCGCTGGTCATCAGTCCCAAGTCTATTATTGAATCAGGGAGCATTCTGGATAGTAGCGACGAATGCGGTGGCCACCACATTCACCCGACATGAACCCAATCGAACATTTATGGGATGTTGTGGAGAGGTCCATTCGCATCCAAGATCCTTCATCGCTTCAAATATATGGGAGCTGTGGGAAGCTATCCAGATGGCATGGGTCAACATCTCTCCAGAGATCTTCTGTCCACTTCAACTACTGGCCTCTTCAATTCCTTTTACTTATTCGCTGCTTATTCTATATTGTGTGAAGTCCAATATAATTTTTATACTGATACCTCTGTGATACCAAAGGAAGTATTAAGGTTAGGTTTAGGCTGTGGGAGGAGAGGGTTAGGTTGCGGCAGAGGGTGGGAGGATTTGGGTTAGGCAGCTGGAGGGGAGGGTTAGTGTTAAGCTGCGGGAAAGGTGGGTTAGGGGTAGGGTTAGGAGAAGGGTTGCAATACTTATTTTCATGTGTCTACATTTCCAACCTTTGGGATTACACTTCTGGGATTTTGACTGTCGGCATTATCAGCGCCGGGATCGCATATAACTGGACCTACGTCCTCTTACTCCCCTTAATCAACTTACCAGATCCTGCTTATCAAGGTTGTCACGTTAAGTCACATTACTGTGTATGCAGCGGACCTAGTCTCTCTGTGGTTAGTCTGAAAAGGAAAAGCTAGAGGAGTAGTTTCCTGCCAGAAGAGGGAAAGTCCATTGGAGCTGCAATCTGTACTGCAGGGTACCATCTATCCCTAACTTATCTGCGCCCACACTTCCTCCCTGGAGTATCACACAAGCACTAGAGGAGATTAGATAATTCAGAGTCAAACTTGAAACTGAGTTCCAGGCAGCTTATGAGAAACAAGTTATTAAAAAAAAAAAGTCTGCATATTAACCCCAATCATCAGCAGTATCTGGAAGAGAAACAAACAGATCATGCTTTGAGGGCTTTGCAGAAAAAACAAATTCAGTAAGAAAAAATAAAATACCTGTATCCCTGCAGGATCACACTGGAAGTATACATTTTGAAACTAATTGAGGTGGAGATGCATCCGGAAATTACTGTAAGATGTTCCCATTTATGATCAGAGCAGTGTCAGACAACACTGTAGTGCAAATTGGAAGCCAGTGTAACATCTCCTGGTGAACACAAAGATATAACAAAGATAAAACTTGTGTGTTTAGGAATGCTTTATGCCCCTATAATTCCCACATTTGGCAGGCTCGCAAACTGAATGGATCATATCAGATGACTGTGGACTATAGCGGACTTAATAAAGTGGTAGCAGTTTCATACATGGTTATAATTGTAAATTGGACAAACTGTAGAGGAGCAGCATGCTGTTTTGGCCATGGCTAATGCTTTCTTTTCAATTTCCATTGCTCCAGAGTCAATTTGCCTTAACTCGGGAAGGGCAATACTCCGTCATTGACTTATGACTCGTGATTTGCAAAATGCCCACAAGTTCACATGAATTGTATATCACTATATTGATTTCAGCCAGTTGAGTCAGAGCAGATGTAGTTTGCTTTTGGCAAGTTTCATTTTTCTGATCAGTTCCAGCTCTCCGCCCACTTCCTGGCCACAGCCAATCTCAAGGGGCGCCGAGAGGGGGGGAGCGGGTACAGATTACCCGGGCCCGGGCTTCCTGAGGGGCCCGGCGCCGCTCCCCCCCTCACAGCAGCCCAGCACACAGCGTGTGCTGAGCTGCAGTTGGAGACTGCTCGTGGCTGCTGAGCAGCAACCACAGCAGTCTCCTGTGCCTGTGCGGGGGAGCGATCATACTGATCACGCCCCCCCTGGCTTTGCCCTGGGCTGAGGGGGCTCAGAGCGCCCCCTCCCCAGCACGCAGCAAATATTTTTTTTTACGGCAAGGGGGCGTGGCCACGCCTCCCGCGATTAGGCCACGCCCCCTATTACCGGGGCCCGCCACGGCTCTTGGCGGGCCTGCCAATCTCCTGCCTAGCTGTGGGTATATAAAGGAAGAGAGAGAGCACATCCAGTGCTGGTGATATTCTCTTTCTTGGGATTGTGCTTGAACCTGCTGCTGTTTATCTGAAGATTCATGTAAATGACACGGACTGTTGTGACAACTCTAATCTCTCCTATCCAGATTCTGGCCTTTTATTGGACTTCTCTATGCTAGCTACCTTGACGAAACCTGGATTGTTTCTAATTTGCTTTGATATCTCCAACTCTGAGCTCAGACAAAATGTAGATCACTTCTTAAAATGTGAAAAAAAACAGCATATACTGTAAAATTAATATAAGGCCATAAATTCAATATTTCAATAATTCAATAGTGGAAAGCATTTGTGGTCAATGTATAAGTATCCATGAAATTACAAAATACTTCCATATCGTTAAAGGTTTTTACAGCCTAGGTAAAGGCACATAGCATAGCAGTTTAAAAGTACAATCGCAGAGCAGCAGCAAGATTTTAAAAAAAGTTATCCAATAGGGAGGGACTCAAAACCACAGAGGCGGCTCTTGCAGTGTCGCACAGATCTCGAAGAACATTTATACAGAATACTGTTAATTCCTTTACTCCCTAATATTAAAAATATCTTCCTTATTTCTTTAAACCTGCAGTTTTATTTATCATTACACATGCTCCATTCAGGGGTGTATCTATAAGGGGTGCAGGGTGTGCGGGGAACAAGGGCCCCTGGGTCCAGGGGGGCCCTGCACCGCACACCCTGCACCCATAATATTACTTACCTCTCCGGAGTCCCATGTCGGCGTGGGGGTCCGGTGCTGTAAAGCGACTGGAAAATGGCCACGGCAGCCATTTTCCCGTCGTTTGCGCATGCACAGTACAGGGGAAATGGCTGCCGCAGCCATTTTCCCGGTGACCTGTGCGTACATTATAGACTCTGGGCACACTCTAGTGCCCAGAGTCTATAACTCCGGTGCTGGCCGCACACAGCTCAGTGCGCTGCCGGCAGCTGGGCGGAGAGGAGGGGGCCCGTGTCAGAGACTGCACACGGGCCCCCTCCTCTCTAGAAATGCCCCTGGCTCCATTCCTATACCTCCTGCACCAAGGGTTAAATTTTTGCCGTTAGATCACAGCTTACTTGATCCCTGCCAAGTATGGTAGCCAATCTGTCTAAAAGAATCTTGGTTAGAACACATTTGCTAACTTATGTGAAGAAGGTACATTCTTAAATACAAACATACTGTACAATGTCCCTGTTGAATTGCTTTCCACAGTTATATGTTTAAATGTTCTGTATGTTTAACTATATCAGAACAAAAGATAATGCAGGGCCTATTTCAACCTAAGTGCACTTATATCAATTTGAATCTAATATAGTACATGGAAATATATCAATGGCAGAAGTTATGAAAATATATTTTACATAGTCTACACCTTTATATACCATTATACGCATATCTCATATTATAGTTAGGGTATGTTTCCTTGGAATGGGCATGTAATACCGGCAATCGGGATGCCTCCTGTCAAAATACCGACAGTGGTATCCCGATGGTCGGGTAAGTATACTAAATCCTCCTCCCTTCTCCCCCTAACCCTCTCTTCTTGTAGCCCAATACTAACCTTCCCCACCCACACCCTAACCCTCCCCGTTAGTGCCCAAACCTAAGTCTCCCCCCTTCGTGCCTCAACCTAACCCTCTCCCCTTATTGCCTAACCCTAACCCCGCCCCAGTGGTGCCTAACCATAATCTTCTGCCCCCAAAACCTAACTCTAACCCCGATATGCTGCCTAAACCTAACACTCTCCCCCCCTGCGGCTATCAGCTAAGACACCCCCGGCTTACCTTGTTCGGGATAGCATCTGTCTGTAGTCAGGCATCGGGATTAAGGTAGGAGTCCGTATTTTGATGCCTATCTTAAGCACCGCGTCGGGCTTGCACCGTCGGGATTTAGACCAGCGGCATCCCGTCCGCTGGTCTGCTAACTACATCCCGTTTCCTTCCCCAACCCTATAAAATACATACAAAGAGGTTTAACTCCTGTTGTGCACTACCGACCAATCAAATGTTCTAAAGCATTTATCTTTATTAATGTGTTGAAAAAAACGTAATTTTTTTCTGCATTGCAAATATTAAATGCAGCTAAATAAAATAAAGATACTGGCGATGAAAGAATAGAAATGTGTGATTAAAATAATAGCAGATGTCTGCCCTTTATAATCTTCCCATTTATTCCTCTCATATAATTTATATGAATACAGCAACTAATCAGTCTGACCCGGCCACAGCTAATGCCCTCCATTTCAAATCATTGTTCTAGAAGAATGTCATCTTCAATACTAATAAAAAGTATAAATATAGCCATTGCTACGCAATATTAAGTCAGAGGCCTAGGTACACAGTATTGATGCAAATTCAAATTACATGAATGGGAAGAATTATGAAGACAGACCTCAACTGAAGGCTGAATATACTTACCCTGCTAACAGGTTAGACTAAGCTATAGTCGATTGTAATAAAAAAATCTAGTTAATTTCAACTAATTATAATCCAGTTATATGGTAATCTATGCATAATAAGAATATATAAATAATGTACATCATTGCTCCAGAAGAGGAAATGTTACTAGATGACAGACATTTGACTCTAGAGAACAAATAACTAAGCAAATACTCTTAAGATAGAGTGTTTCCCTATATATGTTGTACTGTAGTTACCATTGGATACATTAGGTTTCTTATGGAAAGATTACAGACAGACTAAATGTGTATAGGACACTAATACCTGCAATTATTTTAACAACACTAGATTACAGACAGACAAAATGTGTATAGGACACTAATACCTGCAATTATTTTAACAACACTAAATAATTAATAATTTAGAATATCCTTGAATAGATATCTTTAATGCAAGTAAAGGGCAATTATAATTTATAATACAAATGTATTTACAAATAATGGTACACAGCAATATTGTTATTTTAATCACACATTTTTTTCATCATTAATGTACAGGGTGTCTATAATAAAAGTTTGCATATGCCAAGCAATCTACAGCAAAATCTATTTCTCAGAATGTCGCCAAATGTTCAGTACTTCTTACAGAAGGCCATGGAAAGGAGAAAAAAAAAATTAGTACAAGAAAAAAAAAATGTCCCCTGGTAGTGATCTTTTGAACTAAATTTTGTGCTGTGAATTTCCTTCCCGTGGCCCATGAAGACGTACTGAAAATTTGACGTAGATTTTTCTGTAGACTGCTTGGAATAGGTGAACTCTTATTATAGACAGCCTGTATTTTATCTAGCTTTTAATATTTGAAATGCAAAAATAAATGTAATTCTATTATGAATGCAAGTAAAAAATATTGTTTTAAGACAATTGTAGCCAAATGTAATAGAGTGAGAGTTCAGATAATGTGAGAGTTTAGCAGTAAACTTTCACACTATTACATCGGTAGAGTTGTATTTTCAAAATGGGAAAACATCTGAATAAGAGTTTCAATCATGAGAGATTTTTGAGTCTGACAAACATTCGTGTTTGCATGTTTTCGGACTCCATTACATTTGCAAAGTTTAAAAAAGTGTGAGAGTTTACTCTCACCTTTTCTAAACACTCACCCTATTACATTTGGCCCAATTGATCTGTAATGCATCACCAGTGTTAAAACTCTTGCTTTCTTTGCATTTTATATTGTTTTGATATTTGTCTACTTTCATAGTCTGAGAATAAGTCTTATCAACAGAGGAGCACACAATAAGTTACATTATACTATTGGGTTGTGTTTTTTTATTTTTATGAAACATTTTATTAAGACATTTCAAGTCCTGAATGATGCAGTGTGGAAAAAAATAAAAAAACAAAAGCATTAGCACAATTTACATATAGTAGAAGATATTAAACATCAGATAAAAACACCAAGATGGTCTCGTATTCAATGAGATTTCAATTTTAGTAGCTGAAATGTCATCATCATTATTATAATGTAAAAAGGGGGAGAGGGGAGAAATGGGATGAACAGTAGTAGAATAGCAGATGGGGGTAGCGGGAAGGAATAAAAGTATACAATAATATAGTGAGAACTCACATAGCAACAATAATAAAATTCACATAGAACAATATAAAACAGTAATACTCACAATACTCTAAAGAAAATAAAGGACAATGTCAAATAAGATTAAGGGTATACACACTATAAATAAAACCTCTATAAAACTTCACTTCAACATAGAGAAATCTGATAAAGAAGACATAAAAGACGTGGAAGACTACAACCGAAAGCTCAGACAATTTGGCACAGCCGATACCATGTGGTTGACTCAAAGGTCTTCGAGATCTGGGATTGGACATTTGTTGGGAGTGTATTAATAAAGTATAAGGTTCCCATTTCTTAAATAAATGCTGTACATCATGATTTAATAATATACTACACAACCCATGCACAAGATAAATGCTCAGAAATGGTTTTGGTGAGGTTTTGGTCTATAGCAAACCCTGTTCCCAATAGAATGCTATGTGCTCATTGGTGACTGGTTGTCCCCAAGACTAACTTAAAACTGTGGCGGTTTATCTGGGGCAGTTTCAAAGGAGATCAATAAGATACTAGTATAGAGTTCTGACTTGGTACTTCTTCAAAGTATTACTGGAGCACTGCAGGATTTTGCATATATAGAGCCTGATTCAGAGGCGCTCGCTATTTGCGAGCGCTCACTCTGAATCAGGGCGGATTTTTCTTTAAAAAAAATCTGCCTCCAGGCTGCTCGCATAGCTCTGGGTGACCACCCACAGCTTTTGCGAGCGGCCTGGCGATGGTCGCGATTATCGCGACCATCAGGCTTGCGATGAGACCCTTGTGGTAAGGTCTTGGTTCCCGCAAGCCCGAGTGAACTTCCTGCTCTAATAGAGCAGGAAGTTCACTACTGACATCACGAATTATGTCAGTAGGACCGCCCACAAACGGCAGGATTTGCTTCGGGAACACCTCTGTTTGTCCAGCCACCCCCCCTCCCTACCTGTAGATCAAAGCCACCCAGTTTTGTAGCGAGCCCCGGAGCGAGTGAAGTTCACACTCGCTCCGGGGCTCGCGCGTGCACACTGGCCGACCATCGACCCACTTGCGAGCGGGTCTGAATCAGGCCCATAGACTGCACTATTGCTGAAAACCACCAATTAAATAATGTACTTGAATAATCACAAAATAGGCTTCTCTGTATCATAGAACATATTTGTTCAAACAAATGTTCCAATAAAATGTAGCTAAAATGTATCCAATACTAATAGTAACAATGTATCTTGCACATAGCTACTTATAAATATTTCTCAAAACAATATTATAATGAGTAGACACCCAATATTATTAAATAATTATCCAATACAGAATAAATAGCAAGTGTCTCTATCCTGTATACACTTCTGCAATGTCCAGCAATAATATGATAGGATAATACCTCTAATATCTCAATTCTGTCCAGAAAAAATCTTTCCACAATGTATCCAACTCACTGATTATATTTGTTACTAATGGCAAGATGTTATCTGTAGTGCGCCAGTTTTGCACTATTACCATAAGCTCTCCATGTTTATGAGTTGTAATCATATATGTGGACTGCAGCAATATTCTAGCAGAGTCAGTGGTGAGCTGACCTCTATTATTGCTGTGGGGTCCGTTTAAAGGTGAGCCTATATCAGCCAGGAGGCACCGCCAACTGGGGCAGATATAATAATGGCCTCCCAGATTGCCACAATTGCATATAGGGGATTGAACAACTGACTGGATATACTTCATGTGGATCTATTCACGAAGGTATGTGTCAGTTTTCCAATATATTCCTTGGGTCCTTGTATGGTTTATCACCCACAGTGCAACCTTCGTAGTGCGCCCACCCATGGTTGCCTCACCTGGTGCACTCGTGGATGGGATGAAAAATACATGGATCTGACTAAAATACATGGACCTGACTATTATGTTGGGACCCTACTCCTAGCATCAGGATTTTGCAACCACACCTTTTGTGTCATCTCTTCTAGGAGTAACCTATTCCACCCAGGGTAATCCTACGTAGTGTGCCCAAGACGGCTGCCTCATTTGGTACCTTTGTGGGTGGAATATATAACCCATGGAAGTTATTTCCCAAAATGTCTGCACCAACCCTGCAAAATGCTTATTGTGCTCTCTAGGTTTCGGTTGATTTTAATTATCTCGGTGTGGTTTTCTATTTTTTTGAAACACCAAATCCTTGTACAATGTATCATGTTTTCTGATGTCTGTAAAGCGACTTTGAGTCCTATGGGAGAAAAGCGCTATATAAATAATTTTATTATTATTATTATTACTATTAGTATTGGATACAGTTTGTCTATATATTATTGGAACGTCTGTGTGAATAAATATGTTCTATGATACAGAGAAGCCTATTTTGTGACCATTCAATTACAATATTTAATTGGTGGTTTTCAGCAATAGCACGGTCTACATCTGCAAAGTGGTGATTCTTTTATACGTGTCAGAATTGCAACTGACACTTATGGTGCGTACACACAGTACGATCGGTCAGCGATAACGATATTGCTGACTGATCGTCCTGCACCTTCCTGGAGTGCTGGATGATCGATATTGATCATCCAGCACTCCACCAACCCACAGACGGACCAGCGAGTCAATTTATAGTAACCTGGTCGATATGGACCAAGTTGGCCTGCATACACGGGCGATAGACGATATCGTTATCGTCCATATGTGCCCGCGCATCGCAGGCCATTGGTGGGTTGGAAGGGACCAAAAAATGCACAATATGAACAACAACAATATGATCGATATCGTTAATATCGAGCACTTTAATCGTCCCGTGTGTACGCACCATTAGTCCAGCAGCATTGCTGTAATTGGATATGTTTACATAATTTTTTTAACCTAATTGGTATTGATTTTATCTTTTATATTTATACATTTGTTTTTTAATTATGCACAATTGTTATACCTTTCCACAAGCACCGGGATAACTGTAGCTCTCAGGCAACTGTTCAGCTACAGCATATATTGGAGCGCTGCAGGATATTGCACTAATGGATTTAGCAGTCACTTTTCAATATTGGAGAGCAGAGGATACCAGGCCACAGCATAGACCACGGATGTCCAACGGATCGATCACGACCAACCAATAGATTGCGGGACACTCTGAGGGAGAACATTCCTGTATTACATTGTATTGCAACAGACAGTATTCAAACTACTAACCTAGCACAATACAAGAGTATTCAAACACTGCATTGAATACACTCATAACCATTGCAAGTAGTTTGTAGACTGTTCCCTTGTGTAGTCACTACACAAAGGGACAGTCTAAAACTACTTGTCATGATACAGATATATTCAACAGTGTTTGACTACACTTGTATCATGGCAGGCAGTTTGCAGAATGTACCTTGCCCCAGCTTGCCACTTCACAGACAGTGGAAGAATACAGAGGAGCCAGCCAGCATGGTTAGCAGCACTACATGCCCACCATGTAGTGTGCAGCATTTTTCTGTGATATGGGCACATATTAATTTAAAATGTATTAGGTCTAACTACCAACACACATTCTAGGCACTGTGTGGCATTATATGATATGGGCACCTATTAATTTAAAATGTATTCGGTCTAACCACCACCACACATTATGGGGATTCTGTAGCATTATTATGTGAAATGGGCGCACATTAATGTAAAATGTATTAAGTCTAATTAGTTGTTTTTTTAATAACTAAACATTTATTTACATTTTTAACAAATGTTCAGATGAATATACAAATTAGGAATGGTGGTGGGAAGGTGTGGTACAGTAGATCACAGATAATTTTTCACGCATGAAAGTAGATCACAACCTACTAGAAGCTGGACATGCCTAGCATAGACTATGAGTTGCAAGCAAGATGTAATACCCAAAAAGTAACCACTTTCATAGTTTGGCAGTATAGAGAAAAGGCACATAGGAGGAAAAACCAACAGATGGAATTTTGCTAATATGCAGCAAGTGATACAAAAAAGCAGAGTAGTAGCCAATTGCAATTTGGGTATACAGACAAGAGGCCGGTACAGTCAGCAGACAAGGAAGAGATGAGGTCACAAGCTGATATCAGAATACAGGCTGAACTTGAACACTGACTGGAGCATTGGGTACATTAGACTGTAGAAGCTACTGCATAACCAGAACGGTTTAAGCATATGGTACCATTGAGTATCCAGCCCAGGTGTAAAGAATAAAAGCAAACAAATTTATCAAGAAGTGGTTTTGCAAACTTGCTGCCAAAACCACCAGAAAAAAATTAGTTAGAGATGACAGGCTTGACAGAACTCAAAAAGCATGTAGTTATCTGACCAATCAGCAGCTGAAGAGGCTCAATACACTTATGAGGACAATCATTATGTATTAATAAAGTAACCAAATAACATTAATATCTCTTATGGGGGCAATTTTTTAAATTAAATTAGGGGGCAATATTAATATTTAATAAAATGAATAAAAATTGCATACTTAAATAAAAACATTCAAAGGGGCAGTATCGATCGTAAGTTGGGGAAAATAATATGTAAATGTGTGATGAAGCAACATTATTTTATAGAGCCATAAAATAATAATGGTTTCCCGCGTCATACATAACAAAATTTTATTGCATGGCCCGTCCACAATTGTAGGTTTATTTGTACACTCCCCACTGGCTTATGCCATACCAAAATAGCAACGAGAGAACTGGTAAACACGGTTGTTGCTGTTTTTTTGTTACTTGTTATGTTACTTTTTTATTTCAATGGAAGCACTACTTTATTACAGTACTTTATCAGTTTCCATTCTTGTTGCTAATTACCATAGTACTCATAGCCCTGGGGTACCAGGATGGACCCAGCATTTTTTTGGTAATAGGGGACCATACTCCCCCTTTCCCACCTCCTCAACAAGAGGACCAAACCTAATGCTGAATAGCATGGGCATATTATAGAAAGGGTTGCTTATTGTTTTGGGTTTTTTTGGGGAGGAGGGGGGTGGTTATGACTGAATACAAAAGTTGAGTTTGCAAATCACAGGCTGTTACATTACCCCTATATCTTAATTCAGCCATGTATTTTGCAATTATTTGTAAACATTTGGGACAAGTTATTTCAGTGCATCCACTTTATTCAGGAAGCTGCTATCACCAGGCCACCATTAAATAGTTGAGGTGTACAGTATATGAGCAATGCTCTTTACTGCATTGAGTCTGTCTTTACAGTATATTTGATAAACCTTCCAGCTAAATTGACACATTTAATGTACACAGTACATTACTATGGTGTGATAATTCAGCTCTGGATTGGAACACCAGGAACAGCTGTTTGACCATTAAGCCTGTCTTTCATACTTTATAAAAGGTTAAGATCGGATGATAAAGTGACTTGCACTTTCTTTTGTCATTAGGGTGTACTTTTTAACCAAAGAACATATGGACAGCAACATGAACTGAAGGAGAGCGGAGGGTGGCAGCAATAATTAGTGCTTCACAAAATGCTCATTCAACTGAATCCAAGCTAAATGGCCATTCATTAAAAACTTGTTTCTCAAATTATAAAGGGAATATATGGAGTCACCAGGGATCAGATTACATTTATTTAGTATTTTCACTGATTGTTCAGAATTTTAACAAGAGTCCATTTAAGTGTAATGCACCTCAAATATTTTGTGTTGTAATGTATATAATATAATGTATATTTAATTTTGATAAAATAGATATATTTCACTGTTAAATGTATGTGATGATTTAAGACATATTTGACAAGTAAAAACAAAGATGCCTAGGTTTTGATCCTTTCCTGTAATAGCAGTAATAGTGAATTTTGAATGTCATCCCTGTGAAATACACATCATGTAATGCTATTGCTGGAACAAATGTGACCTTCACGCTGTAATCGCATGTGCAGTAGATTGCCAGTGGCTTTCTGAAAAGTGGAAAGTCTTATACTTTTTTGCGGACTAGTTTTAAAGTCCGTTACCTTTGAAAAATAAAAGCCAAAGATTTATCAAAGGAAGTAACATTCCACTGGGACTAACTTTCCGTGATGTAGCTGATCCTATTTTTTAACTAATGCCTTTCTTTTTTATCCCAGTGAATAAATACATTTCAATATTTAGCTGGAATTTTTCTGCTTTAAATCTGAATCAAAATATTTGCAAAACAGCTCTCTAGATAAAATTGTCAGAGATGTAGCTCACTGGTGGTCCAGGTGGAGACTCTTGTGGTGCAGCTAATCCCCTCTCAGGAGGTAGCTAATGTAAATGTCAATTGGTGAACATGTGGTGACTTCTATTTGAAAGGGCATGTTCATTTTTCTTGTGGGTGACTATCTTACAGCTGAACATCAGTTGATCATGGTTTTGATCTCTGATGTGATTAACACTTCATCCAATTAGAGGAGAATATCGGAAGCCTAGCATTGAATGTCTTCCGATATCGAACCACGTGATGGTTAGTTCATATTTACAGGACATGATGACGCGTCATTATGGCCCCGTCCCCCACTATACAGTGCCAAGAAAAAAAAAAGTAATTGTACGATGATGGATAGATTGTCTGCCTCTCTACGCACACAATCCAGAGAGGAGTCTCTCCTGCACTGATATATAAAGTTAGATTGGACGATCTGGATCTACTGCATACTTTATAAAAATGGCAATCATTATTGTGAACATCCCAATGTTTTTACCTTATTATTCTAATGTCTACAGTGGAGGCAGAGTTTTGGACAAGTAACCCATGTTTCTCCTTTGTGTCTCCTTCCAGTCTGCTCTGTTTTCTGAAACTTGAGGCCACTAGAAAATGTCACACTGTGTACTTGTATTTACTGTACAGGCGTATACTTCTGTTCTTAATTGATGTTGTCAACCACTTTATTCTGTGACCCAAATTATAATTTGGGTACACGCCCCATGAAATCTGAATCTCAGAAAATTGTTAGGAATGTTTTACTAATTTAACACTAACCATAATACACAGATAATATGTATATGATTAAAAAAACAAAGAAATTTGCACTGGAAAGAATTCGCCTAGACCGTAAAAAAAATGTACCACCATAAAGAGATACATGATAACAAATATAAATTATTATTACAGTCATTTGGCGCTTTCTTTTGTTATCAGACTCTTAATTTTTTCTATGTATCCTCATATGTGCATGTCAGTAGGAAGGAATGTGTCTTAATTATACCATTCATATGTTTAAAAAAATAAAAGTTGTGACACTGCACACACAGGGCCTGATTCAGACCCGGACACTAAGCCATGAACGAACGCAGCCAAAAGGGGCCGGGTATGCAAATGCTGCAATCGCACTGTCTGGTGAAAGGATGCCCTCTATACCTTAGAGAGCGAAGGCAGAGCGAATGCACTCCAGTATAAAGACGCCCACCTTTCTCTCTTAGCACACGACATCTCCAGGAAGTGTATGATTAATCGGTGACATTGAGAGCCATCGGAGCTGCACGCAGAGCTTGAGGTAGTCCCTAACCCACCGCAAACACTGCGATCAGTGCTGTCTAAAATCCAACCAAGTGACATGTACAATGACGCTTCTTTGGGCATCTAAACGGTGTTTTAGGGGTGTGCATAATTAGCAGACTCGCCTGCATTCGCAAATCCACTCCCCCGTTCACAAGCACCTTTCCCCCGTTACCACCCACAAGCGGCACATTCTGTCACTCAAATTAGCGTTGTGTCTGTGTACTACAAGCGCACAATTCCCGAGCACAGTGAGTGACTTGCACATGAGCATATTGATGCATGCGCAAACGCGCGATTATCGGCCATAGTGTTAGTTCGCGGCTTAGCGTCCGTGTCCGAATCAGGCCCACAGATCCTCTATACATGAGAAATAGGACCTCCTTCAATATAAAAGCGTAAAGATTCCCAACTTCCCAATCAGGAACAAAGTAAAAGAGATAATATAATACTAGCTGGAGTACCCAGCGTTGCCGGGATTTTAAGAATGTTTGTTTATACATCATCCTCCAACCAACCTCTCCTTAGGCAGGCCTCACGAAAAGTGTGACAAACTTCCCCATCAACAGTCCTATGGTCTTCGAAGGAAGTAGGACCTGTAACGGTGTAAAGCAAACTTCAGAGATAGAAGCATTCCAAATTTGTAGGATGTACAGTGTAAACACGGCCAAGAGCTTCTGTTGCTCTGATACCAGGATGACTATCTACAGCGACTCCCTGTTTTCTGTGCATAAAAACTTTGGGAGAAGCATTCCATGTGTAATATTTTGGCAGCTCACAGTACAGCAGGGTCCTTGCAAAGTCATCATTTTGACACAGTTCGAAGAATGAAGTCAATGTTGTTGCGCAATTTGGTCTAGTCAGAAAGCTGAGAATGCTTTCAAAGCCTGCTAAAGCACTCTTTCGATAATAAACATTAAGATCATGACAATACAAAATGCTTGCTCCGAGGCCCTACCCATATGCCGTGAAAAAATAGTAGATAAGATAAATCCTTTTCTAATTCCATGCCTGGCCTGTAGAGGCTGAATGCTATGCAAAAATTGAGGTTTTTAATTAATTAAAAATGAACAGTAATTAATTTAAATTTTTATTTTTTTAGTTGCCTCCGCTGTGTTTTAATACGCTCGTATGTAAAATTTCACGATCTTGGCTTGTAAACTGTGGATTTGTATAGAAAGACAGAAGGACAGAATGAGAGAAGGACAAATTTTCGCTTTTATATAGTAGATAACCTCTTCTATATTCTAAAGAACATTCTTGGTCATATGATTACACCATAAATTGTTGAAGGTTTCTTTCAGAATTCCCTCTGAGTTAGTAACTGCACAGTAAAGGTGCCTACACACTTGGCGATGTGCTCACGATCCGACATCGTGTACGATTTCCCTTGAACTCTCCCCTGGCAGCTCCCCGGCATCCTGCACACGATTTGGTGTAAAAAGTGTCCAATGTGACAAACGATTTATCATGCATCCTTAGCTTTTTCCAGTGCAACGTGTCCCAGATTGACAAATCTGCCCTACAGCACAGCAGATCTGAAGATGCGATGTACGACTTGCGGGGACGAGCATCGGCATAGTGATTGTGAGTGGACACTCACGATTTGGGCATATTTTACATGATTTGTCGCCACGATGCGTCAGAATCGGGCAAATCATGTAAAATATCGCTAAATGTGTAGGCACCTTAAGAGGTAATGCAAAATTCATATAAATAAAAACAATATAATAAAAATAGTACAGTACAAAAGCGGTAATTCCACCTACCAGACAATTGGTACAAGATAGAATATAACAGTTAAAATTAGTTTTCCAGAACACCATGCAGATAACCTCTCCAGTGAAAGGAGGAGACTTTAATCCGGTTGGTTGTGAAAGGTCCCAGTACTGCATGAAACCACAAACACGTTTCTACCTTAAATGAGTCTTTGTCAAGGTGTCTTTGTTTAAACCAGTTCATCAAGATTATCTTATCCAGACCAGTTTTGTACAAAGACCATAGACAAACAGGGGCAACATTCTGCTCACTTAGCACATCATAGTTTTTATTTTGTATATTAATAATATATGCCATCTTATAAACATTCAGGTGGGCCAGAAGACCCAACCTATGCCACGTGAACTCACCTCACACCATTATGGAACCACCACCAGCCTGCACAGTGTCTTGTTTGCACCTGGGGTCCATGGCCTCATGGGGTAAGTGCCACACCCCAACCCTACAATCAACCCAAAGTAACTGGAATCGTAATTCATCAGACCATGCCACATGTTGCCAGTCCTCCGGGGTCCAATTAGTTATGTCTAAGTCAAGGTGAAGCACCTGGCCAAATGTAATAGGGTGAGAGTTTAGAAAGTGTGGGAGTTTTTCGAGTATGAAAAACATGCAAGCTTGCATGTTCTGTGACTTTTTTACATTGGCGGAGTTTAAAAATGTGATAGTTTTCCCTCACATTTTCTAAACTCTCACCCTATTACATTTGTCTGATGTCGTAGTGTAAACAAGGGTACTCTGGTGGGTTTCCTGCTCCAATGTCCCATGGAAGCTAAAGAATGTTGCACTAACCTGCTGGGTATGTGTCCTCCTGCATAGAATGTGGATGTGATTTGAGCCAGTGTCACTGGCCAATTCTGGCCAGATGCTGCTGGTCACGATCATTAAGCACCTGTGGTCAGCCACTGTGCTGTCTACGGTGGGTGGTAATGCCTTCCATGAGGTATTCCCGGTACACACGTGACACGGTACATCAAAAAATGTTGAAAGTCAGTACACACAACTTCGGAAAAAGAATGTCCCATTCGTCGTGCCCCATTCGAACTCCAATAATTGACGTTGCCTTGCCATTAATAGCCTAATTGGTGTTCAAACTGACTCTCGAAATGTCAGATTACAACTGGGCATTCAAAGACATCACATTATGGTGACGTCACCTACCATTACCTTTACATACTGCTATCCCATGACTTTTGGAACTTGCATAAGCAGAGCCATGGCTGATTTGCAACATAATCCACTGTCAGTTGTCATCCAATAGAATCAGTTTGTCCGGACTGTGACTAAATCACTACATAAAGATAGATTACTTTTTCCAAAGTTCCTTTGTGGTCATTGGAGGAGCTATCCTGCTTGCTGGCGTTCTTCACATACAGAGAATAGAGAGTTAAAGTGATCATCTGTTTCCAAGGTGTTGTCAGGTTGTGGGATTCCTAGATTGCTCATTATTTCAAACCTGATTCCATTTGGGTCACATGTTCTGAACTTCCTATGGATCACAGACCTCTAGTATAAAGCCTGTTACTAACTGTGTCTCAGTGTCTGTGCAACAATATTTTCAGGTCTTTCTTGAACTCCAGCCAGATCCCTGCTGTGCCTGTGGGTTGCTGTGGACTTTGCTAAATCTCCGATCATGTTTCAGCTTAACTTCTGATGCCAGTTACCAGCCGCACTGAGCCTAAGCAATACTTAGGCTCAGCATAGCCATTGCCTAAGTATTGCTTTCTTCTTCACTGCTGTGGTTTCACCTTTTGCTGCACTATTTACTTTATCTGTTGCCTCTCACCCCTGTGGACATCGAACCCATCTTCATTACAGCTGTCAACTGCACCATTACAGTTATCATCACTGCATCGCGGGGCTCAACCCCATTCCAGATTCTAGTTACACTGCAGGGCTCAACCCTGTTCCGCAACCACACCACTTCACAGGGCTCAAGCCTGCTTCAACCTTCATTGCATCGTGGGGCTAAACCTCGCTCCGGATTCTAGTTACACCGCAGGGCTTAACCCTGTTCCGGAACCACACTGCTTCACAGGGCTCAACCCTGCTTCAACCTCATCGCATCACAGGGCTCAACCCTGCTCTGATCTCACCGCATCACAGGGCTCAACCCTGCTCCGACTTCACCGTATCACAGGGCTCAACCCTGCTCCGACTTCACCGTATCACAGGGCTCAACCCTGCTCCGATCTCATCACATCACAGGGCTCAACCCTGCTCCGACCTCATCGCATCACAGGGCTCAACCTGCTTCGACCACCGCATTACAGGGCTCAACCCTGCTTCGACTTCACCATATTACAGGGCTCAACCCTGCTCCGATCTCATCACATCACAGGGCTCAACCCTGCTCCGACCTCATCGCATCACAGGGCTCAACCCTGCTTCGACCACCGTATTACAGGGCTCAACCCTGCTTCAACCTTACAGCATCACAGGTCTCAACTCTGCTCCGTCTTTCACCGTATCACAGGGCTCACTTTGCTCCGGATCTCCATCACTACAGGGTTCCACCCAGGTGAAGCTCCTCTATACTATCCTGAAGTGTTAGCCTCATACTGGACTCAAGGTTCCCTACCATATTAACTTTTTTGTGTTAAAGACTATATGGGGGGTTTACTCCTATACTCATTATTGCTTATGTGAACCTCAGTGTTGTTGAGACTTTATGTGAGACGTTGCTCTTATATTTGTCCTGTGAATAAATTCTGTTTACTTTTATTCCATGCTATCGAGATTTTATGAAAGGTCATTCCTAAAGTCACCCCAGTTTACTATGCCTAGTAGGCCTGCCTCCTCCCAGAAGTCTCAAGTGTCGGCAGCTGTGACACAGTTCACGTGCACACTCAATGTTCTCATCAGTCATGTACAGGCGTCCTTCTTCATGACTGACACTTGTGCGATCTTTATTGAACTTCTCTCTCCATTCATACACACTTCTTCATGACAAACCCTTGCTCCATATTGTGCACTAAGTCTTTGATAAATATCTGCATCAGACACATCCTCAGACCACAAAAAACTAATCACTGCACGCTGCTCTTCTTTCATGCAAATCACAAGTGTGGCAGCCATTTTTTCTTGCACTGCAGTCACAAATGAACTGACGGAACAGACTGCAGCGACTGTGGAGACAACAACCTACTACAGAAAGAGTTGATAAGACAGTGCAGCCAACAGAAGTTTTAATATAACTGGAGTGCGAAGAAATTATGACTCACCCTCATATATTAAAAAAAATAATAATAATTTGATTCTAGTCAACAGAAAGACGTGTCAAATCTCATTTGCTATGGACTTCCAATACTGCCAGTCTTCTATTACACAGTTACACACAGGCATTCGTGACAGATACTGGACTAATTTGTGCAAACTCCATTTTATAAAGTGCAAAACAAATGACTACTATTCACTCTAGGCAAGCATAACATAGGAAGAACAAGTGCAATATATCTAAAAACCGAACATATACTGTAGAATAGCTGTACAGAGTATCAGCAATTCCTCAGCATTCCAAAAAAGAGACAATCTAGACAATAGAAACCAAATAGTCACACATATTTTACAAATTTATGCGCAAACATTGATAATTATAGTGTGATGACACTGGATGCAATACACTGTACAGAACAGTTACTGTTTTCACATATTTTCATACATGCCTACCCTCCCGGTTTTCGTGGGAGGCTCCCGATTTTTCGGGTAACCCCTCACACCCCTGGTAGGGTAGGCATTTCTCCCGCATTCTGCCCACTTCCTAGTGAAGTGGGCAGAATGAGAATACCCACGGCGATCGCGGGTCTCCGTGAAAGGCGCGGGGCTTAAGACGTGATTCTACATGAATCACAAGATTTGGCCCCACCCCCTATGTAAATTATACCCAATCGGTGCAATTTTACCGTGAGGGGGCGGGGCTTAATGACACGAATCATCAGGCCCCACCCCCGTCAGCCCCCAGCAGCTTCTCTTACCCGGGCTTCTCCCGGGAAGAGATTATTAAAGGTAGACAAGTATGCATATTTTACTGGATGTTGCAGGAGTTTTCTTCTCTTACCATAAACAAGAAAAAGATACCAAAGTAAACTTTCTGAAACGCATGCATTGTTGACACTAGGATAGAAATCCAATTTGTGTTCACTAAAAATAAAAATGCTTAATCTTATTTTTTTAAATTTAAGTAAATAATTTTCCCATATATCTATTGTGTCAGTAAGCCATTTTATGTTTGTACTATATTTCAGAATTATAATCATATACCTGTAGCAGGAGGTATTTAAATAGCTTTTGGGAGTGTTTTGGATGAATAGAAGGGGTCTAAGGCATTTTAGGATGAGTGGGGTTTGACTGACTTGTATGGAAACTTGAATCTTCTTTCTTTGACACGCACACGCAGCCCTTTTCATAGGTGGTCTACATAATCCCAAACATGGAAATATGCTCGAGTAGTCAACAGTAAAAAGTGGGAGAAGTTTAACAAGTATATAGTAGCTCAAGGCAAACAGAAAGACAGACATACAGTACCAAATAGGCATTGAAAGTAGGTCTATGGGGCATATTCTTGTGTGTACATTTTCTGTAATTAAAAACTTTACTATACATATATATTGGATACTATTCAATAAGATTGCTTTACTTTTAAAACTGATGCATGCTACACTTTACATTATGTGTCTCAGAGGACAGACAACATTAGCCTACTTTTGCAGTTGCAAAGCTATAATTGTAACACAGGCTTTTGAAATAACCACTATTAAATGCTCATAAATCTCATGTCTATGCTGCATATGTAAAAATGTCAGAAATAAACGGAGCAAAACAATTCAGAGACATTTTAAGGTTGAAAGCTATGAATCATGACAGAAACCTGAATTTATCTACAATAATAAAAAGTTTCAAACAATTCGTACTTTTTCAGTCAGATTGTGAGGGGGTCACTATGAATGCTATTAGGGCTGGTGTGCCAAGTGTTTTTAAATATACATTTTCCAGCCATAAAAACACAGGTGTTTGGATAAAATGATTAGAAACACATTGCATGCAATGGGAAGCTAGACAGATACGAGCAGGGCCCTCTACTTTCTTGTGCTTCTCCCTACTGTATTTTCATCTCTCTCTTACTTCCCACTAGGGCAACTAACACTTGGCTGCTTATGTGGGTGTAAAGGTCGCTAATATAGCTATGTTTATTATAGATGTCCATGTCCTGCTTTGTATTGTGTTGTAAGTCGCTGGTTACTTATTAGTTTATGTACTACATGGCGTATGGAGCGACTCCTCTCGGCATGTGTCGGAGATCCCATGTGCAAGGCCCGGTGCTGTCAGCCACCACAGTGCAGACGCGATGAAAGTGCCGCAAATGTGTGCTTTAAAACGCACAATCAGTTTGTAAAACTGAGACCACACTTTTAAACAGAGCTGGCTGAGGACTAATCACTATTAGTTTCTAAAGTCATGAAATCACTATAGTGTCTTAGTCTGGGATGCACTGTGTGTGACTCCTGACCCACTCGGCATGAGCAGTGCTATGATCCCCCATACGCCATGGCACAGCATGACTGGCATATGGAGCTGCTCCACTGGGCATGCGTCAGAGATCCTATTGTAACCCCCCGGAGCTGACAGCCACCAAAGCGCCGACAGTGCTGCAAGTTTGCATTTTAAAATGCACACAGTATGTAATATAGAGACCCTCTTTCAAACACAGCCCACTACCAGTTTCTGAAGTCATGAAACCACTATATCACTAAATCCTGTAGTGAAGATTTAAAAGAGAAATAAATAATAATTTTATTTTCCAGGTCTCAAATCCGGAACAAGCACTGTGGCAAGGCGATCACCTAACCACTAACCCACAAGCCAACCATGTCAAGAACCACACCTGTTGTGTATGTGATGTGACATCTGCGAATTACAGCAGGCAATGTGTACAATGTCAATAGCAGGCTCATCCTTGAGCACTCCACCTACCTGCTGCTGTTTTTAATAATAAAAAAATGTCTTCCTTTCAAAATATTATACTAGTACATACTGTATATACACAGTACACCACCATTAGAGAATAATTCATCCCATTTCATTGAAAACTGTGCGTGCATCTCAATTTATAGTATCGGTTATACCATCATAAGAACACAGCAATTATACTACTGTACAGCTACTGTATGTACAGTATGTGTACCAATTTGCGTACCATTCTAAGAGCTTATGTGATATTAAAAAGATTGGTTGCACGAACATGCAATCTACATATACACTGCGTGAGCCGGCGCCGGAGAGTGATATCTATCCAATTTAACAGTATGGTATTCAGTACAAATTACATCAGTGGAGCACTCGCCACCCAGCGGTTAAATGGTGTATTATATGCCATAGCGTATCTTTCATTGAAGAATACCACGATACGCCAAAATCCACCCATCACGTAATGTTCCATGGTGCGACACATGGAGGCCTGAATGGCGCGCTATGAGCAACAAACTAGCTGGGCCCATCTGCAGTTAAATATTCTGTATTAGCATACAAGACTGACGATTCAAAGCCTCCAGGCTCTTTTTTCAAGGTTCACATAATATAAATATGTAAAACAACAGTAGTGTCCTACCTTAAATAGGCCCTCTGGTCCACTGAACTGCCGCAGTCCGGGACGCGGGGAGAAACGCTTCCCTGCAGCTCGATTAATTTTGTTGTGCTTGTCTACTAGATCTTACTGCACTATACTCTGGAGCCAGTAACTGTAGTTGACTTAGCAGTTTAGTTTATACTATGGTGACCATGATTTGAAACCATGATTATTAACCTTTTGAATCATACAGCGTATGTAAAGTTGGACGTTATTTAACTAATAATCATGTATATATTCTTGTACTATGTATCATTGTGCTCCATGCTTTAAAACACAACGTGATTTCTTGTTTGACAGCTAGTAACTGACAGTTCTTTATCATCTCCAGTGCTGTCTTTTGACTGTGGTCTGCTTAGCAGACCGGGGAGACGCTTCCGGCTGCAAGCTATGGCTCTCCGGCTGCACTGTGATGACGTCATCGTGTGGGGACCTAGAGTCGTTCGGCGGCTCTCCCCACGTTCCGGTCTGCAGCAGTTCAGTGGACCAGAGGGCCTATTTAAGGTAGGACACTGCTGTTGTATTACATATGTATATTATGTGAACCTTCAAAAAAGAGCCTGGAGGCTTTGAAACGTCGGTCTTGTATGCTAATACAGAATATTTAACTACATGAGACTTGGAGTGCCGCAGTTTTTTTCCTACTCTTTCCATTCATTACTGAGCGCACCCAAACAGATTTTTGACATCAATGGGAGTGCCAGTCCAAAATTGGATTATATTTATATACACACACACATTGTATGTATGTATATATATATATATATATATATATATATATATATATTACAGTCAGGACCATAAATATTGGGACATTGACAGAATTTTCATATTTTGTCCTCAATTCACCACCACAATGGCTTTGAAATGAAACAAACAAGATGTGCTTTAACTGCAGACTTTCAGATTTAATTTGAGGGTAATTACATCCAAATCAGGTGAACGGTGTAGGAATTACAACGGTTTCTATATGTGCCTCCCACTTTTTAAGGGGCCAAAAGTAATGGGACAAACTAAACAATCCTAAATCTAACTTTCACTTTTTAATACTTTGTTGCAAATCCTTTGCAGGCAATTACAGCCTGAAGTCTGGAACGCATAGACATCACCAGACACTGGGTTTCATCCCTGGTGATGCTCTGCCAGGCCTCTACTGCAAATGTCTTCAGTTCCTGCTTGTTCTTGGGGCATTTTCCCTTCAGTTTTGTCTTCATCAAGTGAAATGCATGCTCAATCGGATTCAGGTCAGGGGATTGACTTGGCCATTGCATAACATTCCACTTTTTAGCCTTAAAAAACTAACTCTTTGGTTGCTTTTGCAGTACGCTTCGGGTCATTGTCCATCTGCACTGTGAAGCGCCGTCCAATGAGTTCTGAAGCATTTGACTGAATATGAGCATATAATATTGCCCGAAACACTTCGAATTCATTCTGCTGCTTTTGTCAGCAGTCACATCATCAATAAATACAAGGGAACCAGTTCCATTGGCAGCCATACATGCCCACACCATGACACTACCACCACCATGCTTCACTTAAGAGGTGGTATGTTTTGGATCATGAGCAGTTCCTGTCCTTCTCTTCTCTTCTCTTCCCATCACTCTGGTACAAGTCGATATTTGTCTCATCTGTCAATAGGATGTTGTTCCAGAACTGGGCAATCCAGGCCTGTACTGATAGCCCGGGGCTATCCCTGGCAGGTGGGTGCCGGGTTGATAGCGTAGTTTGGTGCATATGAAGGTACAAAAATTGTCTTTTGCAGTAGGACTACAGGTCCCAGCAAGCCTCCCCTGCATGCTGGTACTTGGAGAACCACAAGTACCAGCAAGCGGGTGATTAGGGGCCGTTGGTACCTATAGTAAAACTAGAACAATGATTGTTTTAATATTTTATTTTCCAGCACCTTCACCTGGGGGTCAGAATCCTTTAAGCTTTTTTGCATGGCGGACGCCCATCCAGGACTTCCCCAGCATCTTCTTTCTTCAGCAGCTCTTCTCTACTGCCTCCCTGCCAACGGACTGCCGTGCCGTGTCTTTATATAAGCCAGCCGAGGGGGCAGGGGGCGGCGGCGGCCATCTTTATGATTTAAAAATTACGCCATTTTTTAAATGGGCTAGAGAGTAACCTTTAGTTACTTTCGCGGTTCTCACTATTGAAGTCAATGGAGAGAACCACTCATTGGCTGAGAGGTGGAAGGCTCGTCTCTCTCAGCTAATGAGCGCTCCACACCTGGATTTCTATAGTGAAATCCCGATGCGAAGCTGCCATTTGGGTAGTACTGTCCCTTAGAGGACAGTACTAATGTTCATGGGTCTGGGAATTTGCAGGGTTTTTTTTCCAAGCCCAGGGATACCTACACGGAATGAAGAGGATGTGATCCCCGCATAGGAGGAGGTGAGTATGGATATTTTTATTACAGGTACCCTAGGGATTATCTACTTGGACAAGTGGACATGATTGTCTTCAGGGATACATAGGTGAGGGATGTGGGAGTGTGTGCATGTGTGTGTACATGTGTGTTTTAATAAAATTTTACTTTCAATGGTGTGTGTCTTGTATTATTTTAATATTTATTTTGCTATGGAACTACAGGTACCAGTGGTTCTCCAAGTACCAGCATGCGGGGAATGCTTGCTGGGTCCTGAAGTGCCACAGCAAAAGACAATATTTTTTAATATCAACAAATGCACCACACTATTCACTATCAACCCGGAACCCACGGCTAGGGTTGCCGGGAGAGCCCCAGGCTATCAAGCCTGGGGTGCCCTGGAGAGTGGGAGCCCCTTATTGGGGTGTCCCCAGCTCCCCATGGATCCCCGGCCTGGGCTGACTAGTGATCAGGGTTGATGCTTCAGCTGGGGGACCCGGTGAAAGGGCTCCCCTGGCTGTGGCATTAGCCCCAACTAGAAAAAGTCCGGTGCTGGGTCAGGATAATACAGGGGGAACCCTACACATTTTTTTCCCCTGTATTTCCAGAACCAGGACCGGCTCAGATCCCAGTGCTGGTTGCACTGAAAACAGGGGACCCCTACGTCATTTGTCCCCTGTATTTTGGCAACCAGGACTAGTTCTGAATAACCTGGTGCTGGTTGTGCTTAATATGGGGGACCCCTTCTTCATTTGTCCCTTGTATTTAGCACCACCAGGCCTGGGTCTGCAAAGCCTGGTGCTGGTTGTTCATTTTTTTTTACGAAGGGATGGCACACCATTTTTTTCTTTTTTAATTTCAACAGACTCATTTTTTTTTAAACACAGTAGCACAGACACATCTCGCTGATCCCATCCATGCATCTGTATTTATTTTTATCACACACAGATGCAAATGTGTGATATAATGGCACAATCATGAGGTAATAGTTTAAAAACTGTAACTTTCTCAATTACCTAAACCCCAAAAGCACCTACCCTGGAACAATAGCTACCTAGCTACCTAATAAAACAAATCACAAGTCTAAAATCGCCCTGTACCCTGACTTACGCCTTCCCAAAAGTCCCCCATAGAGGAGACCAGCAGAAAAATGGTCCTAAATGAGTGTCAGAAAAAACTGACAGTTGTAACTTTAGATTACTCACAAATCCTCATTTTAAATTTTTTTTTATATATGATATGATATGATATTTGACATGCAGCACCGAGAGACAGTTCTACCCATCCTTGCCAATTTCAGCTTGGCACCTCGAATAGCTTTTGAGGTATAGCCCCTTAAAACCATAACCCCCCCCCCCTTTGGAATTCTCTATGGATTTCGATTTATTTCGATTCGGCCTTATTATAAGGGCACGACTTTGCATATATATATATATATATATATAACCAAGATATATAATAGCATTCATATAAAGTAGAGAAAAAAAATCTATTTTATTATTGTATTTAGACACAATTTTGTCACAGTGTCAAATCCATAGAGTCAGGTCTGTCGACGTTTCGGTTCATGCCAAACCTTTTTCAAGACAGACTTGCACATAGCAACATATGCACTTTATGTACAGAAGAGACAACATCTGTGAATAGAAAACAGAAATAGACATAGGGATCGATTTATCAACATTATTTTTACTAAAATAATGTGAAAAAGGGTGTTTTCACACCCTTTTCACATTATTTTAGTATCCGCTATAGTTATTACAGGGCAACTGGAGTAGAATTCGTAAAATTCTACTACAACCCCTAAGTATCACATATTTTTAGTAAAGAAGATCGCATTTCCCATAACTGTAATGGGAAATGTGATCTGACCATAGTTACTAAAAATAAATGTGAAAAAAATATCGGGGGAAGCCCTGTGATAATAACGCCACCTGGAGGTGGCGTTATCCAGGTTCTCCCCCGGTTACCAGCCTCCTGCCCCGCTAAAACGGGGAGAGCAGAGCCGGGAGTCGGTCCCTGTAATCAGCTGTGTGGTCTAAACAGACCGCAAGCTGTAAAAAAAAAATAATAAAAAAAATATTAAAAATGTTTTTTACTTACCTGACTCCAGGGAATGGTGATCGGGGCTCCAGGTGATGACTCCCCTCCAGTCAGCTGGTCTCCCACAGTGCACTGCTGCCTGGTCATCAGGTGATCGGGCAGCAGTGCAGTATGGGAGATCACCTGACCGGAGGAATGGAGAACATCACCGGAGACCTGCAGCATGCAGGTAAGTGTAAGTAAGGGAGAGGGGGTCACGGGGGGGGGAGAGGGGGTCCGCAATCGCGGGGGGCGGTGCTAAGCGCCAGGGGGCGGGGCTTAGCACTGGAGGGGGGATAGCAGCGGCGACCGGTCGGCGCATGCGCGGGCACTTAATCACGGTATTTTTTGCGAAAATACCGTGATAAGGCTCCGAAGGGGATTAGCAGGGACAGAGCTTTATCGCAAGCTCTGTCCCTGCAAAGGATTTGTAGTAAATCCCTGTAATATTGCCTGAATTCACTCGTTAATATCACACTACAATCTGCATTACCAATGCGGATTGTAGTAAATAGAGCCCATAGTCTTACAATCTCCACAATTTGTTCGTATGATAAAACAACCAGCTAACATCAAATATGTATCATAAACAAATACTCAGCAAAACCAAGTAGCCTCATACGTCACATACCAAGGCATACTTAGCTACTTTTGAAAAAGCATTTCAGGGAGATTGTGAAAGTGGCACCTATGAGCGCAGCGGTACAGTGGGCGTGTACGGCTACATCTGGGAGGCGTGCCATAAAATTGATTTACATCCATATGTGAATGAGCCCCAAAGCAGTTAGTAAGATCTACTTATTGATGAAAACACACGGATACTTAGCAGAAAATGCAAGTAGCCATATGGATCATTGTGCCTTACAACCAATGCATGGAAATATACTAATGATCCCATTTGAATGTATATATCTGTTTTTTATTAATATAAGAGCTTCATAATTGGGGTAATGTGCAATCAGGGAGATTGCTAGAATATTCAGTGAGATTGCTACTATTTCAGGGCGTCTCCATGACAATGAGTTTGCAAGTATGTACCAAGGGCACCACAGATGGTTGAGTGCCGTGGTTTAAGCCTGTCATTTATTTAAATATTGTGGTCACACTTGCTAGGGCACCTGCTTTTCAAATGCAAGACAAACTTTGTCAGTTTATCCCTAGGTGCTTATTATCCCTGGGCAGGGGCGCCGAGAGGGGGGGGGGAGCGGGTACAGATTACCCGGGCCCGGGCTTCCTGAGGGGCCCGGCGGGGGCCCGGTTCCAGTGCCGCTCCCCCCCTCACAGCAGCCCAGCACAGTTTGTGCTGAGCTGCAGTTGGAGACTGCTCGTGGCTGCTGAGCAGCAGCCACAGCAGTCTCCTATTCCTGTGAGGGGGAGCGATCACACTGATCGCGCCCCCCCTGGCTTTGCGCCGGGCTGAGGGGGCTCAGAGCGCCCCCCCTCCCCAGCGCGGCGCTGCAAATCTTTTTTTTTTTTCAGCAAGGGGGCGTGGCCATGCCTCCCGCGATTAGGCCACGCCACCTATTACCGGGGCCCGCCACGGCTCTTGGCGGGCCTGACCCTGGGTGTGGTCCTGTCTCTAAGTCAGGATCCAAATTCATGTTTAAAATGTGTGCAAGCTTGACCCAATTGTGGCAGATCAAAGATCATATATCTGAGAGTCAGTGTGGGGACTGGCCAGATGGGGGGAACGTGAGATGGTTAGAAGATTGACAGATTATTGCAGTATTTTGGAACTAACATTCCCTGTATTCAAAGATATTACAGTTTGAAAAGTGAGTGCAGAATTTGTATGATATTTTTTATGTAGATAGTGTGGTCACATATCAGGGGCACCCCAGATGGTTGAGTGCCGTGGATTAAGACTGTTATATACAGTATATATGCAGGGTATCTTCTGTGGAGCCGTGCAAGCCCCAAAGGAAAGTAATAGGCGGCGCTCCAAAGCAATGTGAAGTAACTTGTATTAAATAGATTACATAATACACAACCAATGTCAACCATATATGTATTGTCATGTATTAAATACAAGTTACTTCACAATGCTTTGGAGTGCTGCCTATTCCTTTCCTTTGGGGCTCGCACAGCTCCAGAGGAGATACCCTGCATGTATCCTATTCTTGGGAAGGCAGCTGCCCAACTTTGTCCATATACCCTGAGTGTCAAACTACAACCAAGCTATAATGTGTGTGTGTGTATATATATATATATATATATATATATATATATACACACACACACACATAAATACTAGGGGTGAGCGGGTTCGGATTTATAGTTAGGGCTGGCTGGGCTGTGTAGTGTAGTGTAGTGTAGTGCAGTGTAGTGTTGTACTGTGCTGTGCTGCTGTTGTCCATAGGGCCTGTGTCCACTACTTCAAAGTCCATAGGGGTTGGCTGGACTGTGTTGTGCAGTCAGTTGTCCATAGGGGCTGTGTCCACTCCAAAGTCCTGTGCAGTGTCCCAGTCCTAAAGGGGTGCTGTAGTGTTGTCCAGGGGGTGCTCTGTCCATCAGGGGTGCTCCCCCCAAGTGCAAAAAAAATAAATATTTTTTCTGTGTTTGTGAATTGTGTGCGCAGTAGCCGCACGTGCATCAACAAAGTAGTGCCAAGCGTGCGCCTGTGTCCCATAAGTAAAAGGCCGGCTGGCTTGTCCATTAAAGGGTGCTGTAACCTCCAAAGGGCACTCCAAACAAAATAAAAATATATATTTTTTTGTGTTTGTGAATTGTGTGCGCAGTAGCCGCACGTGCATCAAAAAAGTAGTGCCAAGCGTGCGCCTGTGTCCCATAAATAAAGGGCCGGCTGGATTGACCGCTAAAGGGTGCTGTAACCCCCAAAGGGCACTCCAAACAAAGTAAAAAAATATTTTCTGTGTTTGTGAATTGTGTGGGCTGTAGCTGCACGTGCATCAACAAAGGAGCAGCGCCAAGCGTGCGCCTGTGTCCCATAAGTAAAGGGCCGGCTGGCTCATTTCTTAAAGGGTGGTGTAACCCACAAAGTGCACTAGTCTCCAACAAAAAAAATTAATTATTTTCTGTGTTTGTGTGCGCCTTAGCCGCACGTATATATCAATATAACATAAATGGAGGACCAAACTTTCTCCGTTAAAAATAAAATAGGGAAAGATCAAGAACCACTTCCTCCTAGTGCTGAAGCTGCTGCCACTAGTCATGACATAGACGATAACATGCCATCAATGTCGTCTGCCAAGGCCGATGCCCAATGTCATAGTAGAGGGCACATACAATCCCAAATGACAAAGTTCAGGAAAAAGACCTTGAAAAAATAATTTAAATCATCTGAAGAGAAACGTAAACTTGCCAATATGCCATTTACGACACGGAGTGGCAAGGAACGGCTAAGGTCTTTCCCTATGTTCATGACTAGTGGTTCAGCTTCACATGACGATGGAAGCCCTCCTCCCGCTAAAAAAATCAAACGAGTTAAGCTGGCAAAAGCACAGCGAAGAACTGTGCGTTCTAAGAAGATATCACAAATCCCCAAGGAGAGTCCAAGTGTGGTGGCGGTTGCGATGCCTGACCTTCCCAGCACTGGACGGGAAGAGGTGGCTCTTTCCACCATTTGCACGCCCCCTGCAAGTGCTGAAAGGAGCACCCACAGTCCACTTGCCTATATGCAAATTGAAGATGTCACTGTTGAAGTACAACAGGATGAGGATACTGGTGTAGCTGGCACTGAGGAGGAAGTTGGCGAGGAGGATTCTGATGGTGATGTGGTTTGTTTAAATCAGGCTCCGGGGGGAGACAGTTGTTGTCCGTGGGATGAAAAAGCCCATCACGGTCATGCCTGGGCAGAAGACCAAACATTCCACCTCTTTGGTCTGGCAATATTTCTATCCAAATCCGGACAACAACTGTCTTGCCATATGTACCATATGTAAAGGTGAAATAAGTAGGGGTAGGGACATTAACCACCTAGGAACATCCTCCCTTATACGGCACCTGCAGCGCGTTCATAAAAAGTTACTGTCAAGTTCAGAAACTTTGGCTAAGACCGTAAGCAGTCCAGGGACACCTAAATCCCTTTTTCCTGTTTTATCCAAGGAATCGGTGGATGAGGAGGATGAGGACGACATCTTGCCTCCGTAGAGCCAGTTTGTGCAGGGACACATTAATTGCCAGCTTGTTTTGTGGGGGCCCAAACGAACCAATCATTTCAGCCACAGTCATGTGGCAGACCCTGGCGCTGAAATGATTGGTTTGCTAAAGTGTGCATGTCCTATTTATACAACATAAGGGTGGGAGGGCCCAAGGACAATTCCATCTTGCACCTCTTTTTTTTCTTTGCAGTATGTACTGTTTGGGGCCTAGTTTTTCAAACTGCCATCCTGTCTGCCACTGCAGTGTCACTCCTAGATGGGCCATGTGTTTGTGCCGCCCACTCGTGTCGCTTAGCATAGTCATCCAGCTACCTTGGTGCAATCTTTTGGCCATAAAAACAATATTGTGAGGTGTGAGGTGTTCAGAATAGACTGGAAATGAGTGGAAATGAAGGTTATTGAGGTTAATAATTGCATAGGAGCAGAAAAACCCACAAATTCTGTGATTTAAGCTGTTTTTATGCTTTTTTTCAAAAAAATACAGATCCAAAACACAAAACCCAGAACCCAAAACACGGAAGGGTGGTTTTGGCAAAACAAAGCCAGATCCAAAACACGAAGAAAGATCCAGATCCAAAACACGAAAAGTGGCCGGTGTACACCCCTAATATATACATATACACACACACATAGGGAGGCTGGGAGCTATGACTAAATATGGCATAATGCAAATGTTGATAAGTATTGCCTATACCCTACGATGGCTTTATGGATGTTTTTTTCTTATGATGCTGAAATATGCTTTTTTGATATATCTACTAAGTATTGGTGGTGTGCTGGTCTCCTTGGCTACTTCAAGGTGGATTGTATACTAATAATTTGACCTGGCACCCTCTCCAGTTCATGGGGGGTGTGAGATTTTTTTTCTTGTTTACACACACATTATAATATATATATAATATAATATATATATATTTATGTAGCTATAGCCAAGTTTTGAGAATTACACAAGTATTGGTTTTCACAAAGTTTGCTGCTTCAGTGTTTTTATTGTCAAATGTTACTATGGTATACTGAAGTAAAATTACAAGCATTTCATAAGTGTCAAAGGCTTTTATTGACAATTACATTAAGTTTCTGCAGAGTCAATTTTTGCAGCGTTGACCCTTCTTTTTCAAGACCTCTGCAATTCGCCCTTGCATCATGCTGTCAATCAAATTCTGGGCCACATACTGACTGATGGCCGCCCATTCTTGCCTAATCAATGCTTGGGGCCAAATGTAATAGGGTGAGAGTTTAGAAAATGTGAGAGTTTAGCAGTAAACTCTCACATTGGTTGAGTTTTATCTTCAAAATGGGAAAACATCTGAATGAGATTTTAAATCGTGAGAGTTTTTTAAGTGTAAAAAAACATGCAAGTTCACTCCGTTACTTTGTTTTTGGACTTTATTACATTGGCAAAGTTTAAAAAGTGTCCGAAACACTCACTTTTCTAAACTTTCACCCTATTACATTTGGCCCTTGGAGTTTGTCAGAATTTGTGGGTTTGTTTATCTACCTGCTTCTTGAGGATTGACCACAAGTTCTCAATGGGATTAAGGTCTGGGGAGTTTCCTGGCCATGGACCCAAAATGTTAATGTTTTGATCCCTGAAACACTTAATTATCACTTTTGCCTTATGGCAAGGTGCTCCATCATGCTGGAAAAGGCATTGTTCGTCAACAAACTGTTCTTGGATGGTTGGGAGAAGTTGTTCTTGAAGGATGTTTTGGTACAATTCTTTATTCATGGCTTTGTTCTTAGGCAAAATTGTGAGTGAGACCACTCCCTTGGCTGAGAAGCAACCCCACACATGAATGGTCTCAGGATGCTTTACTGTTGGCATGACACAGGACTGATGGTAGCGTTCACCTTTCCTTCTCCGGACAAGTGCTTTTACAGATGCCCCAAACAATCTGAAAGGGGATTCTTCAGAGAAAATAACTTTACCCCAGTCCTCAAAAGTTCCAATCCCTGTACCTTTTTCAGAATATCAGTCTGTCCCTGATGTTTTTCCTGTAGAGAAGTGGCTTCTTTGCTGCCCTTCTTAACCCAGGCCATCCTCCAAAAGTAATGTGTCCTCCAACAAGCCCAGACAATCAAGTACCCCCCCTCCTTCCTCTCTGTGCCCATGGAGAGAAAGACAAAAAGAGAGAGAGAATGTCTTCATCTTGTTCAGGCATGACTGCATCTTCTCTTATATTACAACTAAAGGAGAGCACAGATTATGACAAAATCACGTGACATTATTTCCTCCTTTGTATAGGTTGTATAACACTGCACAACAATGAAAATGTTTCCGATGTGAAAATAGTTACTTCTAATTGATTTCAGCATGCAAAGAATGAATATGACATTTAAAACTCTCAGTTAGCTATGAGTTCCGAGATATTGCCCATTTATGACGATGTAGGGGTATTCCTAGTGAAGTGGGCAGAATGGAGAGAATCTTACTAACAATCTGCATTCTGCGCAGAGGGGGCGGGGCCTAATGACCCAATTAAATGAATCAGTTATTTGTCCCCTCCCCTATTCAAATACAGTCAGGTGCATAAATATTGGGATATTGACAGAATTTTCATATTTTGGCCTCTATTCACCACCACAATGGCTTTGAAATGAAACAAACAAGATGTGCTTTAACTGCAGACTTTCAGATTTAATTTGAGGGCAATTACATCCAAATCAGGTGAACGGCAGGGGCTGGCTGACAACTGTCAGCCTGGGGGGCAACACAAGCGAGTGGCCCTGGTGTTGTTAACTCCCGACTAGAGGTTGCACGTAAACACAATAGCCTTCACAGGAAAAAAATAAAACACATTCATTACCGATGCCGCCCTACAAAAGTCTGACCTGACCTGTCAGATTCACACAGCAAAATTACTAGTTGCAGGCGCTGAAGAGCGGAATAGCGAGAGGAGCTCCCAGTCTCCCCCTGCCCTCAGCCGCGGGCAGCACCGGCACACAGCAGCATCAGTGACTAGGTCACTGCAGATCACAATGCAGAGTACTAAGCCCTGGAGAGAGTTAAAGTGGATAAGATAAAGTACCAACCAATCAGCTCCTGTCACTTTTAAACACACCCTGTAAAATGACAGGAGCTGATTGGTTGGTACTTTATCTCCATCCACTTTATCTCTCTCTAAGGCTTAGAACACAGACCCCTTAGAGTCGATCTTGCATATGTGTGTGTATCAGCATTCAGTATACATAGAATGGATTCGGCTATTACCCTTTTCTCAAAACACACATTACAGCAAAAAATATCCACACAAGAATGCCCCCAATAGTGCACTTTATGCAGTGCCTTTTATGCAGTGCCCCAGTAGTGCCCCTTAAGCTTTAGTAGTGCGTGTTATGCTGTTCCCCCACGAATGCCCTTTATGCTGTGCCCCCTCCCCGTGCAGTACTTCACACTGGTCAGCGCTCCCGCATAGACGTCCGCTGACTGAATCTAATTAGATCCAGCAGGCGCAGGCTCTTCACATCATGGGAGATGCGGGTGATGTCATCCACGCACTGCATTACTGGGAACGCTGGCCTCCAAAATGATAAGAGGCTTCTTTAGTCTGTGATCACTTTAGAGATCAGCATTCCCAGTTACTGCAGCCAGTCGGTCGCGACCTACCGGCAAGTGCTCTGCGAGCTACCGGTAGATCGCGATCGAAGTATTAACCGGCCCAGTGGTCGAAGTGGGAATTTAGAAGTGGGGGTGGGTATGTAAAATTTAAGGTTGTAGGGGGGTGTGACCCCTCAGATGGGCGTATCCGTAAGACGCGCCCCTTTTCATCAATGTAGTACCCCTTATACACATTATGAAATTCAGTAGTAATACTCCCTTATACATTATGCACACTGCAATCCCCCCATAGGATTCACATAAAAAACACACACATTAAAAGGAAAAACGAAACAAACACATAAATAATAAAACACATAGGCTTCCCGTGATAAAAAAAAAACACACACACACACATAGATAAGAAAAAAAAAAAACATATTACATTGCCCACAGGCAAAAACACACATACATTGTCCCCTGCAGGGAAAGCACATACAGACATAGGCCCCCACTGGATTAAACACACACACACACATAGGCCCCCATAGGAAAAACACACACACACACACACACACACACACACACACACACACACACACGTAGGCCCCCACAGGAAAAATCCACACATCTAGGCCCCCACAGGAAAAATCGACTCACCTATAGGCCCCCATAGGAAAAATATAGAGTAGAGGGGGATCCAGAGGTGGTGTAAGAAAGTCACAGGAGTGGAGATGAGAAGGGGAGCAGGGAGCGAAGTCCCAACCATCGATAACCCGGGAACCCCAAGGGAGCCAGAAGCAGCAGCAGTCGAGTGAGGAGCAAATGAGGTTAGGCACAGCACAGAGGGAGTGGAGATGTGGTCGGGAGCAGGGGCTTCCATCCAGCAACAACCCGCACCCCCACGGAGGTCAGGAGCAGTCAAGTAAGGAGGAGGTGAACGGGGCAGTGTCTGCTGTTTTGACCATCGCTAATATGCAACTCCGCAGGAGCCAGGAGCAACAGTCAACTGATGAGGAGAGGAGGGAACACACAAAGGGAGTGCTGATGACAAGAGGAGCGGGGACCTCAGATCCATCCAACCGCAGCGGCAACCCAGGAGCAACAGTAGCGGTAGTCAGCTGTCATCCAACCTCCAGCCAGCCAGTAGCACTTCTGGGGAGGCACAACATTATATAGAAGTGCGACACTGCAAGGGCTCTGGAATGTGTGGCTGTGTGAGTCACACATGCAGCATTAAAGCCTCTCACCTGCTGCTCCCTCTGTACAGACACTTCCGGGTCTACGCAAATCGTATGTGTCGGTATGACACACACTTGACAATTCGACCACTGGACCGGCCCCATAACATTGAAATTATATCGGCCCAGGGGGCAAATGGCACCCTGCCCCCCGGCCCAGTCCGCCACTGGTGAACGGTGTAGGAATTACAATGGTTTCTATATGTGCCTCCCACTTTTTAAGGGGCCAAAAGTAATGGGACAAATTAAACAATCCTAAATCTAACTTTCACTTTTTAATACTTTGTTGCAAATGCTTTGCAGGCAATTACAGCCTGAAGTCTGGAACGCATAGACATCACCAGACGCTGGGTTTCTTCCCTGGTGATGCTCTGCCAGGCCTCTACTGCAAATGTCTTCAGTTCCTGCTTGTTCTTGGGGCATTTTCCCTTCAGTTTTGTCTTCATCAAGTGAAATGCATGCTCAATCGGATTTAGGTCAGGGGATTCACTTGGCCATTGCATAACATTCCACTTTTTAGCCTTAAAAAACTCTTTGGTTGCTTTTGCAGTATGCTTCAGGTCATTGTCCATCTGCACTGTGAAGCACCGTCCAATGAGTTCTGAAGCATTTGACTGAATATGAGCATATAATATTGCCCGAAACACTTCATAATTCATTCTGCTTTTGTCAGCAGTCACATCATCAATAAATACAAGGAAACCAGTTCCATTGGCAGCCATACATGCCCATGGCATGACACTACCACCACCATGCTTCACTGATGAGGAGGTATGTTTTGGATCATGAGCAGTTCCTTTCCTTCTCCATACTCTTCTCTTCCCATCACTCTGGTACAAGTTGATCTTTGTCTCATCTGTCCATAGGATGTTGTTCCAGAACTGTAATGGCTTTTTTACATGTTGTTTGGCAAACTCTAATCTGGTCTTCCTGTTTTTGAGGCTCACCAATGGTTTACATCTTGTGGTGAACCCTCTATATTCACTCTTGTGAAGTCTTCTCTTGATTGTTGACTTTGACACATATACACCTACCTCCTGGAGAGTGTTTTTGATATTGGCCAACTGTTGTGAAGGGGTTTTTCTTCACCAGGGAAATAATTCTTCTATCATCCACCACAGTTATTTTCCGTGGTCTTCGGGTCTTTTGGTGTTGCTGAGCTCTCCGGTGCGTTCTTTCTTTTTAAGAATGTTCCAAACAGTTGATTTGGCCACACCTAATGTTTTTGCTATCTCTCTGATGGGTTTGTTTTGATTTTTCAGCCTAATGATGGCTTGCTTCACTGATAGTGACAGCTCTTTGGATCTCATATTGAGAGTCGACAGCAACTGATTCCAAATGCAAATGGAACACCTAGAATCAACTCCAGACCTTTTACCTGCTTAATTGATAATGAAATAACGAGGGAATAGCCCACACCTGTCCATGAAATAGCTTTTGAGTTGATAGTCCCATTACTTTTGGCCCCTTAAAAAGTGGGAGGCACATATAGAAACCGTTGTAATTCCTACACCGTTCACCTGATTTGGATGTAATTACCCTCAAATTAAATCTGAAAGTCTGCAGTTAAAGCACATCTTGTTTGTTTCATTTCATAGCCATTGTGGTGGTGAATAGAGGCCATAATATGAAAATTCTGTCAATGTCCCAATATTTATGCACCTGACTGTATATGCGATTCACGGGATTACCCACACAAGATAACTGTGGTGCACTGAGTGACAAACATAGTGAGCGATTCCACCAAGACATTTCTGCAATGGAACAAAGATATCAGGGTAGGTGAATCACTAATGTTGGACAGTGACAAGAGATGCCCCAGAAGAGGAGTACAGGCGACAAGCAAAGAGAAAGTACCCCCATGAATAGGCCACTATATAAGATAGTATTTTCGTATGCTGTATGTTTGTTTTGTGTTCTTATTTGTGATTGAATTAAAACAACTGTTATTTATTTTCTATCAAGAAAATATCAGATTATAAAATAGCTTTTCACTATGACTAGATTACTAATGTACATACAGTATAGTGTCGCTCAAAAAATAGAGCTAGTAAAAATATTCTGAAATCATTTTAATTTTTCTTGACCTCAAATTAGTAATGTATGACTATTTTTAGAAAGGAAACAAATTAAGTATTAATTTGTTGTACAGTGTAATTAAAATCACAAATAGGAGGGATAATTGTCTCTTGTCCTCAGCTTGTAATACAGGTACTAACATTTCTGTACAATGGTTTATACTAGGTAGCTTATACTGAACCCCCAATCAGTTATTTACTACTGCCAATTCATAAAGTCATTTCAAAATATAGACAAGCATACTAGGAGTCAGAAATGTACAGCTAGAGTGTTACAGGTATCAGGTTAGTCACCAGGGATGGACTGGGGCTACTGAGCAGCCCTGGCAGTCCCCCAGGCGCGTACCTGCAAAAGAGGCATGGCATTGCCTCAAAAGGGGCGTGGTCACGCCTCATTTGGCATGCTGCGAGTCATGGGGTCCTGCCCTCGTGACACGCCCCCGTCTGTCAGTTTCCCAGCTGAGCAGAGTGCCGGGAGGTGGAGCTTCTCGACCAGGGTTTAACCCCACACCGGCCATCGCGCTTCTTGCATTTGCTAGAAGGGCAGTCTGGACCCCGTAGTCACCAAAGTTTGGGCAAGAAAGAATTTAGTAATATAGCAGAACTTAAAGAACTTCTTCAAAATTGGAAATTTCAGGATTGTATTAAAATGAATTTGATTAAACCTATAATTACACTGATGAAACTTTCGAAAATTCCATTTTATTAAATGTTGTTGATATTGTTTTGCTAAATGCCAGCTTTTCAGTTTAATAAAACTGTTTGCAGCAAGTGTTGCATTTTTTTAATGCAATATATTTCTGTAATTTTCTCCTGTTATAATAGTACCATGAAATAATCAAAACAGCATCACGCTAGTTTGGCATTCTTTGAAATCTGTGGGGAGTCTTCTGAAATTAGTTATATAATAGCATGCTACTTTCTACTGACAAGGCCATAACAAGGCTATGCTGTAAATTTTCATCTTTAAACCAGCCATATTACAATGTGATTTGCTTTCATAATGTGCAAAACTAGAAAAACAATTATGGTATTTGCTTAAAATCTGTATTCTAAGTTCAGTGGAAAATCAAAGTCACAAGATACTGTATTTTACAGAGTAAAAAAGAATTTATGATGAAAAGGAATTTTTCATTAACTAGAGGATAATGGGGCTATCGGGCCTGCAAAAATGTTTTTTATATATATATATATATATATATATATATATATACACACATATATATATATATATATATTTTGACGGCTAAATAGAAATATGTGCTGGTACTATTCAAATACCATATATACTCGAGTATAAGCTGAGTTTTTCAGCACATTTTTTGTGCTGAAAAAGCACCCCCTCGGCTTATACTCGAGTGAAGTGTGTAGCGCTGACCGGACGGAGTTCAGTCAGCGCTACACAGCACAAACACACAGCCGCCGGAGCCGGCAGCTGTGCGTTTGTTGTAATCAGCAGCCGATGAGAGTCTGTCAGACTCTCATCGGCTGCTGGTGCTCCCACTGCGGGAGCCATCTTCCGGCTCCCGCAGTGGGTAATGGGAGAGACGTCATGAGTAATGACGTCTCTCCCATGCAAAGCGGTTGGAGGAGCTGTTACCGGCGGGACCAGGAGCGGGGGTTTCAGGTAAGTGATTTTTTTTTTTTTTTATTACGTCTCTCTCTACTGGGAGGGGGGGGGACTACTGGGGGCACTACTAGGGGGGGATTACTACAGAGGGCACTAAAAGGGGGGATTACCACTGGGGGAACTACCAGGGGGGGATTACTACTGGGGGCACTAAAAGGGGGGATTACCACTGGGGGCACTACCAGGGGGGATTACTACAGGGGGCACAACCAGGGAGAATTACTACTGGGGGCACTACCAGCTGCTGCATTTCCCACCCTAGGCTTATACTCGAGTCAATAAGTTTTCCCAGTTTTTTGTGGTAAAAGTAGGTACCTCGGCTTATATTCGGGTCGACTTATACTCGAGTATATATGGTATATAACGTTTATGTTTTAATTTTGTTTTGATCTGCTCTGTTCCAAATAAATCCTCATATGTATCAAGTGCAGATTAGAACTTGTATTTATACATTACTATATAATCAACATAACCTGGGACCATTGCCAGACAATCTTTATGTATGCAATGCAGAGTATTTCGGCCAACCCTACCCAGCTACTAGGGGCTGCAGCCAACGTAGCCCCTAGTAGCTGGTGATATGTGCATGTGTGGCTCGCCACCACTAGTGCACATGTGCTGGTCCTGACGCTTGTCAGATCTATTATGCAGGTGCCGCGACCCGGCTGGGAGGTGTTTTCCCAGTACCCCTCTCCCTCTCAGTGGCGACAGCCCCCCTTGTCCAAGAGGGTAGGAGCCACCGCTGATTATAATGCAATAAGAACTCTGGCCTTAAAGTAATCAAATGAACATCTGGGCATGTAAGCGGTCTGCCTCATTACTTTGCAACATTATACGAGCAACAAGTATCTTCAATATCAATAAATGAAAATAATGCATGCTACCTATTTGCTACACAGGGTTACTCAGCCAGAAACCTACTGCCTGTAGGCAAATGTTCTTCACAGTAACCCAATTTGTCTGGGTCTGAGGATGCTCCCCCGTGTGGAAAAATGCTGCAAAGTAAGAATGCTTTCAAAAATATATGAAGCAAATGAAAATCTAAATCAAATCAATATTTGGTGTGACCACCCTTTGCCTTCAAAACAGTATCAATTCTTCCAGGTACACTTGCACAGTGTTCAAAGGAACTCGGCAGGGAAGTTGTTCCAAACATCTTGGAGAACTATGGATGTAGGCTTGCTCAAATCCTTCGGTCTCTTCAAGTAATCCCAGACAGACTCTATGATGCTGAGATCAGGGCTCTGTGGGGGCCATATCATCACTTCCAGGACTCCTTGGTTTTCTTTACACTGAAGATAGTTCTTAATGACATTGGCTGTATGTTTGGGGTCATTGTCCTGCTGCAGAATATATTTGGAGCCAATCATACACCTCCCTGATGGTATTGCATGATGGACAAGTGCCTGCCTGTATTTCTCAGCATTGAGGACAATATTAATCCTGACCAAATGCCCCAACTGCACTTGCAAGGAACCTCCACCATATATGTACACACAGACACACAAACACTGTGTGTGTAATACTATATATATATATATATATATATATATATTAGGGGTGAGCGGGTTCGGATTTCTGAAATCCGAACCCCCCCGAGCCCCCCGATCAGAGTACGATCCGAGTCAGGCTCGACTTTTCCCGCCTGACTCGGATTCTGAAATCGAGGCAAAACGTCATCATCCCGCCTTCCGAGTCTCGTGGGTTTTGGATCCTATATAAGGTACCCGCGTCGGCGCCATTTTCTCACTCGGCTGTGGACAGTGAAGAGGGAGGGTGGGAGTTAGGGCTGGCTGGGCTGTATAGTGTAGTGTAGTGTAGTGCAGAGTAGTGTTGCGCTGTGCTGTGCTGCGCTGTGCTGATGTTGTCCATAGGGGCTGTGTCCACTACTTCAAAGTCCATAGGGGCTGGCTGTGTTGTGCTGTGCTGCTGTTGTTAATAGGGGCTGTGTCCACTACTTCAAAGTCCATAGGGGCTGGCTGGACTGTGTTGTGCAGTCAGTTGTCCATAGGGGCTGTGTCCACTCCAAAGTCCTGTGCAGTGTCCCAGTCCTAAAGGGGTGCTGTAGTGTTGTCCAGGGGGTGCTCTGTCCATCAGGGGTGCTCCCCCCAAGTGCTAAAAAAAAAATATTTTCTGTGTTTGTGAATTGTGTACGCAGTAGCCGCGCGTGCATCATCAAAGTAGTGCCAAGCGTGCGCCTGTGTCATAAGTAAAGGGCTGGCTGGCTTGACCGTTTAAGGGTGCTGTAACCCCCAAAGTACACTCCAAACCAAATAAATTTTTTTTTCTGTGTTTGTGAATTGTGTGCGCAGTAGCCGCACGTGCATCATCAAAGTAGTGCCAAGCGTGCGCCTGTGTCATAAGTAAAGGGCTGGCTGGCTTGACCATTTAAGGGTGCTGTAACCCCCAAAGTACACTCCAAACCAAATAAAAAAAAATTTTCTCTGTTTGTGAATTGTGTGCGCAGTAGCCGCACGTGCATCAACAAAGTAGTGCCAAGCGTGCACCTGTGTCCCATAAGTAAAGGGCCGGCTGGCTCATTTCTTAAAGGGTGGTGTAACCCACAAAGTGCACTAGTCTCCAACAAAAATAAAAAATTATTTTCTGTGTTTGTGTGCGCCTTAGCCGCACGTATATATCAATATAACTTAAATGGAGGACCAAACTTTCTCCGATAAAAATAAAATAGGGAAAGATCAAGAACCACTTCCTCCTAGTGCTGAAGCTGCTGCCACTAGTCATGACATAGACGAAAACATGCCATCAACGTCGTCTGCCAAGGCCGATGCCCAATGTCATAGTAGAGGGCACATACAATCCCAAATGACAAAGTTCAGGAAAATGACCTTGAAAAAAACATTTAAATCATCTGAAGAGAAACGTAAACTTGCCAATAAGCCATTTACGACACGGAGTGGCAAAGAACGGCTAAGGTCTTTCCCCATGTTCATGACTAGTGGTTCAGCTTCACATGACGATGGAAGCCCTCCTCCCGCTAAAAAAATCAAACGAGTTAAGCTGGCAAAAGCACAGCGAAGAACTGTGCGTTCTAAGAAGATATCACAAATCCCCAAGGAGAGTCCAAGTGTGGTGGCGGTTGCGATGCCTGACCTTCCCAGCACTGGACGGGAAGAGGTGGCTCTTTCCACCATTTGCACGCCCCCTGCAAGTGCTGAAAGGAGCACCCACAGTCCACTTGCTGATATGCAAATTGAAGATGTCACTGTTGAAGTACAACAGGATGAGGATACTGGTGTAGCTGGCACTGAGGAGGAAGTTGGCGAGGAGGATTCTGATGGTGATGTGGTTTGTTTAAATCAGGCTCCGGGGGAGACAGTTGTTGTCCGTGGGATGAAAAAGCCCATCACGGTCATGCCTGGGCAGAAGACCAAACATTCCACCTCTTTGGTCTGGCAATATTTCTATCCAAATCCGGACAACAACTGTCTTGCCATATGTACTATATGTAAAGGTGAAATAAGTAGGGGTAGGGACGTTAACCACCTAGGAACATCCTCCCTTATACGGCACCTGCAGCGCGTTCATAAAAAGTTACTGTCAAGTTCAGAAACTTTAGCTCAGATCGTAAGCAGTCCAGGGTCACCTAAATCCCTTTTTCCTGTTTTATCCAAGGAATCGGTGGATGAGGAGGATCAGGACGACATCTTGCCTCCATAGAACCAGTTTGTGCAGGGACACATTAATTGTCAGCTTGTTTTGTGGGGGCCCAAACGAACCAATCATTTCAGCCACAGTCATGTGGCAGACCCTGGCGCTGAAATGATTGGTTTGTTAAGTGTGCATGTCCTATTTATACAACATAAGGGTGGGTGGGAGGGCCCAAGGACAATTCCATCTTGCACCTCTTTTTTTTCTTTGCAGTATGTACTGTTTGGGGCCTAGTTTTTCAAACTGCCATCCTGTCTGCCACTGCAGTGTCACTCCTAGATGGGCCACGTGTTTGTGCCGCCCACTCGTGTCGCTTAGCATAGTCATCCAGCTACCTCGGTGCAACCTTTTGGCCATAAAAACAATATTGTGAGGTGTGAGGTGTTCAGAATAGACTGGAAATGAGTGGAAATGAAGGTTATTGTGGTTAATAATAGCATAGGAGCAGAAAAATCCACAAATTCTGTGATTTTAGCTGTTTTTATGCTTTTTAAAAAAAAAATACAGATCCAAAACATAAAACCCAGAACCCAAAACACGGAAGGGTAGTTTTGGCAAAACCAATCCAGATCCAAAACACGAAGAAAGATCCAGATCCAAAACCAGAACACAAAACACGAAAAGTGGCCGGTGCACACCCCTAATATATATATATATATAGTGACACAGTTGGGATAGGGGTCCCTCTTCGGGGGTAGATTGACTCCCTCTTTACACACAGCAGCCATAAAAACAGGAGACAAGTCTGGGAATCTCATACAAACTGGTCGGCGCCAGTCTTTCTGCCACACACAAAAATATAAACTAAAGTATAAACAAAAGTCCTAGCCCGGCTGGGCACTAACTACACAGCAGGTTCCCTTGCTACCACAATGGTAGGGCCTATTGCCCTTACCATCAACAAAACACGTGCACAGTACTTACAGGGTTTTAACTAAGTGTCTCTGAACAGGCTAGACTGCCAGATCCCCCAGGTATGAGACACACAGTTGCAAACAAACCCAGCTTAAATCAGCCAGTTCCAGGTGGAAGCCCTAAAGAGCCTGCTAACAGGCTGAAAGGCCCAAAACCTGGAGTGGCCTGTGGATGGAGCCCTCCCTCTCCTCACATCCACACCCCCAGGACCCATTCTGGATTTTCACAGAAGCCAACATTACTAGTCTGCTTTTCTAACAGACTTCTCCTGGGGGTTTTAAAAGACATAAGACAGGAATCTGGGACAAATATATAATCCATTCCACACTTCTATCACAATATATATATATATATATATATATATATATATATATATAATCTATATAAAATATATGTGAGAGACACACAGCATACACACACAGCATTCAGCACATACACACAGCATTCACACAGCATACTGTATATACACATACTGTAGCATACACACACAGCATACTCACAAACACACACAGAGCGTACATACCACACATGTGGGCTCTGCTGCTAGCTGCGGACCTTCTCCTAGGTGCCGGGCTGCTATGTGGCCGTGATCCTCCCTCTCCAGCGCTTCCTCTGTGAGTGCTACAATTGCAGCGCGCTGCCCGGACCCTGCCGTTTCAGCTGTCATTGCTTTCCACGTCAGGTGATATGAAAGCCACCTGACACAGAAGCGCTGACCGTTAAACAGGCAGTGGCCAGGCAGCTCAGATTGTGGTGGGTGGCTCGCGGCTGGTGCAGGGACGGAGACAAGGCTGTCACAGTCTCTGAAGAAAAAAAATTTGGTCCATTGGGGGGGGAGGAAGAGATTGGTCTCTGGTATTCAGAAACCCTGCTGTATACTTGCTATGATATATTGTGTTTCCTGCACTTGTGTTAGTTCATAATACTGTAGGGGCATTGGTGTGTGACTGTTTTCAACATAAATTCAGTTAAGAGGAAATAGCAGACACATTGCTATCTTTATAATCTATATGTATGTAAAATGGCTTATTTCAGTGGCTGAGAGGAAACATTTCAAAATACAAGCCACATAGAACTTGAATGTACGCAAATAGCCATAGAATTCATGCTGACAAAGTCATGAAAAGATGTGAACTTGTCACTTATTTCTGGCTGTTTTTTTTTACAAAGAATAAATGATCACAAGAAGTCGTCAACTCTCAGCATTACTAAAGTCACTCTGATTTGCATGTTTCCTCCCATTTATAAGACATTCTGTTAAACATGGACAGCTCAATAGCTCTTACTAACATTTCTGGCTTTAGGAGAACTGGTAAATGAAATTTCTGTGCATAAGCAAGTTTGTACACTGTCTCATAACAAAGAAATTAGTATTGCTAATTACATTTATCCCAAATAATGTTCACTAAAGGACCAGCAGCACTTTGCTGTAAATTAATTAGGATATGAGGAATTCAGAAGAATCTGTTCAAAGTTCTTGTTGATTTTTTTTTGTTATTGCTGGCAGTGCACGTAACTGATAAAAAAAACACACTGCAAATTAGTTTTATCTGCTCATCTTACAGTATGCCGAATTCGCAATATTATTTGGCTCAATTTCATAGATCTGTACAACACCTCTTTGTTGTGCAATCAATTACATTTATTTGCGTTATCACCGTTATATTGATAACTCATGTAGTCCTTAACTGCACAGTTTATGACTTGCGCTCAGACAACAAATAATATCTGTGTCATCACAAATAATACAGTACACTTCAAATGGAAAAGATGGTCTTCTTAGTTTAGAAGTTTTCAAAGCACCAATCTCGTGTTACATGTGAGGAAAAAAGTGTGAACAACATGCTTGGCTAATTAGCAAAACTACTATAGGTAGCTTTACACATGTTCTATTTAAAGCCTCTGAAAAAAGTATACATTTAACTGTTTAAGTATTCACAGGCATATTTCTATTTAACTTGCTAAACAGTCCATTAATGGTAAAAGAGCTAATGAATACGGGATGTAGTTATGAGAATGGCGGCCAAGATGCGGCCGGTCTCAATACGACATCCAAATCCCGACAAGGGACTTAAGATAGGCGTCGAAATACAGACGTCTGTCTTAATCCCGATGGCGGAACGCCGGAAAACACCAGCCCGAATGAGGTAAGCACTTAGTGTTAGCTGTGGGGGGAAGTTAGGTTTAGGGAGTGTAGCGGGTTTAGGGTTAGGTTTTGGAGGGATGTCAGGGTTATGCACCCCTAAGGGGGAGGGTTAAACACCACTGGGGGGGGTTAGGTTTAGGCACTAATGGGGAGGGTTAGGCTACAAGAAGGGAGGGTAAGTATACTTACCCGACCATCAGGATGCCGCTGTCGGTATTCTGACGGGAGGCATCCCGACAGCCGGCATTACATACCCATTCCGATGAATACAGATACAAAATTAAAGTAATAAAGGTTAGTTGAAAGACACAAATGTCATCCATAATATGAACCTTTTATGATTTATTGCATGGAGAATATTAATAAATAGCAATGTATATAGATGCCATCAAAATAGAAATTAATACTATGGGATCTACTCCTAATCACTTAATTGCTACAAAAGCAGATGAAAAAGAAACCTGCAATTGTAGAAATTAAGTTATTGGCCCATTCATTAAAAATCACAGCATAAATACAGCACCACACTAGCTTCATAGAGTTCTGTTCTGTTGCTGTATTTATGCTGTGTTGTCCCCAGATGACATTACCTTGATAACGGTTGACAGGGTCAAAAGGTCGACACAAAAATGGTGAAAACAAAAATGGTTGACCTGTTTTTTTTTTCCTAACCCTAACCCACCCCTTGCTCCCCTATGTTCCTAAGCCTGGCCCTCCCTCCTGGTTCCTAAACAAAAAACATGGGTCAACCATTTTTGGGTCGACCTTCTGTCCCTGTCCACCTGTTGCCTGTCTAACATCTATTGTCTATCTAGACATTGACAACCTTTTTACTGTCTATTGAAAGGAACCCACAAAATACATATATACACACAAATATTATATCTACCTTTATCTCATTCCCTGAACAAATTAAGTGATGACCTCTTTTTGATTGTGCTCTGCAGCGCATGGCAAACCTAACATCCTCTCTACTCCCAAAGCTAAGGCTGCGGGCAACAGAGAGGGGCTGTAATACCGGGTGGCACAGCCCTGCTAGAGAAGATGTCAGCGGCCTCCTACCCACCTTCCCTTCTCTGGGTTAACACATGGGAGGGCAGGCAGATGTGACTGCAATGCACATTACCCAAGCGCTAGCCTGTGTTGCTGTTAGAGTGGGTGTTGATTAGCGATTTGTTGTTCGTTTCGGAATAAACACAAAGGGATAGATAAATAAAACAATGGAATATTTAGTCATTATAATATGAATAAACACCACATACAAAATGCAGCAATGTTGAAATGATACTGTGTATGACCAGAAGTGAGTATAAGCATGAAATATTATTAGACAGTGTGAGTATGTTGTGTATTAGTGGGGATACTAGTTAGGAGGCAGTGGCGTAACTAGGCTTTTTGGAGCCCAGGGCAAATGTAAAAATGGAGCCCCCCCCTCCCCTATGTGCGTGCACCACGTCAGAAAATGGGAGTGGTCAAAAGGGGCGTTGCCACTTCAAAATTGGGCATGTCAACATGACACACATACCCCTTTCTCATCACTCTGAACATTCCTTTCCATTTCATATGCACCTTAACCCCAGTAGTGTCCCTTATACAGTCCCCCCTATGTAGTGCCCCCAGTAGTGGTCCCTCTTATGCAGGCCCCCAGTAGTGCCCCTTTCTTCAGTACCCCCAGTATGCAATGTCCCCAGTAGTGGTCCCTTTTATGCAGACCCCCAGTAGTGCCCCTTGTACAGTACCCCCAGTAGTAATCCCCCTTATGCAGTGCCCCTTGTAGTGGTCTGCCCTATGCAGTGCCCCCCGTAGGGCCCCTTATACAGTGTCCCCAGTAGTGGTCCCCCTTATGCAGGCCCCCAGTAGTGGTCCCCCCTATCCAGTGCCCCCTGTAGTGGTCCTCCCTATTCAGTGCCCCCAGTGCAGTGTCCCTTGTGCCTCCAGTAGTAAGCCCCTTATATAGTGCCCCAGTAGTAGACCCCCCTATGCAGTGCCCCAGTAGAGGTGCCCCTATGCAGTGCTCCTTATATAGTGTGCCCCGTAGCAGTCCCCCCTATGCAGCGCCCCCCAATGGTAGCCCCCTCTATGCAGTGCCCCCAGTAGTGGTCCCCCCAGTGGTAGTCCCCCTCCCCATTAGTACCCCAGTAGAGGTTCCCCCCATTAGTGCCCCCAGTAGAGGTCCCCTCCATTAGTGTCCCTAGTATAAGTGCCCCCAGTATAGGTCTCCTCCAGTAGTGCCCCCAGTATAAGTCCCCTCCATTAGTGCTCCCAGTATTAGTGCCCCCATCAGTGCCCCCAGTATAAGTCCCCTCCATTAGTGCCCCCAGTATAAGTCCCCTCCATTAGTGCCCCCAGTATAAGTCCCCTCCATTAGTGCCCCCGGTATAAGTGCCCCCAGTATAGAACCCCCCCTGACAAATACACACTGAAAATGAAACAATAAAAGAAAAATACTTACCTGAATCCATGCTCTGGCTCCCGCCGCCATCTGCATGTCAGTCCTCCCGGGCTGGCGCGCTCTGCATTATGGGAGAGACGTCATGACATCTCTCCCATTACCCACTGCAGGACCCGGAAGGGAGTCTGCTCTTGCAGTGGGCGCTGCAGCAGTCAATGAGAGTCTATCTGACTGTCCTTGGCTGCTGTTTAACACACACATCGCCGTCAGCGCTGGCGGCGATGTGTGTGCAGCAGCAGCAGCCAATGGGCTCGGCTGTGCAGCAAAGGACCGGCGCTGGGAAGCCTAGTGCCGGTACTGTGTAAATGTGTAGTGCTGACCGCACTCACTGCGGTCGGCACTACACTGACTAACTAGGACGGGCCAGTACCGCGGCCGGTGTCGCCACCCAGTTCCACGGCACCCAGGTCATGTGCCCCGCTCGCCCTGCCCCAGTTACGCCACTGCTAGGAGGGATTAGTAGTGTAAGGAAATATAACATAGCCATAGTGGTCTTTGGTCTGCACTGAGCTTGCCGAGACCCTAGAAGCCTGAATACCAGCGTAAATAAGCTTCCCCTGTATACACAGCTACTCTCACATCCACTGAGAGAACACTGCTGCTCTCTGGTTACCCCTAGAGACTTTGTCCAATCCTCCGTAGCTCTGGCCACCCAGGCTACAGCTGCAGCTGATCTGGTAATAGCTCTAGATAATGAAAACCTTGAGTCTTCTATCTGTAACCTCTTATAAAGAGGACACTGCAGGAATGGATAACATAGTGCTCCTGATCAATCTCGTTACATGAACATCTTTGGGGGAACTCCCATTTGCTACACCCTCCTGGTGAAACAACATGGGTACCTAGAAGGTTTATATTCCTGATAGCATAAAACATGCTTCAGACCTGAGATTCGTCAGCAGCCCAGAGTGTGAACAATAATTCTTAATTACTTTCTGACGTCTAAAGATTGGATCTCTAGATGTCAGTGAAACCTCCTCTTCCTCCGTACAGAGGACAGTCTCCGCTTTTTCAGAGAGGGGACATTCACTAGGAACTGATGGTCTTTCACAGAGACAGACCCACACTCCCAGTACCGGAGTCTGATGAAGAGGCCGAGTCAGACTCTTAAAGCCATGGGTGACGAACACCTCTCCTATGCCCCTGCTTCTCCGCTACCGATCTAACTACCTGTCGAGAGGCTGTAGACAGTGGCATACTCTGACTAGAGTGGGCAGTAGAATAAACCCCACAGAAATTCATGGGGGCATATGCACAGAAGGACACAAATGCTGTGAACACCTCATAGCATGAGACACTGCAGCCAGAGCCCGTGCTTCTGCGGCTTTTGTCCACTAAGTGCATCAAAATCTGAGACCAAGCGGTCACACAGGTGGCTCTAGTGCTGGTGCAGGTGTACAGGAGACATAAAGTAGCTATTACATCAATACTACACAATCCATCCTAGTTAACATCCTGCTCAGACAAGCCTGTAGCACAGGACCTAGATGCTCTTAGTACTGACAGTTCATCCTTCTCACCTGTACCTTTAGACATGGTATAAGGTATACAGTATAAATGCAATGTGACTTTCATGAATGAATCACTCCACACACCTTCAAAGTGATGAGGAGAAACAGTGATAATATACTTGACAGTTTTGGCAAACAGGCAGTGTACACACAGCAGCTAGCATTTATAGTCACATACAATGCATAAATACGCACATTTGCTAAAAGCAATATGGACTCAATCAACTAACCAGCCCCGGAGGGGTAATGGTAGGATAAAGAGTGTGTTATATGCCAAACCCTGAGGGAGAGGTATTTAGGGAGACTGATCAGACCTCTGAGAACACTGTAGCAGTGCACGGACAAACACTGAACTGCGAGCGTCTCACACACAAGGTGGTCAATAGTAAGCCAGACGAGGGACTCCGCTCAGAAGTTTGCATCCGGGGGGAGGAGCAGCCGGGGGAGTGCCTATCTCCCCTAGGTATGCTGTACTACAAGGTAGCAAGACGTTGACTAGTGCGCTCTAGTGCGTCTCGCTACCTGTCCCCGGCAACAGACGATATGGCCCCAGTCACCTTAGTGAGGCATCCTTCCCAGTCCCCAAAAGGAACCGCTTACCTGACATCTCCGTTCCCCGACCGCGGTCCCATGTTTCATCAACAGCTGCTAGCTAAGGCACGCTGAAGCCTGCCGAAAACCCAGTGGCAGGAAGCGGATGCTGGTGTTGCCGACGTCGGCGGAGGTAGTAGGAGTCGCAGTACAAACGTCTTTCAAGGTGCCTGGTACCGCTAAACTCAGAAGTAAAAACAACTGAATCATAAAAGTAAAAAACTTAGGACTGCTAGCAGTCCTGCTGCATAACAGGTGCTTCTTGACGTGCATCAAACAAAACAAATGAATGTCTGTGGCTGGGGGCAGGGTATATAGGGAGGAGTGCCAGTGCATGCTGGGAACTCCAAAGCTTTGCTGTTTGGTGCATTGGATGCTATCCAACTACATACCCAATGTAATTCCTGTGGACCCTATGGAACCCAAAGAAGAAAATGATGGCTGCAATGTTACTTGATCCTCCCACCAGGGCACACGCCTCTGTCTGCTAATCTCCCACCACTATTACTTAGTATAAAATATTCTCAAATCAGGGGGTAGCAACTTAAATACTGTAACATATGAAACTGCTGCATTAGAAATGTTTAAGTATAAAACACAGGAGCTTGCGGCAGTAATTATACTGACACTTTCCAAAGGAGCACAAATAATGAATTCACCAATCTCCAACTGAATTGTCTTAGTGAATGTAAATTCTCACAAGTCCAGGATTAATGGCTTGTATGTGATCCAGTGGTAATGGTTCAGGTGCTCCAAAGCCATAAATGAAATCGTGAATTCACCAGTCTCCTACTGATATATCTTTATATAAGTAAATACTCACAAATCCAGACAAATTGACTTAAATGCTTTAGAGAAAGTTGATGCATTCACAGTAAACACTCCAAAGCCCAGCACTGCTGTATATAGATTTATAAACAAGTATTCTCAAATCAGTGAGCAGCAACTTAAATACTTTATGAAGGTGCTGCAATCACAGTAAAAAATTTTTAGATATACAGCTCTGGAGCTTTCGACAGTAATCATGCTGAGTGTTTCCCAAAGAGCACAAATAATGAATTCACCAGTCTCCAACTGAAATATCTCAGTAAGTGTAAGTCCAAGAGTAGTGGCTTGCATGAGATCCAGGAGCAATGTCCTAGGTTCTCCAAAGCCAGAACTCAAACAGTGAATTCACCAGTCCAGAAGTATTGGCTTAAGTGCTGTAGAGAAAGGAAATGCTGCAGACACAGTAAACACTCCAAGGCCCAGCACTGCTGAAAATAGATTTATAAGGGTTCATCCAGATTGCATAAGAACCCTTTAGGTTGCTATGGGCCATGAGTAGCAGCAAATGGAGGGACCTTCAGGACCATTCGCCTGGGAGCTTTGGAGCATGTCAGCACAGCAGCATCAATCTCTGGACACCAGGAGCTTTACAGGAGGTACATAGGAGAGCCCAAGCAAGCCTGCTGTCTACACCATTGCTCCCATGGCTCCTCCTCTTCACCCAATCACAGAGGGGGTACTTGTGGATAGTGTAAATATTAGCAGTGTGTCGCTGAGGTGGCACAATGCTAACGTTCTAAGAGAAAAATGATGGGAAAAGTCCCAAGGTGCTCAAATGAAGACTAGCACCACTTGCAGCCACAGGCAGACCATATCAAACACCTATATGCACAATAAAACTCAAAAGCAAGTGAAGTCCTGTTCCAACAAATGGAGTAAGTTCATAAAAATAAATCCATACCAGAAACTTTCTAAAGTGAATCGGGAAAAAAACAGTCCACCTGGATATTTTTTGTTTCTTTTTATACCACTGAGAAAATGGGAAAGATTTCTCTTCATCCTCTGTGTAGATGTAGATCAAACGCGAAAAAGAGCTAAAATTACAAAAAAAGGACATCATAGCATAGTCTGTATAGGTAGAGTGTCCATATCCAAAGCGAATACCACTAACAACTGAACTTAGGTGATAATGGTAATAGTATCCCCAAAGAAATGAATAGTGCTCAGACAGTAAGAAGATAGGGTCCCCGTCCCCTATAGGGCATTTGCTTACTAGACACTTTCTTGTATTTGAGCACGTAGTAATGTCTTTTTCCAGAATCTTCAGAAATCCTCACAGCATGCAATGGTAATGATAAAAATGATTTATTACAGCTGTATAACATGTTATATAAAGTGGTAGTCCACATCAAGCCAAAAGGATAACAAACATGATGTGTAATACATAGAAAAGATGACCCGGGCATATGTCCTTATATACACATGTAAGGTTGATGATTGCTACGCTCACCCACTTCTCCAATGCATTTCGCCTGCCACTGCAGTCTGTCAAGGATGGGTGGGCAAAAAAGACAACAACTTTAAATAGCTTACCGTAGGTGCCGCCATGTGATAGCTTCTGTTTAACGCTAACGTTATGCACACTATTCACATGCACCTTCACTATACTAGCACATGTGGTAATCCAGGCAATGTGTAACACTCCAGCTGCTGTGGTATAAAATACAATTATTACTGGGTATTGATACTTAACCAATATAGGGACAATCAATATGAAAAACTGTTTGCTCTCTATTAATAAACAGGAGGCTTTGAATAGAAAATACCATTTAATGGTTTAGATATTAAAACATAAACAAGTAGTTAAGATAAAATATATAAAAAAAATTACTAGAGCAGCACATAACAATTACACAAACATATAGGACTAGATTCTAGCAGTTTGAGACTAGATATAGAATGTCTATTCATTCAATTTGGATTCCAAGCCACATACAAATGTTACTTTGTTTCTATGTAACATCCACAGTTGAAAAGTATCAATTCAGTAAAGCATAAGTCAGTTAAACGATCCTCACTTTATAGTGCAAGCATGCCGGTTATTTGATACACAGCCGTCAATTGTGATTGAAAGACACTGGCGTCCCAGTGTTACCTGGTGTTAATCAGAAAGCTTTTAATAATTGAGTTACCTCATTGTGAGCTGGTATCCTTTATATACACAATTGTATTGCAGTGAACGGATCACTGTGATTGGCGTGGCCACGCTGAGATCCATTCCTGCTGGTGCTCCTTTCCCTACAGGGAGCTGCAGCTGGAGCTCAGAGTAAACCTTAGAGCAGAGTGCGGCGGCTATTAGCGTTCTCCTTCCCGGCTGCTCAGCAAGTGGATCTGGATATTTCACAGTATATGCCAGAGCGGTGGCAGGAACCACTAATGCCTAGAGGGTGACGTCAACACGTTTCGTCCCGTAAATCACTGGGACTTTCTCAAGACTGGATACCACTAGAGCTTCTGGTATCTCCTGATATCCCTCCAAGTTCACATTATTAAAACAGTAGCAACTGGGTTTAATAGGTTCCGTAGAGTTTCCATTTCCTCTGTGTATCGTTAATCCTGAATATATGAAAAGCACATATTCCTTATTATGTCCATCTAAATATATATCTGCACATACATTGGTTATATATGATATATCATTTTATTCCACAATAAAACAGAGATAATGGAAACAATCACAATACAATTAATTAATTTCATGTTATTAATTTTAAAACTAAAAACAGCCTCCTGTTTATTTTGTATTGATAGTGAAACTGATTTACCACATATATATTTCTTAATACAAACTAAACTGTAGTGACCATAAATTGTATATATATATATATATATATGTATATATATATATATATATATATGGCACAAAGAAAAGGGAGCGCACCATCGTGCAATAAATCACAAAGGGTTTATTGCATTCTAAATAGGAACACTCACATTTTGTCTAAAATGAGCAAGCATATCACAAAGAGTCCAGGTGAATACCGCATGGCGGATATCCTCTAATCCGTCTGACCACTAATGGTAGATGCGGGTAACCAGCTCTTTCTCCTTCGCGCTGGCGGGACCAATACCAAGCGTCACTCCAGTACCCAAACTAGTTTCGTCACAATGGGACTTAGTCAGTAGGCGTGTCCTGAACCAGTAGTCCGGATCGTTTTTATCACCAGCTTAATTAACCAATTAACCATTTCTATTTCCTGATTAACCTCTGCTTGTTGCATATCTGAATCATAAACATATCACAGACTAACATCACGTATAACACACAGATAAATAATATATCATCCTGACCAATATTTTTCACATTTTTCTTTGTTATTGAAAGTAGTTACAAATGGGACAAATAATTCATCTTTCTTAACATAGTCTGTCTTTATCTTATATTCTAATAGCTGTTTTCTAGGAAGCATCTTCGCTCTCTGTATACTTTCCGTAATTAGATCCATTGGGTAATTCTTCTCCCTAAATCTAGTCCTGTATACAGCAGATTGTTCATCAAACATAACTTCTCGTGCACAATTTCTGCGCAACCGCAGAAATTGAGAGTAAGGTACATATGATTTCCATTTTTGTAAATGACAGCTATTAAAATGGACATAACTGTTACTGTCCACAGTTTTAACATGGGTATAAGTATCCACATTTTCTCCTACTTTCCAAATGGAAATATCCAACACTAGATCCAAAAATTAAATTCTTTTATCTGGTATATTAGATGTAAACCGTAAATTGAAATCATTAATTGCAAGGTACGACATAAACTCCTGAAACACAGACGTTGTTTTTAAATTTAAATAGTGAATTTTATAAAATGATATTTTGTATGTGTTTTATATTTGTAATTCTGTATTTATTGATTTATTTTTTTCTTGAGTTAACTGATTGTATGAAATGTGAAAAATATTGGTCAGAATGATATATTATTTATCTGTGTGTTATACGTGATGTTAGTCTGTGATATGTTTATGATTCAGATATGCAACAAGCAGAGGTTAATCAGGAAATAGAAATGGTTAATTAAGCCGGTGATAAAAACGATCCGGACCACTGGTTCACGACACGCCTACTGACGAAGTCCCATTGTGACGAAACTAGTTTGGGCACTGGAGTGACGCTTGGTATTGGTCCCGCCAGCGCGAAGGAGAAAGAGCTGGTTACCCGCATCTACCATTAGTGGTCAGACGGATTAGAGGATATCCGCCGTGCAGTATTCACCTGGACTCTTTGTGATATGCTTGCTCATTTTAGACAAAATGTGAGTGTTCCTATTTAGAATGCAATAAACTCTTTGTGATTTATTTCACGATGGTACGCTCCCTTTTCTTTGTGCCATAGATCTAATACGGCTCTGGAGGAGAGCTAAGGAGGAGAGCTGCAATATATCCCAATTAAATATACAGATTTAGAGCTGGTCGGGAGAGATACTTTTTTCAGTACACAAAGGAACTGATTTGCGCCTTGGACTCTTTGCTGATATATATATATATACATACACATATACACACTGTATATAGTTAGAAAAATCTGGGTGAAGATTAATTTAATAAAGTTCAATATTAGTATAATATACAGTATGTTATACAGCTGTAATAATTTTTATCATTGTCATTGCATGCTGTGAGGATTTCTGGAAATTCTAGAAAAAGACATTACTACGTGCTCCAAAAAAATAATGGTAAAGGATATCCTTGTAGGCGCACAAGCTGCCATTTTGTGGTCAATAAACCAAAAATGGATATCACTAAAATCCAAAGTGAAACAACAAGAAAAGAAAAACTGGAAAAGCCATAAACGGCGCTAGTGGACATAAGTGTACATACAATACTGATACGTCCCTTAATTATATGACGTCCTGGTTGTGAGTTGTCAGTTCAAGATTTTTACTTTAAATGATTCCACAAAGTTCATTCGATTGATATGTGAAGAAAAAATATTAAAAAGAACAAAGTGTAGTCATTTCTTTTAATAAAACAATTATGTTCTTTCAATATATAAATAATGGCGTACCCCACTCACAATGGAGTTGGGGTGTATCAACCCATCAAGGTATCTTTCTTATAACTTGTGGTATATTATAGTGAAAGTCCTCAAGAAGTATTTTAGATAGGGCGCACCCCAACTCACAATGTGGGGCAGCACGTATTCCTATCTAGGTATCTTTTGAGGTGACTCAATATGGCGTATCCAAACTCACACAGAATATGGAAATGCAAAGTCTATAAAGGTATCTTTATAACGCAATGGGAAATGCATATTTGAACTCAAATCAAACACGAATGGTTTACTACGTACTCAAATACGTGTCTAGTAAGCAGATGACCTATAGGGGACCTCATCTTCTTACTGTCTGAGCATTATTCATTTCCTTGGGGATACGATTACCATTATCACCTACAGTAAATTCAGTTGTAAGTGGTATTCGCTTTGAATATGGACACTCTACCTATACAGACTATGCTATGATGTTCATTTTTTGTATTTTTCATCTCTATTAGCGATTGATCTACATCTACACAGAGGCTGAAGGGAAATCTTTCCCGCCTTCACAGTGGTATAAAGAGAAACCAGAATATCCAGGTGGACTGTTTTTTTCCCCGGTTCATTTCCGGAAGTTTCTAGTATGCATTTATTTTTATGAACTGAGGGCCTGATTCAGACCCGATCGCAAGCGCTGTGCGCTCGCAACCGGGTCGATGGTAGGCCAGTGCGCATGCGCGAGACCCGGATAGCGACGGGCACTCCGTCGCTCCGGGTCTCGTACCAAAGGGGGCGTGCTGTCGATGTTGAGTGACAGCACGCCCCCTTTGGTGGGCGAGCCGGGGGCGTGGCTGCCCAGATGGAGGCATTCCCATGGGAACGCCTACCGTCTGGGGCCGGCCCCACTGACATCACAAGTGATGTCAGTGGGAGAGCTTTCGGCACTGTTAGAGCCGAAAGCTCTCTGGGGCTTGCGGCAATGAGACCCTATCACAAGGGTCTCGTCACAAGCCTGATGGTCTTGACCATCGTGACCATCTTCCTGGCCGCTCACTATAGCTGTGAGTGGTCACCCACAGCTATGCGAGCGGCCAGGAGGCCGCTCTAAAAAACAAGAAGGCCTGATTCAGGCCTGATTCAGAGCGAGCGCTCTGTCACAGCGTCCGGCTCTGAATCAGGCCCTTAAACAGTTTGTTGGAACAGGACTAAGTGCCATTCACTTGCATTTGTGTTTTACAAAGCTAACGTTGTCCACACTATTCACAAGCACCTCTACTATACCAGCACATGTGGCACTCCAGGCAATGTGTAACACTCAAGCTGCTGTGGAACTATACATTATAACATGCCCTGCCATAGTTTTGCTGTTAGTGCATGCTAAAACTGTGGAATGGCATGCTTCGATGTGTAGTTCCACAGCAACTGTAGTACCACGTCACCTATTCCTGTCCTAGGCTACATCATGGATTCATTTGGCAACATGTTTCCTTGGTAATCTTAGGATTTAGACTGCTTGGAGGTGTATATAAAATAGTAGATTTAATCCACTGCTATCCAATTCGTCAGTGAATACAATACATACTGTATCTGCTTTAACTATACTCACAAATCATATAGATATCCAAACATGAAGTCATACAAGAACTTCTTTGGAAATTTGTCTTGGATGTGGGCTATTAAAAAAAGTTAGAAGTGTCCCACCATGGGCTGGGTAGTTGCTTTGTTTGTGTCTTGGTAAAAAAAAAAAAAAAAAGAGCACTACGATTAGCTTGAAACAATCTTGTGAATCACAAACATGACTGTATACTGTAGACCAGGAGTAAACTATGGCCCATAACCTGCTAAAACCCGCCCCCTGTCCAGAGATGCTGTGCGCTGCCCAGCGACTTCACTGCTGGGTCAACCTTCTCTGTAATTGCCATCTCTGAATAATCCGTGTGTGTAAATGGAATCAGTGACAGGGACATGGACAGACGGACTCACAGGAAATGACAGGTAGCAAGAGACAGTGATGGCCAAACAGTGGTGAAGGTAATCTAAGTCATGAGGGGGTGGAGCTCTGGGCTGGCATATAAAAGTGCATAACTGAGGGGGCACTGAGGCTGGCATATAAAGGCTATGACTCAAGGGATCTGTGTGACATACTACCAGTTACTATGAACACCATAGCACAAAAGTCTTTTTGTACTACTATGTGGATGTTGGGTTTGTGATGCAGTAAAGGGGTCAGCTATAGACCGAGAATTCAAAACTCATGGCACATCGAAGAGGCAAAGATCTCTTTATTAGACAGAACATATAGAAGTATTCCTATAACCACGCAAGGAAATTCTGACATACGACTACGAAACATCTTCTTAGTTTAGAATTTCCTGTACTCCCCCAAAAAAATGCCTCATCCAGAGTTTTATTTGATGGTACTGAGCACATTGCCCCCTAATAACTCCTTTGGTACAGCAAGTGCTTTTCTGAAAATGAATTACTGCAGGAATACTTACCACAAAGGAAATTGCTAACAGAATTATTCTCTCTCTCAGTAAATCTAATTCTATTACCATCAGGAAACAAAGTCAGCTGAATTAAATGACAAAAAAATATTACTCTATTTTAGGAAAAATCAACAAGGTGCAATCCAACTCAAACATCAAGCCATTAATATGTTGTAATAAAGAACCCTAACATACGGGGGAGATGTACTAAGCCTTGGAGAGTGATAAAGTGGAGAGTGATAAAGTACCAACCAATAAGCCCCTGTCAGTCTACAGACTGTGTTTGAAAAAATGACAGGAACTGATTGGTTGGCACTTTATCACTCTCCAAGGCTTAATACACCTCATCTGTTTTGATTTCAGCATTACTTGACAATGAAAGAAGAGTCTTTTCATAGACATGCCAGCCAATATGCCTAAATTGAGAATATTGTAAATTAATTCTTCAATGTCACTGCATTGTAAACTACTGTATTGATATAAATAAAGAAAGTAATAAGGTACTACTCATTTTGTTAAAGTAATGGGTGACAGAGGATTAGGATATACGGGAATCAATTTACCAAACTGAATGAGCAAGATGCACACTTGCGGTTCACTTACAAGGATGATTAAAAATGACCCTGAACATGACCATACTATACAACATTTAAAAATGTTATATCGGGTCAAAATAAACCCCCATCCCCAATGAAAACTCCTTCCAATCTGTCAAACTGTGTCCAGAAATAAAACTCCACCCTTATCCGTAAATCAGGACAGATGGGACGTATGGTATCATCTGGCATAATGCAATACAAATAGTGAGAAATTAGAGCATAAATAGAACTACAGCTTTATAAATGCAGAAAAGGAAGGAAATCTCATGTAAAAAACTGATTCAAAAGAAAAGTATTACTGCTCACACACATACAGTAAATCACATATTCTCCCATAACTCAAATATTCAATGAAAGTATATACAAAATCTAAAAAGGAAAAGGACCCCAGCACCTGGGTCCACTACTAACACTAAAAATGGGATATAAATAGCCAATTCTTTACAGACAGAAACTTAAAAAAAGGGGATTCTGTCAAGGCCAGGTTAAAAAAATAAATAAACGGGCTGATGTGGACAAATAGACAAACTGAAATGGGAGTAAATAATAAATAAGCCAGCTTGGTTATACCACTGGAGCACGAGAGAGTGAGGTGTAGGTCAGGGATTAGATTATATAAGGCAGGGGTAGAAAGAGGACGAGTGGGATCACAAAAGTCAATATTGGAAAGGATTAAGGCCCCCATACATTTGCGAAGGATTGGTGGTAATTAACCAAACCCCAAACACCATGGCACGGGTGAACACCAACATGTTGGATACCCCTGATTTGCTTAAAAATATGATCGTGATCAGCAAAACGGGGATTTTTACCATAAGGAATGTCACAAATTCGCCGACAAATCGGCAATCTTCGTTGGCCTCCGATTGGCATTTGTGACAGACACATCTGGGACACGGCCGGCAGATGTATGGGGGCCTTTACATCATGGGTTAGTGTTTTTGAGTTCTGAACAGGATTAATTGTCTGGCTGAATAAGATAATAATTACTCTAATCCACTTGTGTAATGTTCAGGTACAGGTATTAGAGTGAAAGCAGCGCTTCCCTGAGTAAATATTAATCATAAGACAGCAAGGAGAAAAAAAAATAGTACTAATTTATGGGACACTAAAATTATTCTTGGTTTTTCTTTGTATTAGTATTTAACTTTTATTGTCAAAATTAAAATATTAGTTGAAGGAACACTATAACAAGGTAACCGTATAGTTCTGACTGACATATATAAATGTAAAAAAGTGACAAATAAGTAAAGTGGAAGATAATATCCTTATAAACAGGCGAAAATATGTATGAAAGTTTATTAGCGTTCCCACTAGGCAATTTTAGTGGAGTATCACACCCTGCCCAATTTTAAACTGGCAAAATTAGCTCTGCCCTTATGGAGGCTCCCCGCTGATCACAGCCTGCCTTCCACTGTGCCTCTCCCTGACCCTACAGGGTCCCGTGCGCATGCGGCCTCTATTCACAGTGCGAGAAGAGCGTGGGGGCAACATAGCATCTCGATGAGTGCTGGACACTCCCTCTTGAGTGATGGAAAGGGAGGCATGACGGGAGGCCACATCACTCTCCCAAGAGGACATGGCCCCTTTTCAGGCATGCGCAGGTGTGCCGTATTTTTTGATCGGCACCCTGCCCACTCAAGCTGCTAGAGTGAACACTATATAGTATAATGTGAATTAAAAAATTTTAAAAATACATGCACACAACCGTGGTACATAGATATGACATTTACATGAGGCAAGAATTTGCCTGTAATTGTTTCAGTCTCCTTATACATTAATGTAATGCCAATTGTAGCATATGAAATAAATTAAAAATGAAGGGTTAAATAAAATGTCTTCATCGGGCTGAACAATATCAGGTTAAAAAAGACTAATAATGCCCGTTAAGACAAGTCTATAGCTGCTGTCCAGTGTTATGCACAAGTGAAGTGAACACTGGATGAGAGTACAGCAGGTAGTCAGGCAATATATGATGATAGTATCAAATTGGCATCTGCTGTTAATGTGTATTTCTTAAAGTATACTGCCTTGGTGCTGTATGGCAGAGCAAGGTTTTGATTCGGACTGTACAAATCAATGAGCCAGAAAGTTGTTCAGAAAATAAAGAGTTACCTTGTGGTGTTGGGAGTTAGATTGTACCACAGTGTAGGAGGGCCCTGTGAGCATACCACATGAAGTCTCTCACAGTGAGAGGAAGCAAATTTTGCCATGGGGACATAGCAGATGCCAATTTATCACTATCGTTCCAGAGTATGGAAGCTACTAGAAATCTTGTATCTTTGAAAAAACATGACAGTACTTTTCTAAAGAAAAAAAAAAGCACTGATTAAAAATATTATGACTGTAGAAAGTGCTATCAGACAATTTAAGGATAGTAAATACTCTTATATAACGTTCATCTAATTCATTATATTTATAAGTTCTTTCTTGCAACTTGTACTCACAAATTTTGATATTAACAATTTGTTCAAAATAAGAGTAAGGACGTGTAGATCCATGCACACGTTATTTTGTTAGCCGTGTTTTAAATAACTACTGAAACGAATACTACTGTTATTTATTAAACTGGAATATAATCCTCTTAATAGTGGCGCATGCAAGGTGGTTTCTGAGTATCCAGAAACGTCCACTGACTGACCAATCTGTTTTCTGATATACAGCGATATGAGTCAAGTATATGAGGTTCGCATAATTTTTCATCCTCCCCTACCAAAAGATTTACAAATCACAATATTATGCTACAGTACAAAGGGGCAGAGACTAATGATACAATCAGCATGCTGCATCTCCTGGAAAATTAATATCGGCAGGTATGTTGGTGGTGGGGTGAATGTGTATTATATATAAACAATACAAGAAGGTGCTCATACTGTAGTAACCAAAAACACCAATTGATGACTATAAATAATAGTGTTGTTTGTACTTATAAAAATATATAGATACGCTTTTCTGCGTATGGTTCCACTCAAAAATAATGGGAATTAAGATATGGTCCTCTTCAAGGACACCTTTTCCACCATTTTTCATGATCTCCAAATCTGGAATAAAGCCCAGCAACAAACAAACAAAACATGGTGTAGTAGTCAAAAAATGTATGTTTGAAAATGTAACATTAAAAACATATACAATGTAAAAACTTGCTACAAAGCATATTGGTAAGTGTATAATTCACACAAAGAAATAGTCCAACCACCTCTGTAGTTCTAAGTGCGTAGACAGATCGATATATACATAAACCCCATACAAATCATGTGTTTGCCCCTGTTTATTTACCCTCTTGACCTGTGCCCCAAACATCTTCCAAATAAAGGTGTTGTGACTGCATGGGTGGCTCACCCCAACACCAGCTTACCAAACATACAACTTTCCTTTTAGTGTCTTTCTAAAGCTCAAGATCTGTGAAGACCTATATATCTCAATGAAAACCTCTTCCTGTGCATCTTACCTCTCATGTATGAGACGATCTGAAAATACCATTAAAATAGATAAGAGTAAAATGGCTGAACTGTAAATATGAGCACTATAATACATAAATGAAAATATGTAAATATACAGCGAAAATAAAATGTTCTTTTTAAGGCTTCTAGCTTTCACTTAGTCATAAGCAGACTTTACCCAGGAGAAGATAGGACTTGACATAAGAAGGCATTTGACTATAAATCTGTTTATATATTCTTGTTGTTTGTTGCTGTGAAATTCCTCCAAAATCATCTGTATCAAACAAAGAATAAACCCATATATAAATAAAAATATTAATTTGCTGTGGGTATTATTTACTAAAGAAAAAAATAAATCAAAGAAAGTGGCTTGGGAAATGACTAAGTGAAGTGTGTGTTAATTTAAAATTGGTAATATTCAATTGGCCATTTTTGTGATGCAGACAAGCTCTATGTAAATGAGGTATGAAGCTGCTCACGGCACCTCTGAGCTCTCCCAAAGCATATATTTTTGTTTATTAAAAAAGTCTAATACATATATTATACAGTAATTTTTATTTGTTCATGTATATATAAAGGGAGGAAAGAAAACATTCAAAACAACAATCTTACCTGTCTGTGAAATTCATTACAATGCAGTCATAATGGTTTACATTATACGACTCGTGTTACATTGAGTTTCTAAACCATTTGTATTTTTAACTTACAGAGGTTTCCTTTTTTAATTACTTACTAATGCTGGCCATACACGCTGCAATTATCGGGACGATCCGCCCGATATCGGCAGATCGCCGCGATAATTGTAGCGTGGCGGGGGCGACCGAGGGTTAAATATTGCTCGGTCGGGCATGCTGGACTGTCCAGCATGCCCGTCCGATGCGATATTTACCCGGTAACTGTCGGCCGCATCGGGCAGTGTATGCCCAGCGCAGCCGACAGACATTTCCTGTGTTCCTTCCTACGGAAGGAACAGGGAAATGTCTCCTCCCCCGGGGGCGGAGCGCAGATGTCGGGCTATACACTGTGAGGTTTCTCTCACAGTGTATGCCGCGGACATCTGCGGCTGGCAGCCGGCCAGATAAAATGTCTGTCGGTCTGACAGACATTTTATCTTGCCGTGTATGCCCAGCATAATTCATGAGACAGATATCAATACATTCTTGTGTAACCTGTCCATAAAACTGCAGTACAATCAGTGAGTAATCGATTGCTTGCAGTACTTTGCTACTAGTCTTGGTGTTATGACAGTCCCAACCACACCTCCTCTGAGTGTGTAACATCTTTAAATGCAATGACCTATAGGAGGGCTGGCAATGACTGTCACCGCTCTAAAAAAGAAAAAAGATTATTTTAAAAAGTGGTTCCCCAGTGGTTGCCAACCAGAGCCGTAACTAGACATTTTGGTTCTCTGTGCCAGATATATCGGTGCCCCCCCATCATTTCTAAAGAGAGTGGTCTTCCAGGGGAGGGGCGTGGCCTTGCGGAACTCCCATGTAATGTATGCCAAAAATGAAACCAGACATTACCCCAGACCTCATCTCCCAATATTACCCACATTGAAACACCAACACTTGCCTCTTTGAGCCTCATGTCTATGTCCCCAGCACCTGTACCCTCATGTCTGTATTCCCAGCACCTGCACCCTGTCTGTATGCCAAGCAGTCTCATGTATGTCTCCCCAGGACCCTCTTGTTTGTATCCCCAATTCCTGCACCCTAATGTCTGTGTCCCCTGCACCCTCACTTCCATATCCGGGTTCCCACTTTCTGCATCCTTATGGTTGTGTCCCCAGTACCTGCACTCTAATGTCTGTGTCCCCAGTTATTGCACCTTAATGTCTGTGTCCCCAGCACCCTCACCTTCCCACACAGTTACAAGGCACAAGGAGGAGGAGGCGTCAGCATGGAGAGGGATAGGCACTGTGGGAGAGAAATCATGACGTCTCTCCCCACAAACAGTGCAGGAGCCAGAACAGTCACAGCCTGGAAGAGCTCTGGAGTGCATCAGCACGGAGTCTGAGAGGAGGAGAAGGAGGCAAGGCAGCAGGGGAGGAGGAGGCACTGTAGGAGAGACGTCATGATGTCTCTCCCGAGTACCCACACACAGTACAGGAACCAGGTCAGTCACAGGCAAATTGGCGGAGCTCCGGAGTCTGAGAGGAGGAGAAGATGGCGAGGCGGCAGGCAGAGGAGGAGGCACTGTGGGAAACACATCATGACGTCTCCCGAGTCCCCACACACAGTGCAGGAACCAGGACAGTTACATGCATCCAGGTGGAGCTCTGGAGAGAGAGAAGGGCTGCCTGGGCACACCGCTGCGTAACATACATCGCAGCGGGTGCCCTGCAAATACAGATTGTGGGTGTGGCCGGTTCCGCCCCAGGGCATACAGCGCTCTATACGACTGCACCGGCTGCACCACTGTTGCTCATGGCTCCTGATGCTGGACAAACTGGCCAGGCGATAGGCTGGGGATGGTGGTTAGCATTAGGGTGCCAGGACCTGGAGGACTGATCAGCACAAGGAGTGCTGAAACTTTTATGTTTGCTTGTTTATTTTTATGTTTTGTGCTTGTATGTGTGCAGGCCTAAACTCACATATGCTAAGGTGCAGTTGAATGGTGTAGATTGAGCGCAAATATGTGTTAATATTATATTTAATATACTATAAATATGACGGTAAGTGGATGGAAGCAGGAATAGGAGTGGCAAAAAGATAAAAGGATGAGAAGAACATGAAAATATAAAACCAGATAAAAAACAAATAAATAATAAAAATAAATAGAAAATAAAAATAAAAACCATAAAAGTAAATAGAATAACTGGGATAAACGAAATAAAATGAAATAAAAAATAAATAAAATTAAATAAAAAACTCCAGCACTAATGTTTATGCTCTTTTCCAAAAATGTGGGCTATAGTCAGAATCAAAAGCGGTAAACTATCTCTATCACTCGCCCTACCTGGTCAGGGTTTTTCAGACTGATACTGCAGTCCTCCCCGTGCCGGCTGAGTCCTTCGATGCTGTGTGTAGTGCGGTTGCGGCGGCTGTAGATGACATCAGAGGCCGTGTCCCGCTCAGATGTTTGCAGCATAATTCTGCTCTGTATTCGACTTGCCCGGATGTGTCCAAAGCACTTCGTAGCACTTGGCTACTTTTTCAAGAATAACTAATGGAGTTACATTGTTCTTCTATAAAAAAAGGAAGTTAAAAACAGGAGCAGTGTCTGCTACCATTAAAAAGACCCTGTTTTACCAAAATACCTGCCTGTCTGGAATTCTCATTTCAATACCCCGTGTTACACTAGGTAGTAACTGGGTGGCAACCATGCGTTCACAAGGATCAGCCCCATTTTGTGGGACTGTCATGGGAGGATAATCCAACTTCCATGCAGGATTGTAGTGTTCGGATGGCTAAGGACATCTGCTTCTTATGGATCATTAGCACTTAGCATGCGGCTGGTGCAGATACAGTACTAATGATGGTTACATCTGAGGACAGAAGCCCAGTGGGCAGTATAGGCTGTCGTCTGCACACTTTGATGGATTCTCGCATTAGTGTAAAAAAGTAAGAAGAATGAATCGTCCGACTCAGAATCAGGCCCATTGCCTTAATGATTTATGACGCTTGTTGCATTTTGGGCAGAGGTCATTTTAAAGTCAAATTTTTTTATTTTATTTTCAAAAAATCTTTCCATAACATGTTCTGTAATAAATGTTCCTTTTATCAGAAAACATTAAGTAAAACTTACATTTATGATTAAATGAAAATATGTTTTACAGTATAAAAACTAGAACATATCTGCATCCATATACATATGAGCAATGATTTGTTTATCCTCACAAATATGTTTACCTAAACTTCATCTTATCAGTATTTCCATATGTTATTGCAGGATATATAGCGTGCTGAGTTAGCCTCTGGCACATAAATAGTAAGCTTTCAATGAGCAATAAGAGGCTACTTGTTAGACATGATATTTGCCCTGTAGGCAAATAGTAGAATTGAGAATCCCAACAGCCTGGTGGGTTCAGATAACAGTTCACTACCCACAGAACCACACAGCTTACTTCATTGACAATAATTATTATCAGACTTTGCTACTTAAATGGATATCACAATGGAAGCTCTATTTGCCTAATCCTGGTCACAGGAGCATTTTCATCTTTCTTTTAGTCTGTTTGTTTTGTCTTAAGTGCACTGTGGACCAAATAAAGAACACTGCAACATTTTTTTTTTTAAATATGATAAATTCTTAATAACAATTTTGTATAATTTAAACAACAAATTGATGTCGCTGCTAGTGTTCAAAAACAATGCAACAGCAATTTTGTTGATGCAATAAGTCAGTGGTGTCCCGGGATGCCATGCGCGCAGCGTTGATGCGCCCCGCCGAAAGGGGGTGTGGCCTCATGGACAGGGTGTGGCCTCATGGAAGGGGCGTAGACTCGCAGCCTAATCCGGCCCATGGTCATCACTGGAGTGGTGGGGGGTGCCGGAGGTGCGGAGTGCCGGCTCCCTCACTGTGACAGGAGCAGAGTGCTGCACTTAAAGGCTCCTGTCACTAAAGGGGAACCTGCACCTTGATGTCACCCCCCTTGTGACGCCACTGCAGTAAATAAGGGCGCTTCGATTGTAGGCTTTAGCAAGCAGGATCATCTCACCTTCTGTTTCATTGGGTTATACTGTACTATTACAGGCATGGGACAGTTTCCAGTAATTTATAACTCTTCCAATTCCCGTACATAATGGTTACTGGGTGTAGAATTTACATGGTCTTGAATTCAGAAGTGGAGTAACAAAAAAGAGGGTCAGCGGCAGAACAGACCAATCATTTGCTGAGTGAACCCCTATGTCATTAAGAGTCATCTAATTTACAGTAAAGGTAGGAAAATAAAATCTGTGGCTGTTTGAATAGGGGGGAAAGAGGGTGATACTGTCAGTGTGTCTATATGTCAATATCCCAATTTCATCAGTGGGTCTCCTCAGTCCAGTCAGTGTATTCATAGTTCTTTTGCATGTTTCCCAGTCCTGCACAATCTGTGTTGCTTTTTCTTATGCAACATAGCAGTCCTCCCCCACCATGAAAGCTCAGGAACCCAGAACACAAAATTGTGCTTCACCGCGCATCAGCCACTTTACAGGTTAAAGCATCATGTTTGAAGTTGTAAAGCCAACACTGTTAAAATGCTTTATATCACATTATTAACATGATGGCATGCCAGGTTCGACCTCACAGTGTCCCTGTTCTTATTGTCGACATTCTAGGTGTCAAACTCACCACTACATCCCTATAACACTGCTGTAGACTATGGCCCCTATTTACTTCAATCCACATTTCAAATGCAGATTGTAGCGTGATCATTTCACCTAAAGTCGCATTGCAAATTTAGGAATTATCACAAGAATGTATTAACATTCCCAAGTAGGGACAGAGCTTGTGAGAAAGCTCTGTCCCTGCGAATTCAGTGACGCATGCGCCGACGCCAATTATCGCTACCCCGTCCTTTTTCACATTATTTTAGTAAAAAAATATTGATAAATAGAGCCCCAAGTGATTAAGCAACACTTTGTGACAAGTTTTCCTTCCCTCCCACCAGAAAGCTTGCGCCTCTCTTCATTGCTGTAATCATATGTAAAATTGCTTTTTTTCTGATTCAACTGCACTGCAGAATACACTACTGCTATAGAATTAAAAAATACAGCACCTAGCAGAGTCCAGAAAGCATACCTCCCAACTGTCCCAAATTCAGCAGGACAGTCCCGTCTTTTTGGGACTGTCCCGCTGTCCCACCCGTGGGCTGCAGTGTCCCGTGGTGGGAGGGAAGTTGGGGGGAGCGGGTAAGCAGAGAGAATAGATGCCGTGCGAATGCGCACTGCATCTATTCACAACGCGGGGAGGAAGCTCGTGGGCCGCCCAGCATCTCGGACATGCTGGGCACGCCCATTATTGATGTAAATGGGGGGCGTGTCGCTAGGCCATGCCCCTTTACTGCCAGGCCATGCCCCTTTTCAGAAACGCGTGAAGTCCCGGGCTGTAAAAGACAAATGTTGGGAGGTATGAGAAAGTAAGACACCATTCAACTCCCCAATTGCTACACTCTCAGCTCACATGCAATGCACATTTTCACTATTACTTCTGAATAAACGGACATCAGGACAATATATGAAGATTTTTAGATCTGAAGTATTATAGGAGTTATAAGCCAAACATCTGTCAATACATACCTGACAGCATTTGGCATATATTAACGGACAAAAAAGCATCTGTAATATCCAATGACCACATAAGACATCACACTAAAATAAAATATGCAAACCAAACACCAACTGATGCTATTTGTTAACCACTTAATTGCCATGGTTGCATAGTATGTGCCCGCAACCAACTGGGGGTTTAGCTGTCACAGTTGCATTCCATGGGATTGTGCCGCCCCACAGTGTCTGCCGTCTGTTATGGAGGAAATCCTCCTCTTGCTTCGGTTCCCTGTGAGTGATGTTGAGGTGCATGTGCCTTATACCAAAAGTGCAAGGAGGGGCCCTAGCCAAATTAGTGCCCTAGGCAAGATTTTGGGTGAAAGCAATGAACATGTACCCTGTACTCCACTAGTGGACTTGCTGGCTATAGCTGTGCGAAAAAGAAGCTTATCTGAGAAATATGCCAGGGACCAGGAACCGCTGACTGAGCAGCGCCATGCATCACCCCACTCAGCATGGTGCTAACTTACACTGCCACAAGAAAAATGCAAATAGTAATTCCCAGTACACTACATATCTATAAAACAGAATATAAACTGCGCCAAGCATCTTACTCATACTTTCCAACTCTCCCTGATTGTCATGGAGACTCCCTGAAACAGTAGCAATCTCCCTGATTGCACCTTACTCCCATTATGTAGCTGTTATATAAAAAACAGAGATACAGTATATACTTAGGGAAGAATAGATGGGCCAAGTGGTTCTTATCTCCCGTCAAATTCTATGTTTCTATGTTATTTTCAAATGTGATCATTAGTATAATTTCCATGCATTGTTATAAGACACAATGGGAGAGATGTATGAAGCTCAGAAGCGGTATCAGCGCACGTTATTTGCGCTGATACCGCTTTTCCCCTATGTATGATCGGGGGTTTGGCGGTAAGTGACAGGGGCTCCTGTCATTATCGGCGCTGCTATCTACAAGAATGGCAGGGCATGTATGAACGGTCAGTTCTCCTGACCGTTCTGCCCGCAGTAGCGGTCTCTATCGACAGCTACAACCTGGCGATGCCCTATCCCTACAGTAGGGACAGCACTGTACCTGCTGCAGTGGCTGCCAGCTCCAGGGCTGCACGCGGGATCTCACGATACTTGCGAGATCCCGTGCATGCTCAGTGGAGCCGGCTGAGACTGAGACACAGCGCATCAGCACTAGGCTGATGCGCTGTGGTCTCTAGCGAGGATCGGCGGAGGGGGGAGTTAACACTCCCCAGCTCCGACCGATGAGATGTTCATACATCTCATCGTTAGTGCTTCCTGCTTCACCTCGGTAAAGAGGCGAAGCAGGAAGCTTTATAGCGGTACTTAATGTGCCGTTATAATACATCTCCCCCATTGATCCCTATGGCTACATGCATTTTCTGAAAAGTATCTTCATGTTTTCATCATCTAGCAGATCTTACGAACTGCTTTGGGGCTCTTTTGCATTTGGATGTCAGTCACTTTTATGACACACCTCTCAGATGTAGCATTTGACACCCACTTTAATGCAATTTCACATTCTCCCTGAAATGCTTTTTCAAAGTAAGCAAGTATGGCTGTCATACCTGGAGCACCAATTCTCACAGGATTTGACATGGGAAAAAATCTCCTAACTCAAAGTAGACCATACTTGCCTACCTTGTCAGTTCTTTCCCTGAAGAAGCCCGGGTAACAGAATTAGGAGGGTGGTGATGGGGGCGGGGCCTGATTATACGTGTCATTAAGCCCCACCCCCTCACTACAAAATCACCACGATTGGCTAGAATTTACCTAGGGGCGGGGCCAAATGACGTGATTCATGTAGAATCACGTCATTAAGCCCTGCCCCTACACGGAGACCCACGATCGGCGCGGACATTGTCCTCATTGCCTGAGAGATGCCTACTCTTCCGGGGGTGCGGGGGGGGGGGGTTACACGGAAAATCGGGAGCCTCCCGCGAAAACCAGGAGGGTAGGCATGTATGAAGTAGACCTAGGGGAAGAGGGGATTGATTCAGAGCTCGAAACAGCATTTGCAGGGAGTTTCCTAATGAGCCTTACATGAAACATTGACCCAGACACTATTTGATAAACATCTTCTTCCCCAATTTAATAATTCAGTGCTTGAAAGAGTAAATATCTTTTAATCCTGTAAAATACAGACATCTAGATACAGCACATAAACAGAAGAACTGAAGTTGATAAACAGTCTATTATACAGTTTTTTTTCCTAGTTGTGTTTGGGATTTTGTGTGCTTAATTCACACAACAGCATCAGCGAAAGAAAAAGATTTGGTCTCTTTTCCTGAGGAAGACATTTTATCTATTCCTGAGCTTTCAAAGGAACTCCGTCTGTTTATGCGTATGCATTTTAAAAGCTTACAAAACATATAGTACAGGTGCTTCCTAAAGTTTTCACCAGCAAAAGAGTAAATAACAGGATTTAAACAGCAATGTACAAATGATATTGCCTGAGTTACACGCATTACGTCCTCCAAACCTTTTGAAAAATCGGAGTCACCAAATGTGCCAATTAAATCCAAAATTTGTAAAAAAACTACTATGTTATAAGGAGTCCAAAACAGAAAAAACACAATGACGAGTACAAGTATCAATCTGACAGCATATTTTTTCTGCAGACTCTTATTGTTCTGTAACGTCCTAATAATGTGAGAGTAACAGAAAAGTATAACAGTAAGAGGGATGATGAAACCAAAGATGTTGATTTGCAAAAGTGAGAACAGCTGTGTCCAGTTTATATTTTGGCCTTCAGGAGAAGAAACTGCACAAGATGTGATATCATTATCTGTCTCTTCTTTGTAAAATAGGAGATTTGGTATAGACAACAGAACAGAAAAAGTCCAAATGCTAAAACTAACAAAAAGTCCTAATTTCACAGTTCTAATCCTGAGTGAAAAAACTACATGCAAAATTGCTAAATACCGGTCTACACTCAAAACTGTTATAAAGAAAATACCACTGAAAAAACCAGTGTAATACATTGCAGACAATATTTTGCACATTGCATTTCCAAACACCCACTGATCTTTGATTTGATATACTGCGAATGGCAGTGAAAAGACAAACAGTAAGTCAGAAACAGCCATGTTTAGAAGATATATATCGGTCACTGAATTCATCTTCTTAATGCATATTAAAATCCACAATACCAAGGAATTTCCAACAAGTCCGCAGAAGCATATAATGCAATAAAGGGTAGGTATGAAAATGGATTCAATAGTGTCCAAGTCTTTGACGTGGTAATATATTACATTTGGATAATCATCTGTTGGTGCACTCGTGATCTTATCCTCTGTCACACTCATGTTACCTGCTACAGAAATAAAAGTAGGCAAAATCTTAATACTCGTATATGTAGACACACAAACACTATATAATGTATATACATTATGTGTGTGTGTGTATATATATATATGTATATACAATCACACATATTTATAATCACACACATATAAATACATTCATTCACACCTGTGTATGTGTGTATATACAGTATGCATAAACAGACATCCATAAATATATATACACACACACACACGTATTGACATTCATTTATGTGCATAATTCATGTACTATATATTTACACTCATATAAGTATCTACATACTGTACAAACAAATGTATAATCATGCACTCATGTATTCAAATTCATATATGTGCATAATTCATGTGTGCATGAGTGTTTACAGTATATATATTTACATATATGCAGACACATGCACACACACACACACACAGATACAAACATGTACAGATGTGTCCTCACTCATTTTTGCTGCAGTCGCGCTAAAACAGCTTCTCCTGGTGGCAACTGGTCCCGTGAGCCAGGCGTCTTTTTTGCCCAAAATGTGTAATGAGATGCACCAGGAGACTGTGCTGATTAATTTGGTAAGTGACACCTGAATATCTGTGTGCTACTGAGTCTCTCAATCATAATTTAAGTGTTATGATGCAACGGCAGCAGCTTTTATCCACTCCAAGTTCCATTTTCATTCAAGTGCCACATATCAAATTGATCAGCACAGTCTCCCGGTGTGTCAAATTGCAACTTAGACACTTTTTTGGCAAAAAAAGACACCCTACACTAGCAGAGTCTCATGGGTTCTAGCGGCTCACTCACGCCAGGCATATCACGCTGCTTGGTGTATTGTGTTACCATACAGTATTTACTATATTGCAATATATAAGAAAAGTATACTTACTCATCAGATATAGTTGGCAGTTAAAAAAAAAAATAAACCTCTCTTCTTATCACTGTAAAAGTATAACATCTTTTTTCCAGTTACATTCTTAAACTATATATAGAAAAAGCACTTCCTGTAATAAAAACACCTAATAATAATGAAGGGGAGTGTCTCTTTGAATGTTAAAGAGAAACAGATAACTTTACAACCTGTCATTAGACAGCCACAAATTTATTATTAAAGGGGACTATCCATTAGCAGATAAATTTGAACGAATTTATCTGCTAATGGATAGGCTCTGAACGATAAAAATGCGCACTCCCGCGGCCGACAAATTGGGTCTCTCCAACATGTTGGTCAATTATCGTTTATCGCTGACAGATATTAGCAATATCTGTCGCGGTAAATGACGAACGATTTTTTTTATGAAAATGAATAGAAACATTAAAAAAAATCCACTCCCTGAATGATGTCATGCAATATCGTTCGTCGTTTGCAAAAATCTGTCATGTACATGACAGATATCTGTCACCGCAGCCCCAGGAGTTTTCAAGGGATAAATCTTTTGTCTTTCATCTTACAGAAAGATCTGCTAATGGATAGGCCCCTTAAGGGGTCTATTTAGTAAAGTTGACATCACAATGTCTTAAATTAACACAGTTTATTACAAAATTGATATCACCTTATTTCAGTGAAATTATCTACAAATAATTATTATAATCTTTTAAAATAATTATAATTATTATTATTTGCATCTTTCGCATAAGCATGTGTCCGGCACGCAAGGAGAGCCAGTCTGGGGAGAGGACAGCCAGCTGGAGGAAGAGGACAGCCAGCCAGCTGGAGAAAGAGGACGGCCAGCCAGCTGGAGAAAGAGGACGGCCAGCCAGCTGGAGAAAGAGGACGGCCAGCCAGCTGGAGAAACAGGACGGCCAGCCAGCTGGAGAAAGAGGACGGCCAGCCAGCTGGAGAAAGAGTACGGCCAGCCAGCTGGAGAAAGAGGACGGCCAGCCAGCTGGAGAAAGAGGACGGCCAGCCAGCTGGAGAAAGAGGACGGCCAGCCAGCTGGAGAAAGAGGACGGCCAGCCAGCTGGAGAAAGAGGACAGCCAGCCAGCTGGAGAAAGAGGACATCCAACCAGCTGGAGAAAGAGGACAACCAAGCAGCTGGAGAAAGAGGACAACCAGTCAGCTGGGGGAAGAGGACTGCCATCCAGAGGACTGGAGAAAAGGAGGAAGAGAATGCCTCTTCTTGGCCTTTCTCCACTTCATCAGGTAAAAAGACACATAACGCCATCCAGAGATCGCGTTATGTTTGTAAAACAATATGAGAGAAGCTGTGCTTATCAACTTATTTGGCACCATGTTTAAAAAAAAAAATGTTTAAAAAAAATAAATAAATAAAATACATTTAATATCTACTTATTGCAGATCTAAATAAGCTGCAATAAGAAATATTTCTAAAAGAATAATACCCTATGATGAAGTCTCTGAACAACAGTGCAATAAAATTATCTAGTTTAAAGAATAGCAAAAGAGATCCACTGAGTTATTGCCCACATCATAACTGCTCTGCGATGGAAGATGGCTTTGGAGGAAACCACACTCCTTAAGTTAAAAATATCTTAAATGACACTTGCGAAAGGGGCTCAGAATATAGGCAGTGAAGAGACTACTGAGGATGAGGTGTTGTCTACTGCAGGGGTAGGCAAACCCAAGCACAAGTGTCACTTTCATGTGATGCATTGCTCCTCCCTTCCTTCTCCACCTTCTTTACCATAGGACACATATTGGGAATGCTAGACCCAATCCAAACAAAGGAACCCAAACAGGCCCTGCATACCCAGGGAGGCTTCAGCCTCTACTGAGTGAACCCTGCCACAGTTAGTCCTGCTCACAATCAACAGTACAAAATTCTGAAGGTCTTCATCTCCATACTAAAAATTATCAACATTCCCTGAGGAAACTAACTTCATAAATGGAAGGACGGGAAAAAACTCAAATTTTTAATGTTTGCCTATGTTGTAATAGAGGTGACACCCTGTAAACCATTTTGTCTTTTGGGTTGCAATTTTGAACGATGGCACCAAAGGAGGAAAACGTTGCTTAGCCTGGTTAACGGAGATGCTACAGGTAAAGGTTTGGCATGATGGTGTATGCATAAATGTAAAATATGTAATCTGTATCTAAAGTTTTTTATAGATTGGAAGATTTTTTAAAGGGAGGAACTATTAACTGGTTGGATAGTGTTAACCTCACACATATACTGATAAAGATATGATCCCCAGGGATCTGATATTATTCAAATCTTCAATTTTTCATAAAAATCCAGAATTGCAGTCTGAATGGGATCAAATACATGATAACTGTTCTATTACCTCAATTAAATAGTAAGATATAGGACTAATACAGTGAAGACTCTGGAAAAAGAAAATTAAATCAATGACAAAAAAAAAAATCTACCAGCGCAAACATCAGAACTCTCTACTTTACAGAAATCAGCATGGTCTTCAACATCCAGTATTGCCTGTGGACATCCTCGCTGTACCAGCTCACTAAGAACAGTGTGATTAGTATTCCGGACAGTTGCTGCTTACCTAAGGTCCACTCCTTCTAGTGCTCGGTCTCCTGGTACTTTGTATCAGCTCTGTTCTCCCTCTCATGAGGAGGAGCTTCATAAAGCTTCCATCACTCCTCTCATGCACCAGCCAACCCTACGGTCCTTGAGCTAAGTTCACCCAATCCTAGTGCCCTGACATAAACATAGACCTCCATAAAAGCTGCCCATCCACTAAAAGACAGGCATTACGACATTGTAATCGTGCAGTCGTTTGTCAGTCTGTGAAGTGCCTCCACTGAATGAGCAGTCGTTCAGTGTAGGCACAATCAATCATCTGCAAACATGCTGAACCTGACGTTATCGTCAGGTTGCCCAGCATGTTTGCCCGATGACAGATGTCTAAACGACCAGCGGGAGCGCGCATGGCTGTTCGTTTTAGACATTTTGCAAGCGGTTTGAAAACGATTGAATGATATCGTTATGGTTCACATTAATCTTCTAGTGGATGGGCACCTTAAGTCTAAAGTTAGGTAGCAGCAATATTAAACAATCTGTGACCTGCAGAAAACATTTTAGAAATGTTTTGACACATTGTTATCAGGTAGGATACTGATCACACAAATGACCAGAATATAATTATGCCACTATACTATACATCCATACATTCACTAGTCTTTTCACCTCTGCACACACATACAAGCCTCTACATGCCTAACAGCCAGTGGACCCTGTAAACACATTATACCACCCTGTGACACCTACAATGCATTTGCAGAGAACTGAAAGATTCAAAAGTGATTGTGCTGTACTTTCAGCTAACTCAGTTTAAAAAAAAAACATTAGATAAAAATCGCACACACCCAACACCAGCCCTTCCTATTTATATCATGTTACAGAGCATTAAAAAACAAGACGGAACCACTACCACCACCAGTGTGTCATATGAGGGCATGTTGTTTATACAATTACTAATTACATAATTTGGTTTCATTTTACCAGAGATGTCATGTTTTCTTTTAAAAGAAACATTGATCTTGTAAAATTAACAGTTATGGTAGCTTAACCTTTGTTAACTCTATTTCTTCGAAGTCCATAGGTTCCACAGGGATACCATGGGGTGTGTGAGGTGAGAGAGGTCCGAGCACCAAACAGTTAAGCTTTAGCTCCCAAGATGCATCGGTCCTTCTCCACAATTACCCCACCCCCAGCCGCAGGCAGACAGTTTTGTAAACAAGCCCAAGGCAGGAGCAGGAAAGAGGAGAAGGAAGAACATTACTCTCAAGAAACACTCTCCCAGAAGATGAAGGAATCTGTGATCAAGAGAGAAAAAAACCCATTGAGGCCAGGTGTGTCAGGGTGGGCACCCTGTGGATCCTATGGACTTCACAGAAAGAGTTAACAAAGGTAAGTCTACCATAACTCTTAATTTCTTCTTCAGGGTCCATAGGGGGATCCACAGGGATACCATAGGGATGTCCCATAGCAGGGTGGGAACACTCCTGAGCAGAAAGGAGAATCTGACGCCCAAAGGAAGCACCCTGAGAGGCAAAGGTATCAAAGGCGTAGAACCTGAGAAAGGTGTGGACGGAAGACCAAATGGCGCCTTGCACAATTGTTCAACAGAAGTGCCACATTGAACTGACCACGAGGGTCCCACAGACAGAGTAGAATGAGCTGTACCACTGTTTGGAACAGGAAGATCAACTTGCATGTAGGCCTGAGTGACTGTCATGTGGAGCCATCGAGCCAGAGACTAAGCATGCCACATGTGAATCAACAGTGGGAGTGATTTCCCTCTCAGTACACTCCTTATTAGGGAGAGGGTAAAAAGTACACTCCTTATTAGGGAGAGGGTAAAAAGACACTAGCCTCTGTGGGACCCCAAGCTTCTCCCATGAGCTCAGCGAGCTGTTCTGATTGAGGGAATTCAGCCTTAACCACCTTCTGACATTTAAACAATGGGGTTTTTGGTTCAGGGGTCGGTTCATAATGCTCTATATTCAGGATTGATTTAACCGCCCTCACTAAATCAGGAACATCCACTGTTGATTGACGGTGTTCCTCACCAGAGTGTGACTCTTAGAGAGAACCTTGTGCCTCCTGAGATGATGTATCAGAATCTGAAAGCTGGATGGACTGAGAGGATAATACAGTCCGCCTATGTGCTTTGGTGGTTAATGGTCTGCCTGCCTGTGACTTTTGCAGAGAGGCGGCAGACGTTTGAGCCATATTCTGACGGGCATAAACATCCATCCAAGGAGACTGCATATGGGATACAGACATTGTAGGTTGTAACAGCTGTGAGTACCCCACGGGAGAAGGCAGCATGGGAGTTGTTAAACAATCCACCAGTTGCATCATGACCTGGGATAAGGAGGACACCCAGGGTGGCTCATATACCGGGGCTGGTAATGTGGACTGGTGAGTAAATCTATAACAATTAGTACACAAACCATCCTGTATGGAATCCTGAAGGGACAAGCCCGCAAGACAGGATTTGCATGTGATCAGCACAGGGGCCTCAGCCTCTTGTTTATCCTTATCTTCAGAAGACATAGGCAGTAAATAGCACACAATAAGTGTAAAGCTAACAATGCAATGTGACAGCATACACAAGTACAAGTAAATGTGAAGAACTATTGAAACCCTACACACTTGGCAGTTGAGGGTTAAGGAGAAATAGCAGTGATCTGAATAACGGTCAGAAAGTTAAAGTGTATCACCACAGCAGAGCTAGCACAAGTCACATACAATGCATATAAATATAATTACAATGGGCTCTGAATCAACTACACAAGCACATGGGTTGGTAGGATTTGAGCGCTGTATAACCAGGCCCCTGGGGAGATGTATACAGGGAGACTCGACCCAAACTTTTTAAGACCAGCAGCTTCAGCAGAGCACTGAATAATAGTTACTGAGTGTCTCATATAGGGAGGAGGGTAGGAGGAGGAGCTGCCCAGAAGTGGGAAAGCTCTTAATGAGGGATCGCCATCTGGGCTGGGGGAGGGAATGCCGGGGGAGAGCCTACCTCACCTGTGCTGCATTAACCTCCAGGAGCACTGCCCTTGTGAAAAATGGCCGCTGCCACAGTCCCCGGTGCCTGATCTAATTTGCCCCGGTAGTCTAATGGGGGAGCAGACAAACCAGTCGCCCCACTGCAGCGCCCTCCGGCAGGTCTCCACCGCCGGAGGTAAGGACTGCCACTTACTTGCATCACTGCTGCCCGGCTACAGTCCTGGGTCCCCAGTGGAGCTGCTAGCTAAGCCACACTGGCGCCCGCCAAAATCACTGGATCAGTTACCGGTGTTGCGGCGCCGGCAGAGGTAGATGGAGCAGCAGCACAGGTGTCCAATAAGACGCCTAGCGCTGCTTGCTCTGAAGTAACATAAAATAAACATAAAGGCTTGGGACTGCTGAAGAGGTCCCCCTGTAAAAAAAAGGTGCAACCTTATACTGCCACACCAAACGAAAAACCTGTGGCTGGGTATATGTGGAGGAGGCCCGATGCATCCTGAGAGCTATAGCTTAACTGTTTGGTGCCCGGACCTCTCCGACCACACACACCCCATGGTATCCCTGTGGATCTGCCTATTGACCCTGAATAAGAAATCATCATTATTAGCTCCTAATGGTTCAGGAGCCAAGATTTGTTACATATTGCCTTTACAAAAAAATTAAAATTATTCATGTATAGTATTTAGTTCAAAAACAAAGCTCTCTGTTTTACGTTTTTTTTATACCACAAATTTAGAATGCTGAAATTTCTAATGGGAACTTAAAAATATAGAGCCCTAAGATGGACTGAGAGCAGTAATAGCAGATATTATCTTGTTTATAAGTGTTTAACTTAATAAGCATAAGTAGGTTAACAGAGATATTCTTCTCAGAAAAGTCATTATCTGTAAAATGCTGCCACAGCTTCATTCAGCTCCTCTGGTGGGCCATTAACCTCATGGTCATTAGGAAAATAGCATAATTAATGTTACCTTCACCCTTCAAGTATAAATATTCTGCAGTATTAAGCAATATTGAGTTATACGTTTACAAAATCTGAAATAATCAACAAACATAATGTAGTGTGTGCTCAATAATTTGGCAGTTGGAGGTCAGAATTTTTTTTACAATATAACAGGTAATTATTAACAAACATTGGACTACAAAAAAACTTCCCTTAACACTTCTGCTTAAGCAAATATATCTGCAGTTTTTTCCCCCCACTCATGACTTGAGCAGAGCACAATTCTTCACACCTGAACATTAGCAAGTGCAGTGCATGTGTCTCCTATAGTTCTACTGGAGGTATAGAATTAAACATTACATAATACATAGTATGTCCTATGAATTGTATCATGCTATTATAAAGCTACTTTTGTAACAGGATTTCATTCTCTCTCATCCTGCATTTCATAACACTACTGCCTTGTCATTACTCTAGACTTATCTATTTGCATGGAGTGGTTTATAATGTATGATTTCAGTATGTAAAAAAATATTTTTGTAGCTATTGGTCTTAGGTGTAGATTGATACCCCTTTCAGACAGAGAACCCGGTAATTTTCCGGCTCTAGCCGGGTCGATCCGGGTTTGTTTTCTGTCTGAAAGGGTCAACACGGGACCTAATTCCCGGTACTTCGACCCAGGTATTTACCTGGGTTTTTCCCGGGTCATACACGGGTTGGCGGCTGTCTGAAAGGTGCCGACCCGGGTTTTTCTACTCCGGGCATAGTAAGCAGCGCTTATTGGCTGAGATGGCGGTGCACGGGCTGCACTTTTCATGACCTCATCTCTGTGTGCCATAAAAGCAGTCCATTTATTATGACACACTGTATATTGCAGGGATAATCTGTGTTCTGTGTGAAAGGGGTCGACCCGGGAATTTCCCGGTTATTATATGCTGTGTGAAAGGGGGTTAGGAGCAAATTCCCGGGTCCTTCCCGGGTTGAAAGATATGGGAAAAACCCAGGTTTTAGGGATTTTTCTGTCTGAAAGTGGTATGAATCAGCAATGATTAATCAACCTATTTTTCTGCGCATTACGGTAGGCAGATTCTGTTCGCACCTCCATAAGCTGTGAGCAGAATCTGCCTTCCACAACTGATTGGATTGGCCCCAGTGTCAAAAGTGTGCATCTGCATCTTGGATTTCATACTGCAGTTTCAGTCACAGCGGTGTAGCAGCTTTAAATGTAATTAAAAATAAGACAATGTTGGCCAACCTCCTCATTGGGTGGTGACTGCCTTTTTTTTTGCCCGGTACACTACCCATCTATCTATAGGTGTTTATGATCAAAGCAACACGATTCCTACAAATACAACTTGTATTTCAAAAGGCACAAAGTAATGAGTTCCAAATTAAAATTACTAAGCATTAGTGTAAGTTCCCAACTGAAATAAGTCATCTATCAAAATGTGCAATCTTGGATTGTGTACAGGGGTGGGTGTGTGTTTGTATTACATATATATATATATATATATATATATATATATACACACACACATAAATACACACATACATACATACATACATAAATACACACACACACACACACACACACATATACACACACGTCCAAAACATCCGGCATTCCCTCTATAGCATATGACACAGGTGTTCGCAGAAAAACAAACCACTGCACTCAAGGGTATAATTAAGTTAAAGTTAACCCAACATTTCAGTTTAATGCAAACTTTAGTCAGGAATTAATAGACATAATCACACCTTACCTTATACTGTATAACACTTCATTCATCAGAGTGAGAAAGATGACGAATGAGCACACTGGCGGGATCCAGTGGCACCAACAGCCTGTGATGCGCTGTATCGAAGCTTCCAGGAAACAGCACAAGTCATGCAATAGACAAAACAGTGAACCATCGCCATAACATGTAACATGAGCCAGTGGAGCAGACAATTCAATAGACTGCATAATGGCCCTCATTCAGAGCCGTACGCTCTGAGCAGAGCGCACACTCTGAATGAGGGCCGGGCTCCATTTTCATGGAGCGTCCTCCTGGACGCTCGTATAGCTGTGGGTCACCACCCACAGGCTATACGAGCGTGCATTGTGATGGTCGCGATGGTCGAGACCATCGATTTGCGAGCCGGAGCCTGCGGTTGAGGTTTTCAACCGCAAGCTCCGGAATGATTTTGGCTCTATCAGAGCCAAAATCACTCCCACTGACATCACTAGTGATGTCAGTGGGCCGGCTTTTGACTGGAGGCGTTCCCGTGGGAACGCCCCCGTCAGGGAGGCACGCCCCTGGCACGCCCACCAAAGGGGGCGTGCTGTCAATCAACATTGACAGCACGCCCCCTTTGATCGGACACAACGAGCGAAGGACTTTCCTTCGCTCGTCGCGTCTGGCGCATGCGCACGACGGAGCTCCCTCCGTCGTGCGCATGCTCAGTCCATAACATCGACCCACTTGCGAGCGGACAGCCACTCGCGAGTGGGTCTGAATCAGGCCCAATGTTCTAAATCTACTTAAGTGAAAACTTCATAAGTGTATTATGTATGAAATGACTTATAGGGACAAGCAAAACAAAGGACACAGATATTTTATACATTATAAAGTAGTCATAAATCCTAAATCTGTATAAAGACAGAAGCCAAGAATCAAGCATGTTAAAAGGAGGCAATCTCATGTATAAGCAGCTATTGAGGTCAAGATGCTCATTAAAACCACCTGATCTACAATTTTAATAAATTTTTAGCTCTGTCACCTCCTCTGAGCAAAGGGAGAACTTGAACTATAATTTTTATAATGTAAAGTCACCAGACTATGTTTAGATTCTTTCAAATGTATGGCAACTAGTTGATTGTATTCACAACCATAAAAGGCTAGTCTAATTTTTCTTGGACCCATGTGCTACACTTATAATTTTATTTTTATTTTTTTTTATCTTGGGATACTAAATACTTTCTCTTTCACAACCAGTAATGTACAGTTTTATCTAATTTTGATGGTTCTACTGTAGTCATATCGATTGTGGGTTAAACACTTAGTTGAGGAGCTCTGATGTAGGTTCAAAAGTGAACTGAGGGAAGATTGCAGACCTGTCATATGAAGTATCGGGTGCCATATCAGAGAAGTAAAAAATTATTTGATTCTCAGTTGTCTTTTAAATCTATTAAGTTCAATTTTCCACAAAAAGTTGTCAAATCTGTTTGTCTGAACAAATGATAAATGTTTATTGAGCACTTTTATTTGTCAGAAGTTGAAATCCTGGTACATAGATTAAACACTATTAAATTGTTTTCCTTTCGGTTCTTTTTTTGTAGATCCATTTCCATTGATTGTCTCTCTGTGTAGTGACTTTCTGGACACACACTGTGCACGGGTGCTTACCCTAAAGGGGGCTTCTGAGTAAGGGATGGATCCGCTTCCACTTGATTGTTGGTGGAGGTATTGGCTCCACTAGAGGTCTCAGTATCTAAAGGATTAGCCCTTATGCATTTAAACCTGGTATATACGAAACATTCCTAGTAATCCCTTAGAACAGGGAGAAGTTTTTCCTTGAAATTTTACAAGATGTTTCTTTTAGGACTCCATCTGATAACATGCGCCAGTAAATTTCGCTTAGTGGGGGTGACAAAGCTAAACATGTATTGAAATTGGAGGCCAGCTGTATACACCATCTGAAAATAGTGGCACCAAACGAGCATCTTGCCCTTAATAGCTTTCTATAGATTGTCTCCTTTTAGTAGACTCCTAATTATTTTTGTGTGTGATTAATATAAAAGATCAATACAGCAGCAGACTCTAATTTCTAAGCCTGTGGATGCTCAGCTTGCTAAGATAAACACTAATAACAGACTGAATAAGAATCTGTGCAGTTTATAAAAATATTCAAGATTGTGAGATGGCAGATAAAATATCAGTCAGTTAGTAAGTAAGGCAGACCAGTGTCACTCTCCGGACTTGAAAAAAAGACGTCTCAATCTCGTCACATGGGTCAATGTTTCGAGTTTTAATCACAACTCGTCATCAGGACATACAAAGTTACAAAATAACTTCTTACCTTTATACCCCATCCCTCAGCGCATGTACCACCAGACAAGCCCACTTCCGGCTCACTCACCAACGCCCGGCTACTCCCGATGACGTCAGCGTGAGTCAGATCGTCATCAAGGCAACCATACACACAATGCCTACGACACCACGTGATGGTGCGTGTGTAAACACACACAAACTAAAGGTGCATACACACGGGATGATCTGTACCACCAACGACATGAAAGATATCTTTCAAAGATATCTTTCAGTGAGTCATCCTGCCACATCTCTGAACATGCAAAGTTGACGATATCGTCCAGATTGGCCTGCATGCACGGACGATCATAGATATCGTTATCGTTCATGCGGGAACGTGCATCGTTGGTCGTCCACTGCATAAAAATGAACGATATGAACGATATATCGTTAAAAGTATAATCGTAACTATATATCTGTCTGTGTGTACGCACCTTAAGTCTATAAATATTTAAAAGCATGGTATGTTACAGTTTGTAATATAAAAACCATCTCAAGTCCTATATCATATATATAACTGCAAATAGCAGGACAACATATACTGCTGAATAAGACATACAAACATACTGCCAAGGGGTCATTATAATAGAGCTAGACCTATATGAAGTGTTACATAACTATGCAGATATTTCAAAGCCACAGTAAATCACATATCAACAGGTAAAAAAGAGTGGCTTAGCCACTCAGGTGTCCTACATATTATTTGGCCAGAGCATATAATCATAATCTAAAGAGTCATACAAATGCAGCGGTCATTTAGGCCTTTTGGTTTGACCGTATCTAATAGGTGTATCCACCTCGTTTCTAAGTGCAACAAAGCCTTATGTCGGTCACCCCCTCGGGGGTTCTCAGGGACATGATCAATTATCATATGTCTCAACTTTGCCATATTATATTTATTCTCAACGAAATGCCTGGCCACAGGCTGCTCCAATGGTTTACCACTCAGTGCTGATCTAATTGCAGACCTATGCAGAGCCATCCGCTCCTTAAAAGGAACGGATGGTCTTGCCTACATAGTAAATTCCACATGGGCATTTAATCAAATAGATGACAAATGAGCTAGAGCAAGTAAGTGGAAACCTAATGTTATATTTTCTGCCTGTATGTGTGTGTGTAAAAAATTTTCCACAGATCATATGGCTGCACGTAATGCAGCCAATACATTTATGGCAACCTCCACTTTTTCTTTGTGTGTTATCAGAGATATTCTCAAACTCTGTAATGTCTGATTTTACTATATGGTCCCTAAGGTTTTTACCACTTTTGAGGCACGAGAGGATCCTGGTTTGTTTTAGACTTTTAAGGTCTCTGTCTTGTTGGAAGATAGGCCATAGATTCCGTGTGGTCTGATTAATAATGCTATTGGCTAACGTATACCTCCGTGGCCAATGTATTCTCTTATCTGTACTATTTTTAACACTTTTTTTAATAGATCAATTCTACTGAGTGCATACACTCTTTGTCTAGCTTGTGTTAGATTTTCGAATGTATAGCCTCTATTTTTCAACTTGGCACACATCTTATCAAGATTTTCATCCAATTTCTCTTGATCGCTAGTTATCCTTTTAACCCTAACTAGTTGCGAAAAGAGTAGACTCTTTTTAGTAGCTGTAGGGTGGTGGCTGGATGCTATGAGTAGTGTATTACGGTCTGTCGGCTTTGTAAAGATTTAAGTATTAAGTTTACTACCTTCCTTTTTTGATTGTGACATCAAGGTAATTGACCTGTTCTAAACTTAGATGAAAGGTAAATTTGATAGGGCAATCTCTTATTAATATCTTCCATTAGGCCGACAAAACTGTCATAATCACCCTGCCAAAACAACAGTACATCATCTATATAGCGACAATAAAAAAATATTTTATCTCTGACTTCTCTATTAAAGAAAAAGTATTTTTCAATGGCAAACATGTATGTGTTCGCATACGCCGGGGTTACATGTGACCCCATTGCGCATCCCGTATGCTGCAAATAGAATTGGCCATTGAAATAAAAGTAATTTTTATATAGTACCTGTTCAAGGAGCATCAAAAAAATTCTTAACTCAGGGCCCGCATATAGATCATTATTATTCAAGAGATCAAAAGTAGCCCTAATACCTTCCTTATGTGGTATGTTAGTGTACAGGCTGGTGATGTCTAGGGTACACATCCACATATTAGTAGAAAGATCTTCAAGATCTTGTAGCTTGTTTAGCAGCATACAGTAATTGTATCTTTAAAGGTAAGTACCCTCAGCCTGCACACACGGCTGCAAAAAGTGATCTAGATATTCCGATACATGACTCAATAGTGAGTCCCTTGCTGAAATGATCGGACGGCCAGGCAGGCTGTCCTGATTTTTATGTATCTTAGGGACACACATATATATATATATATATATATATATATATATATATATATATATATAGGGGCCCTGGGATTATATATATATATATATATATATATATATATTTTAAAACTTTAATTCAATAACTATTAATAGAAACAAATCTCTAAAATTTAATCAATACACCTCCATAAAAATCACTTACATTCTAGTTATTATTTAAATATAAAAGGCGATTTGGTTACATGGCCAATCATTCAAACTGTATAGCCCTGAGTGGCAGTATGTAACTGAGCTAATATTAACTGACTTGAAGTAAGTCCAAAAAATTTAATCAGCATGAGTGATACAATGTTGCCTAAAAACTGCAGTCACTGTTACATGGAGCAAAAAATAAGCTTTGTTGCATGTGTTTGAATTGAGGCTCTGGCAATGCTCTGGATAGTTACCCAGTCCCGTAAGAGCCAAAGAGATCTTAGCCTGGTCATATATATATATATATATATATATATATATACATACACATACATATATCTTATTAAGAATAGGAAAGGGGAGCTGGCATGCACAGATGCTGCTAATTACAGGATGGAGTTGGAAGGGGCACAAATCTTCACAGTAAATTTGGTGGGCTGGGGAGTAGTGCGATAATTATCTTCCATAGTGCACAAGGCACGTCTGTATACTCAGAGGCATGCCTCTATTAGCTCTCTTTCTCTGCAGCTTACTGCCCGTGGTGTGGCCTCACCCCCAGTTCTGCAAGCAGTGTCTGACTATACCGAAGTGAGGCTGAGCTGTTGCTGTCTTCTCTCTCATCTCCCTGCAGTCGATGGGAGCTCCACAAAGCTAGTGAGTGTTAACTATAAAAATGATTACAATAAACAAAAGATTTTTATAACTTAGAAATATCTTCTTTGTTTTATTCTAATCATTTGTAAATCAAATCTCAGGAGTATGACCGGGCAGACTCTGCCTCCCCTGCCTACACATACCTGACTAATACACTATTGCTGTAGTTTCGCCACACAGTCCTTCTCACCACACCAGAATATGTACTACTCCGCTTGCACTGAGATCTTCTTGACCTAAAAATGCATCTCAGCTGCAATGTGATGCAACAAAGGAGACTGCACTGAATAAATTTGATATGAAAAACTTGTATATCTGTGTGCCACTGGGTCTGAATCTGTGTATGAAGTGCTATGATGCAGTGACCCGGGATTATTTCAACGCCAAGTTCCGTTGTGCTTCATTCACAGACTCCTGGTGTGTCTTAGTTGCATCGTATTGCAACAGATGCATTTTCGGGCAAAAAAGTTGCTGGGGCAAGCAGAGTCACACAGGACTGGGCAGCTCACTCATGCCAGGTGTCTCGCGCTGCATGGCGTATTGAGGCTAGTAGTATGAGGACACATCTATAGATGAGAAAAAGGTGAGCAGCGTGATATTTAGACTCCTGTGACATAAAATCGGAATGTGTGACCCCTGGGGGAACTTGATTGACTGGTACTCCCATCCATATAAGGTTATGATAGTTTCCCTATGGACTTGTAAACCTAATATACAGTAAGAAAAAAAAAAATGTATCTTCGCATACAGAAATCATTATTATCATTAAAGCATCGATAGCATTTTCAAAAAAATCTCAATACACATTTTAAACCTCATTTTAGCACCATGCACGCAAATGGCATACTGATCAGTATGCAAGAACTACTAATCTGGATATTTCATCAGCAAATTTTGAAGGAGAATAGCTTATAAAGGTTATGTATAAAATCAACTTTGCATAATTTCAACTTATCAATGTTAGAGTGATTGCAATAGGAAAGTGGGATAATGCTAAGCTGCATGAAACAGACTGAATGTTTCAACATTATATATACAGAGGTTTAAAAACATATACTATAAATCTAGTTGTGCTACATACATGTGCGTGAATGCTATATCCATTTCATATTGTTTATTATTTGTTAGTTTAAAGCATACATGAGCTGTGTATATGTCTTTTTTGTAAAGTGGTATGTGTGCAAATCACCAGAAGACACTAGAGAGCTGCAGAACTGTCTCTTTACTAGCCGTAGTCATGATGAACAATGCCTGCGGAGGCACTTCCTGAACAACAAATGGATGGCAGTGATGCAACTTCCGCCAACCACATTAAAGCAACAGAGCATACATCTACATCCTCTTTTCAAATAATAATAATAATAATAATAATAATAATATTGTTAACAACAATAATGTTATTTATACAGCACTTTACTCCTAATAGGACTCAAAGTGCTTTACATTTGCCTTTACAGCACAAAATACAAAACAAGCTTAACAAGGGACATTAGTGAATTGCTTGGGTGATAAGATGAGTCTTGAGTCTATCTTTGAAGGACTCTAGAGTGGGGGCTTCTCGAACTGTGCAGGGAAATTAGTTCCATAGAGTCGGAGATACAAAGCTGAAAATCTCGACCCCCAAATTAATTCCCAGGAGATTCTAGGTACTGTAAGCCAATCTTGAAAACTATTCGCCATCTTACAGGCAGCCAATGAAGGGAGTAGAGAATGGGTGTTATGTGGATGGAACAGGGCTGGCTGGTTAATAGCCTGGCAGCTGCATTCTGTACCATCTGCAAGTGGTGCAATTCTTTTAGTGGGAGACCAAGGTAGAGGGCATTGCAGTAATCTAGGCGTGATGATATAAAAGCATGTATGACTTTAAGCAGATATTTTGAGGGGATTAAATGTTTGGTTCTGGCAATGTTACTCAGATGAAAGTATGAGGATTTGATTGTGGTTGATACCTGATGTTTAAGTGTCAAGCCACTATCAAAAGACAACACCAAGATTCTGCACATGTTCAGTATTTTGTAATTCTGATCCCCCAAGTGTTAGTCCTGTTGGTTGGCTATGCTGCAGCCTTGTCATGTGACCTATCTTCAGGACCTGTTTTATCAGGGTTCAGTCGCAGACAACTGGCACTCATCCACTCCAGGCTCATAGCAGTGGTAGACCAGACCATTACGTCTGATTATTTCACCCAGTGGTAGAATGTATACTGCAAAAAGCATGGGAGATAGTATAGAACCGTGTGGGACACCACATGGAAGTGGCACTGGTGACAAAGAGTTTACTCCAGCAGAAACTTTGTGACCTGCTGGTGAGAATTGATTTTAACCAGCTAAGGACTGTGCCATCCAGTCCACAGAACTTTTTCAGGTGCTCAATTAGAATCCCATGGCCCACGGTATCAAAAGCTGCAGCGACATCCAGAAGGATTAAGATTGAACCGTCACCTCTGCCTCTTGCCATCAGAAGATCACACATACCAGGGCTGTTTCAGTGCTATGTCTTCTCTTGAATCCTGACTGGAAGGGATCATATATATCATGGGTTGACAGATGAGGTTTAAGCAGAGTTGCCACCACTTTCTCAATAACCTTTCCTAAAAAAGGAAGGTTTGATACCAGTCTGTAGTTGGACATGCAGTCGGGGTCTAGATTAGGTTTTTTACGAAGTTGTCTAACAATTGCTTCCTTTAGTGGTTCAGGAAAAAGCCAAAGAGCTTTGAACTATTTTTGCATATACAGGGCCAATCATGTCCATACACCCTCTTAGAAGCTTGGTTGAGGCAAGGTCCAGTTCACAGGTGGTGGGACTCAACATTTGGGTAATTTTAGCAATGTATTTTACATCCATTTTATCAAAGCTGTTCCATGAACAGGTGTCTGGGTGTAAGAGTGTGACAGGTATTGGATGCAGGGATAGTGTGCAACAAAGAACCAACAATGGGAGGTGGGCTGGTGTCTTAATGGGCACAGGCATTGGACTGTCCTTCACACCAGTAGGTGCTTCATCAGGGAACAGACTGTGTCAAGTGAACTGATGGTGTTGGCTCACGTGTTGTGGCACCTGTTGTGTTCATGCAAGACAGTGTCATATGGCACCACATAGCTGTTAGGCCTGTTGGAAAAGCCCTGCACACTGATCAGGACACACTGGAGGTAGAACTGCGGGTGTATTGGGGCCGGGAGGTCCCTCTGAAATTGGCGGCTGCTAGAAGATTATCTTGCCCAGTGGGTGCTTCTGACTGGACTCATAAGCTGCTACCATGTCAGGGAAAGCCCAGCCTGGCATGGTTGCATCTGATGCGACCACGCCAGGCAAGTGATTAATGGTTAGCCTATAGCAGGGGATATTAATGCCAATCCTGATGTACAACATGTCCTGTTCTTTGTCTGATGAAACAGGTTGTATAATTACTAGTCCAACAGTAAATAAATTGACTCACATGTGCAAGATTTAATAAAATCCTGGAGATGAGAAACCTTGGTCTAGGGATAAACATTTACTGTGGATGAATGTACTTGTAATGTCCTTTATAAGACCAAGTTGAATCTGTAGCTTACAAACAATCTTCCTCTGTTATATCCGGTTTCTACATTTTTTTGCTCACAATGGTTTACCACCAGCAACACACGCATTTATCCATATTGCCCCTCTAATCAACACTAGCTTTTCCTATCTTCAGTTATCAAATGTAACGATGCTTTATATCTCTCTCTTTCTTGTAGTTGCTGATAAATCACCAGAGCCAGCCTAACCCCTCCTGTGCAAATAATTTTAATTCAGAACACAATGGAAATCCAGAAAATCTTTATCATCTGGTTTCCTTTACTTTCAATATTCTTAAAATGTGACCTATTGAATGTATGCTCGTGGCCTCATGTAAAGATGGACAAATTGTACATAAAAAGCAAAGTGAAATGTGTTAAAAAAAGATGCAGTTACATATGCATGTCAAGTCAGATCTATCTCCAGATATATCCAGGTCTGCAATGGTCACATATGTGCCAGGTTGACGTCAGACATACATAAAACATACTTTGGTCTGCCTCTGTACATACAGCCAGCGCAAGCTATAGCTAAAAACCTTGCCATTCCCCAGGCACACCTCTTATGTTCCTATATTTTAAGTTATTTACTATGCAAATTTTCAGTACCTTATCTTTGTTTGTGTGATCTAGCGGGTCAATAGATTAAAGGAACATGCAATTTCTTTAACATTCTCTGCTTGGCTCTCATCCAATAACATTCCCGCAATCATGGGTCATTTCACTACCCCTATTGATCACCCACATCCTCCTTGTGCCTCCACTGAACTCTAACCTCTTCTCTTGGCCTCTCCCAATGGACCAACTCTTCTACCCATTGTAATGAACACTGCCTTGATCTTATTTTTTCCAGCCTTTGTACAGTTTCTGATATATTTGACCCACATTTCCTTTACTCACTTATTCACATGCAAGCTCTTCTCTTCTACTTTAATATCTTATCAATATGCTACTAAGCCTCCTTGTACCTATATAAATCTCAATTCTATTAATTTAACTTTCACCTTTTGAAGAAAAACAAACAAACCCCAATTTTTGCATTCTCCTGACCTGATACTACATCTAGAGGACTTGATCAAATGGTTCCAGATGTATTTTTATCTCAGCAGCGACCAAAATCTTAGCACATTAAAGAAGAACGTTGGGGAGGCAGCCATTTTTTCGACAAGCAATATGTCGACAGTGAATATGCTAAGGGGAGAGTGCCAGCGGCATTATACCGACAGAGTTCCAATGTTAGTTAAAGCATTTTAAGTGTTGGTATTTTAACTTTAAAACATGATGCTTTACCAAGGAACAAGCTTGTTAAATCCCAGAGACATCTTCTTAAATTAGGCTATTCTTCCTTCTCCCAGGTGACTCAAAGCTTACACTTGCTTGCTGTGGATCACATAGCCCCACCTATTGCCATTGTTTTCTGGCTGAACCAACCTTTGTATGATGATTGATTGGTAACTGCCTTATGACAGAGGAGAAGATCGTGTACAGGCTTTAAAATGGAGAAAAGTCAGGTGGATGTTTACTTTAAACACGGTCTCACCTAGAGGATCAAATTAACATAATTCCTTCAACATCTTCCTCTAGAGTGTTCCTTCATATCATCTTTATGGTGGTACCAAACAGTTTGATGGACTTTTGGTCATCCACATATCTTTTCAACCTTTAGGATGAAAGAATATTCTGTAATCTAAACTACTTGATGCTCACTAATTAGGTCTATTATACATTTTTGTGCTATACTTTTTCATTCATTTTTTTTTTTTTTTTACTGTTTACTTTGTATTTGTTTTACATTGGGCTCATAATTTATTTGGTGGTGTAAATGACCTGGACTTATAGTGACTAACACTATACCATTTGTCACCTCTGTACCTAAGTTTGATCACTGTGCTAGTTCATATTCATTGTGATCTATATACTCCATTGTTAATTGATGTCAACATGCTTTAACATTTTAGTGTGCTGATGTGATGTTAAATGAATGGAAAACAATGGTAATATTTTGGTGTGCTGTCATATACAATGGGCTCTAATTGCTATACATAAGCATTCTATATCCCTTGTCAAGATATATAACGTTGTTTATTGGGCCCTCTTTCGCTTGTGTTTGCGTTAGATGGTGGAACACCGGTTGCACTGTTGCATCACTTTTGGTTAAAACAGTATGCAACAAGCCTGGATGTCAGTCATGCACCAGCTTTCCACAGTAGAATGCAGAGGACAGGATATTGCCAAATTAAGCACACCTGTTTGGTGTTTGTCTGCTACTTAAGCCTAGGTAAGCTCACTAAAAACTTTCATTCCTACTTTTGACTTCATTATAGAATGGTCAGACCAAAACATTGGCTTCTATGCTGGTGGTATGTTCTGAATAAACCTTCTTAAATCTGCAATAATGCTGAGTGTACTCTTTACATACACTATATTTTTATGACTTCCTTTGGACATCATTAAGGATGCACCCAAGCAGCGGAGTGCTGGCTTACTACATTATACACACACACACACACACACACACACACACACACTAGCTGCAGTACCCTACCCCCTTTAGAATGTAAGCTCTCACGAGCAGCACCCACTTCCCTCATGTGCTTCTCCTTACTTATACTTTAATCTACTCCTTACTCCCCACAACCTGATACTTGGTTGCTGACTCCCTGCTGCTTATTTGAGTGTTATGATCGCTAATGCAGCAATGTGTATAAACCATGTCCTTGTCCTGCATTGTATTGTACTGTAACTCACTGGTTTCTTATCCACTTATTTGTTTATGTACTTTGTAAGGCACTGCGGAATACTTGTGGTGCCATATAAATAAAGGATAATAATATACATATATACAGTCAGGTGCATAAATATTGGGACATTGACAGAATTTTCATATTTTGGCCTCTATTCACCACCACAATGGCTTTGAAATTAAACAAACAAGATGTACTTTAACTGCAGACTTTCAGATTTAATTTGAGGGTAATTACATTCAAATCAGGTGAACGGTGTAGGAATTACTATGGTTTCTATAGGTGCCTCCCACTTTTTAAGGGGCCAAAAGTAATGGGACTATCAACTCAAAAGCTATTTCATGGACAGGTGTGGGCTATTCCCTCGTTATTTCATTATCAATTAAGCAGGTAAAAGGTCTGGAGTTGATTCTAGGTGTGGCATTTGCATTTGGAATCAGTTGCTGTCGACTCTCAATATTATGAGATCCAAAGAGCTGTCACTATCAGTGAAGCAAGCCATCATTAGGCTGAAAAATCAAAACAAACCCATCAGAGAGATAGCAAAAACATTAGGTGTGACGAAATCAACTGTTTGGAACATTCTTAAAAAGAAAGAACGCACTGGAGAGCTCAGCAACACCAAAAGACCCGGAAGACCACGGAAAACAACTGTGGTGGATGACAGAAGAATTATTTCCCTGGTGAAGAAAAACCCCTGCACAACAGTTGGCCAAATCAAGAACACTCTCCAGGAGGTAGGTGTATATGTGTCAAAGTCAACAATCAAGAGAAGACTTCACAAGAGTGAATTATAGAGGGTTCACCACAAGATGTAAATCATTGGCGAGCCTCAAAAACAGGAAGACCAGATTAGAGTTTGCCAAACAACATCTAAAAAAGACATTACAGTTCTGGAACAACATCCTATGGATAGATGAGACAAAGATCATCTTGTACCAGAGTGATTGGAAGAGAAGAGTATGGAGAAGGAAAGGAACTGCTCATGATCCAAACATACCACCTTATCAGTGAAGCATGGTGGTGGTAGTGTCATGGCGTGGGCATGTATGGCTGCCAATGGAACTGGTTCCCTTGTATTTATTGATGATGTGAGTGCTGACAAAAGCAGCAGAATGAATTCTGAAGTGTTTCGGGCAATATTATATGCTCATATTCAGTCAAATGCTTCAGAACTCATTGGACGGTGCTTCACAGTGCAGATGGACAATGACCCGAAGCATACTGCAAAAGCAACGAAAGACTTTTTAAGGCTAAAAAGTGGAATGTTATGCAATGGCCAAGTCAATCCCCTGATCTGAATCCGATTGAGTATGCATTTCACTTGATGAAAACAAATCTGAAGGGAAAATGCCCAAAGAACAAGCAGGAACTGAAGACATTTGCAGTAGAGGCCTGGCAGAGCATCACCAGGAATGAAACCCAGCATCTGGTGATGTCTATGCGTTCCAGACTTCAGGCTGTAATTGCCTGCAAAGGATTTGCAACAAAGTATTAAAAAGTGAAAGTTAGATTTAGGATTGTTTAGTTTGTCCCATTACTTTTGGCCCCTTAAAAAGTAATTCCTACACCGTTCACCTGATTTGGATGTAATTACCCTCAAATTAAATCTGAAAGTCTCACATCTTGTTTGTTTAATTTCAAAGCCATTGTGGTGGTGAATAGAGGCCAAAATATGAAAATTCACACACACACACACACCTATAGCTACTCAAGTCAAATTCTTTATGTGGAGCATTTAAACAGCGTTAGAGATCTGGAAGTTTCTAGAATTAAATAATTGATTGAATGACCAAATTAATCCCTCCAGTCTCACCAATCAGAACAAACTAAACTCCAGTAGCGATGATCAGTACTTCAACTTAAGCTCTATCTATATAAAGCAGAGGTGTGCTTAATAATTAGAGTTGTGTCAGAACAAAGCAAGGAACCCTCTATTGTTTTTTTTTTTTTTTTACATCAAGACAACATGGACAATGCAGCCCAGCCTAGCCCAGCCTGCTATTACCATTTAGCAGGATTTAAATGCTGTAAAAGGCAAACCCAATTCATGTTAGACTGTCTCTGTACTACAAATGAGATTTTTTATTTTCTGAGCACTGACTTTTACACATTTGTGCCAGGCTAGACTGCAATCTACAACTCCCCAAAGAAATAATGTCAATTGGCATTTTAAAATGAATTCAGTGACCTACAGTGATATGAGTTTCTTATGCACAGTATTTGTCGGTAGGTAACAGGGGAAGTTCAGAATTCATCTGGAGTATTTGGGCTTTATAACAGCAAACAAAGGATTTTTTTCAGATGTTCCTATGAACTTGATAAGAATCAGATTCTTCGTGGTTAAAAGTAACAGTAAGTTAAATACTGACAAATGACTGCTTTCTTATAATAATAATAATTTTATTTATATAGCGCTTTTTCTCTAAAGGACTCAAAGTGTTTTAAATTTGCCTTTACTTTACAAAATAAGCTTAAACAAAAGACATTAGTGAAATGCTTGGGTGAAGAGGTAAGTCTTGAGTCTATTTTTGAGGGATTCTAGAACTATTCGGAGAAGTGAGTTCCATAAGGTTGTAGCCCCAAAACTGAAAGCTCGACCTCCAGACGAATTCCGGGAGATTCTAGGTACTGTTAATAGTCCTTTGTCAATGGATCGCAGTAATCAGGTGGGACGGTAAGGAATAAGAAGCTGCATTAGGTACCTTGGGCCATGGTCATGTAGGGCTTTGTAAGTTAGTAAGCCAATCTTTAAAACAATTCGCCATCTGACAGGCAGCCAGTGAAGGGAGTAGAGAGTGGGTGTTATGTGGCTGAAACTGGGCTGGTTGGTTAATAACCTGGCAGCTGCGTTTTGTACCATCTGCAAGTGCTGCAATTCTTTTGCTGGGAGTCCAAGGTAGAGGGCATTGCAGTAGTCTAGGCGTGATGATATCAATGCATGTATGACTTTAGGCAGATCTTCTGAGGGTATTAAGTGCTTGATTCTGGCTATGTTCCTCAGATGAAAGAATGAGGATTTGATTGTGGGTGATACTTGATGTTTAAGTGTCAAGCCACTATCCAGGACAACACCAAGATTCCGCACATGTTTTATAATTCTGATCCCCCAAGCGCAAGTCCTGTTGGTTGGCTATGCTGTAGCCCTGACTTGTGACCTATCATAAGGACTTCTGCTTTATCAGGTTCAGTCGCAGCCAACTGGCACTCATCCACTCCTGAAGCTCAGCTAGGCAGCCATTTAGGGTTGTTATGGGGTCCTTTGTACCTGGAGCAAAGGACAGGTACAGTTGTGTATCATCTGCATAGCAGTGGTAGACCAGGCCATGACATCTGATTATTTCACCCAATGGCTGCATGTATACTGCAAAAAGCATGGGAGATAGTAGAGAACCCTGTGGGACACCACATGGAAGTGGCACTGGTGATGAAGAGTTTACTCCAGAAGAAACTCTCTGTGACCTGCCAGTCAGAAATTATTTCTTGTAAGTCTACAGATGTGTCCACATACATCTATCGTCCGTGTGCTACACAACGCATGAACTCCGTGTGACTTGGTAGCGCCGAGAATCTTTTGAGCGACTTTTTACCTTCAAATGCGTCTGAATCACACAGCGATGCGAATAGATAGCACAAGCTGCTTGTGCTAATTAAAATTATATTCAGCATGCACATGGCATGGCGCGACTAGAAGGACTGTTTAACGCACAAGGAGGCAAGATGTATGAGCACCCAATCGGTATATATTTACTACACTGTATACTTTAAAAAACACTTCCACTTATATGTGTGTATGTTTTTTTTTGTAGCTACATGTGCAAAATAGACACAAAAAAAATAGACTTTTAAACGTCACTTCATTCTCCAATTCTGAAGAGTGGGGCACTTTTTACACATAGAAAATTAATTGTTAATATTCACAGCAAAGACCAGGAGAAGTACTTGAGACATCATGAATTCAGTGATAATCTCCGGTGAGGTCCAGGGGTTCTTACTGACCTAACCCAGAAGGGGAAGCATTTGTACCTCCATAAGCAATACAGATGCTTCAAATATCACGTGACCTCTGCAGATATCATTGATTGAGCGGGAACCCTGAGCTGTCCCAGGAGTTTCCACAGCCAGACACTATTACTACTAATTACTATCTACACGGCACCACAAAGTATCCACAGCACATATTAGCTTGTTTAACAACTGCATGAAAGAATTGGGTATATTATTCAATTATTATTCAATGGTTAACTGAGGGCCTTGTTTCTTGGGTGCATTTGCTGGAATGGTATCCTTACAGGAATAAGAGATAAGAGTATTACTAAGCTCACATAAATAACTCCCTGTCTCGGCTGTGCAAAAAGACAAAAAGGCATAAACATGCTCATTAAAGCATAATCTACACTTAAGCTATGAAGAAAGCACTAGTGTCAGTGGTGCATTTCAAAACATCTATTCACAAGTGGTTCAGAAGTGCCGGTGATCGTGATCTTCATCAGTTATTTGCTTATGACTGAAAACCATAAAAATACAGTTTACCCAGCAGTATTTGTATCTTTTTCCCCAATTCACAACTGTGCAAATACAATATTAATGTATTATTAGCCTACAGTATACCCTAGTCTGCCTATCCTGGAGCAGACAGGCACAAAATCATGCAAGTCTACATAGGTACATATGTATGCACCCACTGTTCTGGGCATGTCCAATCTGAATTCAAACAAGGTACACTATGCAATCTGGTACAGTACACTCTCTCCATCAGCCATTTTATTATAACTATTCTTTTATTGATGATTTTGATTTACAATGCGGTACAGTGCTTCACAGCACCACAGACTAAGGAACGTAGGACATACAAGGTAAAGAAATGTGTGTAAACATGAATACAAAAGACTAAGGAGGGTCTTAATTATTTACAGTCTGTATTCTTTTAAGAAAAAGGCATAGCAAAAACTAGTAGATGATGTGGCTTACTCTTATTATGGTATTTGGGGCGTATTGATGCAGGGATAGATGGGTGAGGGGGTGATCGTAGTAATTAAGGTGGGAGGACAGAGAATGGATAAGCATTTTGGTTCAATTTTGTGTATGAATATGGTATACTTTAGTACTTATTCTTTGAACTGCAGTTCCTGAGAGACAATTACATGGATTTTTAAATTATGAAATGAGTTTACCTGTTCATAAGAAGTGGCTAATCAGAGAAGGCACTGGGCTATAGTATATAAACTAAGCAGCTTTCCGTCTACATTACCTGGTTACTGTGGTTTGTACAGCGTACCAAACCAATTTCTTCACTAAGTTTCCACTTTATTACCACTGTATTACCTTCAGTCTGTTTTCAATTATAATCTACCTCTGTATATGATATCTATGTAGACTGTGTAAAGTATGTGGGTTAATAATGTAATAGCGTGCACACAATATTTGGCTTATATCAGAATGCTTCCCATCACACAACTTTGGTCCATCTGGGATATCGGATCCATTACATTATCAGAGCAAGCAATTAGCGGCTGACTATAGCATGAGGTAAAATGGCTGCATATGGGCCCTATGTGTTGAGGGGCACCAGAATCAACTGCAGCTATTCACTGTTATGTTCATAAGGGCTTGGAAAATCAGCATGGGGGATGGCATTTGCAATGGCTCTGAGGAAGAAGAATGGTGCAATATATCAGCAATAAAGGATTGGCTCACATAGTTCAGTGGTAACAAAGCACCATCATTTCAATCATTTATAACTTACTCAACACTGGTGACCATGCACCATCTAATATGATAGGGAGCAGGGCAGCTTCTGAATCGGGTATACAGCAATAAATATATGGTAAACATGTAGGGCCCTTATATTTATAGTTTCTCCCAGGTCTAGCCCATACTTGCCAACTCTCCCTCATTGTCAGGGAGACTCCCTGAAATAGTAGCAATCTCCTTGAAGAGTCCAGCAATCTCCCTGATTGCACCTCACCCCCATTATGAGGCTGTTATATAGAAAAAAAACAGAGATATTTACATTCAAATGGGATCATTAGTATAATGTCCCTGCATTGCTTATAAGGCACAAACATCCCTATGGATACATGCATTTTCTGAAAAGTTTAGTGTGTTTTCATCAACAAATAAAGCTCGTTTAGATTTGGATGTAAATTAATTATATGATACGCCCCTTAGATGTAGCAGTACACGCCCACTTTACCGCTGCGCTCATAGGTGTTGCCGGGGATTTAGCTAGGGTAGTGCGGCTGGTGCCATCACAAAGGGCACCACAGGTCAGGGGGCGCTGTTTGGGCCTGTCAAATTTCTGTTTATTATCATTTTTGCTTGTAGCTTCCTCTTATTTCATCCCCAGCATTTCCTGACCTCTCGTATCTCTTCCCTGGCCCTTCCCTATGAAGACATGGCCCTTTTTGGGGCGCATTATGTCCCTTTGAAAAATGAGGGGGCCGTCAATGCTCATTCTGGCACAGGGCACCAAAAAGTCTAGTTAAAGCTCTGGGTGTTGCTATCACAATCTCCCTGAAATGCTTTTTCAAAAGTAGGCAAGTATGGTCTAACCTTGTGTTGAGATTTTCTAGTCACAAAATCTATCCTGTGCAACCAACACTAGTCCAAACTATTAGAATTAATGGTTAGTTGTAAATATTCCGAAAATAATTTGCAACTATAAAAGCGATATTGCTTTGCTTGAGTCTGCCAAAGAGGCACAGTTACAGCCCCAGCATGGTTTGCCTACAATTTCATGAGCGGCTTGCCTCTGCTTTACAGGGGCTAATGGGGCACCAAAATTCACACCCCCTTTATACCCAGCCCCCATATTTCTCATAGCAGCCATTACATTTTCTGACGTATAAAATCAAGTCAAAGTGCTGTGTAGGTGAGCTTTGAGTGTGTTTCTGTCCTTCGATATTAACCCAATAACGTGTGAGTGATTTATATTTTACTCTAAGTGGAATATTACAATTTCGAACTACGCTGCTGTTGTACCTCGTTTCAAGTTAAATTGTAGCTATTATACCGAGCCCCATCTGATGTCAGATAATTGAAGGGAAATTTCAAATTTATAATGACTTGTAAACAGGTTCACAAAAAAATAGTAAGACAAACATCTGTTCGTTTTAGGCGACCATACATTTAGAAAAGTTCACTGCATATCCAGAGCATACACACTAAGATCAATTTGTACAGTAACATCATATTGATTCTATTTAAAATAACATGCTTATTTTTCTTCAGCAGGAAAAACTGCAATATACGGTATTATTAACTTTTCATTTCATAGCATTGTATGTAACTACTGTCCTGCCTTACCAAAGAAATAATTATATTTGCTTTATTATTTGTCTATATAACAGAGTAGGCCGAAAAATGACTACAAGGATGAACATAACATTTTAACAGAGAAAGTGAAACACATAACACACCAGGTTACACAGCATGAAGTGCAGTGTTGCAGTAAAGCTCTGTGCCTGAATACACAAACTGCATAAAATTAGGGTTGTGCACCGGCCACTTTTCGTGTTTTGTGTTTTATTTTTGAATCTGGATCTTTCTTCGTGTTTTGGATCTGCATTGGTTTTGCCAAAACCACCCTTCTGTGTTTTAGGTTCTGGGTTTTGTGTTTTCGATCTGTATTTTTTTTTTTAAAAAGCATAAAAACAGCTAAAATCACAGAATTTGTGGGTTTTTCTGCTCCTGTGCTATTATTAACCTCAATAACCTTAATTTCCACTCATTTCCAGTCTATTCTGAACACCTCACACCTCACAATAGTGTTTTTATGTCCAAAAGGTTGCACCGAGGTAGCTGGATTACTATGCTAAGCGACACGAGTGGGAAGCACAAACACGTGGCCCATCTAGGAGTGACACTGCAGTGGCAGACAGGATGGCAGTTTGAAAAACTAGGCCCCAAACAGTACATAATGCAAAGAAAAAAAAAAGAGGTGCAAGATGGAATTGTCCTTGGGCCCTCCCACCCACCCTTATGTTGTATAAACAGGACATGCACACTTTAACAAACCAATCATTTCAGCGCCAGGGTCTGCCACATGACTGTGGCTGAAATGATTGGTTCGTTTGGGCCCCCACAAAGCAAGCTGGCAATTAATCTGTCCCTGCACAAACTGGCTCTACGGAGGCAAGATGTCGTCCTCATCCACCGATTTCTCACCCTCTTCAGTGTTGTGTTCATCCTCACAGAGTATTAATTCGTCCCCGCTGGAATCCACAACCACAGGTCCCTCTGTATGTTCTGGAGGCTGGTCTCCCTGGAAGAGTTGATAATTCATTTTTCTGAACATCATTTTCTCCACATTTTGTGGAAGCAACCTCCTACGCCTTTCGCTGACAAGGTTCCTAGCTGCACAAAACACTCTTTCGGAGTACACACTGGAGGGGGGGTAACTGAGGTAAAATAGAGCCAGTTTGTACAGAGGCCTCCAAATTGCCTCTTTTTCCTGCCAGTACAGGTACGGACTGTCTGACATGCCTACTTGGATGCTGTCACCGATGTAATCCTCCACCATTCTGTCAATGGTGACAGTATCATATGCAGTGACAGTAGACATGTCAGAAATTGTTGCAAGGTCCTTCAGTCCGGACCAGATGTCCAAACCTGGTCCTGCCAGCCCTGCATCACCGCCAGCGGGTTGCTTAGGATACCTACGTTTTTTCCTGGCAGCCCCACCTGCGGGAGAAAATGAAGAAGGAGCTGTTGATGTGCCACGTTCCACTTCAGCTGATAGTGTTTTCACCAGCAAGTCTTTGCACCTCTGCAGGCTTGTGTCGGCCGGAAAGAGAGATACCACATAGGCTTTAAACCTAGGATCGAGCACGGTGGCCAAAATGTAGTGGTCTGATTTCAACAGATTGACCACCCTGGAATCCTGGCAAAGCGAATGAAGGGCTTCATCCACAAGTCCCACATGCCGAGAGGAATCGCTCTGTCTTAGCTCCTCCTTCACTTTCTCCAGCTGCTTCTGCAAAAGCCTGATGAGGGGAATGACCTGATTCAAGCTGGCAGTATCTGAACTGACTTCATGTGTGGCAAGTTCGAAGGGCTGGAGAACCTTGCACAACATAGAAATCATTCACCACTGCGCTTGAGTCAGGTGCATACCCCCTCCTTTGCCTATGTCATAGGTGAATGTATAGGCTTGAATGGCCTTTTGCTGCTCATCAATCCTCTGAAGCATATAGAGGGTTGAGTTCCACCGCGTCACAACCTCTTGCTTCAGGTGATTGCGGGGCAGGTTCAAGAGTGTTTGCTGGCGCTCCAGTCGCTGAATGGCGAAAGTGGGCAGAAATTTTTTGGGCCACCCAAAGCGTCTCCTGCACGCCCCTGTCGCTTTTCAGAAATTTCTGCACCACCAAATTTATTGTGTGAGCAAAACATGGGACGTGCTGGAATTTGCCCATATGTAATGCCCGCACAATATTGGTGGCGTTGTCAGATATCACAAATCCCCAGGAGAGTCTAAGTGGGGTAAGCCACTGGGCGATGATTTCCCTCAGTTTCTCTAAGTTGTCGGCGGTGTGCCTCTTACTGAAACCGGTGATACACAGCGTAGCCTGTCTTGGAACGAGCTGGCGTTTCTGAGATGCTGCTACTGGTGACGCTGCTGTTGTTGCTGCGTAAGGTGATACATCTACCCAGTGGGCTGTCACAGTCATATAGTCCTTAGTCTGCCCTGTTCCACTTGTCCGTGGTTAAGTGGACATTGGGTACAACCACATTTTTCAGGACACTGAGGACACTTTTTTTGACGTTTCTGTACAGTCTCGGTATCGCCTGCCTAGTGAAGTGGAATCTAGATGGGATTTGGAACCGGGGACACACTACCTCCATCAATTGTCTAAATCCTACTGCACTAATGGCGGATACCGGATGCACGTCTAAAACCAACATAGCAGTCAAGGCCTCAGTTCTACGTTTTGCTTCAGGATGACTGCTGTCGTACTTCATCCTCCTCGCTAAGGACTGTTGGAGGGTCAATTGTTTAGTAAAAGTAGTGGTGTTCCTACTTCCTCTTGGGATGATGAACGACTCCCAGCAGCAGCAACAGCAGCAGCGGCAGCAGGAGGCGTAGCAATGCAGGATCCTCCGGAGGAATCCCGGATAGGAGAGTCAGTCATGCCAGTGACATGGCCTGCAGGACTACTTCCGATCCTGACTAAGGAGGAAATAAACGAGGAGGGAGTGGACGGTGTGGTTTGCAGGCACTTGGATACAACAGGACAAAGGGATTTAGGTGTCCCTGGACTGCTTATGGTCTTAGCCAAAGTTTCTGAACTTGACAGTAACTTTTTATGAATGTGCTGCAGGTGACGTATAAGGGAGGATGTTCCTAGGTGGTTAACATCCCTACCCCTACTTATTTCACCTTTACATATGGTACATATGGCAAGTCAGTTGTTGCCCAGATTTGGATAGAATTATTGCCAGACCAAAGAGGTGGAATGTTTGGTATTCTGCCCAGGCATGACTGTGATGGGCTTTTTCATCCCTCAGACAACAACTGTCTCCCCCGGAGCCTGATTTAAACAAACCACATCACCATCAGAATCCTCCTCGCCAACTTCCTCCTCAGCGCCAGCTACACCAGTATCCTCATCCTGTTGTACTTCAACAGTGACATCTTCAATTTGCATATCAGCAAGTGGACTGTGGGTGTTCCTTTCAGCACTTGCACGGGGCTGTTCCAACGGTGGAAAGAGCCACCTCTTCCCGTGCAGTGCTGGGAAGGTCAGGCATCGCAACCGCCACCACACTTGGACTCTCCTTGGGGATTTGTGATATCTTCTTAGAACGCGCATTTCTTCGCTGTGCTTTTGCCAGCGTAACTCGTTTGATTTATTTTGGTGGGAGGAGGGCTTCCATCGTCATGTGAAGCTGAACCAGTAGTCATGAACATAGGGAAAGACCTTAGCCGTTCCTTGCCACTCCGTGTCGTAAATGGCATATTGGCAAGTTTACGTTTCTCCTCAGATGATTTAAATGTTTTTTTTAAGGTCTTTTTTTTTTCCTGAACTTTGTCATTTGGTATTGTTTATGCCCTCTACTATGACATTGGGCATCGGCCTTTTCAGACAACGTTGATGGCATGTTATGTGGCAGCAGCTTCAGCACCAGGAGGAAGTGGTTCTTGATCTCTCCCTATTTTATTTTTATCGGAGAAAGTTTGGTCCTCCATTCATGTTATATTGATACATACGTGCGGCTAAGGCGCACACAAACACAGAAAATATTTTTTTATTTTTATTGGAGACTAGTGCACTTTGTGGGTTACACCACCCTTTAAGAAATGAGCCAGCCGGCTCTTTACTTATGGGACACAGGCGCACACTTGGCGCTGCTCCTTTGTTGATGCACGTGCAGCTACAGTGCACACAATTCACAAAGACAGAAAAAAAAGATTTTTTTATTTTTTGTGGCGCGCACTTTGGAGGTTACACCACCCTTTAACAGACAGACGCACGCTTGGCGCTGCTGCTTTGAGGATGCACATACAGTGCAGACAATTCACAAACACAGAAGAAAATGTTTTATTTTTGTTGGAGTGCACTTTGGGGGTTACACCACCCTTTAACAGACAGACGCACGCTTGGCGCTGCTGCTTTGAGAATGCACGTACAGTGCACACAATTCACAAACACAGAAAAAAAACGAGCCAGCCGGCCCTTTACTTATGACACAGGCGCACGCTTGGTGCTACTTTGTTGATGCACGTACGGCTACTGCGCACACAATTCACAAACACAGAAAAAATAAAATAAAATTTTGGAGTGCACTTTGGGGGAGCACCCCTGATGCACAGATCACCCCCTGGACAACACTACAGCACCCCTCTAGGACTACAGCCTTTATGGGACACTGCACAACACAGTCCAGCCAGCCCCTATAGACTTTGGAGTGGACACAGCCCCTATGACTGCAACTGACTGCACAACACAGCCCAGCCAGCCCCTATGACAGCAGCACAACACAGCCCAGCCAGCCCCTATGGACAACAGCAGCACAACACAGCCCAGTCAGCCCTTATGGACTGAGTGGTCACAGCCCCTATGGACAACAGCAGCACAACACAGCCCAGCCAGCCCTAGCTCCCACCCTCCCTCTTCACTGTCCACAGCCGGAGTGAGAAATGGCGCCGACGCGGGGACCTTTGATAGAATCCAAAACCCGCGAGATCCGGAAGGCGGGATGATGACGTTTTACCTCGATTTCAGATCAGAGTCAGGCGGGAAAAGTCGAGCCTGACTCGGATACGACTCGGATCAGGGGGTTTCGGATTTCAGAAATCCGAACCCACTCATCCCTACATAAAATATGTATATTTTAAAAACTTTAGAAAAATATCAAGCTACATAGTGAAGTTGGAGCTATTTGGTTAAATCAACACAATATAGGCACTAGGAACGTTCAATATGAAGTATCCCTCCTGGGTGCCAAACAACCATATGCACACATCATAATTCAGAATGCAATATCCGAAAAGTGCTTAGTTCGGCGTCTGTTCACTTTAAGTAGGCTCAAAACACTTTCAGTAGAAAGTGTGCATATTGTAAACACAACAAATTTGAAATCCCCTAATAAATTTCAATTGGCCATTTGGGATTTTTTAACTTCATGTACAATATAAGGATTACTTAACCCAAATGTTCTTTTTCTCTTAAATGAAAAACAGTGTACTATTTCAATTGTTTTAATTACTTCATCAGCATTTGCAAAGTTGCATATTCAAACAGAATGATCATTAAATAACAAAACTTCCATAGTTAAAAGCAACCTATGGTTTCTTGACATTTACCACGGTCAGGGTTCAGTGACCTAAATATATGACATTTCAGAGGCTTGGCCAAAGGAATGACATTTTAATGGATGGGTTCATACAGTAACTCAGCAACACAAACTCACAGGACTAAAATAAAAAGCAACAAAAAAAAAGAAGAAAAGCTTATAAGTGTGGTATAAAAATGTAAAAATGCAATAGAGAGCATGCATAAGTCATTATATATACAAGTTTGGTGTTACTGTTTTTGTTATATATTGAGGAGCATTAAATGTGAATATATTCTGAATGGACAAAGTATGATTAATAAAATCATTTTAAAAAGGAACTCATGGTTTGAGCTCACTATACTCTTCCCAAATACTTGACAGATCTAGAATGCTGCTTGTTCTATATTGCAGTCGATCAAACAAAAAGGTAAATGAGTTCCAGCAGACGGCGGAAATTTTCTATTTAATCAGTCTCACAAAAACTGCTCCTAGCCTTTTTGGTGACCACCACAGCAACTGGAAACCCCTGGTGATCTCTCCTGGCATTTGATGGGGCCCGCGACACACTTTAATAGCCTCCAGGACTAAACCATTCGGTCCGTGATGGTTGAGCATCTCTCCTCGCCAACTCAGACCCCCACATTGCATTGGGCGCTCCACTCCCCAGACCTGTGGCCACCCCCTGCCCAATATCCACTCAGAGACGCGTGAGGATTTCATTTCAGCACCCTAGCTCCTGAGTAGATGGCTTGCAGATCCTCCTGCGGCCATCTTGCAGAGGCATACGACTGAGTGCACCATCACTGGAGGACCTGTCACATACTAACTTCACCCCCCCTCTATGCCTGCTGGCCGTCTACTGGACACCACTGTTCACACAACCAGGCTGCCCACCATTTATCCCGCGACCAATGCCGGTGAACTGTGGCCCTCCTGCTTGCAAAGGGAGCATGCTGGATGAAGTATGGGTCCCTGCAATACATTCAACATGCAGATATAGTGCTCTCCTCAGGGCCGGATTAACTGGGGGAGGTGACATGAGTGGTCATCCCTGGGCCCCCACCGGAGTTAAAGTGGGCCGGAACGGGAGACGGAATCAGTTCCGCCTCCGCCGGCCCACAGTAATCCCTGCGCCGCAGAGAGGCTCAATTTGCCGGGCACCCGCTGAGAGTTTGTTACCAATGGGCGCCCTACTCCCTCCCCACACCGGAGGCTGGAGGTTTGCTGCTAGATCCTAGTTGGAGATGGGACCTCTCTTACGTTGCAATTACGTGACCGTTTTGGCAGCGCCGTACTGCTCCAGTGTTACCACCCACGTGGGCATAGAGGGGGAATATACTTTTGTGGCGAGCGTAGCGAGCCACCGTGCCCGAAGAGTGGCGAGCATAGAGACCCAGCGTGGGAACACTTTTGGCCCCCCATTCGGTTCCTTGCCGCTCCCCCTTTGGTCGCGGGTCACGTAGGTGTTACGTCAGAGGTCCTTTGCAGCTCCCAATTCTAGACCTAACCCCGAGGCTGGAGCTCACTCCTGAGCTCCGGCTGCTGGCCCCCAAGTGCACTATGGGAGAGACGTCATGACGTCTCTCCCTTAGTTCAGAGGAGCAGCCAGGCCTGGGAGCGGTGCTTAAGTATTAGGTGTTTTTTTTGTGTGTGCAAGCGGCTTCATTATAGGGGGCACTACTACTGGGGGCAATACTCAGGGGGCACTATTATTGTGGGCATTACTTAGGGGGCACTACTACTACTGGGGCATTACTATTTGGGGATCTACTACTGGGGGCATTTATACTGGTGGCACAACTACTGTGGGCTCTGCAAAAGGGGCACTACCACTGTGGGCACTCACTACTGGTGGCACAGCATAAGGGGCACTACCACTACTGGGAGCAATGCATAAGGGGCACAGCCACTACTGGGGGCACTGCATAAGGGGCACCAATACTGAGGGCATTGCATAAGGGGCACCACTGCTACATTGCATTAGAGGCACTACTGCTGTGGGCATTGTGTAAGAGGCACTACTACTGTGGGCACTGTATTAGGGGCACTACTACTGTGGGCATTGTATATAAGGGACACTACTGTGGGCATTGTGTAAAAGGGGCACTACTATGTGTCATAACAAATAAGGAGCACTAGTATTATGTGGTGTAATGTAGATAAGATTGTGCAACTGGTGAGTAATAGTTCATGTGGGTGCCTATATGTGTGTTTTTTTCCTGTGGGTGTATATTGTGTTTTTTTCTTGTGTGTGCTTGAAGTTTGATTTCTCTGGGGAGACAGTGCTAAAGAGGTTGTCACTCGCTAAATGTCCTCCTTTCAGTATTTATCCTAAGCTTAGCGCTGTTTGTTATAGCTGTTTGTCAATGTACGACTTACGAGTGATACGATCCCTATTGCGCATACCCCCATTTCGTCTATATTCAATAGGGGCCCCCACATGTTTGTTGCCCAGAGCCCCTCACAGACCTTAATCCGGCCCTGGCTTCCTGCACCTTCTTTCTATAAAAACACTCCTTCCCAAGCTTGTTTCTGCTCTCCCTAAATTGCAGTTAAGCACAACCTCTCTCCTGGCTCAAACGTCTGCATTTACTTTTTTTAACGTGACGATTCTGAATTAAAACTCCATACTGGGCCTAGTCCCACATGGCATCACTTCTCTCCAGATAGACTTTCCATGTCATTAATGTAAATACCCATATCAGCTGGGTGCGCAGTTTAATATCCCCTATTTATGATCAATTATACTCTAAAGGTGTGCCACTTGGGAAACTATATTCTAATATAATTTATATGGCAATGATAATTAGGGCCTATTCATCAAAGGGCAAAATGTCACAAATAACTATTAGGGTTATAGTTCACCAATGCTAGGTGTTGCCAAGCTCTTACCGGTGATAGCTAATCCTATTTGTAAAGTATCATGGTGGTGATTGTACTGCCGCAATTGCCTGTTCTCAGAGGCACTGAAAAACATATCTTTCAAATGAAAAGAGATGAGATGAACTAATAAAATGAATCACATCTAACCTAAACGAGACAAAAATATGAACAATTATGTTGGGTAAACTAAAACAATTAAGTTGTTCCTTTGGGCGCTATTTACTACAATCCGCATATTGAATGCAGATTGTAGTGTGATATTACCGAGTGAATTCGCATTGCGAATTCAGGCAATATCACAGGGATTTACTACAAATCCCTTACAGGGACAGAGCTTGCGATAAAGCTCTGTCCCTGCAAATCCCCTTCGGAGCCTTATCACGGTATTTTCGCAAAAAATACCGTGATTAAGTGCCCGCGCATGCGCCGACCGATCGCCGTTGCTACTCCGATCGGTCCTAAGCCCCGCCCCCACGATCACGGACCCCCCCACAAACCCCCCTTCCTCCCCCCCCTTAATAGCACTTACCTGCATGCTCCGGCCCTCCGGTGATGGTCTCATTCCTCCGGTCAGGTGATCTCCCATACTGCACTGGGGCCCGATCACCTGATGACCGGGCAGCAGTGCACTATGGGAGACCAGCTGACCGGAGGGGAGTCATCACCGGAGGCCCAATCACCGGTCCCTGGAGTCAGGTAAGTTTTTTTTGTTTTTTTTTACAGTAATCAGCTTGCGGTCTGTTTAGACCACACAGCTGATTACTGGGACCGACTTCTGGCTCTGCTCTCCCCATTAGAGCAGGGCAGGAGGCCGGTAACCGAGGGAGACCCTGGATAACGCCACATCCAGGTGGCGTTATTATCACAGGGCTTCCTCCGGTATTTTTTCACATTTTATTTTTAGTAACTCTGGTCGGATCACATTTCCCATTACAGTTATGGGAAATGCGATCTGCTTTACTAAAAATAAGTGATACTTAGGGGTTGTAGTAGAATTTTACGAATTCTACTCCAATTGCCCTGTAATAACTATAGGTGATACTAAAATAATGTGAAAAGGGTGTGAAAACACCCTTTTTCACATTATTTTAGTAAAAATAATGTTGATAGAGCCCTTTGACTTGAATGCATGGCAGTTTTGCTGAATCTAAGCGTGGAGAAAGTTAGAAAATGATTTAGCACATGTTTTGGCAAACTAATCTTATATTATAGTTTTCCAAATAGCATGGCTGAAATATTTTCTTCATGCAGACTAAGTTATGAACAAAAAGTAATTGTGCTTGCATTTGCATACTCAGCTTGTCTGATCACATCACATATAATATAAGCATCCATACATTTATTAAAGTACTATATACTATAATGGATTGATGTTTCAATCTTAAAGTAAGGGACAATGGAGATTTGGTTCCAAAACAAAGGTAATCACTACTTGCTAGGTGTGATTTTAGGATTTGGAAGGGCGTGATTCCAACATTGACAGTATAAATCTTGAATACTTAAATTGCATGTCTGTTGCTATTAATATTTATATTTTAGCTGATTTTATTATTTCACCTGCTTTGGCTCACAGTTTGAAAAAACTGCAAAACCAAGTAATCAACTGTGTGTCACCCTTAAAACAAATTCTTAATTTGAGAAGCCAGTGACTATTATTCATCAAAATAAATATGTGGAGAAAAACTTTCAAACTAGTTAATCCAATTGTGTTTTACTTTTGATGTATGTGTCGAATTAGGTTTTTCGACAGAACGCAGTGCATCTTCCAATTACCTAGTAATCTCCTAACACAATTAAAGATAATATAATTACAAGTGGGAGATGTTACACAACTGCCTACAAGGAATCTACTTTCAGTATTGACAAAGCAAATATTTTTATACTAACTACAACCATTAAAATAAAAGAGAAACAAAATACAAATTCAAAATGATTTTTAGATCAATAAAGGACCAATCCAAGAACATTTAGTAACTATTGCCTTAGTTGATCATAAAATATATTAAATAGATAATCATAGAAGAACTAAATATTGCCAGAATAAAACAAGTAAATAATCTGCTATAGTAGATGTCAATATTTATTTTTTTATCTTTTAAAATTATATACCACTTCAATATCACCGTCGCTGTACCAGCATGGAAACCTCATGCAATGATTTAAACAGCCTTATTTATTGTGACAACAGTAACATTTATGTAAAATTAGCAGTAGGACCCCTGCTGACACCAATTCCTGGACCCATGTTTTAGGACTGCTGCAAGGATTACATCACAAAATTAAAGGGAATGCCGGTGCCCAGAATCCGGTGCAGGCATCCCGATGGGAAGTAGTTAGTAGTGGTGTTAGGTGAAGGTTTGGGGTTAGGCACAAGTGGGGGAGGGTTAGGTGGTTAGGTTTATGATGCAGGGTGTACATCTTAGGTTTAGGCACTGGGGGGGGGGGTTAGGGGGAGAGTTAAGATACCGACCGACAGGTGTCTGTATCCTAACCCTGTTGGGATGCCAGCGCCAGGATTAAAACCGCCGGGATCTCTAGCGCCAGCATCCTGTACCCATCCCAACTAAAGCCATGGATAATTCAGCAGTAGGCTGGAAGCAAAGACCCTATAACCTGTAATATGGTAGGAATGTCCATACAACTAATTACCTATGTTGCAATGCGATTTTCAGAAGATGATACAAATTGACCCATTATCCACAAATACATTTTCGGATGTTTTTACAAATCATCCTTTAAATCACAAAAATGGTTTATAGTTAAAATCAATGTGCTGTGCACCATGGTTACCATTTGTTGAGCCATTAACCAGATATTTGAAGAGTTCACCTGGTTGGGCCTAAATCATCATCTTTTGTGGACATCTGTTCCAAGATGTCCAGGGAATTGCACTGCTGAACTTGGTGTGTGTGTATATATATAATATTATATAAATATATATATATATATATATATATATACAGTATATATCCTGCGAAATGTGGATGGCACTTAGAGACTTCTATAATGGAAGAAATCACAGAGACTGTCTGCTTAGAGAATTCTCTAAGCAGACAGTCTCTGTAATTTCTTCCATTATAGCAGTCTCTAAGTGCCATCCACATTTCGCTGGATACATATCGTTCAGGATAGGCACTAGAGCATAGTGCTTATTAGTATCTGGAGTGCCAGACTCTACTACTAGAGGGAATTACTACTGGGGGCATTGCATATGGGGCTCCACTACTGTGGGCTCTGCATAAGGGGCACTACTACTGGGGGCACTAAATAAGGGGCACCACTACCGGGGGCATTGCATAAGGGGCATTACCACTCTGGACACTGCATAAGGGCCACTATGACTACTGGGGGCACTGCATAAGGGGCACTGCCACTACTGGGGACATTGCATAAGAGGCACCACTGCTGTGGGCATTATGTGTAAGGAGTACTACTACTGTGGGCATTGTGTATAAGGGGCACAAATGTGGGCACTGTGTAAAAGGAGCATTGCTGTTTGCCCTACATGAATAAGGGACACTACTATGTTGTGTAATGTGAATTAGGTGTGAATGAAGATTGTGCTACTGTGTGGTGTATAGCTTAGTGGCCCTCTGGCTTCACTTAATTTTTTAATGTGGCCCACACAAAGGTTGAAGACCCCTGACCTACAGAGTTGCCTTTATTTTGTATGTATAGCAATAGATATGTGATTACTACTTTGGGTATTGTCCTCTGAGACATACACGTGAGATATTGACACAAATTATTGGATACTGCTTCATACAGACTATTTGGGGCTATGTGTCAGCTTGATATCCCTTTAATAATTGTGTCACACTGTTAATATAAATAAGGGATCCAATACATATTTTCACCATTTTATTTTCACTTTTTGCATTTAAGCATTTATTATGTGAATCTCGCAATCTAATACTAATTTTAAATATTTAATACACTGTACAGTGTATTTTTTTATAAAGGGGTCTTTGAATAAAAGCTACGTTTTACTCTATATTTTCATTTGTATTTAATGAGTGCCCTAGAAAGAGGTTATTTTTGTCTTTTACCTTTGCATTCATCCATTTCTATTTAGCTGAGTCAAATTTATACAATTGTTAATTTATTAAATCACTAGTTAGATCCAGTCAGAGCGCCAGCGGCAATGACAGCACGGACAGCTGCAATGGATCAGGTAAGTAATGGGGGGGGGAGGGAAGGGACACAACTACAGCGGGGGGGGGGCAGAACTACAGGGGCACTGCATATGGGCACCACTACAGGGGGCACTGCATAAGGGCACCACTACAGGGGGCACTGCATAAGGGCACCACTACAGGGGGGAACTGCATATGGGCATTACTACAGGGGGCACAGTATGGGGGGCAGAACTACAGGGGCACAACTAGTGGGGGCACTGCATATGGGCACCACAAGTGGCACTGCATAAGGGCACCACTACAGGGGGCATTGCATATGGGCACCACTACAGGGGGCATTACATTTGGGCACCACTACAGGGGGGAACTGCATATGGGCACTACAGTGGGCACAGTATGGGGGGCAGAACTACAGGGGCACTACTTTAAGGGGCACCACAACAGGGGGCACTGCATATGGTAACAACAGGGGGCATTGCATATGGGCACTACTACAGGGGGCAATACATATGGGCATGACTACAGGGGCCAAAGCATATGGGCACCACAACAGGGGGCATTGCATATGGGCACCACAACAGGGGGAACTGCAAATGGGCACTACTAAAGGGGGCACAGTATGGGGAGCACTACTTTAAGGGACACAACTACAGGTTCACTGCATATGGGCACTACAACAGGAGGCATTGCATATGGGCACTACTGCATATGGGCACCACTACAGGGGGCTGCCCCTAATCATTATTTTAATTTCTCTTTACTTTAATCCTATATGGACCCGCCTCCTCCGTGGAACACTTGAGGGGGCGCCATAGCATGCACGTGCTCCGGGCGCCCTGGCTACACGCTACTCCTCTGCAGATATGTCCTCATACATTACTGCTGCAGGCAAACAGCCCCTTGGTGCACCTGGTCCTTTGCGACTGATTGTGCCGAGCATCTTTTTGCATCTTACGGCAAAAATGCATCCTAATCACAATGCATGTGACTAAGACGCATCAGGAGACTGCACCGATTAATTTGATGCGACACTTGTAAATCTGTGTGCGACAGAGCCTGAATCTGTATACGAAGTGCTACGATGCAGAGGCAAAGGCTTTTTTTTTTTGCGCTTCATTTAAAGATTCAGTCGCACACAGATATACAAATGTTGCATATCAAATTAATTAGTGCAGCCTCCTGGTGTGTCTTACTTGCATTGCGACTAAAACGCATTTTTTGGGCGAAAAAGATGCTGGGAGCAAGCAGATTTGCAATGGAGTTTGCGGCTGACTCACACCAGGCATTTCGCGCCACATGGCGTATTGAGGCCAGGTCTATGAGGAAACATCTGTAGGTTATTACTTTTTCTGTCTGTAGTAGCCAATACGCCACTGATCAACATGAAAATTGCCATGTCCTTGTTACATTTGTCTGACACAAACACAAACGCTGCACGTGCACAGTGTGGCATTTGCGCATGCGCATTAGCAAACAATCGCTTGTTCCGCATAAATATCAGCATTGCGCCAGTCTCTGAATCAGGCCCTTAGTGCTTGATGCTTCTTATGTAGGCACTAATACATAGACTTTCTGAATATGGCAACTTAGGCCTGTATTCAATTTGAAGCGTTAAGTCCGGATCCGCGTTGTTACCACCGATTACGTAATTATCGCCTGTTTTGGTTTTCCTCCGTATTCAATTTGAAAGACTTTCCGCCTAGGCGGAAAGTCAATGCAATGTAATAGGCGGTAAAGCATCGCCTATGAATGGCAGGCGGAAAAAAGTGCAGAATTGGGGTTTTGGGGTGCAACGTTTCGGGAACCCCTGTGCAGCCTTCAGACAGTCCCCCAAAGGTAATCTGTGTAAAAAAAAATACTAAAAAACCTAAGGACACCCCAAAAATTTACTTTGAAAAAGGGGGCAAAAAAAAATGTTGGGGTACAAAGTTAAAAACTAGCGAACTTTACTCTGGGTGGGGTCCCAAAGTATGCCCCAGGTGTTTTTTTTTATTGCAGGTGTTTGAGGCAGGTGGATTTTTCACGACTTTTTCAACTTTAAATATGCTGACCCCCATTTTCAAGTACCCCAAATTTGATGGGATAAGTTATTTTCTGGAAAAAATGCTCCTAAATACTATTCTGCATCAGGTATAGAAAAACGCTATTTAGCAGCTATTGAGCCCATTTAAAAACACAAAATATCTTCAGCGAGCCAAATCGGGGGGTTTCCTAGAGGTCCAAGCTGATTTGTAAACACACTGAGGAAGATTTGATACATAAGGAAAGAACTATATTGATTTTTAACAACAGAAAAAACTGCAGAAAGAGCGATATATTACAGATGGTAGAGCACATCTAAAAAACATAAGCATATTAAAAATAGCTGGAGCCTGCCAGCATGGGTGGCGAGAATTCCATAAAGCACAAGGAGTAGGGACAGTCTGGTTCTCCCAGACTCAGTCCCATCATGCTCTGTCTCCACTGTCTGAATATACAAACGGGTCTAGGAGAAAGATCATACCCACACTTAACTTCCCTATCTCGCTCCTTCTTCTGTCTCAGCTTGTATGCTCCGGACACCAGCTCCTCACACTACCCGCCTGCCACGGCTCCTCTCTCATCCAGTGGCGTGATGTCACACCGTACCTACTCCAGTGTTAACAGGAAAAATTTATTGAGGGCAGGGCAGTGGGCACGCTGGCCAATGCGGGAGGCGGAGCTGGAGGGCAGTGTGGCTGGGTGAGTCACTTACTCACTGACTGAATTTTACGGCAGGGGGCCCACGGGGGCATAGCAGTGGACACTTTGCGCAGGCAGCCGGGCCACCACTGCCGGGCCTTCACTGTCTTTCACCGTGGGGCAGGGGGTTAGTAGCGGTCGGGTGGCAGTCGCAGGTGCCGGGCGAGCCCCCTGAGTGCTCTGGTCCGGCAGTCCCCCCTGACGGCGGCCCTGTTTGTTACACTAACATTTGTACAAATACAAACACTTCAGGTTAGTAAGAAATTGGCATTGCACATGTAGTAAATGGGGGTGCTCACCAGATGGAATAGAACTTGTGTTATACTTGTGCAGATTTATGAGCTATAAAAAGCTATAAATAACTCTAAAGCTACTAGATAAGGCCTGCTGACATCCTACTGACAGCGTACGCACTTGTAAATCACTTGGCTGCTGGTGTCTTTCGAGGAGACGCTGTTCTGTCTTTTTCTGTATAATTAAGGAAGAATGTCCATCAAAAGTCTATCCCATTCATAGCTAAATATAAGGTTGTCCCTAATCTTGACAATCTGCTCAGGTCAAATAAATCCACAGATCTTATATGAGTAATTTTCACCAAAAAATTACCTTCACAGAAAACACATTTCTGTCTGTAATTACATAAATACTGCTTATGTACCGTATATTGGAAAGGTTTGAGATCACTGACGTTACGCTTTGCATATCAGTAGCAACAGCCTATGTTTAGCCACCCTTTATTTACTCCTAACAGGACACCACTAACAACAGGATCATAGAGGGTACGTAAGGAAAATGGGGTAAAGTTTTTAAATGGAAGCAAAAATTGTTTACTGTAACACAGAGATACGGTTATAATCCTAGCGTGCGGGATGCCGGCGATTAAAATTCTGGAGCCAGAATCCTCACACCTGTCAGAACCCCGGCGCCGGCATTCCAATGGTAAGTACTGGGGCTAGGGGGAGCCTAGGCTTAGGCAGTGGGGAGGGAGGGTTAGGGAGAGGAGGGGGATTAGGATACTGACCAACAGGTGTCGGTATCCTACCCCTGTCAGGATGCCGGCGTAGAGATTCTGAAAGCCGGGATCTCGAGAGCTGGCATCCCGTATCCAACCTGTAATGTACACAAGAAAATATTATAACCGCACTGAATACAAAAAAAGTAATAAATTCCTGACCTTATGTTGGATTTATAAACCCTTTGGTCAAAACAGTCCAGCTCCTAGGATAGTATGTGAACCATAAATACTTGGAATGGAGAAGATTCTAACCCAAAAAAAGAAAAAATCCATGTTGCTTACAGTACAGCAAAAGGCTTAACATGGAAAATATTTCAGGAAATATATTCACTCAGCTTTGAAATTGGAACAACAGCTTCTGCAACCAGCAAAGCCATTCCCATTCTGAATCCATTTTAAACATGTAGAATGAAATAAGTTATTCCAATAAACTATACTTAGTTTTGTTTTTCAAGTAATACACTATATTATTATAGCCCATAGCGGTTTTTAATCCAGTATATGCTGTAATAAAGAAGTGCAGTTTTGTAAAAATTTAAATCTTTAAAAAAATATATAATAGATGTTTAGGTGTATAATAATAATAATAATAATAATAATAATAATAATAATAATAATAATAATAATATAGTGTTTTATTGATCAAGCAATTAGTTGAAATGTTTGCACAATATTTAACAGATTACAGTCAATGTGATGAACCTGTAAAAAGGAACAAAGTTAGAAATAATATATCACATGGTCACAAAGTAGCTCTGGTTTTGAAATAGAGCTGGTTCAGCAAATCGACCTAATACAACCAATGTTCACAAAATCTATTCACACACATACAAAAAAATTAAATAACCAAATTAAAATAACAAAAAATTGATTTAAGTACTAAAGTATTGTTGTATGATCTTACAATCTGATTTGTGTTAAACAACATTTAAAAAATATTTGAGAAAAAAAAAAAATACATTGGCCAATGATCCGCTCGCTGTGAGTAGATATTTGGCCATTTTCAGTTAATCACTCCTGGTGGAGTGTAGGGGGCAGAAGCAAAGATTGCAGGGAGTGAATGTACACAGTTTGCTTTGGGATCGTCAGAGACTATGCATGGTGCCTGGAATTCTTTGCGTCATTTATGGCTGTAATGAGTATAGTGCTGTAAAAAAAGAAAAATTGTTGCTTTACATGCACAGAATGTGTATAGGTAAGGAGGGGGCAGGAGGCAAAGTTAAGTGTAAGGAAGGGAGGTTGTGGCCAGAAAGTGGGATGGCCAAGTAAAAAAGCTGAGACAACACAAGGTTCAGTTAGGGTCTATTGCCATGGGGTTATCAATGAGGATGTTGAAACACTCCTATAATGAGTGTGGGTAGGTGACAGAAAAGGAAGTGAGAGAGCCAGATGGCAAAGTCATCAAAGATTTTGGTGGAGTGATTTGAGGAGCAATAAAGGACAGCGATATAGAGGTGAGAGAAAGGACATATAAAATGTGCTTCAAATGAGCAGGAGAGTTCTATAAAGATGCCTCAGAAGGTGCAACTGTCAGGCTGGGATTTTTGAGTGACCTCAGACTAGGAGTTGCCACGGGAGTGGGTTAGAGAGGCTGGGTTGAAAACTAAGAGGCTTGATATAACTCTTTTTCATTCAGGATGACAACAGGATAAAGTTGCATAGCTGGGATGCAGAGCAGAACCAGCTATTACAGGATAGCTGGGATGTGGTGCAGCACCAGCTGTTACAGGAATGCTGGAATGAGCAGTACCAGCTATTGCAGAAACACTGGGATGAGCCGTACCAGCTATTGCAGGAACACTGGGATGAGCCGTACCAGCTATTGCAGGGACGATGGGATGAGCTATACCAGCTATTGCAGGGACGCTGGGATGAGCCGTACCAGCTATTGCAGGAACGCTGGGATGAGCCGTACCAGCTATTGCAGGAATGCTGGGATGAGCTAGACAGTGCTGAAGATTGTTACCTCACTGAAGTCGCTAAGCAGAAATCTTGCTATGAAGATTTCCAGGAGAGACTGCAGCAGGTCTGTGGAATTAGTAGTGCTCGGGAAGCTTCCTCTATACCCCCATTGCTGTTCAGGGATTGGATCGTGGAGTCAGGTGATGGCAGATTGGGAATCCATTGGCTGTGAGCTAGTCACCTGATTGGAAACAACATGGCTGCGCCCCTCTCTGATTTTGGAAGGAACTCAGGCATGGAGCACACTGTGTACATGCAAAAAGAATGGTAAGCACTAAAGGACTGGGAACAATACATCCACTAGATCTCTGCAGTTCAGGTGAGGCATATCAACTGGATTGCAAAACTCTGCTTGTAAATCAGGAGTCACAGGCAGAGAGGCTCACAGGTGCACAATCAGTCCAGGAAATCCAGAAACTAGCAACACAGACAAATGCTGTAACCTGCAGCTGAACAGATCTCCCAAGCAAACTTGGATATCTCAACCTGCAGAGTGCACAGAGCGGGAGAGGAGAGAGCTCGTCTGGCACTGCAGTGCAGGACGACGCTGGTTTGTGACAGCAACTAAGTACAGAGCAGTAACTAGACTTTTTGGTTGTATTACTGTTATCTAGGTGTCCCTGCTAAATACAGTGTGAAACCAATGGCTGCAGTTATGATACACAGTAATTGTGCTGTATTACTCACCAGATCTAGAGAGCATTGGTGAAGCTGCAGCAGGATTTGTCCATCAGGACAGCCGTACACAAGCCTGGAGTCGGCAGTGTAGATCACCGACTGAAGGTATAAAAAGCACTACTTGTAGTGTATATGCAGCAAATAGCAGCAGAATTTAAACAAATAATTGACAGGCCCGTATAGCGCCCCCTGTTCTGCAATGGCCTGTGCCGTGGCACATGTCGCACCACCCTAGTTACGTCCCTGGCTAGGTGACAGCAGGAAGCCTACTCCACCACCTTGACAGTCACTGGGTTAAGAAGTGCAGGGGAAGGAGAAATACACACAGGAAAGAGCTTTAGAGGGAAGCATTGGTAGTGTGGGAGAGCCAGGTTTCAGTAACATCAAGGAGGTGGAGAGAATTACTGAGGAATTGATATTGGATGGACATGATATTTTTGCACACAGGTCTAGCTTTTCAGAGTCAGCAGGAAAAAGGGAGGTAAGAATGTGGTTGGAGATATGTGGGGGATACCACATTTTCAGGTGAAAAGAGCAAAAGTTAAATATTAATGAATTTAGATCATACTTGCCAACTCTCCTGAAATAGTAGCAATCCTCTTGACTTCCTGAAGAGTCTAGCAATCTCCCTGATTGCATCTTACCCCCATTATGTAGCTGTTATATAAAAAAGAAAACAGACTTACATACATTTAAATGGGATCATTAGTGTAATTTCCCTGCATTGGTTATAAGGCACCATGATCCCTATGGCTACATGCATTTTCTGAAGAGTATCCAGGCTCGGACTGGTGTGCCGGGAATTTGGAGAATTCCCCAGTGGGCCCTGGTGATTCATAGCCATGCCCTCTATCGCAGGAGGGCGGGGCCTAGCACAAATCACCAACTCACTGTAGCAGGCTGCACACAGCAGCTTCTTGCCCTACAGTGATCAGAGGCAGCTGACTGACCCAGCATGGACTGCATGCTGCGGGCTCCATCATCACCGATTCCACTTACCAGAATCAGCGGTGACGTCAGTGGGGGGAGGAGTTCAGCCCAGGCTGCTGGAGACACACATAGTGACAGAGGAGCCAGGTCAGAGGCTGCCTGTGTACTGTCTGACTGACCTGGCTGGTGTTTACTGGTGGCAGGTGAGCTACAGAGATCTGGGGCAGTGCACTACTGGGAAATAAATCCCATGAGACTCTGCAGAGAGGTCAGAGGAGCATGTGCTGAGTTCTGATTGGAGGATTCCATCACATGCCCTCTGACCTGTGGTGCTCATCAGCAGCGCAGCCTCATGGGTAGGGATGGGCAAATCGATTCACTGCACTGAGTTGAGCCTCATGGCTCAACACACGGCTCTTTAGATAGAGCAAGTGCTGGAGCCAGCAGGGGAGCCAGCGACTCAGAGTGAGTCGCTGACAGCTCCGCCCCCCGGCAGCCCAGCACTACAGCTCAGGGCACTCACTGACTCTCCTAGGTCAGTGAACTCCCCTGAGCCCTGGCTGTAGCTGTGCGACTCAGTGATTCGCTGACAGCTCTGCCCCCCCAGGCCAGCTCAAGCCCCTGCACTGACTCAGGAGAGTCAGTGCACTGCCCTGAGCCCTGGCAGGAGCTACACGACTCAGAGTGAGTCAATGACCGCTCCGCCCCCAACACTGCTGATCTGACTCAGGGCCTGATTCAGAGCCGGACGCTCTGAGCAGAGTGCTCGCTCTGAATCAGGGCCCTCCTCCATGAGCATATGCGAGCGGCCAAAAAGATGGTCGTGATGGTCTTGACCATCGCGACCATCGGACTTGCGACGGAGACCCTGCGGTAGGGTCTCCCTGCCACAAGCCCTGGAGTGATTTTGGCTCTATCAGAGCCAAAATCACTCCCACTGACATCACTAGTGATGTCAGTGGGGCCGGCTTCAGACGGTAGGCGTTCCCATGGGAACGCCTCCGTCTGGCAGGCACGCCCCCGGCACGCCCACCAAAGGGGGCGTGCTGTCAATCAACATAGACAGCACGCCCCCTTTGGTGCGAGACCCGGAGCGATGGAAAGCCCGTCGCTCCCTGGGTCTCGCGCATGCGCACGACGGAGCTCCCTCAGTCGTGCGCATGCGCAGTGGGGAACATCGACCCGCTTGCGAGCGTACTGCTGCTCGCGAACAGGTCTGAATGACCCCCTCAGTGCACAGAAGTGTGATCAGGTCGGATCAGCAGTGTAGGGGGCGGAGCTGCCATTCACTAGCTCCCCCACTGACAGAGAGGCTAGGGGAGGTGGGTGTCTCGACTCACCAAACACTGAGTGACTCGAATTATTCACTCATCTGAATGATTCGAGTCAGTGTGTTGAGACACTCACTCACTAGCCATCTCTACTCATGGGAGTTATGCATTCATTGTGAGGCTGTGCCTGCTGCTCTTCCAGCTGACTGTTGCTACAGGTTCTTCTGGCTGACTGAGGCTGTGGTTCTGGCTAACTACATTGAGTACTGATCCCTCTGTAACCCATCATTGGCCCCAGACTCACTTCTATAAATATAATGCTCTTAGTGGGGCGAATTCAATTCAACGCGAATTGAATAGCGCTGGGAGGGAGCTCCCGGAGCTATTCAATTCAGTCTGCTGTTATGTCAGAGAATGCCAGTTCTCGCGACTTAGCAAGGGTGTTAAGGCGCAAGAACCGGCATTCTCTGACTAAAGTTCAGGTGCGCGGCTGTTGGCGCCGCGCTAAGCAGTAAAACAGCTGCGTGCCTGGCACTTTTGTCGGATTTCTCCTCGCATCCCGAGGGGGGTGCGAGAAGAATTCCTTTACCCTCCCAAACAGCGCAGTGTATTGAATAGCTTCGGGAGCTCCGTCCCGCGGCTATTCAACATATCACTGAATTGAATTCCCCCCAGTGTCTCCTAGAACTGTGTCCCCTATACATATCTCAGTATCCAATATACTGTACTTCTATTTATCCCTTATACATATCTCAGTGTCCCTATGCCTTTCAGTGTCGTAACTACTGCCCACGCAGCCCCCGCGGTGGCTTGGGGGCGCTGGGTAGCTTGGGGGCGACGGGGGCAGTAGTTACGCCACTCAGTGGCAGAACTCCTTTAACTACGGAGGGTGCAGGGGGTGCCGGGCGCGCGCTGAGTGTGTAACCAACGGGCGCCCGTCTCCTATTCAAACCCCCGGCGGCAGCCGGAGGATGGAGCTCCCTCCATCTTCCGGGTCCCACAGAGCACTATGGGAGTGACATCATGACGTCACTCCCATAGTGCCGAGGAGCGGACGCCGGAGTATGGACGGCAGCAGAACTGGAGCGGGGATAAAGGTAAGTGGGTTTTTTTTGTTTTTTTGTTTGTGTGTTTGTGTGCGGGCGGGGGGGGAGCAACTACAGGGGGCAACTACAGGGGGCTCACTACTGGGGGCAACTACAGGGGGCTCACTACTGGGGGCTCACTACTGGGATCGACTAGGTGCAACTACATGGGGCTCACTACTGGGGGCAACTACAGGGGGCTCACTACTGGGGCAACCACAGGGGGCTCACTACTGGGGGCAACTACAGGGGGCTCACTACTGGGGCAACCACAGGGGGCTCACTACTGGGGGCAACCACAGGGGGCTCACTACTGGGGGCAACTACTGGGTGCAACTACTGGGGGCTCACTGCTGAGGGCAACTACAGGGGGCAACTACTGGGCACAACTACAGGGGGCACTACTAAAATGAGCACAACTACAGGGGGCACTACTAAAATGGGCACAACTACAGGGGGCACTACTTGAAGGGGCACAACTACAAGGGGCACTGCATATGGGCAGAACTACAGGGGGCACTACTTTAATGGGCACAATTACAGGGGGCCCTGCATAATGGGCACTACCGGGGCATTATTACAGGGGGCATTGCATAAGGGGCACTAGTATAGGGGGCATTGCATTTTGGGGCACAACTACAGGGGACACTGTATAAGGGGCACTAACTTGATACACACAATTTACAGGTTATAAACTATGTTCCCAATAATCTGGTTCTACACGGACATAAAAACTGTGCAACCTGTCTTGAGCTGAGGTGACAGACTGGCAGGAGCAGAGAGGAGGGTTGGTAGAAATGTCAGGGTGGGATATAATGGGCATTACTGTGTGCACAATGTGCTATTAGGGGCATTACTGTGTGGCATAATGTGTAAGGGGCATTACTGTGTGGCATAATGTGTTGTATGTGGCATTACTGTGTGGCATAATGTGTTGTATGTGGCATTACAGTGTGGCATAATGTGAAATAGGAGCATTACAGCATGGCATAAATTTGTTATAAGGGCTTGTATGCATTATGTGTTATACGTGGCATTATTGTGTGGCATGTGTAAGGGGCATTGCTGTGTGGCATAATGTGTTGTAAGGGGCATTCCTTAGTGTGTCATAATGTGTAAGGCACGTTGCTGTATCATGTAACCACACACCTTAAACGTTGTCTTTGGGTGTGTTTGATCTTTGGGCGGGGGCGCCTGAAACTTTTTTGGCATGGGGGAGCAAAATTTATAGTTACGCCACTGCCTCTATCCCTTATGCCTCTGTGTCCCTTGTACCTCTCTGTGTCCCTTATACATGTTTTAGTGTCCCCTATACATATCTCAGTATCCCCTATGCCTCTTTGTGTCCTTTATACCTGTGTCCCCTATACCCATCTCAGTGCTCTCTATGCCTGTGTCCCTTATGCCTTGCTGTGTCTCTTATATGTCTCTATGTTCACTGTACTTCTCTGTGTCTCCTAAACCTTTTTCCATGTCCTCTATACCTATATTTGTGTCCTCTATATCTTTCCCTGTGATCCTACACCGCTCCTGATGTCCTTTATGTTTCCTATCATACTCTCGTTATTTACTGTGTACCCAGCATTAATGTTAAGTTTAAACATTTTTACTTTTAAATTGTGAATTTGTCTAGATTGCAGTAGCACCTTTGAGCGTTCACTCAGGGTTACGCATATGCCGTATGGGTTTTCTGATATTTTCATACGCGGTATCAAATAATCGCTCAACTATGTAAACATCAGCATCACGTGCTGTCCACTTTTTGTTTATATAGTACACTATGACGCTACTATAATGGCTGGCCACTCGGCTCTGGTGGTTAGCCACACCCCTTTTGGAGAGTGGCCAAACTCCTTAGTGGGCCCTTATGACTGCATTCCCCTGGTGGGCCCTTCATGCCCCAGTTCGACACAGTAGCAATGTGTTTTCATCAACAAGTAGATCTTACTAACTGCTTTAGGGCTCATTTACATTTGATGTAAGTCAATTTTATGACATGCCCCTCAGATGTAGCAGTACACGCCCACTTTACCGCCGTGCTCATAGGTGTTGCTTTCACAATCTCCCTGAAATGCTTTTTCAAAAGTAGGCAAGTATGATTTAGATGCAAGAGTAGATCCAGAGGTCATCAGCCAACACAAAGCAAGCTTTATGGGTGAGATGCAGCAGTACAGAACTAAATATATTATGTGATCTGCACAAAACTTATGCATTCAGAATATATATTGTTACTGACAAACTGGAACGTTTGCTGCATGTATGGATTATGAATGCATGTTGTTGGCAAATGGATAAATTATCCAAATGTTCACAGCATTTTGCCTCTAGTGCTTTATGTATGTGTTCCACGCATAATAAAATGAAGGCTCCACATTAAAAGTGTTTTGGCGGACAGTCCTTATAGTTTATTTTACTGGGTTAGGAAATTAAAATAATAAAATAAAAACAAAAACATTTAGTTATCACAGACAGGGGTTTACATTGCTTGAATTTTTCATCAACCACTTCTCTAACTGCACGTCAGATTGTTTTCAAAGTGTGTAATTAATGTTGAAGTGCCATACTCTGGAAAACAGCAGTATTTAGATGGCAAGATAATGCTAGCTATCAGTAGAGTAAATCTGACAGCAAAGGGTGTTCAAGGGTATTAGAGATAACCTCTAATCTAGTCTATCTTTAGATCAATAGGAAATGAGTGAAATGCTTTGCTTTCCTCAGTTCCAGTCCTGAAACATGCTCGCAGGCAGCGAAGCAAGACATTTTCCGATTCTATATATTCCATTCAGAGCGTTTAACATGACTTATTAGATGGCTACTCATAAATGTCTAAAGCAGCTTTTTAGAATTAGTGTCAAGTCGGCGTATTTTAGTGGCATGACAGTTCAAAGAAACGTAGACATAACCTCGAACGGGTCTGTGTGGAGGCATAGAAGATTTGAGATTAGGCATATCCTGTAGAGAAATTGGCATGACAGACACTATTATTTGCAAGTGCTGCATTTCTAATGTTTTAGATCTCACTCCTCATTCAGTGTATTTGTAGCATAGCTGACGAATATGTCATCAGTGCTAATGCAGTCAGCACATGACCTTTCCGGCAGCGTGCATAAAGTTTCATCATGAACTTTATTAGGACGCCTAATGATTTTCCGTCCATGCACTATTGATTTTTTCTGCATAGCCATTCGTTTACAGAGCCTTGTACTGGCTTGATAATTTTACTGAAGCTATCTTTAGAATCCATACAGTTAAGATTTCCTTTGGTTGACATATTGTCCTCTTTTAGCTATTTTGACCTACATGAAAAAAAATTATGTTCCACTGCTACAAGCTAAAAAACTAAAAAGTGTATTTGCTACAAAATGGAATCAGTTAGCAGAAACCTACTGTATATAAGAGATAGAGCACCTAAAGCTTGTAATACTTCCCCAATCCCTATCATTAGCCACAGTTCTGCCAAAGTTATCAGCTGTCAGGAGGGATATACACGTACTGGTATTTTACATGATGAAACTCATTGGAGTCTTTATCTGACAGAGCGGCCGACCTGCCTATCGAGCAGCCAATTTGGTAAGCTATACACATTGAGACCCTCACTGTATCTTGCCAGACACCACAACTGGGCGGGCATTTAAATTTGCCCACCCAGTTGATTTCAGTGTCGACGGGTCCTGCGGCCAGTATACAGTCGATCGGCGGGTAGCACCCGTACACACATGAACAGGGGTGTATCTACCCATTGGCCAGGAAGGCACTTGCCAGGGGCACCGGCCAACGGGGGGGCGGTGGCGGTGCCTGCGACCAGAGGGTAGTGAACACAATCAGTGCCCAGTCCAGTAAGGAGGAAAGCGATATCAATAATATTATGCTGCTGCGAGTCACATGAAGAACCCCCTTGAGTGCTTTGTTGCAGCGCAAAGCAGTCTTTCCCCTGTCTCCTGTAGTGTCTTTTGGGACTGGGAGAGACATGAGTTCATTACCATATTGCCCTGCGCTGAGGAGCCATTAGGATGGCCGCGTTGTTTGGACGGTCAGCAAGTGCCGGCCCAGTCCACACTAATGATGGCACTGCTGCCGCCACCAATCCGCCGCTGCCACCGCCAGTTCCCTGCTGGCAGGTAAGTTTGCTGTGGCTGGTGGGGAGAGGAGCTGTGTAGTGGCATCATCGGCACTAGTGGGGCCCTGTACACCAGTATTCCCTCTACACCCTGATGGTAGACCTGGATTTCTAGCCTGTGTAGAAGAGTTGTATTGATATGGTAATATTATGAGTAATGGATGGGGCTTACTAATTGTCCCTTTAATTGCCACAAAGTTGCATTTTACTGTAATTGTAGCCTTTTTCTCTGTGATGGCAGTTATTAGTAATAGAGAGTTTATACCAACTATGGATTGTGTAATTAACCCATACATCAGAAACTGAAGTGGTCTAGTTATACTGGCGTATATCCCTTGGCTAGGATGGCACTTGCCAGGGGTGCTAGTCGAGGAGAATCGCATAGTGGTGGCAATATCTATGGTACTATATGTGGCATGTCGTGAATAAGGAACACTACTATGCGGTGTAATGTGAGTAAGGGTCACTACTGTATAGCGTAATATGAATTGGGGGTACTATTGTGTGACTACGACCCTTCCCCACAAAACCATGTTCCTTTTTCGGCACTTGCGCCTTACCTATTTCAAATATGGGGGGCGCCAGTCCCTTACTTTGCCAGGGGTGCTCAGACACCTAGACACACCCCTGCACATGAAGATGCACATATATATCTGCATGATATATCACCATCGACTGTGCTGCAGGGCCGACCTACTGTAATATATCTGTGAACGACATTGTTCACAGACATTTACTTGTATTTTGGTTATTAACAACAAAAATAAACTCAATAAGATAATTTTGGAGAAGGATGAACAACTACTGCACAAATAGTGCTTAAAAAAATATAATATTTTATTTAAAAATGTTTAATTTTTTTTTAAATACAAAAGAATGCACTATTGTAAAATCAGTTAAAAGAGATCAAATGAGAGTAACCATTAAATACCATACAAAGCTACGCATTTAACGGAACATCCAGCCACTTTTTTAGCCAGAGGAAGCAGATGGATGTTCAGGCACTTGAAATAATTGTCCACAGCACTTTATTAATGCAAAAAAAGTGGAGTATAATAATCCACCTGTGTCTTTATAATTGACATACACAATGCCTGACAATCTATGTTATCCCATTTCAGTTATACGACATTGAAAGAAGATCGCTGCAGGAAGTTCCTAAATAAGAGTATTGGCCGAGCTAGATTTACAGTACAGGCAGATAGTAAATCATTGTGTATTATTATTATAGTGCAGGATTTATTATTATAGTCAGAACCGTAACCAGACTTTTTGGTGCCCTGTGCGAGAGAAAGCATAGACGCCCCCCCTCACATTTTTTAAATAGGGACATAATATAGTGCACCTGAAAACGGGCCATGGCCTCATGGGGAAGAGATAGGGGAGGCCAGGAGATGCTGGGGATAAAAAAAAAAAAAAAGGAAGCTACAAGTGAATGATAAAAAAAACAGGAAAAGTAACAGTTGAAAACAGTGCCCCCTGCCCTGAGCCATGGCACTGGTCGCACCACCCTAGTTACAGCCCTGATTGTAGTATTCTAACTGTCACACAGTGATGTTGCACTGTGACCCCACAGTCCATACCCCACTGCTATATAAGCATAAGCAGTGTGACTCTGCAGTTGTCATTTGCAGAAAAAGTAACAATTAAAAAGTTAATTTTATTTTATTGTTTATACAACCTGTGTGCGCTGTGCACCAGTGCGTTTTGTTCACATACATATAAGCACTGTGACTGCATGCAGTGTCAGCTGATCTGCGCATTTATAAAAGTGGGAAAAAAAAATTCTTCTATTGTTGTTTGTACTACGTCTGTGTGCTGTCCCCCAGTGCGATTTTTGTTCACGTACATATAAACGCTGTGTCTCCACGCAGTGTGAGCTGAGTGTGTTGCAATTGAATTGAAGAGAATGTAATATCCCACACAGGATAGGAGGATCAACAGGGCCAGATTAAGGACTGTGAGGGCCCCGTGGGCAACAAACGTGTGGGGACCCTTATCGATAAAATTTGTGTGTGATATAGATTATATATATATATATATATATATTACATACACACTATATATGTACACACACACATATATATATATATATATATATTATACACACACACACAAACACACACACATCTACATGCACAGTACGTCCAGACTGCGCAGCACTCTCCAGTTATAAACAAACTGCCGCGGTGCCTGCTATCATGCCATGCAGACGATTACAATTAGTGGCCCTCAACGGACTTTTCAAAAAAGACAACTCACAGCTTCCTTAACAACGTTTCGGGCTTTATTGCCCTTCGTCAGGCTGTATATGCAGCCTGGAATCATATTATATATATATATATATATATATATATCCCCCTCATATGCTAATATTTTTATGTTTGAAAGAGAGTTTGAACTATTTTTCAGTAAGAGGGAGATCATCAAGCATATTCTGTCGTACTCCCGGTACATAGATGACATCTTTCTTCTATGGACCGAGGGTGCCAGTTTCTTGCAAGAAGTGGTTGATAATATCAATAGCTCAACTTCACCCACCAAATTTACTTGTATGTATAGTTCTTCTGTGGTTAATTTTTTGGATGTGAAGGTTAAATTGGTTAATCAAGTTTTCAGGACAGAAGTTTTCAGAAAGGCCACAGATAGAAACACATTTCTGTCAGCATCTAGCCCTCACCCAGAGTTCTTAAAAAGGGGTCTTCCCCTGTCGCAAATGATGCGGGGTTCACGTATCACGTGTGATCCAAGCAAAGTGCCAGAAGAATTAGATCTTTTGATAGATAAATTTATTGCTAGAGGGTATGATCCCCATTATTTGAAAGAACAGAAACTATAAATTTTAGAGATTCCTAGATCTCAGTTGCTAACTCCATCTGTGAGAGATTCTAAAAATATGATCCATTGGATCAATGATTTCACCACGTCTAGCCCTATTATTAGACGAGCTACCCAAGTGTTGTGGCCCATTGTGTCCTCAGATAAGGATCTCCCCTTTTCTAGAAGTAGACCTATTGCAGCATTTAAACGTGGCAGGAACCTCAGGGACAGGTTGTTAAGGCCGACATTACTGGTAGGGATATTAAACCTATTTCTAATGTTTATGTCAAAGCCCCAGGGTGTTACAGGTGCAGTAGTTGTACGACCTGTGCCTTCTTGAAAGTGTGTAAAACTTTCAAACATCCACATGAAAATAAGATTTATGACATCAGATTTGTCTTAACTTGTTCTACTGATCATGTAGTATACATGATCGTTTGTCCCTGCGGGTTACACTATGTGGGCCAGACTATTCGGAAATTTTCCGAAAGAATGGTGGCCCACAGATCTGCCATAAAATTAGCGCTGAGTGGGAGACAAATAGATCAACCAGTGGCCAAACACTTCAAGGAAGCTGGACACAGTTTGGCGTCTTTGCGCTATTTTATCGTCTACATGGCATGATAGCAGGCACCGCGGCAGTTTGTTTATAACTGGAAGGGGAGTGCTGAGCAGTCTGGATGTACTGTGTATGTATATATATATATATATATATATATATATATATATATACACACACACACACAGGTTGAGTCTCCCATATCCAAATATTCCGAAATACGGAATATTCCGAAATACGGAATATTTTTAGCATGACTGAGATAATAAAACCTTTGATTTTTGATGGTTCAATGTACACAAACTTTGTCTAAGGCACAAATTATTAAAAATATGGTATAAAATTACCTTCAGGCTGTGTGTATAGGTTGTAAATGAAACATAAATTTATTTCATGTATGTACACATGTATGTACACAAACTTTACTTGAGCCACAAAATTATTGAAAATATTGTATAAAATGAGCTGCAGGCTGTGTGTATAAACTGTATATAACACATAAATGCATTCTGTGTGTATATTTGGGTCCCATTCCCAAGATATTTCATTATGATATGATATGCAATTATTCCAAAATACGGAATATTCCGTTATCCAAAATACCCCTGGTCCCAAGCATTTTGGATATGGGAGACTCAACCTGTATATATATATATATATATATGTGTGTGTGTGTACATATACAGTGTGTGTGTATGTATGTATAATTGTATAATTTATATATATATATATATATATATATCTATATCACACACAAATTTTATCGATAGGGGTCCCCACACGTTTGTTGCCCACGGGGCCCTCAAAGTCCTTAATCTGGCCCTGTTGATCCTCCTATCCTGTGTGGGATATTACATTCTCTTCATTCAAGCCAATTGCAACACACTCAGCTCACACTGCGTGGAGACTCAGCGTTTATAAGTACATGAACAAAAATCATGTGCCAGCTTCTTTGAGACGTGGTGATCGGGCAAAATTTCTGCTTATTAAGGAATCCAGATGGATTATGAGGTTAAGGACCATTGCTCCAATGGGTCTTAATGAAAAATTA